>OW026455.1:12193195-13616116 GCA_932274525.1 Podabrus alpinus
GAAAGGATTTGCGACTTGTAGCCATCCACCTTGTATACGAAACGTAACGAGAATTTGGTATTTGGAGTTTTTCGGGTAGTATATCAGTTTTCCACCTCCGTGCATCTAGCGCTGTTACAATCTACAACGTGTCTGTCGGTCAGTCTGTCTATCACGATCGCGTTTGTAATAAAATTTTACATTAGCTTTGTTTAAAAAATGTAAGGCTAAGTTCGTTAATGTGGCAATCGGCAACCGGACGTGGCTTTTTCCTGCTACGATTGTTTTCTGAATATTTTCAAATTGGATCGATATAAAAAAAAATTTGTTAAAGAAAGATTGTTATTTTAACCCCTTTAAAATTTTTCCCTGAACGGACAAATTGAAAAAAAAATTCGTGGTTAAATTGTTTTTTGTTGAGTTGTCTTTGATGTTAGAATAAATTTTATCTTTTCTCTTCGATCGATACTTATAATAAATTCCAAATTTAGGTAGTCAAATATAAGTTAAATTTTTAATGGTCAATTTTATAAATGACAATCATTTAGTTTTCAATCAAAAGTTTGCATCATGTTTACATGTAAGAATTATAGATTTTCAAAAAGTTGTTCACTATTTATAGAACACAGTAAGTAGTTTTGTTAGCAAACAATTTTTTTATATTTTAAACCAAACTGCTGTAGCAACAAACATGAAGTTGAAGAAAATTCTTTGTTTATAAAGCAATTAATTTTGAAATTTAACGTCGGTGCTGTAAAATTCATATTTCAATTTAGAAAATGAAAAATCAATATTAAAAGCATTTTTAATTAATATCGAAACTTTCTCAAAAATTAACAAACATTCAAGTTAATTGAAATTTACTTTCAGTTTATTTACTGAAAAAAATCGATTTTCACTACTTATACACCGTTCCAGTATTACATCATACAATCTCATTAATTTTTTTAATATTTACCGAACCCAAATTAAAAAAAAAATTTTTAATTAAATTTAGGTGTTGATTTTTTTAAATTTTCTAATTAGTGATTAGCGAAACCGTAGACAATCATGAAAATCAAAAAACGTTTAGATGTATTTAAGGTAACACAGGAGAAAACTGTTAAGCGAATGTGTATAAGAGAAAATATGTCGTTAATTGTTAATTTTCTTTTAATTGTCGTTCGTTTGGTTCGAATCTATGGTTTAGTTTTTGTGTGATGTACAAATAGGTACAGACACGTGCTTTTACTATTAGAAGCTAATTTGATCAAGTATGTAATTGATACTTAAAAAGTTTACAAAATTAGAGGTTTTTAGTTGATAAATTAAAGTGAGAGGGCTCCCTAAGAGAACAATTAAACTTAACACGTGGCTAAATTTTTAGGGTAAAATCCCCGATGCACAAATAGAATAAACACAATTTTAGGGCTAACGGGGTAAAATGAAAAGTTGCAGCCGTTAGCTCAAATCAATTGTGTTATAACATGCGTTACATCAATGTAATCTTTTATAATAAGAAACATTTTGAATAGTTTTTGGATTTTTAGAATTTAATCTGTTTTTTTTGCGTTTGAGTATTGAATGGTCATTTGTGATCAATCCATCAGATGTAGTAACACATAAAGCCCAAACATTTAACAAATCGATAGCGTCGTAACAAATAGCCGATTATTTTGGAAACGGGCCAGGTCGCGTTTGCCCGTCACTACCTCTTTTATTGCTCCGGTTTTGTACACCGGACATTGTGGATCAGACTACGTTACAACGCCGAGGTGATCGGCACTAGTTAAAAAAATGAACGGCTTTTGTTTTTAGCGTTGTCGTTTTTCTGTACTAAATACGCTATAAACAAAAGCGAATATTAATGCGAATCTGGAGTATTTGAATATATTGTGCGAATGTTGCTGAAAAGTGTTGTTACTATTATCCTAACTCGGAGGCACAAAATCAAAATTAGGTTTAAGGATGTTTAGGATATGACACATAAGTTATATAATGTTTTGTAGAGTATTTCACATGAGATTATAATATATCTATTTACATTGGAGACTCAGATATATAAATATATAAATATAACTATTTTCATATTATTCTGCGTTTATAAAGGGGCGCTAGGAGAATAATTTCGAATAGATTGTGTAAGTGTTCAGCTTTTTGTTTTGTCGATGTGTTTTGTATATGTACAGCAGATGTATCAAATCCATTTCAAACTGCCAGGTTTAGTTTTTGATCTACATATTATCGTATCCGTGAAATGTCACGTAAAACTTCCAATTATCCCGTTATAAGAAATTTTTTCAAGGATCAGTTTTACATTGTTAAATATTTTTTATATTATACTTAACATAATACCTCATGACGAACAAGAATTGACTTTAAAATAAATTTATATAAATATATTAATTTATTTTATACACTTAATTAATTATAAATATGGAGTATATAAATATCTGAAGAAAGTGTGAGGGAGTAACATTTTAAAATCTTTTTTTGTTCGTCACACTAGCCAAGTGTTAACCAGTTGTAAATAATGGAAAATGATAAAAACGTTTGCTCCTTCGTAGTACCTAGTTCTAATCTAGTCTTTATTTAATCATAACTACAAGGGTGATACATTATTATTAAGGGAGCAAATTTTTTTCTTCATTACCAAACATACCTCTGTAGTAAACCTAACACTTTTTACATTTTCATATTCAGGAATAAGTATTATAAAATGACTTGTAATGTATTTGCTAAGCATACGATCTAGTGGCAAATAATTATGTATTATGAATAGACATATAAAAAAAATAAAGAATTATTTGGCAATCTATCCTGTTTTTATTACTGTATTCTTATTCTTATCCCAACAAAAGAAAACCAAAGCAAACTAATACAATACTCCATCATATTTTTCTACAAAGGATTTAAAAAAAAAGTTATCCTGCAGGACCTCTGAAATTCTTCCAAAAGGACTCTTGCGAAGGGTGGCACACGAGTAACTTTTCAATACGATTTCAACGCTGCAAACCGCAATTCGTTATTTGCTTTCATTTCCGAGATGTAGGGGAAAAATGAAATTGGCGACGTTTTCGAAAGTTACAATCATTCGTTTATTTTTATAACGCTAATAACGGTAGTCGATTTATTCATTCTAAAGCTCTTTTCAAAAACCAATACCTCATGGACTACCGAAGCTTAACTAAAAAAACTCGAAACGTAGTCCTAATAAAGGATGTGCAACTTTTTAAATCAAAGTGACAATTAAAATTTTTATTTTCACAGGTGAAGAACCGCACTAAAAGAGATACACAGGGTGTTTATAAAAATCCAACGATAAAATAATAATAAAACTTTAAACAGAAGGTATATCTAAATCAAATCTGTACAACTTTTAAATCAAAGTGACAATTAAAATTTTCATTAACAAGGGGTCATCCATTAATTACGTAACGGTTTTGGGGGGGAGGGGGGTATTGGATATCTTACGGACACTTACGTAGGGGGGGAGGGGTCCGACGTATTCCTTACGTAAGTTTCTTAAAATATTTTTTTAAATTAAATTTAAAAATCAAATATAGGGTACTCTACCACTAACTCAGCCACTCGAAACTAAATTTCTTCTGCTACACACTAAAGAATACACTTATTTTAGCAAACTGTAATAATAAAAAATGTGAATAAGGTCCAAACTTTTGAAAAAATCGAATTTGAACTTAGCTAATTTTCATGTAATTTAGTGGTAAAATTAACGAGATTCCCGCGCGTCGCTCATTCTGTGGTCGGTCCGTGCGTAATGAATGACCCTAACACTTAGAATATTTCGCACCGGCAGATGCAGCTCGACTCTCGTACATGTAACATCGATTATTTTTTGTTTTTAGGCGATTTTTTGGGGGTTTAAAATCCCGGTTGCCTTCATCCCGGTTTGCTTGATGGATGGCGCCTTCTCGTATGTTTAGCTCTGCCGCGTAGCGGTGTACGAGATTGAAAAACCGCCCGGAGGGGCGTAGGGTAGGTTTTTTGATGCGCCCAATTCTGGCCGTGCCAGATCCACCCAAAAAAGTAATTTGCGTTTTCCCCATAGTTGTTTATGTTTATTTAATATTTTTTTAATTTTTTCACTTTTTCGGCAATACACGTGTTATTTTCCATTTTTTGATTATATTTATTACTAATATCCACTAATCACACCCCCATCTATCCAAATTTCAAACAAAAATTCAAAGCGGAGCGAAAAAATTTTACGCATTTTCAAGGGACCACGGGCGAACGATGCACATCGGCCGGGGTCTGCCGCATACTCGATGCGACTTTCCCGTACTTTTCAAAAGTCGATATTGGGGTTGTTTTGACCATGTTCACACTTTTTATTGTTTTAATAGACAGATATAAGCATGTTCTTTAGTGTGTAGCACTCGAAAATTTTTTTCGAGTGGCTGAGTTAGTGGTAGAGTCGCCTTCTAAAGTAGCCTATGTTTTTCGTAGCGTTGTAAATAACTTCTACACCAAATTTGATTAAGATTGGTCAAATAGAAACGTAAATCACGTGCACGCGTATTTGCATTGTCGATCGGTTGACAGTTTGACAGCATTTATTATTGTTTTTTAAGTTGATTTTGAGTAGCCTGCCTTCCTTTAAGGAATGTCGATAATCCATTCATGCGCGTCCCAATGGGACGCGCATGAATGGATTATTGAGATTCCTTAAAGGAAGGCAGGCTACTCAAAATCAACTTTCCTTTGCGAATTTTTGCACTATTTCAATACAAAAACATGCGCAGGAACCTACATAATAACTGTGCCAAATTTGGTTCCGATCGGTCAAACGGTTTAGGAGTCTATAGGGAACATACATACACACATACATCCATTTTTATATATATAGATTATTATTCATATTTTATAAATATTAGGGGTGGAGAGGGGGGTCAAAATTAATTTTCTTTTAAATAATCCTTACGTAAGATGTGGGGGGGGGGGGTTCCACAATCTTACGTACGTGGGGGGGTCCAAAATTACAAAAATCATCCTTACGTAATTAATGGACGGCCCCTAAGTGAAAAACCGCACCAAAAGCTATATATACAGAGTACTTCTAAAAACCAACGCTAAACGCTAAACATAATATATTTTTGCCTTACTTCGAAAAAAATTACTTCGTTACTTCATTGTCAAATTAAATAATCTTTGAGGGGGGGGGGTTATGGAATACTCCCAGTATATCAAGATGATCGATCATTCTAATCACCACGTGCTGGGGGTAACTTAATTTGCATTATCGACTCGTGACGTTTTTCAATGAAATGACATAAAAAGTAAAAATATAAATTTTATTTTATTTACTCCTTTATTCGATTTGGGATAGACCCCTCTATCCATACGTGCCCTCGTGCACTATAAGGTAAGCCGTCGTTACATCAACACGAACGTTGGTGTTCAATTTATTTCTTTACATAATATACTGTCGTACTGTCCGGCCATTATTTATTCATGTAAGTGAATCACTTGCGGGTGGGGGGCACCTTCAAAGAAGTTTTCAAAGAGTCAGTGCGAATTAGAACATCATTTACGTCGATCTGTTTGTTCATAAAGCATCTTGCATTGGTTTATTTTTGTTATCAACTTGAAAAAGTTTCAATGCGGCCTTTAAGCCGCACAACCATAACAATCACGCACTATTAGAAAAGTATGGAATAAATAAATGAGAAAATAATGTATATGAAAATAATAAATTCTGAAACCACAACAGAAATTTTAAAACGTGATTGCCTTGATTGTGCGGCCTAAAGGCCGCACTGTAGAGGGGATTAACAGCTCAAATTTAAATTAATAAAAGGAAAATTTGACTTACAAAAATTGAGACTATTATAATATGTATTATACGTTTTAATAGTTAATTTATTGACTTGTGAAATGAATACTAAAATTAAATTTAAAAATGAAAAAGTTGGAGCCAGCGTCATTTGGTTTTTCCCATCGGGGTGGGGGGGGGGGAGGGGAGAATTGCAAATTAAATTTTTCACATTTTGGTCAAGTCTTTTAAATCGGTGCAACTGTTTACGGTTCAAGCAACAACCGATTGCCCAGTATTCAGCGGCGTAATTACTTCACATTAAACAAAATTTTTCTGAACTGCTATTTGGTTTTGAAGAGTGGCGCCTCGTTGCCCTCCCCGTAGCAGCCACCACTATTTTTACGATTAAAAACTCTTTAAAAGTTAATATTAAAGTTCTCAATGCATAGTTTTATGGTGTGCTCTTACTACCTATAGCAGTTTACCAAACTTTTTTTCCCATTTAATTCAGTGTTGTATTTCCTAAGAAAGTACAAAAACCCAGCGTGGTGGTTATTGAGTTAAACATAGTACTACTAATGAACGACTGTATACATCAAGTCTGTGCAACTTCTCAAATCACAATGCTAATTAAATTTTTTTCAACTGATAGGCCTTTTAATAAAATTTCAATTTTTTAAAAAAATTTTGAGGGGGCTATAAAAATGCTTTTCTTCAGATGTGATTTTTTTAATAAAATAAATACCAATCGATAGAAAATCGTTTTGAGTTCCAATGAGCTTCCATAAAAATCGTTTGTATCCCATAGATGAAAAAGTTAGAGCGTTTCAAAGAT
The DNA here is from genome assembly GCA_932274525.1 of Podabrus alpinus. NCBI lineage: Eukaryota > Metazoa > Arthropoda > Insecta > Coleoptera > Cantharidae > Podabrus > Podabrus alpinus. The sequence goes on from OW026455.1 coordinate 12,199,771, forward strand.
TGTGAAATTGCACATTTTACCAACGTTGCTCCGAGCAAGTAGCGCACAGAATTTTAGTGTTGCTGATAACAATTCCCTACCTGGTGTGAAAAAAGGATTGAGTCATATTGAGAACCTATATAAAATGAAAATAAGCGAATTCTTTATGAACTTTTTTGAATTATCACCCTTTTCGACCAGGTAGCGACTTCTAGGTTCCCAATATGACTAAACTCAGTTTGCGCAAAAATGTGACTTATCACCTTTTTCGCTCCAGGTAGGGAATTAAAATAGATTTTTTTTTAACATTAAAAATGTTCTTTTTTAACATACTTAACACAGCCGCCAAAAATAGTTTTCTAATCCGCTATAGCACTGGTGTGAGTTTTCGTGAATTATTTTTAGTCGCGAATAAATTATAAAATTTCTTAATTAAATGAAATTTTTTTTATGAAATTGTTGTCAATCGATGGAGAATCGTTTGAGCTTTAATGAGCTTCCAGAAAAATCATTTGTACCCCAAAGGTAACTTTAGAGCGTTTGAAAGAAAAATTTCATTTAATTAAAATTTTTTTAAATGTATCGCGACTAAAAATAATTCACGAAAAACTCACACCACTGCTATACTTCAAATCCTTAAAAATCGTTGAAATTGATAGAAAATCTTTGTAATTACGAGTCTTTCTGTATTTATTTAATTTTAATTTAGTTAGAATCATTAGGAATTTCTTGTACCTACTACTTTTAAAATCTTTAGAATTCATTGAAAATCTTTAGAATTGCTCGAAAATTTTTGAAAATTTTTGGAAATTTTGGAAGTTCTCAAAAATCTTCAAAATAGGGAATTTTGTGTATTTATTTATAATTTCTTAAAAATAACTGTGAATGTCTTGGAATTATTTTCAAAACTTTTGAATTTTTTGAAAATCTTTAGAAGTTGTTGATCATTATTGAAAATTATTGCAAATCTTTTGAGTTTCAAATTTTGTGTATTTATTTACTTTTACCACCCTTACAATTACTAGAAATGTTTAGGAATTAATTGGAAATCTATAGAACTCTGTAATAGTCATGGAAATTTTCTGAAAATCTTAGAAGATCCTTGGAAGCTTTTGGAAATCTTTGAAAATCTTCGAAATTCATAGGAAATGTTTAGAAATCCGAGTTTTGTGTATTTTTTTATTTTTAGTTCCTTAAGAATCATCGGAATTTCTTGTAATTTTTGCAAATCTTTACCTTATAATAAATTTACTGAAAATCTTTGGAATTCATAGAAAATAAATTTTTAGAAATCCTTGAAAAATTTTTTTTTAACACTAGCAAGACGGCGAATTTGTTGTACCTAGAAAGACGACGATCGGTCATTTGACCGCTATATGAAAAATCCTGGAATAAATAAGACACCAGTAAAACAATATGTTTATTTATATATTAATATTAATTTAATGAAAAGTCATATTATAAAATTAAACAACAACTGTAAAAATAACATTTTTTACTTTATGAAAACAATTAATTTTTATGTTTTGACTTGCATGAAGCACTATAATTTGCATTTCATTGCAAATTCCGCAAGAGATTTATTACAAAAATCGCATACACGATTTGATTTGTTTTTGGATATACGTATATTGGATAAATTTGGATCTAGCTTTCGTAGGAAATAGCTGCTCATGTATTCCAATTATTCAAATTTGTTCCAAACATGAGAGATATGAGCAAATTTATCATCATTCAACCTCTCTGATCGATTTGATTTGAGGTCGAATCGCAAAAATCTCATGATTTCTTTGAAGCGATCCCGTGCCATACTCTTCTTGAAAAATTCGATTCCCCACTTGTGGGACCATAAAGTGGCGAACGATAAACCTTTACCTCCATAAGCACCTCTGGCATATAAAATACAGTTGACTCGCGATAATCCGACAGTTACGGGACCGAGGGAGTGTCGGATTATCAAAAATGTCGGATTATCAAAGGTTCATTGTTTAAAACTGAATTTTGACTTCTAAGGCAAGAAAATTTAAGTTGAATAAAACAAAATGAATAATACAAATTTATTACATATTTATAACATCAAACAATACAAATTGCAGCAATTACCTATGTACCTACCGACAGTACATATTTACGGCTTAAAAAAATCTGTAATCGTTTTCTGTTTCTTTTTACGTAAAGAGTAAGATCCGACGCGGCGTCGGACTACCGAGCGTGTCGGACTGTCAAATGTCGGATTATCGCGAGTCAACGTACCAATAAAAGCGTCTAATTCTTCTAATGATATTGTCCAAGTTTTGTTTTGGAGTTGTCGGCGAGCTTCAGTTTCCGTGCTTAATTTTATATGTCGTAAAATTGATTCATCCAACAATAATCTCCATGAATTCACAAATTCTTCTCCTAAATTACGAAACAAGTGGGTCCCGATTTTTCTCGTAAGATGTTATGTGCACCTCAACGACCTGGGATGACATTATCATAATCTAAAACTTTCCATATGGTTCCATTTCCAGAAATTAATTGTGAATTGTCTTGAATTTTCAATTTTTTGATGATCCGGAATCATCGGAACAATCAGCTTTTTGTCCTTTTCTACCAGATGGTTTTACTTCTTCTTGTACCTTTGTTATAACTATTCAAAAAAATTAAATAGTAATATTAGGTCAAGTCAAAATACAGATTTAATATTTATAACACTCCATAAATTATTAATCACAATTACTTGCCTTCGTCTTCATTTTGCTCGTTAGATTCATCGCTATCACTTTCTGATAAGTCTTACGGTATGGTAAAGTCCTCGTCATTACTAACACTGTATATATAAGATTATAATCTTGATCTGAAATCGATTCAGTTTCAGAATTACCTTCCTCTATATTTTGAAATTCCTCTAATATAATAACTCTGCCGATGTAAGATGAGGACGTACCCATTTACGCAACATATTACTTTTGATCTATTCTCAAACGCATAACAACGTGAACTAAGAATTAAAACATTAACTGTATTACTTATACTTAAAAAGTAATGTATAACACAGAATTTCTGATATATTACTTGAACAAACAATTGCTTCATTGTTTATCAACTTTGTAGAATATTAGCCTGATACTGATATGTAAAAGATCAGTAAAAATCAAGTTACGGTCAAATGACCGTTCCCAGTCTTTCTAGGTATAGGGAATGATTAGTGCCTTAAAGGAATACATACAACTTGGGTAGTTTTGTAAAATAAAAGTTTACAATAACTTAGGAAAAGTCTTAAAGCAGCATAATCAAAAAACAAATAGTTTAAAAGTTATAACCAAAATAAGAGCGCGAAACGGTCAAATGACCGCTGCCGTCTTTCTAGTGTTTTAATTAATAATTTGTCTTACAATTTGGTAGTCAAAATTCTCTTTATATTTGCACTTTAACTGCCTTCGTCCCTATTATATGCAGGGACGTTTTGATAATTTTTCATTCACTTCGGATTTTATTAAAAAAAATTTTGTTTTTGGCTTAAGAATGATGTATGCATTTGAATTAATAGTTAAAATTTCTTATTTTAATATCGGTTGTATTTATGTAAATAGTTTTATTTACAAAAATGGGTAAATACTGGGTGATTTTGAAAAAGTTTCCTTTTTTGAATACCATTTGATTAATTATATTATCGGTTACAAATGCGTCGATCAGCAACATGAAAATGCATACAATTATAATGTGCTGCACATCGTCCAATTAAATATAACGTTTGTAATATAAATATATTGGACGTCAAATCAATATATTGGACGTATATCAAATGTCTCTAGAGGAAAAATCAAACGGCATCAAATGGGCGATCTTTCCGGCCATTCCATCGGACTTCTACCAATCTTTTTTTTTTTCATATATTCTCGCACATATGCCCCATTCTGTTCAAAATGGACGATCGAGGATTTTTTCACCATTAAAATGATGTAATGCAAGGTTTTTAGGTAAAAGGGTTTTTAATATATTTTTTAATTCTGAAGGTGCTATTTAAAATTTCAAAGTAGGGTTAGATTTTGGGGAGGGGGTTAAACTTAAAATTAAAACAGGATTGGTTTTGAAAATCCCCCTCGCTATCTAAACCGATGTGTTTTAGGATTTTCTCAAGTTTGTTATTAAAATAGAGCTATTTCGACTGACTACTTTTGAAATGAACACCCAGTAGAATTATAATTGTGAATTTGTTAAAATACTATAGGTATCATTTTTATTCAGTCTTGATTATTTCCTGGGAAAACGAGTACAAAACCACAGCATCAAATGTTTATTACTAAATGAAGAATTGCACCAAAAAGGACATTATACAGGGTGCTTGCGAAAATTTTTAGTATCAACTTCGAATTCTTTAAAGTAACTATATTACTGGTTGTTGTAATAGATTGGAATAATTTTTTAGTAAAATTCCATTACGTTTATTATAGTCTGTAGTTAGCGTAGATAATAAATAATTAAAGCCACTATAAATTAATTAGCCCAGGTGTCCGTCATACTTCCACTTCATAACTTTCGTAGGTAAGCAACAATATTTTTTATAGTTTTAAATTATTTATTTTATGTATATTTTCTATTCTAAGTTTAAGTTTATTTTAAGTTTTTTCAGATTTTTAGCTCTCTTATACTAATTTTTGAATTATTTTCTCCATAATATTTTATTTCTTAATTTCTTTTAAATTGTTTTACAGTTATTTTAATTACTTTTACATTAATTTAATTTTTAGCATTAGTTTCGCCAAGTTTTAGATTTCCAATTTTCAAAACTTCCTTTCTTGATTTAAATTTTTATTGATTTCTAAAATCTAAAACTGCCCCCCGACTTTCATTTATTCATATAATGGAAAAAAATTTTAATTTGCCCATAATATCTACGGTTGCAGTTCATTTACTAAAAAAGGGAGTTCATTGTCATAAAACATCTACGTGTATCTTGATTTCAGGGTAAAAATTTTCTCCAAAATTCTGAATTCAAAACTATGTAAACAAACTTCCCACTTTACTTCTGGAAAGCCTGAAATACCTGGAAAAGTCAAGTAACGTCTAGAAATGTTCAATTTAGTAATCGAAAATCAGGTAAATTAAAATATTGCTCAGGGAAAATTCTTTGCAACCTAGAAAAATAAAAAGAAAATTATTGAAATTCAAAAAAATTGTAAAAGGTACGTTTTTGATTTCTTGAAATCAATAAATATATTTTTTAAACTTGTATTGTTATTTTCCTATATTTTATATTCAGTTTCGGCGATTCACATTATTAATTTTTGGAATCTAAAAAGTTTTGAAACGTCAGTAAAAATTTTTAATTTTAATCAAGAACTTGAAAAAATCAGAGAATTTTGTTTGAAAAATGTAGTGGGAATTTTGAAAAAGTGTTCAAGTTTGAGGATTTAACTATTGTTTATTTCTAGGTGCCAGTTTTAAAGACAATAAATTTTTTTTTGCTTTGTTTATAGTATTACTTTTCTGAAAAATAAGTGTTTTTTCTCCAGAGGAGCTTAAAGTACAGAGTTACGTTGAGATTAATTAAAGCGAAAATCAGCTATTCCGGTACAACCTTCGTAATCTTGGTAATTTAATATAATACGAGGGTCAAGCTGAATTTATTGAGAATAAAACACGGTTAATATTTTCTAGGATTTTATTTTAAATATGCTCAAAGTAATTCCCTCCAACAATGATACACTTGACCATTCTTTCTTTCCATTGCTTTAAAGCTCCCAACCAATCTTCTTTCGGAACACCTTCAAAATAAGTATGAACTGCGGTATCAATCTCTTCTTCAGACGAAAACCTTCTGCCCCGCAAATTTTTTTAAGCCCAGAAAATAGCCAAAAGTCGCACATTGCTAAATCAGGTGAGTACGGCGGATGTTCTATGACTTTTATATTTTTTTCAGCCAAAAACTGGCGAGTTATAGCTGCCGAATGGGATGATGCATTATCATGGTGGAGCATAATTCCCTTGGCTGGAACTCTACTGAACACATCAGGTAAACATTTTTCAGTGTACCATTTAGCTGTAACTGTCTTTTGTCCATCTAGCTTAATGGCATTTACTAGGCCCGTACTTCTGAAGAATACCGCATACATAACTTTTTTCATAGCTCGCTGTTTCTTGATCATTGTTGGAGTTTCCTCATCTTCGTGAATCCATACACGACTCTCTTGACGAGTAGGTATGTCGAAAAAGGAAATATAAGTTTCGTCACCTGTCACGATTTTGGAATAAATTTGGTGTCCGCCATTATTTAACAAATTTAGAGTTTCATGGCAAATTCTTACACGCTCTGCTTTTTGGAAATCAGAAAGGTGATGCGGCACAAAACGACGGACCACTTTTTTTAAATGCAGGTGATCGTGTATGATTGTTTTAACAGCTGAGGATCCAATCTTGAGTTGATGCTCTATTACCCCATAAGTGGATTTATTGTCCTCTTTAATTATTTTTTTAACAGCAGCAATGTTTTTGTCGGTAACAGCGGTAGAAGGACGTCCTGCTCCTTTTTGATGCTGAACGGAATTCCTTTCGCGTTCAAATTCCTTATACCATCGGTAAATTGTAGCCAAGGAAGGTGCTTGTTCACTAAAAGTTGAATCTAAACTCTCTTTGCACTCGTAAGCGCTTAAATCTTTTTTAAAATCATAATAAATCATGATTCGAAAAAGCTCTCTTGTTAATTCCATGTTTTCACTTGCAATGTCACTTTAAAAAATTAGTAACTTGAGTTATAACGAACGTATTTTCAACTTCTAAACTTCAAATGGCAGATAAAGAGTTTCTCTAAATAATACCGTATGTTTTATTTTTAACAACTTACTAGATCTATTTTAATCTCAATAAATTCAGCTTGACCCTCGTATGTACCTCAGCCGAATTTCAGATTTTACCAGGCAGATATTTTACGTCGATGTTATTTAATTAACCTTAAGGTCACTAGTCAATTTTGGGCCCACTTTGTATTTCACAATTTACTTTAAATTTAAAATTAACTATTTTATTATAAATAAATATAATCTATATATAGATTTGAAAATTGTAATGACCTATATAATGTTTATTAATTGTAGGTGGTCTGTTATCTGTCTGCAGTCTGCTGGAATATGCTAGCCGACGTGCATTTATATCAATTCTTGGTAGATGCCTTCTTGTATGCTTTTTATTGAAGCTATGATTAAAGCTGAACTGCTTTAGGTTATAATGTTTTTACTTTAAATTTTACAATTTCACTGAAATACACATTTATTTTGTCTTCTTCTTAGAGTGCCTATCCGTTCCGGATGTTGGCGATCATGATTGCTATTTTAACCTTATCGACTGCTGATCTAAATAAGCCGATTGTAGTTGTATTAAACCAAGTACGCAGATTCTTGAGCCAGGATATTCGTCTTCTACCTACGCTGCGTTTTCCCTGGATAAGTAACTGGAGCAACCTGTATCTGTTTGGATTTCTCATCACGTGTCCCAGATATTCCAGTTTACGTTTCTTAATTGTGAACAGTATTTCCTTTTCTTTCTCCATTCTTCTCAAGACCTCCGCGTTGGTAACGTGATCTACCCAAGAAATTCTAAGTATCCGGCGGTATAGCCACATTTCAAACGCCTCCAATTTTTTACACGAAGCCTCTGTCAGAGTCCACAATTCCACCCCGTACAGCAGAAGAGGGAAAATGTAGCATCTCAACATTCGTACTTTCGTAGTCATCGCTAGGTCTCTAGGCTTGAATACTTTCACCATCTTCAGAAACGCGGATCGTGCTCTTGCAATGCGGCACCTAATCTCTACAGAGTGATCCCAGTCCTCAGTAACGGTGGTGCCCAGGTATGTGCAGGACTTAACTCTCTGTATTGGTTGGTTATTAACAGTCAGAACTCCATTTAGTTGTTTGTTTTTAGATATTATCATAAATTTTGTTTTCTTTATGTTCATTTTCAGCCCATACCTCTCACTCACTTCCACTATTTTGTTCATTATATATTGAAGGCCGTCTAGATCTTTTGCGAAAATAATTGTATCGTCCGCGTATCGTATATTATTTATGATTTCTCCGTTAACTGTTATTCCTTCATTTATGTCCTCTAATGCTTCGCGAAAGACAAACTCGGAGTAAATGTTAAAGAGCAAGGGTGAAAGCACACACCCCTGCCTTACTCCACGTCTAATCCGCACACCCCCAGACTCCTCTCCATTTACACGTATCGACGATGTTTGATTCCAGTACAGGTTACTAATTATCCTTATGTCTTGCTTGCTAAGGCCAATTTTTTCCAAGATTTCTACCATTTTCGGGTGTTGTACATTGTCAAATGCCCTTTGATAATCTATAAGACTCACAAAGATGTCGTGGTTCATATCCCGAGCTCTCTGAAAGAGGACCTGAACACTAAACAGGGCCTCTCTAGTACCCAGAGCATTGTGAAATTCAAACTGTGCCTCGCTGATCTGTTCCTCACAGACTCGATATATTCTTTTATGTACTATTTTCAGGAAAAGTTTGAGTAGATGACTCATCAGACTTATGGTGCGATAATCCCCACACTCTTTAGCGCTTGGCTTCTTTGGGATTGTAATGAATATCGACTTGAGCCAGCTCTCTGGAATTATCCCCGACGAGTATATTTCGTTAGAAATAGAAGCCAGCCATTCAATACTCTCTTCATCCAGAAGCTTGAGAAACTCGTTCCGAATTCCATCCGGCCTTGGTGATTATCTATTCCTGAGTAAAGTTATTGTTTTCGTTATTTCTTCCTTTGTTATTGGTAGCTGCTCTGTTGTTTGGTACGAGGGTGGGTGTATCGGTCGGTTCTTATCTTCAAACAGTTCTCTAATATATTCCTTCCATACCGCCATCTTCTCTTCTTGCTCTACAATTGTTTTGCATCTCTATCTTGTACCCTGCCCCCTGCCGCCATTTTATATATTACAGCCGTTTCCTTAATTTTTTTATGCATATTGAAGGCGTCATGTTTCCCCTCGAGCATCTCTATTTCCGAGCATTGTGCAGCTGTCCAATTCTCTTTAGCTTCTCTTATTTTTTTTCTTATTTCCTTTTGTATATCCCTGTATATACTCTCTTCTTTCTTGGCTTTCCTTCTATCATGCATGAGATGCAATATCTCACTTGTCATCCATGGTTTCCTTTTCCTTTCCCCGCTGGTCAGATATGTACTCGTATTACCCATTTCATTGAAACTTTTTGACATTTCATCCAGAGATGTATGTATTGACTGTGCTTGGGCTCTAATATTTTGTATTTCTGTGTTTAGTCTCTTTGTCAACTTTATTTTTGTTTCTTCCTCTTTCAATTTATCCAAATCCCATTTTCTTGCTTCTGATCTTTCTCCTCTGTTCTTCTTTAGCCTCACTCTAAAGTTGCCCTCTAGAAGCACATGGTTCGATGCTATTATGTCAGCCCCCGGATAAGTTTTTACCGATAAACAGCTGTTCCGGAACCTCCTATTCACCATTATGTAATCTATCTGATTTCTTATCACTTTTCCTTCGTTATCCTGGGGTGAGACCCAAGTATATAGCCTTCGAGGGGGTAATTTGAAGAATGAAAAATGTAAATTTATTTTGTAATATCACTTAAATTATTGTGGTACAGATTTTCTTTTTTTATTTCAATGAAGGTTTTGTTCTGAACAAAAATTAGCATACATGATTCGCATAAAAACAATTCTTTGTTTTCGATTTCGATGTTTTTATTTTTTGTTCCTGAAAAGGAAAGAAAAGTTCCTGAAAAATCACAAAAGTCGTGAATTGGTCGTTTCAAATTATCATCCTAATGTCCAAAATAAGTATCAGCAAATTTAATTCAAATAAACTTCTGAACAAAAAAGCTTCAGATTTTACTGTAAACTTTCTTTCCTGTTCATCTGATACAAAAGTACTTCTGAGATATTTAAATCTAGAAAAAAAACCTGAAAATCTCCGTGTAAATTAACTTTCTACTCTTAAGGGGGTATTCCACTTTTTTTCACATAAATCTAGGCAATTTTCAGGATTTTTATTTAGAAAAAGGAAACAACATAGAAATTTTTCTGTTACTTAGAAGAAATGATTTTTTTTTGAATTCACCATTATAAAGTTTTAACTGGAAAACTTTATTTTAGTAGTAATCTGCCAAGAAAGCTTTTAAAAAATGGGTCACGACAATTTTGTTACGAAGCAGACGATGAAGAAGTAGAATAGGATTTTATGTTTTACACTACATAATTAATTTAGAAAAAGTGTTAATTTCAAATTAATTTATTTATAAGTTATTTAATATGGTACCTAAGCTTTCGAAAAAGATAATTTTAATAAAATTTAAATTAAGTATTTACCAAGGCTATTGAAAAATTAAACTAAATTTTTTTATTTTCTTGTTAAAAACTTAATTTCAATTTTGTTAAAATGAATTATATTCTTATTTTTCTTTTTACAATTTTCCTAAAAATATTGGTAGCTTCTCGATGGATAAAAGAAAACCTAGCACAGATTGATATACATAGATTTCAATTCCATATCAAATCAACTAAAAATCTGATGTATTTAAAGTAATGGAGTTTTTTAAGAACTACTAACACTTTTGTGATAAATTGATTTTTAAACACTTTGTATAAAGCTATAAAAATATTTTATGATAGATTCAGATAGTCCTCCATTAGTACTATGCTTAAAGTTTCATTAGTTAATCATTAACCGTTTAGGAGTTATTGATTTTGAAGAGCTCTAAAATCGTCGAAATTTATGAAATAAAACAGAATATTTCAAAAAGTGTTAGATTTCAGATATGAAACATAAATTAATTAAAAGAAGGTATAACTTTTAACAAAACCATATAATAAATTTGGTATTACAAAGTAAATATTTTGATATCAGCAAAGATCGGCATTGTGGTTATGTTTTGAATACCCAAGAATAATTCTTAAAACCGACAGTTTGACGTGGAATCCAAACCACGGAACAGTGAAAATATTCGTTTTGGGAACTACTCTAGGTTCGAATCCGGGACCCTTAAATTTAAAGCCTTCAAGCTTACAACATTATATAGATAAGGAAATTATTACACTTATTATTATTACGTATTATTATTATTATTACATATAATTACACAGGAAGAGTACTATCTGAACTAGCTAATAACATCGTAAGAAATGTCAATATTACATCCAGCTGGCGAGTATAAGTTTTAAATTTCAATTTAATAATAAGTTTTTACAAGCTAATAATTAATACAACATTTCCAAGTACGAAAATTGGGACTTGTCTAAACAAGTATTGGGCTTCGGCTTCGCCGGGAATCCCCTATACCAGGGTATAGCCCTAGATCTCCTTCATCAGACTGATTTTTACCTGGAACACTGACGTTGGTAAATTTAAGGCTATCCCTTGGGATGTATCCAATGCAGATTGGGCTCAACCTACAGTTTAATGTGGAATCAGAACCACGGAGTCATATCCCAGGAACGAAACGGAACAGTTCCGGGCCCAATGTAGCTGTCACGTTAGACGTCTAAACTAGTATTGGGCGTCGGCTTCGCCGGGGATCCCCTATACCAAGATATAGCCCTATATCCCCTTTATCTTCTTACTTAATTAAGAAGTCTCCTACTTAAAATAGGTCTAGCACCTGTCCTTTTACTAATTTATATATTAATTCTATGAGCATTTTGGTTTTGTTATGATGGCAAATCATTAACACAGGGCGACCGCACGTCTTACGTGCGCTTCGAAGCACGGAAGACGGTCAAGAAATTTTAGACTGTACCCGGAGTCGAACCGGGTAGCCAGCCTTACGTTAGCAGTTAATCGAACTAACTATCAGGCCATGACCGTGGTCTGTTGATTTTTTCCTGGAGCGTTGACGTTGGTAAATTTAAGACTGTATCTTTTGGGATGTATGCAATGCAGATTGGGCTCAACCTACAGTTTAACGTGGAATCAGAACCACGGAGTCATATCCTAGGACAAGACACTTGCTGTCTTAGTAATGGTCAAAACTGTCAAAATTATTACACAAAATCCACTATGAATAATTGATCTCTAGACTGGTTACAGTTGACAGCTAACCTTCAAAAGTTGTCGTAGATTTATTTTTGAAAATGACTGTGTAATTGAAGGGCCTAGTGGAAAAAGTAGTTAAGTCACTTTTATTCAATTTGTAGTTGAACACATTTTTACATTGCGGCATTTATTCTCTACAAATTGAAAAAAGTGACTTAACTACTTTTTCCACTAGGCCCTTCAATTGTATAGAACAATTGAAGGTATATGGAAAATGATTTTTCTTTATCAGCTGGTTTTATATTTTCGGCGTTGAGGTTGAATATTGAAGACCTACAGTTTAACGCCGATTCTTTTTTCCTTTATTTTAAATTTTAATCAATTTTTTCCTTCTTCATACATATTTTCACCTTTTTTAATATTTTTCATGGTTTATTATAATTTTTTCGGTTAGTTTTTTGCAACCGATGAACTACAATAATGAGTAAACAGTAAAACAACATGAAGAAAACAATCAGAAATTCTGAAAAATTTGAATTTGTGTTGAGAATTGTTTGTAAAATGTTGAACAAAATAAATCCTCACAGATACCAAGAGGAATTGGAAATTGATAGCCAAGAAAAATCTTCTAGCACAATCTTCCTTGGGTTAGGAAAACAAATTCGAGTAAGGTGAAATTTGGTAGAAATATTTGTGAGTGACCAAAAAAAACCCCCAAAAGTTCCATCAAATCCAGGTTTCTTTTTTAGTCAAAATTTTAGTTCTTCCAAATTGGGTTTTCATCTATAACTCGCTTAATTTTATTTTTAGGGAAAATTATCCTCAGATCAAAATTGAAGAGAATAAAATTCTCTAAAGAAAAGATTTTTACAGCATGTGTATTTGATTATCCTAACACTAAAAATATTTAAAAAAATCTTCTAACGCTTCTTTCTTAATTTGAGATTTTAGCCCCATTAACGTATTAATTGCATACAACTCTCTTAATTTTAGTTTTGCGAAAAATTTTCATTAATCAAAATTGAAAAGCATAAAATTTTCTATAAAATTGAATTTTGCAGAATTTATCTACGTCATACTATTCATAAAATAAAAAGCATTTCCAGGAAGCCGAAATGAGTTTTATTTCACAAAATTTAAATTAATCGAAGTGTTTGAATAATTCGTATTTCGAATGAAATGTCCTTCTTCTTCTGGTGCCGATCCGTTATCGGATGTTGGCGACCATCATAGCAATTCTCACTTTGTCTGCTGCCGCTCGGAAAAGACCAGTTGTTGACGCACCAAACCAGGTTCTGAGATTTTTCAGCCACAATATCTTTCTGCGTCCTGGTCCTCTCTTTCCAAGTACTTTGCCTTGCAGAACCAACTGTGGAAGCTCATACCTTTTTGCATTTCTCATTATGTGGCCCAAGTACTCCAGTTTTCTGATTTTTACCGTTTTGAGTATCTCCGTTTCTTTATCCATGCGCCGGAGTACATGTCTGTTCGTTACATGTTGAACCCAGGATATTCTTAACATGCGTCTATAGATCCACATCTCAAAAGCTTCTAACTTCTTGCTAGATGCTTCAGTCAGGGTCCACGCCTCCGCCCCATACAACAACACCGGGAACACATAGCAGCGCACCACTCTCATCTTCATTGACACGCTAAGATCGTGACTTCTGAAAAGGCTTGACATCTTCACAAATCTAGCTCTAGCCTGTTCAATACTACATTTAATTTCTAATGAATGGTCCCATTGCTCTCCGACTGTCGTTCCTAGGTATTTGTATTTATCTACCCTCTCTATCTGTTTGTTGTTGACAGTTAGTCGTCCTGGAGGTATCACTTCTTTACTGATAACCATATATTTAGTCTTTGTCGTGTTTAGTCTCAATCCATATTCTTCACTTTTCTTTGTTACTCTATTCATCAGATCTTGCAGACTCTGTAGGCTATCCGCAAATACCACAGTATCGTCCGCATACCTGATATTATTGAGACATTCGCCGTTAACCAGTATTCCCTCATGTAGATCATCTAGAGCCTCCCGGAATATTTCTTCCGAATATAAATTGAACAACAAGGGCGAGAGGACACAACCCTCTCTGACTGCCCGCTGAATGGTAATTTCTTCCGTATTCTCTCCATCCACTCGCACACTCGCTGTCTGATTCCAGTACAGGTTCATGATGATTCTTAGGTCTCTGTCATCTATTCCAATTTTTTTAAGAATATTTGCAAGCTTTTCATGTTGGACATTGTCAAACGCTCTTTGATAGTCTATGAAACATGCATATACATCGCAGTTCATGTCTCTGCATCTTTGAAAAAGAACCTGGGTTACTCTACCACTAACTCAGCCACTCGAAACTAAATTTCTTTTGCTACACACTAAAGAATACACTTATTTTAGCAAATTGTAATAATAAAAAATGTGAATATGGTCCAAACTTTTGAAAAAATCGAATTTGAACTTAGCTAATTTTCATGTAATTTAGTGGTAAAATTAACGAGATTCCCGCGCGTCGCTCATTCTGTGGTCGGTCCGTGCAATGTGAATGACCCTAACACTTAGAGTATTCCGCACCGGCAGATGCAGATCGACTCTCGTACATGTAACATCGATTATTTTTTGTTTTTAGGCGATTTTTTGGGGGTTTAAAATCCCGGTTGCCTTCATCCCGGTTTGCTTGATGGATGGCGCCTTCTCGTATGTTTAGCTCTGCCGCGTAGCGGCGTACGCGATTGAAAAACCGCCCGGAGGGCCGTAGGGTAGGTTTTTTGATGCGCCCAATTCTGGCCGTGCCAGATCCACCCAAAAAAGTAATTTGCGTTTTCCCCATAGTTGTTTATGTTTATTTAATATTTTTTTAATTTTTTCACTTTTTCGGCAATACACGGGTTATTTTCCATTTTTTTGATTATATTTATTACTAATATCCACTAATCACACCCCCATCTATCCGAATTTCAAAGAAAAATTCAAATCGGAGCGAAAAAATTTTACGCATTTTCAAGGGACCGCGGGCGAACGATGCACATCGGCCGGGGTCTACCGCATACTCGATGCGACTTTCCCGTACTTTTCAAAAGTCGATATTGGGGTTGTTTTGACCATGTTCACATTTTTTTATTGTTTTAATAGACAGATATAAGCCTGTTCTTTAGTGTGTAGCACTCGAAAATTTTTTTCGAGTGGCTGAGTTAGTGGTAGAGTCCCCAGAACCTGTACGCAGAACAGTGCCTCTCTGGTTCCTAGTGCATTTCTGAATCCAAATTGGGTTCTCCCCAGATGTTCTTCACAAACCCCCTGAACTCTTTGGTGGATAATTTTTAGAAACACCTTTAAAAAATGACTCATGAGGCTTATTGTTCGATAATCTGAGCAGTGTTTTGCACTGGCCTTTTTGGGGAGCGTCACAAAAGTCGATTTTAGCCATATCCTGGGTATTTGTCCAGATTTATAGATATTATCGAAGATCTCCGTGAGCCAATTCAGGCCATCCTCACCAATAAGTTTGAGAAACTCGGAGTGGAAGTCATCGGGACCTGGTGCTTTTCCATCCTTCATATTGTTAATAAGGAAGTGTCCTTATATAGGTATATCATTTTCCTTATCTGAAGTAAATACATCAAACGTATGGATTTCATAGAGAATTTTGTGCTCTGACGATAATTTTTCGTAAAAGATAAATTAAGTGTGTTATAGACGAAAAACGAAGTTGAAAAAACTAAAATTACCTCTTGCGGGAAAAAGCCGGGAGGGTGAGTTTTAGGGGACTTTTGGGGGTTCATTTAAACACTGAAATACACATATGTCTACCAAATTTCAGTTTCCAGGATTTTTTGTAAGCTGAAAGTATCCGGGTTTGGACTATTAGCTACGAAGGCATTTTAACGCTGAGTCTTTTTCGACGCCGGCACCAGGTAGATATTTTAATAAAATGAAGGGATTTAATAAGTACAAAAATGTCTTGATTTGATATACCGGAATAATAGCTTGATATTTTTCTACATTTATTGGATATAATACTATTTATAACTACATAAGTACACTACTTTTTAGAATTTAATTTTTATAGCATTAGAAGTATTCGTTATCAGTACTTGTTCAGATTATGCTTACATATTAATATGCTACCACCCCACCGAGTTAAAGCAAAGTTTTAACTCTTATAGAAATATGCTACTTTTTATAAGTAAATTTTTATTGCATCAGAAGTAAGTACCTACTATCTACTCGTTTAGATTATGCTTAAGTATTATTCTACCCCACTGAGTTATTATTATATATTCAGTAAGTGCAAATTTTCCTTTTCATCTAATTAAAAAATTTCTGTAATCTGATTGATAAATTTGATTGCGATTACCAAGATATAGCGTTTTTGTATTAAAATTTGTATTAAAATCTTTAATATCTCGGGAATTAGAAGGGCTGTTAAGATCCGGTTTGTAGCGAGTTTCATAAAACCACCGAGGACTTTTTTAATATTAATTTAGCGGTTGGGTCATTCCATCTCAAATCAACTGAAAAATAGGCAAAATTATCTGGACCCCCACCAAATTTGACGAAAATTGGTACACACCATCTTAGTAAGAAATAAAAAATACAAATTTAAGGATTTGTCCAAAAGGGCATTCGTTTCGTTGTTTTGGTCGTTCAAAATGTCAAAAAGTTGGTGTGTAGACTTGTAGGAAAACGGCTGTAACTTCGTCCACGGTGGTCTAAATTTAAAAATAAAAAATGTTCTGTAAAGGTAAATGAACGTTCTATCCAAATATTCAATCACATTTTAATTTTTCAACCCCTAACTGGATTAATTTTATAATATTAACCCTATTTCAACCCCTATTTAAAAAACGATTCTTTTTTTTGTTTATTTTTTTACTGTTTGTTTGTGCAATTATGCTGAGTATGTGTGTCAAATTTTATCATGGGATCTGCATGGGTTCGGTTGCTAAAAATAAATTAAAAATATGGAATGCAAAATTGAATTTTACAAAATAATGTTTGGCAGTATAAAATCAAAATTAAAATATAGGCCAGAAGGAGTTGACTACTATTAAATTTTGGGGTAGAAATATATCAGGAAATTTTGCCAATTTTGGGAGGTTTTTTGAATTTTTGAAGATCTTTTCAGCAATTAGCAATTTTAATGTGCACAACTTTACTATAAGTACCCAACTGCTCGTATTCGAGTATTAAAAATTAATGAATTTTGTCATATTTGTATTAATATTATAAATGAGGAGCATAGTTTCAAAACGCAACATGTCCACAAAGTACACATTTGGAGTTAGATATGGCAACACATAGTTCAAAGGTCACTTTTTTCGAATATGAAGTTAGTTCCCTTCAGAAAAATACATGTCAGTGCTGTAACCATGACAAAAATTACATTTTATTTCAAAACGTAACAAGTCCATTTTGGATATGCTTCAAAATGCTACATGTCCAATTGGCCAATAGGATTGAAGGGTTACCTCATCCTTGATATATTTTGCTATTCTAATAAATAATGTAATTTAAAAAAAATCATAATAAACATCATTACCATTCTGACTTTTGTTACTCAATTTCAAACAAAACGAAACATGTCCATCATTATGATTCAAAATGAAACATGTCCATAATTATATTATTTTTAATTAAAAACCTGAAATGTATGGCAAGATTGTAATAGCACTGCTTGCAAGAATTATATTTTGTCATAATTGTCACCAAAAAAATTATACTGTAAGATGTGCAAAACTCTGGGAATTAGTTTTTATTGAATATCTCAGTTGTTGTGTTAGTGGACATGTTGCGTTTTGAAACTATGCTCCTCAAATGTGATAAAACTCTTTTTCTGATTTATTAATAATATTATTGATTGCGCCGAATATATACAGGGTGTCCCCGTGACCGTGGAGAACCGTTGAGGTGGTGATAAAGGACACTTTTCTAAGACAAATTTTCAAATAAAATATTTGCCCAAGTCCAAACCCTTGGGGGGACCTACCTTTAAAGCATTATTTATATTTTTTACCCACACCTTGTTCGTTATTTTCAGAGTTTCTGTGAAAACGGTTGGTTGCCCAAAAAAAATTATTTGACGAAAGTTGTAGCCCGTTAAATTCCCTATCCGGTTTGGTCCGTTAGTTTTTCTCTTAGACGTTTTGTTTAAGAGATACGGGGTTCGCAAGAAAATTAAAAAAAAAAGCTTAATTTTTTAAACATTTTTTCCCTTAATTTAATTTATAACTCGAAATCCGTTGATTCTAGACGATAACGGGTTATATCATAATTTGTAGACAAGCGAATGATCTTTAAAAAAGTTCTAATCCATTAACCTTAAAAAATCAATAATATCGGAGCTATGATGGCCGTTTGAAATCAGAAATTCAAAAAATTGTTTTAAAGGGAGGTACCCCCCAAGGGTTTGGACTTGGGCAAATATTTTATTTGAAAATTTGTCTTAGAAAAGTGTCCTTTATCACCACCTCAAAGGTTCTCCACGGTCACGGGGACACCCTGTATATAGTCGGCGCAATCAGTAATATTATTAATAAATCAGAAAAAGAGTTTTATCACATTTATAATATTAATACAAATCTTGCCCCAACCTTGTAATTTTAAATAATTGTCTATTAAAGCGCGTAATAAACACACCGCAATCCACATACATTTTTGAGAAATGTAGAAAAATGTAGTTAATCGACATATCTCGTTAATCTTTTCCAGCGCGTCACTAAATTTCAACAATGAAGAAAACAAATAAAAATGATAACGGCAGAAACAATATACCTATTATACTTCAGTATCCATTTAATGTAATCACTGTGATGTTAAACTCACTTACCGAAGCTTATGTTTATTTACCTTACTAATGGATATGAAAATTGAAAACTCAAGTTCTGCTTAAAATTTTTCAGTTATACCGGAACGTCCATCATGTCGTTAGTATTGTTTGTTTTTTCTCAGTACCAGAAAGCTGTAAAGAAAATGCTGAATAATAAATTTAAAAAAAACCTACAAAAACCAGAGTGGATAATCCAATAATACAACCCCTTGCCATAAAATAAAAATATACTATAAATTTTATACGGAACAATAAAGCACCGTCAATTTCAAAATAAACTTTTATTATTAACTGAAGTTTACAAAATTACAAAGTAAATATTATAATTTTATTATAATTGAACATGTTTGAATTTGAATTGCTATTCAAAATATTTTTATTGATAAATTTCAAATAAACAGCAATCGTGCATTTATATTTATTTACTTTGCGTGTAGTAAGTACATTAGCGCGGCATTTCATGACTTTTATTTGCAATCTATTAATGTTACATGTAGGTTCATATGGGGTTCTGTTTAAAATACTAATACATCTCTGTCCTGAAATTTTACGTTGTTCACTTTATACCAGTCATAGTTTAGTCGTACTAATTTATCCCAAGATATTATTTACAGATAAGCAAAGACAATGAAAAAATTCTGAGAGGTCGAGACATAGGCATTAATTGAAGTGGGTTTATAAGCTCGAACAATTTTCACAAATTGGCTTGAAACAACAATTTGTACAAATTAAATAAACACCTGCTATGCAGCTAATAAGTAAAAATCAAGGATTAACGCTTTAGGTTCAAATCAACCAATGTATTTTTATGTCCCTCTTCGAAATTGCTTAAATTTTCTCTACTTCTAAATTATGCCAAATAAATGGACCCATATTTTTTGTTTGTCCCTAAAGTGGCCCGTTTACATTGCATAGCACTCCAAAATAATTTAAATTTGGCTTGTAGAGCTTCGATAAATTATTTCTACTGACCAAACCGTACCATTTACAGACTCGATTTTTTTTTGTGAAATGAAGATATTGGCCTTTTTAGTGAGTTGTGTGTAAATAATTAAGGTCACAAAATGGAGGCCCTAATCAAATTTTGACTTTTGAATAAGTGGATACCAAATTTTAGAGCAGTAACGCATTTGGTTTAGGAGTGATATCGAAATGAATGATCGTGGTCATAAATCGAAACACTTGACCAAAAGTACCAAAAAACCAAAAGCGTTCCCAATTTATAATTTGGTAAACAAGTAGCCAAAAGTATAATAAAGATAATGTACTTTTTCGAAAATTTTCAATTACTCTTTTTTGGGGGAAGGGGCACTCAAAGTCAAAATTTAAGCACGGCCCCCATTTTGTGACTTTAATTATTTACATACAAATATTCACTGAAAAGGCCTATTTAACATCTTCATTTTATAGAAAAAATCGTGTCTCTTAAGTGGTTCGGTTTGGCCAGTAGAAATAATTTATTAAAGCTCTTTAAGCCAAATTTGACTTATTTTGGAGGGACTTACTTTAAAGGACCACTTTAAGGCAAACCAAAAATTACAGGTCCGTTTATTTGGTACTTAGAAGTATTCGAAGAGGGACATGAAAATAATTGGAAAAAATTTATATTTTATGTTATACCCATTGTTATACTAAATTTGATGTTTCTAAGATTTAAAAATGCTCGTTTGCGCCGCGTGGGTTGAGAAAAACTTAAGTTGGTATTTTACTTTACACCACAGGCTATGGATTGGGATTTTTGATCTCAGGGGAGGTGAAAGTATAAACTCGAACGCACCCATGCCACTTTATCGAGTCCATTGCACTATTTCATTTTGTTGATTATCCCTAGCCTCCGCATGCTGACTGTGTCAGGTATGACCGCAACCGCCAGGCGGGCACTCCGCCACACCACCTGACCCAAACTACCCAACAAATACAGGCACTACGAACCTGGGATGTTAGTTCAACGGCCAACCAGAGAAGCTCCGTGATTCCCAGCCCAATACCTCAACAAAGCCAAGCATTTGCAGCCGATTGTAGTTGGGTTATTTTATTATCTGTCAGGTAAAATCAGTGCGACCACCGGCTTTACGTGCCCTCCGAAGCACGGACATGGTCATAGAAGGAAAGTCCGATAGATGATTAAACGCTTCCCGGATTCGAACCAGTGCTTTTAGTATCAATAGGTTTATGCTCTTTTAGCCTTGCCGTTCTGTCAATTAACCAGATTTATCCAATTTAAGAACCAATTCTTAGATCCACAACGAGCTGATGCTTACTGACGAACTAAGAATTTCCGCGCTGTAACTCAATCAGCAATCACACCAAACCACTGCTGTAGCATCAGTAGTTAATTGCTCTAACTACTAACCTAGTGGCCGCTTCTGCACCGCAGTCTTTGGACTGAAATTTGTAGAGCGGTCTTCTATTATTAACATTTTTATATATTGTAAATTTAATTAAATTTACCTTACAACTAGTACAGACTCAAAAAAACAACTGGTAGTGTTTTTATTTATATAGTATTATCTTTTTATTCTTATCAGTTTTGGAAACAATATTCGATTATATTTGAACTCGAAAACGAAGGTCACTTTCAAGTTATAATAATTAGTGAACCATTATACTGAAAGTGAAGTGATCCTTCTCCAACGCCCGTTGCAAATCAGCTCTGCTGAACTTGTGCCCTATGAATTAATGGATACATTTGCTATTGATTTAATAATGCTTTTATTAATATTATTATTATTATTAAATCAGGTAAAACCCATACGCTAAAGTACAAGACATTAGTTTTTACTTACTGACTATTTTACATTTTATGTAATATAGTATAATGGGGAACTACAATTTCATACGGACTCTAAACCATGGCACAAATAAGTTGTGATTAGCTGGAAATCACATCTAGGCCCATTGCTGTATTAATCTCCTCAGACTACTGTCTCAATCATTTTCTACTACATCAACTCCATTTAGCGATTCTATACCCAGCTGAGGAACTAATTTTATTGGGGCCTAAAACTAAATATATTATGGGGCGCCCCTATGAAGATACCACGCAAATATTGTGTTTGTAATCTTAATCAGTGCGGCCTTTAGGCCGCACTAGAAACGCAAACTAGTAACGTCGTGACCTATCTCTTTTATGTATGTTATGTGAGTTCAAAACGTTTTCACATACATAGCGCACCTACTTGTTCAACGAACTTCCGAACCACGGGAAGTGCAATACACTTCATTTCGAGATGAATGCTTATGGCGATTACCTCGGTGGTTTTCCGTTGCCTTCTGAAGAAGGACGGTCAGAATGAAGTTCTTACTCGCCCGGGTTCAAATTGGGTCTTTCGCTTTAGAAGTACCACTTAACCGCTAAGCTTCGACCGTTTCTAATAATAGCCTGATTTTTGTTATCTATCCACCTGTAATGCTAAATCCACCTGTCCCTTCAGTGCAACCTTCAGGTTGCTCCACTTAAAACATTACAAATAGGCCGCACAGCCAAGGTAACCACGCACCAGAGAGTTGTTTGTACCAGCTAGTCATCGTCACATAGTTATAATAGCGGAAATTGATTCTGCAATTACGTTTTAGATGGCTAAGGGCAGCCGAATAGGCGCCTGTGCAAGCTAGTGGCCGCAGGTGGGATACAATATTGGGTAGACCAGCAACTTGTTAAATAAAGATTCAAACTGCGGAAGGTCGTGGATTAACTCACGCCAATGAATCATAAGCCAACAGTTGTTACTGACCATCGTATACGTTTTGCAATGTAGAATACGGAATAACGTGGAACCATGACACAAATCATTCTAAATTAGCTTAAATTCTAACACACCACTTAGTAAGTCTATTTCATTGAAGTGATTTCATTGAATTATTTTTCCATTGACAATGTATACAGACAATTTCTGATCTGTCTCTAGATACATGCTCTGCCCAAAAGAATTGAGGATGAAGAAGACAATGGATTTTAACTTTTAACTTGTAGAAAACCAAATGCATTGTCAAAATTAGCACTTGACAACAATTTCTCTGTCCGCATGTGGTTTTCAGCATAACACTGACCATCTAAAGTATTATTTTGTATTAGCAAACACAATTAACTATATGTGAGTCCAAATCAGTTTTTCCCCACTTCGTAACAGTGTCTGTACTTGAAGAAAAATTTCAACTGCTGCCCATATAGCACAATATGCCCATATATCGTAGTTCATGGCATGTCCTTTCCCGGACATTTGAACGTCCAGTAGCCATCCGTTAAAAGTCCAGCAGACGAGACGTTCTGAGTAAGTCTATAGAACATGAATTTGGAGCAACCCTGTACTTCCCTAAAACTTCCATTATTACTGAATGTCCCCGCAATGTCCGTTACTAGACGAAAGCAACGGACATTTAAACGTCCAACAGAGGTTTTATGTACTTCCATGAAAGGTAAGTTTCACATAACCTTGGACTTTCTCAAATCCACTGTTATGGATTCATCAGGTGATGGTTTTGCCATCAGTTCGTCTGCCTATCTGTTGGTTTCTTTGTCCAAACAATGGCGTTAACTACATTGGGGTCGTCCATAAAGGACGTCCACGCCTAGGGAGAGCGCCAGGGAGGACGGAAGGTAGGTTAGGACTAATATGACGACCACATAAAAATATCATTTTTGGGATTTTGGCATATATATATATATATTTGCGGAATGATTTACAGCTGTCGCCGTTTATCCGCTCCCAGTCTCCATGCAGCTCGATCTTGGCATAAAATAGTCAAATAAAGTTTATCTAAATTCTTGCTTGTTTAATTCCAATTTTTTTGTTACAGCCATAATAATTTTAAAACGATTAATGAATACGTTTTTTAGTTTAAAAAGTCAAGTTTGATTTTAGACTGCTGCATTCCCGTTCTTTATGGACGACGCCTTTACAATATTTCTTCTTCTTGCAGTCCTTCTCCTATCGGAGGTTGGACATCATCATGACTATCTTCACTTTATTAACAGCTGCTCTGAACAATTCCGTGCTGCTGCAGCCAAACCATTCGCACAGGTTCCTCAGCCAAGACACTCGACGCCTACCAACGCTTCTCTTTCCCTTTATCTTTCCTTGCATGATGAGTCGCAAGATGGCATATTTTGGACCTCTCATAACATGTCCCAGGTATTCAAGCTTTCTCCTCTTAATAGATGTTATAATTTCACAATCCTTGTTCATTCTCCTCAACACCTCGACATTAGTAACTCTATCTGTCTAGGGTATACGCCACATTCTGCGGTAGCACCACATCTCGAAGGCTTCTAATCTTTTTATTTGAAGTTGTTTGAGGGTCCATGCTTCAACTCCGTATAGTAGAGTGGAAAACACGTAGCAGCGAAGTATTCTGGTTCGCAGTTCCAGTCTGATATCCCGGTTGCAGAGGAATCCCTTCATTTTCACGAACGCCGATTTTGCTATCTCTATTCTTGTCCTTATCTCAGTTGCCTGGTCTCCTGTCTGTTCCAGCCTGGTGCCCAGGTACTTGTAAGAGTCAACTTTTTCAATTACAGCGTTGTTTACGTAGAGTTGTAGTTGTTGGTTAAGTGACTAGTGATTATCATGCATTTAGTTTTCTTCACATTCATTTGAATTCCATACTCATTGCATTGCTGAATAACTCTTTCAAGAATATATTGCAGTTCCGCTCCGTGGCCTGCCAGCAATACTGTATCATCGGCGTATCTGATGTTATTGATATTTTCTCCGTTTATGATTATACCTGCTGTTTCCTCTGATAGGGCCATCTCAAAGATAGCTTCACTGTATATGTTAAACAGCAGCGGAGACAGAATGCATCCCTGTCTTACACCACGGCGTATTTCCACTTCATCGGTTAACTCATTTTCAACCTTCACGTTTGCACTTTGTCCCCAATACATAAGTTTGTAATTATTCTGATGTCTTTTCGGTCTATATTCCTTCGAAGCAGCAGTTGTTGCAGTTTGTCGTGTCTAACCGTATCGAATGCCTTCTGGAAATCGATAAAGCACGCAAACACGTCTTGATTCATATCCAGGCATCTCTGAAGAAGGACATTAATTCCAAAGAGTGCTTCTCTCGTGCCCAGACCCTCTCTGAGGGTCTTACAATATTTGTAAAATACTATTTGCCTTACAATTTTTGACTGAAATAAACTATTTTTCAAAAATCATCAGGGTCGATGGATTTATAATGATAGTAGTACAAAATTTTTCCTGAGCTAGCTCAAGCCTTTCGAGAAATTTGGGTACCTACTGGTAGCAATAATCTACTTCCCTATTGTGAAGCAATTAATTGCCATCAGTGTAAACATATTCTTATTACTTTGTCATCTTTAGTTTAGTCATAAACTCGAGCCTATTTTTTCTCGAATATTTGGACATCCAACTCAATAAAATGTATTGACCACTCAAATAAGGAAAATTACGCAACCTAGGTCCCTAATCCATGTCAGACGTAGAGAGAACACCATCGGCCATGGTCCCTACAGATTCAACGGAGAAGACGCTAGCTAACTCTTCAAGAACGAAAAATATCTACCTAAAAACATCAGGTGAGTGTGTAGTATTGTTTAAATTTGATAGATATTTATTATTTCATAATTTAAATAGCAATCGGTCTTCTTTAAGGTTAACTGCGAGCGTTTATTATTTTGAGGTGAGTAGGCAAATTAAAATAGTCGATGCTTTTGTTTAACATTTATATTTACGTATTTCGCCTTGTGCATTTTTTAGGGTTCATGAAAAATGGAAGTACTTCTACAAAGGACTTCATTTAGAAAGACTTCTGGGTGTGTTGAGGGTCAAACCTCACTATTTTGTATGGATGTTTATGATTTTACGTCTTGACTTTCAATTTAATTCGCGTTGAAAGCGGAACCTTGTCTGCGTTTATGAACGCTTGACCCATTTATTTTATGGATAATTTTCATAAAATTTTCATACATAAAATTATACTTTGTTATTATTATCATACGGCTTTATAAAATATTCCTTTTACATTAATTGATTTTCGTTGTTATTTCGTTACTTTTCCACTTTCCATCATTTCCCAGTTTAAATTTAAAAATTTTCATATTAAAATTGCTCCGTGTGTTAATTGATTTCCCATGCTAAATTTATCGTTAATGTCATTTTCATGATTTAAAAAGTTTGTTAACTAAAAATACAGAAGTCGCTTATCAAAGTTAAGCTATGAGTTTAACACGAACGTTTTCGTCATGTTATAACATCGTCAAGCTGACAATTTTTTACATTTTATTAAAAATTCATATTTTTAATTTATGTAGGTACTTTAGAGAGAGATAAAATTTTTATTGTAGTTGTAACGTTATATATAGAATTTAATATGTATTTTGGTTACTATTTCGAGTTACTTAATAAAATGTAATAATTACTTGGTAAAAATGTTTTTAATTTAAATAAAAATGGAAATTGACTTACCATAGCTTCCGGCTATTCAAAATATTTTGTATTGTTTTAACAATTTTTGAAATAATTACAATGCGATGGATGCGTGAAATTGTTGTTTTAATATTTTAAACTCATTTTCTTATTTCCCATTCGGTTATTTATATTGCTTTGTTTTAAAATAAACAAATTATGGCCAAAAAATTATTCGTAACTATGAATGAGAGGTCTTCAGTTTTTTGCTTATAACTCGTAAATCAGATCGATCTTTCAGAGACTTGTGTAATTTTAGCCTTTTATTGCCGGCAAATAATAATTAGTTTAATTAAACTTGTGGCTATTATAATCAAGATATCCCACGACGCTGAAATTAAACTGGTTTGTATTTAATTTGCTCAATTTATTAATTTAATTAATTAATTTAATTTGCGACCCGTGCGGCTGTAAAGGAGAAAAAATATTTTAATCCCCCCAGTATACCATGATCTTACATAAAAATTAAATTACGGAATAATAACTAAACCGTGGATCGGTACAATAAATTTACTCAAGAAGATATTTTGGTTATTTTAAATCGCACGGTTACATTTCTTGTACTATTGTGACACATCCATTGAAAAATATCTAATAAATTTGTAATCTATGATTGTTCAATAACTCAAATAAACAATTCTCAATGCTTGAACATACCATAAAAATTCTTTTTGGATAAAGGACTTATGTCCGTTCTCTTTATTTTAAATTTGTCTGATTTTGTTGTTTATTTGTCAACTGATAAAATTGATGTTATTGTCCTCCTTTATAGTAAATGTTATATTCCTGCAGCGTTTTTGTATAGCTGTGAGTTTTTGTATTTGTAATTACTTTTCTGAACTTTGTTGATTGTCAACCTAGTTATCCCAGTAAACATATACAGGGTGATACCATTCCAGCTGGAAGCAAATGCATGATCAAAAATAATATTTTTAATTAAAATTTAAAAATTAATAACATAGCATAAAAGTGGGGTGGGGAGTATTTTGAGAGCGCAGCTCGCTTAACCTCTCATCTGACTTAATTAAAGAGTCCTGCGATCTTGAATTGAATACAAAAGATTTTAATAAGCCGTGAGGCGGATTTTTTGCTATGACAAATTGATGGTTGCAGCCGTTAAAAATTAACAAGTTAATCTTAACTTATAAAGCTGTCCCATACAGCTCAAACCGTAATAGTTAGAGGTAGGGTACTACATTTCCCCTCCCCCCAATCCCGAAGTTTTGATCAAAATTACTGACAATCGTTTGAGCTTCTTTTGAGCTTTAAGAAGTTTATATTTTCGTCGTTTGAGTTTCATAGGCTTTTAATAAAAATTCAGTTATTTTGAATCATTTTAGAGTGTAGAAATGCTAGTCCCCCCTCTACATCTTGGATTTTTAATAAAATTAATACTAATCGTTCGAAAATCGTTTGAGCGTCTTCTTCTTCTTTGTGTGCCGTCTCCTATCGGAGGTTGGCGATCATAACAGCAATTCTCACCTTCGACACCGCTGCCCTAAAGAGTTCTATAGAGGAGCAACCGTACCAACCCCGCAAGTTCTTCAGCCAGGATGTTCTTCGTCTTCCGACGTTCCTTTTACCTGCTATTTTTCCTTGTATGATTAACTGTAGCAAACAACACCTTTCTCCACGCATAATATGTCCCAAATACTCTAATTTTCTCTTTTTTATTGTGTTAATTAGTTCTCGTTCCTTGTTTACCCGATGCAAGACTTCCTCGTTTGTCTTTCTTTCCGTCCACGATATTTTTAGCATACGTCGATATATCCATAATTCAAAGGCCTGAATTTTGTCAATTTCTCGCTTTTTTAGGGTCCATGTCTCCATTCCGTATAAAAGAACAGAAAATATATAACATCTTACAAATCTGATTCGGATTTCTATATTTAGATCTCTATTGAATGACAAATTCTTCATTTTAATGAAGGCAGCCCTTGCCATTTCTATCCGTGCTCGTATCTCTTGTGTTTGATCATTATCTTCGTTTATTATTGTGCCCAAATACTTATGTTTCCTTACTCTTTCAATGCGGATATTGTTTATTGACAAATTTACTATATCAATCTTTGTTTTGGAAACGACCATAAATTTTGTTTTGTTTAAATTCACGTGTAAGCCATATGATTCGCTGATCATGTTTAGCCGTTCCATCATCCTTTGAAGGTCTGCGATGTCATTTGCCAGCATTACGGCATCATCGGCGTATCTAATATTGTTTATCGATGTTCCATTGATTACTATTCCGCTGTTTCTCCTTCTAATGCTTCCTGGAATATTGTTTCGGAATATAAGTTAAACAATAATGGGGACAGTACACACCCTTGTCTCACCCCCCGTTGAATTTCAATTTCATCTGTTTGAGCGTCAGTGAGGTTCTATTCCTCAAGTCAACAAGCTAAATCTAATCAAAATCAACATTATTCCAAATGGATTTCCTCATAAACAAATTAAGAGAAATTTTTTTTTATTGACCACCAAGAGTATTACCTACATGGTGGAAGTAAGCCACTGAGATTGCTATAGAACAATGTTCTAAATGAAAAATTGAGGCAGATCCAAAGGATCGATCCTCTCTTCATTCTCTTCACGCGGGGGGCTATGAGAAAATCCCCAGCGGATGTGGTGGGATGGTCGCCTAAACGTATCTGATATTTGGCACTCAGAAGGAATTTCTTTTTTAACTGTCTTCATTTACAAGTCATTGTGGATAGTGTAGTTTATTATATACCATAGCGCATCACAAATATTGTATAATATTTTTTACTGAAGTATCGTTGAATTTTTAGTATAAGTATTTGTGTCGCAGGCAGTACCCCACAGCTGAATTCCATAGGTTTTCTAAATATAATAAAAGCTTATTTTCCAAGTTTAGGTGGAAGTGGCATTAAATCGATTTCTTCAGATAAGTATTCGGTCGTTTCCTCTGTTTTTAGTAAGATACTGGTTCTGAATACGTCCCAATTAGACGTGCACGTCAGTGCCCTCCCCCCCCAAATAGAATTTTGTTATAAAATTGGTAACAAACATTAGATCATCATTTGAGCGTCAATGAGCATCCATTATTTTCATAGGAGCCTCAAAGGTCGTGGAGTTATTCGCAAAATCTATTCAAGTGACTGTAAATATGACTCCCCCCTCGACTCGAATTTTTGGGTGAAATTGGTGTCAAACGTTAGAGTATCGTTTGAGCCTCAATAAGCTTTCATTGGAATCTTCAGGGGGGCATATTTTCCAATTTTCCGTCTGAAATTTTTTAAATAATGTGAAAATTGTATTTTCACGATTGATGATGAAATTGATGGATGCTCTAACATTTGACACCAATTTTACCCAAAAATTTAACTCGGAAGAGGGAGGCTATCATGTCGACAGCCCTTTCCCAAAAATTAAAATGGGGGGGGGGGATTTGTGAATTTTAATTGATGAATAGAACACGTAAATTAGCAACTTTGTATCTTCATCGATTAATGTGTTCTTAGTAGGGAACGAAGAAATTTTGAAATTATCGTGGTACAATGCAAAACAAATAAAACGTTTACAATATTTAAAACACCTCCATCCATTCATATAATCCTGATAGAAGGCAGCAAATTGTCAATTCACAATTTAAATTAACAATATTGTATCTTATTCGATTTATGTGTTCCTGGTTATCTAATCTAATTTATTCCAAAGGTATTCAGTAGAATTGAGGTCGGGGTTTTAGGGTACTGCCACATTGCTGCGAGAGTGTGGGTAGCAATGAATTGTCCAAAATTGCTTTATAAGTATTAGTGTTCATGGATTCTTGTAGTAATGAACCCAGACCAAACCACAGTAAATAGTATGTATACATCGGATTTTTTTCAACGTTCTACGTCTTCCGATTTCCCTGTCCGGAAAAGAGACTACACCATAATTCCGCCACCTTCAAACTTTACTGTTGGTACATTACAGTCTTGTAATAAGTAACGCTCGCCGGGAATTCGCTAGGCCCACATAGTATGTCCATCGGAACGCCATGTTATGTAGCGTGATTCGTTACACCATAAGATTCTCTTCCATTGTTCCAATGTTTAATCGAGTTCATCATAGTGATCATCGGCTTATAGGCTCTCCCATGGAACCATAATAATAAATAAGATGTAAAAACCAAGTCTGCCCACAGAACTAATTTGAAAAAATTGGTGAAACAGATCAACGAATCTCAAATAAGTTAAAGAATAAGAAGAAGGTATTGGAACGAATAAATAATATTTGTCATTTCAAAATTTGATTCATTTATGAGTTGGAGTGGCGCCCACACATTTAAGCAGTTCGCCGCCAGAAGCGAGAAGAACATTTTACGGCTTCTCTCTGGTTCTAATAGCTTCCGGAGCTACCCGTAGTACCGTTCAGGGGGTTCAAGATTGGCTCAAGAGACAATTCGGGATTGTACAATACCATCTCTT
This sequence comes from Podabrus alpinus, assembly GCA_932274525.1. NCBI lineage: Eukaryota > Metazoa > Arthropoda > Insecta > Coleoptera > Cantharidae > Podabrus > Podabrus alpinus. The sequence continues at coordinate 12,230,437 of OW026455.1, forward strand.
GTTTACGCTGCTTTTTTATTATTCCGTCTGATAGAAGGCAGAAAAATTGTCAATTCGCAATTTAAATTAACAATATTATATCTTATTCGATTTATGTGTTCCTGGTTAGGGAACGAAGATATTTTGAAATTGTCGCGTCGAAATTTTATTCCCCACCGGTGGGGTACATTTGTCATATGGGTGGGGTACTTTCGTCGTAAGGCATAAAAGTAAAATATCAAGTAATCAATAACATTTTTGTATATTATACTTACATAGGTACACAATTATCTAACAATAATATCATCAAACTTATAATTGAAGCTAAATATTGATGTCCTTGCAGTGCCAGTAAGGGTGGGTTTTTGGAGCTGAGCAACAATTTCATCTATTTCAACCTCGGTAACATCATCTTCTTTTGGAAATACAAATGTATTACTACAACCTTTTCTTCGCAAGAATTTCATTGTAATGCCACACAAACCTCTCATCTTTTGTATTTCGCCTATAATATAATGAATTATAGATGATTTCGTTGCAAATTTAACCAATACAAAATCTCCAGTTTTGATTTCGTTTTCCTGGAGTGCACCTTCATAAAGTTCTTCCATCTCTTCACTACAATCATCACTTGAGATGATATGATCAAGTACGTTTTCCGATTCACTTGAACTGTCTGCTAGTGCAGTTTTTTTCTTTTTTTATGTGTTTGTTATGGAAAAAGTTGTCACGTCACCTTTCTTTTATTCTTTTCTTCTAAATTTTTCTTTCTTATTTCTTTTCCCTTCTCCATCTCTTCTAAACGAGACTTTTCACCGTTGTTACATTCGTGATTTACCTTCTCTTTTTCTTTTTGTTTCCTTACGCTTTGGTGTTTTGGGGTATGGCAATATTTGTTCAGGTGTTGCCTTACACACTAGATTCGTATTTGTGGATGGCAAATCATCAATCACTGGATTTTTTCAATTGTTTTTTCATCTTGTTCTGTTGTAGGAGTTTCTGACTTATCTTTTGTTTCTTCTAAAGGTCTGTCGGTTACATAAGCTGGTGAAATGTCTTCGTCGGTGAACGCGAGACGATTTAAAGCAGCGTTGATATCTTCTTCGCTGATTAAAGCCCTATTCGTTTTTCTTAAATACTTGCGTGGCATCTAGAATTTTAACAGTACATTTTAGCGTAAATATGTAAACTAAATGCAGTGGGGTGCATTCGCCATGCCGAATCTACCCCACTGTAGCTATGACGAAAGTACCCCACTATAGCAGTTATTTAGAAAAAATTACTGTACGTAAATTATGTGAAAGTTTTGAGGTTGTGTACTTATAGATGTTTATTTGCAACATATTACGATGATGAAGGTACGGATGGACCCCGTCAATCGCAATTTAATAAAATTTACAATGTTACTTATTACCACGGCTAACTGGGTTCTTGTTGCATGTAAACTTGCTTATCTCAGTAGTCGGTTCTTTAGGAAATTGTAAATCAAATCTTTTATAGCTGAAAAATAAATAGCCGGGAATACAAGAATCCCCAAAAATAATCCGTTTTGTAATGATAATTTTATTATATTAATTATCAATAAACTTGATGCAAATAAACGTATACAAATATCAAATAGTTTCTTATTACTTAAATTCCCCACAATTAAATCTAAAAACGTGACGTCGTATTCCGCACTCGTCGCACAAAAATTAAGTTTTTGGTAAATGTTTTCGCTTACCCTGTATAAATATTGTTCGCTCCTCCTTGTTGGTATAGCTCATATATAGTATTCAGTGGTTCTTCCCGTCGATGACCTCGTTTTCACCTTAATCTTTTCAGATTTATCTTCGCTAAAATTTGTAACCCTCGTGGCAAAATTTCTACTTTCTCAAAAATATTTGCAATCGGTAAGTAAACTTTATTATTTTCACTTTATTTACGTTCGCACTAACGTTTAAACACTTTATTTTTACAGTTCTTCCCTTTTTATCGTGAATTTTCTACAATTAATCAATTAATATTGGAGCCGCTAAAATTACACGTGCGATCTCCATGCAAAACTAGGAAGAAGCCCCTTTTGTTTTTCGTATCGTCAAGGTGATACAAATTCATTGCTACTTGATTTTTGATCATAAATTCGGTAAGTGAGTCGAAACCACCATGTTTTTGTGGCGCGAAATTTAAAATTGTCTTTTAATTTATTTTTCTTATGTTTTTAGGTTAACCGTTGAATTGAAGCACATAATTTCTGTTTATCACTTGAATTGTCCAACGATGGTTTATCGGATGACTTATCACTCTGTTTTTGATTAATTTTATCGACGCACACGTAATGTTTAAATTTTATACCTAATGTTTTAATAAATTATTTATAACACCTTAACTAATAAATTTTACATGTAGTGTTGCGTCCTTTGTCCCCCTAATAGCTCTGGGTGACGAAGAACGAACAAACTTTCTGCACCTACCTTAGCAAAGCTCTTAATCTCAGGTTGTTTTTATTTTATCTTCCGTATTTCACGTCAGCAACTCAATAAGCATCAGCACAAAAGAAACACAATTTGGGTTCAGCTAACATATTTATTAAAATATAACACATAAATAAACATGAAACAAATAACAATCAACACAACTCAAACAAATCAAATGCAAACTTAAAATTATAAATCGAACTATGCTAACCTTGTTATCTTTCTTGATAAGACGTGGCTATCGTTGCACAACACTCTTTACTGGTAATCGCCTGGTCCAATTTGGTCGTCTTTTCTTGGTAGGCTCGTGGCCTGTCACAATTCCAGTCCAAATGCTGCTCTTTATGTGCTGTCTCCTTGGAAGACACACCCGTAACGATACCTTTGTATGCTATGTAGTAACCTCTCTCAAATTAATTCTGAATTAATTTATTTTGGTGATCAATTCACCTTCAATCCTTGATAGCCGATGGCCCGTATTTTCGCAATTAATAATTACTATTAATCGTAACACTTGTTTAATTCGCGACACGACACGTCTATTTTCAAAGCTTTATCAACATTAACTGATATTCAAAGCGCGACACGACACATCTACTCTGAATGTTTGATCATTCTTATTAACTGTCAAATCATCCGTCCGGGACGCTCTCTAAATCATAACTAACTATCATCTTCTTATTATCCCTGGATACCAATTGAATTTTTGTTTTGTTTTTGTTCCTTTTCGGACATCCTTCTTTTTCATGCTTGTTTTCTTGCCAGTTTATAGCCTACGTCTTTATTTACCGGTAAACGGTTGCACAGTCTTAACCTACATGCCTTAAAATTAAACATAAAACCAAATGAACTTGAACAATAACTAATTTAAACAATTTGGAACAATTCGAACCTCTCCAAATTGTGTTGCCTTTGTACTGGGCTTTTATCAAAATTTCTCTCTTCATTCAAAAACGGGTCACAACAGTAGTTTATAAATTTCTTATAACTAAACAATTTTTATTATATTAATTTTAACAATTTTTGTCATTACGGATTTTAAATTGAACATTTTAATTTATTTTGTTAACCCTTGTATTCTTATTGTTATGATTTGAATGATTCTATTTGTTTTGACTTTGTAATGATACTAATAAACCTCCTATTTAAATCAACAAGTTCCATGCATTAATTTTTTATTCAATCAAAAATGAATGTTCGTATTACGAGTGGCGTCTCAATATCAAAGTCAACACCTAAATAGAAGCAAAATAATATAAGCACATCATAGTTTGTTTTACTTAAGCATTTAATTTCACTAAAAACTTACCATAAATACACATAAATAAGCAATCACTGTTAACTTTTTAACATAACACGTATTTCGTCTTCTTTAACAACCAAGCTGTAAAGACGGGTACCTACCCTGGCTATACTGAAAAGAAGGCGCTAAATTTAAATTATAAGCGATTTATTCAGGGTGGCCGAGTGTACCCCACTGCCGAAAGCACCACACTCTCCCCTATTAATTCAATAAGAAGACTCAAAATATATCGAAATCTATTTTTCTTATCTGGAGCGTTGATAAGATTGTTTCTGAGCGCGGGGGGGGGGGGGCAAGCTCAAAAATTAAAACATACCAGACATTTTGAAAATGAAATTACCAAATCTATAAAAATGAAATTTGGGGAATACTTCAAAATCTAGGAGAAGTAACTGAAAAAACCAAATCCTGAAAATTTTATTACTTAGAAACCCCAAAAATGAAGTGTCTGATAAGATCTATTAGCATGGTAAACTAAGATTTTTTTTATGCAAAATTGGAAACAAGGACTCTTATCTCCTATGTTGTTATTTCAATCAAAAGATCCACTCATATAATAATAGTCATTAAAAATAAAGCAGTTTGAATTTTAAATACCAGTTTTTGAATTATTTATCAAATCTCATTCACTAAAATTTTATTATTAATTATTCAAAAAAATACTTATATTTACAGCAAACTAGATAGTACTGAATAATATTTAAAAGTGTTTCCAAGAAAAGGATAATTACATAATGCTACTATATGTAAAATGCTTGGTATAATAACTTCGATATATTGATACAGATAATAAAAAAAAGAAGGAAATAGCTGATGTGAACAAAAAAATTAGGTATGTTTAATTCTTTAACGTAAGAATTCGAAAAGCTACATAATGGATCTGACGTAGAAATAGAGACACACTCTCGCACACTTGGTTATCTCATACCGTCATCAGAACTTCAAATTTTTATATCGTTGTTGCCTGGAGGATTTTTCCCATAACAATTTGGATAATCGGTTAAAGGTTATTGAAAATTTTTCAAATTCCATAAATGCATATGTATATCGCACAATGAACGCAAGTTCATTGTCTGTGTATTGCATGACCTACAAATAGTGTAACTTTTTTTCTTCTCTACAATAGTAAAACAACGACGAATAAACGGGTCATTAAGAGTAAGTACTTACATTTTTAATATCAATTTTGGAAACCAATTTTTTTATCTTTTCAATAAGTAAGCCGTAACTTGAAAACAATAAGAGGTATCAAATTTGGTTTGGTAGATGGAATTGATAGACAAATCAGTTATTTGTTTTGGACTCGAAATGATTCGAAAGTTGGAACTTTCTGATGATTTCCAAATTAGGTAAAAAAAAGCCGTAAGGTAAGTTCAATTGCTATTATTTGGAGTAGTCCAAATGTCGAGCTGTGTGTCCTTACAGAATTAGCTTGTAGGGCAACTTAGGGGTGACCCTATTAACTAATTATGAATATTTGGATTAAACGATTAAGTACTTATTAGGTAAAAAAAAATTAATTAAGAGAAGGAAAAACAATAAAAATATTTTAATTAAATTCTTGTTTGGAAATTTAATTCTGATGAGTGATCAAAAAAATTGAAATTGTGTTTTTATTTTAATTAACGCCGCATTAATATTTGCACATACAAATAACGTATTCGAGCATGTCAATTTATGAAAGCCAATATTTGAATTTGATTAGATAAGATAAATTTGTATTGTTATTAAGTTTTTAAAATTTTTAATCTCGTCATTGGTAAAATACTTTCACCCTATCGATTTTTTAAATTGCGTATTTGCTCTTTTTTAGACATTTCTTATCTCTACATTATAAATTCAAAAGCTGTATTTGTAAACAACGCAAATAAAATTTTCATTTATATTCCGTGTATCAAATAATATTTGCCGAATTTATCTTTTGGCCTCAATAATATAATATCAACTAATTGCATTGCTTTTGGCAAAAATTCTATAACCAACACCAACCAAAAAAACCAACATCCAAAATTAACAATTTGGCCAATTAAATTAATTAATTTAAAATTTAAATTGAATCATTATATTGTATGATTTATTTTGTATTGTATGCTTACGCGTATATTAGACTTTTATTTAAAAAAGACATTAAAAGTCAATTAGGTTGTTTAAAAAAATCCTTTAGTGTGATAATAAAAACAGTAATGTTGAACAAACAGTTAAATTTATGTAGTGTTGACAGTTTTAACATTTTAAAGTAAAACGTAAATTGCTTGCTTTTTAATCTAGTATTACCACTAATACCTTAATAATGATTTATGATTATTATTTATTCAATAATGATTTATTAAAATACATTCTTTATTTATAGTTATACATATACCAAATTTATATGTTACTTTGACAAATTCGATAAATTGATTAATAAGTGTACGGAACTTATCGTATCTGATATGAATTTCAAAAGTTTCATTATGAAATTTATTCATTGTTATTTCTAAATGTTTTGGGATCATACACTAATTTGTAATTTGTTTAAAATCAACATCACCCCTCACCACCTCACCACCTCATAGTCACTTTAATAAATTAGTAAGAGGTAAAACAGAACTGAATAATAAAAACTCGACACTTGTCAGTGTTTGACTTCATAATGTCCTCATCAGTCGCACGCCATAATATAATATGATAAAATATAATTAATGCAATTATCGTATGAAAAATAACAATTGAATAAGAGATGATAAAACAAAATTTGCTCAAAATTGCCCAAAAAACAGCAAAATTAGAATAAATGTATAAATAATTTTAATTGTACGTTAAGATGGGGGAAGTCCATGGCGTAATCAATTTTTTTACAATCAATTTTGCGAAAATATAATTGTAAAATCCCTAAACGGAAAATAATACATCGAGTCTAGATAATAATAATAATCAAGATAATGCATGATATAGCTTTATTTGAAATATTCAGCCTTGTTTCATGCTCCCCACTTTAACCGGCTTTATGCCTTGTCATATAATTTGGGCCATCAAAATTAAAAATGTCAATTAGATCAGTGAATAGACGATTTTCTAGGACAAAAGTCAAGAACAACCGAACATCTTGAAAAGACGGGTTAATTCCCGAAATGTTAATCAGCACCTATTACAAATCGTAGTACACTACACCCTACCTTCCACAAGTGTAATTATCTATATCCCCCCCCCCCCACATTTTAAAAACCGGAAACAAATATACACTTCTTCTTCTTCATTATTAGCGTCTTTTAGATCTATCTTTTGTATCCAATCTGACATCATTTACCTACCTCTTGGTCTTGTGAACGTGTACGGTCTCCATGTCAACATGGCTTTGCTCCATCGATCCATATCCCGTTTATCACGTGTTCCGCAAATGACTTATTAGTCAGTTTCGCTGCTCTTTCCATTACGATTATGAAATAAAATCGACTCGACCAGGTACTAACGAATATGAGAAGAGCAATAACAGCGATAAGAGATGTCAAGCACGGAAATAAGTTCAGACCGTTATCTGGCATAGTAACCACGATGAAACAAAAAGTGGTACGGAATAATAAAAAAGCAGCGTAAACAAGAGATGGTATTGTACAATCCCGAATTGTCTCTTGAGCCAATCTTGAACCCCCTGAACGGTACTACGGGTAGCTCCGGAAGCTATTAGAACCAGAGAGAAGCCGTAAAATGTTCTTCTCGCTTCTGGCGGCGAACTGCTTAAATGTGTGGGCGCCACTCCAACTCATAAATGAATCAAATTTTGAAATGACAAATATTATTTATTCATTCCAATACCTTCTTCTTATTCTTTAACTTATTTGAGATTCGTTGATCTGTTTCACCAATTTTTTCAAATTAGTTCTGTGGGCAGACTTGGTTTTTACATCTTATTTATTATTATGGTTCCATGGGAGAGCCTATAAGCCGATGATCACTATGATGAACTCGATTAAACATTGGAACAATGGAAGAGAATCTTATGGTGTAACGAATCACGCTACATAACATGGCGTTCCGATGGACATACTATGTGGGCCTAGCGAATTCCCGGCGAGCGTTACTTATTACAAGACTGTAATGTACCAACAGTAAAGTTTGAAGGTGGCGGAATTATGGTGTAGTCTCTTTTCCGGACAGGGAAATCGGAAGACGTAGAACGTTGAAAAAAATCCGATGTATACATACTATTTACTGTGGTTTGGTCTGGGTTCATTACTACAAGAATCCATGAACACTAATACTTATAAAGCAATTTTGGACAATTCATTGCTACCCACACCCTCGCAGCAATGTGGCAGTACCCTAAAACCCCGACCTCAATTCTACTGAATACCTTTGGAATAAATTAGATTAGATAACCAGGAACACATAAATCGAATAAGATATAATATTGTTAATTTAAATTGTGAATTGACAATTTTTCTGCCTTCTATCAGGATTATATGAATGGATGGAGGTGTTTTAAATATTGTAAACGTTTTATTTGTTTTGCATTGTACCACGATAATTTCAAAATTTCTTCGTTCCCTACATACTAAGAACACATTAATCGATGAAGATACAAAGTTGCTAATTTACGTGTTCTATTTTCAAACTTTTTCTGCCTTCTTTAAACCATTAACTACGGGAAAACCCATTCGACCAATTATAGAGGATGTCTAGTGTACAAGACCTTACAAAAGAAATTGTATCCTTCGCTACGGAATATTAGAAAGGGCACCACAAAATGCAAAAATAAATACTTTTTAATCTGGAATCTTATTTGCGCAAATGACACGAGATTATATTTTATAGAAACAGTGCAGCCATCAACAACATTATGTCAATACAATCCCGGTACAACAACAGTCAACAAACAACTTAGAAATTATGCTAACCAAAATTATGGAAACAATGGATAAAACTATGGATCTGCTCACTGCCCTAGTCACAGAAATGTTGTGATGGCAGAATACAAATTAAAATGTTGGTATGGTACGCTATAGCGGAGACGGTCATACCTTAGTGGTTAAGTGCGCCTACTGCTAATGCGAAATGCTCGGTTCAAATCCGGGCAGAGTAAAAACTTTATTCTGACCGTTTCTCCTCGGAAGGCAATGGCAAACCACGGAGGTAATTTGCCATGAGCGCCCATCTCGCAATGATGTGTATTACACTTCCCGTGGTTCGGAGCCCACGTTAAACAAGTAGGTCTTCTATGTATGTGAAAATAAATCGAACGCACATCACATGCATAGAAAGAGATGGGTCACGACGCTTCTGTCAAAGAAGCATCACGATTGAGGAGGATTGAGGAGGATGGTACGCTAACGGCTTGGCAAATCATGACCAAGAAGTAAAAACTTAACTAATTGAAGACAACCTCGACATTACGTTTATTGCAGAAGCCTTGTAAATGAAGCTTAATGTTTTCTACGCTTTCACAAATATTGGAGGTGCATTGGTGAATGCAGTCGGTTTTGGTGCATTCAGTAATCCTTCAGGGTCGATTGCTTAGATAACCTTCTCTGTTATTCTGGACTGTTACTGTTTCTAGGTCTCCCTTTGTATTTGGATATGATCTATTTGATATTTTGATGTCGATTTATGCTGGATGTTCCGCGTTGAGATGCATTTTGTTGAATTTAGTGTGACAAAATGTTATAGGACTGTGTGGACCCTAGCCGCTAGTGTTTTGGCAAGAATTCACCCACTTGTAGTATCACACACTGTCAAAGTAAAAGCAACATATTATTTTTTTACGTTTAAAATGTTGAGTTTTGTGCCAAATAAAGAGCATTTACGGACAGTGCTATTGTACTTTTTTAATTCGAAGAAAACAGCAGCTCAAAATCATCGAATGATTAGACATTGGAACAATGGAAGAGAATCTTATGGTGTAACAAATCACTTTACATAACATGGCGTTCCGATGGACATATTATGTGGGCCTAGCGAATTCCTGGCGAGCGTTACTTATTACATGACTGTAATGTACCAACAGTAAAGTTTGAAGGTGGCGGAATTATGGTGTAGTCTCTTTTCCGGACAGGGAAATCGGAAGACATCCGATGTATACATACTATTTACTGTAGTTTGATCTGGGTTCATTACTACAAGAATCCATGAACACTAATACTGATAAAGCAATTTTGGACAATTCATTGCTACCCACACTCTCGCAGCAATGTGGCAGTACCCTAAAACCCCGACCTCAGTTCTACTGAATACCTTTGGAATAAATTAGATTTATGCCATGTCAAGCCCGGCAACATACGGCACGATAGGCCAGCTAATCATGGCAAGAGAAATCTAACCCTTTTTGTTCAAGTTTACTTGCAGGGTAAATTACGTTATTCCTTTGGAGAGTAAGAGAAACCAATAAATTCACAATCAACCTTAAAAATGGTACTTCGATGTTTATGAAGTCTATCGTATAAAAAACCTCATTGTTTAACCTTGAAAACTTCGCTATTAATCTGTTGGTTCAATCGCATGTTCCAATAGGTAAGACCAAAAAAGTGCAAACACGGCAGACATATCTCTTAATAGTCAATTAATAGAGGAGGCAAGTGAGCAAAAGGATATGAAGAAGAAACATGTGAATTAAGAAAATGAAGAAGGAAACCAGAGAGAAAGAAACTGTCAAAGATGTAGCGATAAATTTAGAAATGTTTAGGTGTGAATACGCGCGCTTTAACAACTGCGCTGCCTATGCGATTAGTTTATGTAGCGCGGAATTTATATTATATATCTCGTGGGCTAATTCTATAAAATCCTGCTATAAAATCTACACATTTTCATTCAATTTTGGTTAAAAATTTGCAAAATGTACTTTTTTGGAAATTTTGGAAAAACGAATAAAATAATAAGAGTATTTTTTCTAATAGGCATAAGTACATATATCCAAAATTACTAGGGCAAGAACAATCTATTCTTTTTATTTTTACGTACAATATCATATACAGTACAACTTCGCTAATTCGGACAGCGGATATCTCGGATAATCCAGAAATTTTGCATTGCTACAACACCGACACTATTTTGTAATTTAAATCTATAATCTACCACATGTAACAATCGTGTAAATCACGTGTCCCAACCGTAAAAATAATTAGTAAATTTCGAAAATCCGGAATGGGAAAATTGTTTATCTGTCCGGATAAGCCAAGTAATAAAGTACTTTAAATTATCTTATCTTATTCGTTTTGGTTGTAAGATGCACTTAAAAATCATAAATGTAAATAGTAAAACTTCCTATTTTAAATAATTAATTATTAAGAAGTTTATGTTTGTAATATTTTTATATTTTTTGGATTACCGGTTGCGCTATTTTAGCATCATCAGACCAAACCTTAAATCTTATTTTGCTTAATTCTGTTAATATCAATTAAGAAGGAAATTTTTGGAATATTCTTCGGTCTCTATTCCAGTGCAAACCTTTTTTTTTTTTTTTTATTGTCTTCAATTAATATTTACAATCTGTTCGCAAACAATAAGTAAATTTGATGAAATGAATATAACATGTAGAAGTGTATCCACTGATGCACTCCTTTATTTTTAACTGTACAATTTAGTTAATAATTTACATAATATGATATGATAGATGTCGCAATTGGGTATGATAGATGACATATTGGGTGTGATAGATAAGATACAATTTAAAATCTTGACGGTAAATCCGAAGGTCTGAACTTTTTTAGCCTATGCACTTCACTGACACTGGTTAGTTTAACTGCCAAATTGTTAGGGTGAACACTAAGTCTATCAAAATATTTGCTACTGAAGTTTGTGATTTCATCTTGAACCGGATTTATTTAAAGATCACGATGTATCAGAATGTTGGGCACATACCACGGTGCATCGACAATCGTCCTTAGCACTTTGGATTGGAACCTTTGAAAAATTTGTATGTTGGATAGAGAAGCTGAGCCCCAAAGTTGTATTCCATATGTCCATATTGGCTTCAGTATGGATTTGTATAATAGCAGCTTATTTTCGAGTGAGAGCCGAGATTTTCGTCCCATAAGCCAGTACATTTTGGTGAATTTACAGCCAAGTTGTTTTCTTTTGGCGAGTATGTGTTTGCTCCACGTGAGTCGTCTGTCCAAGTAGATTCCAAGATATTTAGCGTCGCTACTTTGTGGTAATTGATGTTTGTTTAAGTATACCGGTGGACACGTTTTTCTACACATAGTGTACGTTACTTGGACCGACTTCATCTCGTTTACTTTAATGCGCCACTTTTTCAGCCATTCTTGAATTCTGTCCAGATGTCTTTGGAGCATTTCTGACGCAATAGTTGGGTTCCGGTGCACTGCTAGAAGGGCGGTGTCATCAGCGAATGTGGCAGTGACAGTATTTTTCATTGTTGGTAAGTCTGCTGTATACAGGATGTATAATATTGGTCCAAGGACGCTTCCCTGCGGGACCCCAGCGTTGATGGAAAATAGAGAACTGTATTCTCCGCAATGCTTCACCATGTAGTGTCTCTCAAGTAGGTACGATCTTAACAGTCTATAGTAATTGTGGGGTAAGAAAGTTTTCAGTTTGAACAACAGACCAACATGCCAAACCCTGTCAAATGCCTGAGAAATGTCCAAAAGTGCAGCAGCACAGTAAGTTTTGTTTTCCAGTGCTTTGTAGATTATATCCACAACACGGTGAACTTGTTCTATTGTGGAATGTTGTTGTCTGAAACCAAACTGATGGTTCGGTATCAGTTTTCTCTCTTCTATGACTGGTAGAAGTCTTTTCAGTATCATTTTCTCAAGCAGTTTGGACAGTATTGGGAGAAGGCTGATGGGTCTGTAGGAAGCCACATCATTTGCTGGTTTGCCTGGTTTCGGGATGAGAATTATTTCCGCTACTTTCCATTGCATGGGAAAATACTCTAATCGCATGATGGCGTTAAATAGTTGGGTTAAATATTTGATGCCTTTATTCGATAATTCTTTGATTATTCTGCCAGATATGAGGTCATATCCAGATGATTTCTTGGGATTTAAGTTCTTATTTATCATGGACCGTATTTCTTTTTTTTTTAAAGATTTAATGGGCATCTCTAGTTGGTCAGCCGAGTTTAGAAATTCGTTTATCTTAATATCTTCGCTGGGACATTCTGATTTATGTGGCTTAAAGATTTCGGAGAGATGTTCTGCGAATAATTTTGCCTTTTCTGCATTACTTCTTGCCCATTTGCCTTTTTCTTTTCTAATTGGTGGATTACTTTGTTGCGCTTTGTTTAGTTTTTTTGTTGTTTTCCAAAGCGAATAGTCCGTAGATTTTGTTGCAGACAGATTTTGCAGGTAGTTTTGCAAGTCAGCATTACTTTTGTTTTCCAGCATATGTTTGAGGTCTTTTATTGCTTTGTTGAGCTTGGTTTTGTCCTGCGGTGCTCTGGTTTCCTGCCAAACCTTCCTGAGTTTACGTTTCTCAGTGATTTTTTGTTGAATTTGTGTTTCGCAGTTATACGTTGGCTTATTGATTACCTTGGTCTCTGGGGTTGAGTTCCAGGCTGCTTGTTGTATACTTTGCGTCAGGTGTTCGGTGGCTTCGTCAATATCCCGACCTGTTTTGAGTGGGATGTCCAAGTTTAAGAGTTCATCCAATAGCTGTCTGAACTGTTGCCAGTTTGTTCTTTTGTTTGAGAGGGTGAACGGTTTATCCATTAGTATTACGTGGGTGCTCAGTGTTACGATTATGGGTGTATGGTCAGACGATAGCAGGTCTAAGCAGGATTCTACTTTAAAACGGTTTTTCGGTATGCCTTTTGTTATGCAAAAGTCAATAAGATCGGGCAATTTAGCCGGATCCGTAGGCCAGTAGGTCGGCTCGCCTGTCGATAAGTAGTCCAAATTTTTGGCTTCTATAGCTTTTAAGAGTTCGCGACCTTTGGTAGTAGTTAGTCTTGAGCCCCAGTATGTGTGTTTGGCATTGTAATCACCTCCAGCAATAAACCTGTGCCCAAGGGTGTTATAAAAGTGTTCGAACATATCCTTCTTTATTGCATGTTTTGGTGGACAGTAGACTGATGCTATTTTCATGGGGCCATTCCATTCTTCAACCGAGATGCAGGTAGCTTGTATATAACTTTGCTTATATTCTTCAATTTATTGATTTTTTGATGATGATGGCAGTTCCACCGTGCGCCTTGCCATCCGGATGTTGGGTGTCATAGATGTTGTAATTTGGAATCTTCAGGTAACTGTTTTTGGTGAAGTGCGTCTCTGAAATTAACATTATATCAATATTTTGTTTTAGTAAGAACATTTGTATGTGTTTGGTGTATTGTGCCAGGCCATTAGCATTCCAGACAGCTATTTTGATGGACTTTGTCATTAAGCGATTTTAGAGACCAGGGTTGTAAGAAGGTTTAGCATAGTTCCCATTTGTTCCATGAGTGCCTTCATCATAGTCTTCAATTCTTGCATATCGCTTGTTTGGTGATTATTTATTTGTTGTTGTTGTTCTGGGATGTTTAGTATTGGTGGTTGCGCTGGTAGGCTTGTTGTGTTTTGTGGTTGTAGTTGTTCTGAGATGTTTAGTATTGGTGATGGTTGCAATGGTAGACCTGTTGAATTTTGTGGTTGTTGCATGTTGTTGCTCGTAACTTGAGCGTATGTATTATTTTGGTAAATAGATTGACTCTCCGGTTTGGTTAACCTGATGGCAGTGTTAACGAATTTATTTCTGAGAGGTGGGTATTTCTTATTTTGGAGTTCTTTATAAACCTCACATCCCCTAAAGTTAGCTGGGTGTTTATCACCACATAGTACACATTTTACTAGTTCTGATCTTTCTTTTCTGCTGCAATCGGAAGTGAGGTGGTCTTCTGCACACTTAACACATCGGGGACTGCGGTAGCAGAATTTTTGTGTGTGTCCATAGCGTTGGCATTTTGTGCATTGTGGTATCTGTCTTTTCTGGTGTGGTGATTCGATGTCAACGCAGCTATTTCCAATTTTTTTCAGTTTGTATATGTCCTTATTATTTTCATTTTGCTTCAGGTCAATGTAGAACATCGGAAGAGGTTCTTTAGTTGTTCTTTTCCTTATGTTACTCACATTCACTACTGTATGCCCATGTACTTCGATATCAGTCTTTATTTCCTGGATATTTGTTGATTGGTGTATACCTTTTACAACAACTCTAAAGCTTCGATCTTGTTTCGGTTGATAAGTGTGAAACTCCGTTTTTTTTTGCTTCAAGAGCCTTAATGATTGCTGTATAGCTTTTAGATGACAATGGTTGGATTTTGACTTGATCCTGTCCTTGTAGTTTAATTACGTGATCGTTCATTGCAACTGTTCTCAATAGTTCGTTAAGTGGTGAGATATTGCCGACTCCTGAGACAAATATTGGAGGGGGCTTGGGTATATTTTCTTCTTCTGTATTGTTTTCCTTTGGTAGAACTCCACCCTGTACATCGTTATCGTTTTTATCGTCCACTTCCAGTGCTGCAAAGCTATTTGTTGTTGTAAAAGAGTTTAGCCAGTAGTCGGCTAGCTTTGATTGTTTGACGTTTCTAGCAGGTTTCTCTGGGCTATCCGGTCTAGGTCGCTTAGTTTTTGGTCTAGGGTATATCCATTCCGTACTACTATATTGATGCTGTGAACCACTTGGTTGTGATCCCTGTAACGGAATCCATTGGATTTGGCTTTGGTTTGGTTGTTGAGGTATTTGTGAGTAGTTTATCATACTCTGATTTGTATTTATTTCATGACCAGGGTACTGTATCATATTGTTTGGGTAGTTTTGGTTATAGTAAATCAAAGGAATTGTTTGTTGCAAATTGGGCAAGTACGGCCCTACAGGTTGATTCATTGCTTGCGTGTTTATATTTTGATGAACAATGTCATTTGACGATGCTGACGTTCCCGGTAGATTTTGCCATGATTCGTCGCAATGGGGTTTCATCCCTTGGGGTATGTTACCTCTTTTCGTAGGCGGTGTACGCTGCATATTGGTGCTTCACATCCTAACCTCACTTTGGTTTTTAATTGTGCAATAATAAACTTTCAGATCACTGAAACTTGAGTTTATAGCCACACAGGTAATTTATTAATCACTGAGAATTTTAATCACTATATTGATCACCAATAAAGTTTATACAATAAATATTTAGTAAAAATACCTTTAACAATAACAAACTCGACACTTGTCGTTCAATGCCAGGGCCGGACTTTTTGTGCAAACCTGATGCATAGCTTGTTATTCAATGCCAAACTAAAGGATTTAAGCCAAAAAATCTCATTTTTAATTTATATTTTCACTCAACCCCCTTTTTTACTTTTCGAATAAAAAATCGATTTTTAGGATGCATCTCAGATTTATTTTTAAACTTATTAAATTCTTTCATCGTGAAAATGTAAAAACTATGGGTAAAAACTCAACGAGCGGGTGAAGTCGGGTCTTGGTGGGGTCCAATTGAAAATGTATGTTTAGATGCCTCAGTCGTACCCTTAACGTTAAGAATCTAAAAAGTTTCTTCAATAGCAGAACTCAATAATGAAATTTACTGGCTACGTTCTTTAATTTAAGAGGAAGTAGCGGACCAACAGAGCCACAACCAGAGATTTTATTATAATATATTAACTATGTAGATACTAATTTATGATACTGTCACAAATAACTAAAATTCTTTAAAAAAAAACTACAAATTCTTGCCAGATAAATTCACAAGTCGTGGTGGGCACAATTTTTTCTATTAGCCCATAGTCAATAATATTCTTGAACCGGGCCTGCCCTGAAGGAATGACAAGAAGTAGTGTAAAAAAGTAGCGCACTGGCTACCCAGTTCTTAGACCTCTATACACACAGAGTATTTCCAACACGATTTGAAACGCTCTGTATGATTTTGAATTATGCGGACGGACAGACGGACAGACACGGAGCCAGATCATAAGGCTTCTTGCTATACTTTGTATAGAAGCCCAACATGAATTCAATTCAATCTAATGAGAAAAACCTAACACCTCTAGAAGCCATGTTGAAAGATGGGAAAATCGTTGGCGGCATTTAGGACATACGATTGTATAAACTAAGTAAAGTGTTATAAATGCTAAAGATTCGGACATACATTTAAGTATCGCAAATCGATTCAAATATGCGCCTTTTGTGCGTTAACAAAACACACTTCATGCGACTATGACATTAATCGAAAGTTTCTGAAGATCAGGGCATCATAAACTATGACAAGGCAAGTCACAGAAATAACAAGCACAGCACCGGATCTAACACCTGTAAAATTTACAAGGCCAAAATTAATAAACCTTTTATACTTCATCGCTATAATCGAAGCGTTTGATTGATAAAGTTGTCGTTAAGTCGTGAAGAAAAGGCGTAAAAATTTGGCTAAATTGCAATAAATTTACTATCGAAATCATTTTACAATTGAAAAATTTGTAAGAAGATTATTTAAAATGGAAACCTGTACTTCTTCAGAAATATTTTTAATTTTCACATTGACATTCACTTTTTGCAACCAAATCCGTTTAACTTTTTATTAAATCCATAATTTTTCCAAAAAAGAAAGTTAAAGGAAATGATTATACATTTTAGCAATCTGAAAACAAACAGGAAAATTGTTATTTTTATAACGGTTTAGAAAAATAAGGACACATTGAAGATAAAAGCTTATTATCTTTATTCTTAACGCGTCTATTCTTTCGGTTATCGCGGCGACATTGCTATACACCTCTAGTTATCAATATATCGTTGAAGTACCTTTTTTACTTAAAAAAAAGAAAAACTTAAAATTTCCACATGTGAAATGCAATCGTTTTGCCTGTACTTTTTCCATAATCTGGCACGTAATTTTGATAATAAATCTCTTATTATCGCTTAGTCATGGGGTAAAGTCATAATCTTTTAAGTGAGCAATGCTAAACATATTTTATTGGAAAATACCACACATTCCATAAGGTATACCTTCTTCTATGTCCCGATAAGAAACTGAAGTCACCGTTCACGAGGCTCTTAAGCCTGTATTACATCAGGCAATTTCTTGCCGCAATTTCTGCGCAGAGACGAATTCATAGTATTTGCGCGTTGCGTATACCGTTCAGCGCAGAAATTGTCTGATGTTATACAGGCTTTAAGCTTATTCATCTCTTGTGTTATATCTGATATAGTAGCTTTTGATTTTGAAACGAACACCAGCTATATTATAGCTTCGCTATAAATTTAAATTAATTGGCTGAGTGAGTAAGGGCTTAATACATTGTCGAATCCAACATTGGACCCGTTTGAACAGATTTATTTGAAGGTATGTCTGTTCACCGGTTAATTAAGATATAATATTTATGTACTAATATATTACGATCGTTACATAATTTGACGTTTCTCGCATCCTACTTTCCACTTCTGATGGTCTTTCCAATCTTCTTCCTTCAGGCCTCTGTTTCTCATCGTCCGTTTGACATCCTCTCTCCAGGCAAGCTTAGGTCTTCCTCTCTGTCTTCTTTGTACCGGTATTCAGTGCAATATTTTATAAAGCTATCTTTCATTCTCCATTCGTCTCATTTGCCCATACCAACTCAATCTTTTCCCTTCGATCGAGTCTCGGCGTTATAGCAAATACGAAACGAAAAGAATCGTATTGGTGGAATAGTGAGATAGCTGAAGACATATCAGACAAGGAAAAGCTTATGAAAAATAATTAATGACCGAGGACGCAGAAGACAGAAAAAAGTACGCTCGATTAAGCAGAAAAGTTAACAGGAAAATAATAAGAACAAAGAACGAAGCTTGGGAAAAACGATGCAAAGAAATTAGCGAATACACTGGACATACAAAATCAAGAGAAACTTGGAAAGTAATGAAAAGGTCTAAGATCAAACAAAAAAGTAAACCTGATCGGTAAAGATCAGTGGAAAAAGTACTTCTTTCTTCTTCCCAATCGCCGTTATTTATCCACTGCTGGATGTAGGCCTCTCCCCATCGCGGGAGACGGTATGGGCATACCCTACCACGCTGGCTAAGTGTGGACTAGTAGGGGAGCAGCGATCAGCGGCGTTATTTTTAAATTGGTCACCACGCGGTCACCCATCCAAGCATATACCGGTAGCAACATTCCGTAATCTATCGACCACAGACATTTCGTCATACGATTGCAGAACTAGCTTAACTAACATTTACAAAATTTTATAGGAGAGCACTTGAAAGGTTTAATTTTCTCATACTTTCCATATAGGATTATAATGTTCTATGAAGAATTCTTATATTTTTATTAGGATTTTGGACTTGGGATTTTTCTGAATTGTAAAACAAATCTCATATTTAGATAACTTCTCGTGACCCCCAAAGTAAATATGTAATTAGGATGTTTTTAATCGTGGGTTTTTGGGTCAATCAAACGAAACAATTTTTACGACTAACTAGTTTCGGCTACAATGTGAGCCTTCATCAGAGCCTGTAAAGACAAATTTATTACAAATCTGCATACAACATATGGTTCACAATAAATAATGGTTTATAATAATCTCATATTATAATTTTCTGTAATAAAACAAAAATAAAAAAATTTGAACTTAAGCTTGTTCTGCAATCGCATGACGATTTGAATTGCGCTGCGTCGCTACTCTGATGTAAAAACCCTAATTCCAATTCATGCGCTTATAAAGGACTTCATTACGGAGCGTTGAGAGTACAATGGATAAAGATGGACCATCCTTCTTCCCACAGACGAATTTACTAGTGATTAATTTAAATTACCGCCATTATTTCATGTGCATTTATGTAAATCTGCCGACGGCTTGCGGTGCGGCGCGGAGCGGCGCGTAACCTATTTGAAAAATGTAAATGTCTTTTTAAGTTACTTTTCATTACTTATACAAAAATTGGTTGTATTGTAAATTTGCACTGAATAAATTATTAAGTTTTTCTATAATAATTATTGTGTAGCCATATTGGGTAAAACAAATAAATGTAATGAAATTAACTTAATTTTAACAATAAATAAAATGTAATTATTATTTACAAAAACAGAAGCACTTAAAATTATTACTAAAATAAAATAAGCACTCTCCATAATTGGTTAATGTCACAAATTAATAGAGCCTTATAAAAAAATATATTTTATATTGTTTATTTGTTTAATGTAAATTTTTGGAAGGTTATCTAGACCTAAAACCCAGACACGTTTGAATGCAAATTTTAGTAACAATAATAATTATCGTAAAGATTATAGGTACAAAAATTGATAAAAATCGGACAAACGTAATTTTTGAACTTTATTCTACAAATAGGAAAGATTATAAAAAATTCTCGAGTTTGGGAATTTTCTACTTTTACCTTATTTGTTCCAAAATATAAAGGGCTTTTCAACAGGGAGTTTGTTTTAAAATTTTAAATAAATTCGTTGAAAGCTCTGTATTTCTTTATTGATAATTATGATGTAGTGTAGAAACTCGACAATTTATGAATTTTTATGAAATTTATGAAAAATAATATCGGACAAATGTCCGCATACAGACGTCGATTCTCTTGTCAAAATTTTCGATTACATTTTTGCATAATGGCGGCTCAATATCATCAATTACTCGTCAGATGTTGGTTTTCAAGGTTTCAATGGCTCGTTGATTATCTGAATAGACCTGATCTTTCACATAGCTCCAGATGAAATAGTCTGTAGCGGTCCTAGAATTAGTCACGAGATATAGAAGTTGCGCGCTCCATAAACTATAATCGCCTCGGCAGCGCAGTTGTTGGAGCGCGCGTATTCACAGCTAATAGGCCTGAGTTCGAATCCAAGTCGAGGAACATATTTTTCAGCATACTATCTTGCTAAATTGGTGACTCCGATAGATCATTGGGCACTCCTGTTTTAAAAATATAAATTCTAGGGAGATCACGCTTAACTCTTTCTATACACAACGGCTACAACAGCCACCGACGGCTACTGCTTCTAACCTACAGGGTTGCAGTTCACAGCCACGACACTACATACAATCAACATGGTTGCTAGAGGGAGGGTGATGTAGCGGTCCTAAAATTAGTTACGAGATATAAAAGTTCCGCGCTACGTAACTAATGGCTTCGGCAGCGTAGTTGTATGAGCTCGCGTTTTCACAGCTAATACGCCTGGGTTCGAATCCAAGTTGAGGAACATATTTTTCAGCATACCATCTTGCTAAAAGTCTAACTGCGTTAAATCACACGATCTAGGCGGCCAATTGACTGCAGAATTACGCAAAATTATTCCATCGAAAAATTTCGTTGGCAATAAATTCAATGTTTCAGTGGCCGTGTGGCATGTGGCACCGTCCTATTGAAACCACACATCACTCACATCCATATCAACACTTATAGGCCAAAAAATTGTCAACTTGTCTCGATAACGCTATCCATTGAAAGTAACAGCGGCTTCAGCCTCTTTTTCAAACAATATTCTGTTCAATCACTCCTCCAAACCAAAAAGCGCACCAAACAGTATCCTGAATCCTAAATGCAGAAATTTGAGCTTTGATAAAAATGAGCTTTATCGGAAAAGATGACGTTTTCAATTCTTTAATTCTTGCATTAACTGAACTTGGTAAGGTTTAGAACCAAACTTTACGGAAAATTTTCCCTGTGTTGCTCATGAGCAGGCCCAATTGCTCAGAACGCCGTGGAATTGATAAATTTGGATCTTCCTCAACACTTTCACTTACAACATAAATATTTTCAGCTGAACGACTCGGACCCACACGTTTTGTTGTTGGTATGTTATTTACCGAACCAGTAGACTCGAATTTAATCACCAAAATTTTCAATAGCGGTCTCAGAAGAACGATTATAACGCCCAAAAATATTCGAAATTTTGTGATATGTAGTTTTCATAGATTCGCTATTTTCCTAGTGGATTTTCCGATTTAAATTGAAGACATAATAAATTGCAAACCTAATATTTTTTTTTCCAGTGCAGGGGAGAGGGGAACATTCATAGACAACACCCCAATCTAGGATGGTAGTGTGAGATTCTTACTCACTAAAACCCCCTCCCCGGTGACAGTCGGAATCACCTCTCGGTATTTCTTCAGCTGTCAATTGATACAATATCTGTCCTTACTACTCTAATGAGAAGATAGCTCGGAGCAGATAAAGTCCACGCAGAAAATAAATTCTCTACTTTTTTTATGCGTGGGGCCCTGATGTTAGATATAAGCTAGCTCGTTGTAGCGGCGGCAGGTCGCAGTTCGGGTCAAGAAACACCTCGGAGAAACTCAAGGAAACAGCTTAGCTAATGCACTAAGATAAAATCAATAATATGATGGTAAATTATCGAAAAGGCCATGTAGTAAGCAATGTCGTATGTAATTAGTACATCCGCCGACAAGACTCAGTACAGTGGCAAAGACAATATCACCAAGAATCACTACCCCAAAATCAATCAACAGAACGTTCGAGTGGAAAATAAAAAATCACACAAAAGTGTGGCATCACGTCTAACTTCCAACAATAAAACTCAAACAGTAGTAACCTCGATAAAATGCAACACCCTGTACATTGGTCGCACATCACTGCCTTTATAAAAAAACATAAAATCATAATTAAACACAAAAAAAGTATCGACACAAAATTTCAAATATGAAATTTGAACTTACGTCGATAAATTTGGAGTCTTTCTGCTAATACATTTTACCAGTTCGTTCGATGTTAATTAAATAAAATAATACCCAAGCAAAGTTTAATAACCAAACGTAATAATATAAAATAAGTAGCATTACTACGTTTATCAAAAATAACACTTATACATTGGTATCATTATCCACATATGCGAACGTGCGATAATGATTGCAACTTTATCACTCAGTGCAGAAAGTTGTAACCTGTCACTTATCTATTATAATTGCAACCATTATTTAAATTAAAATGCAGAACAAAAAAAGATGACCAAATTGTAAAAAATATTAATTAAATATAATTAAAAAAAGAACATGACATCGGCCAATGGTGATTTTGAATTAGGCAAATTCCGGATGGACGGAATAAAATAGAAAAGTCAATTGAAATAAACCACCATGAAACAATTAAGCAACATAAATGTTACTCACCAAATAAATTAGCATAAACCACAGGTCCGACCAAGTAGCCTTGATAAGGGAAAAATCCGCCATCTTTCATCAACGACAATGTGTCGGGCTCTACTAACCCACGCGAACGAAAATTGTTCCGGCAGCCACACGACGTTCCTTATCTGCTAAATCCGTAACCCTGAAGTCTACGATTGCCACACAATAGTAATTCCAATCAACATAAGTGTGTGAAAAATTTCACACTCCTTATCTTTTTAAAAATGGACACACAAGCGTCTTGCCAATTCAAAGGTTCACCAAAGACTTCTTCCTTTGCGCAGTATGAACAAATCCCCACCGGCGCGGATTGAATGCGCCTTTCATGTACAAATGATACACAGGGTGGAGCGTAAGTTATGGATTACAAAAATCCGTAACACAATCTGCGATGTTGTTTTGTCATATCCTTATTATTCCGCCCTTTGGGGTCTTTGTTCTACGTTCAGCTGAAAGGGAAAATCCACTCCAGCCTACTATCGATGTTATTGTGCCCTTTCGGTACTTTTTGCTTCTTTCGGATGGAGTGGGAGTACCGCTTCTGCCTTGTCGTCGATAAGGGTATTTCTTAATCTTCGTGACCTGAACCCAAAGTTGCTTCGATGACCTTCTCGTCGTCCAGCTTAGTACGGATGATTTCAGTTTAGGCTTCAGCAACTCTCTCCCTATCATCCTTTGACGCTAGCATTTCTGTTACTAGGGTGTCAGGGCTCAGGTCTTCGATACTGTATTTATTTCTTACTTCAGACCAGTTCTAGCAGTCGAAGATGGTGTGGTATGGGTCATCTTCCCCCTCATCACAATAGAAGCACTCCGGCGATTCTCGTCGTTTGAAGCGGTGGAGGTAGGAGTTAAAGCACCCGTATCCCGTCGGGGCTTGGATGACTTCGTAGCTCATTTCACCGTGGCTTGACGTCTGGAATAAGGAGTCTCGTCAAGGCTCCTTTCTCCCCATGGGACCATCGTTGTTGCCACACTTCGAGGAAGACTCTTCTGCTTTCTCTCCTGCTCGCTGGTCTTTTATCCGGGTTACAGTGGTTTCGCACTATTTCCTCCGCCATGAGATCGATCGGCGGAGTACTCGCAATAATCGATATGGCCTCAGTGGATACGGTACGATAGGCCGACGTGGTTCTGATGTTCAACCTACGCGTCTGTAGCTGCCCACTTCCATAGCACTTATTCAAACTAGAGCAGCATACAACAGTATGGAGTGGGTCACTGACCTACTACTTGACATATGTCAAAAACAGGGTGCAAAATTGTCACCACATCCAAAACTCCCCTATTAAAAATCAAAGTCCCGTTTCATAGGGTTGTACTTAATACAGAACGTTTTGCAAATAAGACCAAAATTGGGGCAATTTTGAAACGCACTTTATTTTAGTAATATACAGAGTGTTCTAAGCAATTAAAAAGTAATAAATTTCAATTATATTTTTACTTGAACTACTCTTGTATTTTTAAAGTAATTACAGTAATATTTCCGAGTTAAGTGCTTAGCTACAATACTTTTTTTTCAGCTTAAAGTGTGGTCATTAGTCGCACCGGTAATATTAAATTTACTTTAATTTTTAATGAGGTAATGTACTTTAACCCCTTGTATTAAAATGAATCTCATAGTTTGATTACCCTGTAAATTTGTCATTAAATTTATAGTCGATGAAACTACTGATAAGTATTATCAGTCAATTTGAATATCAAATATTTAGAAGTTCAACTAAATAATTCTGTAGAAGTTTTGAGAACATAATTTTAAAATAATAGGCAATTTAATACGAAAATATAAAAGTAATTGGAATAGAATTTCTTTTTCTGCTCTAACCAAAATTGAATTTGGAAAAATTATATTTATCCATTTGAATAAAAACCTTGTGGCCAATACTTATTAGCATTATTTAATGGTTATGTTGGGGTATCAAGAATCGAACAAAAATTCTATTTATTGTCATTACTTATATTGTTTAATTGTGTCGATATGTATTTGAAACTCATCAGTAGTAACGTACCAAAAATTTTGATGTATAGATCCATATCTAAATAAAATATATTTTGTAAATAATATCGCTTACATATTATCTTTTGGTTATAATTCCTTTTCGTATTAAACCAGAATAATATATGAATTTTTATATCAAGTAAAAATTATTATTTTATGACAAATGCTTAATCATTTTTCAATCTCTTTTGAATATTTATTATTTTCTATTAAAATTACATTTTGATTATATTCGATTATTTTGGTAACCAAATCTCTGTTTAATGGTTTATCAACAATAGAAAATTCGTTATTGAGTATCCTAATTTATCGATAAGTAATCAAGATGAACTATATAATGAGCATAGTAACCATTTTTTACATTAATATTTAAGTTTAATTCGATTGCGTTATTAGCAAAACTTCAAATATTATTTACAATAATTAATACATCTTATCTTCATATCATTTAAATTATTATTTGATAAAAATCTTGATAGCAATATAACAAAACCGTGTTAATTAAGTAACATAGTAATTAATTTAAATAACTCCACAACACCCATTAGTCATCGTGTTTACTTCATGAAAATTTCAATTCTCATTTTTCATGTACAAAAAATATCGCTGCTTATTAATTATGTCTAAAAATTGTTCTTAATGGAAACTCAAAAAACTTCAATTTTAAATGGTAATTAAAGAGCAATAGAACTTCATAGAATACCAGATACCATTTGGTCGAATTGATTTTATCATTAAAAGTATTGCTTTTGTAAGACCGGCAACATTTTCCTTTACAGAAGTTGGAAAATTAAGTTCGTTTCCGTCAAGTTTTACTCTAATATTCTGAACAAAAAATTGACCTAATTTTAAACTTTCTTTTAGTATAAAGGTAAATGCTACCATTCAAATCTCTTTACCGCAGAATTCATCAGGTTATAAATAAAAATTGTAATCTATAAAATCTATTGTTTTCTTGAAATTTTAGGTTTATCCTTTTTATATCTAAAACCAAAAGGAAATTAATAAACGTCAGGGCAGCACGAGGCAGTTATTTTTAAAATTTCGAATTTTTGTTAAAACAAAATATTATTAAAATACCATTTACGCGGAATATTTTTACCGAATAGTATACTCCATCCGTGACGTAGCAATTTTTATTAAAAATTAAAAGTTGTTAATGTACCTTTAGGATTCATACACTAATTAAGCTGGAAACGAAAATTTATGGTGCAAACATGCAACATAAAAAATAATCAATAATAATAATAAAGGCGTCCATTCCTAAGGAATATGCCTACTTCCTAGTTTTGGAAGTCTTTACAATCCTTTTCTCCAGGTGGATTACTCCTGATTTTCCAAACTTTCCATCACTTATAGTTTTGTGCATGTTTTGGCTTCCTTCACTACTCTTCTCCATAAATTCCGGTTACTGCACTTCTTTCTCCATTCCCTTACTCCCATGGTTTGAAGATCTTCCCCCACCTCGTCAATCCATCTGGCTCTGATTCTTCCTCTATTTCTGGTTTCGCTCGGCCTCCAGTCCGTGATCTTTCTCATCATACCATCAGGTTTTTTTCTAATTAGATGTCCGAGCCAGGCTATTCTTTGCGACTTTATACATCTCACCAAGTCTTCATTTCCAATGGTCTTGTTTATCTCGCTGTTTGTTCTTATTTGGTATTCATTTTCGTTTGTTTTCTTTGGTCCCATGATTATTCTGATCACCCTTCTTTCGAACACCCTCAGTTTCTCTTCTTCCTTTTTCGTCAGGTTTAGCACTTCTGAGGCATACGTCAATACCGGTCTAATAAAGGTCTTATAGATTCTTAATTTTGTTCTTATAGCCAGGCTTTTGCATTTAAGCATCTTTTTGTTCGCATATATCGCCTTCCATCCCGTCTGTATTTTCTCTTTTATTTCTTCTGATCGCTCGTTAGTACTGTTTATCTGTATTCCCAGGTATTTAAACTTTTGAACCTCTTCGAACACACGTCCGTCTACCATTAATACATTTTGCCTTCTTTCTGTTTTAGTGCAGTTCATATATTTAGTCTTGTTCTCATTTATCTTCAGTCCCATTGTTGTTGCTTGTTTTTCTATTTCTTCAAGCATTTTCTTCATTTTTTTTCAGTGATCTAGCAATAATCACTAAGTCGTCCGCATATGCAAGTATTTGACCTTCCTTTGTTCGTATAGTTCCTCCACAGTCTGAATTTCTTATAATTTTCTCCATTGCGAGGTTAAAGAGGGTCGCCGACAGCGCATCGCCCTGTCTTACTCCTCCGTTAACTTCAAAGTTGTTGGTTTCAGTTGTTCCTACCCTGACTACTGCGTTCGATCTTCTCATCGTCATCTGTATAAGTCGTATCAGCTTTACTGATATATTCATCTCTTGCATAGCTTTGTATAGACGTTCTCTTTTTATGGTATCGAAAGCCTGCTGAAAATCGACAAACAGCAGATGCAGCTCTATATTATGTTCTCGTGCTTTTTCTGTTATTTGTTTTATTATGTGTAGTACATCCACTGTCGATCTGCCCTCTCTAAAACCATGCTGGTACTCTCCAATTATGAGTTCTGTTTCTTTTTTCAGTCTAGTATGTATGAGTGCCGACAATATTTTGTATATAACCTGTAGCAATGTTATGCCCCTGTAATTTTTACACACTTCTAGGTCTCCTTTTTTGTGTATTGGGACTATTTTACCAATATTCCATTCGTCGGGCATCTCTTCGGATCTCCATATCTCTATTATCAAGTCATATATTCTTTGGTGTACCATCTCTCCAGCATTTTTTATCATTTTATGATATACTTCGTCATTACCTGCAGCTTTACCATTTTTTAATTTCTTGATCATCGCTTTTTTACCTCTGGAAATGTTGGTTCTGCTATGTTTCCTTCATCTTCTCCTTCTACTGTTATTTCTTTGGTACTATCTGTTTTTACATTTTGGTTTAACAGTGCTTGAAAGTGTTTTCTCCAAATTTCTTTTATATCCTCTTCATCGCTCACCCTTCTTCCGTTTTTATCTTTCATGGTCCTGGTCTTCATGTTGCTTTTTGTTTTTTGTTGTTTAACTCTTAAATAAAACTTCTTCGCATTGTTATTTCTGTAGTTATCTTCTATTTCGCTCATCACGTCATGTAGCCATTTGTTTTTCCTTTCCTTGCAGAGTTTGTGTGCCTCTTTCCTTTTCTCCGTATATTTATTCTTATCTTCTTCTCTGTTTGTCGCTATCCACTTCAACCTCGCTTCTCGCTTGCTTTCTACCTTCTCACTACAATCCTTATCGAACTAATCAATATCCCCATGAAATAAAAGGTGGATATATGACGAAGACAAATCAAGAATCAAAGAAATTCAAGTAAGGGTGCGCCCAAATTCAAGAAATAACAAGAACATCAAAGAAAAATCGAAAGCAAGAAATGGAAATATATAAATATTGCATAATTTGTAAATTGTAATAAAATCGAATCGTTAAAATAAATCATAAGCAACGGCCGAAACATTGGTCCATCGAGCTAAATTTAAACCAGTGGTTATCGAAGAAACTGGCAAGTATAAACAATTTTGTATGTTTTTAAAAACGTGCTGGTCCTCCGAAGAAGAGTTTCAGCAAAAATCGAATTAAATATGGAAAAACCGTCATTCACCAAGCAACGCACGTTACTGAAAGGATCGCTTACAAGAATCGGCACAATTTATGAAAAAGTAAAGGATGAGGTCTATCCAGTTGCGTTGCTAATTAAAGAAAAAGATTCAAGCACTCGATGAAATAGTAAAGAATTTCAAAAGCTTCAATGAGTTTCTATTCCTGTCGTTTGAACCCAAAAGATAAAATAATTAGAGCGTTTAAAATATATTACGTAATTGTAAATTTGACCAATATCCCTCCGAGCAAGTAGCGCGCAGAATTTTAGTGTTGCTGATAATAATTAAAATAGTTATTATATTACTATTAAAAAATAAACTAAAAATTTGCACCGAAATGTATTTCCGCCATTCATTCCCGAAATTTTTGTGCCGTAGTTCAACTAGCGGTCACATCACGCCACTGTTATGCAATAGCAAATTATTACTTTCCCATTTACGTAGAAAAGTATTGTTATCGAATTAAAAAACATTTTTGAGGTAGCATTTTTCCCATAGTCCATGAGTCCATACGTTTTGTTTAAGTCCAATTTTGTTTACGTTTACAGACTAACCCAATGAATATTTGCCCTACGTTTCTGTCGTGACTCGTGGTGGTCACATGCCGGAAATCATTTTCAAATCAAAAATGGAATTAAATTTACTCTCATAAAAAAATAATTAAAAAACATTCCATCAATTTTTTAATGTTTTATTTCGATTTAAAGTTCTCGTACAGCTAAAAAAACACCCTTTATTTATATACAACTACCCTGAATGGAATTTGTTTATCCGATAAAGTTGGTGACTTTTTTTAATGATTTGCTTTTTATTATTAACTTATTTTAATAAGGTAATATAAAATTTGGTAAACCTTGGTACTTAAAAGTAGAATGGCTATTTGGTCGTGTGAACCATCATATTAAATGCATACACATTAGTCTTATTGGAAGATGGGTTTAGGTGTTCGCTTCGTACAGACTGGTAGTTTTTTTTTGCTAAATTTGTTAACTCAGATTTAACATTAAGTTAATGTACATATGTACGTGCAGAAAAATACCAGACGTCTGGTGCGGATTGTCGCCAAATTTACGGTATACTACCGCTCAAACGTTTGGGAACACTTGAACTTTTTTTAAAATATAAAAGCTTTGACTACAAAATGCACTTAAATTATTTGAAACAATGTTGCACAAAATATCATTTGTTTGTCATAAATCTAAAAATCTTTCAAAATCTGCCTGCACGTGTCCGGCAAAACAGAATTTAAAGAAATGCTCAAATGTTGGGATTGTAACAATTTCAGGTAGTCGGTCGGTGCGGTGCGGCGCCGGGATCCATTGAATGAATTTCTACATTTAAAATTGTTTGCTAACTTTTTTTTAATTTTATGGTAGTAATAAACCAAAATATTGGATATATTTTTACCTTAAAGCCCTTTCAAGTTGCAAATATAAAACAAGCTACATTCAAAAATTTATATCATTCGTGTATTTGTTTCTAGTTGCAATTGTGAAAATTTCATTTTTGTAATGGCAAGAAAATATCAAATTACTTTATAAAGCGTAGTGCAGTTATTGCTATTTACAAAATGGGATAATGACATAACAACACAAAACAACAAGTAGTTAAATCCCTGGTTTCCCTCTGTGTTCCTATACGGTGCGGAGACGTGGACTGTTAAAGCGCAGGGCAAAAGAAAGATGGACGCGTTGGAGATGTAGTGCTGGAGGAGAATGCTCCCATGGACGGCTAGAAGAACTAATAAGTCTATCCAGGGTGAGATACGGGAACGATATCGAATCTCCCAAGTAGTGTATACACATATCCTCAAATACTTTGCACCCACATATCTAAAACATATCTAAAAGAAGTGACGACGATGTGGAGAAACTCATTGTCCAAGAAAAAATAGAGGAAACTAGACCATGGGGGCGATTACCAAAGCTATGGTCCGATCAAATCAGAGAAACCACCCAAAGCTCCATATACGAGATTTCCCACACAGGACTGGAAATAGAGAAAAGTGGCGAGATATCGTGAAAAGAGCAACTGCGATGACAGAGAAGCAAAGCTGATCACTACTTCTCTGGCAAGAGGAAACGAAGGAGAAGAGCTTTGTAATACAATTTTCTCACATGGCATTTTCATCTGAAGAAAGAATTCTGCAAAATCTATTTCGTAGAGAATTACGTGTTCTTCAATTTTGCTCCAATGATAATTTTCCTTAAAAATGAAATTAAGTATTATTGTGCTTATAGTCCAGGCAATAAAGGTTTTTAGTTTGCAAAATATCCGGGCAAGCTGAATTTTGGCAGAGATGTACATTGGACGGTTCTAATGAACCCCCCCCCCCCCCAATAGTCCCATAAAATCCCACGCCGGCGTCCCTCACAATCGGGGGTTTTAGCTCCCCCAACGCGATTTTTTGCAGATAACTCGCTTATTTATGCTCGTATGAAAAATTATGATCAGACCATAATTGAAGACCATAAAATTCTCTATAAAATAGTGTTTTTTCATATTTTTCCACGGCACACTAATACTTAAATTATTGACCGAAAACACGACCCACCCTTAAAATGGCACAGTATTGATTCGTTGCAGGGAAAGAAATGTTTTCGGGCACGGGATATGCTTTTAATAATAAATTAATTGAAATTGTGGTCAAGGTTGGAAAATGAAGAGAAAAATAGATTTTTTCAAAATTTTCCCAAGTCATAGTATCTTCCAAGTAACGAAACCGAAATTTTGGTTTGAGCTTACAGAAGGTCCGGGCAAGCTGAAATTTGGCAAAGTTGTATATTGAAGTGTGCTAATAAATCCCCAAAATGTCTCCTAAAAATCCCAAGCCGGCGTTTCCGTCAAATGAGGATTTTAGCCATATAACCAGATAACCGCCCCCGAAGTGCGGTTTTTCGCTTATAGCTGACGTATTTGCACTTTTACGAAAAATTATCATTAAACAAAGTTGAAGAGCATAAAATTATAAATAATATATATTTTTAAAACAATTTTCTATGATCAAAATTGATTTTTTCAAAATTATAAAGAATTTTATATTCTTCAATTATGGTCTGATCATAATTTTTCATAAATAAGCGAGTTATCGGCAAGAAATCGCATTGGGGGAGCTAAAACCCCCGATTGTAGTGGACGCCGGCGTGGGATTTTAGGGGATTCTTGGGGGTTCATTAGAACACTCCAATGTACATCTCTGCCAAAATTCAGCTTGCCCGAATTTTTTACAAGCTCGAGCCAATTTTTCGGCTTCGTTGCCTGGACTACATGTAAATTAACAATAAAAATAGGTTTTTACTTTTTTTTTTACTTTTTACTTTGATTTTCAACAGCATCTCGGAATCGAGATTATAACAAATTTTAAAAGTACGAATTTTTATAAATAAATAAATTATGACAACCGGATAAATCCGGAGAAAATCCGGGGGTCCCCTGGAAAATCCAGCGAAAACCCGGGTAAATCCGGAGAAATCCGGGAAAATCCGGGGAACTCCGGAATAAATCCGGAGTAAATTCGGGATACATGACGATGATCATGGCCTGAATGTTAGCGAAATTAAAACTCCGGTTATAATTTAAAATTTCTTGTCCATCTGCGTGTTTCGGAGGGCACGTAAGGCCGTCAATGCCGCTGGTGTTAATGATTTGCCATTAGAACAATTAAAACAAGGTAGAGATAAAGCAACAATAAAAAAATGAACAGAGTCGTTCTTTGCAACCAAGCGAAAACTGCCACCAAAACTAAACTCCCAATTCAAAAATGTAAATAAAACTAAAAACATAATAAATAAATGATTCCACTTTCCTCAAGTAATTTATTAAATTTAATATACCGGGTGACCGGCCGAAAACTGAACATAGGGAAATAACATGGGAAATTGATTTTTTCTAAATTCCTGCTTCCCATTATAACTGATATGAATAAAAAAAATACCAAATTAAAGAGATTTTTTTTCCGCGCCTAAAGATACCAAACACTTAATATTTTGTTTTTTAATTATTGTTAAAAAGTCGATAGTAAAATTAAGAAATAGCGCTTCTTAAAAAAATATTAGCGGGCTGGGTCGTTGCATTACGTCTAATGTGCCGCATTGCTATTGTTTTTAAACTTTTTAAATTTGTTTTTATTTTAAAAATAATAAGAACGCAATTTGAATATTATTTTATTATAACAAGTTGACCAATATTAAAAGTTAAAAGTAGTTTTATTTAGTCAACAAAACCCAAGAATAAGAAAAATATAAATTGGATTATTAAATACTGAACGAAAGTAACCAAATAATAATAATATTATAACAAGTATTCGAATAACCCTCCATTCTGCACTATAAACAGTAACCCAATCTATTATAAAATGATTCTCTTACATTTGCTAGCTGTCTAGCAGTAATTTGATTGCATTCTGCAAAGATCGCGTTCCTCAAAGAATCAATATTTGGGTGACGAGTTTTATAAATTTTGCTTTTAATATGACCCCACAAAAAGAAGTCACACGGTGCCAGATCAGGAGATCGGGCTGGCCAGTTTATAGCACCACCACGACCAATCCATCGATTTGGATATGCTTGGTTTAAATAATCTCTAACGTTTACCCCAAAATGTGCTGGACAACCGTCTTGCTGAAACCAGACCTCATGGTGTTCAGCAGCTATTTCGTCTAACGCAGGACCAATATTATTTATAAGAAGATCTAAATACATATCTGAATTTAAATTTCCAAGTATTTCAAATGGACCAAGAACACGGTTATTATAAATGCCAGCCCAAATATTAATTTTTTGAGGATATTGTGAGCCGGTCATTAAATTTAGTCTCGGATTTTGTATAGCCCAATAGCGATGGTTTTGTACATTTGGCTCATTGTTTAATGTAAATGTACATTCGTCTGTAAAACATATTTGTTTCAGAAAGTTTCGGTTTCTGTTAGCACGTTCTTGCATTTTCTCACAAAATACAAGCCTGGATTCTTCGTTAAACAAAAATATTTCTTGATGACATTGATATTTAAAAGGATGGTACTTGTGCTTTTTTAAAATTGTTCGAACATTTTCTCTACCAACATTACACTCAGCTGCAATGGATCTAATGCTTGCATTTGGATTCGCAGAAATTAAACCTAATATATTAGTTTCTTCCAATTCATGGTTGTTTCTCTGATATCCTATTTAAAAAATAATGATAAGACAACTTCAATTAATAATTTTGGTTAATACCTTTATTTAAATTTGTCGAAGTTATTACCAGTGTCTTCAAATTTCTTAATTATATTCTGTATGGCCGATATTGATGGAATTTGGCTATTATTAAATTTAACAGAAAATAAGTTACGTATTTGGCGTAAACTATTACCGCTGTAATAATATTTTACCATGAAAACTTTTTCTTCAACAGACCACTTCATTGTTAACAAAATTAATTTTAATCTGTCAAAGTAACTTTTGTTTGTAATATTTGGCTTTCATACAATAGCAATGCGGCACATTAGACGTAATGCAAAGACCCAGCCTGCTAATATTTTTTTAAGAAGCGCTATTTCTTAATTTTACTATCGACTTTTTAACAATAATTAAAAAACAAAATATTAGTGTTTGGTATCTTTAGGCGCGGAAAAAAAATCTCTTTAATTTGGTATTTTTTTATTCATATCAGTTATAATGGGAAGCAGGAATTTAGAAAAAATCAATTTCCCATGTTATTTCCCTATGTTCACTTTTCGGCCGGTCACCCGGTATTAGTTTCGATCTGTCTTTATCAGGACATTCGTTACAAGCACTACAATTGGCAACACAATATAACAATTTTTTTTTTAATTAACGTAATAATCCATATTATTAACGAAAATGTCCTTAATTGTGTTAGGCCCAGTTGTTCAGTTGTAGGTTAAAATATTGGTTAACCAACCTAGGTTATAGTTTAACCACAAAAATTATCATATTATGGATTTTTAGGAACAATTAAGGAAAATTAAGGAAAAATTATGTAATGTTGGCAGGTAGGGAAATAATTTTGTAAAATGTCATATGGTGAAAAGTAAAGTTTATGTTTCTCTATTTTAATGTCTATTTTAATTTTAATTATATAATAATGGTTTGCTTACCCACTTTAAGATTTTTTAATAATTAAATGGAAGAAGAGTGAGAAGGAAGCTGAGGAGAAGTAGCTTTTTGCTATTAAATTAATTTGTATAATACAAAAAGTTGCTTCTAACTGTAACTTAAGCAGAAGGGATAAAATTAACCTAGGGGGGAGGCTACGACATTGACGAAATATTTTTTAAAAACCTGTTGTCCCGAAATTGGCTATGCATTGCGCCCTACGACCTGCACTTGCTCAAGTCCCAGTCACGGTGTACACCTATAATAAAAATTGATTAAATAAGAGGTTCCCACGATGACGTAGCATCCCCTGATTAAAAATAACTTGAATATACCTAGAATACCTAGAATGTTTATTTACATAGTTACAATTGCATAGACATATAAGGTTAAATTACGCCACTTACGTCAATCTGAATAAAGTGCGATAATTTTAATCAACCCATCAATAAGTTACGCCAGTACCCACTTAGGTAATTGCTACAAAAATTTTATTTAAATAAATTAAATTAATAATTACAATTATTAAAAAATAACTATTTTTAGTGTAAACGGTTTCAATTTAAGAAGAATTTTCACATAAATATTAACACTTAAATGATAAAATGATTCGTACTATTTTTCGGTAGTTTGAATTTTTTTAATACAACACTTGATGAAAAAAAGAAGTGGTAACAGTATAAATCAATTCATACCAGTACTAAGTAAGACACCATTAAATATTCTAATAATTGCATTTACGACATAAGGCGTAGTGTACCGGTTGTGAAGAAAATAAGTAAGTTTAAAATTTTATAATTTTATATTACAACTCTTATTTTAATACAAATCTCAAGAATTCTTTGAGATCAATTTTATAATATTTTCTCGGCACCGAGATCTTCTGAAAAGTAACAATTACAGGAAAACAAAATTTACATTCAATTTTTTCTGTCTAGAATTATAGTTAATAACAAAAACCCATATAACAAATTCAGCTTTTAAGGGTTTTAACATTCGGTTAAAAGGGCTCACGCTTTTTTAGAAGCAATCGTTGGAGTATTTGGCCTATGTTTCTGTTTTAACATTCATTTTGCACACTACATACTACGTTTAACTTTTATAACGAAAACTATTTTAATCCGAAATATCCGAAGGAGGCAATAACATATTGCTGAAAGCTTATGAAAATAATTTGAATTTTATTCTTTTTGGGTGACAAGTGAATTATAAAATAAAATAGAGAAAACAACCGCGAATTTTACAAATTATTCTGAGATTTGAATACCATTAAGCCTAAATCTGGCCCAAAAACTTTTCGGGCTGGGCTGAATACCGAACGGCTGCGGTTATCGTGATTTTTATTAAAAAATTAATACCAATCGATCGGAAATTGTTTGAGCTTCAATGAGTTGTATTGTATTGTATTGTATTGTACTTAGGGGTCGATTGGCCGCAAGAGCCTTTCAGAACTGCGACCAGTATTGATCTTTTGTTCATTACCCTGCTAATTAGGTATTCAGGAATTCAATTTTGCTAGCAAAACATAGAATACTCCTGAGAGGTTTTTGTTGCACCTCTTTGGGTGTTAATTTCGTTTGTCCCAGATATTTTAGCCTGGATCGGGCTAAGGTATCACAGCTACAGAGAATGTGTTCGGCCGATTCAGTTTCCGATTCACAGAGTCTGCATATATGTCATCGTCCTCCATTCCCATTTTCTTGAGGTGATATCTCACCTGACAATGTCCGGTGAGCAACCCCGTGATGAGCCTGATTTCATTCTTTGATAGTAGAAGAAGCTTTTTAGCCTCTGCAGTCGAATACTCTATAAATTTCTTCGCCTGTTTTTGACCTGATGTACTATGCCACAGGGTTTTTTTGTTCTCTGCTTCCCACTTCCGGACCTCCAACCCCCTGTGTGTCTTGGATAATCCACAGAATGGTTCGGGCCCAGTCGGGGAAGCCCTTGAGCCTGATCTAGCCAGTTTATCGGCTATCTCATTTCCCTCAATTCCCTCATGACCCGGCACCCAGTGGAGGGCAATTTTATTGCCCTTGGCCTATTGTTTAAACCTCAATGGTAAAAAAATTAGAGCGTTTAAAATATTGCGTAATTGTAAATTTTGCCAATATCACTCCGGGAAAATAGCGCGCAAAATTTTGGTGTTGCTGATAATAATTATTAAAATAGATGTTATTATTATTACTATTAAAAAATAAACTTAAAATTTGCACCGAAATGTACTTCCGCCATCCAAGCCCAAAAGTTTCGCTCTGCAATTCAACTAACGATCACATCAAGCCTCTGCTGTGCACTTGCAATTTTACAAAATTTACAATTTCACAATCCTTTAAACGCTCTACCTTTTTGACTTTATGGTTTCAAAAATTAGCAATGGAAGCTCATTGAAGCTGAAGGGTTACTTAAGGTACTCCATTGTAGCATTTTATATTACATATTCTTAAAATTTGAACTTCAATAACTTAAGGATAAATATTATGTTTTAATAATTAACTTGTGTACTGAATATTGAATTGAAATTTGAATTTGGGGGTGGATGGTTAAAAAAAATTTAATTTCAAAAATCTATTTTTTTTGAGGGAAGTTATTTAACTAACTTGCTGATCTGAAGAAGTTCGTTGTTTGCTAATGGGGGGGAGGGGGGGTGTCACCACTATAAATATAATGTTTAACTTTTAGTCAGGTGTTTTAAATTTGTAGCACCGTTAGTGCAGATAATCAATTATGTGTCATTGTAATATCACTCTTCTAGATAAATTCTTCTGGGTTTATTATTTATGAATTCCTATGTTATCACTAGCTCGTATAAGTTGTACGACTCATGTACCCATGACAAATGAATTATAAGACAAAATAGAGATAACAACTGCGGATTTTAAAATTTTGCTGTGGTTTGAATACCGTTAAAGCTAAACGGCTGCGGTTATCGTAATTTTTTTTAATAGAATTAATAACAATCGATCGAAATCGTTTGAGCTTCAATGAGTTTCTATTCCTGTCGTTTGAACCCAAAAGATAAAATAATTAGAGCGTTTAAAATATATTACGTAATTGTAAATTTGACCAATATCCCTCCGAGCAAGTAGCGCGCAGAATTTTAGTGTTACTGATAATAATTAAAATAGTTATTATATTACTATAAAAAAATAAACTAAAAATTTGCACCGAAATGTATTTCCGCATTCAGGGCCCGAAATTTTTGCTCTGTAGTTCAACTAGCGGTCACATCACGCCACTGTTATGCAATAGCAAATTATTACTTACCCATTTACGTAGAAAAGTATTGTTATCGAATTAAAAAACATTTTTGAGGTAGCATTTTTCCCATGGTCCATGAGTCCATACGTTTTGTTTAAGTCCAATTTTGGAATGATGTCCGGATGTGCGTGTGATGTTTTTTTAAACAACGATTACAGACAAACTCGTGCACCGAACATCATATCAATCGAAAGTGATTATTTTTCCGCATCTAATGATACCCACACCTGATATTTTACTATTAAATCATTGTTAAATTATTAATTAAAAAAAATTGTTATTTAAATAAAACCTGAAAAAATGAGTCATTAGAAAAATAATGAAAATTCTTTCATTATTACAAGCAGAACTAAAATTCTGCGCGCTACTTGCTCGATGAAGATATTCTTCATTTGTAACCACCACCTGTTTTCCATCAATTTTATGAGAGCTTGCCAACATTAGATATTCCTGAAACTCAACCAGATTTGGAAAATTGCGAATAGTTTTGCTTCCAAAAATGTAGTTAATACTCTTTGCTGCATTTGTACATCCCCCCCCCCCCCACCCCCATTGCGAATTTTTAATAAAATTAGTGTCAAACGTTTGAGCTCCAATGAGCTTCCATAAAAATCGTTTGTACCCCAAAGGCTGTTAATAGAAATTCAATTCTTCAGACTAAATTTGGGAGGGGCTGTAGAAATGCTTTTTTTTAGATTTGACTTCTACCCTTTGGGGGTGTAAAATATTATTTAAAAACCTATTTTCCCAAAATTGGCTATGCTTTAATATTTTGAATTTTTTTAAATACAACACTGGCTTAAAAGAAGAAGGGATATATACGCTATCCCTTCCCTATCATATATGTGAATAATTAATTCGTACCTGTACTAATAAAATGCCATTTAATATTCTAATAATTGCATTTATGACATAACGCCTAGTGTACCGGTTGTGTAAAAATAGGTAAGATTAAAAATTTATTATTTTATATTACATCTCATATTTTAATAAAAATCTCAACCATTCTTTGAGGTCTATTTTGTAATATTTCTTTGGCACTGAGATCTTTTGAAATTTTGAAAAGTAACAATTACAGGAAAACAAAATTTTTATTCAATTTTTTTTATGTCAGGAATTATAATTTATAACAAAATCCCATAGACAAAATTCAACTTTTAAGGGTTTTAACATCCAGTTAAAAGGGCTCCCGCTCTTTTACAAATAATCTTTGGAGTATTTGGCCTACGATATAAACCAAAACCGCGGATTTTACAAATTTTCGTGTGGTTTGAATACCATTAAACCTAAATCCGACCCAAGAACTTTTCGGACAGGGCTGGATGCCAAACTGGATGCGGTTATCGTGATTTTTTTAATAAAATTAGCAACATTCGATTGAGAATTATTTGAGCTTCAATAAGTTTATATTGCTATCATTTAAACCCCAAAGGTAAAAAATTTAGATCGTTTAAAATATTGCGTAATTGTAAATTTGGTCAATATCGCTCCGAGCAAATAGCGCGCAGAATTTGCAATATCCGAAGGAGGCACTAACGTGCATAATATGTATGGCTGAAAGTTTATGAAAATAATTTAAATATTTTTGGTTTTGAGTTCAAATTTTGACTCGATATTAAATAGTGCAAATAATCAATTATGTGTCATTTTAATACGACACTTCTCAACAAATTCTTGTAGCTCAATTACTGTATAAATTCCTCTGTTATCACTAGCTTCTATTGTATGACTCTTGTGCAGACATTTGGATTATAAACAAAATAAAGATAAAAATTCATATCAAACTAATTTTTACATTACTTTTCAAATATTAATTCAGACGTATAGAAATCTTCATAACTTCCTCATTTTTTAAATTTGTCACAAAATTCTTTCACTAACATGTTCCAGATAGATTCCAGATTATTAATATATACAGTCGACTCTCGATAAATTGAAACTCAAGGGACCAGAGAAGGACCAAAGAAAAATTTTAAATTCCCATTAATTTTTACCAAATTATCGAGAGATTCAAATTAACGAGTGTTCAAATATCGAGAGTCGACTGTATAAATTAAAAAAAATTTATTTTTGAACTGAAAATAACGGAGTACCTCCTTAATACGACACTGGCTAAAAAAAGAAGTGGTAAACAGTACGAATCAATTCATACCAGTACTAAGGTGCCATTAAATATTCTAATAATTGCATTTACGACATAACGCGTAGTGTACCGGTTGTGAAAAAATAGGTAAGATTAAACATTTATAATTTTATATTACATCTCATATTTTAATAAAAATCTCAAGCATTCTTTGAGGTCTATTTTGTAATATTTCTTCGGCACAGATCTTTTGAAAAGTAACAATTACAGGAAAACAAAATTTACATTCAATTTTTTCTGTCTGGAATTATAGTTTATAACAAAAACCCATAGAACAAATTCAGCTTTTAAGGGTTTTAACATTCGGTTAAAAGGGCTCACGCTTTTTTAGAAACAATCTTTGGAGTATTTGGCCTACGTTTCATTTTGCACACTACACACAATTAATTATTATATTATAACGATAACTATTTTAATTTGAAATATCCAAAGGAGTCAATAACGTATTGCTGAAAGCTTATGAAAATAATTTGAATTTTATTCTTTTTGGATGACAAGTGAATTATAAAACAAAATAGAGATAACAACCGCGAATTTTACAAACTTTTCTGCGGTTTGAAGACCATTATAAGCCTAAATACGGCCCGAACACTTTTCGGGCTGTGCTGGATACCAAACGGTTGCGGTTATCGTGATTTTTATTAAAAAATTAATACCAATCGATCGGAAATTGTTTGAGCTTCAATGAGTTGCTATTCCTATTGTTTAAACCCCAATGGTAAAAAAATTAGAGCGTTTAAAATATTGCGTAATTGTAAATTTTGCCAATATCACTCCGGGAAAATAGCGCGCAAAATTTTGGTGTTGCTGATAATAATTATTAAAATAGATGTTATTATTATTACTATTAAAAAATAAACTTAAAATTTGCGCCAAAATGTACTTCCGCCATCCAGACCGAAAAGTTTCGCTCTGCAATTCAACTAACGATCACATCAAGCCTCTGCTGTGCACTTGCAATTTTACAAAATTTACAATTTCACAATCCTTTAAACGCTCTACCTTTTTGACTTTATGGTTTCAAATTGAAGCTGAAGGGTTACTTAAGGTACTTCATTGTAGCATTTTACATAGATATTCTTAAAATTTGAACTTCAATAACTTATGGATAAATGTTATGTATTAATAATTAACTTGTGTACTGAATATTGAAATGAAATTTGAATTTGGGGGTGGATGGTTAAAAACAATTTAATTTCAAAAATCTATTATTTTTGAGGGAGGTTATTTAACTAACCTGCTGATCTGTAGACGTGCGTTGTTTGCTAATGGCGGGGGGGGGGAGGGGTTGTCTACACCATAAATAAAATGTTTAACTTGTAGTCAGGTGTTTTAAATTTGTAGCACCGTTCGTGCAGATAATCAATTATGTGTCATTGTAATATGACTCTTCTAGATAAATTCTTCTGGGTTTATTGCTTATAAATTCCTATGTTATCACTAGCTCGTATAAGTTGTACGACTCATGTACCCATGACAAATGAATTATAAAACAAAATAGAGATAACAACTGCGGATTTTAAAATTTTGCTGTGGTTTGAATACTCTTAAGGCTAAATCCGGCCCAAAAGCTTTTTAATAACAATCGATCGAAATCGTTTGAGCTTCAATGAGTTTCTATTCCTGTCGTTTGAACCCAAAAGATAAAAAAATTAGAGCGTTTAAAATATATTACGTAATTGTAAATTTGACCAATATCCCTCCGAGCAAGTAGCGCGCAGAATTTTAGTGTTGCTGATAATAATTAAAATAGTTATTGTGAAACAGAAACTCTCGTCCAAACAAAGTAGGTATTAAAATATGGATGGAATATTATTGGGATAATGGAACTCAATCAAACAAAATGTTGTTAAGTCGACGTTTCGGATGATTTATTCAATCCATTTTCAAGACTAAAAACGAAACGATAGATAAACATGGTTACAGCAATTATTACAATATCTGTGTGTGGGACGGGACCCAAAAATATAATCAAACCTACCAAGACAACTAAGGTGTAAATCGTTCGATGCAAAGCATAAAGAGGTGAACACGATGTGGCACACCATTCAGTAAGCGGCAGTGTCGGCAAATTGTAAAGTTCACTCATAAATTGAGGATGGTCAAAACTAAAATTGACAACATAAACTGTGATGAAAACTTAACAATAAACTATAAAAGGCCAAAAGGCAACTATAACATGAAAAATAATAACGTCAAACTAAACAGTTAACAAGTAACACTTGACATGGTGTTGTTTGGGAGGAGGCGTATTGTCCCCGTGGTGGACTCTCGGGATCCGGATGAGTCTGCAATAGAGACTAAATACAACAAAATTACTTTCCACCCATTATTAGCGAATAGATTACGTCGGGTTTTTAAAGAGTTTGTAGACAGAAAAAAGATAAAGCTTGCCTTCCACAACCCGTCTACTTTGGGGAGGATCTTGTTTTCGGATGTCAAGGATGGGGTGCCCACGATGTTGCGTAGCGGGGTGGTGTATAAAGTTAAGTGCCAGTGTGGATCGGTGTACGTGGGGCAAACTATACACCGTTTGACTAACCGAGTTAGCCAACACCTTTGTGACATCAGACAAGGAACATCTAAGACAGGTTTGTCTGAACACTGCGTCGGTGAGTCGCATTTGTTCACACGTGAAGATGTCGAAATTCTGCACAACGAGAAGAATTATTATAAAAGAATATTTCTGGAGGCGGCGTACATCTCCACAACCGCGAACAACATCAACAAACAAACGGATTTTAAATATATTAACACGGGTTACAGGCATGTGCTACGTCAATACCAGCACAGAGTTTATGGCGAAGGGTAGTGTGATGGTTTTTCCCTCATGTGTGTCCTCTTCGGGTGTTGAGTGGTGACGAATGGTTGGGGTTCCGCTGCACAAAGTTTGGCTGGTCTTCTCTTTTTTATATAACGATTTGTTTGACGGGGGGGGGGACACATACTTGTATTTTTAGCCTACTGTAATTATTGTTTATGTTGCACGGTTATTGAACTCTGTTATTTATTGCCAACCACTTTCATATTTGGTTATTTTGCATTAGCGGCAATTTTAAAAATTCCAATGTATTTCTTATGTACCAGTAGTATTGACCGAGTAAGGTTGGCAGAAATTGGTTAGATTTTAGTTTTACATATTTATCGTACATTTATTTGTTAACTGTTTAGTTTGACGTTATTATTTTTCATGTTATAGTTGCCTTTTGGCTTTTTATAGTTTATTGTTAAGTTTTCATCACAGTTTATGTTGTCAGTTTTAGTTTTGACTATCCTCAATTTATGAGTGAACTTTACAATTTGCCGACACTGCCGCTTACTGAATGGTCTGCCACATCGTGTTCACCTCTTTATGCTTTGCATCGAACGATTTACACCGTAGCGTAGTTGTTTTGGTAGGTTTGATTATATTTTTGGGTCCCGTCCCACACACAGATATTGTAATAATTGCTGTAACCATGTTTATCTATCGTTTCGTTTTTTAGTCTTGAAAATGGATTGAATAAATCATCCGAAACGTCGACTTAACAACATTTTGTTTGATTGAGTTCCTCTGTTCAACTATCGGTCACATCACGCCACTTCATGCAATAGCAAATTATTACTTTCCCATTTACGTAGAAAAGTATTGTTATCGAATTAAAAAACATTTTTGAGGTAGCATTTTTCCCATAGTCCATGAGTCCATACGTTTTATTTAAGTCCAATTTTGGAATGATGTCCTGATAACGTATGAGTCTAAAGTAGCTGGACAAATTTCAATCGCATCAAATCATTAGTTATAATCTAGCAATCCTTTTGTTTTTTTTTACTGTACCTTCTTTCATTTGTTTAATGTCAATTGAAGTAGTTTAGTTTGAATTGTCAATATGAAAGTGTGCGAACAGAATTTTTTGCGTAAACGCGTTTTC
The DNA here is from genome assembly GCA_932274525.1 of Podabrus alpinus. Lineage (NCBI taxonomy): Eukaryota > Metazoa > Arthropoda > Insecta > Coleoptera > Cantharidae > Podabrus > Podabrus alpinus. Next base: position 12,274,251 of record OW026455.1, read on the forward strand.
AAAATGCTTGGCCAGCAAAATAAAAGTCATGTTTTACATCATTTTATAAATGAAGGCTTCAGTCGAAGTACCATTTATTCGATAATTTCGAGATGTAATAACAATATTGGTCCTGAAAATAAAAAAAAAACCGGAAGAAAATCAATTCTAAAAAAATCTCGGCTAAGTTCCTTGAAGAAAGCTGCTGAAAACAAAATTGGAGTGAGTACTCGCATACTATCCAGAAAATTTAAAGTTTCACAAACTACAATTTGCCGAAATTTGAAAAAATTAAATGTGAAAAGGTATAAGAGAAACGTTAAACCAAAATATACCGATAAACAATTAGTGGAAATACCCGGAAAGTGCCGTCTTCTGAGACAACATTTTTTATCAGGCGATACAGTGATCATTATGGACGATGAAAAGTACTTCACTTTTACGAACAGTTGTGATGTTGCAAATAAAGGATTTTATACCACCTATAAAAATACAGTTCCTGATAATGTAAAGTTCATAAGAAAATCAAAATTCGAACCAAAAGTGTTAGCGTGGTGTGCGATATCAGTTAAAGGCATATCAAATTTTTTTATTCAACCCCAAGTTGGTATTGCTGTTAACACAGACACTTATATAAAAAATTGTTTACCAAAAATGGTTAATTTTGTTAAAAGAAACCATAAAAATGATAAAATCGTCTTTTGGCCAGATCTGGCATCTTGCCATTATGCAAAAAAAACCTTAAATTGGTTAGAAGGTCAAAATATACCGTTTGTGCCAAAATATGCGAATCCCCCAAATATTCCGGCAGCTCGTCCGATTGAAACTTTCTGGTCAATTTTATCGCAATTAGTTTATAAGAATGGTTGGGAAGCAACATCAGCCGAACAATTGAAAAAGTAAATATGTCCTGTGCCAAAAAAATTGATCTGAAAATGCTCCGGCATAAATGATGGAAGGTGTTAAAAGAAAAGTGCGAACAATTGAAGAAAACGGACCATTATGTTTTTAAAGTTTTTTTTTGTGTTCCCAATATATTGTGCTTTATTAATAATTAATTAATTTTAAATTTTCTATAACCAACTTTTTTTTATTATCGTTTGAATTCTGTCCAGCTACTTTAGACTCACAGGTTATGCGTGTGGTTTTTTTTAGACAACGATTACAGACAAACTCGTGCACCGAACATCGCATCAAGCGAAATTGATCATTTTTCCGCATCTTATGATACCCAACACTTGATATTTTTTTCTTAAATCATTGTTAAAATTCACAAATAAAATAAGCGCTTTTAAAAGAATATGGGTTGTCTTGGATAATTTTGATCTGCCAAAGTGATTTGTATTGTTTTGCGTGTATATTATTATATTTTTACATTTTTACCTACAGGATTCAAACGATGGAAATCGAATGTCACTTGAAGCTACAACTATGTTTCATGGTTTTTGAATTAATTACATTAAAAAATCACGATGGATGGGGATAGCATTTCGACAGCCCCTTCTAAAATTGTTCTAAACAATCTTATATTTATTAAAAGCCGTTGAAGCTCAAACGATGGAAATTGAGGTTCATTGAAGTTCAAACGATTACCACTAATTAAAATAAAATTAATTGAAACATTAAATTAATAATTCACCACCACATAATTTTTACGAATAGCGCAAGCTAGGGACTAGCAAATCATTTAGTCGGACGATGATGATTGTTTTTTGTTTCAATAGTAAATAATGAAAATTATTTTCATTATTACAAGCCGCACCAAAATTCTGCGCGCTACTTGCTCGGAGCGATGTTCACAAACCTTTAAACGCTCTACCTTTTTTACCTTGGGGTTTCAAACAATAGGAATAGAAGCTCATTAAAGCTCAAACGATTCTCGATCGATTGGTATTAATTTTATTACAAAAATCACGATGGGGTGTTAGCATTTCTACAGCTCCCCCCAAAATTGATTTAAAGAATTAAATTTTTATTAACAACCTTTGAAGCTCCGCCGACGGCAATAGAAGCTCATTGAAACTCAAACGATTGACATCAATTTCACCATAAAATTCGCAATGAAGAGGTTGGCGTTTCTACAGCCCCTTCCCCCAAATTTTTCGCAAATAACTTCGGGATGCGTGTGGTTCAAACGATTTGAATGGAAGCTCATTGACACTCAAACGAAGCCCTACCGTTTGACACTAATGTCATTAAAAATTTCTCATGGGGGGGCGTAATGTACCTTGTATAATGGGTTCGATAAGGTGGCTTTAGTGCGTATGAGTGTATTTGCCCTCCCCTGAAACTCAGAATCCAGGACACACTTGATAATGATTCTGAGGAAATAAAACATCGAAAAACTCTTAATAATCATTAAATTATGTTAAAATGGACTTACAAAATTTAAATTTATGTTTATTAAAGAATTATTTTTTTGCTATACCAGATGGAATGATATACCTTTTTAATTTAATAAGCGATATCTCCATATCATATCAACCCATGATTCACTTAAAACTTAATTCAGCTAGATTAATCTTGTTAGTATGATTTGAGGTATTTCTATGCGTTGGCATACATAATGACGAACCGTCCCCTCATTAGTCAAACGAAAATAAAAAGCGATACCATTTTAATTATAATTGTTTTAAATGTATATTCGTTCATTATCCAAAATAAATGAAATTAGTTCCGGGTTGTTCAGCAAATAAAATTTTGACGCTTTAAAAAATATAATTAATAAACAATTTCCCTTACAAAACAATGTTAGCGGTTTAGAGCTGGAAAATATATTTCTCGCATTTTATTTAATCATCGTATTTGTTATTTTATAAATCTTACCAATTCTATTATATAAGGAATTAAAAAGCCGTAGTAAGAATGTTTATTATTACGACCATTCTTCTACTTGAAAAATTAATTTAATTTATAACATTTATTAAGAAAATAAAATGAAAGGTTTTTTAATTATTGCTTTATTTTATTAAATAATTCTTTTTCATTTTTGATTACAAACGTTATATTTAAATGAAATAATAACTTGGCGCTTAAATGAAATATCAATATACAATATCGATTAAAAATAAAACGCATTGTCTCGGCTATCTCTGACGTTAGTGCCTTTATTCCTATTTCTATGCTGTGTGTAAAGTATTATCACACATACATAGGACACCTACAGTTTAACGTGGGTTCCAAACCACGGGAAGTGTAATATACTGTATGTACTTTATTTGAGGTTTGTCCTTATCTTCTGAAGCGATAATAAAGTCTTTACTTCGCCCGGAATCGAACCATGTACTTAGTATTATCAATTAATACACTTAACTACCATCAGAGATATAACATTTTTTACGGCTAAAAACAAATTAAATTTTTTTTTGTATTTAACTCCCAATATATTATTACAATCTACCTTACAGTATTTAGTAATTTTTCGTGACATAATATAAGTACATGACATGTAGGAGTCTGATCATTACCAGATCTCCTATTACAAATTATTCAATAAATCAAATCGAATACTACTAACAATTGGGTTCACTGTTGTACTATTTAAATCTAGTAGTTAGGTCTATTGGAGTGTACCTTTTGAGTCTACGTACGGTGGGATTTTCGAATAGATTTTTTACAAGTTGGTTTGGGTGAGTACTTAGTCGTAATCCATATTTAGCACTATAGTTTTTGACTTCCTCTTTGACACTAAGCACTTTCAGATCTCGGCGAATTAATTCATTGGGCACATACCACGGGGCATTCACTATTAGTCGCAGCATCTTTGATTAGAAACGCTCCAGGATCTCTATATTGGAGTTAGACGCAGATCCCCACAGTTGTACACCATACGTCCAAACTGGTTTAATCACAGATTTGTACAAAAGCCACTTATTTTCCACGGTTAGTTGAGACTTTTTGCCAATGATCCAGTACAGATTTCGAAGTTTCAGGCCCAATTTTTTTCTCTTCTTGAAAATATGCTTCCTCCATGTTAGGCGTCGATCAAGGTGCATTCCCAGGTATTTTGCTTCGTCAGCCTGAGGCATATCCAGGTTATTAAGCTTCACTGGCGGACAGTCTCCTCTGCGCATTGTGAAGGTCACTTGGACCGACTTGGTCTCATTGACTCTAATCCGCCACTTCTTCAGCCATTTTTTGATTCTCTCAAGGTTATGTTGTAATATCTCAGACGCCTTTTTTGGGTCGGTGTGCGTCGCCAATATCGCTGTATCGTCAGCGAACGTAGCAGTCATGCAGAAGTTTGTTATTGGTAGATCTGACGTATATAATAGGTACAGTACCGGCCCCAGTACGCTTCCCTGAGGCACTCCAGACTTTATTGGCTTAAGAGATGTGTAAGCCTCTTGAAACTTCACCCGGAAATACCTGTCTTGCAAGTAAGACTTCAGTATATATAAGTATATATTATCAGGAAGGACTCTTCTTAATTTATACAGTAGTCCCATATGCCAGACTTTGTCAAAAGCTTGACTTATATCTAAGAAGGCCGCTGTGCAGAATTTTTTTTCTTCAAGTGCCTTACTAATTTTTGTTGTTATTCGATGCACCTGTTCCACTGTTGCGTGTTCTTGTCTAAATCCAAATTGGTGATTGGGAATTACATGATGTTCTTCTAGGATTGGTTTAATTCTTCTTAATAGTAGCTTTTCAAAGAGTTTGGACAAGATTGGCAATAGGCTTATTGGGCGGTATGATTTTGGATCCTCCACTGGCTTTCCTGGTGCCACGATTAAATATTTCCCCTTGCCACGGGAATAATTCGGTGGTTATTTGCGCCACTGGTGACGCTTAAAATGTGTGAGGAAAAGTTAAAATTCCTCACGAACTTTAGCGTTGAGATACTTGATGTTGAATTAATTACTATCCAACTGGTGTTAATTAAGACGACGAAGGAAAAAAAAAGATGGAGAAGGCGCCACTCGATTTCGTTCAAAAGTACCAGACGTCGTTATGATAGAATAGATAACTCGATCCAAAAGAAAATCGAGAAAACACGAGCTATCGTTGTAAATCTTGCCGGCTAGCTTGGAAAGATAATTATTCAAACAAAATCCAGCATGAGATCAGGGCATACGGAAAATTTTGAAACAACGAAGAAATTTTATAAATTCAAAAATAATAATTGCTCGCGCATAGAAAGCGCAAATATCTAACGCGCAGTCCCACAAAGAACTGAGCAAAATAATGGCGGACCACACAAAATTTTATCAAACCATATGTTTGATTATCAACCAAAAACGACGGAATATTTATACAAAATTTACAAGTTATGATAAGTAAATCAACTAAATAATTAATAATTATTATCATAAATAACTAACTAAAAATGATACGATACCTAAATTTCGTTGATTTGCGGCCTATGCAAAATTTGTTTAGCTTCTAATCCCATAAAGGCTGAAGAGAACTCCGATAAAGTAATTCCAAAAAAAAATTGAGTTTCTCGACATACGGATTCGAGAAGATAATCCCAGCACGCCACTGGATGGTAACAACTAACCAATTCTTCTCCAAAATCCGGCTTCAACAAAATTTTCACACAGCACACAAAACCACGTCTTACTAGATCAAACGTATCAAGTCCAGTCTCTGCCTACCTACTATCGCGCATTTCCCGCTCGTACCAACGGTCACTGGTTCCAAAAACCCAAAGAATTCGGCGGCAAATTTCAAACCGTTACACTGGTTTAGGCATCACTATGATTTCGGCTACCTTCCATTGACTTGGGTAGTGCTTAGTTCTTAAGATAGCATTAAACAATTGCATAATATATCTTATACCGACTTTCGGGAGTAAATTCAGTATTTTTCCTGTGATGAGATCAAAGCCCGGAGCTTTCCTGGGATTGAGACTTTTATTGATGGATTTTATCTCTGTACTTTTAAAATTTTTAATGGGCAATTCTAGCTGTCCTGGGGCTTCCAATGCATTCCTTAGATAAATTTCTTCCTCGATAGGTTCTTGGGATTCAAAGGGTTTAAAGACTCTAACCAGATGCTCTGCAAACACTTCTGCTTTTTGTGCATCACTTCTTGCCCACGTTCCGTCTTCAGTACGTATAGGGGGAATTGTAGTTTACGGCCTTGTAAGCTTTTTCGTGGCTTTCCATAGAGAGTAATCCGTGGCGCTGGTAGCCGTAAGATTTTCCAGGTAGTTATGAATATTTTCGTTTCTATAATCGTTCAGGATCCCTTTGAGACAAATTATAAATAAAAGTTTTATAATTATATTTAGAACGGAATTGGCCACTCACAAAGTCTATGGTTTAACCTCGCGTCTATTAGTCAATTGATAATATAATTAAGTTACTACAATAAAATGTATTTAAATCTTTAACAGATAAGCACGTAAGTTACAATTCCCTAAATTGAAGTAGTTTTTATCATTAGATAATAATCTATCTGATAACCATACTTCTTACAATCATTTTTATCACTTATAACTAATAGTATTATTAATGCGCCGCTGAAAAAAAAAAATTAAAGATAATTAAAATTAATAAAATTAAAGTATGTACTTGAAATAAAAGGTGTGGCAAAATAACCCGGTTAATGGCTTTCGACATACATATCAAAATATTTTTTTACCAATTTTTGGTAAACAAGAAATTTTTAGGCTTCATGAATTCAAGGCGGGAAAAGATCGGAGTTACGAAAAAAGATAATGGAAATCACCAGTCACTTGTTGGTGGAATCATGTAGACCGCTCTTTTTGTGGGGTTGAAAATTCTTCCGACTTCCTGCAGATCTTGGCTTGTTTAAAACGGTTAAAAGCGTTATGTTTGATTTCGTACAGTAATGAACACAATAAGGGCATTTAAAACGCACTACAGTTTTCCGTCAGAACTTGAACTTTTCGGAGCTCACAAGCTTTCAGTCCAAAAATCGGCTCTGTTATTGGCGTAAAGATTTGCTTTTCACATATCACGAGCAATTTCTCTCATCAGCTTTTTTGAATTTTTGCGCAGAGCTTTTTGTTTATGACCAAGCTAACCATTTTTTGTTAAACGCCTGCTAAAATGAAAACGATTATTATTTGCAACATAACCTAAAACCATTTAGTTTTAATGTATTGAAAAGAATGCGAGTATTTTAAACTGGGTTTTGTTGGCTAACCTCCATGGTAAGTTTTTAAATTCAAATTCATTTTTAGTTAGGGCAGGACTGATGCGATTCATTTTATTTAAAAGTTAATGAGGTTAGAAATGCTTTTTCTAAATAATTTTGATTGTTGGAATTTTGTTGGGTGTTTTAAGATTTCACAGGAATCTGCTCTAAAGTCTAAAAGCATATAATTATCTTCCGTAGGTAATAGAAAATTATGGTTTCCTTTAATAGCAAAATTTATAACCTAAAAGTGTAGAACCTGTAAAAACTAATGAGATGGAACTGAAACAAAAGATTCCCATAATCTCAAAAACTTCGCCGGTAAACAAATGTAGTGATTAGCGAATAAGTGTTTTGTTGTTTATCCTTTTTGTGTCACTTCCTTCTCAGTTTAAATTTTTTAATAATTTTCGAACAATGCTTTATAATGTTGATTGGTTTTCGTAGAATAATTTAATAAAAATATTATAATCTGAATTACTTCCGTTTTAAAATAACTTTATCTTGGAATAATCATGAACACCTTATTTATAATGGAAAATTATAAATAAGTGTAATTAAACTTGTTATTGCGAAAAGGAAATTACAAATTTTGAAAATTAATTTATTAAATCAATATGTTTTTCTTTACAGAAAAGCTTTTTCCTAAAAAGTCATAATTTAGGAACTTTTAACGGCAAGAAAATAAACAAACTTTTACCTATTTGTGTTGGAAATAGATTTGACAAATTACTTTAAATTACCAAATTTGAAACCTGAAATCAGTGGCGACTTGTAGTTTTCTCGGTCTAGGACTATTGGGCGCGGAGACAACCGGGCGCAAAGACTATTGGGCGCAAATACAATTGGGCGCGAAGAAAAATGTATCCATTACGTATTAATTATTATAACTGATTCGGGGTCGTCCATAAATTACGTCACTCAGTTTTAAGCAATTTTTAATTCCCCCCCCCCCCATCGTCACACTTCGTCACACAAACCGAGACCCTTCTCCAAATATTACGTCACATATCCCCCCAAATTTTTCAAATTCCTATAATAAAAAGAAACTTTACTTTACTACAATAAAAAGAAACTTTACTAAACTTAAAAATTAACAAAAGGACATTAGGGTCATTCCATCTCAAATCAACTGAAAAATAGGCAAAATTGACTCGACCACCACTAAATTTGACGAAACCTGGTACACACCTTCTTAGTAAGAAATAAAAAATACAATTTTAAGCATTTGTCCAAAAAGGTATTTGTTTCCTTGTTTTGGTCCTTCAAAAAGTCAAAAACTTGGTATGTAGACTTGTAGAAAAACGACTGTAACTTCATCCACAATGGTCTAAATTTAAAAATAAAAAATGTTCTGGAAAGGTAAATGAACGCCCTATTCAAATATTCAACATTTTATTTTTTCAACCCTTAACTGGATTAATTTTCTAATATTAACCCTATTTCAATCCCTATTTCTAAAACGGTTTTTATATTTTGTTCATTTTTTAACTATTTTTTTGTGCAATTGTGCTGACCAGGCATACCAAATTTGATCATGGGATGAGCATGGGTTCGGTTACTAAAAATAAATTATTAAGTATAGCGAGAAACAGACAAAAATCAGTTTTTTGCCGATTTCTCAAGTTTCTTTGAACTTTATGACCAAATAGTTTAATATAAAATTAAAGATAATAAAATTCTCTACAAAAAAACTTCTATGCATATTTTTCGTCAAAAAATAGTTTTTTTTAAATAATTATAATAAAATATTCAATCTATATTTGTGACATCACAATTTTTGAACCCCCCCCCCCCGCCCCCCATCGTCACAAGGGTCGGAACCCCCTCCCCCCTAGGAGCGTGACGTAATTTATGGACGACCCCTTGTAAGAATTTTTTTTCTAAAAACTATTATTTACATAATAACAATTTTGTAAATTATTAACTAAATCTAGAAATGTTTATTTAGACAATAAAAAAAATGTAAAGAAAATGTTTTTAAAATGTTTATTCCTTCTAACAATTACAAATAAAATAAAAATGTCTATTAATAAAGTACATAACTAATCATGGATTCATTTCGTAATTATGGAAATACCCCGCAAGAAGTCTATAATATTTCTATTGGCGTAATCCTCTACTAGATTTCTGATGCGCGCATCAGCCTCCAAGTATTTTCTTTTTCCATTTTTACGAAATGAATCCATTATTAGTTAGGTACTTTATTAATAGACATTTTTATTTTATTTGTAATTGTTAGAAGGAATAAACATTTTAAAAACATTTTCTTTAAATTTTTAATTATAATTTTTTTTATTGCCTAAATAAACATTTCTAGATTTAGTTAATAATTTACAAAATTGTTATAATATTTTATGTAAATAATAGTTTTATAAATTTTTCCTCGCGCCCAATTGTATTAGCGCCCAATAGTCTTTGCGCCCAATTGTCTTTGCGCCCGGTTGTCTCCGCGCCCAATAGTCCGTTACCGTAGTTTTCTATAGTAGGAGGACAACGACTAGATTTATGATAATCCTGTATGGCATCCATATGGATCTTGCAAAAAGTTCTTTGCGATAGGGGCAGAACCTCGTCGCCCTCCCTATTTCAGCCGTCACTGCCTAAAATCAAATTGTAGCGAAAATAATTGTTTAAATTTTAATTCAGGAGTGATTAACGATGTCCAATAGATGTGCGGTACTCGTTATATAACGGCCCTTAAATATTAATAACTTTAACAGTGATTTATTTTTAATATTCTTTTTCTTCACGTGCCTATATCTGTTACCGGATGTTGGCGACCTCTCTTTAATATTACTACTGGTTACTGGTTCTAAATAAAACTCTAATGAACAAATCAACATTTTTACTAAATTATTTAACAATAATTAAAACACACTGTTATACGCTTCAATAAAATAATAATTAAAAAAATCCTGGGCTATGTCAGAGATAAATATAAAATTATATATGACTAAGTTAATATCATTTCTAGAAATTACCCAAAAAACAATTGAATTATGAGAAAAATAAAAATTGTGTAACACACTTGAAGATTCTAGACGTATATTATATGTCTATTTTAACTGCTTTTTTTAAATTAAAAACAGTATATTTTACACGGGAAGATCCACTTCCATAGCGCCCTTATTAGTAAAATTTAAAAAACTTATAAAAACAATTTATATAATAATTCTGAAATGACTATAACTTCAATAATTAAGACAATGTATTAACGTTTATACTACAGCATAGTTAATATATTTTGTTCACTCGAGCTTCGGTAAGTGACTCATTACATATCCGTATCGTACTGACGTAAACTAGTATTACCCCTAATAATACGAGTACTAGTCAACACAATACGGCGTTCTGAGAATTAATTACCATATCGTTTATTAAATAGGTTATCTCAATTCCAGTGATACTATTTACATTGTTGCTTTGTATTTGTTAAAAAATTAATCTTCTATAAATAAGCTGGTAACTTAAACTTGTTAATATTTTGTATTGTAATTTGCTTTCATTATTCGTAATAGATCATACGTGGTATTTCTAATAAGTAAGATATTTCCTGTATTATGTAGTATTTGTACGTAGGCTATTCCCCGAACTATGCTGTTTTGTACCTGTATCTTATCGCTTTATAGCATATCATGTTACGTGTTTATTTCTGTTAAGTTTTTTTATCGTCATAACAAATTGAAATATTTTAATTACATATGTCTGTTTTTAAATGTAATTACGCCAAATTTGTATATTTATTTTAATTGTCTACTTACAGATTTAAGATTTATCAGAACACAGATTTATCTCAAAATTTGCATGAGCAAGTTTGTGACTACTTAGGTGGTCTTTATGCCTTTTTTGAAACAACATTCACCAAACATTTAAAAATAATTAATTAGGTTTGCATGTAATGAGAGCTATAGCAATAGATCGGTTTAAGAGAACTATTAACTTCTTTGTCATGCTATGCCACACTAAATACTAAAATATACTCTGCACATTCAGACGACAGACTCATAATGGAACCATAAATTAGTATGGTTTCACGTCAAACGCCTAAAATATTAACGGCTAACACATTTACGCCTAGCTTTAGCCGTAAATCCTTGAAGCACAAAATCATTTAGGCATAACGGATTAAGGCAAGCCCGGATTGCGCCGGCGGGCAACCAGGCAAAGTCCGGTGGAACGCTACCTTTTGGAACCGCAGGTTGCGGCCCTGGTTTCCGTTTTTTAAGGTATAACGTGACTGGATAAATGATGGTGACTAGGCAGTGCTTGAATTTTGTTACATTAGAGCGTGTTAACTTACCTAATGCGCACAGGCAGAGAAATCGGAAGACTTTAATATTATCGCATACAGGGTGACCCTTTTTCAACGTTAAGCATGGAGATCTCGGTTATCTTAAAAGATCTAAAGTTTCTTACATCGAAGAAAATTAGCCTGTTTAATTCTGATCAATAATTTAAAAATAAATTTGATATATCCTTTTTAATTTTAAAAATATTAAAAAAGGAATGTGGAATTCAAATATGCCATTTTCCATGACGCCTAAGATGACAGAGAAGCAATAGTGAACTTTAGTTTTAATGAGCGTTCTTATGGGCTTCATATTGAATTCTCATATTTTTGTATAGTGTACAGCCTTCCTTCTGATAATTTTTTGTATATGTTCAAAATTAAAAATGAGAGGTAAAATTTATTTTTAGATTATTGATAAGAATAAAAATAGGCAAATTTGTTTTTTTTAATGAACTTCGCATCTCTCAAGATAAACGAGATCCCCCGTCCTTAATGTTGAAAAACAGTCACCTTGTAATAAGCAAAATAGTTTCCCAATCCGTCTTTCTGATGCACATTTGCGTGACGGGCTGTTTGGAGAAAAAACTTAGAGCTTTTATCTACTAGTTAATTTTTTAAACTTTATTTTAATCTAAATAATTTGAACAGTTACGAAATCACATAATCTTAGAAAAAAATTTTAGAGCACCATTAAAAATTCCAATATTCTTGAAGGCTGTTAGTAGCAAATAGCTCCATCGTTAAAAAAATTTAACTTATATTTAATTACAATATTTATGTTTACTTTTGCAATGTTTTCTTAAGGATACAAATATTTTAATTTCAATTTTAGTAAATATTATTATTAGATTTTCATTGTTTGTTTTGTTCTTTTGTCAGCTTAAAATAGCTGACAGGCGGCTGTCCGACCGCATTTAGGCATCTAGTAAGTACTTACTTAGTTGTGCGGCCTAAAGGCCGCACTGAGGAAGACGAGTCATTGCCGCTTAACACATCAATTAAGCGTTGAAGATATAACTGATTGGCTACAACTAAATAAGCTATCAGTGACCAACTAACAGCCAATTGTGCCAAATTTCCAGATAAAATTTTACTTAGGTATCGATCTAGTAACCGATTCCCTTCGTTGTGCAGCCTAAAGGCCCAATGAGGGAGGCATTGTAGGAACAAGTAAATTTAGGCCCTTCATTTCGGTGTCAGTTCTGAACCAAAAGAGTGCTCACTCTAAATTTTGGAAAGTAGCCAAAAGTATAATAAAGATAATATTTTTTTTGAGAATTTTAAATTACTTCGTTTTTTGCGGGAAAGTCAAAATTTGATCAGGGCCCCATTTTGTGACCTTAATTATTTACACAAAGAAGTTACTAAAAAGGCTTATTCAATATCTTCATTTTACAAAACAATTCGTGTCTCTAAGTGGTACGGTTGGACCGGTAAAAATTATTTATCGAAGCTCTACAAGCTAAATTTGATTTTTTTGGAGGCCTGTACAATCTAAACGGACCACTTTGGGGTCAAACAAAAAATTACGCGTCCGTTTATTTGGAATAACTTAGAAGTGTACCAAATTTGAGCAAAATCGAAGAGAGTCATGGAAACGTTGGTTGATTTGACCAGCCAGTAAATAAATTATTACCAGTCCGGGCTAGATTCAGACGTATTGACTTAGGCGTTAATGTTTTAGGAACATTGACGAGGAACCATTCAGTATGGCGTTGAGTGGTATAATTTTATATCCGATAGTAAGCGGTTTTGGGCTTCGGAAGTGGCAAAACACCTTAAAAATTGTTGTGCCGTTCTATAATCCACCCTGGAAAAATATATAATTTTGGATTTCTTGCTGTAAATAATTTGTTTGTTCCATATTCCATATTATGTAGGACAGTCGGCAAGGGTTTCATTGTAGAAATAATTGGGTGTAAACTAAAATAAATTTTATCATCTTTAATTATTGGCATTCCGAAAAAAAAATTTTTATGAATATTCATGAATATCTTGGTTTCATAGAAATAATATAAATCTGTTTATTATTCATTGATAATAATAATAGTACTACAGCAGTGGCTTGGTGTGATCGCTGGTTGAGTTACAGCGCGGAAATCGTGGGTTCGAATTGCGGACTTGACTGAATTTCTTAGTGCAGCCCTCCGATGAGCATCAACGCTCTGTGGATAAATTAGTTGAAAGTAAAACAGAAACTAGAGGATTAATCAACTTCAATAAATGGATCGTGAAGATTTTGCAGAAAAAGCAGAGCAACAATATTTTCTTAATGGTTTGGAGAATGATTTATTTCTCCAAATAACTTTACAACAATAAAATAAATAAATACTTAAATAATCAAAATCACAATTCCATTCAATTTTCGGTGCTCGTCGTAATTTGTTATTACTAATGTCAATTTTGTCACAACACCTTGATTTAAAAAAAACTCAAATTAATGTTCACCACATTACCCCCTTTCCAGTGTTTTCAGTTGTTGGCTGTAAAAAACGATACATATTTCTGGGGGAAGTGAACTCTTCTGCCGGATCTTGTAGTTTGTGCCGGTGGTGTGTGCGTAACATCACGGTGCGTAACCACGTCCTTCATTTTTGACGTTTCGGGTTCTTCGCTGTTTGACAACTTGTTCGCGATTGTGTAAGCTGGCTTAAGGCGATCGATTGAAATTGCAGTTGCTTTACCTCTTACATTGATCTGGAATACTTTGTTAGCCCGGCTGATTACTTCGTAAGGACCGTCATAAGTTGGCTGTAATGGTTTTCGGACTGCATCATGTCGTATGAATACATGCGAACAGGTTGCTAGAGTTTTACTGACAAATGTTTTCTTTTTACTGTCATGATTACTTCCAGGTGTTGGTCGTACTAGCTTAAAATGCTCTCTTAATTTGGTGATCATTGCAGAAGGTTCTGTTGAATCGTGACTGCTTTGAAAAATCTCGCCGGGTATTCTGAGCATTTCGCCAAACACGAGTTCAGCTGACGATGAATTGAGATCTTCTTTAAAGGCAGTACGCATACCGAGTAGTACAATAGGTAGGGCTTCTACCCACGATTCATTGTTGTCGATGGCGTGACACTTAATTGCACATTTTAGTTGCCTGTGAATTCTTTCAATCATCCCGTTCGCCATGGGATGATATGGAGTTGATCGGATGTGGTTCGTACCAAGTAATTTTGTAAGGCTTGCAAATAAATTCGACGTGAACTGTCTGCCTTGATCGGTTGTTACTCGAAGGGGAACACCATACCTTGCGATCCAATTCGATAACAATGCTTCGGAAACCGTTTCTGCACCTATGTCATCAATGGGTACTACTTCGATCCACCTTGTGTATCTGTCGATGATTGTTAGACAATACGTAAATCCTTTTGAGTATGGTAGTGGTCCGACTAAGTCTAAATGGATATGTTCGAATCGTTGCGTAGGTGGTGTGAACTTACTAGTTGGAGCAATTGTGTGCCTATGTACTTTCGAACGTTGGCAGGCAATACAATTTCTGCACCAGTCTCTAATGTTCTTTCTCATTGTAGGCCAGACAAATTTTGAGCAGACCAGTTTTGTTGTTGCACGGACGCCGGAGTGCGCTAGTCCGTGCAGGCTATCGAATACTTGCTTCTGGAATGGTTCGGTCACATACGGGCGAATATTACTCGTTGAGACGTCGCAATAAATGGCTACATGATGCTCGGGGTAGTATACCTTCTTGAGCTTCAGTGAAGTCTTTGATTGGTCCAAGAATAATCTCATTTCAGCATCTACTTCTTGCGAATTGGACAGGTCTTCCAAGTTAAGTGCGTGTACATTGATGCTGTTTACAATATCTAATCGAGACAAAGTGTCCGCTGGAATGTTTTCTATACCTTTCACATGTACGATGTTGGTTGTGAACTGACCAATGTAATCCAGATGTCTGAATTGTCGTGGAGTACACTTTTCAGGCTTTTGGTTAAATGCGAAAACCAAAGGCTTATGGTCCGTGAACAATGTAAATTCACGTCCTTCAAGAGAATGTCGAAAATGTTTGATACCTAAATATGCGGCAAGTAGTTCTCGATCGTAGGCACTGTACTTTGTTTGTGAGCTGCTAAATTTCTTGGCGAAAAATCCTAGCGGTTGCCATTCACCATTGATTTTCTGCTGCAGGACTCCACCCACTGCGTCACTGGATGCATCTACCATCAAAGACAACGGTGCGGTTGGTGAAGGATGCGCTAAAAGGGCAACTTTTGCAAGTGCATTTTTGAGGTTGACAAAAGCCATGTCGGTTTCACTGGACCAACTAATTTTTGTATTGCTAGACTTTTTTCCAGTTAGCAGTTTGTTTAATGGGCCTTGAATTGCTGCTGAACCTGAAATAAAACGCCGGTAGAAATTGCACATTCCTAAAAATCGCCGTAATTGTTTAACAGTTGTTGGTTTTTCGCTAGTTAGAATGATGTCTACCTTCTCTTGTAAGGGCTTGGTTCCATCCTTGTCGATTGTGTGTCCGAGGAAGGTAATTTCACTTACACCAAAAATACATTTTGCTGTATTAATGACGATTCCGTAATCTTGTAGGCGTTGGAATAATTGGTGTAGGTGTTTAATGTGTTCTTCATGTGATGTCGAAGCAATTAACACGTCATCGATGTATGCATAACAGAAATCCAGGTCTCGTGTGACTTCGTGTATGAAACGTTGGAAGGTCTGTGCAGCATTCCGTAAACCAAATGGCATTCGTGTAAACTCAAATAATCCAAAAGGAGTTGTAACCGCCGTTTTATGAATATCGTCGGGATGGACCGGAATTTGGTTGAACGCTTTAATGAGATCGATGGTTGAAAATACCATTTTACCAGCGAGCAATTGGGCGAAGTCTTGAATATGGGGTATCGGATAGCAGTCGTGGATTGTCTTTGCATTGAGGGCTCGATAATCTCCACAGGGTCGGAATTCCTTATTTTTCTTCTCAACGAGGTGTAGTGGAGAACACCAATTGCTTTTCGAAGGTCGAACGATGCCATGTTGAAGCATATATTCGAATTCCTTCTTTGCTATGCGAAGGCGGTCAGGAGCGAGTCTTCTTGGGCGGCAAGTAATGGGCTGTCCGGGTAATGTCTCGATCCTGTGCACAGTTTGGTGTGAGACTACTGCTTTCACCATACTGGGGTTTGTAATAGCAGGATACTTCTCAACGATTCGATGGTACTTGTTATCGGAGTTAACGGTACGAATGGTATGATGTATTCCTTTTATCAGTTGACCAGTTACTTTAAGGCCTGTGCTATCGTCGATCAGTCGCCTGTTGTAAATATCGACCAGTAAGCGGAAATTATGTAGAAAATCAGCACCAATAATGGCTTTGTTTACATCTGCTACCACGAAGCGCCATGCCAATTGACGTCTTAAACCGAGATCAAGGTTGAGCGTGATAAAGCCATAAGTACTGATAACGGAGTTGTTAGCAGCGTACAACTTGCAATCTTGTAACATGCGTTTGTCTTTGCAAACTGATTTCGGGAATACGCTGATGTCCGCTCCAGTGTCGATCAAGAATTTCGTGGATGTCGTTCTGTCGGTTACGATTAGGCGGTGTGGTGTGGTTGCGGGGTCAATTGCCGCGTTTATTGACCCCCGGAATAGTTTCCCGACTTGTTGAATGTACATGGATCTCGACATTGTCGCGCTTTGTTACCGTATCTATTATGGTAGTAGCACCAATGTGGATTCGCTTGGCCTCTTGAACCGCTTGTGGACCTTCCTCTGCTTCGGCTAGGGCTTCGCCCTCTACTCCTTACTTCAGTCTTCAGCTGGTTGATTTCGGTCATCAAAAGGTCGAACTGGCTTGGTTGTATACTTTTGCCAGTTATGATTTCTGAAGAATCAGCTGATGATATTTGTGTACTCGATGGGTTTGTTTCGTGGATCTTGTCGGCCACTCGACCCATTTCTTCTAGACTTTTGCTCTCCATTGAGGCCAAGATTACTTGTGTGCTACCTGGTAAGCGACCTAACCAAAGAGTTTTTAATAATGTATCCGGAACGTTGCTTGCGAGGTCTCGGATGTGTCGAAGAAACTGAGACGGCGTTCTGTCTCCTATTTCTTCCCGTTCTAGTAACTGTTTCACTTTATGGTCTTCAGATGCCGACAATCTAGCGATTAACTCTGTCTTTAATTTCACGTATTTTCCTGTGGGTGGAGGATTTCGGATTATGTCCTTCACTTCTTTGGCGTGTCGGTGTTCCAGATTGCTCGCGACATAATAAAATTTTGTGGTGTCTTGAGTGATGCCGTTGAGCGCAAATTGCATTTCCACCTGGGCGAACCACGTTTCCGGGTCTTGTTCCCAAAATGGAGGAATTTTGATTGCCACTCTAGCGATCTCTTGTGCGTTTGCGTGCATCGGCGTCGCTGCGGTTTCGTCGTCTGGATTTATCATAATTTATTTATTGTCTGTTGATCACGTCCGGAGGTCACCAGTTTGGAGAATGATTTATTTCTCCAAATAACTTTACAACAATAAAATAAATAAATACTTAAATAATCAAAATCACAATTCCATTCAATTTTCGGTGCTCGTCGTAATTTGTTATTACTAATGTCAATTTTGTCACACCTTGATTTAAAAAAAACTCAAATTAATGTTCACCACAATGGGATGGAAAAGCTTGATCAATAATAATCAATTAGATCAAATTTCAAAGCATGAACTGCAGATGTACATTGGTATGCTGTACGCATACAAGCATTTGTTTTTCTTGGAAGCATTCTCGAGTCTTTCTTTGCCTTTTTAGGCATATAAATCTATAAAAATAAAATCGGTATAAATAAATAAAAATATTACCGGGGTAACCAAGTATAACCGATTTAAGGTTAAAATGAAAGCTGTAACTCTGCAACCGATCAATTAACAAGAAAAATATATAAGATCTTTTCTATAGACAATTTAGTCTGCTTCATTTTCAATTATTTAACATTTTGCTCTAAAGTGAACCAAAACCGAGATATTCACGAATATTCATAAAAATGTCTGGTTTTGCGCGGTTTTTGCAATATGGCAGCCAAATCTGGAGTCTACAGATTGTGAAAAATTAGTATGTCTATTTAGAGCTACGTTACAAATACAGATAATAAAATGTATTCCATCCAGCCCCCTAATTATTTTCACAATAGCCCTTTTTAGAACGTCATGTCGATTGACCTAATATTACAAATCCATTAGTAATTTCAGTTCAAGCTGGTTAAAAATAATCTGACCACGCCCCATTTAGCGCCGCTACTGAATTAGAAGTATGTATATTATGATAAATAGGGTATTGTTGAAAAGGGAATAATATATTGATAGAATATAGGCTGTGCCATAAAAACAATAAAAAAATTGTAATTTGAACGTTTATCAAGTTTAAGAGTCGCTGGAGCCGTACTTGTTAATTCTTTTTATCAATTATTAATAATTTTTAAGTAGTACATTGTTGATAAAGAAAAGTACCTACCTAATCTATCTTTGATGCCTCGAACTATTTTTATTGAAGTTTACCAAGTAAGTAGCAAAGAGATAAAATCGTTAAAATTTTCAATATTTTGCAAATAGCATAGATACAGCTTATGGGTCCAAAAGTATGAAACCTAACCTTAAATTATTTCAAGACAAATAAAGATCAAAACATCAGTGATCGAGAACACAAGTACCGAAGCAGTCATACTACCACATCCTATGCAGGAAGACATTGATCTTATATCATGTCTGTCGATTTTAATATATTTATCGCAACCATGTAATAGTTATCATTATCATTATCACAACGAAAGTACCTACTTGCTATTGAATTGGCCAATAAATTGAATAAAAAAAATGTTGTATTTTAAAATCACTTGAACGTTTAAATAACTTAATTAGATTAATTTATCTTGGCCCTCCAAGTATGGAGGTTGGAGCGAGGGTTCAACTGCTTGTCACCTGGAAAAACAGTTCATTGCTAAAATTACCACGAACCAGCTTAGGAACCTGGATGCAAACCAATGAAGACGAAAATTAGCAATGAAAAGAACATTGAGATTTGGCACGTGGATGATGATTAAAACAGTTGAGATAATAAAAAATATTCGAAACAAAAATAAAGGATGTGGCACGCAGAAATAAGACGGATATCTCCATTTTTGGTCAGGTGTAGAAAAGGCAGAAAAAACACGCTTAGGGATATCTACACTATTGGCAACTCCAAATAAAAAAACGCCACCACGCGACCTTTTGTAGAACTGTAATATAGGTGGTTAAAATAAAAGCGCTATTTATTTGTCGGTGTTTTTGTCGTATTTTCGAGTGATAAAAGTGATATTTAAAGTAATTGTGGTATTATTTGGACTCTTTCACAGCACCTTGTTCTTGTTGTGACTTACGTATTTTCTTTACGTAAACCTCTTTTAAACGGCCATATTTGTTTTCATATGCAGCGCCACCGTTAATTTCGGTTCCCAATTGAAGACGGCCATGGGCAGATTTATAGAAGATTATATTGTACATATTGTCATGTTCCATTTATCATATGGGGGGGGGCTCTGTTGTAATTGGGTTAATTTCTGGTAGACTGATCATGACTAGATATTCAGACAATGGACCATTATGACATTTAGAAATTTACACCTGAATCTTCCTGGTACTTCCGAATGATGAACTGCTTGCATCAACAAGCTGAAATACAACAAGCGTAATTTTGTATACACAAATATTTCAAAAGAATGTAAAAGAAAAAGCAAAAGAGGGTTTATTTGTTTTATTTTAAGAAAGTCTTGGGAAGAAATTAAATAAAATTGATTTATTTGTAAAAGAATAGGTAAAAATTAATGATAAGTGTTTGCGTTAAAATAAATTAGTGCGCGGGCTTATAGACGATTTTGGTGGGATGTAAAAATGGATAAGGAAGCGTGGGGACTCACGGTGTGTCTGCCGAGACGTGAGGACGTGAATTCAGAATACGTCCGTGGAGACGTAAGGACGTAATTTTGAAGAAAGTTGTATTTTGAAATTGTTTTTAATAATTTACTTATTAAGTTGGGAATTATTAATTGTTGATTGATGATTCATGAAGTGTATGAAGTGATAAGAAGATTGAGAAAAGTTTCGATTGATATTTTGAAAGATATTTGGAAATTTTGGTGACCGCTGACAAACTTCATATGGTTACGTTTTTTGATGGTTATGTTACTGATTATTAGAAAATTATTGAAGATTATCATTTTATGGACTTACCTGAGCGTTTATCCTAAGAGACGAAGAAATTAAATTCATCATCAATCCTGTCTGGAATTTTCATGGTATGGAAATTGGATCCAATCGCATAGTCATCTTCACGCTGATTGTTCCGATACATATCCTACACATCGATGGTGCACGACGATATAAACTTCGGTAAACAAATTTGTGTCGACGAATTTTAATAACATTTAACAATAAAATAACCAAGTTCGCGCGTGAATTTAAATACGGGGGGATTTATAAACTTTTCTTTAATTATTTCTGTAAATTTAATTTGTTCCTATTTAATGAAAATCAATCTTTTGTTTTTTAATAATTATATTTGTTTAATAAACTACAATATTTTGTTTACAAATAATTACGTTTGATTTAATTAATTCTACAGCAGTGAAGACAAGATTAATCAGGTGTAAGATGCAATAAGTTTATTATTTTTCTTTTCTGCAAGGTTACTAAATTAAGGTGACTTACATGAGCATTTTGACCAAATTGATGGACCCAATTTTCGACCCGAAATAACGAGTTTTCATGCAGGCTAGTCGAGGCATAATTAAATTACGTGCCATTAATATTCTCCCGCTATATAAATCAAATTTTGACCTTTTACAGTAGCAATACATGGCAATATATGATATATTAAACAGCAAATAATATATCCAACTAAAGGGCTGGGACAGAGATGCAGCTTGTCCCCACTGTTATTCAATATTTATGTTGAGGTGACATTGAGAGAGTGAAAACGTTTACGCGAAGGAATGGGCAGCGCGTGAAGTGGTGGGTGATCAACATATAAATAGACGAAATAAAAAAGAATCGTGTAGTGGTGATGTAAAAAAAGTTAGTGAAGTATGATCCAATAAAGAGGAAGACAAACGTATAATTGCAGTCTTAGAAATGGACTATTCGCATAGGAGTCCTGCTGTGTCAAGGTCAATAAATAAGGAATATGATGTCTGTCATTCAAAGAGTGGATAAAAGAGGCCTGATGTGGTTTGGCCATCTCTTAATAATAGAAAACACCCGATGGCCCAAATATTTACATGGATTATTGATTATTGATTATTGTATTTATTTATGATATGCATTAACCAAAAGTAAAACAAATAGTAAATTTACAATTAAAAAAAATGTTTTCCCTTTGGAAGAATTTGTTGTAACTAAGCCACCCTGTATAAGATTGCAACAAAAATGCGATTTTTATCAAAAAGGTATTTTTTATAACTTTATTTGTTTAATATTTTATCTACTTTACTTCGCAGACACACAGTAAACATCAAATTAAGCTCAAATACCACTTGGAGATTTTAGTTGTCAATTAACCTCAAAATTATTTATTATAATTCACAGACCTCTTCGGATTAAAATGTACGTAAAATTATTAATGGATGCAAAATTTAGAAACAACAATTAAAATATTTAAAAGTACTAAATCCGATAAATCCAACAATATTATTTACTATTACACAGTTTTTTTAAATAATACAAGTTAATAAAAGCAAATTTGATATAAGTTTAAGCATTTTAAGAAAAGCGAAAAACCTGCAGTAATAAAGTCACGTAGGATTTACGGTATTTATTTATGTTGGATGTCAATTAAAATCAAGCTATTCGGAATTTCTTTTCTATTTATTTTATTATTTTATTTTATGTTTAATATAGTAAAGTGGTTTTAGTATTTCACATCGTACATTTTTATACTCCTAAAGTAATAATTTATATTAACTTATTCTTGTTTTAAGAAATCAAAATTTTATTACTTAAATATTCTTATAGTTATTGATTTTCCTAGTTATGAAAATTAACAAATCTTGAGAAAATTGTGTGTAGGGTCAAAGTAATAGTTTGCAGTTTACTCGTACAGTTGATTAATGATTTTGTAATTTCTTTCCGATAATAAACACTTGCTTTGTAACGCCACTGGTGCGCGAATGACATTCATGACATAATTTGTTTTGAAGTTGAAAAATAAATAAGCACAACACAATAATTTAAGCTAATGGCGAATTTTGACAATGTATAATAACAGATGCTCAGGTGCTCAGGTGCTCCAAATTTAGACATATATAAATAATAACTTAAACAACAAAAATAGATCAATAGTAGGTAACGTAAATAATAAAACCAGGCTTTGAAAAGAATTCGTTACAATTTGAGCACAGAACATCGCAGGATTAAATTTAGGGGTCGACTTTTTCAATATTAATCTGGATCATTTTTCTTTTCCAAATATCTAAGGGCCAGTTGTATAATAAGAAGATGTTTGCAGGATCGGGGTCAACTCGGAGGTTTTTGCTGTTTGATTGGTTGAAAATCCCTGAGTTAACTTCTGACCGAGGATGATTTTCTATTATACAACTGGCCCTAAGGGACCCACAACTTAACGTGGATTCCAAACCACGGGAATAGACAATTTTACACAGTCCCATCAGGATTAGCGTTAGGTTGTATATAACAACGGTGGGCAACCTCCGGCCCGCGGGCCAACTCCGGTCCGCGTAAAGTTCTAATCCGGCCCGCGAGATCTTTAGAAGAAATAATAAATAAATATTTTCAAAAACAAAAATTTTAAAGAAAAGGATTAGGTTAGTACCTAACATAAGGAAAAAGGAGAGATCTACAGTTTAATTTTCGATATAATTCATCTTATTTAAATTAAATTGTAAAAGTATTGTAAAAAGTAAATTGAAAAGTACACTAGACCCTCCATGTACGCGAGTTCGATGTACGCGAATTCAGAATAACGCGAATTAGATTTTGATACCTGAATTTTTTATACGCGAAGCAAAATTCCCTTTAACGCGAATTAAGTTTTCGCGTATTATTAAAATAACTAGGTGGCACAGTCGGCCTACCGGCCGCCTTTAGCCATCTAGACCGTGTCGGATGTGGTTGTTCGGCCTTCGGCCTCACTACAAGGTTCTAAAGTAGCCTATGTTTTTCGTAGCGTTGTAAATATCGTAACTTCTACACCAAATTTGGTTAAGATTGGTCAAATAGAAACGTAAAGCACGTGCACGCGTATTTGCATTGTCGACCGGTTGACAGCTTGACAGCATTCATTATTGTTTTCTAAGTTGATTTTGAGTAGCCTGCCTTCCTTTAAGGAATCTCGATAATCCATTCACGCGCATGAATGGATTATCGAGATTCCTTAAAGGAAGGCAGGCTACTCAAAATCAACTTTCCTTTCCTTTGCGAATTTTTTTCTTTGCAATTTGTTATAAATGATAAGAGAAATAAATATAGTACTTAATTAACTTTGTTATAAATATTATTGTTTTTATATTTTCAGAAAAAAATACAAGTAACAAAAATGTGTCCATTAACTATACTAAGGCCCGCGGACGAAACGTAAATATTATTCTGGCCCCTGTTATACAAAAGGTTGCCCACCCCTGGTATATAATGTTACATTTGGTGCGCAAAAAATCACCACTTAATCACCGTTGGCAAAACATTCATTTTCCAGTCATCTTAACCCAGTACTGAGCAAACCTCCGTCTCAATAGAGAAGGGTTTTAGCTTCGCTGGCCAATGCGGGTTGATAGAGGAGATGGTCACAGAAGGAAAGAAATTCATAAAGAAGATTAGACTTCTTCTTGGTGCCTTTAGCACCATGGCAAAACATTAAATCCAGGGAATTCGACAAATTAGCTTTGACCTTGGGTTGTCTTCTGTCAAAGAGCAGAACCAGTTTTGGGTCCATCGTTTGGGTGGTCAGCCCGGAAGATCGTCTGTCCCTAGACGCCCGTGTTAGTTTTTCTTCGCCCATTCTGCTGATATTTTCAATCCATTATTTTCTTCTGGTTTTTATCCACTTCACGATGTCTTGTACGTAGTCCTGTCTCTAACGCTTTTGTTGGTCTGCCTGTCCGATCATTTTATACCCAGTCGTTTTCCTAATATTTTTGTTTCCTTAGCAATCAATCTAAATAATATTTATTCTATTCGTCCTTATTCTATTTTTTTATTATTATAGTCGGTTTAAAACGTCTTGCGACGTTGTCCGATGCCCATCTTCCAACCTCGTCGGTCTTCGCAATCTTCGTCCTTGAGGTTTCTTACGCTCATCGCCTTTCTTATTCCCTCACTCCATGATTTCCTCGGTCGTCCTCTTTTTCTTTTCCTTCTTGGAAACCAATCCATGATCTTCTTTGGCAATCGCTCGTTGTTCATTCGTTTTATGTGCCCATACCAAACAAGTTGTTTTTGTTCGATATCTTGAATTATTGTGCCCTCAATACCCATCCTTCTTTTTACCTCATCATTTCTTATTCTGTCCCGGCGTGATATTCTTGCAGCTCGTCGCAACGCATCCATTTCTGTTGCTTCTAATTTTCTTTTACTTGCCTCGGTCATCCTCCACGTCTCCGATCCATATAGCAGACCACTTTTTATTACAACTTCGTACATCTGTATTTTTCGTTTTTTTCCTATTTCCTTGCTCCATAGTATTCCATTAAGGACTGCAATCATTTTTCTTGCTTGGATGTTTCGTGCTTTAATCTCTATTTCATCTGTGCCCTGTTTGTCAAATAATACTCCAAGATATTTATACTGGTTACATGATGTTATACTTTCTTGATTTTCTAATTTAATATCTGTAGTCTCTTCTCCTATACACAAATATTTAGTTTTGTCTAGATTCATATGTAGACCCCAATGTTTATACTCCTCTATTAGTTTGCGTGTCATATACTGTAAATCATATTTGTCACCTGCACATAAAACCTGGTCATCTGCAAACTGTAGAGTATACAAACACAGTTCATCGTTTATCTCGATGCCCATTCCTCCACACTTTCTTTTCCATCCCTTTAAAGCGTGATGGATATATATTTTGAATAATGTAGGTGAAATGCAGCAACCTTGCTTGAGGCCTTTGTTAACGTAAAATGGCTCGGAGATGGTATTTCCAATTTTTATTGAGGCTTGTGAATCTTTGTATAAATGTTGTATAGATTTTATTAATGTATGATTAATATTTGTATTCTGGAGCACTTCCCATAACTTGACAATAGGAACACTATCATAAGCTTTATGCAAGTCGACAAACATAAGATGAGTTGAAATATTAGTGGCCATTCTCTTTTCTATTATTTGTTTAATACAGAATACGTTGTCTGTGCAGGATCTACCCGCTCGGAAGCCGCTTTGCTCTTCTTCTTCGTCGTTTTTGTATTCTTCTTCTAATAAATCTCTTAACACTCTACCATACACTCTACTAAGGGTGCTCGTTACAGATATTCCCCGGTAATTGCCACATTCCTGTGTGTTCCCTTTCTTATAAATGGAGCTGATATACGACAATTTCCATTCTCTTGGGACCTCGTGCCCGTTTATAAATTTTTGGAAGAGATGTGTAATTATATTGATTAATTTCGATGTTCCGTATTTTAATAATTCAGCATTTACACCTTCTGGTCCGGGAGATCTACCATTTTTCAGCTTACTAATGGTTTCTTGTACTCTTTCCTGATTTATTTTTATTTCTTCTCCTTCCACTATGATTTGTACGTCCGCATTCTCATATTCGTTTCTGGTTTCTGTTAGAAAGCTTTTGTAATGCTGTATCCATCTATCTACTGGAATTGTTTGTATATTAACATTATTATTCTGCGCGGACTTGACTTTATTAATGAATCTCCACGATTCCGTGCATCTTTTCCCACCAATATAGGTGTCTATCTCTCTACACTTTCTATCCCAAGATTCTCTCTTTTTCTCTATAACCCTTCTACGAACTTCTCTCTTAATTTCATTGAAGGACTGCAAATCTTCGTTTTTATTAGTATTTAGCCACTTTATGTACAATTCTTTCTTCCTTCCAACAAGTTCTTGAATTTCCTGATCCCACCAATACTTCTTGCTATGAAGCCTTTTTTCTTTTACTCCAAGTGCTTCTCTGGCGGCCTCCTTTATACTTTTAATCATATTATCATATACTTGTGTTATTGGTGTTTGTCCTTATTCTATTCAGTATGAAAATTCCCTACGTTAAAATTAAAGTGTACGTGTTGCCTAATCTTCTACCACAAAGTTAATTCGTTCCCGATTAAAGAATTTATGCGTCCGTTTAAAATTAATCCGTTTTATGAAATTATTGTTACTGGTGAAACATAATAATTGTATCTTATTTGATAAGAATTTTTCATTCATGTTTTCATTTGTATCAAGCGCGTTTCGCATTCTTCCTTTATTCAAGAATTTTTCAATATATTTTTAATTTGTAGTATTTGTAGTATATAGTATAAATACTGTATTCAGGAAAACATTTTTGTAGCTTCTCGCTCAATTTTAACACGATTTTCATTTTTACATTTTTCAAACGAACCAGAAAAAATACTTACAAAAAATTCAGGCAAGGTGAAATTTAGCAAACATGTATAATTTCAGTGCCCCAATTGAACCCCCAATAATCTCTTAAAATCCCCGTCGCTTCGTCTTTTCCTCCAATTCGCGTCAATGCGTCATAATTTTCCTGCTGCTAGTACAGGCAAGGAAACTGAAAAATGGTTTGAGTTTGAATCTGATAAGGAACCTCCAAAATGTTTACAAATTTCTTTTCAGTTTCTTACTTAATTTGGAACTTTAGCCCCGCTAAGGTAATTTTTGCCAATAACTTGGTTAATTTCGGATTTACGGAAAATTCCCAACAGATCAAAATTGAAGAGCAGAAAATTTTCTGCAAAACAGAATTTCTCTACGTCTAATAAAAATCATTTTCAGAAAGCCAAAATAAAATTTGTATGCTATTCAATTTCGGTCTAATGATAATATTTCCTGATAATAAACGAAAAACCATGTTGAAGGAACTGAAATTACTAATTGAAGGAGAAGCCAACAGGAGATTTAATTCTGATACTCAAAAACACATGTATGTCAAATTTCGGTTTGCCCCAATTTTTTGCAAGCTAAAAGTGTGCCTTGTCTAGACCCCATTATGTATAAATTTAATAAAATTATAGCAACCTTGATTATATCTTAAATATTACATATTATATTATACAAAAATATAAATAGAAATAAGTATAATAAATACTCAAAATCTGAGTCATGAAAAATTTTTTAAATGAATATCAATTTTAACTTCTTATTTTTAAAGGTCAAATTTTGATATACTATTTGTTTCTTTGAAGTGCTTTGTTGACTGCTATTTTTATCTGTATTCCTGCTATAATAACACATCTTTAAAAATTATTATTTCCAATATTTCTGTCAACAACCTTTACTTTAGGTAATAGCTGATAATAAAACTTAAGTTAATAATACATTTTCAGGTGTGGATTATTGGCCAAAAATAAAACATTAGCTTCAAAGTTGACAATATCATAAAATTCTTTTATGCAAAAAAAACAAAACCGTTCCCTTGTGGGGTAAACCCCAGACTATTATTCAAGGATGATTTTCTTGTATGTAACAGCCCAAGGGAAATGATAATATTTAAATGATGCCCGACGACAGGCATTTTGAATATCGATTTCTATATGACTTTAGCTTGAAGGAAATCGTACGAAATGACTGTCAAAGGGCAACACACCGAATTATTATCACCTCCCGCAATCTGTTTGGGGAATTACAGTACTGCGAGGACGGTAACAGCCCGATGACTGTTACCTCTTGACACAAAATTATGTTACATAATGATGTTAATGATAATATTCAAATGTTGCTCGACGACTGTCATTTTAAATGTCAAAGGACAACAGACCAAATATCTACGGTCTGATCAGCACGTTACAGCCCAGAGGCAACCGACCGCTGGAAGTGATAAATAATAATCAGTGTTTTGCCCTTTGCCGTCAACAATCGAGCATAATCACTTTTCTGGGGCTGTTACGTGCAATTACAGCCCAGGGACTGTTACCATGGAGTAAATCGAAGCTCAAAATTAATGTTGTCGGAAAACAACCAAGTATTATACAGCTCCACAAGGAAAGTAACAGCCCGGGAACTGTTGCCACAGGGCTGTTATTAGTAAACTTTCACAGAATGGATACCAGGTTACCAGTCGAGATCGTACCTGCACTCGTAATCATAGGATAATAATGTGCAATATTCTAAAGGCCCTACACGTTTAGCATTCGAACCATAGAACACCAAACTCGATAATATAATCATAATATACAAGGCGACTCGGTCATAAAACTAATAATAAAAAATTAATGAACATAATATGTTCATTATGTTAACATTATCTTTTAATAAACATAATATACATTTTACAAGAATTTAAAAGATTATATAGTAGTAAAAGAAGAAAACATTAATTAAGACATGAAGTAAAATACAGATATTTTTAGAATTTTTTTTAAACAAACAGTAAAAATAAATAACATTATTGCTCCAACTGGAGCAATTTTTAGCGTGTAAAAAACATTTTTTTTTCCCGTGTAATTCATCACTCCCGTTCCCAATATGCCTTCTCTAAAATGAGAGTTCTGGCAAAATCGTTACTTTGGCGTGACAGCGATTTGGTCATAACGTCTTCCAAAATTTAAAAATTAAAAATATTTGGAAAGCAGAAGCCCGTAACTAAGGCAACACGTACGGGAAATTAAATATATCTAAAGGTACCAAAATGGCGTACCGTTGAAAATTTTTTTGAAATTTATGCCAAAATTTCATAGTTTTATGGAAAATCAATACTATAGAAAGGGTCCTTTCATAAAAAAGTCTGCAAAAATTCCCTACATGGTGCAATACACAAAAATTTTCTTCATATCAATTAAAAAAATAATTTTTTTTAATTTGTCCACGCGGTTGAAAAATGTAGTTTAAAAAACGCGTTCAAATTTTTATTATGCTTTACCACCGTCGATTTCACGAATTTCGTTATTAAATTTTGAGATAGCATTATTGAAATAAGCGTCTTTCAGAAAACGTAAAGAAAAGCAATTGGAATTTTTTAATTTGTAGCGTGGTTTCCCCCGCGTTATCCTAATTATCTATATTGTTTTCCTTTCATTTTCAGAGTATTAAAGTTTAAAATTTGCCCAGACAAAACAATTCTGTTGGGATCGGAACTTCGTCTAATAAATAGTTTTTTATGATTGCGTTACCTATCTGTTTGATAATCAAAGTAAATAAATACACATAAAAAAACTTTTCATTGACGTCAGTAACTCTCAATTATTAATTTCAAAGTAAATTATAAATCTCGAAAAAACCTTAATTATGGTGTAAACAATAAGAGTAGTAATTTTGGGAAAATCTTCAAATTTTGGTGTTTTTCTAATCTAAATTCTTAATTTTTACGGTTTTCCGATTTTGCGTATTTACTGATGCTTCACAGGCACAAGGGCCAATAGTTTAACGAGCATTCGGAACCACGGAAATGGACAATTTTATACAGTCCATTTTCATACCAGAGAATCTTTCAACACATGATGCTACCTACCATGAGTAGGTGACCATTTGGCGAGCGAAAAATCTGAAGATGGTCAACCACGGGAATCGAATCCGCGAATCTTCGTACGACAAGCTAACATTCTAACCGATCGAACAATTGCACACCTTTTCATTATTTTAATAAATATACAAAAATGAAGAACTCGTTCAGTGAAAATTCATTAATAAGGCGCTCAATGTTTTAAGGATTTAAGGATTCAAACTTAACGGGAAAGAAAAAGCATGATTACATAATACTGATTGGCCAATTATTTTTTTACGATTTCTTTATAATTTCACGAATATAAAAAGGTGAAGTAGGGCCCCTAATTCAAATTATCTATTTGTCTTATCTTGTTTTGTCTTATCAGCAAAATTTTCACAGAAACAAAACTCGGTACAGTCTTAAAAAACCATACTGTTAAACACCAAATACACTATACAATTATCGTACCGACTCAGAGTTGTTACAATATCGGTACAACTGATTAATTACTAACCACACGGTACGATTTCCATACAATTTCCATACAATTTTACATGCAATTTTACCGCATCGAAGACACGTTTTCATTCTGTAGCAGAAAGTCTGTAGCGATGGCTGGTGTAACTTCGCGTAAAAAAATGTTTTTGCTAATAAGTGCTGGTGTAGTGTTAAGCAGTAAAAAACTAAAAAAAAGTGAAACGAAAGTGGGTCAAAGAATGGCTTGTAGAAAAATCCTTGTATTCTGATCTTCGCCTTGTAAAAATATTAAAAGCCAAATGAAAAGCCAAATATTAAAAGCCAAAATGCACTGCTTCACAGTCACTAAACAACTGATATCGGTACAATATTGGACAGTGCAGCACTCACGATGCAATTTCCATACAAATCTATAGCATGCAATTTCAAATTGCATACAATCGTACGATATCGGTGCAACTGATAATAGCGAGCGCACACACTATGCAATTTGCGCATACAATCTCCAAGTTGTTACGATGTCGGTACAAACGTTATATCGTGTATTTGGCGTTTAAGGTTCCCAATATTAACGATTCAAATTTTACCTTTTTTGCCATTTTTGCGTTTTAAAGTTTTTTCCATATTTTCCTTATCATCGATATTTTTGTTATACTCGTATTGGTTAGGACTTTTCATCTTGGGTTCTTTGAGAATTACGTTGGAAAGTTGATGCGTTTGGCTCTTAGTTAGAGTTCTTGTGAAAAGGTTTTATTTGGTTTGAGTGAGATCACCGAATTTTGCACCACCGCTTCGATTCCCGTGGTTGACCACGCGGCTGACCTAAAGGACATCGAAGGGACATAATTATGGTAAAAAATCACACACAAATTTTTTATGTCGGTACCCCATTGTAACAGCTATGCGCTTTCCTGACATTTTAAAATTTTTAATACGATTAAAGTTTCTTATCCACATACTACAGGCTCTACCAATAAGAAGTTTGTTTTTAAATTTTAAAAGAAACAGATTTTGTATAAAAATCATATCATTAATTATTTATTGAAATACTCGTATGATGTAGAGACTTGAAAATTTATGAGAGAAAAATAATATCAGGCAAATGTCCACCACGACTATATTTGCAGACGTCAATCCTTTTAACAAAGTTTTCAAGCACATTTCTGCATAATTGTGGATCTATTTCACGGATGACGTCTTCGATATTGGTTTTGAGCTCTTGAATTGTTTGTGGATTATTCTTATAAACATTATCTTTCACATAGCCCCACAAAAAGAAGTTTAACGGCGTTAAATCGCAAGATCTGGGTGGCCAGTTGACATCACCAAAAACCAGCACCATATTCAGAGATCCAATCAGCAAATCTACGACGTTGAGAATGATCTGTTGGCTTTAATTCTTGCACCAGTTGAACCTTATAAGGCTTTAGGGCCAAAACCGTAAAATTCGCCATGTGGTCATTGTGGATAGGCCCAATTGTTGAGAACGTCGTGAAACCGATAAATTTGGGTCTTCTGCAACACTCTCACTTACTGCAGCAATATTTTTGGTTGAACGGCCTGCACGAGCACGTATTTTTGTGGTTACGTTTGGTACTGAACCGATGGATTTTCGATAGAAATTAAAGACATTATAACAAATTCTACACCTTCTACTGTGCATATGTCAAAAAACTGAATGACAGAACTCTCAACATAACCTAATTCTACCAAATTTAAAAACAAACTTCTTATTGGTAGACCCTGTATAAGGGTGGAGTCTTTGGTAGTCTAAATCCATATTTTAGGGAAATTACTGCTGTTGTGCTAACCGCCATCTTGAATGTAAGGATGAATTTGTTTTTATTAAATAACCCACCTATTTTCAACTTCGGTAGGAAATTTGATTGTCTACAATTTTGTCACTTTTCGGGTGCAATCGATATTTTTCGGCTTGAACCTGAAAAAAAAGTGCCAAAATTAAATTATTTTTTAACTATTATTCGGCAATTGAATGCAGAATTACGTGGAATTATTCGATCGGGAATTTCGTTCGCAATAAATTCAATGTTTTAGTGAATCATTCTTGGATTTTCTGAATCTCAAATGCGACAATTTTGTTTATTAACGCAACCCCTTAAACGAAAATGAGCGTCATCTGAGAAGATGATTTTTTCAGAAAACCATCACGTTGTTCAAGAATAAAATTAGCGAATTGTTGACGAACATAATTTTTATGCAAAATTCGCCATGTGGTGTTCGTGAATAGGCCCAATTGCTATAAAAACGCCCTGGAATTGATAAATTTGGTTCTTCCTCAACAGTTTCAATTTTAACACAATATTTTTGTAGCTGAACGACCCGGACGAATACGAGTTGTTATTGGTATATTATGTACCGAACCAGAAGACTCAAATTTAACTACCAAATTTTTAATAGCGGTCTCAGAAGAACGATTATGACGTCCGAAATTTTGTGATGTGTAGTTTTCACAAATCCCCCATTTTTGTAGTCGTTTTTAATTATTTTCGTGCGATTTTCGATTGCAATTTAATACATAATAATAAATTATAATTCTCTAAGTCTTCTTCCTTACCCGTGTTAATCCATATCATTCTGGTCTCTCTCTTCTGTTTTCCCATCTCTCTACATTCCTCATCAAACCACTCCTATCCTTTCTTATTCTTTCGGTACTTTATCACTTGCCCTGCGCTTACTGTCATACTATCTGCGATTCTTTCAAACTCCGCATCCATACTTTCTCTCTTCTCACAATTTTCCAGACTGCTTTGTACTATACTTTCATATTTCTTCCTAATTGTTTCGTTTCCTAGCTTTTCAATTGCCAGAGTTTTCTTCATCCTACCGATCGTAATGTTTTGTTTCTTCTTTATCTTTACCTTCGCTACCACCATGTAGTGGTCAGTATCCGCATTGGCACCTCTGTATGATCTAACATCTTTCACTATTTCTTTCATTTTTCTTGTAACCAGGACATGGTCTATTTGGTTTCCATTTCCGTTTTCTGCTCCTGGCCATACCCATGTTATCTTGTGAATCTTTTTGTGCTTGAATCTCGTGCTACATATGTCCATATTTGTCGCTGCCGCCAGGTTACAAAGTCTATTTCCGTTACATGTCGTCTTACTATGTATCGTATGCTTTCCCGCTACTTCTTCAATAAAATCTTCTTTTCCGATTTTGGCGTTAAAATCTCCTAATATGATCAGAGTGTCTTTTTTTTATTGTTTCGCATAGTTCTTCCAGCTCTTCATAAAATCCATCTTTTTCAGATTCATTACTGTCATCTGTTGGGGCATAAGCATTAATAATCGACAAATTCGTAGGTTTTTTATTAATTCTAAGGTATGCTAGTCTTCCATTTGTGGGTTTGAATTGCATTATATTGTTTTTTTCTCTGCTTCTCACCAAAAAACCCGTTCCGTTTCTTCCCTGTTCATCCTCTCCCGAATACAACATTACATTGTTTCTGCATCATTGACTCTGAATTCACCTTGACCCCTCCATCTGGTTTCCTGCAGGGCAGCAATATCTATCCCATATCTGCTCAACTCGTCTGCCACCTCGTTTATCTTTCCAGTTCTCAAGAGTGTTCTTACATTCCATGTGGCTATCTTTATTGGCTTATTTCTTCTTCTTTTCTTTTTTGTTTTATTTACATTGTCATTCCTATTCACATGCCTTATCTCGTTCATTCCTATTTCATGCTTTATCGTTTAAAATGATGGTAGAGGTGGAGGAAAGCAGAAAAATGAACAATAGTAGACTATTCTACGAGAAACTAAAGAAACAGAAGACGGGACATAATATAAAAACAAGAGGTATGATGGACAGACAGGGATTAATAGAAGATGACCCGGAAAGAATAAAGAACATTTGGGTAGAATACTTCCAAGAACTATTAAATGATGCCCAGATAACCGACGAAATAACTGTAAGCGAAGAAGATGAAGAGACCCAAGTACCAACATTCGAAGAAGTACTGGAAGTAATAAAAAAATTGAAAAATGGAAAATCTCCTGGAAAAGACGAAATTAACGCGGAATTAGTAAAGCACGGGGGAGAAAAATTACACCAAGAAATTTATGATCTCATAAAACAAGTATGGAAGGAAGAAGAAATGCCTAAGAGATGGAAAGAGGGGATCATAGTAACCATTAAGAAAAAAGGAAACTCGGAATGATGTGAAAATTTCTGAGGAATAACGCTGCTTAATGTTACAACAAGGTGTTGTCCACAGTGATAAATAACAGGTTAAAGAAGTTTACTGAAATAATTGGAGACTACCAGTGTGGATTCATGAGGGGCAAGTTAACGGTAGACGCTATATACGTAATTAAACAGATCCTTGAAAAGAGCCGAGAACATGGTATAGACATACACATGTTGTTTATAGACTTTAAGCAAGCGTTCGATAAAATAAACAGAGGTGAGTTGCTACAGACAATGCAGCAAATGAAAGTTCTAAATAAGCTTGTGAGATTGACGTATATGACACTGAAAGAAACGAAAGCGTGTGTAAGAACGGCAAACGGTGAGACAGATGAGTTTCTGATAAATAATGGAGTGAGACTAGGAGATGCACTGTCGGCGACATTGTTTAATATGGTCCTGGAGAGAATAATCAGAGAGGCAGAGGTTAATGGAACAATAATAAATAAAGAAGCGCAGGTGATTGCATATGCGGACGATGTGGTGGTGGTGGCAAGATCGGTAAGAAGATTGATAGAAATAGTAAAGAAAATAAGAAGCGCCGCGAAGCCGATAGGACTGGAAGTAAACCAAAGTAAGACTAAATACATGAAAAGCCGAAGAATAGACGAGCGAAGAGGGGTGGAGGTGGAGGGTGAAAAGTATGAGGAAGTAGATGAGTTTAGTTACCTGGGAGTGCAGTTAAATAACAGAAATAAGAGACTGAATGAAATAAGAAAAAGAATACAATAAGGTAATAAATCGTATTATGCAAATACATAAACAGCTACTTAAAGATAAGAAACTATCGAGATCAACAAAGTTGCGAATATACAAGACGATAATAAGACCGATAATCACATACGCAGCAGAAACCATGTGTCTTAGTAAAAAAGATGAAGAGGATATGAGGGTTTTCGAAAGAAAGGTCTTACGTTCAATATTGGGAGCTGTAAGAGTGAGCGAACAAGAATATACAAGAACAAGATAGTAGAATGTATGGACGGTGAAGACAGTGTGAGATCGATCAAGGCAATGAGAATAAGATGGTTTGGGCACATAATGAGAAGTGACGAAGGCACTACGATAAGAAAGATTACTGAATGGAGACCAATGGAGGAACGACCTAGAGGTAGACCGAGTCTGTGATAGCACGACCAGGTGATGGATGACTTACGGAGGTTGGACGTGAACGAGTGGAGAGTGAAAGTGAATAATAGGCAGGACTGGAGAGAGATAGTAGTGAAGGCGAGAAAGGACGATAGATTGTAGAAATGAAGTAAATTTTGAAAATTGGGACTAATCCAACCCAAAAGATGGATCTGACAAATCTCGAAAGAGATAGTCAAATTCCTACGGGAATGAACGACATATTTATTATTAATAAATTAAAGGAAAAAAATTAGAATGCTAAAATTGCCCTTATTAAAAAACAAAGTCCCTGTTTAAAAGTCCTGTATAAATATTTCTTTTTGCACGACGGATAATCTGGCGACGTGCAAATTAAGCAAAGTCAATTAGGAAGTCTTCTACTATAATTAAATATTTTATTGTCCCCGCTAAGGGGGGGTACAGTTTGAGATGCACTGGTTTAACCGAATGACCACCTTGACTTGTAGGTTGATAAACTTTGTTAACGATTATTTTAATGATTTACATGTAACATTCAATTGCAACCCTTATAAAATATTTAAATTAGAAATCGATTACACCTGTAAACAACCTGTAATATACCATTTTCATAATACAAATTAAATTTCCTAATATGTTTGTTGTTTAATGGCTTGGTGTAATTTAAAATTTCAATTGGACTTATTTTTAAACATCAATAAACATTTTTTTACTTCATTTATCAGATAGAAAATTACTTCTAGTTTATAGTTTATTGATGATATACCAGGTATTGATATTATAGTATTAGGTATTATCACTTTAGAGTTTACATTTCATAGTAGAGTTGTTAAGTGCATTTGTCTCATTCAATAAAAGTTTATTACAGTCAATCATGAAATATTATTCTATGCTTTTATTATAAAAAGTTTAATGGTTAAATACAAATATTTGCATTTGATTTAACGTTTTAATGTGATAATATTGAAATTTATCTGTAAAATAAACACGAGCATTAATTTACCTTATTTTAAATTTATTTACATTGTATTCTAGGGCGAAAAGTCGAATTATGACCCTATCGCGCCCTAATGGTTACTTTACTTTTTTATGTAAGAAAAAATTCATTAATTATTTATCACGCATGTACTTGAATTTTTTGTCAACATTTTTTTCAATTTTAATTTCTTATTGATCACAAAATAATGTAAAAAGTGTAAAAATAAAACATGAAAATATTATTAAATGACAAAAAATGTAATTATAGGTTGTCAAAGTCAAATTGAATTTATTTAATATTTTGAACATTTGCTCTGATTTCAGATAAAATCTTATACTTGTTTAAATGCTTTCCTTTATTACTACTTTAGCGTCTAAAGCACAGGTTCTTAACCTACTTTTTATCTATTACGCTATTTAACCTAGATAATGAAAATAAATTAGCATTGCATTTTAACTAAAAATGAATACAAAAGTAATTAATAATATATTTAAAAATATTCTGTTTGCCCGACATGATTTAAAAAAAAAGATAAATTTAGTATTTATTTATCAACTTGTTTAACAATTATTGCTGAAAATGATTAACCTCAATTATTACACAATTCGATTCACAACACATGAAAATTTAATTTTCCCGACTCTTGATTTTTTACTCGGGGTGTCATCTTTGATATAATGATATAGTACGCCAAACAGCCGTTTATTAATGTATTACTACAGCTCCGTATGGTTATTATAAATGTCGATGTACATTCGTTTATACAACTTCACACAGTACAAAATTTACAAAATATTCATAAATTTAAATTTTTATCAATACATTTACTCTATTTTTGTTTCATTACAAATTCAAATTGTGGCGCTGATTTACCTACCTTAATAAATCTATGTCAATTTTTTATTAACATAGAAGGTTTTCAAGTAATTTTAATTACCATATTGGGTTTGTATTAATTTCCCAAAATCCGAGTCGTATATTTGACACTTTTATATGGTAATAGGTAATTAGTGTTTACATATACCGGGTGACCGACCGAAAACTGAACATAGGGAAATAACATGGGAAATTGATTTTTTCTAAATTCCTGCTTCCCATTAGAATAAAAAAAATACCAAATTAAAGAGATTTTTTTCCGCGCCTAAAGATACCAAACACTTAATATTTTGTTTTTTAATTATTGTTAAAAAGTCGATAGTAAAATTAAGAAATAGCGCTTCTTAAAAAAATATTAGCAGGCTGGGTCTTTGCATTACGTCTAATGTGCCGCAATGCTATTGTATGAAAGCCAAATATTACAAACAAAAGTTACTTTGACAGATTAAAATTAATTTTGTTAACAATGCAGTGGTCTGTTGAAGAAAAAGTTTTCATGGTAAAATATTATTACAGCGGTAATAGTTTACGCCAAATACGTGACTTATTTTCTGTTAAATTTAATAATAGCCAAATTCCATCAATATCGGCCATACAGAATATAATTAAGAAATTTGAAGACACTGGTAATACTTCGACAAATTTAAATAAAGGTATTAACCAAAATTATTAATTGAAGTTGTCTTATCATTATTTTTTAAATAGGATATCAGAGAAACAACCATGAATTGGAAGAAACTATATTAGGTTTAATTTCTGCGAATCCAAATGCAAGCATTCGATCCATTGCAGCTGAGTGTAATGTTGGTAGAGAAAATGTTCGAACAATTTTAAAAAAGCACAAGTACCATCCTTTTAAATATCAATGTCATCAAGAAATATTTTTGTTTGACGAAGAATCCAGGCTTGTATTTTGTGAGAAAATGCAAGAACGTGCTAACAGAAACCGAAACTTTCTGAAACAAATATGTTTTACAGACGAATGTACATTTACATTAAACAATGAGCCAAATGTACAAAACCATCGCTATTGGGCTATACAAAATCCGAGACTAAATTTAATGACCGGCTCACAACATCCTCAAAAAATTAATATTTGGGCTGGCATTTATAATAACCGTGTCTTGGTCCATTTGAAATACTTGGAAATTTAAATTCAGATATGTATTTAGATCTTCTTATAAATAATATTGGTCCTGCGTTAGACGAAATAGCTTCTGAACACCATGAGGTCTGGTTTCAGCAAGACGGTTGTCCAGCACATTTTGGGGTAAACGTTAGAGATTATTTAAACCAAGCATATCCAAATCGATGGATTGGTCGTGGTGGTGCTATAAACTGGCCAGCCCGATCTCCTGATCTGGCACCGTGTGACTTCTTTTTGTGGGGTCATATTAAAAGCAAAATTTATAAAACTCGTCACCCAAATATTGATTCTTTGAGGAACGCGATCTTTGCAGAATGCAATCAAATTACTGCTAGACAGCTAGCAAATGTAAGAGAATCATTTTATAATAGATTGGGTTACTCTGTTTAGTGCAGAATGGAGGGTTGTTCGAATACTTGTTATAATATTATTATTATTTGGTTACTTTCGTTCGGTATTTAATAATCCAATTGATATTTTTCTTATTCTTGGGTTTTGTTGACTAAATAAAACTACTTTTAACTTTTAATATTGGTCAACTTGTTATAATAAAATAATATTCAAATTGCGTTCTTATTATTTTTAAAATAAAAACAAATTTAAAAAGTTTAAAAACAATAGCAATGCGGCACATTAGACGTAATGCAACGACCCAGCCCGCTAATATTTTTTTAAGAAGCGCTATTTCTTAATTTTACTATCGACTTTTTAACAATAATTAAAAAACAAAATATTAAGTGTTTGGTATCTTTAGGCGCGGAAAAAAAATCTCTTTAATTTGGTATTTTTTTTATTCATATCAGTTATAATGGGAAGCAGGAATTTAGAAAAAATCAATTTCCCATGTTATTTCCCTATGTTCAGTTTTCGGCCGGTCACCCGGTAGACGGTCATAGCTAAGCGATTCGAAATGCACGGTTCGAATCCAGGCAGAGTAAGAACTTTTATTCTGGCCATATCTCCTCGGGGTGATCTATCATGAGCGCCTGTCTCAAAATAAAGTGTATTTCGCTTCCCGTGGTTCGGAGCCCACGTTAAACAAGTGTAAGTCGTCCCCCTATGCATGTAAAAATAGTTCAAACGCACATCTCATCACGCATACCACAGGGTGCTATTTGACACGGATGTTCCTTTTACCCAATTATTTTGAAAAGGACGCGACAACATTTTCCGTTAGAAACCAAGATTGCGTCCATTTTGGAAAAATCTCAACCTTGGTCAAAATCCCAGTCGTATTAACTGTCGCACTTTAACAACTGCACTGCCGAGTCGATTAGTTTATGTAGCGCAGAACTTCTATTTATCGTGAACTAATTCCATAACCGCTACATCACCCTCCCCCTAGCAACCATGTCGGTTTTGAGTAGTAGCCGTGGCTGATAACTGCAACCCTGTCGGTTATTTATCAGTAGCTGTCGGTGGCTGTTGCCGTGGCTTAGTTAACCGTTGTGATTAGGAAGGAGTTAAGCGTGATTTTTCCTAGAAATTAGATTTTTTAAACAGAAGCACTCAATGTTCTATCGGGGTCACCAATTTAGCAAGATGGTATGTTGAAAAATATGTTCCTCAACTTGGATTCGAACCCAGACGTATTAGCTGCGAATAAGCGCGCTTTAACAACTTCGCTGCCGAGGCGATTAGTTTATGTAGCGCAGAACTTCTATTTATCGTGAACTAATTCTAGAACCGCTACAGTTTGCATTATCATACATTATTTTGTATCAATATTATATTAATATTATACTATCAAAAATCATATTCCCCTTATTTGTAGTTAATTAATAATCAACTAATAAAAATTAAATCTTTTTCCCCAAGTCCTATATTTCTTTATTAATTCGAGACGCCTTTAGAAAATTTAAAATATTCTCATCTTCGGTGGAAAACAGTCAAAAAAAAGCCTATGAATACATCAACACATTCATAACGTGATTACTTATTGCCAATTGGTTGGCTCCGAATTATCTTGATGCCAAATCGGGCTTGTGGAAAAACGGTATTGCGTCGAAAAGTCCCAATCCCTTCATCAGATGTGCTCTTCTAACATTTATGCACATTAGAGCTCTGAACATATGTGGAGTCAAGCCATGGAATCTACCATAGAACTGCCTTCTCCACAGGAGTGGTTTGATTATATTCTTCACGCCGGCAACTTTAATAAAATGTATGCCCTTTTTCATCAGGACTGGAGATAAAATTCGGTTACTGTTACAAAATACTGGTCCCCCCTGTTGGACGACATTATCTCTTATCTGGACAGCTCTTCGAGAAGTGTTATGGCTGTAAACATGGTTATGCGAATAGAATATTCCGTTGTGTCTTCCTCAAATTGTTTTATTAAATTTACAATTTCGCTACGAGAGAGTGCACTTCATATACCCAAAATTTCACGAAATTTTTAAATTGGAACTGCAAAATTTTCACCATTTTGGGTAATATGTTTTCATGGTAACTATACGTTCGTCGAACATGTAACGTTCCATGATCAAATAGCAGTATTGCTAGATGACGTGTGTCAAATATGTGCGCTGTCAAATCTATAGAGCGGATGTGCTGCGCAATTCAAACTGAACAGCACTTTTATTAGATTGGTATATAGGCAATTATAATTCCATTATTGAGTTCTCGTATTTATTTTACACATTTCTACTCTCAAACATTTTCGTATAATAGTATATAATATAAACAATGACATGTTATATAATATACCACCTTTGTATCAATGTTCCCATGGAGGTTCAATAGCACTGAAATTTCTCCTGAACCCGGCTTCTTTTTTTAGTTTACAAAACTGAAATTTCTCACTCAGGCAATTTCCAATAATTCTTGAAAATAAGTTACACTTAAAGGCGCGTCCAGACTGGTGCACCGAGCCGAACAAAATGTTTCTGAACGGCAGTTTACGAACGTACCACTTCGAACTCAAACAAACTTGTACAGGTTACGAGTATTGTCGGTACATATTCGCGAACTATGTAGAACGTTTTGTTTAGCAGTCTGATCGGATCTTAATATAACAGAATTAATAATGAGTAGTTCTGAAGTGTCCTTGTTTAAATTATACAAATAAACAAATGCTACTCTTTATTCGACATTACTTGAGTACGGGCTATGTTATTTATTGTTGTAATAATTACAAGTTAACTACGAAATGCTAAGTAATCGCATGCACTAATAATAAATAATTATTAACCAACATTAATTTTATTGAAAAGAGATAAGCAAGAAATGTTTTTTAAAGTAAATTAAGTAGTTACCTAGGTAAGTTTACGGTAATTAAAAGTATTATTACAGTATTTTTCGTGTCATTTATAATTCTAGTTATACGTACATTACTTGAAAGAAATACACTTATACCTACAACTGACCTCGAATACGTAATATTTCATTATTTTTGCAGCTCATCAGCAAAATAAATAATCCACTTGTGGGGAATCATTAATTTTATTTCTTTTTTTAAATATACCATACCTTTAATGGGCGTTAGCAAACCTTCTCTTACATATAGGGCTTATTGTTTAAAGTGGGCTCTGAACCACGAGAAATGTAATAGTAAACGTTCGTTATTGCCTTTCGAGGAGAGACGGTCTCAATCGGCTAGAGTAAAGTCAAAGTTGATCAAACTTCAGATCAGATAACCTTACTTCATGAAAACTTTGTTATATTTCTAAGTGGTGCGGTATTTTACATGGGGAAATACTTATGGTAATAATCCCCAAGTGCCAGCCACAAACTTTGGAAAATATTTTAGCTAGAGACGGTTATATGGTCAGAGTTAAGTAAGATCTACTAATGCTGAGTACCCGGTTCAAATGTAGGCGAAGTAAAATATTGAGTTTTGACCATTCTTCTTCGGAAGGCAATGGAAAACCAGCAAAGTAATTTTCCAAAAGACCCTTAGGTCACCAAACCCTCATTAGGGTAGAAGAACTAATAAGGAAGGATATTTAACTACTTATCTTATCGTCTACTACGTGGAAACACCAATTACAAACACATACATGTTTTACAACCATTATACCATTGTACAAACGACACTTAAAAATGATAACCGAAGTATAAAAGCCATTGATTATAGGTATAGTGCTAAAGATAGTTTTGTAATAGTTATATTAAACAAGTTGGAATTTGATCTACTATCTGTAGATAACTAAAGTCAAAATAATGATGCTTAAAATTTTAGCACTAGTTTTAGAGGCGGTCATAGCTTTGGCAGTTAAGTGTGTCTACTGCTAATGCGAAACGATCGGATCGAATCTGGGCAGAGTAAGATCTTTATTCTGACCGTCTCTTGCCCTAGACTTGCCCAGGCTAGCTTTACTTCCTGGGGGTTATTGCCCCCCCCCTCAGATGGAGCCTGAGCCTGCGTGATCAAGTTTCCGGAAAACCGCCGGAAGGACTCATCTCATTGGTTTAATATCATGTTAAGAAACATAACAAAAGAGCAAAGAATGTCACGCTATCTGCGGTGTAAATTTTAATGATAGTTGGGATCTGAAAAAATCAATATATTAATATAGTTATAGAGAGATAGCTGTCGCAATTCACCCAGTGCGGCCTAAAGGCCACACAACCAACGCTGAGTAGCTTTGTAAATAAATAAAGCAACGAATTGAACGCCATCTGTCGTATAAATTTTAATGATAGGTGATACGTGAAAAAATCGATATATAATAGACGATAGATAGCTGTCGCAATTCATTCAGTGCGGCCTTTAGGCCGCACAGCCAAAGCCGACTAGTATAAAATAACAAAAAATGCTTTACAACTATAACTTTTATTAAAAGCGATCAATATAATAAGGAGTTAAATACGAAAATGAATTAAACTTTAATTAAACACAGCAAAATTTTAATTGGATAAATTGAAAGAGGAAGAAACAAAAATAAAGTTGACAAAGAGACTAAACACAGAAATACAAAATATTAGAGCCCAAGCACAGTCAATACATACATCGCTGGATGAGATGGCAAAAAGTTTCAATGAAATGGGTAATACATATCTGACCAGCGGGGAAAGAAAAAGGAAACCATGGATGACAAGTGAGATATTGCATCTCATGCATGATAAAAGGAAAGCCAAGAAAGAAGAGAGTATATACAGAGATATACAAAAGGAAATAAGAAAAAAAATAAGAGAAGCTAAAGAGAATTGGACAGCTGCACAATGCTCGGAAATAGAGATGCTCGAGGGGAAACATGACGCCTTCAATATGCATAAAAAAATTAAGGAAACGGCTGGAATATATAAAATGGCGGCAGGGGGCAGGGTACAAGATAGAGATGGCAAAACAATATTGTAGAGCAAGAAGAGAAGATGGCGGTATGGAAGGAATATATTAGAGAACTGTTTGAAGATAGGAACCGACCGATACACCCACCCTCGTACCAAACAACAGAGCAGCTACCAATAACAAAGGAAGAAATAACGAAAACAATAACTTTACTCAGGAATAGAAAATCACCAGGGCCGGATGGAATTCGGAACGAGTTTCTCAAGCTTCTGGATGAAGAGAGTATTGAATGGCTGGCTTCTATTTTTAACGAAATATACTCGTCGGGGATAATTCCAGAGAGCTGGCTCAAGTCGATATTCATTACAATCCCAAAGAAGCCAAGCGCTAAAGAGTGTGGGGATTATCGCACCATAAGTCTGATGAGTCATCTACTCAAACTTTTCCTGAAAATAGTACATAAAAGAATATATCGAGTCTGTGAGGAACAGATCAGCGAGGCACAGTTTGGATTTCGCAATGCTCTGGGTACTAGAGAGGCCCTGTTTAGTGTTCAGGTCCTCTTTCAAAGAGCTCGGGATATGAACCACGACATCTTTGTGAGTCTTATAG
Organism: Podabrus alpinus; assembly: GCA_932274525.1. Classification (NCBI taxonomy): domain Eukaryota; kingdom Metazoa; phylum Arthropoda; class Insecta; order Coleoptera; family Cantharidae; genus Podabrus; species Podabrus alpinus. The sequence goes on from OW026455.1 coordinate 12,318,895, forward strand.
ATTATCAAAGGGCATTTGACAATGTACAACACCCGAAAATGGTAGAAATCTTGGAAAAAATTGGCCTTAGCAAGCAAGACATAAGGATAATTAGTAACCTGTACTGGAATCAAACATCGTCGATACGTGTAAATGGAGAGGAGTCTGGGGGTGTGCGGATTAGACGTGGAGTAAGGCAAGGGTGTGTGCTTTCACCCTTGCTCTTTAACATTTACTCCGAGTTTGTCTTTCGCGAAGCATTAGAGGACATAAATGAAGGAATAACAGTTAACGGAGAAATCATAAATAATATACGATACGCGGAGGATACAATTGTTTTCGCAAAAGATCTAGACGGCCTTCAATATATAATGAACAAAATAGTGGAAGTGAGTGAGAGGTATGGGCTGAAAATGAACATAAAGAAAACAAAATTTATGATAATATCTAAAAACAAACAACTAAATGGAGTTCTGACTGTTAATAACCAACCAATACAGAGAGTTAAGTCCTGCACATACCTGGGCACCACCGTTACTGAGGACTGGGATCACTCTGTAGAGATTAGGTGCCGCATTGCAAGAGCACGATCCGCGTTTCTGAAGATGGTGAAAGTATTCAAGCCTAGAGACCTAGCGATGACTACGAAAGTACGAATGTTGAGATGCTACATTTTCCCTGTTCTGCTGTACGGGGTGGAATCGTGGACTCTGACAGAGGCTTCGTGTAAAAAATTGGAGGCGTTTGAAATGTGCCTATACCGCCGGATACTTAGAATTTCTTGGGTAGATCACGTTACCAACGAGGAGGTCTTGAGAAGAATGGAGAAAGAAAAGGAAATACTGTTCACAATTAAGAAAAGTAAACTGGAATATCTGGGACACGTGATGAGAAATCCAAACAGATACAGGTTGCTCCAGTTACTTATCCAGGGGAAAATCCAGGGAAAGCGAAGCGTAGGTAGAAGACGAATATCCTGGCTCAAGAATCTGCGTACTTGGTTTAATACAACTACAATCGGCTTATTTAGATCAGCAGTCGATAAGGTTAAAATAGCAATCATGATCGCCAACATCCGGAACGGATAGGCACTCTAAGAAGAAGAAAATTTCAAAGACCGGTAATATAATTTTAAGAATGGGATATTTCTTCACATTTCTAATTAGTGCTAGAAAAACAAAATCGTAAAAACTTAAACTAGTAATTTTTAAACTAAATTGCGTAATTACGAGATTTCTAAAATGTCCCTTCGCCAAAATTTACCAAAAAAAAAATTATTGAATTTATGAAAATCCACAAAGAAACGGAAATATTGAATCATTAAATTTAACAATAAAAATTTAATAGTTTAATTATTTCACTGTTGATATTATTTTATATGACATTAAGTAGAAGCGGAAGAACTAATAATTGTAGCACCAACCTTGTGAATTGAACTTGAACGAAGTCAAGTTTATTCCTACAAGGTTGGTAAACCGTGATTAAAATTTTTAATGTAGGTAATCAAAATGTGGACAAATATTCAAAATATTTTAAAAATGAATAAATCAATTTGACATTAAACAATTACTGATACATCAACAAATGTATGGGATCGTTTAAATTGTACAATAAATACTTTTATCTTCTTTATGAATATTAATGATTTCTATTTAAAAATACAATAGCAATATCGTCAATCGATAAACTACAAATATTTTAATAAAATTGTATATATCACGAATGACTCTAATTAAACATCAAAAAATATTATTGACGACAATAATACAAATTTAATATTGATTTAGTTTTTATTTAAAGTAAATTAATTTATCTGATGGTTTATCGTTCATGTCAATAAAGTTAATCATTTGGTTAAATTATTAAAAAAATTTTAGCTCATAAAAGTGAGAGTTATTATAAAAAATGTTTATCGTAAAACTTTTACTTTTCAATTAAACAGTAACAATTCATAAAACCTTTTTGTTGTTGTTTTAATTGAGTAATAAATAATCACGTAACTTTTGTACAGTCCGCCAAGTTCAGTTAGCTATGACAAATCCTGTCTTACTGCAACGCAATTTCGATAGATCTCTTTTATGATTAACAAATTAATCCGATTTCTATTTTTTTGATTTCGTTCTTTTTTTAATTAGAGGCCAAGTACCGTCTTACATAATGTTTCGTCTATTTGTAATTTAGATATTTTTATTATCCAATTTTTTTCGTCTCATTTTTAGTACTATAAAAAAAATGATAAACAAAATTAAATTCGAGTATCAGATACGCAAATTTAAAAACCGCCATCTTTCTTTGTCATCGAATTCTTAAATTTTAAAAAAATATTTTTTTATAATTGAAAATAAAATTGTAACAAACACTCAAATAATTGGTACAAATTAATTGTGCAAGCAAATTTACGCAAATTATTAGTTTGTTTTTGCAAACCGTTATTTTGTTTGCGAAAACCGCTGTTTTTGTTTACACTTTGATTTGGTTGTGCAAATTTATTATACAAATTTGAATGCTAAATGCTTTGTCTTACTGGAATCTTATCTATCCTCATCCTCTGCTGTTTTCACGTTCTTTTCGCCATCAAATAGCTTGCTGTTTTTTTTGTTCTTTTTGCCTAACCGCAAGTCAGATACCAATTTTTAGGCAATCACATTAATGAGTGATAAAACTAAACGAATGTGGAACAAATAAACGCGGAAGTTGGCAATGAAATCGAAGGAAAAGTTGCAGTGTTCCAATAGTTTTTCGAAACCTTTGGACGTTCCTGGGTAAATGCAGAGAAAAGCCCTAAAAGTAGACAGCGTTTTCCATGGTATGGAAAAAATGGAAAAACAAATACTCAGAACAGATACGTAATGGAACGCACAACAAATACCATCGATAACACAAGATTGTGGAAAATGGATGACCAAGTTAGCTTAAGAACGAAACAAGAAGTACGGGTATATCAATGGAAACAATGCCCGAAATCCTCACACAGTGGGCAGATGCAGCAGAATAAATTTCATGGACCTTGGACACGACCAACAAATTTGAAAACCTGTTCCAAAACTAGGCCAAATTCAAGAAAATCTATATTGGTGGTTCAATAACGTCGAAAGAGTGCGAAAGAAATACCTGAAGCACAAAACTTGTATATGCTGAAATAAGCTTTAAAATAAAATGGAAACAATGTACAATATTATGCAGTGGCGGCTCGTGACTTTTTTTAATGGGAGGGCATAAAATTTAAATAAAAACGAAAAATAACATAATATATTTTGTGCTACTTTGAAAATATTAAAACTCTTCATTGTCTTCTTCTTCTTCCACTTTTATTAAGAAGTCTCCCTCTTAATATAGGTCCAGGACCTCTTTTTTACTAATTTTTGTAAGTAGTTCTATGAGCATTTTGGATTTTACATCTCAGGTAGCTTGCTAGGCTTGCCTTTCGATGTGCCTGCGCCCTGTTTTTTATTGTTATGATGGCAAATCATTAACACAGGGGGACCGACGGCTTTACGTGCCCTCCGAAAGCACGGAAGACGGTCAAGAAATTTTAGACTGTACCCGGAGTCGAACCGGGGAGCCCTACGTTAGCAGTTAATCGCGATAACTATCAGGCCATGACCGTCTTCATTGTCAAATTAAATAATCCGTGGGGGGTTTATAAAATACCTCCAAAATAACAAGATGGCCATTCGGATTGCTATGTGCTGCGAGGTTTATATATAAACCTCTATTCGCCCCCCCCCCTATCACAAATTTTTTAATGAAACTATTTTCAAATGTTTGAGTTTCGTTTGAGCTTCAATGAACTTCCATAAAAATCGTTGGTTCCATACGCATCGCGAAGTTATTCGCGAAAACTTTTGGGAGGGGTTGTAGAAACTACATGCCCCCCAACGCAAACTTTTGTGTAAAATTAGTGTCAATCGATAGAGAATCGTTCGAGCTCCAATGAGCTTCCATAAAAATCGTTATATCCCAAAGGTTTTTAATAAAAATTTAATTTTTTAGAACAATTTTGGGAGGGGCTGCAGAAATGTGTTTTTTAAAGATGTGATTTTTTAATAAAATAAATACTAATCGATCGATAGAGCATCGCTTGAGCCCTTGAGCTCTAATGAGCTTCCATAAAAAGCGTTTTGCCATATGCATCGCGAAAACTTTTGGGAGGGCCTGTAGAAATTGCAGCCCCCCCCCCATCGCGAACGTTTGTATAAAATTGGTGTTAATCGAGAGAGAATCGTTTGAGCTCCAAAGATTCCATAAAAATCGTTGTATCCAACAGGTCTTTAATAAAAATTTAATTCTTTAGAACAATTTTGGGAGAAGTGATTTTTTAATAAAACAAATACTAATCGGTCGATTGATCGAGAATCGTTTGATCTACAATGAGCTTCCGAGAACAACATCCGAGCAAGTAGTGTGCAAAATTTTAGTGTTGCTAATAACAAATAAAATAGATTTTATTTTTTAATATTAAAAAAGAAAACGAGCACCATAGTCGATAAAAATAATTTGCTATTCCATATTACTGGTGTGAGCTTTTCGCGAATTATTTTTAATCCCGAATAAATTTTTTAATTGAATAAATTTTTTGAATACAATTGGTATCAATCAATCTGGAATCGTTTGAGCTCCAATGAGCTTCAATAAAAACAGTTTGTACTCCAAAGGTAAAGAAGTTAGTGCGTTTGAAAAAGTGTGAAATTCATTGACATTTCACCGCCCCCTCCCACCCCCCCATCGCGAATATTTTTATGAAATTAATGTCGAACGTTTGAGCTCCAATGAGCTTCCAAAAAAATCATTTACGTAAAAATTTCGAGCATTTTAAAAAGTGTGAATTGAGTGACATTTCACCCCCCTTTCCCCACATCGTGAATTCTTTTTATGAAACTGCTGTCAATCGATCGAGAATCGTTTGAGCTCCACTGAGTTTCAATTTATATCGTTCATACTCCAAACGCAAAAATGTTAGAGCAATTGAAAGATTGTGAAATTTAGTGACATTTCACCGAATCTTTTAATGAATTGTCTTAGCTCACAATGCGTGTGGTTTGAACGATTTTAATGGAACTCGTTGGATCTCAAACGATTCTCGGTCGATTGACACCAATTTCATAAAAAAAATTCGCGATGCGGGGGGAAGGCTGCCGTTTCTACAGCCATCCCCAAAAGTTTACGCGAATGACTTTGCGGTACGTGTGATACAAACTATTTTAGTGCGTTTGAAAAACTGTGAAATTCAGTGACATTTCACCCCCCCCCCCCCCCCATCGCGAATATTTTTATAAAATTAGTGTCAAACGTTTGAGCTTAGTTTGATCTCCAATGAGCTCCATAAAAATATTTTACGTAAAAAAGTTAGAGCGTTTTCAAAAGTATTAAATTGAGTGGCATTTCACCGCCCCCCTCCTCCCATCGCGGATTCTTTTTACGAAATTGCTGTCAATCGATCGAGAATCGTTTGAGCTCCAATGAGTTTCAATTTCTATCGTTTATACTCCAAACGCAAAAATGTTAGAGCTTTTGAAAGATTGAGAAATTTAGTGACATTTCACCAAATCTTTTAATGATTTGTCTTAGCTCGCAATGCGTGTGGTTCAAACGATTTTAATGGAATTTGTTGAAGCTCAAACGATTCTCGATCGATTGACACCAATTTCATAAAAGAATTTGCAATTCGGGGAGGGGGCTGCCGTTTCTACAGCTATCCCCAAAAGTTTACGCGAATGAGCTCAAAGAATCGTTTGAGCTCTAAAGAGTTTCAATTTCTATCTTTTGTACTCCAAAGGTAAAATTGTTATGAGCGTTTGAAAGATTATGAAATTCAATAACATTTCACCGAATCTTTTTAGCTCGCGATGCGTGTGGTTCAAACAATTTTAATGGAAACTCATTGGAACTCGAACGATTCTAGACCGATTGATACCAATTTTATAAAAACATTTTATTTAATTAAAAATTTTTAAATTTATTCGCGACTAACAATAATTCGCAAAAAGTTCACGCCAGTACTATGGATTAACAAACTAATTTTATCGACTATACTGTTTGTTTTCTTGTTTAATGTTAAAAAATAAAATCGATTTTAATTTTTATCGGCAATACTAAAATTATACGCGCTACTTGCTCGGAGCTTTGGGGTAAACACCTTTGGGGTACAAACTATTTTTATGGAAGCTCATTGGAGCTCAAACGAAGCTCACTGACAATGAAGATATACGCAAATTATGCTTGCAACAAGACAATTCCACTGATACAAAATCTACAACGCATGGCAAGATCGAGTTGGAAGCCGGGTAGGCAAAAATCTACAACCATAATATGCAAGGGGGTCGTGGTCCCCATCGTGGCTTATGCAATCAAGTGCTAGTCGTGGAGGTTACAGGAAAGGCTCAACCAAGTACTGTAATCTGTAATCCCAAAAAAAACACAATGGCTGGGAACGATGGACATAAGTGACAGATATATAGTGGGAAAATTTACCTTATGGACGATGTGCAACCGTAAAAATCTGTAACGCGAAGATGACCCTACGGAAAGCTATAGTTTGAAAAAAATTGTAAATAATGTACATACCCAAAAAAAAATTTCAACCATGGTAGAAAACCTTCATTCTGTCAATAAACAACTTATTTTGATTCAAAACTATACCGGATGACTCAGGAATGCAAATATCTAATAAATTTACGATGACTTCTAGGTGACAAACAACAAGCTCGATTCTATGAAGCGACATGGACACTTTGTGGTCAAAAGAATTGATGAATTGATATTTACATCTATTCAATTAACTAGAAGCCAAGGTTAAAAGGAAAAAGATGTTTTTGTAATTTGAATTGTTCCGTAATTGAAAAACTATTGAATAAGTCTAACGCTTAACCCCAGTACTATATTTTACTGATATCATAAATAAATTAAATTCAGACTTTTGTAATCTGGTACAATTAAAAATGCAATTATTTAATTAATTACAATAATTATTACTTTAAATTTAGCTTTGTGTATGGTCTTGAATAAACAATTAAAATATTTTTAAACAATATCTATGCACTCTCACGATAGTTCATTCGTGATATTAATAAATTATTCGCAATATTTACTTCCTATTTTAACACTTCATCGAAATTGAAAAAACTTCGTGACGTAAGGGAGGGCCCACCGAACTGACGTGACAGGAATCACCAGTAATGAGTCAAAAAAAACTGGAGCTTTATATCACTTGTTTAAATTAAATTAAATTAAATAAATACATAAGTGACAAAACACTCCGCTTTTGGTCACTTGTTACTATAGTGATTCTTGTCATGTCAGTTCGAACCCCCCCAAATGCTACATTTTTCTTCACATCATGTCGTACCTGATTCCAGTATTGAGCTAACTCCTCGATACTCAGAAAAATCCAAAATGTTAAATAACCCAATTATAGGCCTCGGAATAGGAATGGAAAGATTAGACAGACTAAGGTGCGAAAAAGGACAATGGATTTTGGAACATGGAATGTATAGGATCTCTCGCGAAAAGCAAACAAAATTATAAATGAAATGGAATAACTAGAGGTAGAAACGAAGAAAAAAGTCGAGGGCCGGAAAATTTGGGAAAGTGCAATCATTTTTACAGTGAAGTCTCTAAAATACATACATGCGTTTCTTATTTTTTATATTTAGCCGCCCCAAAGAAATCCTAGCAGCACCAATCAAATGATCGCGAGAACCCCCATTCCTATGCACTCTGTCTAAAAAGATTTCACCATTTTAATCTTAGAGAATACTTATTTCCCATTTTTTAATCTATATGATCTTGTGTATTTATCAAAGTACCTTTGAAAGAGCCCGCCGATATGCGATATATTTAAGCAATAACAAAAAATTAATGAGGACATACATTTCTTATTTAGTTAAATATCCGGTTTTGATTTCTCGTTGTTTATGTACTTATTAAGTATTGTGTCGAGTTTTTCGAATTATTTCGAAATCTTATTGGATTTCAGTTTTATATATTATCGCCTTACATTTTTCTACAATTAATTAAATATTGCAATACAACAATTTATTCCATTAACATCTATATTGTAAATAGCAAAACGACAACAAACCATTAGGGCCTAAAATGGCACTAAATATCAAATCAACAGTTACCAGCGATGATTGTTCGATGAATCAGATTGGCCAATTTCAAACATCAAACAATAAAATAATATTGAGCAGCGGCGGATTGGCATATTTTCAGGTTATCCAGTTTTTAGCTAGCTGACAAATCAGATGAAAGCTATTATTACTAAATGCTTTTAACCGAGTTAATTTATGCAAGGAAGCTTCCAAATAATTAATATAAAATCGCTTATCCCTAATAACTTTGCTCTAACACGGCACTGACTTTTGAAACGCTCGCGCTTGTCAAATACTCCAATATAAACAAAACCGATAAACAGTAGTTCAATCAAATCGATTATCCAAATCGTAACAGATATTCGATAACAGAAGCCGTGGTTGTAATCAATCGGTCGTGTAATTGCTGTTCCCAACCAAATTTGTTACATGAAGTCAACTTTGCACAACTGCTTAATAAAAAATAGTACTCAAAATATGAGCAAATAAATTGCCAATCTGTATTTGGAAGATGGGTGAAAAGCGATTTGTTGTGCCCATGTGTTTTCTTGTAATTGTTACTCATTTATGTATAGTATAAGCTGTATTCTTTTTACCTATTTTAAGTGAGATGTACTGAGATACTCAGTTGACTCAGTTAAAAGTGTGTTCTTTTTACCGTTGTACATTCGTCAAACGAATGTGCCGTGCCGTGCCGAATTGAGTTTAAACTGAGAAAATTACCTCCCACCCTATACCAACTGATCTTGCTATTTCGAAGTGTTACAACTGAGATAAAGTTGGAAATAGCTCGGATTGGTCGATTTAAAAAGGTTAACGTAATCTCTTTCGTCATATTTCGTCTTTTTGGAGGTTATGAAATAAATCTTTTATTGTTATCGACAACACCCCAATTATATCATGTGTAATAAATATTTCACGTTTCTAGTTTACTAGTAGGTAGTTATTACAATTTTTAATTACAAAAATTTAATTAAACTTGTCACTTACTGCAATCGTTTTAGCATCTACTGAAGGTACTTCTTCGTACATCTTGGTTTTAATTATTGTACTTCTTTAATTTTAATTGCCGGTTGCAATAAATTTCTATTTTGTATTTTTAGAGGTTATGTAATTTGTTTTATGTATTTTGTAATATGTAAGTTGTTCTTTTTACCTTATGTTTTTCTCACTTTGACTCAGTTAATCTCTGTTCGGCTCAGCTCACTTCGTCTCAGTTGCGTAACTGAGATGGAAATAAAACTTGTAAAAAGAATACGCCTATAGAAAAAATTAAACTTTTTTTCAGAAAAGTCTACAGGATGATACGAAAGTAAGTCAACTTGACGTCAATTATTTACCTTGACTGTTATTTTACTGATATTTATTGCTCCTGTACAAAATTTCCTTTTTGAATAAATTTCGATTTAAATTTATTGGTTTTTAAACCGTAAAGTGACATAATTGTGTAAAGGATTTATTTTCTCTACAGAAAAAAATTCAATTTAATTTTTGTTAATTTATACTACATAATTTAAAAGGTGAGGTGATTATCGAAATTGAATTTAAAACTTTACCTTGACATATTTAAATTTATTTTTGATTAACAATAATTAATAAGTACCTATATAAAATTATTTAATTTTATTGGTGAAATTTTGGGAAGAAAATCTTTAAACAATTGTTACAGGATACAAAATAATTTAATAACATAAATTTACTGCATGGAATTAAATACCAGCAATTGTAAATAGTTTATTCGAAAAAAACGATTTTCTGGGCTTTCGACATTGGTGCGATAAAATGGCAGCAGCAAGAGATTATTTTTTTGCATCTCCTTTACGATCAAGATAGTTATTAGCAATATATAAAAAAAACAAGCAATTATAATAAAGAACACCCGTGAATTAACGAAAGCACATGATTCTGTCAGAATTTTTTCAACTTGTTATGTAAAGAATCATTAAGTAAAGTTACCGGTATGTTTTTTTTGGACATATGTAGACTGCGCCGATGGTCAGAAATTAATCCTGTTTTTTTGGTTAATGACCATGGGCAACCTGTAGATTGCGCCGATGGTCATTAAGGGTAGCATACAGATTGCGCCGATGGTGTACCTGAGGGATTTAAAAGTATTACAAAGGTATTACTAAGGCATAATGGGGTTATTATTGTAATTCAGATTATTAAATAGGCGAGGGCCAACCGAAAATTGAAATTTTCTTATAGAGATGCTGTACACTGAAGGTCTGAATAGTTGATTAAGCAAATAAAATTTGCGGTACATGGAATTTCACACGTTTTTTTGGTGATATATCGATTGTTAAAATTAGCCCCTCCCCCCATAAAATGTAACAGAAATTGGCGTTATTTTCGGGCTTTTTCGGTCCGAATGTGACTCTAACGCCGTTGCCAGCGAAAAAAATTAACGAAGAATCGAAAAATTCCGAAAAATGTGCGAAAATCAGCAACATTCATACCAGGGGATACAAGTCACATGGCAGCAGGCTCGCTTACTGCATTAGCCTACGGGCCTTCCGATACGCTCCATTAGGCCCTCTGGGCGGTTTTGACAATGGTTACTTGGGCTAAACATACTAGAGGAATATAAATCCACCCCAACCGGGATTTTAGAAAAGCGGGGTCCTAGAAATCCTGGATATAGTTTTTAAAAGTATAGTTGCGGTATGCGGTAGTAAACTTTTACGTATCACCCCCAAAAAATCTTCTCAAATTACTAACCTAATTAAAAATCGCACATAATGTATAGTACGCCTGTAATAAATTAAGTACCTTAATCCTCTGATGGGATTTTCACTCCGTCGTTACCCAAAAAGATTACCTATTAATTGACCATCGGCGCAATCTACATACTTACCCTAACCGAACCCGGCGCAATCTGCATGCTAGATTATGAGACCCTTCAACCATCGGGCGCAGTCTACAACCTCCCTTTTTTTGATATCCCCTGTAGCTGATAGATCAGGTGATACCATGATCCGTTGACATCGTTGACATTAATTTTGCATCACCAATGCAATGCAACTAATTTCTATGCGAATGTCAGTTTAGACTCACCTAAATGCTTAATTTGTATGAATAGTGGTCATGTTAATTGATTTTGTACAAAAATAATTTTGAATAAAATTATGAACAGTCATGATTTTTATGTGTTGTTGCAAAAGTTTCCGTCACCTTTTAAAGAAACATTCGCAGTTATTTTACTGAGATAAAGAACTGCCATTTGGGCTTCCGGAGATTATATTTTTACAATATTAAGTACCATATTATATCTATAATATATTATGACCTAATAAATGCATTCATCTCAATGACGGATACAAGGGCATTAAAGGGAGTGGTTCTTTCCACGAATTTAAAAAAATTTAAATTTGGAAAATGTACCTTCATTTTGCATTAACCCCCCCCCCCCCCGTACTTTGCTGAAAACTTGGATCATTTGATATTTAAATATAAATTAAAATAGGTAACGAATGACTTCCTCAATTTTTTCGGACTTTTCAACCCCCCTCGTTACAGTTGGTCACAATCTTCGGCCCCCCCCCCAGGAACGTCCTATGGTCACAAATCAAAGACCTCCCCTAATTTAATCGAACTTTACACGAAATTTGGAATTTAAGGAATAGGTAAATACATTTCTTTACAAAATATTATGTAAAAAAAATATTCAAACACAATTTTCTTAGAAATCCCAACAAATGGGATTTTGATCAGGACGTCACATTTGTCCAACCCCCTTCTCCCCCTCTGGTCACACCTGATCACATTTTGTAAATGAAAAAACCGTCCCTCCCTAGACGTGGACGTCTCTTACAGACGACCCCTAAGGGGTTCGGAAAGGAAATATGCCCACTAGTCCAATAAAATAGGGAAAATTTAATGGAAAACATTGATATATTCTTAAAATTTGGCAAAGATGTTCAATTATTAAAGATACTAAGGCGGTTATGCTGTAACTCGTCCTTCATTAAAGGATCCTTTCAAAAGAGGTAAAATACGGTTTACGATGTAAAGAATTGAATTACAAATGATATTTTAAGTGGAAACCGAACTTTACCTAATTTTAAAAGACAAGTTACAGAATAACCGCCTTAAAGGGGAAGGTGTAAATTGCGCAAATTGGGCAGGTAGAAATAAAAGTACAAGTGTAAATTGCGCTCCAAGCAAAGAGGTCGCCAGAAATCTGAAATGTAAACTGCGCAAATTTGCCCCTAATTACTCGTTTTTCCTACCTGCCGAATTTGCTTAATTTACTACTTTTTTCTACCTGCCGAATTTTCGCAGTTTTGAAGTATTTAATAAATATTCTTTATTCGTATATTAAGCGGCCGGTTTTGATGGTGCTAATTACTTTTTAGGGTGGTTCCGACCGGCCAGAACTATGTGCATAGAAAAACCCAAGCCGCCCGGGCTCTGCCCGGACGGCCGGTTTTTCATCGCCATCGCCGTCGCCGCTCCGCGGCATAAAGCTAAACAAATTTGAAGTGCCTACCATCAAGAAAACCGGGATGAAGGAAACCGGGAACTTAGGGACCCTAAAAATCGCGTAAAAATAAAAAATAATCGATGTTACAGGTACGAGAGACGTGGTATAATTTGGTAACATTTACGAAAAATTGACTCGATTTTAACCCGTAATTAAGTCGTTTTTAAATTTCAATAACCCCTAACAACATAAGTAGGTATAAGTAGGTAACCCATTGTTAAAGGGGTGCGAGCGCAGTTTACATTTCAGATTTCTGTGAACCTTTTTCCTCGGAGCGCAATTTACAATAATGCAGGTATTTTGGAGCGCAGTTTACATTACCCCCCTTAAAGTACTGAACAAAATCTGTTGCAGTCGATCTACCATCTTGGAAAAATATTGTATTCGGTTTTTTGCTTATATCTCGGTAACAAACTTCTACAAGAATTATAAAGACCATAGGTAGATAAGTTGAAAACTTCCTATGCTCAATTTTTGCATTCAAATCGCCATTTTGAAAAAATGGCGCTCCGCTAGAGAACTCGAACTGCAGATTTTTCTAGGGTGCCCTTCATGTTCCAACGTTCAAAATTTCAAATTAAATCAATTTGTCATCATATAATAAAAAACAAAAAACTGGGGGCAACAGCAGGTACGGTCATGCGCAATGAACTGATTTATTGCAAGTAAGGGGTCGTCCATAAATGACGTCCGCAATTTTTTCCGACTTTTCAAACCCCCCTTCCCCCTCTGTCACAGTTGGTCCCAATATTCAGACCACCTCTCCAGGAACGTCCTATGGTCACAAATCACACACCCCCGTCATTTGTTTAAAATAAAATTTGACCCTTTAAATTAAAAAACCCATTCATTAATTTTAAATTTTTTTAAATATTGGAATGAAACGAGCAAGAATTTAGATAAACTTTATTTTATCAACTTTTACAAATATTCAAACAGAATTTTCTTAGAAATCCCAAAATTAGGATTTTTATGCGGACGCCACATTTATTGAACCCCCCTCCTCCCTTGGTCATATTTTGTAAACCCCCTCCCCCCAAGGCGTGGACGTCCATTATGGACTGAAACTGAAAATATGGGTCGAGCTTCCAAAGTATTGGCGAAGTTGAAATTACGTATAATTGACTCAAATACATATAATTATGTTTGCCAATATTTTACCAATAATTAAATATAATAATTCTTAAGGTACCCGGGTACCACTTTGACTTTTAAATAGCGTCCCTTTTTATCTACCAGTTCAATTTTTTTAATTTTTGAGAAAATAATGTTACTAGACTGATTATTTGTAATATTTTTCAAAACTATACTTAACAGGTTGACTGTCCAGGCTGTTCTCGTATAATTTAAAAAAAAGTGCATTTTTCTCAAATTCTATATTTAATTTTTAAACTGTTATAAGCAGCGTAGAAATACATTTGAATGCAAAAAAACAAATTTTTTGACCTTTTTCATTACAATTTGGATAGCAGTCGAACCGTAAAACAGACATAGTTAGCAAACACCATATTATTCAATTTAAAACGATTTAAAATAAATAAAATTCTCACTGTGAAATATTTTCACAGCAGTTCAATTCAGAACAGTTTCTATTACTTTTAAAGGTTTTTCTGTCGTCAATGCGGTTCGTATACCAGTTCCTTATCGGCAGCTCCTTAAGCAGACACCGGTGTCTGCCATGGCAGTCAACCTGTTAATCTGAATTAGGAACAAATTTCGCCGTTTGACGGAAATAATCGATTATTCTTGAAATTTGGTAAAGATGTTCATTTAAGCATACTATTAAACTTACTAATGCCCGTACGTATAGTTGAGGCTTGAGACCTGATCTAGGATTAAGGCTCAAATTTCCCTAAAATACCTGCTGTTGATATGATACGAACCAAATTTCAGTAATCTGATTGGTAGAAACTCGGATTGACGAATCTAGGATTGATCTTCCGGGCATAAAGTCCTGACCGAAATTGTTGCGCTCGATCCACCACCTTGGAAAAATGGCGCCCCTATTCGTTTTTTTGCTTATATCTCGGTAACCATTAGCGATATCAAACAAAGCTTATAGAATTCTCTACAGAAAAAGTTCATACATTTTTCCTTATCTATTCTTATTGTTAAGATAGTACAACCAATTCAAAAAATATCAACAAAATGAACACGGATCATAAAGATAAGCCCAACCTACTACCTGAACAAATTTCCACAAAAATTATAAAGACCCTAGAAAACATCATTAGTAATTCAGAAAGCAACAGTAATTGTAATTCAGATTACAAATTGATTACAAACTACTTAATAGTTTTACCCGATTACAGATTCATCAGCATACCCTTGACTTGATGATCTAACCTAATGTTTCTGCCAGACAGTTTTTATTATACACCATTATTATGGTATTATGATCAGATAATACATTGATCTTATAACTATAATTATCTAAATTACAAGTTATGCTTTATTCTGATTTACAATTGATGCGTTCTGATTTAAAACTATAAAACCATATTCGATCATTGATCCATGTAATAAAGATTATATCAACAACCGATAATATGCTAATAGGTTTTAGACTACAATCTATATCAGCTGATAAATTTTTTTACTTCGTTTGGTTAGGTTTGTTATAGTATGCATTATTGCCAAAAAGTATTCTATATGTATGGTGACCATATGTACTTATTTTAGTAGGACAGTACTCCTTTTTAGAACGATGTCCTATGTACTTAAAAACTTCTCCAAGTACTTACAAATGTACTTATTTTTTGTACACCCGCCGGGGGGGGGGGGGGTGCCACCCGACGCTGCCCCAAACCTCATGGTTGTTTCCTTCAGTGCAACCCCAGAAAAAAAAAGGTCATCAATCGTAATCGTCGTATATTTAGGTACGCCGCACAGTGTGGTGAAATGGGGTTTTTGTGGACAAACGGTTGCTGAGCCTTCAATTTTAGGGCAAAAAATCTGGAAGTTGTCTTACTATATCCTTAATCGTTAATATATATATATAAAAATGGATGTATGTGTGTATGTATGTACTATGTATGTTCCCTATAGACTCCTAAACCGTTTGACCGATCGGAACCAAATTTGGCACAGTTATTATGTAGGTCCCTGCGCATGTTTTTGTATTGAAATAGTGCAAAAATTTGCAAAGGAAAGGAAAGTTGATTTTGAGTAGCCTGCCTTCCTTTAAGGAATCTCGATAATCCATTCATGCGCGTCCCATAGCGCGGATTATCGAGATTATTTAAAGAAAGGCAGGCTACTCAAAATCAACTTAAAAACAATAATGAATGCTGTCAAACGATCGACAATGCAAATACGCGTGCACGTGCTTTACGTTTCTATTTGACCAATCTTAACCAAATTTGGTGTAGAAGTTATTTACAACGCTACGAAAAACATAGGCTACTTTAGTACCTTGGAGTGAGGCCAAAGGCCGAACAACCACATCCGACACGGTCTAGATGGCTAAAGGCGGCCGGTAGGCCGACTGTGCCAGCTAGTCCTTAATAGAATAGAAGAAAACAATAATTTTTGTGTTTTCTCACAGAATATTGCATAAGACACGATTCGAAATGCTAAAGTTCGTCATTTTAAAATAGTTTTCAATTGTTTTTAATATCTTTCTGTATCGTCCGTTCTGCTTATGTATTGTTTACATGGGCATTTGGGAAAAATTGATTGATTTGTTAATCCAATAATACCTTCGGTAAAAATTGGACAAGTCTCTTGTGTTCGCATCTGCAAGTATCTGCAGCTGAAATTTGGAGGGCAAGTACTAGAGATACCAATTATACCACAAACAAATTTTCGGTGTGTCTCATGCGTTCTCACACAACTAAAAGTTTTTTTTTTTTTTTTCTGCAGGGAAGGGGGAAACCTTCATAGGCACCATCCCATCAGGGATGGTAGTGTCAGATTCTAACTGACTAAAACCCCCTCCCCGACGACAGCGGGCTTTACCTTCTCGGCATTACTTCCGCTGTCGTCTGCGATCTTCCATGCTGCATCGATGATGCAGGCTCCCGATGACCTCCCGGTTTAGCACGAAAGTTTGTGTCCGGGAGATCAGGCACTATCACTTGATTCTACTTTTCCAATTGAACCGGACACACCGCTCGCCGCGATCCAACACGTCTCACCGGGTCACCTAGTGGTCCGCAATCGTCAGTATAGGTGAAAGTCCACTCGTCATTAACTTAATAGGCGGAAATTCCGGCGACAAACTCAAGGCCGAGCCGACCGTCATCCATACCGGAGACTCCGAGCCCCCAAGCGACCCTGCAAATCATATTAAATCACAGAGCGCGATGCGACCGGGTCATCTTGAAAAACTTGTGGTCGCTGGCAAAGTGCCAGTCCACTCGTCTTTATATTTGACGGCACTATTTTCGCGATCGTCCCCCTCTGGATTAGCACGAGAGTTTGTGTCCACAGAGGGTCTACGCGCTATCGTCGTACCGACACTAACCTACCCCGTCGAACGACCGTCACTACTCGACCCGACCCGACCCGCCGATCAATGACGATCTTCTTCGGGAATTCTCTTGGGAACTTCTCGCGCATCTTCTCGCGGGAACTTCTCAAGGGAACTTAAAAAGGCTGTCATTGACTTAACTGTAGGGCGAGGACTCGAGCTGCGGCTTGCTCAGCTCGTCCGTCCCCCTCCTTGGTCTTCATCACTTGACTGATGAAGACCGCTACAGCCAGCCATTCGTCTTCGCCGGACAGCATGAAAGCAATCATGTTGTCCGGGCTTAGTGTGTCGCCCATCCGGAGCGAAATCATCACTCTCTCCCTCTCCCATCTTAGGCATCCGAAAAGAGTGTGTTCCGCCGTATCTTCGTCCCCGCAGTAACGACAGGCAGGTGACTCGGTCAGCCTGAACCTGTGGAGATATGCCTGGAAGCATCCGTGGGCGGTGAGAGCTTGTGTTATATGAAAGTTCACCTCTCCGTGCTTTCTCGCTACCCAAGGACGAAGATCCGGAATGAGCTTTCTGATCCAAGCGGCATTCGTGCCGGAGGACCAGCTCCTTTGCCAATCGTCGAGCGTCCGCTGCTTAATGGTGGGGTCCGGTCCCGCTCGTACGTCTGCTCTCTCTCTAGCTAAAAGCTCTATGGGAGGCATGGAGGCCAAGACTCGCACGGCTTCGCCGGACACGGTCCTGTAAGCGCAAGTTACTCGAAGTGCCATCTTGCGCTGGACCGCTTGCAGCCTCTTACGGTTACGCTGGACGTTGACGGCCTCTTGCCAAACGGGAGCGGCGTACAACATCACGGACTGTGCGACGGTGCCCAACATCCTTCGCTTCGTCGGTTTTGGGCCACCGATGTTGGGCATTAGTCTAGCGAACGAAGTAACTATCGCCGTCGCCTTGTTGCACGCCGTACGGATGTGATCGGCAAAATTCAGGTTCTTGTCTATCTTTACCCCCAGTATGGTGACGAAGTCTTTGACTGCAATTGGGGAACCACCTAAAAGCAGCCTCATAGTGGGGGCTTTTCTTCTGCCGCGGATTACAACTAAAAGTTTAAGAGAAGTTAACATTTAAAAACATCGAGTTTTTAGGTCGAAATTAGGTCTACAAACCGTTAAAAATGTAATTCTTTGTTTTGTTTTGGCACTTGTGTGCTAGTAACGTGAAACAGAAATAATATTTCAACTTGAAAACTGAAAAAAATCAATGAAATTTCGTTTTTAAGCAAAGTTAAAGTACCTATGTATACGGTACATAATGTATATAAAAAAGGTTGACTTTGCCCCATTTTTTCGACACTTTCCAAGCGCATTTTTTATGATTTTTATTGTGTTCCTGAATCCTTGGGATGTTCCTAGCAAGAAACTATTATTAAACAGACCAAATGAATTACTTTAAAAATCACCATTTGTCCGCCTCCACCACACTGTGCGCCGTTGACCTTTTTTTAGGTATTTACCGTGTTTCGCCGAAATGTACTTTTTTTTCATAAAAATAATATGGTCACCATATCTATATGGTACTTTCGACCAAAGCATTTTTGTGGTGGAAATGTGTATCGTATCTAAACGGAGTATGATAGTTTTTGTTTTCTTTGGGCGTTAAGGCGGCAATAATGAACATAAGTGGTAGTCAGGTACGCCACTGCTTATGAGCAAAAACTGTACAAAAATTAATACCTGCATGCTTTTGATTGCAAAATCTGGATGAACAGCATCCAACCTATGGAATAAACCACTTGAGTAATTTATTCATTATTTTCGAAATTTTGAACACAACATCCTTGAATAAAAAAGTTAATCGAATGTAACCTTAGAAATAAAAATGTACATAAAGTTACTGTTCTACTTGAACTAATATTTTTCGTAATTTTTTGCGTTTACACGAAAGGTTAGATTAAAATCGGTGTTCTTCTCAAGGAAATGTTAACAATGAACGATACAGCAGCCCGAAAAAATACGGAGTGCATGGTACAAGCAGAAATTTGCGCAACGAAGGGCTAAATTTGGGGAAAACTTTGTAGTTCTTCTAAATCATAGATAGTTGTATTATTTTTGCGAACCCTTATCAGGTTCATTGTTGTCTTTTACAACCCTTACTAGTGACGTCCCTGACTTTTGGGATTTAGGGTCGCACCAAACCACTTCTTGTGTTAATTATGCCATATGTACTAATTATAGTCTATGTTTTCTGACTACAAAATTGTATTATGGTATCTTAACATAATGTTAATTATGTTTAATTATAGATCGACCTTTACTTATTGAACAGTTTATCATACTTTATCCCTCACACGCTTTGCTAAGAACGTTTACCCCACCAAGTACCAACCGGTAAAAGTTAAAATTGTCTTCTACTATATTTAAGTATTTAGTCTAAGGGTAATATTGAAAGGCGTTACCATCAGGTAGTTTGGTTACATTCGAGTGTGTTACTTAATTGTTGAAGCTTATTTGTGGTGGAATTTTGGTTACAAGTGACAATTTAACGTGATATCGGAAAAGTGTGATTATTACCATATTTGTACCTTCAAAAATTTAAAACGGCATTAATAATTGTCCCGCAAGTTTGGAAAAAAATAAAGAATACTTCAATGGTCAACAGTTTTTTCTCTATTTATGCTTGTCGTTCTTCGAGCAATTGCAAGAGGTATGTATTAATTTTTAAATTGTTGGATTAAACAGGTCTCCTTCATCGCTCCATTTAGAAATTCACAATTAATTGCATTTCAAGTTTTCAAATTTTTGTGTAAAGAAAGAGAGTGTCGCTGATAGTAATCTATGTTTTTTTTAAACAGGAAACGTTATTCATATTAGAAATTTTAATTTCAAACTTACTTATTAGTAATTCCCATTTTTTTTAATTTTTAAATTTTTCAACAATAACAATTAAATATTACTACGATAACTCAAATTAATAGATCAATAATTTATATTAATTACTTGCATTTCCATAGTTTTCTTGTAAATACCCTTTAAAGAGGTAATTAAGAAGTTGACGTAATTTAAAAAAATTTATGTAACATTAATTTATTTAAATAATTTTAATTACACTTGAGTTTAATTATCATGAAAATCAAGTTCGACACGTGAAAATAAACACTAATAAATTATGTAGGTAATAAAAAATAATCCGCTATTTTTTTCAATTACAATTGTATTACTTTTCTTATTCATAAATAATTTGTAATTAAAATTTTTATTTATTGTTACAATATGAATGTTTATAATATGGAAGAGTTGAAATAATTATTTATTGTAATTACGTGTGGTTAAACAAAAATGTTACAACCGTTTAAGCTTCATGCAAAGTTGACCTTCATAGCTAGCAAATTATTGCCATAAAATAGCTATGAAATTTTCAATATTCTTAATTTGGCGATACTATAAACAATAATCTATACTAAAATCAATTAGTAGCAAATTTAATTTTTAATAATCAGAGTTTTATTGCAATCAAAACGCTAATTAGAAGAAGCAACTTCAAATAGTTAAATTTGAACAATAGGTAATAATAATTTATTGATTACCAAATTATATAAATGATTTTGGCTTACAGTTCTACGATATTATGATCCAAATTTTGGATTAGAAAGTGATTTTTCCTTTATTGTTCGTCGGAAGTGAACTGTTAGCTGCCTTTTGCTTTTCTAACGACTTGCCTATTTTCTCAATTTTTTGGCCAATCATCTCACATTGATTGGTCACTTATTTTTTACACGCAATTAAGCCAATAAGGAATGTAAGCAATTGAAATTCGTCTTTTCAAAATTCAAGTGTAATTTCGGAGTCTGATCGGCTTGTTACCGTCTGGAATTTACTAATATAATATACTGGGTGGTTACACTACGGATTTTCCACTTGATTAGTCGTAAGTCCAAGTTTGATGATAACTTAAAACCATAATAATTTACTTTAGATGAATTGGTGATCATTGCATTCCAACTTTATTTGTTTAATGCAAACTTTTTTGACCTTAGGAACTTGTATGTTACTCGTATTCGCTTAGTTATAGAGAAATCATAAAATCTGAACAATGATTTTACGTCAAGTAAAAGATTATCTTCAAGTACTGATCCTTTAAATTAGCTTTCGTTATCTTATGTCATACAGTACTAAACGCGCCGTTTGCTCCAGCGATTGTTAGTTTGTGATCGGATTTCAAGAAGTACCCAGTACTCTACCGCAATTAATAAAAAAATATTTCAACCTGGCATTACCACTGTTACACTGTGATTCTTGGTGAGTCCAAAATATTTTGGCTAAAATTGTTCTGCGATTTTGCAAAAAAGTGATGTGGTTGTTTCTAGTCGTCACAAATTTAGTTTTAATGTGTTTGTTTATAGCATTTTTATACTTAATGTTATTTCAATTACTCTAATAGTAATAAATATTACGATTATTACTAGTTGCGTACTACTTATACTCAACCGCTACAAATTGTGACAATTGTGAAAATTTTGGAAAAATATCAAAAACGTGCTCCCCCCCTCAATCCTAGAAATCCGATATTTGTTCCTGGACGAATTTCTAGAAGTCTGAAATTTAACACCGGTTTTCGAGAAAAACACGTAAATTTTTGTTCAAGCACATAATTTGCAATATAAATTATTTTGGCTATTGGCCCAGCATTAATCAAGTTATTCGTGTTAAGCATGTGAAACATAAAACGAATAAACTGTTTAAGTTTGATTCATGTTCGATTTTTTTTACAATATAAAATTGCAAACTTTCTCGTAAGATCGACCTCGGTTGTGAAATGTTTCAGTGTATTTCCATTTGTTTCATTTTTAATTAAATAATATAATAAAAAATAGATGTGATAGAAAGTGTTTAAAAAAAGAGCAAGGAATGCAGGTATATATACATAGAATATAGCTTTCTATTTTGCATATTTTTACAAATTTTAATATGAATTTTTTTTTGTTCTTGATATACAAACAAATAAATTGTAGCGCCCTGTATATTTATTCCATTTAAATGAGTAAAATTATGTCAAGTTGTGCTTATTTTGAATAATAACTGCAGGCATTCAAATTTAATAAGGATTAGTCAATTACTTGATTAAGTTATACAATTCTAACCTATAATTTAAAACTCCACAAATTTAAAAACATAATAATATAAATTATTACTTTTATAGTAATAATTAAATAAACAATTTTACTCAGGTATATAATTTCTAGAAGAATGGTGAATTCTGTAACAAGAATGCGTCACTAATTTAAAAATGAGAATTATTATCAAGTTCCACAAAAGTTATGTCACCCCCGAAAATTGCTTTTTAAATTTATTTCCGGTTTGTCCGGAAATTAACTTACCTTTGTTTTTCTTTTAAACGGTACCTTTTTTTGTTTGTGACAGTAATGGTCACGATCATTAACAGCTAAATTTTGATCAAAATTAGTTTTTATTACTTTTTAATATTTTTTAAAATTAAGGTGAATTTAAAGATTAGGCAACCGATAAAGATCAACTACCTTGCTCCAGTTGTGATGATAATAATAAGGTTATTAACTATCAGTAATCAATTTAACACAATGTTTTTGCTAAGTACAGTGCAACCTCGACTTGACGTACTTAAACTAAATTTATTAAGTCACATTACTTTTTATTATATTTCTTTAATTTTCCTTTTTTTCAATTTTAAATAAAAAATTTTGATTTAATCAGCAAATAAGATATTATCACATCTATTGTAAAATTTGAGTGTTTTCTTATTATTTTGAAGGTTGTAATCATCGAGCTTAATTTTTCACTAAATTTACTTATCAATTAAATGAATTTTTAACGATTTTATTTATCGTCCGTAAACATTTTGACTTGTGTTACTTGAATAATTTTCAAAAATATTTTTTAAATCCAAAATTATTTCCTACATAAACACGATAATCGTGAACTATTCATTATAATGAAATGTAATTTTAAATTGCCATCTTCGCAATAATTATTTACGTCAACATTAATAATTACGTAAAGCCAATATTTTGTGAGTAATTCGATCAAAATAAATTTGAACACTTAGTAGTTTGGTGCGATCTCTAATTGAGTTCCAGAGTGTCGAGACTCCGTGATAGCAAAATTGACCAATTCAAGGTCCGAAAGTTTCTGACGTCATTTTCTAATTATTTAAATCATAATTGTTAATTTTCGGGTTAATTACATTTAAAATAAATTTAAACTTCCATTAGTCAACACCGACTTAATTTATGGTGATCCGGAAAATTCAAATTTTCCATTTGCGCGCAGTTAATCGAGGGTTAATTTTAATTAACCCTACATTGATTGCAGTTAAGCAGAATATCGAAACGAATTTATTACATTCCAGTTTTAAAAAATGAATGTAGAAAAATGCAATTGAGTTTCGGATTTTCTTTCTGAAAAATTTTTATAATAATTTTAATATAAAGTTCTTTCATAACAAATTGCAATGTTTACGTCGTGTGTAATAAATCATTTTAGGGATACGCAACCTTGTCGTTAAAAATTTTATTAAATTTTTCGGACAATTTATTTTAAAAATGTGAAAAAAGCAATAATTAAACAACTAAAACATTTATAACTGGTACAAAAAATCAATTAAGACCGTCTTATCGTAATCTAATTCCTTAGATCGGTATCAAAAAATTAATCACTTATTAAGTTTTAATTAATTCAGGTTAAATGTCGACCCTTAAATTGGATAAGTTTCTCATTTTAGTTAATATATTTTTTAATATTTTATTAGTTTTACTCCAGGGCCGTCGCCTGCAGCCACTGCGGGGCGAAAAATTTAGTGGCCCGTGTAATTTTTATGACTTTCTGCAACGTTCAATTCGATTAAAAAATTACGTCCAATTACTTGCACCCAAAAAATTAATTTTTGAGTTATGGGTGGTAGATACAAAATTCAAAAAAATTTTGTTTGGTTATGTTTGCTGATTTTATACCCAAAAAGTTCAAACAGACTTTTTGATTGTTGTTTGCTTCGAAGTGATACAATAAAATAATTTGTTAGATAACAATGGCTATTAAATATTGTAAAATTAATTACTTCTATGATTTTATATGTGTTTATCACGTTGACAATATTATGTTATGTTATATTATTTTATTGCGGCCTTGCACTGTCTCATTAGCGGAAAATTGTAACTCATGTTCATTACTTGATCCAAGTAAGCAAAGTGTGGTTCATTTTCTACGGTTTTTTTTATTCACTAACGGTGCGAAATGCAAAAATATTTAGTAAGTAGTCAATTGCTTCATTAAAAATGCAATGCGGTCTACAACTGTTAGTTGATAAAACAAATTTTGCATAATTTTTGGGAAATTTAAATTCAAAAATTACACACGGTGTTCAGTTGATTAATGAATGTGTGAACAAAGTCTGAAGGTTTTAAATTAGAGACTTAGCAGCACTAAGTTTAATTTCCATTATTGATAATAAAATAATCTGCAATTAGTTAGTGATAAAGTGTTAATGACAAAATTGAACTATTGATATTACAAAACTGCCTAAGTTTCTCAGCACGTGAAAATTCGGAACAGTGGCGTGGATCGTGATTAACGCATTTTTCCAATTTTCTGATTGTTTACACGATTCGAAGTACAATTTATTATCTATATAGGCCGTTCTAAAAGTGTTTTCCCCAGAACATTTTTGATTAACGCTATTAAAACAAATGGATTTGGGTTAAAATCCCACATCCGCATATTGGATGAGCACAATGACCTCAAAAATGAAGAAGTTGATAAAAATAATAAATTCCCTTGATATAAAATGTCGTTCAAGTTCAACCTTGATAGCCCTTACGAAACAGACGCCACTGATTGTAACTAATTGTTTTTTAAACTTCACATATCGAGAAATCATATTATTAAATAAACTTCTCACGATAAGATAGTTCGAAATTTTGTTCAATTAATAGCAAAGTTTTAGTCATTGCTCGCAGAGGTGTTACAAAACCTTAAGTTTTTAAAATTTTTAAAGTGTTATCGATAAATTATTCACATCAAAATTCTTATCGACCCGATTCACAAACCATCACGTACATGCGATTAAGGTAATTTGAATTTTAACGTGGAATTTTAAAGATCTTCAATGTCAGTCCTAGAAGGTTGTAAACGAAAAAATGCATGTCTTAACAATAAATTATGTGTTTTATAACTCACGACTTTGATAACACCGTAACCGTCGTCCCAGTCCAGTGTATTAATTTTATTTATTTTTCAGCATTATTTGCATCTTTGGATGCACCCCAGAAGCGCACTTGCTAGCAACGAAACGACAAAAACAAGAATATAAATTAACGGTCCTCCTGTTGGGCGGAATTCAACCTTCTCACTTTCCGCCCTACTACTAAACAGTAAGTAAATAAAAATAATACCAAAACTTTTCGTTATTTTTAACTCTTCTAATAGCAATGGTTCTGTTCGCAAACTATCCCAAAGAAGGGACTGACAATGATGTAGAAAGTGCCACTCATCCGCCCCATTCGGATAGCATTGGCGTTGGAAACGAAGGCCAATATTCGGTGGCAGCGATCGGAAAATTGGTGCACCATCTCGACGGTATCAATGGTGACTTAGTGGGAATTAAAGTTGAATCTCTTCAAGACGCAAAATCTCTTGACTCTCTAGATTCCACAAAATCTACCGACTCCATAAAATCCATTACATCACAAAATGATTCAAATTCGGAGGATTCCCCAAAACAGGAACAATGGTACTCTTTGATGTTTCAAATCTTGATCCCGTTCATAATCGCTGGTTTTGGAACAATTGGTGCTGGATTAATTTTAGGTGAAGTTGAGGTAAAAACCCGCTTAAGCCCGAAGAACTCCAGAAATCAATCAATTTTTTTTTTCAGAATTATCCAGTATTTTCCGAAGTAGATTCGTTGTATATTTTGGTACCTGCCATCATAGGATTAAAGGGAAATTTGGATATGTGCTTAGCGTCAAGATTATCAACCCAAGCAAATTTAGGAAATATGAAGATGAATCGATCAACACTCAACTTAGTAATTGGAAATATTGGATTGGTGCAAATTCAAGCCATTGTTGCTGCAATTATAGTGTCTCTTTATGCCACATTTATGTCAACAGTGATACTAAAAAATGAATTCCATCTCGAAAAATCACTACTAGTGATTTGTTGCAGCACCTTAACAGCAACGCTTTCTTGCTTTGTGCTAGGTAATTTAATTAACGTGCATTTTTTTTCTAAAATTAACGATTTTAACTTTCAGACTTTGTGCTTACTGGTGCAATATTTGTTTCGCATAAAATTGGACTAAATCCCGATAACTTAGCAACACCATTAGCTGCAAGTATTGGAGATGTAGTTTCCATAAGCGTCCTATCACAATTTGCGGGACTTCTCTACACTCTGCTAGATGAATATTCCTGGATTTATTATGTTATTATCGCAGGATATGTTCTAATTTTACTTCCAGGATGGATATTGCTCGTGATTAACAACGAATACACTAAGAAAGTTCTTACCCATGGTTGGGTTCCTGTGATTTCAGCACTTTTCATTAGTGGGTAAGTTAGGCTTCCTTTTTTCTAAAAGAAAAAATGCTAAAGCTTGTACATTTCAGAATTGGAGGTTTAGTTTTGGACAATGCTGTAGGGAAGTATCGTGGATATGTTGTGTTCCAACCAATCGTAAATGGAGTTGGTGGAAACTTAGTCTCTGTGTATGCAAGCCGTATTTCCACCATGCTCCACAAAAGCTCTCTTCTTGGAATTTTACCACCACATACTAAGCAATTTGTTTGGCCATGGACTGCTTTATTTGGAGGAGGTAATTAGAAAAACGCATTCCACTCTAACTCTTACTAATCTATTATTTTTATAGTTTTATCGGCAAAGACCGCAAGAATTTTGTTATTCTTGGCACTACCAGGGCAAACTCTATTTGTTTTTGTGGCCGATATCATATATAACAAAGGGGTATTGACCATAACGGCACCGTTTGTTTTTACGTACTTAACGATTGTACTAATTCAAGTGATGATCTTGTTGTACATTGGCCATCTGCTAATCCATACTTTATGGAAGCGGAAAATCGATCCTGACACTTCCGCCATTCCATACTTAACAGCATTGGGAGATTTGTTTGGATCAAGTCTCTTATTGGCAGGATTCATGTTTCTTGAATCCGTTGGACAATACTATTAGTCTGTAGTTCCGTATTTAAGATCGCCAAAGATTTAACTACTTACAACTTTTTAACCAAAAAGTATCATAATTTGGGAGTATTTTTTAAATGTTGCAATCGATTGCACTACTCCCAATTAGTAACTTTCAGTATTCGTAATTAATGTTATTTCGCAATTAAGATTTATTAAATTATTTTATTTTACAAGTAATTTAATTTAAATTTAATATAGTATTACTTTTTATAATGCTTTTGATTACTTTTCGTTTTGTGAAAAGTTCGTTTTATACATTGTGAAATTAAAGAGTTAATAAAATTTTTAATTTATTTTTTTTACTGATTTTGCAAATATTATCTGTTTCCACAACAATTGATGCTTTTATATTCTGAGTGAATATGTTCTCGAAGCTGCATTATCCAACTACTAGAAGAAAAACGGCAGAACATTATAGAGACAATAATTGAGGTTTCTATCCGCTTTCTTTTGAAAATAAAATTGAGAGAGCAATGCTTGGTGTTTTCCTAAAACAGAATACGGACGTGGTCAGTGAGTGCACAGTGAGGCCAAAGATCCGAAAACTTGGCCAACGATCAAATTTTAGTTCAAGGTTAAAAAGTTTAGATTCAGTCCAAAAAATCACATCTTGGATTGAAAAAAATTACGAAACTTCGCATTTTAAAAAATCTAGCTTCTTTTTAGAAGTATTATTTGATAAGGGTTGAAAAAAATTACCTTGAAAATAAATATTTTAATCGTTAAAAATCTCCGTGTTCTTGGCTGTAACTTCTAAAATAACAATTAATAGCAGCCAATTGCTGCTGCCAGTAATATGAAGCCAATCTCCAGGCCGTAAAAGAAGCCCAATTCGGAAATAGTTTTTAGGGTGGGACCCTAGAAGATCTACGTTTGATTGTTGTTGAACGGATGGTAGCTTTGACTGTTTACCTCCTGGGAACGTTCTTTGAAACTAAGGGAATGGTGGTGTCATCCTTTGTTGGCTTTTAGTGTGACGTGAAAGTGTCATTTTCACCAGCGACGGTTAACCGCCTTGCGCTTCCAAAGTAGACAATGGTGTCTCATCCTTGCTGGTTATCAATCTCGTTTTTGCCTTTGTGAACATGATGCTCTGGATCATGGTTTCTATAACCATCCACAGTTCGCCTCGCTTGCCAACATCGTTTTCCCGATATTTTCCGGTGTTAGGATCGTCCGTGGTATGTCATTTGCTTCGTTTCGGGCATGGGCTCAATTCCGTTACGCGAAGATGGTGTGCGCGGCGGCATCTTCTTCTCCGCAATGGAAGCACTCGTCTGAATCCACTCTTCCGTATTTGCGGAAGTACTGATTGAAGCAGCCATGCCCGGTAAGGAACTGGGTGGTTTCGTATGTCAGATCCCCGTGCTTCCTGCGAAACCACAGTTCAATGTCGGAAATTAACTTTGCTGTTCACCTGCTTTTGTTCGAGTTTTTCCACAGGAGTTGCCACTTCCAGGTGGTTGGAGGGTTATTTTCGAGTCGTCGAGTGGGGTCTGGCATATCTCATCCGTGCATTGAGATAGATCGGCATTTGGAATGGTAGTACCAGCGCCGCGTCGGTGGAAACCTTCCTATATGCCGTTAGACAGATTGTAGCTTCTTTCTGTGGATCTGTTTATCTAGAGCATCCATCCAGATTGGAGCTGTATACATCATCACCGAGTTGTCCCACTCCACATAATCTTCTTTTGGCTTCGGATGGGCCCCTGATGTTGAGCCCATTTATGTTGGGCCAGTTTATGGCAGTGCCGAAAAGGACTTCCTGCTTTTTCCTAATATGGCGTAATTCAAAACCGATCAACTTTGATAGCACACAGCTGGGGAACTAATGGGACTAGAAAGTTATTCTATGCGAGGATTTACAGATCATTGAATGTAGTTCTACTCGGTCGGGGACTCTTTTGCGTCGTATAAACAGGAAAAAAAATCAGCAAAATCTGAAAACTACGTTTTATGGGGCTAGAATGATTTTTTTAACTTTTGCTTGGAATTTTATTGGTATTTTGACGGGAATCCACCCACTCGATTTGGAATTGTTCCGACTACTGTTGTTATGGCGTGAAGCCAAAAATAAGACAACAACCACGTTTATGGAACACGAGATGATCCCCGATAACTTAAAATACAGGGTGGATATCAAAAGAAGAATGCACGAGATAATCATGACCGACTGGCAACGCAGATGGGAAGCAGAGAAGGTGGGTAGGAAAAATCACCTTCCAACTGGTCCAGTCCTCACAGGACACAGTGGGTTTAGCCTGCATCTCAAGCGATGCTTGCCTTATGTGTAAGTTTGGTGGGGTAAGTGAAAACGGGGTAGAACCCCCCGCTGCAGACCCATTCGGAATTAACCATGAATAGTTTCGATTAGAAAAACGGTTAGGTGAAAAACATGCAATCGCTGATACCGGGGAATGCAAAAAAGAGAAAAAGCTAAACTTGAAAAGAGTGGACAATACTAAGGGCCGGTTGTATAACAGAGGTTCAACCTCGATTAAGATAAAAATGCTGTATCAGCCAATCAAATGGCAGAAATCTCTGGGTTAACTCTTACTCAAGGATTAGCCTCTGTTATACAACCGGCCATAAAAACCTACCAGCAATTTAGGTAGGCCGAATTGAAGGGCGGATTTAAACAAAAAAGATTTTTTGTTTAAATTTTGTGCCCTCCTATTGGAAGAAGTCACGAGTCGCCACTGTATAAATGTATGAAAATTCTCGGTTTCTCGCGTTTATAACTCGGAAAGGGTTGATTTAACGAAAAAATATGCTTAGAATAT
Source organism: Podabrus alpinus (assembly GCA_932274525.1). Classification (NCBI taxonomy): domain Eukaryota; kingdom Metazoa; phylum Arthropoda; class Insecta; order Coleoptera; family Cantharidae; genus Podabrus; species Podabrus alpinus. The sequence continues at coordinate 12,348,892 of OW026455.1, forward strand.
TTTTTGTAGATAATTTTATCTTGAATAATATTAATAATAGGTCACTTTGGCGTAAAATCAGCATTTAACAAGGTATTTGCGAAAACTCTCATTTCGGTATCTTCGAACCCAGACCTCGTAGGATGGTGGAAAATTTAGGATGTTAACTAGAGACTTCAAATAAAGCTATTACAATTGTCGCAGAAACTCCAGCCCTGGCTGGTCGTTAGATTTATCGCCGATACGGACCTGGTCACCCGCCGAAGATAGTACGCCCCTGCGTACGACTATTTGTAAATTTATTTTTATTTTGAATTTTAATTTCTGCCCTTACCAATTGCCACACAAAAAAACCTTAACTGGCCTATATAAGCGCAGAAGAGTGATTTTAAGACCAGTAACCATGTGAACGCGGTAAGGGCAGAAATTGTAAGTACCTTTTACTTTTATTATTATTGAAAATTTATTATAGAAATTTTCAACATATCTTCAAGTAATAATTGCTAATCGAATAAACGAATAATAAGTAGCGTACGGCCGTATATTTGTTTTGGAGTTATTGAATTGTTACAAGTGAAGGTTGTTCGGAATATTCCCGCCTGCCGTAGTTGAAGGTTTACTCAACAACAATGATTTCTAGATATTCTGGAGTTTTTTTTAATTCAAATCTCAAGGGATGACTGTTTTTATGAAAAAAAAACTTGTTACTCGATTTTATCTGATTTCATTGGAACAACAACGATTGAAATGAAAAACCTCGACATCGTTTTGAAGCAAAACTGGCAGTGATTTTAATAAATACGTTTATTTTCCCAGACTAAAAAATATTTAATAAAGTTAGAAAAGTCCGTTCAACATAAAACAAAAATTAATTACGAATTCTGAGTATTTTTTAATCATTTCTTTTCTACCCTTACAGAACGGTCGCTTTACCAGTAAGATTTTTTTAAATATTTTTCTAATTATAGCGTGGTAAAATTAATAAAATTGCCAAGTTTCGTAATTTTATGGTAATAATTTCTCCATCCCTTATAGAGGTTACCCTTTTTTAAGATGCGATTGTTTTTATGTAATTTTTCTATGAACCTGAGCCTATTTGTGAGAAAGCTTTTGGTATAATATGTATCTCATCCCTTTTATTATTCAAACAATTATTATTATAATAACTATAAGAAAAGATACTCACGTTTTTGCCCTTTAATTTTTTTGCACATAAAATTAAAAATTTGAATAACGAAACCATCAAGGAAATGAAATACAAATCAGTGCATAATTAGTCAAAAGACTAAATGAACAATGTCAAGGTTACAAGAATTTCATTAATTTATAATTATTCTATCTTTCAAAACTTAAAAGATTCGAAATGGCAAATTTGTTACCGTTATTATTGATTATAAAATTTTGGAATAATCAATACCGTCATACTAATAGGTATAACATTATGTAATTTTCCAAAGAAACAAGTGCTACTATTAAGTAAATAGTACTTTTATAAAAGCACCAATTTTTTGATATTATAGCTGAAGAAGACAAAATAAGTATACTATAAAAAAGAATTTAAATTTTTTAAACATCTACCAATTTTACTACTTATCACACATATTTTATTGCACATTACAGAAATAGCAATAAAGCAATTTTAGTATTAGTAGTATCTGTATCAGGTTGATGCATAAGTTCGTAGCGTTTTTGGTTTCCATTAAGGTAAGAGTGCTTTGGAAACAAATTTGTTTGAGAAATATCAATGTAACTTTAATGCCATAGTATTCTTGAATTTGGAGTGTCAAGTACAAAAAAATTGAATATTTCCGACATATCCTTTTGTTTGAGTTTAACCGAGGAGTTAAGGCATCGGAGGCCTCTAGCACCATTTGTGCCGTGAGAGAAGAGAACGCCATCGTGGAAAGTACTGCACGAAAATGGTTTTCTCATTTCAAAAAGGGCCATTTTGATATGAATGATTTCCCACGTTCAGGGAGACCATCCGGCTTTGATGAAGACCGATTGAATACTTCAATTCGTGATGATCCACGTCAATGATGAATTGTGATCAATCAACAAACTATCGTACGACATTTGCATTCCATGGGAAAAGTTCAAAGGTTGGGTGTTTGGGTACCATACGTTTCGAGCGAAAACAACAAAAATCAGCGTGTACCATTTGTGCTTTTTTGCTTGCTCGTCACCGTTTAGCTCGTCAACAACATCGACCGTTTTTGTCCCAAATTGTTACTGGTGACGAAAAATAGTACCATTACAGCAACATCAAGAACAGAAAGGAATGGCTGAGCCCTAACAAACAAGCAAATCCTCGTGCAAAAGGTAATACCCATCCACGCAAGGTAATGTTGTGCATCTGGTGGAATAAAGAAGGCGTCATCTACTATGAATTGCTTCCGAGGAATGTAACCATCACTTCTGAGGTTGATTGTCAACAACTGCGTCGCCCGGAGGCTGAAATTCAAGAAAAACGACCGGCAAGACGGCATCAAGTGGTTTTGCAGCATGACAATGCCCGTGCGCATACTGCTAACATTACAAAAGCAGCTATTCAAAACCTCGTTTGGGAGGTTATTCCACATTCGCCCTATTCTCCTGATCTTGCTCCATCAGATTTTCATCTTTTCCGCCCTCTATCCAACAATCTCCGCGGAATCTCATTTAATGACGTTGCTCTTCAAAACTGGCTCGACGCCTTCTTCACCTACAAACCACCGGATTTCTTCAGGCGTGGAACCGAAAAACTGCCAAAACGTTGGGAGTCAATCATAAACAATGCTGGAGAATACATCGTCTGCTTACTGGTAAAACCAGGTAACTGACATAACCATAGTTTTGAGATAATAGCGTTTGAAAGTTTGACGTTTAATAACTAAGCAGTATTAATATGTATTGTGTTGTAATTTATTTCTAAGAAGGATTATAGTTTTAGCAATGTCATAATACTTTAAATTAATGTGTAAGATAATAAATAAATAGTGAAAATCCCGATAATTTAAGAAAAGGGAGGTAGTTATCATGTTCTGCCTGTAAAAATTAAAATATCTATTTCTGCCCAATAATTAGATTTATCATAATAATAGTCATAACAAGACAACTGTTTTATGAAAGTATTTGCATATACAGCATTTTGGCATGGAGAAAACAGATAAAAATAGATTTTATGAGTAAATTTCAAGTTTTTGTTGAAGTTATTTGGTTTTGCCTGTAGGCTCTCTAGAAAATCTAACAGTTTAAAGAAAGTAATAATTAATACTTTTAGTCTTACCACAACTATTAATTTGCCAGTAGTCTAATAAAATGTATTTTATTGTATTTTTATTAATAAAATTAACTCATAAAAGTTACAATAGTAAAAATAATATTAAAAATCTTCGTCCGATTCTTCATCCTGAGCAGGCTCTGGTAAGCGATCCACAACGTCGACAGTTCTCAAGCTCCGATACCAGCCATGAAACTCTTCTGGGATGACACCCTTGTCGCAAAGATTCAAAAGGTCTTTTTTCTTTGCCAAGCTAATTGGTAACGATTCCTGATAAAGCTGTTTTAATTCATCAGGCTGCGAATCCAACGTTGACGCCTTGTTACCTTGTTTCTTCTAGTCCGTTTTCGTGTTTGAGTGGTTTGAACATTGAAATATCGAAAATCTTCGGACATGTCGTAGTTAAAGAAGATTTTATTCGTTTCCCCTTTTATGTATTTCAATCTTTTAATTTTTAACCACATCAATTGCTTCCCATTACTATCTTTCACACGGTTATTTATTAACTTCTTTGATAAATCTTTCAAATCATAGAACTCATTGTATTTGAATTCTATGGTTTTGTACGCCTCTTTGCGTACTTTTTTTCCATCTATTACAACGTTTTTCGGAGCCCTCGCGCGTTGAAAAATTGATTTATAATCTGACATACAATAAACAGAAGAAGCTTTCTTAGCAGATTCGATGCTGATATGCATAGAATCTACTTCCATGTAACTGTGTCCCGACTCTAAGGAACTTGTGCTCAATTACCTGTAAATGATCTATTTTCTGCACAGCCCACAATAGCAATGCTGAAACATATTGGTTTCTGTTCTGACCTCCACAGGTATCAGAAAATAAACTAATTTCAGATACTTCTTTGGACACGCAATTCGACAGATAATAATAAAGTATGCTACCGATTTCTGAGCTCCCTCTCTTCCCGTTTATTTCAGACCATGGAAAACAATACCCCGAGTTAGGTAAAGCAGATTCATAGATGCAAAGATTATAGACGCATATTTTTCTACAGTAGTATAATTGACCAACTAAACCGCTTGGAATTTGTAATACAGCTTGTAAATCAAAAGTCACAGAGCTGAAATGATTCTCGTTAGTTGCCCTTTCTTTATCCTTCTGTTTTTCTTTATTACAATTCTCTTTCCTTTGAATGTGTTGTTTATAATTTTCTTCCATTTCTTGTTTACCTTCTATTTACTTCCAACCTAGCATATTTAGAACACACTACACATTGATCTTTCTTCGTTACGAAGAAGCTTAGATTATATTCGGTTGAAAATATTCTTCGATGCGTTATTTCGGATACTGGTTCAATTTTGTCTCTTTTACAATCTTCCTTATAAAGATCATGCATTTTCTTAATGGAAAGGGACGTGTCTAAGTACTTTCGTTTTGATGTCTGTCTTATATAGTGGGGTTCCATAGTCGGATTCGATTCAATGTGGGCCTGCACTAACTTTCGGCTTGCCTCACTAGTTTTATTAGGTGGTTCATGTGTACCTCTCTTGTCAATGCTTGCGTAGGATCCGGTATCATTTGTATTTTTTATGGCGTCTGTAATAACCGAGGGAGAAATACAAAGTGTTTTGCAGAAAAACTTCTCACAAACTCGGTACTTGTTAAAATCTTTAAGAAAGTAACATTTTTTGGAATATTGTCTTCGGTTTTTCGATCCTTTTGGATTGGCAACAACCCTTTTTGGTGGTTCACATTCAATACGAACAATTATGAAATTTTTTTGGCCTTTAAAATCTAAGTTCCAATACTCTCGGCATATTTGATTTCTTTGATCTATAGCGAAAGTCTCATTGCATTTGAATGTACATTTAGTGCAATCAATCTCTTGCGGTATCTTTGCAGGTCTTTGATTTTTCCTAATTCGATAAGCTGCACCATCCGAACGCTTCCTCTTCGCCACGTTTACAGCCCAATCTTGTGGATTTGAATTTCTCCAGCGCTTCAAAGGACGTGTACTCTTCCACACTGCATTTAGCAGAACACACCCAACTTGCAACAGAATGTGCATCAGAACTTTCAGCTGTCGATATGCCAGAGAGTACCTCGCTCAATTTCTGGTTCACCTAAATTCTCTGTTAAAGAATCATCTATGCCAAAATCATCTTCATTAGGTAGGTAGGTAAGATCTTCGTCTGAAAAATCACTATCGAAAATGTCTAACATTTCTTCAACGGTCCTTTGCTGACAATCTCCAAGCACGCTTTCATTGTTTTTTAGAATTTGCTTCCGTTATATAAGAAATCTTACTGTTCGGATTATCTTATTAAAGATAATCCATGGAGATTTAAAGATAAACCATATTTATGTGGTTTTACCTGTAGGAATCAAAAACTGATATCTGATTGTTCATTCAAGCAAAAGAAGTTATGTACCTTTACCCTATTTTAATTCTACTTTTCTACTAGCAGATAAGAATAAATGCATTTAACTGTTTTTGCTTGTATACATTCTTGACTAATACTAAATAAACGACATTAGTGTATTTCACCTGATATCAAATATATAACAAGGTGGAACTCGCTTTAGCGGCAGTTCTTAGGCTTCTATACAGCTACCTTTCTGGTGTGGAAAGTTGTTATTATCTGGTTATTTTTGATCGCCATATAATGTAACACCACATAATCAGATAATCTGCACCAATTAAATTTTTTGCGATTGGTAATTATCATTTACTATATAAGTAATAACAATCAAACTTTTCCATTCTATTAGAAATTTTACTTCTCTGTAATGTATGGTCCTTTTTTTGAGGTGGACCAATCCTCTACTTTCTCTTTTATTTATAACTTAACTTCACTAACCACATCAATAAAAAATTATTTTTTCACATCAAAGTAAAACAAGTAGTTTATATAGGGAGACCTCTTCGAAAATATCTTTAACTTAGTAAATTTCTTTCGAACATTTGCGTATTTCTAAATTGCATTAGTGAATCGAAGCAACGGATTAACAGATTAACGCAATACTATATGTATAGACGAAGTATTTAAAATATAACAACGTATCAGTTGATCAACGTTATGATTGGCTCTGAAACATGCGGACGGACACGAAGCCAGACCATAAGGCTTCTTTCTATACCTTGGATAGAAGGCTAAATAAGGCTTCTTGTTATACTTTGTATAGAAGCCTAAAAGTAGCGCACTGGCTACCCAGTTCTTAGACCTCTATGCACACAGAGTATTTCCAACACGATTTGAAACGCTCTGTATGATTTTGAATTATGAGGACGGACGGACGGACAGACGGACGGACAGACACGGAGCCAGATCATAAGGCTTCTTGTTATACTTTGTATAGAAGCCTAAAAGTAACTAGAATTTTTGTTGGTAAAACCGTGTAAAACTAGCTTTAACTGATTTCGCGGAAAAAAGTTAACCTTAAATACATACCAAAAACAAATGTCAATAATAATTGAAGGGCTTAGTGGAAAAAGTAGTTAAGTCACTTTTTTTTCAATTTGTAGTTGAGCACATTTTCACATTGCGGCATTTATTCTCTACAAATTAGTTTAAAAATCAACAAATTGAAAAAAAAGTGACTTAACTACTTTTTCCACTAGGCCCTTCAATTATAACCTACAATATTGACACATAAAAATATTACTTATCAGTCTGTTACCTATGTTGACAGCCCAATATTGCTCTGTTAACTTATCAGACGACTTGACAGACTGGTAACTGCTAAAAGTCATTGGTGAATACAAATATATCACATTAACAGACTGTTATTGACTTGACTCTCTGTTAGCAACTTAACAGAGCTTGGTGAATACGGCTGTAAATGTCACTGATTACATTTTTGCTTGGAAAAACAAAAACACGTCTGGACTAGTCGACTGTTTACTCGCAACACCGGCAGGCCGCTTGTGTTAAATTAATAATTATTATTAATAATATTAAAATTAATTATTAATAATGAAATTATCATCTTAAACCTAGTAAAACACTTAAATATTAGTGGGATATTCGAATGTTTGAATATGCCGTAGTTGGTAATTTGTTCGAGAGAAATTCGTCCAACTCAGCATTTGTACGACTGAACATTTAATCGACAGGGCATTTTCAAACAAATTTCTGTCGCACATAACACTGTCGAACAAATTACCTAGAATCGAGTATTCGAATACTCGATTTCCCAGCCCTCGTAGATATAACACTACCATAACACACCAGCTACAAGATTTTTTTTTAATTAATTTGATTTTGATTAAAAAATATTAGTTTTTTGATATCTATGATATCAAAACCCTAAAATAGCATCGTCCGAACCAAGTAACGTGATATAACATGCTTCGAAAATATTATTTTTAAAGCATGGTATATAAGTTACGTTCGTAATATAGATTGTACCATAATTGCTGACTTTCGATGTGATAAATACTGAAGAAAGATATGATTTCGCGCTATGCTGAAGAAAAATTGGTCACAAAGTTGCTAATGATTGTAATTTTACATACAATTTCTTAACGGTGTGGATATATTGTTCAAAAGATAAAAATACAAATAACGGATAAGCAGATAATGCAATAAATGGATAAACAGATTAACGGATCAACAGATCAACAGATCAGCGGATCAATGTATCAACGTATCAATATATCAACGTATCAATGTATCAACGTATCAATGTATCAACGTATCAATGTATCAATGTATCAACGTATCAATGTATCAACGTATCAAAGGATCAACAATTTACTATATAGGTTACACTTTGTATTTAAAATTTAGGTAATACTTTTGAAAAGGAATCGATATAGCAAGTACCACTAATTTATAAACATGAACAACTCAAGCAATTATTCTAGCAGCGACTTTTCCGATTCCGATTTTGATTCTGATGAAAGCAATACAAAACATCATCTAACCTGTAATAATAATAAATTGCATTAGCGAATCGAATCAACGGATTAACAGATTAACGCAATACTATATAGACGAAGTATTTACAATATAACAACGTTTCAGTTGATCAACGTTGATTGGCTCTGAAACATGCGGACCGACACGAAGCCAGACCATAAGGCTTCTTTCTATAATACCTTGCATAGAAGCCTAAATATGGCTTCTTGTTATACTTTGTACAGAAGCCTAAAAGTAGCGCACTGGCTACACAGTTCTTAGACCTCTATACACACAGTATTTCCAGCACGATTTAAAACACTCTGTATGATTTTGAATTATGCGGACAGACGGACGGACGGACAGACACCGAGCCAGATCATAAGGCTTCTTGCTATACTTTGTATAGAAGCCTAATTGCTATACTTTTTATAGAAGCCTAAAACCACTTCGAACACGCTCAGAAGATAACTGCAGACGATTCCAAGAAACGCTTAGAACTAGTGTACGGTTTGTGCAAAGAACAAACAATATGTCACGCGGATGGTGGATGTGGAAATCATCAACCTGTAATTAGAAAATCGGGTCTCGATTTGACGGCCGAATGGAAGGAATCCGACGGAAAGGTTCCACAAGAAAATAAAAGTAGCGCACTGGCTACCCAGTTCTTAGACCTCTATACACACAGAGTATTTCCAACACGATTTGAAACGCTCTGTATGATTTTGAATTATGCGGACAGACGGACGGACAGACGGACGGACAGACGGACAGACACCGAGCCAGATCATAAGGCTTCTTGCTATACTTTGTATAGAAGCCTAAAAAGTAACATTTAATTGTTTTTCATACGGCATAACTTTCGAACGGGGGGAGGTATCAATTAACTTGTTTTACCAGTAGAAAGAGCGCAAAAAACTTAACATGCCGATATATTTAACTCATTTTCGAAAATTTTGCAGTTACTTGGTTTTACCAGTAAGCAGACGATATTATTGATTAGTTTATGTATTTTTTATATTTAAAAAAATAAATTTTAAAAACGCTAAGAACTTATGCATCAACCCGGTATATTATCCTCAATTTTAAGTAAAATAATTTTAAAATGCCACCCAGTGAATTGCAGCCATCTTTGTGAACCCCGGACAATCACATTAGGGACAAACCCTAATGTGATTATTAATTTAAGTAGTGCTTAAAAGTTTAATTTCTTATGATTAATTATTTATTCTTTGCAAATAAAAAATAATTTAATTTTTCATTTATATTCAATTTTATTCAAAACAAGCAATCATGGGGAGGGGTGCAAGGTACCAACGTGTAAAAGTACATTTTTAAATTATTTAGCAATTTTAATTCATTTAGCCATTTTTTTTTAATTAAAAAAAAAGTATTCCCCTTTACCCCCTTACCACCAAGTTGGTTTATTTTAATTGGTAAATCTATCAAAATAAATATTGGTAAATCGAAGTCAATAAGTTTGAATCACGTTATAAAAAATATTTAATATCTTCATTTCGTCCAGTGAAAGAATAATAACCTAATAAAACCGCAATCATTTATTATTACAATATTTAAATGTTAATTTTTGAATAATGTAAAAGATTTTTTTAATATAAAAATGTGAATTTAATAATAAGGAACTTTTTACAACGACTATAATCACCACATGATTGTGTAAAAATACTAAATTTTAGTTTCAAATAACAGTATTTACTTTAAAAAATATTATTACAAATAATAAAACTCACCTGTAGTTTTCACACTGTCACGATATTATAATAAAAACTAATTTCAGTTATTTTGTAAAATTGCACGAAAAATAAAATTACTTTATTTTATATGCATCAAAAACAAATTAAGACTAAAAAAATCGCGAATCACGAAATTTTTAGTACCGTGATAACTCTCTGTCGCCAGATTGAAAAAAGGGATTCACTGTTGAACTGTACGGGTGTACTCATGATGTTTGTTACCTCGTATTAAAAATTCTGCAATATTTTCTTAGCATTTCATGAAATTTTCTTACTAAACTACCGATGACATAATCAGGGGGTGGCTCAAACTCCCCTAAACACTTAAAAAGCCCCAAGAAAACGTGAGCTAATAATTTATTTTTAGAGGTTTACTGGGTAAACCCGCTCCGTACACAAAACTCAAAAAAAAGGTTCTGGTGACGCCACTGTTAATTAGCCCTAAACTCTTAATAATGATATTCTTTTAAATAAACAAAATGAAATCGAATTATACGTTGCTGATTTACAGGGTTTGTTCTTTATTTAATTATCGGGTTGATGCATAAGTTCGTAGCGTCTTTTTTAAAGAAATCCGGTGATTTGGAGATGAAGAAGTGAAGAAGTCGTCGAGCCAGTTTTGAATAGTAACGTCGTTATTAAATGAGATTCCGCGGAAATTGTTGGATAGATTCCGCGGAAATTGTTGTATAGAGAGCGGAAAAGATAAAAATCTGGTGGGGCAAGATCAGGAGAATAGGGCGGATGTGGAATAACCTCCCAACCGAGGTCTTGAATAGCTGCTTTTATAATGTCAGCAATATGCGGACGGGCATTTTCATGGTGCAAAACCACTTGATGCAGTCTTGCCGGTCGTTTTTCTTGAATTGCATCCTCCAGGCGACGCAGTTATTGACAATAAACCTCAGAAGTGATGGTTACATTCCTCGGAAGCAATTCATATAGTAGATGACGCCTTTTTGGAATTGGGCGATTATTGGGAAGAGTGAACTGATGATTTGTTCAATTCGCGTTGGTATTAACCCCGGAATGTCGCTATTTGCTAGTCGTTTAGTGACCAGCCTGTACCCCAGGCCCCACATGTCTGTATCGACCTCTCGAAAGACCTCCAGCCAGCACTTTCTTTTGCTCTTCTCTATCGCCAGGAGAAGCTCTGTTCTGGCATTTATTAGCTCACAGTTGGTCAGAAACTGTCCTCTTCTGTAGGTCCTTTTCAGCACTCGTCCAGTGCATCTTGACTTTTGCTGTAGGGTTTTTTCTGGGCATACAATCATTAAGATCCAAGCTGGACATCTAGAGTATTATGCAGAGCCGTAACAAGAGTGATGCGACTGAGGCTTTACCTCAGGCGCCATCGCAATGGGGGCGCTAAACCTTGTCAAAAAGATAAGAACCTTTGGGGGGGGGGCATATATTCAAATTTGACTGAATTCCAAAATTTGACCACGATTTTATATGCAGCATCGCCTAAAATTCCCTGCTAACCTTTTCCCTAAATGGGAATTTTAATCCTCTACAGTAGTTTTTCGTCTATAACTCGCTTACTTTCAATTTTAGTGAAAATTATCATCAAATCAAAATTGAAGAGTACAAAATTCTCTATAAAACAGATTAACAAAATTTGCCTACATCATACTAAGTATTTATGAAATAAAAAGAAAATCCAGAGAAAAAAATTGAAAAAGGTTTTGAATAATTCTTATTCTGAATAAAAATTTCGTACATTTCAAGTTCACTGTTTAATTTAGAAATTAAACAGGTTTTTTTGGTTGGGTGGGTTCTAGTTTAGAACCATCCTGTATATAAATAATTTAAGCAAATATTGTAAAAAACCTACGTAGAAAAGTAAATAAAGCGAAAATTCATACTAACACTTTTCAGTAGGTCAAAAAATAATTCATTTCCGCATTGTCAACATTCAAAACAATTAATCATCAGCAAGTAATGCATTTAAAATTATTATAATGGAAAATTTACATCATAGTCATCAGATTAATACCTTTAATTTAATTGGAATGTGATAACCTAGCTATTAAGTTTTTGTATAAATACCTGTATTTAAAACTTAATAAACCAGTAGCATTTAAATTTACAACTTGAATGTTATTCACCAATAAGTTAGGAAAGGTACTTCTAGCCACTTTTCCTAATTTAGAGTTCACTAGAATTTACAACCCTAGTGTTCTCAATTCACCTAAATTAAGACGGGTACTTCTTGCCACCCTCATCTTAATTTAGACATTCACCATCGATGGTGAACAAAACAAGGTTTCAGGATTTACTTCAGATTTGAAGTAATATTTTATTGAAAGAATATTTTTTTTTTTTTATTAATTCTATGAGTGTTTACAATCTGTTTTTACAAAACAATAAGTAAACGGTATGATCTTCAGAAGTTCCCAACGATTGAAATCGATATCACATGATCGGGGGGTCTGGGGGGTATGGAATACCCCCCAGTTACACTTGCCATTATTCACAACCATCAAAATTTATTATTTTTCGTTGAATCTTTTGCAATTTTCGTTTGTAAACCGGGAGGGGGACGGCAGCAGGTGATATTTTTCATAACTATCCCAGTACCGTTTTTCTTAATAGCGAGGGACGTAAAAGTAAAAGTTTTTCTTTCGCAATAAATTAAGTATACCTGGGGGGTATTCAATACCCCCCAGACCCCCCGGTCCTAAATGATTTCCTGATAAGCATCCATTTGTTTTCATTACTCTAAATCAGCGCCGCGCCGTAGCAAGGGTAATCGCAATGGAGGCGCTAAACCTCGACAAAACCCAATAAATAATAGTTTAAAATTATCAAAATGATAAGAATTTTTTGGGAGGGGGGCGCATTTATTCAAATTGCCTCAGGCGCCAGAAGAGCTTGCTGCGGCGCTGGTATTATGTGACCAAAAAATTACTAACAGTTCGAAAAATAAGCAAACGAACAACAATGAGAACATATTATAAGAGTTTGATAAGACCGGTAGTGACATATGCGACAGAAGTGTTAAGTACAGCAAATGGAGAGGAGGAAAACTTAGAATATTTGAGAGAAGAATTCTGAGAACAATACTGGGGCCAAAAAAGATTGAGATTGACCAAAACGAATTAATGAGAGAAATTGGAAACGAAGATATTGTGAAGTTCATTAGGTCGCAGAGAATAAGATGGCTGGGTCATGTGATGAGGATGGACGTGAAAATGCCTACAAGAACTTTAACGCAATAACAGAACCACAAGAATGCCTAAATCTAGATGGATCGATGAAGAAGGAGAAAGAAGACTCCGGTAAACCCGGAGCAAGCAGAGGTAGAGGGGGGTCAATGTCCTCAAAACGAGATGGCGGTCGACCCATCCACTGGATCACAAGATGATTTACCCCGTCCCGAGTAAAACCGGGGATGGAGGAGGAGAGAATCTCGCCAGCGTTATGAGGCAGACGGAAGATCATAATGGGCCAATATTACAGGAGTTGAATAGGCTAAAGGCTGTCACCCCCCCCCCTGAGACCTGCCCTGCAGAGCCGAGGCAAGGGAAAGGCAATCAAGCTTACTCCGGTGAGAAAATCGAACGCTCCCAAACCGCAGAGCGCAACCCTGAGAGGACCCGCGACAAAGGCAGCCACGGGTCCATCCCAAGATACTCGCATATCCTCCTCGTTTTAGTAGAGAAGGACAAATGAAGTAGTTTAGATTATCGTGCTAGGATCGTCGTTAGACATACCCAGCACGGATCCCCATGGATCCGTGGACCGCCTTACTCGTTACTACGCTTTGGAAGTTTCATACCGAGGTTTCGCCGGCGGCGCGCGCCCTATTTAAAGGGTACCTAATGACATCAACGAGCCGTTTGACATCACCCTAGGTGGGGGCCTCAAGGCACCTTCTAGTTCGGCCTCGAGCTTCCTGCTAACAGGCAGGCGCCGTCTACTTTGATCACCATGTAAACTGTCGCAGGTTCCACTTGTACAAGTACAAGAGGTTCCCACCGTTGGCAGAATCTTGCCCTAACCACAGCCACTACGAGTCCAACCTCAAATGACGGGGAAGAGTATTTTTAGTACTCTTGGGCCCCCCGTCTCCCGTAGTAACGGTATTATGCATTATCCGGATTACTCAGGAGTTGTGCACTAAGGAGCTACACCGCTGCACCCCTCGGCGCCCGACCTAAAAGGCTCTAGGGCTGCGACGCCGATGCTTGGACAAAGGCTAGGGGATATGTCACGTCCCAGGCAGAAGGTTTCCACTTAGTGGATTCCAACTTGCCTCCTCATGTCGGACTTCTGTCCGCTAGGGCATTGACAAAGTGCGGCCTGCCGATCCGTTTTTAAGTGCATCAATTAGACTAAGTGGTTGATACACTTTGTCAATCACTTTAAGCAAACAAATTTGTAAGTACGTAGAATCCTTCACCCGGATCTTGCACTTACTTTCTCTGTTCGCGCCTGAGGTCGGAGTTTGCAACGTTGCCTATTTGACAAGTACGTAAACCGAGGTTATGCACTTGTACCTGGCTCGAACACAATATCCGCTCAAGGCATTACTTCAGAACTCAACTGTTAAGCAGGTTTTAGAAGTTTGAATATGATAACATACGTGGATCAAGATCTTGCATGTTTTACCATACAGCTATCTTAAATCACAGACGAATAAACTTTAGAGCTTGAAACCGTGCTTAGTCCGGTTTTCAGGCAGGTATTACCCGCCTGTTTTCTAGATAGTAATATTTAATAACTTTATAAGTTATTTGGCAACACATCGCCTAACTGCATTAATAAATTAACCAGCTAATGTTTGGTTTTTGATCGTCCTAGGCGATCTGAGTCTACTTTACAAGCATTCGAATCAATCAAGTCTAAAGGGGTTAATTTGGTACTCGTTTTTAATCCCCGTCGAGGTTTCCTAGAGCATTTCGTTCGCGCCTACGTCTGAATACTTCAGTTGCAAACGTCTGAAGTCTCTCATAGCTTTCGCGCGTCGCTATGAGATCTCTAACAGTATCAATGCTAAGGCCCGGGCCTAGAGGAATCCTTATGTCGTCGTAATAAGGACACTCTATGAGTACGTGATCCCACGTCTCCGCCAACCCGCAATCGCACTCACCTGCCTGAGTTAAGTTTAACCTTTGCAAATGGTGATTAAAACTTCCGTGACCGGTAAGCAAGAAGCCAAGTTGTGTATTCGGCTCAAACCACTCGTTCTCGGAAGCATAACCAACATTTGGAACGAAACGTCTAGTTACCGCTCCTTTACTTGAAACGTCCCATCTTTGACTCCACTCGTTAGTGAGTCTTTCTAGTAATAGCTCTTTAAACCGGAGCCTCGAGAAACCTCTTTCGATGTTAGTAGTTACGTCCCCTGGGCGCGATTCTAACCCTCGTTTCCTTAGAAACAGCTCCCGGCGCATTTTAACGACGAGATCCCAGGGGAGGGCGCCCGCTATGACTTGCATCGCTTCGGTAGAGACAGTCCTGCATACCCTATTTGAAGCATATAATGCAATTCTTTGTCCGCGGTTTATCCTGTCTCTATAAGTCGAATTAGTCATAGTGTGTCCCCAAACACTGGCACCGTATGCCATGCTCGCGATTAATAGTCCGTTATAAATTGCCTTAAAGGCCGCCCTGTCTAGACCCCATTCTCTCTTTAGAACTCGTCTTAAACATCCAACCAGCGAACTAATCTTTGACCCAAGGTAGTGTAAGTGAGGATTGAAGCTCAATCGTTCACCTACCTCTAGTCCTAGGTATCTGACCTTCGTTACCAGCTTAATTTTTAATCCGTGCGCTTTAACCGTAGGGTTCCTGTTCTTAGAAAAGAATCCTTTGAGTATCATACTCACAGTTTTCTTCTCCGAGAGCCTGACGCCCATCCGGTTTCCCCAGTCTATGACTTTCTCTAGAGCTTCCCGGCTCTTTCTTTCTATTACTTGACGACTGTTACCCTCTACTAGGATAAGCAGATCGTCCGCGTACGCGATGACGGTTCCTTGATCCTCGCTAAGGGAAACAAGTAACTCGTCCATCATAAGGTTCCATACGAACGGCCCTGCTATGGAACCTTGTGGGCAGCCCCGTCTGACGGGGTGGTTAATTCTATCTGACCTACCCCGGATTGCGACTGTTCTATTTTGAAAATAACTTGCCCACAATCGCAATTCTGGACACCTTAGCTCCGTGAGCTTTTCTAATATTCTAGACCATAAGAGGCCATCGAATGCGCCAGTGAAGTCTATAAATATGCCTAGGACATATTTGCCCGTCGCGTTGCCTATCGCGGTTACCGCCCTGAACCAGGCATCCTCGGTACTCTTACCCGTGGTAAACCCATACTGATCAGTATGAAGTCCCTCGCCCACAAGATCATTCAGTCTAGTAACCATCATACGCTCTAGCACTTTTGCCATCACCGGCAATAGACTGATAGGTCGATATGAAGTCACCTCAGATCTAATCTTATCCGGGGCCTTCAATATCACGACCAGATTGGCTTCTTTCCACCTGTCTGGAAAGTACCCTTCCTTCAAACACCTGTTGTACAACAGATGCAAGTGCTCCGGAATAGCTTTCCAGACTTGCCTGGCCATCTCAGGAAGAACTCCGTCCGGTCCGGGAGCTCTTCTGAGTTTAACTCGGCTGAAGGCCTTGTCAACTTCCTCCTGACTGAATTCTGGGCTAGGTGTCAAGCCGACGTTCAAATCTAGCACCCCCGCTTCTCCGTCCGGGAAGAAGTTATTTAGGAAGAGACCTGCACTTTCCTGCCAAGTGCTGGAATGCGCTTCCGTGCCGTCATTCCTCTTAAACCGAACGTCCGCGATTTCGGTTTTTGCGCGTTTCCCTCTGCATATCCTATACACGGCGCCCCACGGTTCGGAACTACCTCTAGCTACAAACTCCTGCCAGTCTTTGAGCTTGGCCTCTTTTATTGCGTTTTTGTAATGGCGCGATTGCCTTGCAAACTCTAGGCGCAAGGCCTCCGCATTAGCACGCCCGGCCCTGCTGGCTCGTTGGGCCCTCTTTCTAGCAGTCATAACTGCTTTCCTTTCCTGCCTAAGCTCTTGGGTCCACCAAGACACCCGTGGACGACTCGAGACCCGTGTAGGTTGTAACACCTCCGAGTTCGTGTCGGCCACCCAGTTCTCTATTGTGTCAATCATATCATTTATAGTGTGACTTTTAAAATGATTGACATCCGTCGCTCGGAGTGCTAATGCGTCCCTATACTGATTCCACTCAGCTGAGGCGATTTTGTACCTGATGGGTATCTCTTTTGGGCTCACAGTCCCCTGTCTTTCCAACCCAATCTTGATTAGAATAGGGTTGTGATCGCTTATACCGTGTCCGTCCAGTAATTCCCAGTGAGTGGTGTAGGTTCTATCAAACAAGGCATTACTGAGGGTAACGTCAATGTCTGATGAACCCCTTCCGCCAACGCCTATTCCCCCCTCAAAGGTGGAGCTTTCGCTGGGCCCGTTATGAATTATGAGGCCAGAGGCTGATATGTACTCCTCTAGTACATATCCCCGAACGACCGAGGGATCACCGTCTCTCGTTGGCTTGCTAAACCAGGACGGTGATTGTGCATTAGCGTCCATCCCGATCAGCAACGGGTGGTTTCCTACTACTGAAGTGTATTTTGTTATGAATTGGATATCTAAATTGATATCCTGTCCACCTTTGAAATACATGCTACTCAAGTATAATTCAAAGTGGCTGTTGTTAACAAAAAGTAAAATGTGTGCGGGATCTCCGCAGTGTGTTATGTGTAGACAAGTGTAGTCGTTATTTAAAACGACAATGGCAGCCCAAGCATGAGGCGCCGCAAAAACTCTGAAGTTACCGGGAATCCCTTGAATTAGCCCAGTTTTAGTGTTCTTATAAGGCTCCTGCATGAGGATTATATCGACCTTACGATCTAAAGCAAAAGTACTAACTTCCGCAGTAACTTCGTATGACCTTTGACAGTTGATCTGAAGGATCTTGAGTGTGTGAAGTGTGGTTTCTGTGTGTTCTGTGTGTTCTGTTCCCTGTGAGTCGTCATCGTTCTCATGTACAGCCGGCTGTACCGTTGTCGCGCCTATGTCCGTCCAGAATCCTCCTGCGCCTTGATCCCTACTGGATCCCGCTACCGGTACAAAGACCCTGGTTGACTCCCTGCTAAGTCTATTTAAATCGAGTTCTGCTTCGATTTGGAGGTCTGGATTGAGAGTGACCTGAGGGGTCTCCCTAATTCTGTCCACGTTCGCGTTCACGTTCCCGTTCGCGCCTCTTCCCCTGCCTCGCGCCCGCCCCCGCGCCCCTCCGCGTTTGTTTGATAAAGGTTTTCCCATATTGTTCCCACGAGTCGGTGTGATTCAGTATCGTCCACCCGACTCATCACAGAAGCCAGGTAAGAGGACTTAGTCTTACAACTAGCGCTGGCCCCTGGGTCGCTAGAGGCTCACACTAAGAACCGAGTTACACGCACCCGGCCACCCATCCCGTAGGCGTGTGCACCGTAGGATTGACGGATTTTTGGGAGGGTTTTCTCCCCTGGGGCTACTTTCCCGAGCTCCGATTTTGATACCCAGAAGGGATATCAAAACCTTAAGGTGAGCACCCGGCTCCAGGAGGTTTAGGCCTTCAAAGCCTTTAACTCAACACTGGACGGATTGGTACAACTCAGCAGGCGACATTAGGACAATGTTCGTGAGCGCACTTCTTCCGCTTGCCATTAGTACAGCAGGTGATTCGCTCACCCGGGCGGGCATCTTAACACCAGTTTCGCGTTCTGGATGCATGTTTATTCACGTCACTACTCACACAGTATAGTGTTGTGATTTATCATACACTGTCCTCGATACCATTTTGGAATTTTTAAGCTATTCCAAGCTTTGCGATTTAGCTCCAGTCAGGAGTAGTAGTCTAGCAGGTTTGTCGGCCTGTTTTGATCTACAATCATCCTTTCAGGTTGCACAAGTGCATTGCTTCGCGGGTTAGGAATCGATAATTCAAAGAAAGACTTCCAGACTGTAACTGCCTATGAACTCAGAGTAATTTTCTACTGTGTAACGCCAGTCTACGCAGGGTCGAAATATTGGTCTCTGTTAGTCTGACCGACATCAAGACTTGTTCAGGCTACGTTACGCCGTAAGCGTTCTTTACTTAATCTCACCTATCGTTTGTATAATTGGTTACATATAATGCATGCGGATATGGGTCAACTTTTATTGCCCTAACGTCTATTGCTCGGAGCAACGAAATTAGAACAGTTGGCATCGAAATGCCGTTAATTTAGGTTCGCAATTATATGCATCCGGGAGCGCCACGAGGAGGCTTATACATCACTTGATATGACAGACTCAGAATGAGGTCGTTAGACACAACATGAAGGTCCTAGCCACACCCAGGCTCCCAGTAGAGAAGGACAAGTGGATTTCGGTATGGCGAATTCTAAATAATCACAAATTAAATTTCACGAAGGCCTAAAATTCCAAAGAGAGGATCTCAATCCGCCCCAGCTCGGAGGGAGATTATAGGGGCATCTCGAAAATATTAACTGATTTGAAATATAAGTTCTTCTGCTTTAAACTTCCGGCGGAGAGGCCCCTGAGAGTGTTCATCAAGGGCCTCCCCGCCGAGTTTAAAAAGAAAGAGATCAAAGCGGACCTGGAGACTCAAAACTTTCAACTTAACGAAGATTTTGGGGCTAAATGTCCGCGTTGAATCGCCACATGTAAAGACCCAGGTGTCCCAGTGTCTCCCCACTCAATGGGGAATTGCCATTCGTATGAAAGATGTATAAAATGCGCAGGGGCGCATCTTACATCAAACTGCGCACTAGGGGAAAGGGGCCTATTGAAATGTGCAAACTGTGGAGGCCAACACTCCGCAAATTGGGGGAGCGAGCCGCCCACAGCCCCGAGCTACTTCCAACATGCATATAACCAAGGCAAATAGAAATACAACCTTGCCTAAAGTTAACAGTACACAAAACGACTCAAAGAAGGCGAAGCAAAATCAGAAATCAGGAAGCGAAAATGTAATCGCGGAACAACTCGCGCTCCTGTTAAAATTATTAGCCAATTCTGAAAAAGCTGCCGTTAAAAACCTAGTATCGTCAGTCAATTCTCCTAATGATGCGCAATAAAGTAAAACCTGTTTCACTTCAAGTAGCCTACTGGAATGCCAACGGGATCAGAACTCGCAAAGTTGAGCTCCTTGACTTCGCGAAAAGACATGACCTAGATGTCATTCTAGTACCTATGTGAAACTCACCTGAAGCCGGCCGATAGAGCCGAGCTATCTTCTTGTTCACTTTACAGGAATACTAATAGAGTCGTACTTGGAGAATAGAAAATTCCGCGTTAAACTTGAGGACATCCGCTCCACTGAAAAGTGCATCACGGCGGGGGTCCCTCGAGGAAGCATCCTGCTTATCTCCTAAGCTGTTCACTATTTTTATTCACGACCTCCCCGCGTTGAGCAAAGATGATATAAAGTATATTATTATATATAAAGCTAGGATCCCCACCATTAAAACGGTTATAACTTTAAAACCATACGCGCACAAAATTTACACACAATTATAGACTATTTTATTTTTTAGTTTGAGAAAGTGGGGTGCTAGCTTAGTAAGCTAAGTCCTCTCGAGTGTTTTGTTTGGCGTATTTTACCTTCGATATACTGAGCAAGGTTAAATTTCCCATTGTCTTGCTCCCGGATTATGAGTCCGTGAATGGTTTCCAAAAATTTTAAATAATCCACCTTTTTTTACATTATTATGCAATTAATCCCCCCTCCTCCAAGTACATTTGGATGGATCCTACCTTGACCTGATATTGATTAATATTGGAATAATCTGTCGGTCAAATTATCTGTCGGCTAAAAACCTGTCGAAATGATCTAGTCAAAAGAGTTTTGAACCGAAAAAAATAATATAATAATAAGGTAAGTGTACCAAATAAGGCCCACTTAAGGAATAATATTATTTTCTTTGCGTTACATCAACTTAAAAATTTTAAAAAAGATAGGAAAATATGCTGTCATATGTCTAGGTTAAACCAGAATAATTATTTCTTGAAAAATATATGTTTATATACGAAAATAAACAATACCACTGTGTGGGCCTTATTAAGAACACGGTGTACCAAATAAGGCCCACGCGTAAACTTTTAGCAAACAACTGCTTGTTAACTAAATTAAACATTTTGCGTAAATAATAAAGAACAAAAAGAATATTTTGTAACAAAATAACAAAAGAAATTTAAATTTATTCAGAATTATCACAATCTAGGCACAAAAACCGTATGTCTTTGTCTTTAGGCGTTAAGCCTTAAGACTTTTTTCGTGAACCCTTGTTTTTCGTTGCTATTATTTCTGGTGTTTCTAAAATATTGTTGAAGCTGACGGAAAAGTTTCATTATTATCATCTGAATAGCTGGAGCTGTCATGTAAAGAAAAATCTTTATCAGAAGATTCTGAGCTACTAAAAGATGTCTTCCAGGACTTGTTATTATTGGTGGTCGAACTTCTGAGACTGAGGATAGTTGCAGATATTTTGTTTTCTGTTAATCTAGCCAAAGTCAAAGGCAATTAATTTTCTGTTAGTTCTGATGGAGCAAAGGCAACGTCTGGAATAACATTTGCATTAACAGCTTCAAGTGCCTTTCTCATCTTTTACTCACTCCACAAACTTCTTTTTTTTGACATTTTATATTTAAACAAAGTATCTAGAACAATATTAACCTATGTGAAAATGCACTAGAGAGCTAACTTATGAGACTAGATGGTTCTCCGTGTGACTGGTGCACTTATTATAATAAATTCCAAGCAATGGTCCAAACAAGGCCCGCCGGGCCTTGATAGGACACTCCGGGAAGAACTCAATTTCCCGTACATTATTGTTATAAATTAATGTTAGTTGTATGTTTAGAAAGATGCAATTAACATAATTTGAAAGCAAATACATTTAGCTAAAAAATCATGCAAAGTAGTAAAAAAAAAAGATTAACGTGACTCGAAATAAAATGTAATAATCTAGTAACCTAAAATTTATATCCGACGTGACAGCACCCATTCAAAGTTGGTAAATGGTTTATAACTTTAATATCCCCTGCATTATAATGATATAATACGGCTTATTGGCGATTTACATTACCGTTGGTGGCGCCACCAGCGACAACAACATGGCTGTGTTTAGACGTATATTTCGAAATTCAAAGTCATAGTCTGGTGAAAATTTGCAAACATTTCAGTATGGTCTTAAATTTATTATAATATATTTTGTTAATTAGCTGATTTTGTTATGTTTTGAGCCTGAAGAACGAATTTTTATTTTCATTTAATACTAATTTACTAATTTAAAATTCTCCCGCATGGTGGCGTTTGCTTAATGTAAATTGCGAATTGTCCACTAGATAGTGTATCTTAACCAAGACAATCAAATAAAAAACTGAAATTTACAGTTTTGAGGCATTTAAGAGGGGGTGGGCCTTATTTGGCGAGCCTACCTTATAATGAATTTTGGGGGAATTTAATTTCCTACAAAGAGTTCGTGGTAGCATATTTTTATCTTCAATAGTTTAGGCTTTGAAAACATTCCAAATCGTAGATAACAACTAAAGAGTCAAAATCTTCAACTTTGAATGCCTCCAGGGTCCAAACTTTTACGATAAAACTACAGTATATACAACGTCACGTAATCTAGTACCTTAAGGATAGCTCACTTCTTTATGGTTGTCTTCTTCTTCATGTGCCTATCCGCTACCAGATGTTGGCCGCCTCTTTCCTATGTATGTGTTGTGCGTTTGTAATACTATCGCACACATAGGGGACCTATTTGTTTAACCCGGGGATTGTGAACCACGAGAAGTGTATACACTTCATCTCCAGAGAAGTTGTTCTAGGCAGATTACACCTCGATGGTTTACAAAGGTTACAAAAGTTTATACGTTGCAGCAGTATTCTTTGATTACGCAATAATCAGTATGCGTTAATAAAATAAATGTAAATTGCTAACTGAATGAAACAGAGCACAATGCTTTTATAAACTTTTATTAATTAATATGATGAAAATTATAAAATAAAAAAATTATAAAATAAAAAAAAGAAACAATGAAGTCTAAAATTTGACTTCAGCTTGCAAAAAAAAACAGGCAAGCTGAAATTTGGCAGACATGTACTATATTGGAGTGCCCTAATAAACACTTTAAAGATACCTAAATTCCTATGCTGACGTCGCGTCAGTTAAAAGATATTTTTTTGTAAAAATGAAAATAATCGAGCTATAGGCGAAAGCGGTATCGGGGGGGAGGGGGCGAAACCCTCAATTAAGGGGTATATTAGCCAAATATGTCTGCCGTCTGCCGAATAAAAAAATTATAAAATAAAAAAATTATAAAATAAAAAAATTATAAAATAAAAAAATTATAAAATAAAAAAATTATAAAATAAAAAAATTATAAAATAAAAAAATTATAAAATAAAAATATTATAAAATAAAAAAATTATAAAATAAAACAAAGAAACAACGAAGTCTAAAATTTGACTTCAGCTTGCAAAAAAAACAGGCAAACTGAAATTTGGCAGACATGTACTATATTGGAGTGCCCTAATAAACACTTTAAAGATCCCTAAATTCCTATGCTGACGTCGCGTCGCCTTAAATTGAGGGTTTTAGTTAAAAGATATTTTTTTGTAAAAATGAAAATAATCGAGCTATAGGCGAAAGCGGTATCGGGGGGGAGGGGGCGAAACCCTCAATTAAGGGGTATATTAGCCAAATATGTCTGCCAAATATTCTGCCGTCTGCCGAATAAAACAATTATAAAATAAAAAAATTATAAAATAAAATTATAAAATAAAAAAATTAATAAATAAAAAAATGAAACAACGAAGTCTAAAATTTGACTTCAGCTTGCAAAAAAAAACAGGCAAGCTGAAATTTGGCAGACATGTACTATATTGGAGTGCCCTAATAAACACTTTAAAGATCCCTAAATTCCTATGCTGACGTCGCGTCGCCTCAAAGTGAGGGTTTTAGTTAAGATATTTTTTTGTAAAAATGAAAATAATCGAGCTATAGGCGAAAGCGGTATCGGGGGGTAGGGGGCGAAACCCTCAATTAGGGGGTATATTAGCCAAATATGTCTGCCAAATATGTCTGCCAAATATTCTGCCGTCTGCCGAATAAAAAAATTATAAAATAAAAAAATTATAAAATAAAAAAAAGAAATCATTTGTAGAACTAATTTTTTGTAGGGAAACTTTTTCAATGATCATTTATATCCTCTTCTGGTTCAGTCTTGGGTATTACAAGTCTTAAAATACTGAAAAAAAGGTCATTAAGTAAATAATAAGTTAAAAATTGGTCTGTATTATAATTACTCCTTATATGTTTTCTCATCTTCGTCGGTCCAATTTGCAGGATTCTTAAAAAATATATTAAATTAATATAAAAAAAAATTACTATTAGTCTTCACAACGAAGTCTAAAATTTGACTTCAGCTTGCAAAAAAAAACAGGCAAGCTGAAATTTGGCAGACATGTACTATATTGAAGTGCCCTAATAAACACTTTAAAGATCCCTAAATTCCCATGCCGACGTCGCGTCGCCTCAAATTGAGGGTTTTAGTTAAAAGATATTTTTTTGTAAAAATGAAAATAATCGAGCTATAGGCGAAAGCGGTATCGGGAGGGGAGGGGGCGAAACCCTCAATTAGGGGGTATATTAGCCAAATATGTCTGCCAAATTTCTGGTTGCCCGGATTTTTTTCTAACTGAAAATACAAGAAGAAGAAAGAAATAAAAATAAATAATAAAATAAATTAAAAAAAATTAAGTATGTATATTTAGTTATTATAACTTTCAAAGAAAAACTTCAAATAATTTTCAGTGCTATTCCAAAGAGAATAATTGATACCGTTCTAAACCGAAAAGTTTTAGAAAAAAAAAAGGGGGGACGGTGACCTAAGTGTGGTCACCCCAAAAAAATTTAAAATTTTCCTATAGCAAAGAGGAAGGTTTATAGAGTATACTGTAAAAATTTCACTCGAGATGATATACATAAAATTTCGAGAAAAATCAATTTGAAAGTACGTAAATTTAGCGAATTTTTCTTCGATTTTTGGGGTGTACATTCGATAGGGAGGTTTATCCATCGTCAAAACCTACCCTTTCGGGGCTCCGCTCTGCACCCCTCCAGGGCGGTTTTGACTCTGGTTACTATGCTAAACATACGAGAAGGCGCCTCCCATAAAAAAAACCGGGATAAATGAAACCGGGAGCTTAGAGACCCTTGAAATAGCATTAAAAAGTATAGTTGCGGTATGGGGCAGTAAACTACTACGTTTCACCCCCAAAAAATCGCGTAAAAACAAAAAATAATCGATGTTACATGTACGAGAGACGAGCTGCATCTGCCGGTGCGAAATTTTTTTTTTTTCGATTTTCTGTTTTGACCTAGATGGAGCATCCCGGCATAGCCGGCCTTCTCCTTCATCTAACTAATGTGAAAACTGACTTTTGGAATTGTTGAGGCCAGTGGGCCTCACGTAATGTAGCGCTGAGCTAAGCTGGCTGGCGTATTGCCAGGTTTGTGACTGTGATTTTGAATCTGACATTGCCGGTGCGAAATACTCTAAGTGTTAGGGTCATTCATATTGCACGTACCGTCAACAGAATGAGCGACGCGCGGGAATCTCGTTAATTTTACATGTAAATTTGCAAACTTCAAAATCGATTAACTCAAAATTTTGATAATACCTTCTCAAGTTTAAATTACATCAGTAAACTATATAAACCTTCCTCTTTGCAATAGGAAATTTTCAATTTATTTGGAGCGGCCACACTTAGGGGACCGTACCCAAAAAAAGTTAGAAAAGATAACTGTATTTATTAAAAAAAAAAAAATTGGTCAAACTATAATAATAGATAATGTAATTCGTCAGAATAGAAGAAAGTTGTCATTTTAGACTTACCGAGTTTTAAAATAAAAGTTATTTCAACAGTTTTAAAAACTATAAACAAATATAATTTAGTATTAGTAATAAATACAAAGGTCAATTTGTAAACATTCAGAAGTTACCGAGAGCGCCGACACTCATAAGAGTTTAAAAATAAGCGGGAAATGCTAACACTCGCGCAACTGGTCCGAAATGATCAGTAGAGAGACGCAAACAGCACAAACAGTTACTGTCAAAGTGCGAGTGCATTAATACTACGAAATAAAAATGTTTCGAAGCGTAGCCGTTCGTTTACATTCTACATTAAAACCAAGTTTAAATAAATCGTGGAGTGCGGCAGGAATAATCACAAGGAGATGTATGTCACACGAGAATACCGAAACTGATGAACAGTTTGACGCGAGGTAAATTACGTAATTTTTAAGAAGGGCGAATTTTGAAATAATATTTTTAATATTATGTCAAGTAATTGGGGTTTAATTGTAGGTATGAAGCTTACTTCAACAGGAAGGATATCGATGGTTGGGAAGTTCGCAAAGCCATGAACGACTTGAGTGGTATGGATGTCATTCCGGAACCAAGAATAGTAAATGCGGCGTTGAAAGCTTGCCGTCGAATTAACGATTACGCTTTAGCTGTAAGATTTTTAGAATCCCTAAAGTGGCAATCGATAGATAACGCAGATATCTACCCTTACCTTATCAAAGAGGTCAAGCCTACGCTTACCGAATTAGGAATCGATACACCCGAAGAGCTAGGATATGATCAACCGGAGCTAGCTCTTAAATCGATAACTGAAGTGTAATGTAATGGTAAATTTTTTAGTGCGTTTTAGAAATGCGAGTTAATACTGTAACTTTAAATTAAATAAACAAATCATGAAATGTTAATTTTTATTTAAGTTTACAATGATCTAGTAATGTACATACGAATTAATTTAAAACTTAAAGTTGCTACTTGAAAAATTAACAATTTTTTCTTACAAAGTACATCCAAGATTTATGGCAATGTGTAAAAACTTATATACTGGCCAACTGTATCCAATATATTGTTAATACACATAGTAACATTACATTCAATTATTTTACAATTTCAAACCAAATTAAAAACCTTGGTTCAAGATTTTATGTGCCCGGAACCCACAAACATTTTACATTTAAGTGCTCATTAAATTGAAGTGAAATATTGCAAGGCCATTCGGACCTTGGCTGATTAAAATGGTACTTTCCTTACCTAAGGGGTTTGGAAAGAAAATATTTGAGGTAATTAAAGTCCTGAGCTGAATAAAATTGTGCTCCAAACTGGTAGCAGACTATTAAAGTGTGGAAGTTACACATCAGGTTTAATGGGTTATTACTGTGACTAGAAATTTGACAAATTAAGGCGTTTCTTTGAAATTGCAAAACTTTTTCTTAAATTTTGTGTCCATTACAGCACTTAAAAAACGTAATGTATCACAAATAAATCAAGAAAGTCAATACTGCCCCCTTTAAAATAAGGCAGGCGGTACAACAATAATATATTATTATCACTATGTATATATTTTTGACCATAAAAATGGTAACAATATTACAACTTAAATCTACAGCTGGCTTAATTAAAGGTACATCTTTATGCCTTTGGCACAGAGTAGATATATTGTAACTAAAGGAATTACATTCAAATATCATATTTACATTTCAAAAATACACATTACATTTTTTTCACTATAGTTTTAGGTCAGTTACAAAAAGTATGTTGAATAGAAGAAATGAACCGTTTTCAACTTGATGATATGAGTCCTATTTACAAAAGAAAAACAAAGGACCACAGATAATATTTTTATTTTATTTTTTTGGTGCTCGCACTTAAACATTTATATTTACATTACAGGAAAATGGCCACAACAACACGTACCAAAAACCACGTTCAAAACTACCACAAATCAAATACTTTTAAGTGCACATTTACCGTCAATCTAAACCTATTTTTTATAGTACTAAAAATAATTAACAGACTAAAATAACTATCATTGCTAAAGAGTCACAAAGCTAAGTATTAAAATCAGTTATTTATTTATTTACAAAAATATTTTTTATTTATACTGAGATTGATTTTGGAATTCTTCATTTTTGAATTTTATAATTCGAATAAATAGGCAGGTTATAAGTATTTATTCACAATTTTAAGATTCAAGATAACGTGGAAGTACAAACACAAAAATTACCCTTGTTTAGAATCACATATGGTGTGAACTGCTCAAAAATTCCAACAAAAAATAAACTATTTATAGGGAAAATAAATTTTACTCTAAAACATTTTCTTTATATATATATATTTAAAATGATACACAGAGAGTTTTCGGTGTGAATTTTTTTACTAGTTTTTATTTTTTAAGCCATGTTATACATTTTACTTTACCATACAACACAAAAGTATTGTAATCGTGCAGAAAAAAAGTGAGATTTTGATGGTTTTACACATATTGATGCTATAAGTTGAAATCACTACTTCGATCAAATTTTGTGTAAACTCTTAAAAACAAATTACATATCGACAAGATATCTGTAACACGGCCTTGTCTTCGTAGCGTTACGTTGTGAAGTAAGGGAAAGCAGATGAATAAAGAAGCCTTGAGCCTGCTGTGCTAAATTGTATGTATGTATGTATTAATGCACAGGCACAAGAAATGTGGATGTTCAAGAAAAGGATGGGGATCTGCGATGATGACAGTGAAGTTAAAAGCTAATTAGATTTTGATTAAAATCAGTTCACAGAACTAACCTTTTTTTTTTTATTTTTTTTTTAATTTATTATTTTTTTAATTTTTTTTAAATTTCATAATTTTTTTTTACATTGCTTGTGTTAATTTCGGATTTCAAGGATATAGGAACTTCAAGAGAACAGTAATTTAGTTTTTAGAGAAGCCATATTTTCATCTCCCTTTTTTAAATTCAATCAATGCAGTAAACATAAAAATGTACAACATGGCTTAAAAAATATATACCGACGTACGTAAAGTTTTGAGTAATTTAATTTCAAGCATTTTAGTTTGGAAAATGGATTTCATGTTACTGATAACAACAAAATTTATCTATTGGTTAGTTAACTAAAAGGCCCTTTAGATAGAATAATTAACAGGCGTTAGAAAAAAGCAATGATTTGATTATTGTCACAAACAAAGTGTTTCCTTCTAAACGCCACCAATGAGATCTAATACAATTGAGGGAAGAGCATGTAAAATGGCACCCGGATTTTAATCACTGCATTCTGTTACGGTACGCGTAGATTCATCTACTCTTAGATTAAGCTTGTTTTACATCAGGCAATTTCTCGAGAAATATAAATTGCCTAGTTTAAACCAGCAATGGCGTGGCTCAGATTGTAGATATTATATTTAGCAAGCGATCTATTCTTGAGCAATTTGCCTGCAAGCATGCACAATACAAATAGAATGCGCTCGTATTAATTGACAAATATGTACCTACTGTCAAACTACATAATGTAATAGTTTACAGTATAAACAAATTACCAATAATTTGCAAGAAATTGGACTAGGTATACAATTCAATGATTCAGAAAATGTTTTATGCAATTTATTGCTCAAAAAAATTCCCAGCATCGAAGAGAATTATTTTTGGAGCAAGAATGGGAATCAGAAATGAAGAACTGATACAAATGATGGGAATAGATGGTCTCATAAGTGAAATTGAAAGAAAACAATTAATGGTACGGACACGTACAAAGAATACAAGAGAATAACTCCCACAGCAAGCACTAGAATAGATACCACAAGAAAGCGAGGAAGACCAAAATAGAACTGGATAGGAGATACGCAAGACAATGAGTTGAACGTTAAAAGTTAGAAACACCCGAAAAATCTACATCCGTTTTATATCAAGATTTTTTTTGTTTCTTAATATTCCGCAAATATTTTTGGTTATTTCTACTTCTTGGCTCCTCCTCGCGCAGATTAGGGTTCCTGAGCTTTGAAATTATCTCTAGAATAGATCGCATTCTGGTCTATATTTTAAAAAATTGTAAAATATTTTTTAATTTAATATTAACCTTTTTCAATAAGAGAATTATATCTAAATCTGATCCCTGGGTTCATTAAACTTTTAATAAACCGTTAAAATCATTGGATGATTTCTATTGCTCTGTTAATACTAACAGACGTTTTCTATTGATTAGTTAAATTTAACTGATTATTAAAAGTTTTATGAAACCAGGCATGAGACTTGTAAATATAACATAATATCCTATAATAAGCTGATCAAAATAAACGGAGAACCATTGCTAACTTTGTTATCATTTGTTCCGCAGCGCAGGTGTTTTGGGCCCTGGTTTCTGTAGACTAATCCGCGTTTGATCCCCATCTGATCAGAATTTGCTTATAGACGACCCTCACAAAACGTTTAATAAGTTTTCAATTGACATTCCGTATGATGTACAAACAGTAAAGTAGTATCATTGTTTATGTTGATTGCGATGCCATTAGGAAAAAAACAATTGAGCAACGTGTTTTCGAGTTATTAATCTGCAGTCGAGGTCGACTTAAACGTCAAGTCAAATTTACACAGGGAAACTTGAAGGGAAATAATTTAAGTGTATAGGCTTAAATTATAAAAAAAATAAATTATAAAATAAATAACAAAAAAAAAATAAAAAACAAAATCAACAGTTAGTGCTTAAAGGCTCAATTACATGATGATAGAAAAGTTGGTCAACTTTACGTTATACCAGTTATGCTAAATGAGATTGTATCACATGAGTGTGATACGAATGGCCAACGATATTTGCTTAAACTTGGCTACAAGTAGTTTTTGTGAATGTCCCATTGTTACGTTAAATATTTCACATGAACCGGGCCAGTTTCTTAAATTAAGTTATATTAAATATTTTTATAAACCCACCATTACGTTGAACCAATAGCGTCCTAATCTTCAATTGCTTCCAAATACAGTCTAGTTATATTTTCATCGGTAACTCAACAACACATTGATTTTCTGACCTTTGTAATAGATTCTAAGGTTTCTGAGTTAGCAATAGTTAATTTTGATCAACCTGTACATTTGAAGATAAAAATTGCAAATTTAAATACGATATTATTAAAACTTTTAAAATAAAATAATTAATTAAACGTAAATAAGTATTTATTTATTCATCTTATGATGGTACTATACAGTATCAAAAGCTTCTTCTTCATGTGCCATATCCAGTGCCTTGGACGTTGGCGGCCTCTCTCCTATGTGTGTGCTGTATATTCACGTTTAATTAACTATTTTATTTTAAAAGTTTTAACTATGTTAGTTTGCAATAGTTAAAAGTCCTATAAGAATTTATAAGCAATTATGCAAGAAACGACGCACGACTTAATAACAAAAAATGATATCCAAAATTTGTTTTCACAGCATATAACAGAGTTCCCACTGAATTCGAGTTTTCAGTAACCATAAATTGTATGTATCACGATAATATTTAAATAATTCAAAAGTAATTGATAAATTCTCACCAAAAACCCACCCTGTATACACCAACCATATGTGATATTTACAAACATTATACCCAATAAAGAGATTATTAAAATAATAAATCTGTAACAAAAGAACATTATGTGTGCAACACATAAGCTCGTTTTGTTAATTTACAATTAAAAATAAAATGCTCATTTTCTTTATCTTGCTTCCTTGATAAAGGTAATGAAGTTAAACTTTTTTACAACAAAAATATTGAAATTTTATAAAATTACACAGAAAATCTGTTAATATTTTTGACTAGCATGGTTTCAAAGACACCTTCACACCATTGTAAAACATTATTAAATTTCTGTAAAGATTTGTCTGAAAGTGCTTTGGTGTGGAAATTGTGCGCATATAAATCACAAACGCTGCTATTTTCTCTGTTATTTTATAAAATTGCCTTTAGCTGGGGAAGCAAAACAAACTTTCTGAATAATGGCATCTAATTTACTTCGTTGTAGTTAATAAAAAACACTTAAGTAATTCCTATGAACTGCAATTTGCTCCTTATAACAGTAAAACAACTTAAAATAGACAACAATAATAAAATTAGCTAAAACTAATAAAAAATCATATGTGCATAATGTACACAAAAACAATTCAAGCGTGCATAATTTCATTACAATTTTCACTATTGATAAAAACTTCAAAACCCACCCAACCAATCACCAAAGTTGTGTTAAAATTTAAAAGCTTTAGTTTTTTGAATTACCAAAATCCCCCTAATTGACACAATTTAGGAAATGCTTTGTCAAAATTTTTACAAAGGGTCGCAAGTTCAAATTGTTATTCTGAATTTGAAAATCTTTAAAATTTAAGCACTTATACATCCAAATACTACATTACAATTTGTCAGAATTTTGCCCATTAACTTGTTAAAAAAAAGCGCAAATTTTAGTGAGTTAGTAATATTATAAAAATGCAGTTTTTCTAATAAAACAGTAATTATGTAAGAAAAAAGTGGTTAGTATATTAGAACAAAATAATTATCATAACATGCAACAAATAAAAACGAAAATTACAAACGAAAACATCATGTATTTAAAAATAAATCTTTAGTTAAACGCCATTTTATGTTAATCAAGCATCTACAAGAAAAGCAGAAAATATTCAATTTTCATTACAAAGTATAAAGCTGTACAAATAAATTAAAAGCAAACTACCAGATTTGGTTTTAATGCATAAATTTACAATTTTAACACAACTTGTAAAAACAATTCATGCATTGAATAAATTAAGGAATTTTGAAATCAATTCCAAAAAAATAAATTAAACTTTTACAATTGGGGTAAGAAAACTTTGTACTTCATTTCCATTATAAATTCAAAAATGAATCAGCAATAAAATATAAATTATTATAATTCGACATAAATTACTTTAATTCTTCGTCATCGAACTAAATTTCATAATTATATAAATATATATATAATTTTATATAAATTCCTAATAAGATAAATAAAATAAATATAAAAATTTTTTATAAAACAATTTAAAAGTAATATATATTTCGATTACGTTTAAAATAACCTATGTTGGATTAAATAATTTATATTTTATTGATCACTTATTATAGTTTCTTCTGTTTTAACATCGGCAATGCCTGCCATTGCTTTAGTAAGAACTGTTGCATCTTTGAGAGATAATACTTGCAATACTTGGGGTGCATCATTTCCTGAGCTTTGGATCATCATTGAATGGGTCGTTAAGCCCCCGGGAGTTACAGTCAAAGTTTCCATATTATCTCCATTATTTGGTTCAACCTACATTAGCAAACAGTCATTTTTGTCCGTCTTCAAATTTGTAAATTATAATTAAAAACAAAACTAATTGATTTTCTATCTCAACCTTCACCCAGGAAAATTTAATTTCTGAGATACTTGTGATCAGCATGAGAAATTATTAAAAATAATCGATTTTCGAAAAGTCCAAAAAATACCTAAAACTAATATGAGCCACTTGATTTCTCCGTACGCTGCTTAACGAGTGCAATACAATTTTAATTGATTACTCAAACTATTTGGGAAAAGGCCAAGCCACATAATTCGGCTTGTAGTCTTGTACTCAGCAACAGTTTTTAGTTAGTGAATAATGCAGGTATGAAATAATACGCCGATATCCAGATTCACCTACTTAGCGCTCTCTTTCATCCAAAGCCAAATTCTACAAGTTACTGTAGTTTAATTTTGAAAAATTAATAAAATATGCATAGTATGGTCAAGAAAATCATATATCTTCTAGTTCACTAAAAATGAGACCAAGGTCTTGTCCAGAAGATTTAGAAAATTTTCCATCATATTTAAAAAGATTTCCAAAAGCTTTTAAGTCTTCAGAGACATATTTGTTATACTATGCCACTATCAAGTTTTGGTTTCTGCTAGCATATAAAATAATACGGAACAATCATTATGTTTGTTCTATTAATACCAGTTGGTATTAATTCATCGTTCATGAATTGTTACTAGGGGTGACTAACCAATTAGATTCCTGCAAAATGAGTCCCTATTGACATCTTTCTGCTAACCGCATCTCATTAATTATTCAAATTCTATGAATACTAAAGGTGACCATTTCTCAATCTTCCATTGGATTACGAACCTCAGTATTACGTTTAGCGAATTATGCTGATATTTGCTTTCATTACTAACCCAAATTTAATTTAATTCTTTAAGATGAAATTACTCCAGCCCCTAAATTTTGATCAATCTGGCAGTGAGTAAACAGAAACAGGGTGCTAGGAAGCGAATTTAAATGTTCAGACATTTTTAATGTTAAAGGTTTCTGTGACGTAAGTTTTATTATACAACTTTTAAAATTTAATAATTTTCACAAGCTAATCTATAATAATAATATTCGCTCTATCTGCGAAACGCATCTGCGATTGGTTAACTTTCTTGCCAACTTAAAATGAGTGAAGCCGCAGAACTATGGCCTTCACGTAGTAGAAGGTCATGGCCGAAAGGCCGAGCAACCAAATCCGGCTAATAATTTATATATTTTAAGTAATTTTATTAGTTACATAAGCATTAGATAAGGCCTGGCCAGCCCGCGACGCCATGAGGTGATTTGATTTATTGACAATAGAACATTGTTGAGTGTTAAGCTTAAAATTGCGCAACAATGTCCCCTTGTAAATATTTGATTTTTTATTTTATGTATAGCCCGCGTTACATTATGGGGTCATCAAGGTGCCCCGCAAAACAATTTGGGTTGGCCATGCCTGCATTACACAATATTTTAGTTTTAGAACTAAACATAAAGAACACTACGTCAGAATTAGAAGAAAATATTTCTCTTTTAAACTGACTCAAAAACAAAAATCCCCAGTAGCAGAGAACAAGCTTGCGCGAATAAAAAAGCAATTTTTATTTCAGCTTTAAAACAGAATCTATGATTGAGAAGACTTGCAATAATGATAAAAATATCCTACATTCAATAAATAAGATATAGCAAAACTCAAACAGAAAGTCTACTTAGTTCTGCAAAAATTTTACAAATTCTGGTATTTCCTACCTGAGTCCAGTGCACATTAAGAATGTGTGACGAGCACAGAGGACCTACAGCATTTAACATCGATTCTGAACCATAGGAATAGACGAAAGTATTTGGGTCGTTAAAATATTATCTGATGTTAGCAGATAAACTTTTGATGAGTGAAAAATCCTACTATAGATGGTATCCCATGAGAGTCGAACTCATGAATCTTGGCACAAGCTAACCGTTCACTCACCATTATCGTGAGAATTGTTTTTTCTTTAAACTGAAAATCAAAGATGCTTATAAATCAATTTCAGGATAAAAACATAAGAAATCTGAATTTATTTTCAAAAAATTAAACAGAACTATGGTAGTTACCTTTTGAATGAAGAACTGGATAGAAAGTTAAAAAATATTGACGAATGTTGCTCGGAGATTGTCTTTCCTTAACCCCCCCCTAAAGGCGAACAGAATAGAGATAAGCGCGCCGAGTCACTTTGTTACAGATTTTGCACACTCACGATAGTAAGTGCAAAGGTTAGAGATCACGCACACTCATGGCATCTTTTTCCCGGGTTGAAATTTGGAGTTTCGCAATATTTCTTGTCAGTTTTCCAAATGGTGTAGAAGTGGGCAAACATTTTGATGAGAGTCTTTATATAGTAAAAAAATATGGTGATGTTGCAATGTCTTCTTTGTCGATTCCAGATTAATTGAATAAAATGAATACATCCTTATCTCAGGTTTATATTTGCCTGTAAAAATCTTGCAGGTACAATAACACGCTTTTGTCGTAATTCTTTATTAGACATTAAACATGATACGACGAAAAGTACGGCGCGATCACGTTTGTTTAATTTTACTCGCGTACAATCACGTTGCGTAATTTTTTATTCTGCACAATCACAATCCCAAAAAGCTTGGCACGCGCCCATTTCTAGACCAGAATTAGCTTAGATACAACGGTAATATTTACGGGTGTTCGCCTTTAAGGGTAACTTAAGGATCTTTTTAAAAAAATAACTAAAATCTGTTTGTAGCACTTAACACTTTTGTGTATGCAAATTTAAAAAAAAATTTGCTTTACTCATGGGGCCATCGCGTAAAAATAAATCTTGGAAAATGCTTTCTTTAAAAATTCGGAATTTCTTTGGAAGTAGATTTTACTAATTTTAACATTAATTTCGACAGTTAAAATGTTAATAACAGAACACAAGGAGCGATTGTTTAAACTTTTAGTAACATTCTGAAAATAAAATTCATAAAATAGATAACTTGTAATATCATTTAAATGAATCCTAAAATCAAGGTTAACATTTTTATGCTTGATGAAGCTATTGACCTGTTCAACAAAATAATAAAGTGTTCTGAGTCAATATGACAAATCTAAATAGTATGCACAGGCAGGTGTAAGTTTAGTTATTTGTTATGCATATTTTTCGACATTAAATGATGTAATTTCACTAAGTACAAATTTTATACTTTGTGAAATTATTATTTTATTTATGTTATATTATTTAATAGAGGCGCACAACTTGATAACAAAAACTAATAAGCTAAATCTGCTTATGCAATCCACTTAAATTTAAACGATTGACTCGGGAAACAATTAAAAAAAATTAATAATAATTTTAAAATTGCTTCCAGAAGTTAAACAGTTTTTCGCAATTTTTACAAAATCCATGAAAGTGGATTTAGTGGGTTTTGATACTAGAGGATTCAATTCTTGAATAACATTAAATGATTGGATAGTTCAAAATGAATTAACCAAATTTGAATTTTGATGTTAATAATTTAAAAATTTACTAATTAAACAATGAGACTGATCAGGGTCAAGTATCTCTAGAATATATCAACGGCATAGCGCACAAATGTTGTAAGTAAAAAAATTTTACAACAAAATATTTAATTTTAATTAAGAAGAAAACTAATTTTTCCTCATAAAAATAAGAAAAAAAGTTAGAATTTGTGAAGAAAAATAAGAAGTATAAATTTTTGTTTACCTTAGGTACTTGAACAACCGGTGTGACGCATACTGTACCATCACTGTTGGTATGTAAATGTTGTATATTGGCAACCATTGTTTGATACATGGCTGCCGATACTGGAACGGTAATTACGCCATTCACTGAAAAAGGAGAAAGTAACACATCTTGAAATAACCTTAAAAAAGTTCTAATTTATATATCTATTTTAACTTAATTACAGAATTATTTACTAATTATTACCTTGCCCATCTTCTCCTGTTAAAATAATTTGTCCTTCGGAATTTAAAGTTGCTTCAGTGACCGAATTCAAATCGACAACTTCACCTTGAGCACCACCTTCTCCTAGGGTTTGAATAGTTTCACCTTGTGCATTTTGTATCTAGAAAGAAATTTAAATTAAGAACAAGGAGGTTTAAAAATCATGCATTATTTTTGATAAATGATGTGTTCTTTGTGTAACTGAATTGTGTTTAAGTGAATTTTAAGTTCTGGTCATGTTACAAGAGTAAAAAAATTCAAATTATGCTGCCAATTTAATTATATGTACGTTAATACCTCTAATAAGAGATGCTCTGGTTCTTCTCCATTTGAATTCTTTTTACCAAGCTAAAAGTACAAACACAAAATGTAAGCAAACACAGCACACTCTACAAATAAATAATAATGTACATCAAACTCTAACATGCATGAAATATTATGCAATATTAATGTTTGTATTAAAATGAAAAATAAAAGTTAAAGTTATCCTTAGGTTAAAGTTATCCTTAGGTTAAAGTAAAATGGATTTCTGAAACTAATACAAACCTTTGAACAATAATTTGTAAATACTACACGTACCATCACTAGCTGTCATAATAAATTCGACACAATGCGCATATTCCAGAAAGTTAACCAACATATAAATCGTACATATCCGTAGGTCAACTTTGACCAGAGATTATTTTTCGTTATAGAAACTCAAAATCTGCAGTTATACTAAGGCCTTAATATAACTCGAGCTTCAGAAACCGGGCATTAAAGATTTAACAAATGGTTAAATCCTTAAAAACCCTAAAACACTTTCCTTGCTTAATAAGAATTTATGATAACGTAAATGATTTTATCGCAACTCGTTCAGTAAGTTAGCAGATAACCCCTCCACAGACTACGCGTAAGCAGGTGTTCCTTCCCGGCTATCTGTTGCTATAAATAATTGTTGTCTAGAGCTTATTAACTCGTCTAGGGAGATTTTAATGTTCACTTGGCAATTTTTATTTAGATTTGCTTTTGAATTAACGTGATCAATATATCTTTAATTAAAGTAAATTTCAATTACTACGTTGGTTTTTTAAAAGCGATAGTATTTTTTTGCATTAATCGTAAACAGTTCAAAACATGTGATATTCTGCAAATTTATAAATAAAATTTAACGTTTGGTTTGCATAATGTAACAACACCGCGAAATTCTTAGTAGGGTATTCCCCGTATGAAGTACTATGAGTACATATTATGGTTTTTCTTACAAGGTTACTACTTTTATGCACTTATATTTTTATAAGTTATTGCAATACAGTCAACTCGCGTTATAACGAATTTCAAGGGACCGGGAAAAAAGTTCGTTATATCGAAAATTCAGTTTATATTCTCAATAATTTTCTTCTTGTCAGAAATTGACACACTTCCGTTTTGAACTCATAACTGCAAATGAATTCGATCTTTTGAAATGATTTGATTGTGACAAGAATTTGCTTCCCTTATACTATAAGATATCTTACTGGTCGGATTATCGTATTAAAGATAATCCATGCTATAATACATAATAAGGAATCAGCAAAAGTTTTATCCGAGTCGGTCTGTCACATTGATAATGCAGAAATAGCATAACAAGTGTTTTGATTGAGCATATAAAAGACATTGCATTAACAAAAATTATTAGACTTGGGCCAAAAAAACTTCGTTATATCGAGGGGACCAAAACCCATTTAAATTTTCGTTATAACGCGAGATTTTCAAGGGACCGGCAGTCTCTTTCCTAATATCGAGATTTTCGTTATATCGAACTTCGTTATAACGCGAGTTGACTGTATTTTAATTATGTCTGTTTTTAATTGTATAGTTTGTTTCAGAATAATTGAAATTAAAAAATGTCATAGCATCAAATTACGTTGATATAAAGACGACACATAATACAGAGATAAGATAGTCGGGTCAACCAAGAGAACATAATATGCATTGCTAAAGGCTGGCGCGAGATTAAAATAATTAACCTTATCTCTATTATTATGTTTTGTTTATAGTTCGTACGTTTTTATATCAACGTAATTTGATGCTATGACTTTTTTTAATTCCAATTATTCTGAAACAAACTATACTTCCTCCAAATTTGTTTATTTATTGTATTTTGGTTCTTACTGAAAGAGATTGCGATAAAATATCTCATTTTTCCTCGCCTCGTTAGAGCTTTTTACCGTCACGGATGAAATTACGTCACTCGGCGCAAGCGCCTTGTGACAATTTCATCCGTGACGGTAAAAAGCTCTAACGCGGCTCTTGGAATAATATACCATTAATAGTTGCATAAAACACGCTGTATCACACAAGCTATTAAGTTAAGCTCATTAAAAATCTTGCAGTCATGCAACACAAAATAATAAAAACTAGATCAAATATACATACACAGAGAAAAAATTCTTTTGATTATAAGTATTTTTTACTGCAAATTAAAGTGCAAATTCGTCTTGCATCAATTTGATGTCAATTTTACAACAATTAAGGCTGCCGTCCTGACAGTGTTTAATATATGGTAAATCTGTCGAGATTGCGGACGCACTAGATAAAAAAGTATGCACTTTTAGGCAACTTTTAGCTTTATGATCATTGTAAAGCTAAAACTTGGCCCTTGGATCTGATATATTTGTAATTCCAATCAGAAAAATTGAAATTTTTGCTGTAAAGATGCTCGATTTCACAGGGCATAAAGGTGCCCGTGCAATAATTTTTATAATCATTACAGTTATAATTACAAACTTGAAAAGTGTTTCACATCCAGGACAAATGCTTGACCTAATTTGAAAAAAAATTTGGTAGAATTATATGCATTTTTCTAGAAGATACTACGTCCGTAAATAATAATAATTTTTTTTTGTTTTGAAGGATTTTTTGAAATGGTGAGCAGAGTTCTGTTGCATTTCTAACGAAGTTAGTTGGATCTCGGTTAAAATCGTTTGTCTATTCTATATCAGAATTACTTCTTACGGTTTATTGCTCATTTGTCTAATGGTATTTTCAATCGCCCACGCTTAGGACGGCAGCCTTAAAGTAATATTTATTTCAAATTTCTCAGAATCAAAAATTTTTCCATTTTTTCTCAGTGTAGTAATTAGTAAAAGTAAGCTATTCTGTAATTTATGGCGTAATGTACCACAACGAATCAATTATTAACCTGTTCTTTTATTTTAAAATGATAATAAAATAAATTTCTAACTGCCAGAACTTACTTAGCATGCAAATAAAATATGACACAGAGCCACATCAAAAATGTAATCATTGCAAACTAAATAACAACGAATGCTGTGTTCATAAAATTTACAAATAATTTATTTCTACATTTTCAAAACAACAATCAACATCTAAATTTGTAATCCTCTATTTTCAAGTTAATGTTGCTATCCGTAAGTGCATTCAAATAATACAACTGATTACAAAACTAAAACAAAATAATTTAAAACAACTTTTTTCAATATATTTACAAAGAATTTGATTTTCATTCAACTAATTTTCATATCAAGCGTAACATTCCATCATGGCTCAACTTAAATTCCCTACAAACCTTTCTGTGGGCTCAACTTTAAACACGTAAAAATACTTTCTTTTATGTGCATAAACTAAACCAATTGCTTACCGTTGCCATTCCCTGCACATGAGCCGTGGTGCCATCCGGTAATGTTATAATTGGATTGTTTGGATCAACTTGAACAATACTAACTGTACCATCTGGATTTGTTATGGTATGTAACACTGTAGGCGTATATTGTGTAGTAATCTGCAAGAAATTTAAAAAAATTAAACCTTCCATGCAAAATCTACAAGTGAAATATTTGAAAAAATCATGCTTATTTCAGAATTAAAAATAAATCAATTTGTAATAAAATATAAGAAACGAAAACCAAGCTAACAATAATAAAAATAATTCAACAAATAAAACAAGATAGATGCAGATAATAGATACGAAAAGAAATTTCTAAGCGAAAATATTCACAACTGCACAAAAATTTAGTGAAAGTGACAGGGTTATCCGTACAACCAATTGCAGTAAAAAATATCCTAGAGAATTCAAAAAAGACAAAAGTAAATACATAATAAAATAAGTAAGACTACCACTGCAAGTTCTTTTGGATAACCCTAAATCAAAAATAAATTTTTGAATAATACAAAATTAAATCCAAATACTACAAAAATGAAAAAGAAAGTGATTATGTGTAGTGCAATTGCTACCAACATCGACATCTGAACTATAGCCGCCAGGATCTAGGCAAACCTGGGCAGAGGAGCCCGATAAACCATCTGGAGAAGCAGCTATAATTTGAGGGGAGCCGTTAGCTTGGATCTGTATCTTATGAGTAGGTATATTGCCAGATGAATGCATTTTTAAGACACCCACATTTGCATTAGCTGTAGCCGCAGCATTAGCTTTTTCATCTTCTTCTGAAAATGCTGGAAGCAGATCTTCCCTTCCATGATATTTGTAACAATTTATTACAATTTGTCTTAAAGCGTGAGTCCATGATATCTAAAATAATACAAGTAATTAAAATTATTGTAAGAAAATTGAAATGTAGTTTACTTTTTGCTTCTCATCTTCACTACGAGCATCCATTCTGACATTTGCCCATGGTAACTCTTTGGGCCACCATGGAGGTCGAGTCGATTCTCTGCCCCATCCTGGTTTACCTCGACCGGTTGAATACTTCAGCATCAAAGGTATAAACGCACGTAACTGTGCCTGTGTCATTTTTTCCACCGGGGTGGGTATACCGTCTATAATTAGGGGAGGTAATTCAAATAAGGTGGGATCATCTTGAACAGGTGGTGGAGCCTGATGCGCCAATGCATTTTCAAGTTCTTCCATTATCATTGACCTTAAATTTTTTATAACATCTTCTAGTGGCTTGGCTCCAAAGACTTTATAACTTGTATTTGGTTTTCCTGGTGTAGCAACTAATACTATAGCTTGTTGTCCAACACGGGTCGCAAATTCATCAATTGTTTGCTAAAATTTTAATAAAAATAACAATAGGCATCCAAGAAATAAGATTTATATACCCTCAGTTTTCGTAAAAGTCTGTTTTGCTGTCTTTTTCGTATCGACGGGTTGGTTTCGAAAGAATGTGGTCGTTTTCGTTTTTTGGCAGATACAATTGCAGCAGCTGCTGCTACCCCGACAGGTCCTAATAAAAAAATTCATTATAAATGAAAAGTCCACCCTGTATTTGTAACTTTCTACTTCTAATTTAAAACTTCTCGGAACTTAGAATTAGCATAATTTATTGCAGGGACGATTATTAAATTGATAATAGATTGGTATAAAAATAGATTTTTTCATGGAATTTAAATTGTTATGTAATCATGAGGAAGTTATTGCTAAAGAATATTTAAATTTTACCGGAATTATCAAGTTTTTTCAATAATTATTTAGTTATATGCCTGTAATAACATTACATTTAATAATAAATATGCAAAAAAAATTATATCCCTCAAAAAGGTTCCTCAGTAAACCAAATTCAATTTTGCCCAAAATTTGTTTTCGCCATTATCTCAGTTTGACAAATATTGACTTAAGCACTTTTTCGCAATCAACACAGTAATATCAAGGGGAATGTAACAATGATTGTATATTACTAATAGATAAGTGTAAACTGAATTATTTAAAAAACATCAAATGTGGATGTATCGACAATAAAATTCTGGAAGTTGAATAATAAGATTTTCTACTTACCAGCTGCAGCTAGTTGTGCGGTAACTTCATCACCCATCGCAGCAGCCATAAGATCAGCAGTTTCTTCGTATGCCGATCCAGGAGAAGATTGACAGCCATCATCGTCATCATCAGATCCTCCTGAGAGGTTACCGGGCGATCCAACAACCATAGCTAATTGATTATTTTGATTGTTGGAATTGTTCATCATATTCTTCGAGACACATTCAATATTGTCGTCGTCACCTAGGTAAAAAAAAAACACGTGAGAAAGCAAGCAAAACA
Organism: Podabrus alpinus; assembly: GCA_932274525.1. Taxonomy (NCBI): domain Eukaryota; kingdom Metazoa; phylum Arthropoda; class Insecta; order Coleoptera; family Cantharidae; genus Podabrus; species Podabrus alpinus. The sequence goes on from OW026455.1 coordinate 12,391,891, forward strand.
GTAAAATTTTCTACAAATCAGTAAAACTAAGAAACACCAAGTGGGAAATGTTTTAATACCCAACCAAAGTCTCCTATAAACGCAGCTTCGGTTATCAAGAACCTCCACACTAAGTGTTTCATGTACAATACATACAGATAGAAAATTACGTGAAGATTTACACAAAATGATCCTTTCAGTTTCAGAAAAACTTTGTTGGTCGAATAAAATATTTTTGCCAGCATTGTAAGAATAGATATTTTAGTTTAGAATTAACGAGTTTGGATCACCCTGTACAATAATCACAATATTTAGAGGAAAAACCATTTAATGGTGATCGAAACGAATCAATTTGAGACTACATAAGCTGAGAGCAAAAATTTTTGGAGTTATCCCAATTTTAAGATGGAAAACTAGGGTAAATTAGGACTAGGAAAATTTTGTTACAGTGCAAGTATTAGTAAACACCACCTTATTTACAGTGAAATTGTGTAAAAACAAGCAATTGAATAGAAAAATCGACCAACACTAAATTAGTAAACGTGATGAGAATAAGCTTGTAGAGGGTGTTTAAGAGGAGTTGTGGTAAATAAGAGTCCCGGCAGGACGAATTCGCTTTTGAGGTTATGTATAAAATTTAAACTAAAAATTAGGTCGATACTAATTAAGACAAAACAATAACGTTAGGGTTGTTTTTATAGTTAGTAGATTAAATAAAAACAAAAATTTGACTTAGTTATCCAAAACCATTAAAAATAAAAAGGTATTAGATAGAAAATCAATAAATGCCAAACCCCTTACCCCTAAAATACCACAACATTGAGGAATGAGTTGTCGAATATATCAATTAGGCCTATTGAACCCGTGAAAAAATAATTTAAAAACGGCCATATATCACTGGATTTTATGAACTTTGAAAGGTGGAAGGCATATATTGCAAAACACAAGGTGGTTGGATACCACCTCACGGGTTCCATTGTAATATGGCTTCCAAAAGTAAAGTTTGTACTTCGACCAACAATTTTTGCACTTGTATACATGACAATTTAAAGATGTTCTATATGATTTTACAACAAAATTACGTCAACATCCAATGTTTGAGCGAATCGCGCGTTTTAAGAGCTGAGCAGGCCCAGTTAAAATTATTAGTACGGCTGCGTACGCACCTGCGTGTATGTATCACATTTAACAGAAAAACATGTCTGTTAGCGCCGTTTTCTGTTATCTACACTATTTGTTAAACTTTTTGGATTCACCAGACACAAATCCACATTTTACTAGACGTAAATGAACGGCAAACACTACGCGACAAACATTACGGTCAAATACTAAAATATCGATCCAAGCTAGTCATTGTTGAATGCCCGACATTAAATATTTTGACTACACCATATTATTCGGCGCGCCTGCGCACAACTTGCTTTGAATTGAAATTTTTAAAGTAATAAAACTTTCTTTTGCAAGACTTGAAGTAATTTTTTACCACCACACCACCCTCTAATGTATACCTAGACTACTAATTTCCCCTATTAAGATCGATTAAGTAACTTATAAGCCCAGAATAAATTTGACTTCATCAATTTTGAACGGGAGCGTCAATTTTGTTACCGACGTAGTTATAGCGCCATCTCACAAAGTGACTGAAAATCAAGCTCAACGTGCAACTGTATAACCAAATGTTCGGTTAAAATCCACCATCACGTTTATAACTATCAAATTTCCACATAAAAATTCCAATATTGTAATTTCTTCAAGGGAGAAAAATAAAATTTAAGTTTGTAATAAATACACGCAAACCCCTTCAAATAGCATTAATTTAGCGCAAAATATCCCCTCTTTGAGATAAAATTGCGTACGCACAAACGCGGCAAACAACGATAGGTTCAATAAGTCATGCGTAATAGATTAATCAGGACCGGCTCAAACCGTTTCATGGAGCGTGATTAAATAATTTAAGAAAACAAAACAATACATACCCAAAACATACAACAGAAACACAAAATTTTAAGTACTACTTTTACGTAATACCTGTACAAAGCTTTATAAGCAATAAGCGGAGTTACCAACTAAAGATCGAAAAAAACAATGTTCACTTAATGAAAATTTTTAAAAATAATTATCACTATTATTAAAGTTAACTTTTGTTAGGGTTACCAAAAGGGAAACAATGAAAGCGTAAATTTTAATAAAGGAAGGTGTAATAAGACCGTAACATAAATTTAATAAATACCTATTTTTCTAACCACATTTTTGCTTGTACCTACCTACATTATTATATTTCAATGTTTTAAAAATTAAATACTTCGTTGTTCGTTCTTCCATTTTAAAATAAGTCCTTTTTTATTAAACTAGTAGCACTTTTATCAGTGCACTGGGCATTTTCTGTTATTAATTATTAAGTAAATATAATATACTAATACCAACCCCAACGAAAAAGACAATGTCAATTTAAAATTTTATTAAAAATTTACACTACAAAATTCTTACACATAAATTATTTAACCTAACAAATTATTAAAATAAAACAGTTATGTTATAATCACGGTTTTTCTAAACTACACGTTCGAGGTTTCACGCGAACTGCTTATCTAACCCACACACATGGTCAATGTAACAGAACAACAATACCATTGTTTTTAATAAAGTATGCGTGATGTTTATTTTTAACGCGCAGTTCACTTCGTCGGACATGCTCAGCAACGCCAACTTTGATTTAAAAAAATAAAGGTGCGATAATATTTTAAAAACAATTGCGTATTTTAAGTGACAATGTCGTGAGGTAATTGGGTAATAAATGAATCAATTATTATTAATAAATTTAGCTTTTTATTTATATTTTAACCCCATGTTCCCATGTAGTATGTTAGTAGGTCTTCGACAGTACCAGCTTAAGAATTTTTTAAACAAAACATTTTTTCAAACTGTTATTTTTGGGTAATATCTCCGTACTGCCCGTCTTGTCAACTGCGGCCGAATCTGAATATATGCCTATCCTTATACATTGTTTTCTTATTTACTCACACCCCTATTCTCTAACTCAAATCGTTATTTTTCCAAACGTTAAAATCCGTAAAGTTCGGTTTACATATTATGTAAACTTACAGCTTGTAGAAAGAATTCAATTTTAATATAATATATATAGGGTGTAAACCGAACTTTGTGGTTCTTAACGATCCGAAAGATAACGTTTTGAGTTAGTGAATAAGGGTGATAGTCTATTCAGTTTAAGTATACAGAGGTGCGACCTCGAACAGCATCTGTGATTGGTTAAAATGTCTTCTTCTTATTCTAGGACTACGTCCTGTGCTTCCCAACTAAAGACTTCTATCCGAGGCACGCAGTTTGGTTTTTACATCTCAGATAGCTTGCTAGGCTTGCCTTTCGATGTGCCTGTACCCTGTTTTTGTTGTTATGGTGGCAAATCATTAACACAGGGGGACCGTACCGCCTGTTTAACGTGCTCTCCGAAACACGGAAGTCGGCCAAGAAATTTTTAGACAATACCCGGAGTCCAACCGGGGCGCTAACGTTCAGACCATGGCCGTCTTCGTTAAAATTTAAATAAAATTAAGTAAAAATTTGCCATTCGAAAGCGTATTTTTATACTGTAACGTAACTGTATTTTTAAAATAACCTAAAAAAAAGCACAAACAATTTTTCAGAACTAAAAGCACAAATTTTCACAAAGTAACCGCGATGTAGCTTTGATTATACATAATATCAGATTGGCAAACCTTATGTAAATTTTGGAAACACCTGTAGTAGTTCAAGAAGTCATCGACAGATGGCGCTACTTAATTTGAAGTCTTAATAAATTGTTTTATTATAATTCTTTGTCGACGGCGGTCATGGCCTGATAGGCTTTCCACTCTGGGTCTGAGCGAAAAAAATTTTTGATCGCCTCCGTACCTCGGGGAGCTCGTAAAGTGTCGGTCCCCCTGTGTTAATGATTTGCCATCATAACAATAAAAAAACAAGGTAATAGGCACATCGAAGGCCAGTTTAGCAAGCTACCTAAGATGTGAAACCCACATTACGCTCACAGAACTAATTTGAAAAAATTGGTGAAACAAATCAACGGATCTCGAATAAGTTAAAGAAGAAGTAATTCTTCGTTTGCATTGAAAGCCTTCAAATTAGTAGTGCCATCTATTAACTCCACTAGGTATTTTCAAAACTCCCATAAGGTTTGTTTATCTGATAGTACATAAATGGACTGTATGTATAATTCGTAAACATTTTGGTTAACACTGTGAAATCGTCGGGATTAAACTGAAATTTTTAAACTGCAATTTTTTCCGACTTTTCAGCCTCCCCTTGTCTCAGTTGGTCACAATCTTCGGAACCCCCTCATTTGTCTAAAATCGACATTTGCAATTTATAAATAAATTTTTTTCCAAAAATTACATAAAAACATATTCACACGCATTTTCTTTGAAATCCCACAATTGGGATTTCTTCATACTTAGGGCCGATTGCACCAAGCCCATTTAAGACTTTAATAGAGATTTAGTCTAAATGTCTGTTAAATATTGCGATTTAACATAAACATTCAATGTAATTTAGTTTAACTGACTTGTAAATCTACGCTTAAATTAAGATAAAATAATTTATGGAATTGATATTAACAGGCTCATAATAAAGAGACTATTAGCACTTAATAGACTGATTTTAATTGAGCTTGGTGCAATCGGGCCTTAGTCTGAAAAGTCTAATACTTAGATGGCAGTTTAAGTCTTTAAAACAACCTCTTTCGTTCTTTTAGCTGCTATTTTTTTACTTTTTCTCGGGTAGAGGACGATTTAAAGAATATTTCGCCAGCCCCCCCCCCCCACTTCGAATTTTGGATCCACAATAGTCTAAATCAGAGGTGTGTAACCTGCGGGCTACATGTGGCCCGCCACACTTTCTCGTGCGACCCTGAAGCCATCATTTCCAAAAATTAAGCATCGGCATTTCTTGGCATAAAATGTTACGCCGGGTTTATTTTGTTAATAAAAAACTAATTTCAGTTCAACATTCAATGATTCTATGGTCACAAGTTTCTTACATGCGGCCCATACAATATTTTTAAATTTGTAGCTGGCCCGTTGTAAAAAAAGGTTTCCCTAGTCTAAATCGTTCGTACCTATTTTATTTTCGCTTGTACCTCTTTCGTTTTGAGATCATTTCGAAATTCAAAATGGGTGGCTAGCATTTTACCAGCCCCCCCCCCCCCAACAGTTTTTAAAATATCTGCGAACCCAACGAGGTGCAAACAAAAATAAAAGAGGTACAAACGATTGAGACTATTTTGAATTGAAAATTCGAAATGGGGGGATTAGCATTTCGCCAGCCCCCCCAACGAATTTTTGAAATATTTATGTCAAAAACGAATGAGGTACGAACGAAAATAAAAGAGGACAAATAGGTACAAACGACTTAGATTATTGTGGATCCAGAATTTTAAATGGGGGGGGGGGTGGCGAAATGCACTTTGCGTAGGCTACTTCCTCTCCAGCAAGCTACGATATTTCAAACGTGACATCTGGCAACCCTGTGCGGACGTACATTTGTCCAACCCCCCCTTTCTGGTCGCATTTTGTAACCCCCCCCCCTCTTCTCTCCCAGGCATGGACATCCTTTATAGACGACTCCTTATTAGCAAATTTAGTTGAGGCGACGCACACAAGGACAGATAATTAAATTACGACGACAAAAATATAAAATATGATTTTGGTTAACATTCTGATCAGAAATGGAGACTACTGAATTGTCTTTCACAAAAATTGCGAGTTGCGTATACTGTTCTGCGCAGAAATTGCGGCAAGAAATTGCCTGATGTAATACAGGCTTAATAAAGGTTAGTTGGGTCAAGAATTATTACTAGTCCGGGTCTGTTTGGATTTAAGAAAGTGAATATAATTAAAAATATTATATTATTTGACCAAAGTCATAACTGAAACCTCTTCCTTTTTAATATTCGAGCTCTTATAGTTCTCAGTTCTTAATTGTTACACATTTTTCCAAATACCCTGGTGAGGTGTCTTTTAACCATCTTTTTTTTTCAGCACTCTTTGGGCCAGTTATATAACAGAAGATCATCCTCAAGTCAGAGTTAATCCAGGAATATCTGTTATTTGATTGGTTGATCCACGAAAAATCCCTGGGTTAACTCTGACTCGAGAATGATCTTCTTTTATCCAACTGACCCTTTGAGTTGTACATTACTCCCAAACACTTTTGCAGAATCTCATGAATTTTTTTAGTATTACTGCCCACGATTAAAAATTGTTTGCATAGTCACATCTTCCAGTATTAGTTTTGTGGACAAAATAATATGAACACAGTCCAAAATAATATAAATGCTCAGTAAATCTACGAATATTAATTGATTTCTGGGTTTTAAAATAAACTATTTTTGTATTATGTTTTTATTATAGGCACTAAAATATTTTACAAAAATTAATATTTGGTATTTCCACCCTTGGCTTTAAGAACTGCTTTTATACGTCTCGGCATGCATGCGATGCTAAACTTGATCATTTTTTTAATTTTTAAATTATTTTGCCATTCGAAAATAATTTTTTCTTTTAAAGTGGCTCTATTTGTTATTTCCATTTTATTCACTTCTTGTTTGAAAAATGAGAAGGGATTTAAATCTGGTGAATTACCTATAGCCATTGTAAAAGAGGGATCCTTTTTAATTGCAGGTAACTTTTGACACTTTTTGCAGTGTGACATGGGGCCCCGTCTTGCATAAAAGTAAACGACCTGCTACTTTACCTTTTTTCTTTCAAATAAGGTAAAATTACTGTTTCTATGACCTGTTGGTGTTGTTCTTGACGCATTGTGCCTTCAACAAAATATACCGATCCAGTATTTTCGCCTCTTATCGCAACCCAAACCATCAACCGGGTGGATGTTTTACCACCTTTTACACGCAATCTTCGTTATATGTACCTATTAATTTATCCGCCCTTGTTCTACGAACATATTGGTGGCTTTCGGTCAAACACGTAATCGTAGATTCGTCACTAAATATTACCTTAAATTTAAAGAGGAAAAATTAAATTAAGACATTAACCACTTTACGCGCGGGTTATTTGTAACTAAATGCATTTTGCACGCACCCGTGCGTACTAGCGGGTGAAGTGGTTAAAAAACAAATGGTTAAAATCTTATTAATTGAAATATTATTTGGTTGTACCTTTTTCCCATCTTCAACAGTGAAATGTTTATGCTGTTTTGACCACTGTATCTTCTTTTTTTCATAACTGATGTGAGTGGTGGCCGTTTTACAGGTCGATAGCATTTTATACCTTTTTCAGCTAATTGACGTCGTATCGTCTTGGTCGATATTTTGATGCCTCAGTTTTTCCTGCACATTTTTCGTGGTAGCAGTGCAGCTTTCTAAAGCAATTTTTGTGATTTTGCGATCAACTTGTTCGGAGATTTTCCGTTTTCTACCACACCGTGACTGAAGTGAAACTGCAATACTCTGCTTTAAATGCCGAGTTTTGACGATTTTGTTAACTGCACCCACACTAATTTTTTCCATAACCGCGACTTATCTTTGGAGAATACAATTTTTTAGTAAATAAAGCCGTAACTGCAGCTTGTTTTACTTCGGTGATATCTTTACTACGACCCATGTTACTTCTATACTTCTTCTTCAGCCTATTTCCGCCCACTCCTGAATGTAAGCCTCTCCGATTTCGCTCCACTTCTCTCTGTCTTGAGCCGCCTGAAACCAGGCCTACCAGGCGTAGGAAGACCTCAAAAGAGGTGGCTAGACGACATAAAGAGAGTTGCGGGAAGATACTGGTTTCGGGCGGCTCAAGACTTCTATACTTAACACAGCACAATTATTGATACATCAAAATTTAAAAAAAAAACTTACAGATATTATAAAAAATAGTGAAAAGCAATATTCGACAAGGAAATATATCAGAATCGATGTTAAACCAACAAAATGCAACTGAACAATTATTTAAATAATCTTTGTAATTTTCTACCTGGTACCACATTTTGGGCTTAATGGCATTAAAATATTTGTAAAACTATTCTCTTCAAACAATTATACCTTGAAAAATGTATTTTATTTGAAATCAGTAAAATCGCTTCATCCTCTGATTACATTAGAAATTTCTACACCTTTTCCACCAGTAATTCAGAAATCGTCAACCGTTATTCAGAAATCCTGAATTGTAATTCAGATTTGTCAACTGATATTCAGAAATTGTGAATAGTAGTTCAGATTTGTCAACTGATATTCAGAAATCGTGAATTGTAATTCAGATTTGTCAACTGACATTCATCTAATTGGAGCAATTTCTGTGGCTGGCGTTGTAGCTATGGAACACAGAAGAGGTTCATTTACTTCACAATTAGCATGTGATTTTGTAAGGACATTACTGCAACAATGGAACGATAACATCATTGCCACAAAAGTTGACGTCTCGTCATAAAAGCATAATGTCTGAACTAAGCTAATACTCCCTAGTCAAACGTGCAATATATTTTCGTGCTTTGTCATATCAATACAAAATGACTGGTAATGCTCATAAGCAATACGTCGTTGCTATATTCGGTCAATCTATGACGAGATGTCAACTTTCGTGGCAATGACTTTATGGGAAATCAACTGTCCGATTTAGTACTCGTTGTGGATGGTGACCGGACAGGTGATCATATGACAAGTGAACGCACGACATCCGAACACGTGACAACTGACCCCATTGACAAGCGACCCCACGGACAACTGAACACAATCTTAATTTTTAAATTTAAATATTTGTTATTTATTTTTCTAATCATGAAATAGTAACTTTGAGGTTTACGATATTAAATTATTATTTTATAAATACTGGCCAAATCCTAATCCGAAGTTAAATATTCATATTTTGAAAAAAAATTCAGTCGTCGAAATATTCGAAGAAAAACTTTTACTTTTATGTCTACTCTACAAAGATGGTCCATTTTAGCTAATTAGGTTCGAAACCGACTTTGCATTGTTCCTCGACAATTTTGCAACGAGATCATTCAACTTTAGTTCATTTTCGCCATCGATTTCACAACAAAGAGATGCGAATTTCAGATTTTTTCAAAAAATTTCAACTTTGAGGTCATTTTTTTGGGCCGCGGAAGAATAATATTACTAAATTTTTTTCGACAAAAATTCTTAGAAATACTCGGAAAATGAGATTTCGTCGTTAAAATTTCGAATTTCGAAAAATAAATTTGCAATTTAGTTTCAGAGGCCCCTTCAAAAAAAATTTGAAAATTTTGTTTTTCATTTTAAAGCTTTGCGGTGCGAGATACGAAAAAAAGCTATAGAAGTAAAATTGTTTAGGCCCGGGGTCTACTTCCGATGCCGGTGGAAAATTAAAAATCCCTTCGTAAATAAGGACGCTATGGCCGTTTGAAAAATTTTCTAAATTTCGACCTTACAGTCGTTGTGGCGCGACGACTATGAAACAATTTTTAATTTTAAAAACGGTATTGGGTGGCATTTCTCGAGCGCGAATTTTTCGAAATGTATACTTTTTTTCGTGCGGCGTCAATTAAGGTGGCAAATTGCAAAAACGCAAATTTTGAAAAATTTCGATTTGAAATCGGACCCATTCTTGCATATACATAAATATTTGCGCGCAATTTTAAGCGAAACGAGTTGGTTTTTCGAAAAATTTTATTGAACACTTTCCGTTTTATATGGCGAATTTAAGCGGTACGTGAAAAGAGGTGGATCTACCGCGAAGAGGATCTGCCGTTAGGTTAGTGTTAGTTTTTGATATTTCTTTAGAAAACTAATTAAAAACAAACAAATCTCCGCGTAAAGTTAAATCTGCCGCAAAGAGGTGGATCTGCCGCGAAGAGGTGGATCTGCCGTTAGGTTAGTGTTTGATATTTCTTTAGAAAACCAATTAAAAACAAACAAATCTCCGCGTCAAGTTAAATCTGCCGCAAAGATGTGGATCTGCCGCGAAGAGGTGGATCTGTCGTTAGGTTAGTGTTTGATATTTCTTTAGAAAACTAATTAAAAAAAAACAATTCTCCGCGTAAAGTTAAATCTGCCGCAAAGAGGTGGATCTAACCGCTCCCTCGAACTTTTTTCCAAGTTGAACGGAAAAAGTGAGAATGGACTCAAAAATAATAATAATTACCCCTAGATACCCATAGAAAAGCTAGATCCATTACGATTGTGTTCAGTTTTGTAGTTTCGGATTAGGATTTGGCCAGTATTTATAAAATAATAATTATAAAATCGTAAACCTCAAAGTTACTATTTCATGATTATAAAAATAAATAACAAATATTTAAATTTAAAAATTAAGATTGTGTTCAGTTGTCAGCGTGTTCAGTTGTCCGTGCGTTCACTTGTCATATGGTCACCTGTCATAGAATCGTTGTGGACAATGCGCCTTGCCATTCAAGACTGGAAACAGTCTTTACTGGGACGACAGCAACTCTGTTGCGACTTGGCCCATACTCTCCAATGCTAAATCCCATTGAGTATATTTGGTCAAAAATCAAGGCAGAAGCCAAAAGCAACATTCGAGTTCCCAATGTCGCGGGGCATAATCTTGGGGAACAAAGACTGGTCTACTTAGAGGAAATAGTAGATCGGGCCAAGGACACCGTAAATGGAGGCGATTGTGCTCGTGCTGCGCAACACTGCACAATACATCATGCAGCAGCCTTATCGATGGAAGATATGCCAGTCGGTCGCTAAGTTATTTGCTACAAATTTCTTTAACATATTGTTGTGAAATAATTTATGTTTTTCTTATAATATATCGTCCCCCTTAGTGCTACAACTAGGTAACTTGAAATTACTGATAAAAAATAGCTTGAGTTTAAAGTCGAAAATAGCACAAAAAGGATTAAATTAAGTGGATATTTGATATTTAGAAACATAATACAACATATTTAGTTGTATCACTAAAGAAAGTGGTTAAAATTAGGTGGGTACAAGTAGCTAACTCAAAATATCGCAAATTCGAGTTACCTAGTTGTAGCACAAGGGGACGATATATAAAAAAATAAATTAAAATATTGTTAATTTTTTAGATTTTTATTAAAGCCTTATTCTGCACTGTAAAAGCCCCACTGTTGCATTTCATTCTAATTTTTATTTGTCGGTTTCTGAATCAAAATTGACGATTTCTGAATTACAAATTTCTGAATTAGACGATTTCTGAATATCAATTGACAAATCTGAATAACCGTTGACGATTTCTGAATTACTTGTGGAAAAGGTGTACCTATGTAGTGTGTTCATATTATTTTGTCCAATGACTGTAAGTCACCTCAACACCCTTGAAACACAGTTTTAGGATTTTCCAGGAATGGATACATCAAAGGTAGCAATTTTACATAAAATGCCAGTCTGAATTATTTACAATCATATATTATGACAAATACTTGCAGCTTAATGTAAAAATTAATAATGTTTAAAACTAAATAGCATTCATAATTTTTGGGGCTTTAACTGTAATCGATCGATTACATACTGGGGCATACAAAAAGTAGGATTGACAGTTTTAATAGATTCATGACCCAATAAAGACAAAGCTGCTAAACCAAACAAAGTGTGATATGGATCGGGTATATCGCCAGGCCGATCACTAAAACCCCCACTCTCATTATCTTGACATGCAAAAATAAATTTTTTCAGCTTATCGGCATCTATCCAATGTAACCTGTCTAAAATAGTTAGCGAAGATAAAACCCACCAAGAATAACAAACGTCTGGAAGTTTTTCAGGTCTACCATTGAGACCTCCCGATGGTAATTGACGTTCACATAACCACCATGCCAAAGTGTCTCGATTGACTAAATCCAAACGACCTGAAAAAGATATCAGTATAACTTAAATACAGCACCTTGAATGTAAATATATTACCGGTAATGGAAAAAAATCCAACACAACAGTAAATTAATCCAGCGTGACTTTCTGAAAATGGTCGTGAACCAAATCCACCATCAAAATTCTTGCAAGATTCCACAAAGGTAACAGCTTTATCAACATCAATCACATCCATACGTTTAAGTAACGATAAAGTAGCTACTGCACAGAATGAAAATCGCGTATCTACTTCTCCCCATTTATCACCAACGAAACTCCCATCGGGCTGTTGTAAAGCAGCAACATACTGTGCAACACCTTCAGCGTTAACCGCATCTAACTTATCATACATGCACAAAATTTGTACACCGCTTAATGTATGCAGTATATGAGGATCGTGATCAATTGAAGAGCTGATCCCACCCGTCTCAGGATCCTGACATTGTTGTATAAATTCTATAACTTCATGACGAGGTAGACAATCCAGCTGATCCACTAATTCTAAAGCAGTAAGGCCCCAATACATACCAGATATCCTCAAATAATCAGTCATTTCGTATTCAAAATTACTTTCCGTCTTTCCATATTTTTTGATGAAATCGATGTGCTTGTCCAAAATCAAATTTTCGCAAGAATCTTCGGGCAGTTTAATATCGTTTACTAAACTTGTCATCTTTAAATTTAATGTTAATTTGTAAAATTATTCAAATTTCGTCTACAATCAGATTTGAGGTTAAAACATTGTGTGCAAGAATTTGCACTGCAACAAAACTTAATTTTGTGTTATCACACACATTTTGCGATAAAAGAATCACAGCTTTACTTTAAAATTAATAAATTAAAAATATTTAAAATGCATGCAGGCTAAAAGTCAAAATTTATGAGAATGACTCATCGAATAATATACACAGTAAATCAATATTTCAGGTCTTACACATGGTATCCCATCGTTTCTGTGTTTGTTTGACTACATTGAACAAACTAAGAAGTATATCCAACATTCTTCACAAGAAATTAATCTGAAAGTCTTTGAGTAGATAAATTAGTAGAAATATACATTTTTAGAGAATTTTAGAGAGAAATATACATAGATTCCGATCTCTTTTTTTCGAGGATATATAAAGTCTCACGATACACTTACAACGGTATGCTTATTATTTTTCTCAAACACGTTTACTACAGCGCATTACGTCATGTGCGAATTAAATTACGAACGATCGTGTACGAACGTGGTACGAACCGTACTCGTGAACCCACGCGTGGTTTGTTTCTCACTCATTTCTCACTGTTTCTGTCTTCTGTCGAATTCAAATTATTCGACAGTTTTGTTGTGCGTTTGCGCAAAAGCGCAAGATGGTTCCATCACAATTCCAATTCGCACGTGACGTCACACAACATGCGTATGAGCATACCCTTCCAGGGGTGGGCTGCCAAATTTTGTACAACCGGCTCGCTATTATTTCGAAGCAAAAAAAAACGGTAAATGAGTACATTGTCTTCATTTATTTTTGTACAGTATTGCAGAAACATCCTTATTTTGCCCTTTTCTTACCCTTGTTTCTGTTGCTAACCTGTGATTCTGGTTCATCCAAGATGTAATAAAAGGAATGGCATCGAAATTGGCTTATTTTTTGGTTTTAGGGGTAATTTAACAAGCGGCTCGCCGAGTTTCAAATATTTTAACAACCGGCTCGCGCGAGCCGGACCGAGCCGGCTCCAGCCCACCCCTGGTTGTAAGTGTATCGTGGGTACACTACATAGACCATATGTAGGAGGGGGGTCGCCACGAGTGCCACCTACGACCTACTTATCTGAACCATGGCCTAGAAAATTGGTCTCAGTTCTACTCTGGATTCAATCCTTCGATAACCAAATGCAATGCCGCAACGATGTATTTAGACACAAATTACTTTGCAATTTTTACTTTGAGACAATGAGCTTAAGTTGTCGTCATTTCAGCGTTAATTATTCAAAAATTCCCACCTACTTTGAATTTTTATGTAAAACCGATGTCAATTGATAATACAGCTTCGTTTGAGTTTAAATGAGTTTTTACATTAATAATTTTTAATTAATTTGCTACAAAGTTAAGGGTGATTGATATTTTCGAGAGCTCCGAGCAAGTTACGTGTGGTAACAGCGAACTTTAATTCTATAAAACAGCAAATATATTTCTGCAGTTTTTGAACAAATAGGTTTTGTTTATTTAGTCCAGGCAAGGAACACTTTTAGCTTGCAAAAATCCAATCCAGTTGAAATTTGGTACATGCTCATATATATTTGAGTGTTCGAATAAACACCCCCCCCCCCAAACCCCGACTAAAATTCTCCGCCAACGTGGGTTTCGTCTGGCGATTTACATTAACGTTGGTGGCGCCACCAGCGACAACAACATGGTTGTGTTTAGACGTATATTTCTAAATTCAAAGTCATGGTCTGGTGAAAATTTGCAAACATTTCAGTATAATCTTAAATTTATTATAATATATTTTCTTAATTAGTTGATTTTGTTATGTTTTGAGCTTGAAGAACGAATTTTTATTTTCATTTAATACGTCATTTACTAATTTGAAATTCTCCCGCATGGTGGCGTTTGCTTAATGTAAATTGCGAATAACTCGTTTAATTTCATTTTCAGGGAAAATTATCATCAGACCAAAATCGAAGAGCACAAAATTCGCTATAAAATAAATATTTCAGAATTTAGTTCAGATGACATGTAAGAATATTTTATTTGAAATATTTGATTATTTTGAATATTAAAATTTCTTTCAAGTATGATGTAGGCAAATTTTAAGAAACTTTATTTTATAGAGAATTTTATGCTCTTCAAGTTTGATCTGATGATAATTCATATTCTGCCCTGTTTTAAAGAATATTATATTATACAGGTTACCTATAAAAATGTTTGTTTTCGATTCGATTATGAATTTTGTTCCTCTCATATTTTTTCTTCCTAACGCGTATTTCCCAGCAGTAGAAATAAACTGTTGCGATTAAAAATTAATGCTGTTTGAAAAACCGAATCTCCAAACCTTTTTATTTCCATTTTTCGACTTCTATGTAGAATTTAATTTTCTGTACTTCAAGTTATGCTCACTTGCAGTGTAATGGAGTTAATCAAAAATGAAAAGTCAAAAGTGACAGAAGAGCTATAAAAATAATTAACTTTGAAAGCTCACATTTTTGTTTTTTTGCCTTGGACTATTCTTGGCTTCGGGTGCGGCGCTCTGATGTTCCTGCCTTCTTACGGTCCTGTTTAAAACCTACACCGATCCTAGCAGCCTTTTACAAACTAAAAGTGCTGCTCCCAGTTTTTCTCTAATCGAATTTTGGATTATCTTGTATGGATTTTATGTTTCCCTCGTCATCGAACAGATGGCGTTCATTATTATCACATATTTGTAGAATGGCTGATTATTTATTGGCTGAAAGTACAAGTCAGGTGTTGATGTTATTAAACAAATGCATTACTAATTTGTTTGTTAAAACGTCGCATTGTTATAAATTTTGATAATTCTAGCCCTGTGTTGCACATTTATATTTTTCAGTCATGTTCGTAAGTGCTGGGTAGTTCAGTTTTAACAAATACCAAAAGAAAAAATGAACACTAAACCACAAGATGAAGAATCCGATATGGATTATTCAGATAACGATGGCTACGATGATTTTGATTACTACGACACTGAAGAAGATTACGATATCGAGAGGATTGATTTGACTAGAACAGATCCTGAATATTTTGAGTACGAATGTTTGACAGAAGAGCAAGTCGAACGATTGTTGAACGAAACCGTTGAAATCCTAAGTAATAACTTGGAAATTACACCTTCACTTGCAAAAGTATTTATTGCGTCATCTTCTAAAACTGCAAGTAACATTTTTGATTTAGGTTTTGTTGCATTCACACGGATGGGCTGTTCAACTTATTATAACAAAATATCGTGCAAATCCCGATACTTTGCTGATTAATTCTAGGATTAAATCATCAACGGTACTTTCAACAACCGCAAACTGTTCACGTTTTATAACATGTCCTGTTTGTGTGACCCCTCAATCGAGCGAAAAATTTTTTAGTTTGGCTTGTGCCCATATGTTTTGCAAAGAATGTTGGGCTTTGCATTTTGAAGTACAAATTAATCAGGTTAACTCATTTCAATCGGATTTTGTTACACATTTTTAAAATTACATTTGCAGGGTGTTTCTACTGGCATAAGCTGTATGGCTCGTAATTGTGAGGTTTTGGCTCCGGAAGACTTAGTGTTGAAGCATTTATCACCTCCAAGTCTGAGAGAAAAGTATCAGCAGTATATTTTTCAAGATTATGTCAAATCTCATCCAGAGTTGAGATTTTGCCCAGGACCCAATTGTCAGGTTGTTATACGGAGCACTAATCCGAAAGCCAAAAGATCAATTTGTTGTCAGTGCAAAACTGTTTTTTGCTTCAAGTAAGTGGTAGAATAGTTTAAGTTTTTTAATTTAATTTAATTTTCTTTATTATTACCACAGCAGAGATCTTCTCCGGATAAGAATGGCAATTTGCCTTGTATTCATGAAGTTGTTGCTAGTAATGTGACGCACACAATTGTAAAATATTAGCTTTAAAAATAGAAAAAAATTACCTACCATTAATAAACAAAATAAAATTTTCAACATGACATATCTTTTGACAGTTCTACGAATTCAATTCTGTTAATCTTAAAACCATAATTGTATGTATATTCGGTTTTGAATGTCTCGTGATATTTTCTCGATACCTTCCTGTCTGTGCTCGTTGCGTGTTGAAAATGTGTGACGAGCACAGAGGACCTACAGCTTAAGGTGGATTCCGAACTACGGAAATAGACAATTTTTACACCGTCAACCTCCAATCAGGGAAGTTTTGTTTTAGCCATAAATAATGTTATCTGTGGCCAGCAGATAGACATTTGGTGAGTGAAAATTTCTTCTATAGATAGCACCTCGCAGGATTTGAACTCGTGAATCTTGGAATCTAAGCTCAGTCATTCGCTCACCTGAAACCTTTAAAACCATAATTACATAGCGTTTAACACCAAAACTTGCCATTTAAAAAGACCTCGCATGGCAACCTTCGTGATACAAATATGTGCCATATATCATTAAATTAGCTTTAAAAAGTAGATTATGAATTGTGATGGTTTCAACTCCTCGGTGGTGGCAGAGCGCCTAAGATCCTTTTGAATGCCGCAAAATAATATCACTGTAGCTTCTTTATTTCTTAACCGGTTTCAATAAAACGCAGACCAATTAATAGTTAATTTAATTGTTAATGAATTCACTTCCATTACTTTTTTAAATAAAATGCTTAGTTTTGAGTAAAATTATAAATTATGAAAAAGGAGCGGAAATTCCAAAATCACTGTGACTGTCCTAATTTTTTAACATATCTTACAAGAGGAACACCCGCATGAAGGGTTGCCGATTTTGATAAATTTGAAATTGGTAAAACTAGATCGAATTTCATTAGCCCTAAAAATTTAGAATACAATATTTTTTTAATTGTTCAAAAATTTGTTTAAATATTTGATAGTGTGATCGTTTTCGTTAAAAATTACAGGCAAGTAACTTATTTTAATACATAGTTTATGTAACTTTTAATTGAAAAAATAAAAGCATAGGATGAGTTGAACAGCATTACATAACTCAATGATAACGAGAAGGGACCTAGATAGTGTAATCGTCTAGGTGATCTGCTTGTGGGACGTATAGTTGGGTTCGATCCTTGCTTTGGCGGATTTTTTCGGCATTCCAAAGTTTAGTGTTCCACGTTAGTTCTCAACTTGGTAACTTGAAGTTTTTACCTTGAAATTCAGATCTTCATAATTTCAAGTTCCGAGTTTCAAGACCTAACTTGAAGTTCTTAACTTCAAATTCAGATCTTCCGAATTTCAAGTTTTAAGTTTCAAGATAATGCTCAACTTGGTAACTAATCAACCTCATTAAATGAGCAGAAAAATCTTCCCAGGGGAATTCATTACAAATTTGTTGACATTAATAATAAATTACAAAAAAATTTCAAATTGATACATCTAAGGGGCAGATTTACCATTGTTATCCGGTTATGGCCTTGGTAGGTAATCCATTTCTTAGTTTGTTTGTTTAGGGTTATAGTTGTCGAACTATTACATGTTATTTTTGTTTGAAGATGTGGAATGGACTATCATGCACCAACTGATTGTCAGATAATTAAAAAATGGCTGACGAAATGTGCCGATGATAGCGAGACGGCCAATTACATAAGTGCAAATACCAAAGATTGTCCAAACTGTCACATTTGTATAGAAAAAAACGGTGGTTGTAACCATATGCAATGTTACAGTTGTAAGTTTGACTTTTGCTGGATGTGTTTTGGCAATTGGAAAACTCATGGATCTGAATACTATGAATGCTCACGCTATAAAGAAAATCCAAATATTGCTTATGAATCGGTGCATGCTCAAGCACGTGAAGCTTTAAAAAAGTACCTTCATTATTACGAACGATGGGAAAATCATTCGAGGTCACTTAAACTTGAAGCGCATACTTTAGAAAAACTTAAATCACGAATTAACCAGAAAGTTATGGATGGATTGGGAACATGGATCGATTGGCAATATCTTTTCACTGCAGCTGAGTTATTAGCCAAATGTCGTTACACTTTACAGTATACGTATCCTTATGCCTATTACATGGATTCTGGTCCACGTAAGGAATTGTTTGAATACCAACAAGCTCAACTCGAAGCCGAAATTGAAAACTTGTCGTGGAAAATTGAGAGAGCCGAAACTATGGATAGAGGATCGATACAAAATCAAATGGATATTTGTGAAAAACTAAGGACTACCCTATTAAAAGATTTTTTAGACCTGTGATATTTTCTCTCAATATTTTAAAAAGTTTTTTAACCTAATTGTCATGGTATAATTCAGTGGTTTCCAAACATTGGTTAATTACTTATTAATTGTGTTGATTCAAGTATTGATTATGCGTAATCGTTGAAATTAATTATAATCAGGTGCTCAAATGTTTTAAATATCAGACGCCCTTAAAAATTGTGAAAATGTCTTTTCAGGTTCTATGGATATTTGACCATTTGAGATATTTTAAATTTTTAATTTTAATTTTTTTTTTAATTTTTATTTTATTTTTTTTTATTTTTATTTTATTTTAAAAATTAATTTTATTAATTTTAATTTTAAAAATATTTATAATGTATAGATGGCATTCTACTAGGGTGTTCATTTTAAAACTTCCAGCAATTAATATCTCAAAAACCAAAAGTCGGATGAAAAAATGTTTCAGACAAAAGTTGGATGATATCGAGGGGGAAAGAATATGGCATAATTGTTTTTTTAATTTATTTACCTTTTCAAGGTCATTTGAAGGTCAACTTTGTTTTTTTAAATGGCACCTTATATTTTTTTTAGCAGATTCATATTTTGCATGAATAAATAAAAAAACAACTTTTGTTGTAAAATGTTTTTTATCCGACATTAGGCTTTTCGAGTAAGATGCGTTGAAACAAAATAAATAATAACATTGTTAATCAAAATTTAATATTTACCAGTTTTAGAAGGCTATTTATTAGTATTAAACAGTGGAAAAAATGTTTGTAAACGAGTGGTTTCATAACAAGTTTTCAAAATGGGAAAAAAAAAATTAAAAAATTCCCCAAAAAATGGGGAACATTTTGAAAACTTGTTATGAAAACACTCGTTTACAAACATTTCTTCCACTGTTTAATACTAATAAATAGCCTTCTAAAACTTGCAAATATTAAATTTTGATTAACAATGTTGATTATTTATTTTGTTTCAACGCATCTTACTCGTAAAGCCTAATGTGGAATAAAAAAAATTTTCCAACAAAAGTTGTTTATTTATTCATGCAAAATATGAATCTGCTAAAAAAAATATAAGCTGCCATTTAAAAAAACAAAGTTGACCTTCAAATGACCTTGAAAAGGTCAATAAAATAAAAAAACAATTATGCCATATTCTTTCCCCCTCGCTATCATCCAACTTTTGTCCGAAACATTTTTTCATCTGACTTTTGGTTTTTGAGATATTAATTGCTGGAAGTTTTAAAATGAACACCCGGTATATAAATATTGGCACTACCTCATTTTGCTTTATACCAGAACAATTGTGAATTTTAAATCTTTACCCATCTTACCTTCTTCACTCTCAGTTTCCTTTAAATTGATACCCACTGCAAAAGTGCAAGAAACATAACATCAAGTGGAATTCATTTTTAATAAATTAATTATAATTAGGGCTTAGTATTCTATTCTCTCTCTCTCCAGTCGTTTAGCTTCATGACAGAAGCATCGTGATCCCTCTCTTCTATGCATGTGACATGCGTGCAATGTGTTCTGGCATACACAGAGACCTACTTGTTTAACGTGGGCTCCGAACCACGGGAAGTGTAATACACTTCATTTTGAGATGAATTCTCATGGCAGATTACTTCGGTGGTTTGCCATTGCCTTCCGAGGAGAGACGGTCAGAATCAAGTTCTCATCCTGCCCGGATTCAATCTGGGCGTTTCACATTAGCAATAGACGCATTTAACTGCCAAAGCTATGACCGCCTCTAATTCTATTCTACTAGAATAACTGTAATTTAAATCGCCCACTGCGATTTTGCACTGAAACTGAAAAAGTGCAAAAAACATCGTATAAAGTAAAAAAATGCATTTACATCTTTAAAATTAAGGATTAAAATTTACGTTTACAAACTTTGAAAAAGTTTGTTATGCTAATTATATAAAAGGATTAAAATTTACGTTTTCAAATTTTGAAAAAGTTTGTTATGCTAATTATATAAATATATGATGTTTTTACTATTGAGAATTAATAATAAATTCAACTTCAAAAATAAAATAATTATATATTTTATTTTTTAATTACTGGAAATATATAATTAGGAACTGAAATTAACGTTGGGGGCGCTGCAAATTTAACAAATATGGTTGTTTAAATTGGTTTACGTTTTCTTATTTGGAGTTGTCAATAAATTAAACTTGGAAAATCTTCTACTTTCATTACGGAATCTTCTTAATTTAGGTCCAGAACCTGTTCTTTACTAATTTATGTAATTAGTTCTATGAACACTTTAAAAATAAAATATTAATTAATTATTTGTGGAAATATTTTTTATTTTAACATATGCTTGCATCAGATGTTAATGATGTTTTTATCAGATGTTTAAACATCTGATGATAGCAGTATAAACTGCTGCAAGCATATGTTAAAATAAAAAATATATCCACAAATAATTAATTAATATTTTATTTTTAAAGTTTAATTTATTATATGCAAATTATAAATTTGTAAATTAGAAGCTCAAATTTTGAAATTGAAATTTTGATGATCTCTTAAATTAATATACTCTAAAAATTCGGACACATGTCCGCCCATAAAAAGCTCTAGTAAATTCAAATAGTACGTTTGAAATTTAAATTCGCCATTTGTACCCCTGCAAAATATTCAGCTTAATTTAATTTATATTATATAAACGTTCAGTGTAACATAAGGAATAGGTGGTACCAAATGTACAGTTTCTTAAATTAAATTAAGTTAAATATTTTGCATGAATCCACCATAACTAGACAATCTTCCTAATTAATTTTTCTAGTGTTAAGAGCCTCATAACATGTGATTTATAGACGAGCCTGATTATAATTATTGAATTTGTGAAAATTATTATGAGTAATTATTTTGTTAGTATTGATTCAGAAACCACTTCAAGTGTTCTTATAAACGAATTATTTAAAAATTTATTAATTTTAATTTTAACTATTCCCAAGTTTGGGAAGCACTGGTGTAATTTAAGCTTTTAGAAATTAAGGTCATTATAAACACTAAAAATTAATTAAAATTTGGAATTGTGAATGTAAAAGGAATTTTTATTATGCTTTAACGAAATCGAGTAGGTTTATTAATGGATAAGTTAATGTAAACATTTTATCGTGAATGAATGTGTTCTTTTAATTACGTGTAGGGTGTTGTGCAAAAGAATGTTAATAGTAAAATTATGTTTTATTTTACTATGGAATTTTAATCATTTTTTATATATTTATTAAAACTTTTAACAGGTTTCTGTTTTACTTAAAAACAGAAAAATTTTAACGAAACTGATATAGCAGCCACCAACAAGTATATTTGAACACTTGTAATGAAACCGGACTAACAAGGGAAACTCCCGCGCCGATTTTGATAAATTTGAAATTGGTATAACTAGATTTGAGGTCGTTAGACCTCAAATTTTTTTGTGCTCGAATGAGTTGTGGTTTGGAAATAATTGACAATTATTGCCTCCCACTGCAATGATTGGTAAGTCACCATCATTACCTTTACATAACAACTAGAATACTTATAATATTTTTTAAATTGTTTGAAAATAGCTGATTAGTTTAATTGTATTAAACAACACGTATAAAGCAAACACATCAGGTGGCGTAAACGTCTTTGTGTCTGACTTTCCCAACGTACATCCGGGGTTCATTGCTACATGAGGTGGATTTTTTTTCTTACTTCGGTTAGGAAATTAATTATAAAATATATTATAACTATGAAGGAATAAAATGCATAGACCACTGACGGGTTAATAAGTTATTGGCGATGGCTTATAGTATTGTTTTCATGTCTCGCCTAAAAAAAAGTATTTTTGCACTTAGCCCGGTTTTCATTACAAGTCTTCATTTGTTGTAAACTACAGAACATCTATATCAGTATTTTATGTAGTAATAGTATTAATTTTTTTATTTACATTTTTGCATATCAACGAACCTTTAAAATTTCAAATTCAAGTTTTTTTCACATACGCCAAGTTGTATTATAATCTTAGGATACACCAAATATATTGTGTGAAAAAATAAAATGATTTTTAATTACAAGTTTTTTCATTTTTTCAAATTTTTTATATTGAAAAATATTTTTAAGAATCAAATTTAAATAAGATGACTAGCAGTGTCTAAGAACTACATGAGGACTCATAAAAAATTAAGATTGGTTTACAGTGAACGAATCCACAAGCTTCTAATGCTTAAGTCAACATTTAAGGCATTATCAGCATAATAATCCCACGGACAGCAAAGAAAATGCTATTAGAGTCACCGGAACCACTAAGCAAGGCCATCAACTAAATCCAGTAAAAAGCAAATGCCTTAAAAAATTAAATTTAATGATGTGAAACATTTTCATTTATATTTTGTATACTTTATTGAGTGTATACATGTTTTGCTATGTAAAGGAAGTTTAGCCAAATGGTATGCTGAAAAATATGTTTCTCAACTTGGATTCGAACCTATAGGCGTATTAGATGTGAATATGCGCGCTCAAACAACTGCGCTGCCGATTAGTTTATGTAGCGCGGAACTTCTATATCTTGTGACTAATTCTAGGACCACTACAGAAGCTTTATTTGCACCAAAACCATGTAGGTACTCTATGGTAAGTATCAAGACAACTTGGTTAGCCTCTCAATCTAATTGAAACTAATAAGATTTTTTAAATTTTCTATATTGGGTAGCATATTTTGAAAATCTTCTATTTTGTAAGTATTTTTATACTTGTAGATCTTTTGTACACATATTTGGAACTTGAATTGATATGAACTATGAAGAAATATAAAGAACTAAGCTGTTTTTTGATGTCATCCCTATTTTCTTTATTAATTTTGCATTTTGGTACTCAATTGGATTATTACTAAATTTTTAACATATTAATTTGGACATTGGCCCAAATCTAATGTAATTATTGAACTTTGGCACATATTGTCTGGTTTGTTATAGGACATTGAAAATATAAGCTTATAAAAAATCAGAATTAATATTAACAGTATACCATAGTTAATAAATCGCTAGGTAATTTATAGGTATTTACTTACTAAAATTTTCTCGTCTAATGTAAAAAGACTTTAAAGGCAAAAATCTCTTACAGGACCCAGACGATTTTCGCCTCTAATGTAAAACAAAAGCGATAAAGCTTATAAATCCCAGGCGATTCTCGTCTAGAATGTCAAATTCGTTTATAAAGTCCAAACTAAATGTAAGCTTAACTTTTTGGTAGAACTCGTCAACTTTTTTCCAGTACTGATAATTTTATATAAATATGCCATGTGATGATGAACTTACTTATTACAGAATCTTGACGTCTTCGTTTTGCATAAATTATCTATTTTCGTTGAACTCCATTAGGTCTTTCCAAAACATCCATAAGGTTTGTCTATCTGATAATATACAATTCAGTGGTACGCAAACTTTAACTCGCGACACATAATACAGAGAAAAAATGTCGGCACAAATTGAAATTTTTTTATGGAATATCGTGTAGAACAGGACGCCAGAACCTTTTCGGTTGTTTTCCAAAAAAATGACGTTCGATCGCCAGAACCCTTTCATAATATTTAAAACTGCGGAATCTTTGGAGCTACCAAAATATCTAAAAAATGAGAGAAATAAATACACAATTAATTACATCTTTTTTAAAGGACATGATTGAAATTCGGCATAATATCTGTTAATTAGAAGGTTAAAGGCCGCACTGGGCTATTTTTAAGTTAATAACTAAAAAAATTCATTAATTCATAAATCTAGGAAAACTTGATAAAATCCATAGCTTCTAGAGTATGATTGTGCGGCCTAAAGGCTGCACCGTATTATTTTTAGGTCTGCAATTAAAAAATTAACATCAGAATTCAGAACAAAGTTAGGGAAAACAGAATTTGGATTATCGTGTCTGGAACTACGTCAAGTCGATTTTGGTATTTTATTTTCTCCTGAATATATTGTGAATTCAAACTTCCACAAAGATGTTCCGATTAACAGCAACACTATTAAGGATTGCGCGTTTCACCAATTCGGGATATTTTTTGTGCAATTCGCTCCACAAAGTAATGAGGAAAACTTTTAAATTTTTGATTTGTTATTCATTTCTTTGGCGAAATCCTTGATTTTATTGGCATAAACTACTTAGTAACCCTAGGTCTAGAAAATCAACTTGTGAATATTGAGAATCCGAAATCGGACAATTATGAGGATCAAAATGGCTCATAAAAATATCTTTGAAGTTTTAATTTTCTTGAGGCACAAGGTAGGCTATGTGCCGCGGTATATAGTTTGCGTACCACTGACATAATCAAAGATGTTTAGGTTGATGATTCATAAATTAACCGATTACAAACAGACGGATATACAGAACTGGTGTTTTATAGGTGTATGACGATGATTGTTTATATTTTAAATTTTAGTAATAAACTTGAACATAAATGGAATACGATATTGGTACTAGAAGGTCATGCGGCCTACCGGCCGCCACGACTGCGTGATTTGGGTTTTATATAAAAGTATTTCTTATAAACTATCTACCTACATGAAGATTCCTGTAAGTTTCATAAATTGACTATTTTCTTTGTTGGAATATGCAGTTGTTTAAAGATTCTTGACATTCATCATAATAAGTGTTTCCACTACCATATTGGTTTAATAAATTGTACATCAAAACATCGATACCTTTTGTAGTCCTAAAGCCGGACATCCATTTAGAACACGAAGTTCCCCAAAAATTCCTTGGTTCTGGATGGGTCCCATCATTATTTATAATGCTGTACCGATACAGTGCAGATTTCATAGTAGATCCCGAATAAGGGTTCTGGTGGCATTATGGTTCACTTTCTTTGTATATTGAATTTTATTATCCCTAAAACATTCAGTGCTTCTCTGTACTTTGGGATAAGAGAAAACTGATGACATGCAAATGAAGGGAAGAAATAAAATATTTTTATTATTTTGTCCTCAATTCTTCACCGTAACAACAATCTACTTTATACCATTTGGGGGTCCCGAAAAGGTTCAAGACAAAATTTTTGGCATTAACGTTCTTTAGTGGCATAATTAATATTTTTTCTCGTTTTAGATTATCCATATTTATGAAAGTTCAAAACATTTTGGAATTTTTCAATTATTTTTATTAAAACAAATTTATTTATTAAGTTTGCGATTATATTATGATTTTGAACTAAAATTCTTATCTTCAGTTTTCACACTTTGAACAAATGTCACAAAATATCGATAATTTTCCAAATTTATTTGAACGTTTTAATGCGAATATTTGTTTTAGATTACATTAATAATTAATATATTGTTTGCGCTCTAATTTTTAGTTTGTTATAATGGATAACGCAAAACAGGTAAAGATTACAACCGAAAAGGACGATAATAATAAGGAAGAAGAAGCTACTTGTGATTTAAGCTTACAAGAAACAGAAACGCCTGCTGAACGTTCAGAAGAAACGGAACAAAAATCATGTAATTTACCTGAACCAGAAGCCTCTGATGAACATATAGAAGAAACGGAAAGAAAACTTCTGGAGGTGGTAAAAAGTTCATGTGATCTAATTTTATCTAAAATAGAAACGGATGTTGGACATACAGAAAAAAAGGAAAAAAAACTCCACAATGACGATAAGGATTCCAAATCGGAACCTAACAATGATTTAAAGAGTAAATTATCCATTGACAAAAGAACATGTTTTTCCAAGACTGTGCCAACTCGATATAGAAAATACCAAATTATTAATGGTAAGTGGCAATTTAATAAAGATGTACTTTTATTTTATGTATTAATAATTTTAGTTCCTCCACGTAATACAAAAACTCCATCACCAAAAACTTCATCACCAAAAATTTCATCAGCAAAAACTCCATCACCAAAAAGCGCAATGTTCGCAACTT
Organism: Podabrus alpinus; assembly: GCA_932274525.1. Classification (NCBI taxonomy): domain Eukaryota; kingdom Metazoa; phylum Arthropoda; class Insecta; order Coleoptera; family Cantharidae; genus Podabrus; species Podabrus alpinus. The sequence continues at coordinate 12,418,436 of OW026455.1, forward strand.
CATCGCCGAATGGTTCTGTTGATGAAAACAGTAAAGATGTTCCTACACGTTCATTAAAATCATGGAGACCATTAAGAACTACTTTGAATGAAATTACTGACAGACCGTTCCCAGAATCTTCTTTGATTCTTTTACCTAGATCATCTCCTAGTTTTATTAATCGTATATTCTACGAACATACCCGTAGAATATCAGTAACATTACACGACCTTCCCGTGGGGAATGCTCTAAGGGAGGATAATAGTTGTACATGTACGTGTTATGTAAATCCTATCATAGTTCTGCTTTGGATTTGTTTGGTTACTGTTATGATTATTTACATGCCCAAACGTTCAATATATTGATTCCCCAATTTTATAGCCTATTTGTAACAAATTTTAATATTGTAAATGTTTCCTATTACGTAAGATTTTATAAATATAATGTAACCCAAAATCTTTAAATTATTAAATCTTGAAATTGCAGCGATTATTTGATTATTTTTGCCTATTTAATTGAGTTTAAAATTAATGAGAAACAGGAAATGTCTAGGGAGGATAAATGTTTTTCCGATTCAATTACTTTCCTAAACATCAAAACACTCAACTAGAAGAGAGGATCAGTCCAATTTCGAGGATAGGATGTATAATAACGCAAAATGAAGGTACATTTTTCAAATTTTTAGTCCAATTGAAGCTGAACATAGGAATTGATGAACATAGATGGAAGGTTGTTGTTTATTGTATTTTGATTTAATTCTGGAAGTTTTTATAAAAAGTATTCTACAAAAAAAAATTAGAAAATAAACTAAAATAATAATAAAGGTGAACTAAAAATTTTAAAACAATTAAATTATTTAAATTAAAACAAATACAACAGTACATGAAAAGCGCGGATATCTGAAAAAAAAGATTCAGAAGTTTTTGGTAGAATATCGATCCATCAAGATAAGAGAAAATTGTGTCAGGTAGGTACTAAAAAGATTTTAAAATTTGTAAACTATATTTTTGTGCGTACAAAAATTTTTGAACATTTAAATTATTAACCTATATCAAGGATTTTTGTAAGGCTGTTCCAGTCAGAGAGAATAAAATTGTGATCTCTTTACTTAGGTATTCGTTTCAATTTAATCCATTTTAAAAATTACTATTAAAAGTTACAATTTAATTAAAAATCAGTTAGTAATTTCTCTTTTTTTATTTAATAAATATTATAACATCATTTAAACTTCAATAAATCATTTAAATTTCAATAAATTTATAAACTATAAGATTTCACAGCAATATATGGAGAATATATTATGAGAAGAGTAATGGAACGACGGAAGGAAGGTCTCGTAAAAAGAGGGATTGATTACGAATTTGGCTGAAGAGTTGATAACGAGGGTGGAAAAAGAGAACGAAGCGTATAGGCTGTAAATTAACAGCGGTAAAACAAAAGCAAACGAAACGAATAACAACAGACAAGACTTAACCATATAAGTGATTATTAGGTGGTCAACCAGTACATCTATCTGTGAGCGCTGATAACAAATGAAGGTGGAAACTGGGAGGCAATCAGGAAAAGATGAGAAATAGCCAGAAGAGCTGCGATAGGCCTATAGAAAACATGAAGAGACAGCGATATTAACCTAAACCGTCTAAATGATTTACACATCCTTTCCATCCATCAGAAGAGGTGTATATCCAAAAATGGACTTAAAGCACTACAGAAGAAGAACTACTTTAAAACAAGCTAACTATACATAAATTGAAAACTGAAATGCAAAAAGTATTTATGGTTAGACTATTATTGTAAAATACACAAAATCGCCTACGGATTTTTTTGTTATTATTATAACTTGATCTGTTCAATTACTTTAAGGCGTGGGTCTCGCGGGGGTCCCTTAAATTTTTTTTTTAAATATGGAAATTATCAACTTGAAAAAAAATTTTAATTATGTAATTTTATAAGGTTTCGACAGTTATTTTTTTCCTACGGGTCATTCCATCTCAAATCAACTGAAAAATAGGCAAAATTGACTCGACCCCCACCAAATTTGACGAAACTTGGTACACACCATCTTAGTAAGAAATAAAAAACACAAATTTAAGCATTTGTCCAAAAAGGCATTTGTTTCCTTGTTTTATTCCTTCAAAAAGTCAAAAACTTGGTATGTAGACTTGTAGGAAAACGACTGTAACTTCATCCACAGTGGTCATTTTAGGGCTGCAAGAAAGGGGTACCACACCATGACCCTTCAGCTCGAAAAGGAGTAACAACATGCTCGGCATGCAATCAGACAGATTGTGAAGGACTTCCGTAAAACTTTCAGGGTTATAGTACCTGAGAGGGGGAAAGAAAAAACCACACAAGAGCAAGGAAGCCGATTTGATACAATCTGGTACACAGATGGATCTAAAACTGAGAAAAGTACTGGATCAGGTATATGCGGGAGAAGAACAGGTGATACCTTCAACCACTCAACGCTTCAACGTTAATCTGGGTTGTCTTGCAACTGTATTTCAAGCAGAATTAATTGCAATAGAATACTAGCCTGTGCTGAAGAAATGATTCGGAGGGGCTATGAAAATAGACGGATCTGCATCATGACAAATAGTAGTAAGGGCTTTGGAAGGGATAGATACGGAAAATTTAAAAAAAGTAATTTTTTGAAATCTGAATTTTTGAATTCCAAAACAGAGTGAGACAACAACTGAAACATGATACCAATCAAATCAAAAACTACTGAACGCAAACTTTTGAATCCATTCCAAGTTGAGAATTTTAAAACAGTTTAATTTCCTTTGATCATAGTAATAAACACTGTATTTTACTTTTATTACATAATATACATATAATATTTTTTTTGGTAAATCATCTTTTCATTGATAAGAGATTTTTCTATGATGATAAATTATCCGATTCAAGTGTTTCATGTGTAAGATTTTCATTCTCTTCGCGTTCAACAATTGGTTCTCCTATAAAATAATAAAATTGTTAAGGAAACAATTACAGGAATAATTTATGATCATCATATGTACCTGGAATATTTATATTGATTCGGTATTGGGTTTCACTTCCAAAATCTTCCAATAAGCCATAAAATTTCGTAATGATTCGGGAAGGTAAGTCAATCGTGCCTTCTTCAACACTAGTTTTTAAAAGTAGCTTGATGATCATTTGAATTACTAAATATGCAAAGCCTTTCCAAAGACTATCCAACTGAGCAGTGTCGTCTAAATCGATATGGTCCTCATGACGTTTTATCGTTTCTATCATTTTCAGTTCATTGTCGTACATAAACAGAATTTACTATCTCTTATTATAAAAGGCCAAGTCTTTCTTTCTTTCTGTCCGTCCCACGGAAATACCCGAAGCAAACCGAACCGAACCGAACGCACAACGTATCATCGGATCAACGTATCATCGTATCATTTTGTCTATATAGGTAAGTCTATTTCCAAAAAAGCATTATGTGAACTTCCATAATGGATAATGAAAATTTTGAAAATCCTGCTGCAAAGCGACGACGATTGAATCGTGAGAGAAAAGCACGTACAAGAGCTAATAACACAGAAGAACAGCTTCGATCACAGCGACAAGCTAACGCTCGGTCTCATGCGATACGTCGACAACGTGAAACTTTGGAACAAACTCAAGCGCGGCAAGCTGCTGACGCTCGGTCCCATGCGATACGTTGATCCGATGATACGTTCATCCGATTGGTTATGAAATTATCCGTTATGCGTTCGGTTCGGTTTGCTTCGGGTATTTCCGTGGGACAGACAGAAGGAAGGAAGGAAGGAAGGACTTGGCCTTTTATAATAAGAGATTTTTCACCTATATAGGAAATTTAAATACGTTGATACGTTGATCCGATGATACGTTTATCCGATTGGTTATGAAATTATCCGTTATGCGTTCGGTTCGGTTTGCTTCGGGTATTTCCGTGGGACAGACAGAAGGAAGGAAGGACTTGGCCTTTTATAATAAGAGATGAGAACAACATTAAATAAATAAACAAAAAACTTACATATATTTTTTTAAATTAAATTAAACTTAATCAATATTTAAAATTTTTTTACTTATTTTAAACTAGATGATACCCCGTCCGAGGACGGGCAGCTAGAAGGACGGGCAGCTACCCAAGGTAACTTAAGTTGTATGAAGATTAAGGAAAGCTCTCAGTGCAATCCAAAAGCCATATGACCTTGGGTAGCTGCCCGTCCTTCTAGCTGCCCGTCCTCGGACGGGGTATCATCTAGTTTTCTAATATTTGCATATATCTTGGCCAAGTCATAATCCAAGTTATCGATTTTGTAACGCGGTCCCTTTGATAAAGTACTTCAATATCGTCTATCAATTTTTTAATATTATTATGAAGATTTAATGGTATATCGGATTTCCGCTTTTTTAATATTTCAGTTATACGTTTGGAGTTTTTCTCATCAATAAAAGTAACTTGGGCATCTAATTTAATATTTTGTTTTAAAAATCTGAACAATTCAGTTTTATATAAATATTCAACTTTCTTTGCCATTTCCATTATCACAAAAATCTTACTTGGAGTGATTTGTTGATTTGTTAAATGACCTCCATTTATTCTTTCCCCTTGTATATTATCTAATTTATTTACAACATTGTTATCACTTGCATCAGCTCCTGGAAAATCCATTATAAAAAATTAAGTAGAAAACATAAATTTGTAACGGCACACCAAAAAATTAAAATTAATTGACTTATTAGTTACACTTAAAATATTTAAAACGAAATTTGTTCCCCTTCATTTATATAAAAAAAAGCACTACAAAAAATTTGCACTAAAAAGTAAAAAATAATTAGAAGTTATTAGAAGAAAATTTAACAGAAATTAGAAGTATATTTTTACAGTGCTGAGCATAAAAATTAATGTATATTACGTCAATAATATACAATTATTGTTATTTTTGGAGTCGGTGCCAGCCAAGGTTAACAAACGTATATTAACGAAGTAGCGGAGTACCAATTTCTTTACAGCTTGGCTGGCACCGACTCCAAAAATAACAATAATTGTATATTATTGACGTAATACATTAATTTTTATGCTCAGCACTGTAAAAATATACTTCTAATTTCTGTTAAATCTTCTTCTAATAACTTCTAATTATTTTTTACTTTTTAGTGCAATTTTTTTGTAGTGCTTTTTTTTGAAGTCGGTTTTTTTTGTAAAATTTTTTTTTATTTCTTGCTTTTTAGTGAATCTTGCGTTCCTTAACTGATTTATCGAAAGCGAATATGGGTAGACCTACTAAACGCGCTGCCCATATGCGACAGCGCCGTTCAAATGAGACAAGCGAAGAAAGGGCGAAACGCCTATCTCAAAGTAGAAAATCTAGATCCAAGACTATTTCAGAAGAGAGTAGTGAACAGCGTGAAAAGAGGCTTTCGCAAATGCGGGCTTACAATCAATAAAAACCAAAGTACTCAACCGATTTTGATGAAATTTATATGGGACCAATCTGAAACTATATCCTTTCGAAATGTGAAAAAATTTTGAAAATCGGTTAATAAATGACGGAGTTATGAGGTAACAAACATTAAAAAAAATACAGCCGAATTGAGAACCTCCTCCTTTTTTGAAGTCGGTTGAAAATATACGCTATAAAGATATACAACATTTGGATGATATGAAAATTCAAGGATCAATTGAAGTTAATTTATTATATATAATAAAAAACAGGTTGGCAATTGCTAATCAAAAAGATAATCTGCAAATTGGCAGAGATTTCATGTTGTCATAAAAAATAAAAAATAAATTGTCTCAAAAATTTAAATTATCTGTTTCGGGGTCTTTGGTATGAATTTTTGATGGGGTTTCAAACCGCATTCGTTGGTTGGTATTGTAACATACATTTAATCTGCATGATTTTTATAGGTTATTTCTAATGATTTTTGTTTTTTTTTCAGGTTTCCGAATCCGGTTTGTATGGGCGTTTATTCATTCTTCGCTTGTTGGTAGGTCTCATGGTAAGTATTAAACATTTTTTTTTTCTTTTCAATTCCAGTATGTCGTTTTTTATTCACACCCAGACCTTATTTCATGTCGGGTTATTGGTTTTATATGATTAGTTCTCGGTAATAACAACGGTCTTGTTCTCGAGGAATTTACACATCAGGTCGGGTGGTGTTTCTTCGTACAGCTCGTCCAGTTGTGCAGGGAGATGGATGCCATGATAGGCCGCCAACTCCAACTGTTCTTGCATGTACAAATCGCACTCCCGTATCCGATGTGTAGGTTCATCGAGAACGTCGCAGGCCGGGCATAGTCCGTCCTCCGATTTCCCCAATCTCTTGAGGTGTCGGCCGAACTCGCCATGACCGGTTAGCATTTGAGTCATCTGAAAAGAATTGTTAGTTATTTTATTAGCTACCTTGGGGATGAACTGGTAGGTAATTCTACCTACCACTCCATCATCCCACCTTTTTTGCCATTCTAGTTGAATAATCTCCTCCATCTTCCGTTTCATTTCTACTCTGTATCTATATTCGTTTGGGTCTATTCTTACCCCCATAAAGGTGGTTACTTTCTTGTTTTTGGCTTCACGCCATGACAGTAGTCGTAAGAGTTCTAAGTCGATTGGGTGGATACCTGCCAAAACACCCGCGGCTAAGGCCGACACAGTCCTATAACATTTTGCTATCACTCGACAGCAAAATCCATAGCACGATATCAGCCGGGCCAACGTGTGCTTATCCCTTATTCTATGTATCCAGATCTCGCTTCCGTAAGCCAAGATGGGGACCACCGCCCCCTGATAGATCCTTCGCATAGAGTTCGAGGTGTCCAAGTTCCAACCATTTTTGGCCATTCGATGCAGCGCATGGACCAGTTTACTGGCTTTGCCGCAAACGTAGTTTACGTGCGGTTGCATCGATAGGTTTTCGTCAATAAGGACCCCAAGGTACTTGTATTCCCTTGCCACCTTTATCTTCTTTCCGTTTAGTTTTACGTCTAAGTCGTAATTATGGACTCGCTTCGGGTACAAGCACATGATCTTCGTCTTCGTTTCCGAGAGAGCGAGTTTCATGTCCTTGCACCATCCGCTTAGTTGATTGACGCACGTTTGTAGTTTTCTTTGCAATTCGATTCGGGAAGACGCCGTGACGACCGTCGCGATGTCATCCGCGTACGCGAAGGTATGAGTACCCTCTTGTTTTTCTTGCTTTAGATAGTGATCCAGAAGTGAGTTCCACAGGATCGGACCGAGGACCGAGCCCTGGGGACATCCCTTCGTGGATCTTTTCCCTACCTTTGAGACCCCGGAAGTGAGAGTCACTTCCCGAGCTGAAAGGTAGCTTTTGATCATGACCTTTAACCTGTGTGGGAGCCCCTTTTCGCTCAGCGAGCGGAAAAGAGCCGGCCACCACATGTTATCAAAAGCTCCGGAGATGTCGTAAAAGATTACCGCGAGAAAACCCTTGGCTTTCCTTCGCTTCATCTCCGTAGTATCTATTTTTGCATAAAATGCCTTAAGGGCTGTTGTGGTGCTCATACCTTCCACGAAGCCATATTGGCACCGATCGTGGTAAGGGGTATTACTTTCGATTATTCGTTTTTTCATGATTTTTTCCAAAATTTTGCCGAACACCGGCAAGAGGGTGATCGGCCTGTAGTTCTTAATGTTGCTTGTTTCCCCATCTGGGTTCTTGAGTAGGATCTTGAGGACCCCCTTCTGCCACAGTTTGGGGAAATAAGCAACCTTAATGCACGCGTTGTATATACCCATTAGCACGTTCTTGATGACAACATAGAGTTTTTTAAGAAAAGATCCCTGAATGTTGTCAAAACCCGGTGCCTTTCTGGCTTGTGTCGTCCTGATTAGGTCATCCAGCTCGTCGCTTTCGACCTCCCTGACCTGCGCCATGTCCGGCACGCCCCTCAGATTTTCGAAATCCGACCGCATGGTTTGGTGATCCACCGTTGCATCGGAGTTTCGATCGTCGTCGGGGAGTAGACCGTTCATGAGGTAGGTCAGGGTCTTTTCCGGCGTTTCCGTTACCTTCCCGTCCCCACCACTGAAGGTGGTAAGGATGTTTTTGCCTTTGTATTTTCTAACCGCTAGTTTGTAGGTAACCCCCCAGGGGTTGGGTACAAGGTCGTCCTCGACGAACTTTTGCCAACTCGCCTGTTTTGCTTTTTTGAGTATATCCAGGAATTTCTCCTTGGATTCCATCATTGCAATGTACAGCCCGTTCTGTTCGTTCTCAATGCGGTTCCTATACAGGGCCGCCTTCCGCGAGAGATAATTCTTTCGCGCTCTTTCGAGATTGTCGGTCCACCAGTCAGGCCGGCCAACGTAGATCTTCTTCATTTGGGCTTTCCTATTGATTAGATCCTGGATTTTTCCGTGCAATTCGGAAACCATGTCCTCGATTTCGTTTTCGGTGGTTAGATTGTCCGACCTGGGGCCGTTTTCCTCTACCCATCGAGCTAACTCCGTCTCAATGGTTTCCGCTTGGATTGTATCTGGGTTTCTATTCCTACTAATCCTGATGGGATTATTAGGTGCTCCTATTTCAAAAGTGATTGTTCTATGGTCTGTGATTATGACATGTTCCGCAATATCCCATGAGTGGGTTATATTGACGGTGTCGCAAGTGCCCAACGTTAGATCTATGTTGCTCTTCCTGCCGAGGGAGTCCTCGAACGAAGGCGGTTTGTTAGGTCGATTGAACACGAAGAGCTCGTGCTGCACAATGAATTCCTCCAGTGCCTGTGCCCTGGAGTTGGAATCTACGGTGTCATACCACACCCTTGATCGACAATTAAAGTCTCCGCAAATATAGGTCTTCCCCTTTCCGCAAACACCCAGTGCTTTCCGGAGGTCTTCGAGTGGAATTTGTATATCCTCTGAGGGAGGAAAATACGTGCCTATGAAATAGTAGGTCACTTTGTTACTGAAGGTAATTGACACGACCGTTACAAACTTGCTGGAAACTTGCGGGAGGAAGGAGAACGTGAATTCATTTCCTACCGCATCGTTAACCATGATGCAAGTTCGGAAGTGGTCGCCGAAGATTGCTGCCGTCCGAGTGTTCGGGGAGAAGGGAAGACGAAACCCTCCTGCTGCCGCGGGGTAGCAGTAGGGTTCCGAAAGAATGGCCAAGAGAATTTCTTCCTGGGCAACAAAGCGTTGCGCGTCGGCCGTGGCGGCCTCCGAGTTCCTCAGGTTTACCTGCAAGACTTTGAGTGGCTTACTCATTGGCAATGTCTGTAAGCGTCAAAACTGAATGGGCATAATCCATGAGTCTTGCTTTGTAGACCCTACACAAGTTAGATCCCGTGGTGTGACTGGCATCGCTGTATTTGGCTCTGACACAGTTTATACACACATGTTTTGCCCGGTCGTTCTGCACCCCACAGGCACGTGAGGCGTGTTCCGTGGAGGAGCAGAACGCACATGTTTCACTCCCTTTGCAATATTTTGCCGTGTGCCCAAAGCGCTGACACTTGTAGCAGCGCGTAATCGTGATATGGTCATGGATGCGGTAACTTTTCCAGGAAGCCCTAAACTTCCCGTCCTTAATTGCCGATTCCCTGACCAGGGGGTGAACTTCTAGGATCCACTTGTTGTGGGTCTTTCCTTTGGAGTGTACCGGGTTTATGTTCCTGAGCCAGGAGCTCCCGGCCGCTTTAATTGCTTCAGGGAAATTCGCGCCGAATTCCTCGACCACCCTTTCTTTGGACAATGTTTTGTCCACCATTTGTAAGGAAATTGATGGCCAGGTAGCTGAGGGCTCCCGGGCCACCAATTTCTTTTCTTTTAGGAGAGAATTGCCGATGAGATTTTTGAGTGACGGTTGAGATGACTCGACCATCACTCCGTTATTCTTTATTGGATATACTCTGTCCGGTTTTATATTCAGGTCCGCTAATTTGATACTAGTGAGTTGACTTTTGGTTTCCTCAGCGGATTTGATAGTGTTCCCTTCGTCAGGGTACACTATCACCTTGTACTTTTTGGCGGGCATGCTGCGAGGGCCGCCAGCGGCGACCTTCTTAGCCGCCTCCAGGTAGTCCCTGGGGGGGTTCTGCTTGTCTGTTTCTATAGTTGTTTTGCTTTCGATGACCTGAAGGGTCGGCGTTATGGCTGGGGTGGTCTTGCTGATGGCTTTGACCACCTCCTCTATGATTTCTTTTGTATGAGGAGGGGAGGCTGAAGGCGCTCCCGTCCCCATTCTATTCCTTCTGATCCCTTCCTGGACCAGCTCCTGTATCAGTCCCTCCACGTCTTTTATCCTCTCGAGGGCCTCTTCTCGGAAGTTGAGGGCCTCCTTACTTCTCATTAAAAATCTACGCACTTCGTGTACGTTATTCATTGCCGTTTTCGAGGCTTCCTTCAATCTGCGGTCCGACCATATTTCTAAACCTTCGTCCAACGTCTGGCTACTAGCCAAGTCCGGAGTAGACTTAACGGTCTGCTCCGGGCTTGTGTTCACCCTCGCGTTCTCCTCGGCTTCTTGGGTTTCTTTCTTCTTTTTCTTTATTTCTTCTTCTTTTTCGTATTCTTCTTCGATTTTTCGCTTTCTATCTTTTTTCCTTTGATTTTTCGTTCTTTTATTCTTTTTGGTTTCATCGCTATCTGATTCTTTTTCTTTTTCATTTTTTTCGGCCACGTCAAGTTCTATCTGTTTTGCTTTGAGCATCGATTCAAAATCAATTTCATCGCTCCGAGGGATCGGTGGTGTCCATTACTTCGGTTACTTCTTTTTTCTTCTTGCGTGTTCTTTTGGCTTTCATTATGAAAGGAGTCTCGTCCTCACTTTCTTCGGTGTTATCTGTGCTATCTCGACCTCTTTTGGTTTTCGCGATTTTTCGCGAATCTGTGTTTTGACTTCGTGTCGTCCTAGTTGTCTCTGGCGGTTTCTTCTTCGGGTGGGGATCTTCACTTTTCTCTCTGGATTTCATTATTATCTTGGAATCAAGTATTTTAATTTTGGGTATTTCGGAAACCATATCGTTGGTTTTTATCTTCTCACTGCTAATTCAAGGATCAATTGAAGTTAGTTTATTATATATAATAAAAAAACGGTTGGCAATTGCCAAACAAAAAGATAATCTGCAAATTGGCAGAGATTTCGTGTTGTCATAAAAAATATAAAATAATTTGTCTCAAAAATTTAAATGGCTGTTTCAGGGTCTTTGGTATGAATTTTTGATTGGGATTTCAAACCGCATTCGTTGGTAGGTATTGTAACGTACATTTAATCTGCATGAGTATTTTTATGGGATTGTTTCTAATTATTTTCTTTTGTTTTCAGGTTTTCTACATCGGTTTGCATGGGCGTTTATTTAATCTTCACCATTGGTAAGTATCAATTTTTTATAGGTATATATTTCTTTTTCAGATGAATTTGTGTCGTTTATCGGTTCGCACCCAGACCTTGTTTCATGTCTGGTTTATTGGATAGTTGATTAGATCTTGGTAATGTTGACGGTTTTGTTCTCGAGGAATTTACACATCAGGTCGGGTGGTGTTTCTTCGTAAAGCTCGTCCAGTTGTGCAGGGAGATGGATGCCATGATAGGCCGCCAACTCCAACTGTTCTTGCATGTACAAATCGCACTCCCGTATCCGATGTGTAGGTTCATCGAGAACGTCGCAGGCCGGGCATAGTCCGTCCTCCGATTTCCCCAATCTCTTGAGGTGTCGGCCGAACTCGCCATGACCGGTTAGCATTTGAGTCATTTGAAAAGAATTGTTAGTAATTTTATTGGCTACCTTGGGGATGAACTGGTAGGTAATTCTACCTACCACTCCATCATCCCACCTTTTTTGCCATTCAAGTTGAATAATTTCCTCCATCTTCCGTTTTATTTCTACTCTGTATCTATATTCGTTTGGGTCTATCCTTACCCCCATAAAGGTGGTTACTTTCTTGTTTTTGGCTTCACGCCATGACAGTAGTCGTAAGAGTTCTAAGTCGATTGGGTGGATACCTGCCAAAACACCCGCGGCTAAGGCCGACACAGTCCTATAACATTTTGCTATCACTCGACAGCAAAATCCATAGCACGATATCAGCCGGGCCAACGTGTGCTTATCCCCTATTCTATGTATCCAGATCTCGCTTCCGTAAGCCAAGATGGGGACTACTGCCCCCTGATAGATCCTTCGCATAGAGTTCGAGGTGTCCAGGTTCCAACCACTTTTGGCCATTCGATGCAGCGCATGGACCAGTTTACTGGCTTTGCCGCAAACGTAGTTTACGTGCGGTTGCATCGATAGGTTTTCGTCAATAAGGACCCCAAGGTACTTGTATTCCCTTGCCACCTTTATCTTCTTTCCGTTAAGTTTTACGTCTAGGTCGTAATTATGGACGCGCTTCGGGTACAAGCACATGATCTTCGTCTTCGTTTCCGAGAGAGCGAGTTTCATGTCCTTGCACCATCCGCTTAGTTGGTTGACGCAATTTTGTAGTTTCCTTTGTAATTCGATTCGGGAAGACGCCGTGACGACCGTCGCGATGTCATCCGCGTACGCGAAGGTATGAGTACCCTCTTGTTTTTCTTGCTTTAGATAGTGATCCAGAAGTGAGTTCCACAGGATCGGACCGAGGACCGAGCCCTGGGGACATCCCTTCGTGGATCTTTTCCCTACCTTTGAGACCCCGGAAGTGAGAGTCACTTCCCGAGCTGAAAGGTAGCTTTTGATCATGACCTTTAACCTGTGTGGGAGCCCCTTTTCGCTCAGCGAGCGGAAAAGAGCCGGCCACCACATGTTATCAAAAGCTCCGGAGATGTCGTAAAAGATTACCGCGAGAAAACCCTTGGCTTTCCTTCGCTTCATCTCCGTAGTATCTATTTTTGCATAAAATGCCTTAAGGGCTGTTGTGGTGCTCATACCTTCCACGAAGCCATATTGGCACCGATCGTGGTAAGGGGTATTACTTTCGATTATTCGTTTTTTCATGATTTTTTCCAAAATTTTGCCGAACACCGGCAAGAGGGTGATCGGCCTGTAGTTCTTAATGTTGCTTGTTTCCCCATCTGGGTTCTTGAGTAGGATCTTGAGGACCCCCTTCTGCCACAGTTTGGGGAAATAAGCAACCTTAATGCACGCGTTGTATATACCCATTAGCACGTTCTTGATGACAACATAGAGTTTTTTAAGAAAAGATCCCTGAATGTTGTCAAAACCCGGTGCCTTTCTGGCTTGTGTCGTCCTGATTAGGTCATCCAGCTCGTCGCTTTCGACCTCCCTGACCTGCGCCATGTCCGGCACGCCCCTCAGATTTTCGAAATCCGACCGCATGGTTTGGTGATCCACCGTTGCATCGGAGTTTCGATCGTCGTCGGGGAGTAGACCGTTCATGAGGTAGGTCAGGGTCTTTTCCGGCGTTTCCGTTACCTTCCCGTCCCCACCACTGAAGGTGGTAAGGATGTTTTTGCCTTTGTATTTTCTAACCGCTAGTTTGTAGGTAACCCCCCAGGGGTTGGGTACAAGGTCGTCCTCGACGAACTTTTGCCAACTCGCCTGTTTTGCTTTTTTGAGTATATCCAGGAATTTCTCCTTGGATTCCATCATTGCAATGTACAGCCCGTTCTGTTCGTTCTCAATGCGGTTCCTATACAGGGCCGCCTTCCGCGAGAGATAATTCTTTCGCGCTCTTTCGAGATTGTCGGTCCACCAGTCAGGCCGGCCAACGTAGATCTTCTTCATTTGGGCTTTCCTATTGATTAGATCCTGGATTTTTCCGTGCAATTCGGAAACCATGTCCTCGATTTCGTTTTCGGTGGTTAGATTGTCCGACCTGGGGCCGTTTTCCTCTACCCATCGAGCTAACTCCGTCTCAATGGTTTCCGCTTGGATTGTATCTGGGTTTCTATTCCTACTAATCCTGATGGGATTATTAGGTGCTCCTATTTCAAAAGTGATTGTTCTATGGTCTGTGATTATGACATGTTCCGCAATATCCCATGAGTGGGTTATATTGACGGTGTCGCAAGTGCCCAACGTTAGATCTATGTTGCTCTTCCTGCCGAGGGAGTCCTCGAACGAAGGCGGTTTGTTAGGTCGATTGAACACGAAGAGCTCGTGCTGCACAATGAATTCCTCCAGTGCCTGTGCCCTGGAGTTGGAATCTACGGTGTCATACCACACCCTTGATCGACAATTAAAGTCTCCGCAAATATAGGTCTTCCCCTTTCCGCAAACACCCAGTGCTTTCCGGAGGTCTTCGAGTGGAATTTGTATATCCTCTGAGGGAGGAAAATACGTGCCTATGAAATAGTAGGTCACTTTGTTACTGAAGGTAATTGACACGACCGTTACAAACTTGCTGGAAACTTGCGGGAGGAAGGAGAACGTGAATTCATTTCCTACCGCATCGTTAACCATGATGCAAGTTCGGAAGTGGTCGCCGAAGATTGCTGCCGTCCGAGTGTTCGGGGAGAAGGGAAGACGAAACCCTCCTGCTGCCGCGGGGTAGCAGTAGGGTTCCGAAAGAATGGCCAAGAGAATTTCTTCCTGGGCAACAAAGCGTTGCGCGTCGGCCGTGGCGGCCTCCGAGTTCCTCAGGTTTACCTGCAAGACTTTGAGTGGCTTACTCATTGGCAATGTCTGTAAGCGTCAAAACTGAATGGGCATAATCCATGAGTCTTGCTTTGTAGACCCTACACAAGTTAGATCCCGTGGTGTGACTGGCATCGCTGTATTTGGCTCTGACACAGTTTATACACACATGTTTTGCCCGGTCGTTCTGCACCCCACAGGCACGTGAGGCGTGTTCCGTGGAGGAGCAGAACGCACATGTTTCACTCCCTTTGCAATATTTTGCCGTGTGCCCAAAGCGCTGACACTTGTAGCAGCGCGTAATCGTGATATGGTCATGGATGCGGTAACTTTTCCAGGAAGCCCTAAACTTCCCGTCCTTAATTGCCGATTCCCTGACCAGGGGGTGAACTTCTAGGATCCACTTGTTGTGGGTCTTTCCTTTGGAGTGTACCGGGTTTATGTTCCTGAGCCAGGAGCTCCCGGCCGCTTTAATTGCTTCAGGGAAATTCGCGCCGAATTCCTCGACCACCCTTTCTTTGGACAATGTTTTGTCCACCATTTGTAAGGAAATTGATGGCCAGGTAGCTGAGGGCTCCCGGGCCACCAATTTCTTTTCTTTTAGGAGAGAATTGCCGATGAGATTTTTGAGTGACGGTTGAGATGACTCGACCATCACTCCGTTATTCTTTATTGGATATACTCTGTCCGGTTTTATATTCAGGTCCGCTAATTTGATACTAGTGAGTTGACTTTTGGTTTCCTCAGCGGATTTGATAGTGTTCCCTTCGTCAGGGTACACTATCACCTTGTACTTTTTGGCGGGCATGCTGCGAGGGCCGCCAGCGGCGACCTTCTTAGCCGCCTCCAGGTAGTCCCTGGGGGGGTTCTGCTTGTCTGTTTCTATAGTTGTTTTGCTTTCGATGACCTGAAGGGTCGGCGTTATGGCTGGGGTGGTCTTGCTGATGGCTTTGACCACCTCCTCTATGATTTCTTTTGTATGAGGAGGGGAGGCTGAAGGCGCTCCCGTCCCCATTCTATTCCTTCTGATCCCTTCCTGGACCAGCTCCTGTATCAGTCCCTCCACGTCTTTTATCCTCTCGAGGGCCTCTTCTCGGAAGTTGAGGGCCTCCTTACTTCTCATTAAAAATCTACGCACTTCGTGTACGTTATTCATTGCCGTTTTCGAGGCTTCCTTCAATCTGCGGTCCGACCATATTTCTAAACCTTCGTCCAACGTCTGGCTACTAGCCAAGTCCGGAGTAGACTTAACGGTCTGCTCCGGGCTTGTGTTCACCCTCGCGTTCTCCTCGGCTTCTTGGGTTTCTTTCTTCTTTTTCTTTATTTCTTCTTCTTTTTCGTATTCTTCTTCGATTTTTCGCTTTCTATCTTTTTTCCTTTGATTTTTCGTTCTTTTATTCTTTTTGGTTTCATCGCTATCTGATTCTTTTTCTTTTTCATTTTTTTCGGCCACGTCAAGTTCTATCTGTTTTGCTTTGAGCATCGATTCAAAATCAATTTCATCGCTCCGAGGGATCGGTGGTGTCCATTACTTCGGTTACTTCTTTTTTCTTCTTGCGTGTTCTTTTGGCTTTCATTATGAAAGGAGTCTCGTCCTCACTTTCTTCGGTGTTATCTGTGCTATCTCGACCTCTTTTGGTTTTCGCGATTTTTCGCGAATCTGTGTTTTGACTTCGTGTCGTCCTAGTTGTCTCTGGCGGTTTCTTCTTCGGGTGGGGATCTTCACTTTTCTCTCTGGATTTCATTATTATCTTGGAATCAAGTATTTTAATTTTGGGTATTTCGGAAACCATATCGTTGGTTTTTATCTTCTCACTGCTAATTCAAGGATCAATTGAAGTTAGTTTATTATATATAATAAAAAAACGGTTGGCAATTGCCAAACAAAAAGATAATCTGCAAATTGGCAGAGATTTCGTGTTGTCATAAAAAATATAAAATAATTTGTCTCAAAAATTTAAATGGCTGTTTCAGGGTCTTTGGTATGAATTTTTGATTGGGATTTCAAACCGCATTCGTTGGTAGGTATTGTAACGTACATTTAATCTGCATGAGTATTTTTATGGGATTGTTTCTAATTATTTTCTTTTGTTTTCAGGTTTTCTACATCGGTTTGCATGGGCGTTTATTTAATCTTCACCATTGGTAAGTATCAATTTTTTATAGGTATATATTTCTTTTTCAGATGAATTTGTGTCGTTTATCGGTTCGCACCCAGACCTTGTTTCATGTCTGGTTTATTGGATAGTTGATTAGATCTTGGTAATGTTGACGGTTTTGTTCTCGAGGAATTTACACATCAGGTCGGGTGGTGTTTCTTCGTAAAGCTCGTCCAGTTGTGCAGGGAGATGGATGCCATGATAGGCCGCCAACTCCAACTGTTCTTGCATGTACAAATCGCACTCCCGTATCCGATGTGTAGGTTCATCGAGAACGTCGCAGGCCGGGCATAGTCCGTCCTCCGATTTCCCCAATCTCTTGAGGTGTCGGCCGAACTCGCCATGACCGGTTAGCATTTGAGTCATTTGAAAAGAATTGTTAGTAATTTTATTGGCTACCTTGGGGATGAACTGGTAGGTAATTCTACCTACCACTCCATCATCCCACCTTTTTTGCCATTCAAGTTGAATAATTTCCTCCATCTTCCGTTTTATTTCTACTCTGTATCTATATTCGTTTGGGTCTATCCTTACCCCCATAAAGGTGGTTACTTTCTTGTTTTTGGCTTCACGCCATGACAGTAGTCGTAAGAGTTCTAAGTCGATTGGGTGGATACCTGCCAAAACACCCGCGGCTAAGGCCGACACAGTCCTATAACATTTTGCTATCACTCGACAGCAAAATCCATAGCACGATATCAGCCGGGCCAACGTGTGCTTATCCCCTATTCTATGTATCCAGATCTCGCTTCCGTAAGCCAAGATGGGGACTACTGCCCCCTGATAGATCCTTCGCATAGAGTTCGAGGTGTCCAGGTTCCAACCACTTTTGGCCATTCGATGCAGCGCATGGACCAGTTTACTGGCTTTGCCGCAAACGTAGTTTACGTGCGGTTGCATCGATAGGTTTTCGTCAATAAGGACCCCAAGGTACTTGTATTCCCTTGCCACCTTTATCTTCTTTCCGTTAAGTTTTACGTCTAGGTCGTAATTATGGACGCGCTTCGGGTACAAGCACATGATCTTCGTCTTCGTTTCCGAGAGAGCGAGTTTCATGTCCTTGCACCATCCGCTTAGTTGGTTGACGCAATTTTGTAGTTTCCTTTGTAATTCGATTCGGGAAGACGCCGTGACGACCGTCGCGATGTCATCCGCGTACGCGAAGGTATGAGTACCCTCTTGTTTTTCTTGCTTTAGATAGTGATCCAGAAGTGAGTTCCACAGGATCGGACCGAGGACCGAGCCCTGGGGACATCCCTTCGTGGATCTTTTCCCTACCTTTGAGACCCCGGAAGTGAGAGTCACTTCCCGAGCTGAAAGGTAGCTTTTGATCATGACCTTTAACCTGTGTGGGAGCCCCTTTTCGCTCAGCGAGCGGAAAAGAGCCGGCCACCACATGTTATCAAAAGCTCCGGAGATGTCGTAAAAGATTACCGCGAGAAAACCCTTGGCTTTCCTTCGCTTCATCTCCGTAGTATCTATTTTTGCATAAAATGCCTTAAGGGCTGTTGTGGTGCTCATACCTTCCACGAAGCCATATTGGCACCGATCGTGGTAAGGGGTATTACTTTCGATTATTCGTTTTTTCATGATTTTTTCCAAAATTTTGCCGAACACCGGCAAGAGGGTGATCGGCCTGTAGTTCTTAATGTTGCTTGTTTCCCCATCTGGGTTCTTGAGTAGGATCTTGAGGACCCCCTTCTGCCACAGTTTGGGGAAATAAGCAACCTTAATGCACGCGTTGTATATACCCATTAGCACGTTCTTGATGACAACATAGAGTTTTTTAAGAAAAGATCCCTGAATGTTGTCAAAACCCGGTGCCTTTCTGGCTTGTGTCGTCCTGATTAGGTCATCCAGCTCGTCGCTTTCGACCTCCCTGACCTGCGCCATGTCCGGCACGCCCCTCAGATTTTCGAAATCCGATCGCATGGTTTGGTGATCCACCGTTGCATCGGAGTTTCGATCGTCGTCGGGGAGTATACCGTTCATGAGGTAGGTCAGGGTTTTTTCCGGCGTTTCCGTTACCTTCCCGTCCCCACCACTGAAGGTGGTAAGGATGTTTTTGCCCTTGTATTTTCTAGCCGCTAGTTTGTAGGTAACCCCCCAGGGGTTGGGTACAAGATCGTCCTCGACGAACTTTTGCCAACTCTCCTGTTTTGCTTTTTTGAGTATATCCAGGAATTTTTCCTTGGATTCCATCATTGCAATGTACAGCCCGTTCTGTTCGTTCTCAATGCGGTTCCTATACAGGGCCGCCTTCCGCGAGAGATAATTCTTTCGCGCTCTCTCGAGATTGTCGGTCCACCAGTCAGGCCGGCCAACGTAGATCTTCTTCATTTGGGCTTTCCTATTTATTAGATCCTGGATCCTTCCGTGCAATTCGGAGACCATGTCCTCGATTTCGTTTTCGGTGGTTAGATTGTCCGACCTGGGGCCGTTTTCCTCTACCCACTGAGTTAACTCTGTCTCAATGGTTTCCGCTTGGATGGTATCTGGGTTTCTATTCCTAACAATCCTGATGGGATTATTAGGTACACCAATTTCAAAAGTGATTGTTCTATGATCTGTGATTATGACATGTTCCGCAATATCCCATGAGTGGGTTATATTGACGGTATCGCAAGTGCCCAACGTTAGATCTACGTTGCTCTTCCTGCCGAGGGAGTCCTCGAATGAAGGCGGTTTGTTTGGTCGATTGAACACGAATAGCTCGTGCTGTACAATGAATTCCTCCAGCGCCTGAGCCCTGGAGTCGGAATCCACGGTGTCATACCACACCTTCGATCGGCAATTGAAATCTCCACAGTGCTTTCCGGAGGTCTTCGAGTGGAACCTGTATATCCTCTGAGGGAGGGAAATACGTGCCTATAAAATAGTAGGTCACTTTGCTACTGAAGGTAATTGACACGACCGTTACGAACTTGCTGGAAACTTGCGGGAGGAAGGAGAACGTGAATTCATTTCCTACCGCATCGTTAACCATAATGCAAGTTCGGAAGTGGTCGCCGAAGATTGCTGCCGTCCGTGTGTTTGGGGAGAAGGGAAGACGAAACCCTCCTGCTGCCGCGGGGTAGCAGTAGGGTTCCGAAAGAGTGCCCAAAAGTATGTCTTCCTGAGCAACAAAGCGTTGCACGTCGGCCGTGGCGGCCTCCGAGTTCCTTAGGTTTACCTGCAAGACTTTGAGTGGCTTACTCATTGGCAATGTCTGTAAGCGTCAAAACTGAATGGGCATAATCCATGAGTCTTGCTTTGTAGACCCTACACAAGTTAGATCCCGTGGTGTGACTGGCATCGCTGTATTTGGCTCTGACACAGTTTATACACACATGTTTTGCCCGGTCGTTCTGCACCCCACAGGCACGTGAGGCGTGTTCCGTGGAGGAGCAGAACGCACATGTTTCACTCCCTTTGCAATATTTTGCTGTGTGCCCGAAGCGCTGACACTTGTAGCAGCGCGTGATCGTGATATGGTCATGGATGCGGTAACTTTTCCAGGAAGCCCTAAACTTCCCGTCCTTAATTGCCGCTTCCCTGACCAGGGGGTGAACTTCTAGGACCCACTTGTTGTGGGTCTTTCCTTTGGAGTGTACCGGGTTTATGTTCCTGAGCCAGGAGCTCCCGGCCGCTTTTATTGCATCAGGGAAATTCGCGCCGAATTCCTCGACCACTCTTTCTTTGGACAAAGATTTGTCCACCATTTGTAATGAAATTGATGGCCAGGTAGCTGAGGGCTCCCGGGCCACCAGTTTCTTTTCTTTTAAGAGAGAATTACCGATGAGATTTTTGAGTGATGGTTGAGATGACTCGACCATTACTCCGTTATTCTTAATGGGATATACTCTATCCGGTTTTATATTGAGGTCTGCTAATTTTATACTGGTGAGTTGGCTTTTGGTTTCCTCAGCGGATTTGATAGTGTTCCCTTCGTCAGGGTACACTATCACCTTGTACTTTTTGGTGGGCATGCTGCGAGGGCCGCCAGCGGCGACCTTCTTAGCCGCCTCCAGGTAGTCCCTGGGGGGGTTCTGTTTGTCTGTTTCTATGGTTTGTTTTTTGCTTTCGATGACCTGAAGGGTCGGCGTTATGGCTGGGGTGGTCTTGCTGATGGCTTTAACCACCTCCTCTATGATCTCTTTCGTATGAGGAGGGGAGGCTGAAGGCGCTCCCGTCCCCATTCTGTTCCTTCTGATCCCTTCCTGGACCAGCTCCTGTATAAGTCCCTCCATGTTTTTTACCCTTTCGAGGGCCTCTTCTCGGAAGTTGAGGGCCTCCTTACTTCTCATTAAGAATCTGCGTATTTCATGCACGTTATCCATAGCCGTTTTCGAGGCTTCCTTCAGTCTACGGTCCGACCATATTTCCAAGTCTTCGTCCAACGTCTGGCTACTGGCCAAGTCCGGAGTAGACTTAACGGTCTGCTCCGGGCTTGTGTTCACCCTCGCGTTCTCCTCGGCTTCTTGAGTTTCTTTCTTTTTTCTCTTTAGTTCTTCTTCTTTCTCATGTTCTTCTTCGATCTTTCGTTTTCTGTCTTTTTTCCTCTGGTTTTTTGTTCTTTTATTTTTTTTAGTTTCATCGCTGTCTGTATCTTTTTCTTTTTCATATTTTTCGACCGCGTCAAGTTCTATACGTTTGGCTTTAAGCATTGTCTCAAAATCGAATTCGTCGCTATCCTCGCTCGCCGAGGGATCGGTGGTGTCCATTGCTACGGTCAATTCTTTTTTCTTCTTTCGGGTTCTTTTGGCTTTTATTAAGAAAGGAGTCTCGTCCTCACTTTCTTCGGTGTTTTCTGTACTGTCTCGTCCTCTTTTGGTTTTCGCGATTTTTCGCGAATCTGTACTTTGACTTCGTGTCGTCCTCGTTGTCTCTGGCGGTTTCTTCTTCGGGTGGGTATCTTCGCTTTTATCTCTCGATTTCATTATAATTTTCGAATCAAGAATTTTAATTTTTGGTATTTCGGAAACCATATCGATGGTTTTTATCTTCTCACTGCTACACTAATTCAAGGATCAATTGAAGTTAATTTATTTATAAAAAATAAAAAACATTTTGAGGTTGTTGCCAACCTCATCATAAAATGGACCCTGCAAATTGGCGGGGAGTTCATGTTTTCATCATAATTATAAAATTATTCTTAAAGATTTTTATCAAGTTCTGGTCGTTTTTTATGAATTTTTTTAATCGGGTTTCAAACCGCGTGTCATTTGGTATATTGTGACATACACATAATCTGCCTATTTTGATATGATGTTTTCTGATTTGTTTTATGTTTCAGGTTTCTATATTGGATTGCGTGGGCGTTTTTATTTCATCAATGTTGGTATGTATTGGTATTCATATCTTGATTTTTGGAGTCTATTTTTCATTTTCGATTGTTATTTGGCTTTATTGGGTACACTCAAACCTTGTTTCTTATCAGGGTTATTAGTTTTTAGGATTAGATCTCATTGGTCACGGTTATTTCTCTCGTTGTCAATAGTGGTTGCTATGGATTGTGCACGGGCCTCAAGTCGGGCCTTATATACTTTACACAGGATTGATCCTGTGGAGTGCTTGTTGTCACTGAGCTTCGCTCTGACACAGTTGGCGCATACATGCTTAGCAAGTTCCTTTTGCACTACGCAATCACGTGAAGCATGTTCTGTTGAGGTGCAAAAGGCGCATGTTTCATTTCCTTTGCAAAATTTGGCTGTGTGGCCAAATCGTTGGCATTTATAACATCGGACAATTCCGATGTGATTCCGTATCCGGTAGCTTTTCCAAGCCACTCTGAATTTACCCTCCTTTGTTATTGCTTCATGGACCAGGGGGTGAACCTCCAGGATCCATTTGTTGTGAGTTCTTCCTCTGGTATGTACGGGATTGGCTCTTTTGAGCCAAGAAATCTCGGCCATATTGACCACCTCGGGAAGACTCCTTTCTATTTCCGCTGTGATTTGATCCCTAGAAACGGATTTGTCCACCATCTGTATAGCAATTGATGGCCAGGTAGCTGAAGGCTCCCGGGCCATCAATTGGTTTTCCGCGAGTAGAGTGCTGCCTACTAGTTTCTTGACGGAAGGGTGGGAGGATTCCACCACAACACTTTTGTTTTTCGTCAGATAGAGCCTATCTGCTTTTATGCCAAGGTCTTCCGCTCTGATGCTAGTCAGGGCGGATTTCGTGTTTTCTGCTGACTGGAATGAGCTACCCTCTCCAGGGTAGACAATTACTTTGTATTTCTTGTGTGTGCTCCGGGGGTTGCTGATGGCAGCCCTCTTCATTGCTGTCAGGTATTTCCTGGGTGGGTCGTGCTTCGTGGATTCTTCCTTAGGGGAAGAATCTGTTTCCTTGGGTTCCCGAACCTTGAGGAGGTTCGGGGGGTTGGACTCTGCCAAATTTTTCCCAGGTGGGTCTTGCTTTTTGTGTTCTTCCTGAGGGGAAGAATTTGTTTCTTTGAGTTCCCGGACCTTGAGGAGGTTCGCGGGGTTGGCAGGGGCAGGAACCGCCTCTGCTGTGTTTGCTTTGGACGGAGAAAGGGTGGCTGAAGGCTCACCCGTCCCTTGCTTGTTGCTATTGCCCTTCAATACGAATAATAGAAGTTTAAAGGTGCTTTCTTTCATATCTTCTAAGTTTCTTAGTGTGTTTTTCCTTTCGTCGAGTTCTTCTTTGCTTAATATGATGAATTTCATTATTTTATGCGCGGCGTACGATATGTTGGAAAATATTTCATTCGTCCATTCTGTTATTCCCAACTGGCTTTCACTTGGTGTTTTTGTTTTTTCTATTCCATGTTCTTCTTTACTTTCTTGCATCACTTGTAGGGCTATGGACAATGTTTCGATCAGCTTTGTGGATATTTCTAAATTATAATCACTTTGTGTTTTTTCAGTTTCATAATTTTTTGTTTCGTTACTGTTTTCACTTAGCGTTTCTGTCTCTTGTTTTTCATGTTTTTCTTTTTCTTGCTTCGCCAATCTGGCACGTTTCCTTTGGTTTTTATTTGGTTTCTTTTTTGCTTCCTTTCGAATTTTTCCTTGTTTTTCATTGTCCGAGCTATTGTTTTCTTCATCTTCAAGTGTGGACCATTCTTTGGGCCACTCGTAGGGCCATTCTTCTTCGTCTGTCTCAGGATTATTTCTACGTTTCTTTTCAATTTCTTCGATTTTTGCTGATGAGGCCATATTAGACGATTTCGACTTTCAATTCAAGGATCAATTGCATGGACGCGCCGATATCAAATTTTGGTGCCAAAAATTATGAAATTTAATATATTAAAATATTAACAAACTCGTTATCTACAATAACTAAAAGATAAAAACATCGGATAAAGGGGTTATTCCATCTCAAATCAACTGAAGAATTTACTCGACCCCCACCAAATTTGACGAAACTTGGTATACACCATCTTAGTAAGAAATAAAAAATACAAATTTCAGAATTTATCCAAAAAGGCATTCGTTTCCTTGTTTTATTCCTTCAATAAGTCAAAAACTTGGTATGCAGACTTGTAGGAAAACGACTGTAAATTCATCCACAGTGGTCTAAATTTAAAAATTAAAAATGTTCTGGAAAGGTAAATGAACGCCCTATTCAAATATTCAACAACATTTTATTTTTTCAACCCCTAACTGGATTAATTTTCTAATATTAACCCTATTTCAACCCCTATTTCTAAAACGGTTTTTTTATTTTGTTCATTTTTTAACTATTTTTTGTGCAATTGTGCTGAGCATGCATACCAAATTTGATCATGGGATGAGCATGGGTTCGGTTACTAAAAATAAAGTAAGTATAGCGAGAAACAGACAAAAATCAGTTTTTCGCCGATTTCTCAAGTTTCTTTTAACTTTATGACAAAATAGTTTAATATAACATTACAGATAATAAAATTCTCTACAAAAAAACTTCTATACATATTTTTCGTCAGATTCGTATTAACATAGCAATAACCGCTCAAAGTATAGATAAGTTGCGCGACCACCGTTTTAGTTACTTATTTAAAATGATCGGAATCGATTTTCAATTAATTGTATAGATTTTCATCATAAATATTTATTTTCTGAATATAAATTTACCACACCATCTATAATTTTCATAAAAATTTTAGTATACTACCACAAAGCAGATAAACCAAAAATATATTATTTGTTTTTTTTTGTAAACTTAATTCGATTCCATGCTATGGCCGGCTAAATGTGATACTTCTCAGTTTACACTTTCAAACATCTGGGTATATAACTTTGGAACTAATGAACATAATGGGCTGTTTTATTTTCAACAAACTTATTAGTTTAGATTGAGGGAACAAATATTTTTTTAATTGTTAGTTTTGCACCCCCTCCCCAAACTGGTCTCTTTTCCCCTAAAAATTAATATATATTGTTAGGACTAATATAGTCAACCTGAGCACCAAATTTCATTTTGGGCCGACAGTTGCAGATTCAGAAAAAAATATATACTATAAGTTATCAAATTATAAGTAAATGATAGGTGATATACTATACCGGGTGTTCATTTTAAAACTTCCAGCAATTAATATCTCAAAAACCAAAAGTCAGATGAAAAAATGTTTCGAACAAAAGTTGTATGATAGCGAGGGGGAGAGAATATGGGATAATTGTTTTTTTAATTTATTGACCTTTTCAAGGTCATTTGAAGGTCAACTTTGTTTTTTTAAGTGGCACCTTAATATTTTTTTTTAGCAGATTCATATTTTTCATGAATAAATAAGATGCGTTGAAACAAAATAATATAATCAACATTGTTAATCAAAATTTAATATTTACAAGTTTTAGAAGGCTATTTACAAGTTTTAGAAGGCTATTTACTAGTATTAAACAGTGGAAAAAATGTTTGTAAACGAGTGTTTTCATAACAAATTTTCAAAATGTTCCCCATTTGTAAATATTAAATTTTGATTAACAATGTTGATTATATCCTTTAAGGAATCTCGATAATCCATTCATGCGTGTCCCTAGTTTCAACGTATCTTACTCGAAAAGCCTAATGTCGGATAAAAAAATTTTCCAACAAAAGTTGTTTATTTATTCATGCAAAATATGAATCTGCTAAAAAAAATATAAGGTGACATTTAAAAAAACAAAGTTGACCTTCGAGCTTACCGAAAGTCCGGGCAAGCTGAAAATTGGCAAAGATGTATATTGAAGTGTTCTAATAAACCCCCAAAATGACTCATAAAAATCCCAAGCCGGCGTTCCCTCAAATGAGGATTTTAGCCCCCTAGTGCGGTGTTTCGCCTATAGCTCACGTATTTTTACTTTTACGAAAAATTACCATTAACTAAAGTTGAAGAACATAAAATTTCTATAACTTATGGCGCTGCAGTAGGTAGTACTACAATACATACATTAATATGCAAATTAAACCTTGTTTAATTAAAAAAGAAAATAAAGATTAAATAAAGATCCTAAATAATTAAAAACTTAAATTTAATTATAACAAATAAAAGTTTTAAAATTTTTAAAGATGGTTGTCACACTTTTCTATCCTTTTCATGATTTTCTGCTTTTCTATGAACAACTTTTTTTAATGGTTAATAATGTAATTTACCGAAAAAAAGAATTCGACCAGAAAAGGGAACATTTTATAAACGGGGTTTACTTTGACGCCCCCTGGGGCGAGTAGTTTTTGCGGCACGAAAAAGTTTCTTACATAAAAGTTGTAGAGAATCGTAAGTGCTACAACTTTAGTTTGAACATTTTTCTCATAACTATATCATAAAAAACCAGATTGAAAAACTCACTCCCTAAAAAACGCTGCATTTTGACTTGTTTCTTTGAACAGTTATGTAAAAAAGTTCTAGATAAATGTTGTTACAAATATTTTTCTAAACGTTTCCTTTATGAAACCGCCCAAAAAATCTTCAAATTCATAGAAAAATTAACGTTTTATAAATTTTAGTTTAGACCAAAAGCCATTTTCTAAATTAGTGCAAAATTCCAGAAACGTACTGCTATGTCCTCCTCCTAATAAAATGTTAGGCACAGGAAGGTACACACATTATTGCCCCTTCTTACTAAGCTCGCGGGTTGAGTCGTTCAGGGAGTGGGTCCCTTGTGGTTCGAAATAAATTATTAGAGGCGATCTTATTGTGCTCATTGGCTCTCTCAGGATATTTATAACTTTTGCTTTCCTTTTTTGAATAAAAAAGAAATAAAAAACCTTCATCAACTCCCATACAAATTTTATTATAGTTTAAAAAGAAAAATTAATACAAATAATTGTTCGAAACAAAGAGGTTTCCTCTCTTCGTCCCAAGTTGCTTGATTTTTAAGCCAATCAAGACTTTCGCTTTACATTAGCGGGCTTAAATGTTTATAAATTTAAATTTGTTGCTTATTTTTAAAGCTTAAATATTTTTGACGAAAATTATAAAACTTTTGATTATTTTTAACTAATCACTTAGGGTATCAAAGAATACACTCTGTTAGAAGTCTTTTCCCCAAATCCTATTATTAACACGCTGAAGGCAAAATTTTAACAAATTATAGAAATCATAAATTCACTGTACCTGGCTCCTGAATATATCGCAGTTTTTATTTGTTTAAAAAGGATATCATTTATTCGCTGTGTGCGCCCTGCTTTAATCTTTACTTGCAACGATTGAACTTCACTCCACCTGTCATGACTTTGTTGGATGTCATTTGAAACGGTACTTTACTTTGACTAGTGCTGAATTTTGTGCTCGTATTTGCATCCTTCCTATTGAAAATCTCCAAAAATATTGAGGTAAGTTGTTCCATTAATTTGCAATGATTTTCTTGTTATCCAGAAAATTTTTATATGAATAAATTTTTGTAAATTACAACATCTCCATTGCATTTGTTTATGTCCTTGACATCTATTTTTAGAATCGACGTTGAATAAACGAACTTTCTAACCTCTCCGAAGTCAAATGAATTTGATTAACCTCCAAATTCTGGTAAATAATATTTCTCGGAGAGCATCGAAAAATGCGTGCACACAGCGGAGTTACTAGAGGTGAACTGATTTTTGATCGAAAATCGATACAATTGGTATTCTTGTTTGAATTTTGTGAGTCAAATCCATGTATTTTCGAATTTATTTTACTCTAATAAATTATTTTTATTGTAGATTTTTCTTCTGTATCAACCTCGATTTCGTTTGGAACATCTTCCCGAGCAGTTTGATTGGTACATTCCATTTTTATCAATTTTATGGATTGTTGATTGATTCATTTTCGTCTTTCTTGGTTGTTTACAGGGGCGTTACACAAATATGACCCTTATTAACTAAATTGTTGATTTATCCGTTGAAAATATACACATTAAATGCATGAAACAATTACATAATTTTTGATATGCTTACATTTTTACAGAGAATGTTATTTGTAGAGTAAATTGGTTTACAAATTCTTAAATTTTTCTAGGTTATCATAATTAATACATTTTTACAAATTTTGAGCTAATTAAGTTTTTTGTTTCATTTCTGATGTGACAATCATCAGTTTATTTAGATTTAGCAATCTTTGTCATGTTTCATTCATCCTGAGAGACTCAAATAAATTTAGAAAATTGAAATTTTGAAAAATAAAAATTTCTCGTAGAGTAAATTTTTAAAGTGTCTTTCGACTTAGAATTTTGTGCTCATTTCGAATATATGATTCATTTTAGCATCGGGAGCCTTTCTTATTCATTTTAACACACAGCATAATCCATTTCAAATTGCATCAAAAGATAAATTTAATTTTAGATTGAAGATTCAATTTCAAAAATTTTTGTGTTCAAATGTTATAAAATTTTCTTTTTTTTTTTTTTTTTAAGTACCTCTCTGATTTTTGATATTTGTGACTGATTGATTTTGATTCCATTTGCCTAAATGTATTTTTCAAGATTGTATGCGTTAATCTCCTCCATTTCAAGTTTTACTTGTCTTTTTGTTTGTGCGAATGGCTTTTCACTCTTGTGATATCCTTCAATGACTTTATTAAATTTTTAAATTGTTCTCAAACTTGAGATTATCTTATTTATAATGTGCTTCCTGTAGCTAATTAAATTAAATAAAACGTAATTGTTATTAAATAAATGAAATGTTGTAAATTAAATGTTTGAATTTTTGTAATGATAAATTTTTATCTCAAATGTTTTTGAAATTATTTCAAATGTCACCTTTCAAATTTACAAATGACTATTTGTTGATTAATTTCTATTAAACTTTTCAAATTTTTATTAATGATTTCCATTTAACACTTGAATTTCTGATTGTTTTCTGAATTTTTAAATTGTGACCTTTTCCTAAGCGTTCTTTATTTTGTGCCTATTTAATTATAATTTTGGATTAATTGCTCCTTACTGTGACTTATATTATTGGATTATTTTCCTTTCAACTGTGTGCCTTTAACTTTTAACTTCATGTTTTGTGAACTTGTTTTGTCTAAATTTTTGATCATTATTTTATTTCGGTTGACTCTTTAACAATAAAATTTTTAAATTTTTACTTTTCCCCCATTTCTAATCAATTTTAATTACTTTAATCAA
Source organism: Podabrus alpinus (assembly GCA_932274525.1). Classification (NCBI taxonomy): domain Eukaryota; kingdom Metazoa; phylum Arthropoda; class Insecta; order Coleoptera; family Cantharidae; genus Podabrus; species Podabrus alpinus. The sequence goes on from OW026455.1 coordinate 12,447,610, forward strand.
GGTGTCTAATTTTTCATACTATTTCATGGACAACAGTTGATTATTTTCCCACTTAATTTTCAAATCAATTCATTCAATCTTTACAAATTCATTCAAATTCAATATTTGCAAATATTCATTGTCGTAATCAACTTCCATCTTTTCAAATCAAATTCTATCCATTTTCAAGTTCCTTTGCATTAAATTTTTCATTTCAGAGCAGCACCTTTGACTCTGTTGTCTTCCAATTATGTTTTGTCTTTTCTTTATTAATTAATCTTCTTTTATTTTTAAATTTCTTCAATATAAATTTTTCAGTTTTCACACGCTTCTTGTGTTTTTCCAGACAATTAAATTCTTCATGATAATCTTCAGATTTCATTGTTTTCAAGTGTTAATAATATTTATAATAATGATAATAATTTTCAAAGGTATCTTTAAGTTTTCATTTTTCCTTTTCTCTTACCAGGTTCAATTGCTTTTTCGTCGAATTTTAAAAGTTTCCATCATTTAATATTGATTAATTAAACTGATTTTATATTTTGAAGCGGATATGCTTATAGAAAGACATTTTCATCATCCAATCCATGATTTTTATGTTGATTACTCCTCCATTGTTAAATTTTTCTATCCATCTGATAATTTTATTTTCTTTATGAATTTTTGGTTTTTTAAATGTTTTGTTTTTAAGTCGAGTTTTGTCCTCGCGTAATTGTTTTAATTTGATCGTTTTGAACCGTAACTTTATTAGTTTCCCGAGTCTAATCAATGTTTTTAATTTGCACTTTTTAAATATTTGTTTATGCAGTAAAAGTTTATGCACTTTGAAATTTTGGTATTTAACAAGAATCCGTTTCTTTTTATTTATTATTGTTTTTGGCACCTTTACACTTTTAAATGTTTTTCTTTTCACTTTGTGAATTTGTTTATAAATTTTGAAATTTTTGTGTTTTCTTTTGTTTCGTTTTTTGTTAACACCACGAACTTTAAATTTTCTTGGAGTTTTGTATTTTTGTTTTGATTTGACCCTCTTGGTCTTGAAATTTTTTCTTCTTAAGCTCTTCCTGGTATGGATATTGAATTTTTGTTGAACTTCTTCCATTTCCTCGATTCGTGTTGGAATTGGGATTTCAACTTTTGGATCCATTTTTGTATCCATTTTTGTCTCAGTTGAGGAGATTTCATTTCTTAAGGAGTCCATCTGATTATGTAGTTTTTTGAATCCATTATCTATTGTGTTGTTTAATTTTTCAAATTGATCGCTTGATTCTTTTGCTTGGGCTTGATTTCCAGCTGTTATAAATTCCATTAGTTTTTGTATGTCGGAGTTGCTTATTTGTACCAAGTTTTGTTTTACTTGTGTGTTCGACATGATAAATTGTTTATAAAATGTTATTATTGCAAATAAGAATCAAAGAAATTAGTAAATAGAAAATGTTTAAATACAAAACCTGTCAATAAAGAATTAATTATTATAATAATCAAAATGTTGTTTTATTTTCACAAACAAAAATAATTTTTTAAGTTTTTACCCTTAAATTTTTATCAAAACTACCCCTATCGTGATTTCGATGTTCTACGTTGCCAAGCTGCCAAAAGATGCTATCTTTTTGGTGTGGCAACGTTTTAAATTTTTACTCAACGCACCCCTATTTTTGCCTGTACACCCTCTAATTTTGCCCCACGGATCGGCGCCAAAAGATGCTATGTCCTCCTCCTAATAAAATGTTAGGCACAGGAAGGTACACACATTATTGCCCCTTCTTACTAAGCTCGCGGGTTGAGTCGTTCAGGGAGTGGGTCCCTTGTGGTTCGAAATAAATTATTAGAGGCGATCTTATTGTGCTCATTGGCTCTCTCAGGATATTTATAACTTTTGCTTTCCTTTTTTGAATAAAAAAGAAATAAAAAACCTTCATCAACTCCCATACAAATTTTATTATAGTTTAAAAAGAAAAATTAATACAAATAATTGTTCGAAACAAAGAGGTTTCCTCTCTTCGTCCCAAGTTGCTTGATTTTTAAGCCAATCAAGACTTTCGCTTTACATTAGCGGGCTTAAATGTTTATAAATTTAAATTTGTTGCTTATTTTTAAAGCTTAAAATATTTTTGACGAAAATTATAAAACTTTTGATTATTTTTAACTAATCACTTAGGGTATCAAAGAATACACTCTGTTAGAAGTCTTTTCCCCAAATCCTATTATTAACACGCTGAAGGCAAAATTTTAACAAATTATAGAAATCATAAATTCACTGTACCTGGCTCCTGAATATATCGCAGTTTTTATTTGTTTAAAAAGGATATCATTTATTCGCTGTGTGCGCCCTGCTTTAATCTTTACTTGCAACGATTGAACTTCACTCCACCTGTCATGACTTTGTTGGATGTCATTTGAAACGGTACTTTACTTTGACTAGTGCTGAATTTTGTGCTCGTATTTGCATCCTTCCTATTGAAAATCTCCAAAAATATTGAGGTAAGTTGTTCCATTAATTTGCAATGATTTTCTTGTTATCCAGAAAATTTTTATATGAATAAATTTTTGTAAATTACAACATCTCCATTGCATTTGTTTATGTCCTTGACATCTATTTTTAGAATCGACGTTGAATAAACGAACTTTCTAACCTCTCCGAAGTCAAATGAATTTGATTAACCTCCAAATTCTGGTAAATAATATTTCTCGGAGAGCATCGAAAAATGCGTGCACACAGCGGAGTTACTAGAGGTGAACTGATTTTTGATCGAAAATCGATACAATTGGTATTCTTGTTTGAATTTTGTGAGTCAAATCCATGTATTTTCGAATTTATTTTACTCTAATAAATTATTTTTATTGTAGATTTTTCTTCTGTATCAACCTCGATTTCGTTTGGAACATCTTCCCGAGCAGTTTGATTGGTACATTCCATTTTTATCAATTTTATGGATTGTTGATTGATTCATTTTCGTCTTTCTTGGTTGTTTACAGGGGCGTTACACAAATATGACCCTTATTAACTAAATTGTTGATTTATCCGTTGAAAATATACACATTAAATGCATGAAACAATTACATAATTTTTGATATGCTTACATTTTTACAGAGAATGTTATTTGTAGAGTAAATTGGTTTACAAATTCTTAAATTTTTCTAGGTTATCATAATTAATACATTTTTACAAATTTTGAGCTAATTAAGTTTTTTGTTTCATTTCTGATGTGACAATCATCAGTTTATTTAGATTTAGCAATCTTTGTCATGTTTCATTCATCCTGAGAGACTCAAATAAATTTAGAAAATTGAAATTTTGAAAAATAAAAATTTCTCGTAGAGTAAATTTTTAAAGTGTCTTTCGACTTAGAATTTTGTGCTCATTTCGAATATATGATTCATTTTAGCATCGGGAGCCTTTCTTATTCATTTTAACACACAGCAGTACAAATGTAAGGTAAATATTGTCTAAATATGTTTTCGTAAATGCAATTCTACCGAAATTAACAAAAAAAAACATACTTTCATGCTTGTAGTTATACTCAAACTCACAGAAATTCACACGCCAGTAGACCAGTTGAATCAAGGTTAAAATATCAATATTTTTGCTTTTGAATTTAACCCTACAATGCGCAATTTTTTGTTTTCAAGTAAGAAAATTAAAATCACTCATAAACATGACTAGAAATATAAGAAAAATAATTTTAAAAATCCACTCTCGTCTTTTCTACTTATTTTATACAATTTTGAGTATGATTCATAAATATATGCATCACTACACCAAATATGATTACAAATTTAACTTTAAATTCAAATAAAAACAACATTTGCACAAATATGAAATGTTTTATACAAGAAAAAAAACCTAATGTGTTTAAAAACAACGTAAAATAATAAGACATCTATGTACTTTGCTTCTGAAATACAAATGCAAACCACTCGTACCAAAACGTGCAATGTACCACAAACATTTAAATTTTAAAGTTAAAAAATAGTTTATACGATAAGCACCCTGTTAAGAATGTTGAGTATGGATGAAGCATAGTTGGGACGGCGCTTATTTACAACTTGCAATTATGCAATGCAAAGATTTTCGCGAATTCGACAAATGATTCATATATGAATCAGTGCGCACTGCAGGGTTAAAATTAAACAATAAAGAAGAAGCTCTTAAATAAAGTAAAACATAAAATATGTTTTTAAAACGATTAGTTTGAATACATGACCATAGCAAAAACATACGAGATCACGCCCAAAGAAGGCCTCTTAAAGTAATTTTTACTTAAATTTATTTAATTAGTTTGTATTGGCACCTTCTATAGAAACTTTATTGTTTAATTTAAAATTTAAAAGCAATTTACTTTGATTTAACTGGTGGATTGAAATTTGTTTGGTTATGAGCTTGATTTCAGTATTACTTCTGCCACGAACATATTTTCCGTTTGATAAAACATTATTTGCCACTATCATTTAACACGTTGAGTACGGATGTGGAAAGTAAAATTTTCGGTCTCTGGGCCCAAAATTTTTTTTGGTATAATTTAGTTTACATGCAGTTTGCTACTTGCAGTTATCGGAAAATCTCTTTTCTTATCGCTTTCTTTGAGTATTTTGTTTGAGACACACTGTACAAACTATACTACGTGATGTCTCACTTTTCACTTTTTGTGATGTTTTAAAAAAAAATTTGGACCCAACATAATAAGTTAGTTCTCCAGACGGTTAAGTTGCGTTTTCCATAAATTTAGCTTTTAAAAATGACCCCCTCCGATATACACGCCGTTATACTGTGACACAGCGTCATGGCAGTGCCGCTGGACCCTGAAGACGCAGTATCTTCAGGGTTCACTGTACTCAATGTGTTAAAGAATTCTTGTCTTAATATAATAATAATAAAAATAAAGGCATTACCGTTTAATTAATTGCACTATAATTCTAATTGCACTTTGAATGTGATTTGTAACGTGACTTATGATCAAACAAATGACCGTTAAATGAAAACTATAATCGATATCCAATGAGAACAGCTCGCTAGCTACCAATAAAATAATAACGCGCGGAATCGTCAGGCATGCGCATGCATCGTCTATTGTAGGACCCCTAAGGGGTACTTTTTTTATGAATCATATATGAGACCAAATAAATGGAAACAACTTTGTATATTATTTACTAAAAATTTTCATATTCAATTATAAATTGTCCCAATTTATGGCAAATTTTACATGTAAGCTTGCCGAAGATATGGTTTCTTCGCGCCTTTTTGCACTACATTTGGATTGTTCTTCACGCTTTCTGACACTACATTTGAATTGTTGTGTCAATATTTATTAAAATAATTATTATCGATGGGTTCTTTTACAAATTAATTTTAATTATTGAAGTTAATATGAAATGTAAAATGAAGAAAAGAAAATAATTTGAAAATTTCAGATCATTTTAGCTCACATCACGTGAAAAATAGCAAAATTGACTTGACTCACACCAAACTTAATGAAACTTATTGGTACACACCTTGATAGTATAAATAATAAATATGAATTGAAGGATTACCCCCTAAGGGCCTTTCGTTTTTGTTTTGATTCAAAATGTTTGTGTCGTAGGGAACAAACTGTAACTTCTTCTGCAGTGGTCTAAAATGAAAACTAAAAATTGTTCTGTAAAGGTAAATGAAGATTCTATTATTTAAATATTTAGCGACATTTTATTTAATTTTAATTAATTAAATTTAACGGATTTAGAATCTGTCGCGACATCGAATTTTTTTTTCAAGTTGCACGCAAAAAGTGAGTGGAAAAAAAATTGCAATAAACGCACATCAGAAATTATTTGCGTTCTAAAAAGAACCGATTTTTTTATTGTCCTGGCATACGCAACAATTGCAAATTTAAAATTCACATTTAGGGGAATCCCACATTTAAAATACACTTACAGAATGATGTTGTAAATCACCCGATAATTTAATGCGAGCTTAGGATTGGTTGAGAATGAGAAACCATATAATATTTGACTACACTTTTAAATGCTTTTTTAAAGGCCCTAGTATTATTTATCCGCAAATTTTCGTTTTTAAATCTACTATAAAAACATTCAGTTTTCTGAATCTCTATTGGGAATTTGTCAATTTTCACAGACAGTTCGGTTCTAGGATCGATGCCCACAGTAGCGATTTGCACTTGTGATTTGATGTTGTCATAGTTTTGCACATTTGATTTTGTCAATTTCAGTTGATTGTTATGTTTCTAAAATTTGTTATTTGTACCTTTGATTATATAGTATCAGATTGTCAAACTGTGTACAAAAATTGGAAACACCCAAATTGGATGCTGCCACCAGGCGGCGATACTTAATTTCATTAATTTTGTCGGCTTGCACTGGATGTCACTACCTAACGGAGTTTTCTCGGCGAAGTTTTGTTGTTATTGCATTTTATTTTATACCCAAAACTATGGTTCCTGTAGTTAAGGGTTTTCGTTGTCATGCGACGAAATGTAAAATTGGTACCTGGTGTCGGAAGTTACAAACCAAGATTTAACGGCAAGATTTACAACTAGACTTTTTAAATTTGTTACATGCAGCGCCATCCCTTATAATTTTTTGAATTACACAAAGCGTTTCCATAACTTGCATAAGGTTTGCCAATCTGAATACTATATAATCAAAGTTTGTACCAATCTACCAATTGTGTATAAAAATTATTAAATGTTTAAATAATTAAAAGATCAGTAAACATTTTATAAAATTTCATAGTAAAAAAAAGTTTATAGTTAATTATATATTATTATTACTGTGGAAAAATTATGGTTTTTAAATTACCAATAATTTGCAGGAAATTGGACTAGGTATACTACAAGATGATGGACGAAAATAGATCTTCAATATGGTTTTCAAAATTTGGAACTTGAGCCGCACGAATTCGTCGTCGTCATTGAAGAGGATGATGAAATTCTTGAAAATTTAATCTCGTAGTATTCTCATTTTACCTGATGATCTTTAATATTTTTAATTTTAGCATCTGAAACGATTCAAATAAATAGTTCAAAGATTTACCTCAAATCAGATGGCACCGACAGAGATGATACAACGGTCCTTAAAGTTAAAACGGTCAAAGGGGGGCGGTGGGTGCGTTCCGCACATATTTTGAGGCGGCATTTTTTATTATATTTTAAGTTGTAAAAAACAACTTGTTCACTTCATAACTTTACTATTTTTTTTTGTAAATTAGATATATGTTTTCTCTCATTGGTGGGGAACCTGCGACCTTTATTTATGTTTATCAATTAATAAAAACCATCATTTGATTGACTTTAAAAGGGCGGCAAATTTGAAGCCGCCCCGGGCGGCAAAAGTGTTAGGTACGCCACTGACCTACTTCATTCGGTTCCTCATCAGATACATAATACTTGAGCAATTCTTTGATATTTGGTATAAAGAACTTCAGTCAAAAAGCACAAGTTTACAGTAGAAGCAAATGAAGTTTGAAATATATTTTTATCACAATTATAATTATTTTTTTATAAACGACTGGTGATATGATCAAGTATAATTGAGTTCTAGCTTGTGCCATATTATCAATTTGAAATTTTCATCCCTTGTCAGTTTTTTTGATGACTTAACCCTCCAGCACACGGGTGGCCTAGAAATTACACGGGCGCACGGGTGAGGCCTATCAGGCCCATAGTTAAAGGGCGTGTAAAAAATTTGTATCAAAATAAAATAAAATTTTTTTTTGGTAAAAATAAACTTTAATTAGTTCTTTTTAAGACCGTTAAAAAAATTTTAAGAAAAAACCAGATTTACCTACTTTTTTTATCAACAATAAAAACTTTGTTATTTTACATGATTTGTTAAAAACGCATTAGAAACATAATATAAAGCATATATGTATGATTCTAAATTTAATGTTTTGCTTTACTACACATACTAATCTAAGGTAAAAACAAGAAGAAAATTTCTATAAAAAATGTCCGCACAAATTAAGAAGCCTCAAAGTAGGGCTTCCTTTGCTTGAAATACATTCACGACAGCATGCTATAATATGCTCCATGCACAACCAACACTTAAAAATTTTACAGAAATATCTGGTTTTTAGGTAAAACTTTGGCTTTTCTTCGTTTACTACAATATTTGCAATATCCTCGTTTAGTGCTGTGAGCTGGTTTCGAGTAAATTTTTCGCATAAAATTCAATTTTTGGATTTCTACAGAGTTACTCGAACACACGGGTGGGGTCTATCAGGCCTTTATATTTTTTTGCGAAAAAATGGTAATTTTTACATTTTGCACAATTTGATTATATTATGTCGTTGAACATTTTTGAAAGGTATAGGGGAAAAATATTAATTGTACGCACCCTGGTGGCTGTAATATCAACTAAATATTTGACGTCTTAATTAATTAAAATTATTTTAAAAAGTAATTAAAATACGTTAAATTTATTATTTTTTATTAAATTATTTATTTATTACTTAGTTGTAATGTATTATTATCGTTCAAAACCAAATCAAAGTATTTCTGAGCGAGGTCAAGCGAGGTTATATCATTAGCGTGCATCAGCGTGACGTCACGTTGATGTTGCTTACAGCGCACCATCCGCTAATATTTCTCCCCTATACAGAAGTTCACAAACGTAAACTTCTTTTTTTCAAAGTTACAGCGATGTTTGTGTATTGCGTGGCCTCACCCGTGTGCTGGAGGGTTAAGTAGTTAGTACCACAAAAATTGGTACTCTTACCTCTGGAGTCGCCACGGTGGGGAAACAATCAACAAAGGGATGCCTACAAGGGTCCGTCTTGGGACCAATCTTGTGGAATTCCCTTTTGAACCATTACCTAAAGAGACCAAAACAAGAAGGCACATAGGAATTTGTGTACACCGACGACATAGTGACTGTCGTCACAGAAAGCGCAAGGAACGAACACCTCTGATTCTATGCAAAGGATCTACCAGGGGGCAGTTGTCCCCATCGTGGCTTACGGAAGCGAGATCTGGATACATCGAATCAGGGATAAGCACACGTTGGCCAGGCTGATATCGTGCTATGAATTTTGCTGTCGAGTGATTGCAAAATGCTGTAGGACTGTGTCGGCCTTAGCCGCAGGTGTTTAGGCAGGAATCCACCTGATCGATCTGGAACTGTTGTGACTACTGTCATGGTGTCAAGTCAGAAACAAGAAAGCAACCACCTTTCTGGGCGTAGAAATAAATCCTTAAGATTTTAAATACAGGGCAGATGTAAAAAAACGAATGAAGGATGTAATAACACAAGAATGACAGCGAAGATGGGACGAAGGAGAGGTAGGTAGAATTACTAATCAATTCATCCCCCAGTCTCGGGCTCGGCCGGTCTGATATAGTTCAAACAAATGGATACAGTGAACCGTAAGGCGATTTACCAAGCAATTCTAATTGTTGATGAAGGGTGCGTGAAGCGCACCGTTCCACCCCCTCTACGGTGTAAAAACTTGAGACGGCTAAGTCTTTCATTTTTGGTCGCACAGATGGAAAGGTAAGTTTCAAAGGTTCCAACCCCTAAAAAGCGGTTTCCCCCATCAATCTTAGCAGGCCGTCGTGAAAAACAAACGTTTCAACCCCTAACTGTGGATTTGATCTAATTGATGAACACCTGGAAAGAAAGGTTATTTTCTCATCTGGGTTTCTTCTATCGATTTGACCTAATTTAAGAATGTCTAATCACAATGTACATTGTATTCGAGCTTACAACAACTTGGACTCGGTATGTAACAATGCTAATTGTTAAACTAGGAAACTAGGTGACGCCAGACAAAATAGCACCTGCCGATTGACCTGTCCTGAAATTAAAAAGATTAAATCTGAAAAAGAAATTTAATTGAATTAATCTTGACTGGGTGCGATGGATCTCTTTCGTGCTTGCCACCCGTAGTTTCGTTCGGATTTCTGGGTTCGCGGACCAGAGCCTTTCCAAAACTACATGCCGACATTTACTCCTTTTCGGTTGGGCAGATTCTAAAATGATGCTGCTGGCTGGATTGTGCAGTGGGCCACCAAGCCGCTGAACCCATGCAGACCATATGTTCATCGTCCTTCTTACACGTTTTCAATGTCGGTGGTGGTGCCGGTTGATATGTCCTGAAATTAAAAGATTTAAACTGAAAAAGAAGTTGTGTTAATCTTGACAGTGCGATCACTTCCTTCTAGTTGGAAGACACTTGTCAAATGCTTCGCAAAAACATCCGCCTATTCGTGATTACTTCTTGCCCAATTTCCGTCTGATTTTCTGATCGGCGCGGCGGTAAAAAAATTGTTGGTCGCTGTAACTTCTTTGTAGCTCTCTATAGCAAGTAATCTGTTGCCTCTGATGGTGATAAGTTCTCTAGATAATTTTTTATTAGTTTGGTTGGGTGCTTGTGATTTGCCATGTTCTTCTAAATTTCCGTTTCTTTCTTAATTTTGTGAGAACAATTTACACCCTTTGTGGAGGTATGCATGATTATAGATGTCGATAGTAAGCTAATTGGTGACGCTTATGAATGGATTAACGGAATCTAGTATACTTTCGACTAATTGGGGGAGGGGCCCCCATTGGCGATTTACATTACCGTTGGTGGCGCCACCAGCAACAACAACATGGCTGTGTTTGGACGTATATTTCAAAATTCAAAATCATATTCTGGTGAAAATCTGCAAACATTTTAGTATGTTTGTTAGATTTATTGTAGTAAGTTTTGTTAATTAATTGATTTTGTTATGTTTTGGGCCTGAAGAACAAATTTTTATTTTCATTTAATACGTCACTTACTAATTTGAAATTCTCCCGTATGGTGGCGTTTGGTTAATGTAAATTGCGAATACTAGATCATTATCTAGCCTCCACTTAGGACAAATAAGGGTTTTGCAGCTTGGACAGAATAGGTAATCGTTGGTTCAGTCACCTATCAATAAGTAAAACTACTGGCTTAATCCCTAAACATAATTAGTTGATTCGTAAATCCAGTAAAATATGCGACACTCCACGTTATTTATTAAAAGTTTATTGAACCAAAAATGTAGTTTCTTTTTGTTGCTAATAAATTTTTTGAGGGCCCCTACAGCCAGATGCTTGGGTCAAATATCATATCATGTAAATATCACCCCCCCCCACACCTTAGGTTGTAATGCTATGGAACTAATCTACCATACATATAATACAATCAAATACATAAATATTTACTTTATTAACACAACAAAATCCTATTAAATTACAGTACAAAAGTTTACACGACTCGTTCTTTATAAAACTTCATAAGAAAGTATGTAATATTGAATCCTGCAGAAATACTAATAATATAACACAGAAAAATTATAGGCAACGGTATCAACAATAAATGCGTTCGTTTCAAAATGTTGAGAGAACTGTATCCAAGAAAAGTGATATAGATGTAGTAACTCACAGCAATTAGCCAAAAAGTATTACCGATGTAACGTGATATTGACCATTCATGACTAAAGAGTCCTAAAATAGAAATTATTAACCAATATACCTTCCTAAAATTCCTCGAATTTACCATTATAAAAAAAGAGTTGGCAAAAATGTAGTATGGTCAAAGGGGGAAAAAAGGCATTTAAGTGGACATCAAATGCAAAACCCCATTCTATATCTTGATTCTCATTCAGTCGAAAAGATTTGTTAAGTATATACCTGCAACACAACCGTACAGTTTAAGCCAAACTTTCCCAAATCTTACCAAAACAATGTAGCAATTAGAAGTCCACTTCCAATGCAGTCCACAAAAATAACATACAATAGAAAATATACAAATTCCATAAACGATAAACGTAACGCTAAAGCAAAACCAATTGAGGTAACTAAAATTTAAAAACTTGTCAGTTCAGTAATTTGTGCAATAAAAATGCAACTTACTGCATAACCAAGTTGCAAAGAGAACCAAGAAAGCAGGATCATCTCGAGCAAATTGAGCTTTACTTTCTAAAATGACAATGTGGTAATAACTTGAAAGAAGGTATTTTAATACTTACGTTTTCGATAACGAAAGTTTCTGTAGACTTTTTGTGGTGCGATAAATAAATACAACATTTGCCAGAAAGCAAATTCAAAATCCATTTGATCGAATTTAAACATTCGTCGTAAATATTTCCAGCGTTTTGTGGCTGCAGACATGCAGTCCCTTTGGTGATTTGCGGGTAATGGTAAAGGTGAAGTACTTCTTGAATAATTCATTTTGATGATTTAGACTCAAATTAAGCATAATCTAACCAGAAAGTCTAAAACAACAAAAAGTTAGGTTACTTCAGTTACTTATTAAATTACTTGCATAATTTTGAGACAAATTTTGATAAAAGTATTACCGTAGTGGATATCGTTTTAAATTTCTGTTTTTACCATTTCATTTTTAAAATCAACAAACTTCTTAATAATCTAAACTTGGATTAAATGATTAAATTAAAGGACTACGTTGAGAATAATTGACAAATCAATAATAATTTTATTCGACCTAAATCGGCTACAGTAGGTACTTTTGGAACAAATGAGAATGTGATAAGATGCTTGCGTGTGTCATCCATTATCGTGGGAGTGGTTAGGTTATTTGTTATGAATCACCGTTTAGTAATTTATGATGAATTTTTGCTTATTCGATGAGTTTATCACACGATTGAACTGATTTCGATAGATAGTTATAGTACTTTGTAATTTGTAAAGTGTTGACTGAAAAAATTTTACGAAATGACGGACCATTTTGGTTTAAAATGGGATCCTAAAAATTTAGAAATTCGGACAATGTCCGTTGAAAAAACACTTGAACCTCTTGTGCTTCAAGTAACTACCCTTGTTAATACCAAAGGACCTAGTAAAAAGAAAAAGGGTAAGTCGAAGCGTGCCAATGCCCTTGTTAGTACGGTGGAGAAAGCCACTGAAAATTTTATAGCGAAGGGCGAACAAATTGCCTACGAAAATCCTGATATTACTCAGGAAATGTTAGCAGCTGTCGATGAGGTCAGAAAAACAGGTAAGGAACTTTCATTCTATTTGTTTTATTTTATTTAATTCTATTTTATTATCAGGCAATGCTATGAGTATTGCTGCACGAGAATTTTCTGAAGATCCTTGTTCGTCTCTAAAACGAGGTAACATGGTACGAGCAGCGAGGAATCTTTTATCCGCTGTGACTCGTTTGCTTATTTTGGCTGACATGGTTGATGTTCACCTTCTGTTGAAGTCTTTACGAGTGGTAGAAGATGATTTAAAGAAGTTGCGGAATGCATCGAGTCAAGGAGAATTATTGGATAATATTAAGGCGTTTGGTCAAAATGCAAATGAGCTTATGAATCAGGCTGCTAAACGTCAACAAGAACTGAAAGATCCTCAACTGAGAGATGATTTGGCAGCTGCAAGGGCAGTACTGAAAAAACATTCCACTATGTTATTAACGGCTTCAAAAGTTTATGTTCGTCATCCAGAGTTAGCAGCAGCTAAAGCAAACAGGGATTATATTCTAAAGCAAGTTTGCGAAGCAGTAAACACTATCAGCGATGTTGCTCAAGGACGAACTCCACAACCTTCGCAGAATCCATACGACGGACCAGGAGAATTAGCAGCTGCTCTTGATGATTTTGATGTAATTTATTTTTTAATTTAAATTATTTTCGATTTTAAGCTATTTTTTTGCAGGACCATATGCAAATGGAGCCTCTTGCCTACAACGAAATGCACACTCGCCCGTCTTTGGAGGAACGTTTGGAGAGCATCATCAGTGGAGCTGCGTTAATGGCAGATTCGAGCTGTACAAGGGATGAAAGAAGGGAAAGAATAGTAGCAGAATGCAATGCCGTTCGTCAAGCTCTGCAAGATTTACTTTCCGAATATATGGCCAATGTAAGTTTGTTTTATGATTTTGTTGATAAGGTTTCAGACGTATCGAATTAGTAAATATATTTTGCTGATACTTTTTTTTGCATTCAGCAGTTACAAGTATTACGGGGCGGGAATAGGGTAAATATTTCGTCCTTATCTAAGTGTTCTACTATGTGCACTCCTTAGTTCATTTCAGCTTTCACATCACTTAAATAATTTATGATTTAATTCAAAATTTTAAGTTTTATTAAAATATTGGAGCTTTTTGAACCTCATTAATTGTTGCATGCAAATTTAAATGTTAATTATTGGTAGGTACAATTATTGTCAATGTTCAGTTGCCTGTGGCTCATTGTACTGCTACCAAGAACTAATGAGAAGCTGGTAGTTAGTAAAATATAGTGTGACCAAGGATGGGATTCACAAGAGGTGTAATGATAAAATATAATCACCTGCTTATTGTTACATTCGAAAACATAATGCCAATTTTCAATTTTTTTAAAATTTCCAACCGCATTTAAGGTGGAGGCTCGTCCATATTTTAAACTTCAATGTGGTTATGTCTGAACTGTAGATTTCACCCTAATTAAATTAGGGAATCTTCAAATTTGATATGAGGCCACTAGATGCAAAAGTGTGTATATGACATTCAAGTTTTTTTTAGATATTTACAAAAAACTGATACCAATAAAAGTAGGAAAGATTCTTTCGGTATATTTTCTTTGACATACATTTGACATGAGTCCAAAAATATAACGGAAGAATCTTTCCTACTTTTCTTCATAACAGTTTTTTGTAAATATTTAAAGAAAACTTGAATGTCATATACACACTTTTGCATCTAGTGGCCTCGTATATCAATATCATTTTAATTTACAAAGTACATTATATGATCATAAATTAATATGGTTCGAACTCGCCAGATATTATTTTAAGAGTAGAGAATTTCATGACAAAATTAGAGATCTTCAAAATTTAAATTTCACTTTGATTCATGATGATGGTGGGGTAGAAATACAGTTTAGGGTAAGATTAATTTCCGATTAGGATTACGGACTTTGTCCTAAAATTATTTTGAAAAGTTATTTTTGAAACATTCAAAATACAGGCAAATATATTTTTCCTGCAATATAATTTGTTAAAATTCATTTAAAAGCAATACAAATAATGTCATTTGTCTTTGCATCGAAAGTGGCTGTGAGGCCCCAGTTTACTCTATTAGAACCTATTTAGAAAATTGTGACGAGTTTGAAGTCATTTGGAACAATTTTGGAATATTACATTAGAAAACAAAAACTGCAAACCTATTAGGGGCACATTGGTTGAAAGTAGATAACTACTACTACTACATAATTATGCAAACACAACTTAAGCGCCAAGTAATCATGAGATGCACAAAAACAGCTTGTCAAAAACATAGATCGCATTCCATGTGATATGAAAAAAATGATTGCTTGGTGTTTAAGCTTTGTCTGCATATTCAGGAGTAGTAGTCATTTAAATGATGACTCTCTCAACAAGTATGCCTCTAATACATACTTGTATACGTTTTTAGTTTGCTATTTTTGATCAAATAACTGATTCAGTCTTGTTAAATTTATTTAAGATTGAAGTAGATTAAATTAGAAGACTCGATTTTCAGAAAATCATTTTTACCAATACTTTTGGCTATTTGGGCATTAGTTCAGTGTCCAGTTAAATTTATTATTTTTTATTTTATTATAATTTTTAATCAAGGTATGTTCAATGTTTATGCATATTTTATTGTTGGTTTTATGACTTGATAGTCCAGGCAAATTACAGTTTTAGCTTGCAAAAGATCCATGCAAGCTGAAATTTGGCAGACATGTTTGTGTATTTGAGTGTCCAAATGCGTACCTTCAAAATTCCTTGTTGGCTTCTCCAACCCCGGAAGAGATTTTAGTTCTCCCACCGTGGGTTTTTGCCTATAACTCACTTCATTTCATTTTTACTGAAAATTATCCAACAATAACAAGACAACGTGCAAACAGTGAAAGTTAATTGTCCACATGCGCAAAAAAAGTCTTGTTGAAGAATCGTTTAAAGGTTTAGAGACAATATTTCCACACAATTATGGAAGAGAAACATACAGAGATAGAAAAAGAAAAACAGGATCTAGAAATGGAGGATATGTCGAAAGTTATTGCAGCACTACTAAGAGAAATGAGGAATGGTTTGCGAGAAAACAGCGACGAGAAAAGAAGACTGAACGGTGTGCACGAAAAAACAAAGGGAAAGGAGGTAACCTGGAATCAAAACCAATAACCCCCCCCCCCCACAAAGAGAATTGATGATCTAGAGAACGCTTTCTATAAGCAGGAAAAGGTTAAAAAGAATATAATAATAAACAACCAAAATCGACATATTAGACTGGAAGACAATTTGCCATCTGTAATTCTCAGGAAAATTGGAATATTCCAATCGCAAAGCTCAAGCATTCCTCTTTGTCAAATAATATGGCAGTCATTCTGGCTGCCTCAGAAAAGAAATTCGATGTGTGGGTAAAGGCAGTAACTTTCTTATAACTTGGGTCGATTTTAGACAAAGATTTTCTGGATATGTGCGAGTCTTTGAATTAGACACTGTGCCAAGAGCACACATGTGTGGATGAAATGCAGGCAGGTTATCTAAACATGCCGCTCTTAACGAAACTATTTCTTGCAAAATTCTTCTGCATACTTGAGTCCACTGGAATATCGCGTGACGATTACTTGATGGGGTGCCACTGGTTGCTTGGTATCAAGGGAGAGGTTTAATATGAAACTCAATATGTGCAGATAACCTGGCTCCTAGTCACTTAGGCATTCAATGCCAGATGACATTTCAGCAGAGGCAGAAACTGAGAATTAGAAACAACAAATAATATAAATTGGTAAGAAGACAAATTATTATGGTAAATAAAATTCTAGTCCCATTGCGCTTATGAAGGTTTTCTTTATATTTATGATAAAGGTTTATGAAGTGCGTTCTTTGACCCAAGAACGAGAAATGAAACTCAAGTTTGAAAAATTGATGAAAAAACTTGAATATTTTTTGTTATACCCTTATACCAATCTAAGAAAGCCACAACCAGGAATTCTAATGATGTACATGTTTTTATTATATTAGATCCTAACAATAAGGAAAACCTGATGGTGACTTTTAAAAAATGTCTATATAAGCAAAAATAACAGTCACCAGGGGTTTTATTCTATAGGCCTCCGATGGAATTTCATAAAATTAAAACATGTATGTCATTGGATTTCCAGATTGTGACTTTATTGGATTAATAAATTCACTAGCAAATGAGTTTGTTTACAGTTCAATCTTGTGTAGGGTTTATGACTGAGGTTTAATTCTCAATACATTTAGACTATTGCAATGTAGTCTTATGTTTTATTATTTATCTGTAATCTTATATCATTAAACCTCATCAAACTTTTACTATAATTAGAAGAAGTTAGGATCTGTACGAAGAGTTACAAATTAAAAGCAACTACTTATTGAATTTCTGTATTATTAAGAAAAACTTTCCAAAATCCTGTTTTAAATTGAAGATAAATATTCGGACTGGTTGATTTAAAATCCAGGGCGAGGTGCCGTTTTGTTAATTGTGTGCTCTCTGCTCTAAAAAATAGTTTTTGTTGTAGAAAATTTCTGAAGTTCTTAAAAACCCCTTCCAGCTCACCCCTGTTAGATCTCTTATGACCACCATCCATGGCCTACACTGTATTTAAAAAAAAACATCAACTAATAAATAATATACAATTTAATGTTTATTGTAACACACTGCTAGTGCCAAGTTGTGTTAACAACGCACCTGTTTATTGTAAATTAACATTGAGGTTTAAAAAATTCAAACTGAAATGAACTAAACAAAACACTGCTAACCTGATTTTTTCTAACTGCACCAGTAAATCAACATTGAAATTGAACTTAACTGCAACATGTGGACACATCGCTTGTTTGAATGTCAAAAAATGGGATTAATTGTTTTTATGTTCATTGTTAGTGTATTCTAACTTGCTGTACTTATTAGCTTCTGTTTGTATAAACAAAACTGAAGTACCCATTTAACTTTCTTTAATTTTACAGGTCGGTAACAAAGAACAAAGCGATGGACTTGGACGTGCCATCGATCAGATGGGAAGAAAAACGCGCGATTTAAGGAGACAGCTAAGAAAAGCTGTGGTAGATCACGTTTCAGATAGCTTCATGGACACCAACGTTCCACTTCTTGTTCTTATAAAAGCGGCTGAGAATGGTAATGAGAAGGAAGTGGAAGAATATGCAAACGTATTTAGGGAACATTCGAATAAATTAGTAGAGGTAAACTTTAATTTTTGTACTTCTAAAATTAATACGGTTTGTTTAGGTTGCTAATTTAGTGTGCAGTATGTCGAATAATGAAGATGGTGTCAAAATGGTGCGGTATGCGGCTGCTCAGATTGATAATTTATGTCCAGAGGTAATTAACGCTGCCAGAATTTTAGCTGCTAGACCTCGAAGTAAAGTTGCACAAGAAAATATGGAAGCATTTAAGCAGTCTTGGGAAAATCAAGTAAGAGTACTTACCGAAGCCGTTGACGATATAACTACGATAGATGATTTCTTGGCTGTGTCAGAAAATCATATTCTCGAAGATGTCAATAAGTGTGTATTGGCACTGCAAGAAGGAGATTCAGATGCTTTGGATCGCACTGCTAGCGGTATTCGAGGACGTTCCTCTCGAGTTTGCAATGTTGTGACTGCAGAAATGGACAACTACGAACCTTGCATTTACACGAAACGTGTTTTGGAAGCAGTGAAAGTATTAAATGAGCAAGTGATGCCTAAGTTTGGACAAAGAGTGGCTGTTGCTGTAACCGCATTATCTAGTAATCCTCCGAAAGAAGTGGACGAGAACGATTTTATTGATGCATCTAGGTTGGTTTATGACGGAGTACGTGAAATTCGTAGAGCTGTTTTGATGAATAGAGCTGATGAAGATTTGGATCCCGAAGATGTCGAGTTGGATGAAAACTACACTTTGGAAACTCGTAGCAAATCCAGCGCACACACTGGAGAGCACGGTATCGATGAGTATCCGGACATCAGTGGAATAACAACTGCTAGGGAAGCAATGAGTAAAATGCCTGAAGAAGATAAACAAAAGATTATGCAACAAGTTGAGCATTTCCGTAGCGAAAAAATGAAATTTGATCGCGAAGTTGCTAAATGGGATGACACTGGAAACGACATTATTGTGCTAGCTAAACACATGTGCATGATAATGATGGAGATGACAGATTTTACTCGAGGACGTGGTCCTTTAAAAACTACCATGGATGTGATCAATGCAGCTAAGAAAATTTCCGAAGCAGGAACAAAATTAGATAAACTTACGAGACAAATAGCAGAACAATGTCCTGAAAGTTCAACAAAGAAAGATTTGGTAGCTTACTTACAACGAATTGCACTTTATTGTCATCAAATGAACATAACATCTAAAGTTAAAGCGGACGTTCAAAATATTAGTGGCGAATTGATTGTTTCTGGGGTAATTTAACACAAATTTTTAAATTATTCTTTTTTAATTTTGATTTTTTAGTTGGATAGTGCAACATCTTTGATTCAAGCTGCCAAAAATTTAATGAACGCTGTTGTCTTAACGGTCAAGTCTTCTTACGTCGCTTCAACGAAATATCCGCGTCAAGGAACAGTTGCTGTAAGTATAAAATATTTTTGACATTCACAACCAACATTGAGTTAATTTCATTTTGCTTTCTTGGAATTGTTAGCCGCAGGTAAATTTTGCAATCATTAGTTGGTGTATTTGTTATTTTAAAGAAGATTTTAAATTAAAATTTGTATTTATTGTTTTAGTCTCCAATAGTAGTTTGGAAAATGAAAGCTCCTGAAAAGAAACCATTGGTCAGGCCAGAAAAACCTGAAGAAGTACGTGCCAAAGTTAGAAAAGGATCGCAAAAGAAGGTTCAGAATCCAATTCATGCTCTTTCCGAATTTCAGAGTCCCACCGAGTCGGTATAAATATCAACCTGTATTATAACTTTTTATATAATTTTATTAGTGAAAATAATCCATCTTGACACACTAAATATATCCAATGTTCATTAATGCATTTTATTAGGTATCGGCTAAATTTTATATTTTATGCAAGTATAAAACGGACATATCTTTTGGCTTATAAATAAAATTCATATGATATACAATCGAGGTAATTTTGTTGTATGTATGAGAGCGCTTTCCTATTTTATCCAGGTGGACAATCTTTTTCATTGTCCAGATTTAAATTCAGTTAAAATACTTACAGGGTATTTTCTTTTTAGGTCAGAGTGAAAAAATTTTTAATCTGTGATTGTGTGTCTAATCTGTATTAAGTTTTTACGTTTATATTTCACTATTTATTCATCGGGCAATGAAAAATTAGTTAAGCTTTGATTGGTTTAGACTGCAACAGTTGACTCGATTGCCGTAACTTAGAAATACATATTTATTTGCACTGCAACTAGTTTTACTGTAACATGATATATTATTAAATAATTATTATTGTATTATGTGTTGTAGAAAAGAAAGACTTTTTATTTGTCTGTAATCGTGTGTACTGCGAGAAATTATTATATTTTACATCTTTTAATTTTTAAATACATTAATATTAAGTCTAATACAAATTTTATTTACAAAGAAACCTTACATCTTTTAAACAATCTCAGTACAGTGAAAATCTTGTTAACTCGATATGGCGGCATCACTATCTAGGCATAAATCCAAGACGAATAGATTTTAAAGAAAAATGAGGTGTGCTATTTGAATAAAAAACTGCTAATCACTGCTTGATTAAACAACAGATTTCCTGCCGTTTCCATGTAGTATACAAATAATGATTAAATTCAATTTTGATACTTTTAGGTACCCATATTTTGTTAGCTACTGAAATCCTCTTTTAGATTAGGGGGTGTAATTGTTTTCACGAAATTTGGGTAAAATAAAGAATTTTCACATTACAGAAGAGGTTTTTAATTTATATGAAACCAATGTTATAACACTCCATGATTACTTAATATTTTTGGGAGTACGCCATTCTCCAAAAGTTTGAAACCTCCATAAATGTTACGAAAAAAATATATATTATAAAGGAAAAAAATGTAAATTAAGGGTTTTTACGTTTTCATCAAATTTAAGGAGATAAGTGATATGGCATTTTAGACTTATTCTGTAGATGATTATAGGATTAGTACCAATCGAAAAATATAAGGGATCATTTTAATGAACGAGGATACAAAATATTTGTGTTTGTTTAAATGAAAATTCGACCCTTATTCGCTAAAAGCAATTCTAAAGGATGAAATTTAAACTTGAATTTTTAGCATTAGTCCCACGGGTAGGTTTTTGCAGGAAGGGTAAAGGGTCTACAAGTCATTTATACTTTTACAAAGAGGAAGCAACTAGGTATGTTCATAATATACAAAAAATCTACCCGAGATTTGTTCCACTTTTTTCTAAGCATTTTTAAAGTTCCAAAATTCAAGAGAACGGCATTTTTCAACCCTAAGTATATCTCTGCTGAAAAGCAGATAAAAATCTGAAATTTCAGACCATAACACTATGTAATGATATTATTTACCAAAAATTTTGAGTTTTGATTGTGGCGGCGGTTTAAGCGCGCGTATTCACAACTAATAAGGTAAGCCAGTGGATTTGAATCCAGATTGAGGAACATTGTTTTTAGCATACCATATCTTGTTAAATTAGTGACCCCGATGGAACACTGACCACATTTTCGCCCATGCTTCACTAGATACAATTTTGTTTATTTACGGAAGCAGTTCATACAGGGTGATCCAAAAAAAAGTGGCGACCAAATAAGCTGTTTCTCAGTTAAGAAATATGAAAAATTATATCTTTCAATTTTAGGCTTCTATACAAAGTATAGCAAGAAGCCTTATGATCTGGTTTTTAAATACTACCAACACCCAGGTTAATTATTATTCAAAGTTTATTATAAAGTTTATTAAAGCAAATGTTTTATCAACTGTACTCGAATCTCGTTACTTCATTCATGCGCATCAGTATTTGATAAAAAAGATCCGATTTTTTTAATAAAAATATTCAAGAATCTATCTATGAATCTTTTTAATACTACTGACAGCCCTGAAAAGGGATATCCAACTTAAAAATCAAGTAATTGTATATGAATCTCGTTAGTCCATTCGTGGGAATTTTTAAATACTACTAACAGATCCGAAAAAAGATTTGAAAGTTCTGAAGTTGTCTTTCCCCCACGGTGCGACGGCTACTGTTCATATCCGACAGGGTTGCAGTTAACAGCCACTGCTAATACTCATAGCCGACATAGTTGCTAGGGGGAGGGTGATGTAGTGGTCCTAGAGTTATATGTTATATGCAATGTACAGAAGTTCCGCGCAACACAAACTAATCGCCTCGTTATGGCATTGAAAATTGAGGAACATATTTTCACCATACCATCTTGCTAAATGATTACAAGCAGAAGTATTGCATGTACAAAAATTCAAAAAAAGCACATTTTAATGACCATATATACAAAGTGCCGCATTGACCAATATAAAGCCATTAGGTGGTTATATAAGACTTTTCTAAGTAAAACCATTTTTTCTATAAGAAGACAAAATGTAAACTCTGGCTAGAGTGCAATAAGGTTGTCCACCTAACACTTAGAAAATTTCGTCAGATTCTGCTCGCACGTCCTACAGGTAACATGACTCGAATCCCGTTTTCTTGAATGATGGCGCCTTCAAGTATGTTTAGCTGTTGCCGCGTAGCGGCGTACGTGATGAAAAACCGGCCGGAGCTCCGGAGGAGCGCAGGCTTGGGTTTTTCGATGCGCACAGCCGGACGAGTCTTACGTACTTTAAAAATTCGAAATAAGGGTTATTTTCCGAGGGTTCACCCAAAATAATTTTTCTATAGCTTCTATTTAGCATTACCTTTAGTGTGTAGCACACGAAAATTTTTTTTGAGTGGACAACCTTATTGTACGCCATCTTAAACTCTTAATGGGGGGTTTCCTTTAAAACAACCATTTTAATTTCAGCCTTAAGATGGCCATAGCATCAAAAGTATTGATTTTTTAGTATTAACCATTTAGTACTTTTTAAAGAACGCTACATTATCATATAAACTATATTGTAACCCTTTATTGTCTAAAATCAACGGATTTCAAGTTATAGATTAAATCCTTTACCTTTTGTACGAATTGTTTTACAAAAAATAGACGCCTATTTACTAATAGCAAATTTAATGGGCTACAAATTTAGTCTTGTAAACTTTTCTGAAAGAGCAACCCATTTCACAGAAAAAACCTGAAAGCGCTTACTGATAATATAATACATTTTACCACCAAATTTACAGTTCTCACTCGACAAAATCCGTAAATAAGAAATAATTATATATTATACATTACATGGGAGTAAATGAATGAATTTTATCTAGCCTAGCGGCTTGTGAAAAAAAGCACACAAAAGATTAAATCCACTAAACAATCGATAATTTCGGTGTTATAGAATTTTGGCTTGGATTTATATAAAAAAACTTTTGAGAAAATCATTGCATCGGTTACGGGGCACCCTGTATTACGATACTTATAACATTTTTATTTTCAATTAACGCACCACACATACTCTGCCGTCCAACGCTAAAACGCAGTATCTCCATTTTTCACGAATTTTAGTTATATCGCTTTTTACTTCCCTATAAGGAAGTATTGTAATCATGAAAAAATTCGATGTCGATATTTTAACGGAAATATCCGTTTTGAGCATTTCTGAATCCGTTTTGACTACTTTCGCAATGATGTCTGTATGTATGTATGTATGTATGTATGTCTGTATGTATGTATGGATGTATGTAACGCAAAATGTCTGTAAGTTCTGTATCTCTGGAACGAATTGTTATATAGTAACCAAATTTCATATTTAACACTTTAATCGGTATACAAAGGCACCATTTGATTTTGGAGGAAATCCTTAAACCGGAAGTAGCACTTCACTTGAAGGACGAAATGGTTTTTCTTAAATATCTCAGGAACGAATTGTTATCTAGTAACCAAATTTCATATTTAACACTTTAATCAGTATACTAAAGCACCATGTGATTTTGGAGGAAATCGCTAAACCGGAAGTAGCACTTTACTTGAAGGACGAAATGGTTTTTCTTCAATATCTCAGGAACTAATTTTTATATAGTAACCAAATTTCATATTTAACACTTTAATCGGTATACAAAGGCACCATTTGATTTTGGAGGAAATCCTTAAACCGGAAGTAGCACTTCACTTGAAGGACGAAATGGTTTTTCTTAAATATCTCAGGAACGAATTGTTATCTAGTAACCAAATTTCATATTTAACACTTTAATCAGTATACTAAAGCACCATGTGATTTTGGAGGAAATCGCTAAACCGGAAGTAGCACTTTACTTGAAGGACGAAATGGTTTTTCTTCAATATCTCAGGAACTAATTTTTATATAGTAACCAAATTTCATATTTAACACTTTAATCGGTATACAAAGGCACCATTTGATTTTGTAGGAAATCCTTAAACCGGAAGTAGCACTTCACTTGAAGGACGAAATGGTTTTTCTTAAATATCTCAGGAACGAATTGTTATCTAGTAACCAAATTTCATATTTAACACTTTAATCAGTATACTAAAGCACCATGTGATTTTGGAGGAAATCGCTAAACCGGAAGTAGCACTTTACTTGAAGGACGAAATGGTTTTTCTTCAATATCTCAGGAACTAATTTTTATATAGTAACCAAATTTCATATTTAACACTTTAATCGGTATACAAAGGCACCATTTGATTTTGGAGGAAATCCTTAAACCGGAAGTAGCACTTCACTTGAAGGACGAAATGGTTTTTCTTAAATATCTCAGGAACGAATTGTTATCTAGTAACCAAATTTCATATTTAACACTTTAATCAGTATACTAAAGCACCATGTGATTTTGGAGGAAATCCCTAAACCGGAAGTAGCACTTTACTTGAAGAACGAAATTTAATAATTTAATTAAATAATAAAATAAAATTTAAATAATATTTCTGCGAATCTTTAGATGAACGATAAAGGAATGATTCCTTATAGGGAAGTCATGTGCTGGCCACATCAGATTTTTAGGATTATTGCAACAATATCTGTGATCCTGCAACACTAAGAAGCAGTAAGACTACTGGTTATATGCAATAATAGCTTTAGATATTGCAGTATCTCCACGTAATATCAACAAGTCCTACGCTAAAAAGCAGTAAACGCCATCTATTATTATGTATTAACGGATTAAAAGGATTAAAAAGATTTTTTGTTGGCCCTACCATAAATACCTAAATGAGCGTTTTCTCGAAACAACGATTTTGGAGATACTGCGTTTTAGCGTAGGACGGCAGTACTATAGATCTAAGTATCTAACCACTAGCAGCTTGTTCTAAAGCATTACCTTACCATCCAAAACCGAAAATAACCACTATTCAAAATAATTATCTTTAATTTTGTGTTCTGTCAACATAATTTGTTAGTGCTTGTCATTAATCTGGATATTCATCTTGGTGGTGAATTAATTGATGACGATATTCAACTCTTCAATTCATAGGGGGGGGGGTCTTCTTGCGGGAGGCAAAGTAACATTCCTTACAGGCCTAAGCAACCGGGGTTAAATATAAGCTTCCCATTGGCTGAATTGAAATGCCTCCCGGAGGTGCACCATCTCTTACAATATTTGGGAGGCGTTCGTTCCCATCCTATCTATATGCGCGTTCCACCCTTTGGGGCGAGTTTTATAAATTTTACGACATCTTGTATATTACACTGTTGGTCTGTTCTTTCGAGATTTCCTTATTACATAATATTATACACATTTGCTGTGATGGACAATTGGTACAATAATCTCTGAAACTCGTCCTCATTATTCGCAATCAGGACCGCGTTGTCAGCATAGCAGAGTTTGTTGATTTCTCTATAGCTCATTCTGTAGCCTCGAGCATTTCCCTATCAGTCACCTGGGGACGCGCCTATTAGGAGTTTCAGCCTGTCCCGAATGGGATCTGTCTGTAACACCAAATTGACTTGTTGATCAGTTCCCCTCTAATGCGGCCTTTAGGCCGCACAATCAAGACAAAAGCTACTAGTGCTAATGATTATATAATATGTATATGTGAGAAAAATGATAACGTTCTTACTAATTATACTGAGTAATAAATATTATAAGAAGCTATTCAACTAATTAGTTAAATTAAAATTACGGTAAAGTGATATACGGTATCAACGTAACAATTTAAAATGTATCAACTTGCATTAAAATTACAATCTAAAATATTATGTAAAATTAGTCAAAGATGTTATACATACTGAATTTGGTAGAAATCAGCTTCTCAAATTAAAAAATTAAAATAATAAACTCAATCGTACTATGAAGAAGAAATCAATGAATGCAACTCTTAAATTTCATTTTTGGCTATAAAATGAATTTTACGTATAAAATGTTAAAATTATCTCTTCCCCCGCGCTATCAAAATTCATTTTTTCTTTTCGTAGCATTTGTACTATGGGGTTTGTTTATTTGCTTGGTTTTTAGGCTCTGTGAAGTGGGAATGCACACTGGAAACAATGTTAGTGTTTTCTATTCACTTTATTAATTTTAAACACTTAAAGTGCCTGCTGACTTTCCACTGGCTGGCACAGTGGCAACACTATTTTCAAAATATGTCGCAATCGTTAGTGGTTCAATAGTGCTTTTTTTATTTTTTAAAAACGCCTGTGGTTTCGATATATAAAAATGAAGCATTTTTAGAATTACAATATTTTGTAAAATATCAGCAAAGTTTTGTTTCCTTTTTATTTATATTTTGTGTCTTCCTATTGGAAGAATTAGAATCTCATCAAAGTTATAGGACTGAAAGTTTCATATTGAATTAAAAAGTTTACTCTAGAAGAGAATGAAGACAGTCATCATGTTTCTGAGAAATATGATAAGAAACGGTAAGTTTCACTCTCTCCGTTGCATAAAACGCATTACATAGACGATGTAGTGCAAGATACACTAGAGCCTCGATTTGCATTGCACAATTTAGGTGTTTCGATTAGCGTCGTTTCGATATGCGTTGTTTCGATATGCGTAGCTTCGATATGCGTTGTTTCGATATGCGGCGTTCGAGTTGCGTCGTTTCGATATGCGTCGATTCGATTTGTGTTTCGATATGCGGCGTTTCGATTTGAATCTCATCAAATTTATAGGACCGAAAGTTTCATATTGAATTAAAAATTTTATTCTAGGAGAGAATGAAGACGGTCATGTTTCTCAGAAATATGATAAGAAACGGAAGTTTCACTCTCTCCGTTGCATAAAACGCAACGCAACATAACATTATTTCTGGCTAAAAAAACTTCCCTGGTCGGAGTAGGCGATGTAAAAATCGTCTAATCCCGTGGTTCGGAATCCACGTTAAGCTGTAGGTTCTCTGTGCTCGTCACACATTTTCAACACGCAACGAACAGAGACAGGGAGGTATCGGGAAAATGTCGCAAGACGTTCATAACCGAATATACATACATAATAGAAATACCGAAATACATAGTACTTAAAAATCATTAAACATAGTGGCATATAATAGTGTGAATTTTAGAAAATGGCATCAAACTTTGGCGATCTTTACGGAACGGTTTTTCATCTATGTAAATAAAAATTTAAAAAAAATTAAAAAAATTTAGAGGCGGTCATAGCTTGGCAGTTAAGTGCGTCTACTGCTAATGCGAAACGCTCGGATCGAATCCGGGCAGGGTAAGAACTTTATTCTGACCGTCTCTCCTCGGTAGGCAATGGCAAACCACCGAGGTAATCTGCCAAGAAAATCCATCTTGAAATGAAGTGTAGTACACTTCCCGTGGTTCGGAGCCCACGTTAAACAAGTAGGTCCTTCTATGTATGTGAAAACAATTTGAACGCACATCATATGCATAGAAAGAGATAGAACGAGATGGGTCACCAAACCCTCATTAGGGTAAAAGGACTGAGAAGGAAGGAAATAAAAATTTAATTTAAATTTTTGTATTTATGATTATCTATATAATATATTATTATTCATATTTTATAAATATAAGGGGTGGAGAGGAGGGTCAAAATTAATTTTCTTTTAAATAATCCTTACGTAAGATGTGGGGGGGGGGGGGTTGCCACAATCTTACGTACCCTTACGTGGCGGGGGAAGGGGGTCCAAAATTACAAAAATCATCCTTACGTAATTAATGGACGGCACCATAGCTGTTGCTAAATAGTCCAGTCAGTATAGACTTTGACCCGTGAATAATTATTTAGTGATTTTTTTTTTCACAGCTGTCTCGGGGGGGTCACTGGGAGTGTAAATTCAAAATGGCGACCAAATCATGCTTATGCGTATATTCGAAAAATGGGTTTTTAGGTGAAAAACGGTTTTTCTTGAATAACTCGGCCGGTTTTGATTTTACAGAAAAACCGTGAGAACAAAAGTTGTATAAATTTTGATTCTCTATAAGTTTAGTTCTCACAGTTTTTCTTCTAGGATCAAGATTTTTTGAATTAAACCTGAAAAAAGCGACAAATTCGAAATATTTCCATTATCTCGTTTATTTTCAACTTTACGGCACAAATGAAGAGGACCAAACATGTAGAGAATCAAATTCTGAACAATTTCGGTTCCTACCTTTTTTTTCCAAAAATCGATATTTAAGGTCGTACGCCAACCATGGAGAAACAGAGCTTAAACTCTTTTCCGCACCACCAAAGAGGTAAAGTTTCATGCGCGTTTTTTTACTGACGTCGTATCTCCTATAGGCCTAATCCACGTATCGATACCTGCGCAGAATAACGAAATGTAATCTGAGAGTCCGGTTGGAAAAGTAGCTATGTCAAGGTCCGGTTGGAAAAGCAGCTTACTCAAAGTCCGCTTGAAATCCATGATGAAACAATTTCGGGAGCGAGATAGTCGCTTTTTTCAGCTAACTTTGAGTTACCTGCCTTTAAAAACGAACCCCGACATAGCTGCTTTTCCGACCGGACTCTGATATATGGTTATTCCGCGCAGGTATCGGTATCTTTCCTCTAGGCGTGAAAATATGGTTCCGGAACTATTTTTTTTAGGTTTCTTAGCTGATGGTCCTGCCAAATCCATACCCTCGGTTTCTTCTTCGGCCAATTGGTCATGTCCGGTTTCACGTTCGTTAAGGTTCAGCGTTGAAGGTGCGGGATCGTCGATGTCGCTGTCAGTGTTACGAAAACAAATTATCTTATCAACTCCTGATGCATCAAACGTTAACATTTCACTTCCGTACTCTTCTTGTAAACGTTTAATTATTGTCTGATTGTGCGGATGATAGTCTCCTTGTATCTGTTCCTTCAAGTCCGTCATCGTGAATTGACTTTCGTCCGAATGATCGTCAATGTACTCGAAAATGTCCCCCATAGCACGGCTTACTTCATCAGAGGCCGGTCTGCCTTGTTGTTCATGTACCGCGTTAAGCTGAAACTTCATCCAGCAAACGTGATGATATCTCGCAGAAACATCTTCTAAGTGTTCGACATTACCGATACGCACCATTACTTCTCGTGCCAAATCATCGTTGTGTTCATTTGAAACGTCCAAAACCTTATTCCGAAAGTCACTGCGTGTAACCACGTGTACCCGACGTCGCTGGATCTTCGATAGCCTTCTCTCTCTCTGGATCTGCGCCTTCTTTGCAAATAAAGCAACAATTTCGAAAATCGAATGTTGGTACCTGCAGTTCTGATGCTGGCAATGTTGATGTTGATGGTAATGTAGACGCATCATTGCTTCGTCTACGTGCTTCCGCCAGTTTTTTATTCGCATAACTCGACGACAGCGTTGACGACGCTGTCAACAATACGAAGCATTTGCTCGTGTTCTTTTTCACCGCGAATAATGCTCGCCGATAAAAGCGTCTGAACACCACGTTTCCTCACTGTCATAACATTATCTTCCGTAGTAACTTCTCCACACACAAAACAGATCGACATTTTATTTAAATACGTCTACTCCAAAGCGCATCAATCGATGAACTAACTGAACTGCGCTTCAGGTGAGGTATATAAAGGAAGCTATAACCGCCACCTTCTTTTGTTCGCACAGCTGCCTATGCCAGGTGCCAGCGTCTGGGGCAGACGGGTCAATCAAGTCCCACGATCTTTAATATCGATTCTTGGAAAAACAGGTAGAGACTAAAATTTTCAGAAATTGTATTCTATACAACTTTTGCCCTATTGATTGTACCTGTAAAATTGAAAATAAAGGAGATAATGCGAATATTTCGAAATGGGTACATATTTTCGGGTTAAATTCCGAAAATATCGATTTTTGGAAAAAAAGGTGGGAACCAAAGTTGTTCAGAATTTGATTCTCTACATGTTTGGTCCTCTTCATTTATGCCGTAAAGTTGAAAATAAACGAGATAATGGAAATATTTCGAATTTGTCGCTTTTTTCAGGTTTAATTCAAAAAATCTTGATCCTAGAAGAAAAACTGTGAGGACTAAACTTGTAGAGAATCAAAATTTATACAACTTTTGTTCTCACGGTTTTTCTGTAAAATCAAAACCGGCCGAGTTATTCAAGAAAAACCGTTTTTCACCTAAAAACCCATTTTTCGAATATACGCATAAGCATGATTTGGTCGCCATTTTGAATTTACACTCCCAGTGACCTCCCCGAGACAGCTGTGAAAAAAAATTCACTAAATAATTATTCACGGGTCGGGTCGGTTTTTTGGATATAATGACTGGACTAAAAAGAATAATGATGCACTAGAACTAGAAACACTAACGATTGTGACATATTTTGAAGATAGTGGTGCTTCCAGTGTAGCTTTCCACTACACAGAGTCTGCTTTTGTTTGGTTAAAGGCTTGTATTGTGGAATATCCTGTACATAATTTTTCATTTGGGGGGGGGGGTCAAGATGGTTAATAGTATTTCAAACGTCTATAAAGCTAATAAGGACTGATATAATATGTAATATTAATATTCTACAAAAAATAACTAAATTATTGGTAAAACGCAATATTTTGTATAAATTATTGATGATTAAATAATAAACTAAATAAAACAAAGGAAAACCGAATGGTTAAACATTTATTTTAATTTTGCTGTTACATTAAAGTTTGCACGCTCACCACTCGATTTTACATTATTGCATTGTTTGTAGGTATACCACATACACGTAATGTTTATTAAAATGTAAATTAAAAGTAAAACGTAATGCAAATTAAATTTAATTATGTTTAATAAAACGTAAATACTGAAATCATGCAAAATAAAAGTGAAATAAACAAATAAAAGTACATTTTTATAAAATGAGCTTTCAGTTTCATTCGATTAATTTTTATCCTTACACTTTTTAAAAAAAATTTTTAATTAAAGTGCTTTTTCATTAAAATTCCTACGCAGAAATGTACAATAAAAATTTATTTTCGTGAAAAATTCGTTTTATTATTTCTAAATACATTTTTCTTAATTGTATTTTTTTGTAATAATCTAGAGCAAGTATTTTATAAATTTATTATTCCATCTTAAAAACTACTACAAGGTGGGGCAAAAGTAATCACCCGATGTTCTTCTGCTGTAATTTTTTTTTATAATGAAAAACTTTGGTTCTGCTTGTGAAATTTGTTTATTTAATCCATTAGAATTTATTCCATCAAGTCGAGAAAATGATATCGGCCAAGTGGCCGCCGCCAGAGTTGATGACCATACGGGCCCGTTTTATGGCATTTTCCATCACTCTTGCCAGATCTTGGAGCGACAGGTTCTCGCATTCCTGGCGAATATTCTCCTTAAGGGCTTCAAGAGTCTGAGGCTTGTTGACGTAAACCCGCGACTTCAAAAAACCCCATAAAAAGAAGTCTGGAACGGTTAAATCGATTTATGGGTTTTTTGAAGTCGCGGGTTTACGTCAACAAGCCTCAGACTCTTGAAGCCCTTAAGGAGAATATTCGCCAGGAATGCGAGAACCTGTCGCCCGAAGTTCTGGCAAGAGTGATGGAAAATGCCATAAAACGGGCCTATATGGTCATCAACTCTGGCGGCGGCCACTTGGCCGATATCATTTTCTCGACTTGATGGAATAAATTCTAATGGATTAAATAAACAAATTTCACAAGCAGAACCAAAGTTTTTCATTATAAAAAGAATTACAGCAGAAGAACATCGGGTGATTACTTTTGCCCCACCTTGTATATGTGGGCGAACCTCTGAACGGCTATCTCATTCCAAGATTTACGTGTTCAAATCCTGTGAGGTGCTATCTACCAGAAAGTAGATGTTGGCCTTGGGTAACATTATAATATATGGCTAAAAACTTCCCTGAAGGAGTGGGCGGTATAGAAATCATCTATTCCAGTGGTTCGGAATCCACGTTAAGCTGTAGCTCCTCTGTACCTACTTTCACACAGTTTCAAAACGCAATGAGAACAGATAGGGAAATCAGAAGACGCGGGGTGAAATTTCATTAGAAAATTGGAGGAATTGTGGTTGCCACAAAATCGAAAGATTTAACTCAAAAAAAAATCTGATGTGACAACACATTACTTTCCCATTTAGTGGATTCCACTTCATTTTATATTGAATATTAATAAAATAAGTTGTTAATTCTAAAAAAATTTTTAACTCGATAAAATACACAAATTATTTTGAGATATCAAAGTTACGAAATTTAATTTGTAATTTAACATGGTAACGCATATTTTTTAAAAGCACTTATTTTATATTTTCATTTTAACAATAAAATAACATGCTTGCATTGTAAGATTTTTAAAATTGTCATTTTCCAAAAAAATTAGAAGTTTGCGGGATGCTGTGCCGTCTATATGCAATCAAATTTTAACTATGGTCGTAATGAAGTCAGAATTAACTTTTTATAAGTAATTAAAAAATTCGTTTGATATTAGTAATTACATAATATGTTTATATAAGTAAATTAGTTAAAATATTAAATTATAGGGAAGTAGTGATAAGCAACACGGCACCTAGCGCAATTTGGCGAACTACCGTAATGTACATGTAACATTTATTTTGCATATTATGTCAAAATTATCCAAGGTATCTTTTAATAGCGCTTATTTTATTTTTGCATTTTAACAATAATTTAAGAGCAAAATATCAAGTGTGGGGTATCATAAGATGCGGAAAAATAATCTCGTTCGATTGATATGATTTTTAATCTCATATGTTCCACCGGGAAGCGGCAATGCTCTTTAGCAATTTTCATTCTTCTAAAAAATGGGTTAAAAATGGACGATTTTCAACCAAAATCTAATCAGCTCGTTAGACAGCTACTTCAAACTAGTGTATAAAATTTCAACTCAGTCGGTGCATAGTCCAGTCAAATTAGACGAAAAACGGGGTTCAGCTCGGAAAAATTCCCACCTAGCTGAATTTTGGTACACATCTTTATGACATCGTTGTAAACAATATGTAAAAAGTCGACCTCGATATCATGTCCGCGTTAAAGGTTATTTGAGGTCAAAGGTCACGAAATTGGCCTTTTTTTAATATCTCGTTTTTTATTAGTCGTACAATAAAAAGTTTCAGATACAATTTGTAGAGGAGGTAATTATCTACAAAAATGGTCTTATGGCATTTTCACGTTAAGTTAATATTTTTTGCACAAACACACGACCCACCCTTAAAATGGCACAATATTGATTCGTTGCAGGGAGAGATATGTTTTCGGGCACGGGAAATGCTTTTAATAATAAATTAATTGAAATTGTGGCCAAGGTTGGAAAATGAAGAGAAAAATAAATTTTTTCAAAATTTGCCAAAGTTATAGTATCTTCCAAGTACCGAAGGCGAAATTTTGGTTTGAGCTTACCGAAAGTCCGGGCAAGCTGAAAATTGGCAAAGATGTATATTGAAGTGTTCTAATAAACCCCCAAAATTCTCATAAAAATCCCAAGCCGGCGTTCCTCCAATTGAGGATTTTAGCCCCCTAGGTGCGGTCTCGCGTCCAGTCAAATTAGGTTTTCAACTCGGAAAAATTCCCACCTAGCTGAATTTTGGTACACATCTTTATGACATCGTTGTAAACAATATGTAAAAAGTCGACCTCGATATCATGTACGCGTTAAAGGTTATTCGAGGTCAAAAGTCACGAAATTGGACTTGTTTTTAATATCTCGTTTTTTATTAGTCGTACAATAAAAAGTTTTAGATACAATTTGTAGAGGAGGTAATTATCTACAAAAATGGTCTTATGACATTTTCACGTTAAGTTGATAGTTTTTGCGTTATAAGGCCAACAAAATGGACACTTTTAATAGTCCAGTCAAATTAGGTTTTCAGCTCGGAAAAATTCCCACCTAGCTGAATTTTGGTACACATCTTTATGACATCGTTGTAAACAATATGTAAAAAGTCGACCTCGATATCATGTCCGCGTTAAAGGTTATTTGAGGTCAAAGGTCACGAAATTGGCCTTTTTTTAATATCTCGTTTTTTATTAGTCGTACAATAAAAAGTTTCAGATACAATTTGTAGAGGAGGTAATTATCTACAAAAATGGTCTTATGGCATTTTCACGTTAAGTTAATATTTTTTGCACAAACACACGACCCACCCTTAAAATGGCACAATATTGATTCGTTGCAGGGAGAGATATGTTTTCGGGCACGGGAAATGCTTTTAATAATAAATTAATTGAAATTGTGGCCAAGGTTGGAAAATGAAGAGAAAAATAAATTTTTTCAAAATTTGCCAAAGTTATAGTATCTTCCAAGTACCGAAGGCGAAATTTTGGTTTGAGCTTACCGAAAGTCCGGGCAAGCTGAAAATTGGCAAAGATGTATATTGAAGTGTTCTAATAAACCCCCAAAATTCTCATAAAAATCCCAAGCCGGCGTTCCTCCAATTGAGGATTTTAGCCCCCTAGGTGCGGTCTCGCGTCCAGTCAAATTAGGTTTTCAACTCGGAAAAATTCCCACCTAGCTGAATTTTGGTACACATCTTTATGACATCGTTGTAAACAATATGTAAAAAGTCGACCTCGATATCATGTACGCGTTAAAGGTTATTCGAGGTCAAAAGTCACGAAATTGGACTTGTTTTTAATATCTCGTTTTTTATTAGTCGTACAATAAAAAGTTTTAGATACAATTTGTAGAGGAGGTAATTATCTACAAAAATGGTCTTATGACATTTTCACGTTAAGTTGATAGTTTTTGCGTTATAAGGCCAACAAAATGGACACTTTTAATAGTCCAGTCAAATTAGGTTTTCAGCTCGGAAAAATTCCCACCTAGCTGAATTTTGGTACACATCTTTATGACATCGTTGTAAACAATATGTAAAAAGTCGACCTCGATATCATGTCCGCGTTAAAGGTTATTTGAGGTCAAAGGTCACGAAATTGGCCTTTTTTTAATATCTCGTTTTTTATTAGTCGTACAATAAAAAGTTTCAGATACAATTTGTAGAGGAGGTAATTATCTACAAAAATGGTCTTATGGCATTTTCACGTTAAGTTAATATTTTTTGCACAAACACACGACCCACCCTTAAAATGGCACAATATTGATTCGTTGCAGGGAGAGATATGTTTTCGGGCACGGGAAATGCTTTTAATAATAAATTAATTGAAATTGTGGCCAAGGTTGGAAAATGAAGAGAAAAATAAATTTTTTCAAAATTTGCCAAAGTTATAGTATCTTCCAAGTACCGAAGGCGAAATTTTGGTTTGAGCTTACCGAAAGTCCGGGCAAGCTGAAAATTGGCAAAGATGTATATTGAAGTGTTCTAATAAACCCCCAAAATTCTCATAAAAATCCCAAGCCGGCGTTCCTCCAATTGAGGATTTTAGCCCCCTAGGTGCGGTCTCGCGTCCAGTCAAATTAGGTTTTCAACTCGGAAAAATTCCCACCTAGCTGAATTTTGGTACACATCTTTATGACATCGTTGTAAACAATATGTAAAAAGTCGACCTCGATATCATGTACGCGTTAAAGGTTATTCGAGGTCAAAAGTCACGAAATTGGACTTTTTTTTAATATCTCGTTTTTTATTAGTCGTACAATAAAAAGTTTTAGATACAATTTGTAGAGGAGGTAATTATCTACAAAAATGGTCTTATGACATTTTCACGTTAAGTTGATAGTTTTTGCGTTATAAGGCCAACAAAATGGACACTTTTAATAGTCCAGTCAAATTAGGTTTTCAGCTCGGAAAAATTCCCACCTAGCTGAATTTTGGTACACATCTTTATGACATCGTTGTAAACAATATGTAAAAAGTCGACCTCGATATCATGTACGCGTTAAAGGTTATTCGAGGTCAAAGGTCACGAAATTGGCCTTTTTTTAATATCTCGGATTGTATTAGTCGTACAATAAAAAGTTTTAGATACAATTTGTAGATAATTACCTCCTCTACAAATTGTATCTAAAATTTTTTATTGTACGACTAATAAAAAACGAGATATTAAAAAAAAGGCCAATTTCGTGACCTTTGACCTCGAATAGATAATTACCTCCTCTACAAATTGTATCTAAAACTTTTTATTGTACGACTAATAAAAAACGAGATATTAAAAAAAAGGCCAATTTCGTGACCTTTGACCTCGAATAACCTTTAACGCGGACATGATATCGAGGTCGACTTTTTACATATTGTTTACAACGATGTCATAAAGATGTGTACCAAAATTCAGCTAGGTGGGAATTTTTCCGAGCTGAAAACCTAATTTGACTGGACTAGCACGCGTTTGTCTGAAAACGTAGATGATAGAATGACCACACATCACACACACATCCGTACATCATTCCAAAATTGGCCTTAATGATGAAAGTATTTTAAAGTACCGAATTTCGTTTGATTATTAATATTTATAATAATTATACTAAAAATTATTTTTTTTGCCCGATGGACCTTTTTAAACACCTTTGATGGTCCAAAATGTATCCGATAGTAAAATTATACCTTGTACAGATGAAAATTATTTTAAATTAATAGCCCTAAAAAGTTAGGGTTGTAATCGTCTATTAGGGAGGTGTTATTCGCCGTAAGCGTAAGGGTCGTAGGCGTAAAATCCTTAAAAAATTTAGGTATCTGTAGGCGTATTGGCGGTTAACCATTGACTACATTTCTCAATAAATTATGATACTACGTTTTAAATAATTAATTTCCAATTCAAGGAAAACATTTTACCAATGTAATTTTTGCATACAAATCGAAAAATTTGTTTTAAAAACGTCAATTCTATCGATATTTTTAAAAAATAACAAAAATTGGAAATTTTAAGAAAACACTTAACTGAAAGATAAATATTTGAATTTTAACCGTAAATTTTAGTTTCGAATTTCAATTAACAGTTGAAATGCAAATATTTTAGTTTTTGGGTAAAACTTGTAATTTTGCAATACGTAATAAAATTACTGGATAATATTGCTTTTTAAGTATTTTTAAATAAAAAATCTAATTATGATTTTGATAAAAATTTATTGTATCATTGAATAATTGATTGCTAAAAAAAACTAGCGTGTTACGTACTGGAACAATGTTATACTATTGAATAAATAAAGACTTTAATGTAGTCATGTATGTACCAATAATAAAATAATCAATTTATAAAAAATATAATGAGTACTTTTCCTAGAAAATTATGAGGACGTGGGCATTATTGATCTAATTGGCAACTGGTTGCGCACAGCACCGCGACGCATCAACGAGGCGTCATGACGCAAATATATACGATAGTTTGAGCTGGACAGGGTAGTTGCTACAATCGGTTTCCATCCCGAATTTTACACCCTACGCCAGCGATGGTCCGGGCGGTGTTAGCGCTGCACCCGCTGCTGCTGGCCACGGTGGTGGTAGCTGTATGTGCTGCCATTCCTCGCGCTGTTATGGCCATCGACCTTAGCAGATTATACGGTCACTTGAGCTTCAAGCGAAATGGTAAGTTTGCACCCTCTTAACCGCACTTGGGGTCACATACATCAACAGTTGTGTGCCGCATATCACGATCGATAAAAATTAATTTTTAATTTAATTGCACAATATTACGTCAAAAGTTAAAAAAAAAGACAAAATAAAAAAAAAGTTTTTCCGTGCAATTGATCCTATCTCGTTTTTAATAGGTGATGCGTGTCATCCCTACGAACCATTTAAATGTCCTGGAGATGGCAACTGCATATCTATTCAATACCTCTGTGATGGAGCTCCCGACTGTCCAGATGGTTACGACGAAGACTCCCGTCTTTGTACAGCAGCAAAACGTCCTCCAGTGGAAGAAACCGGAAGTTTTTTGAAGTCTTTACTTGCAAGTCACGGGCCTAATTACCTCGAAAAACTCTTTGGTAGTAAAGCTCGAGATGCTTTAAAACCTTTAGGGGGTGTAGATAAAGTAGCAATAGCATTGTCGGGTAAGTTCAAAATTGATATTTTTACAAACCTTTGTTCAAATCAAAAAAGTATAATTTTTCGGAAATTTTTCATCTCACTTGAAAAATCCAATTTGCAATTGTTGGAACCAGAACTTGGAACAATCAACTTTTGGTTGCTGTTCCAGACTTTGAAAAATAAAATGTTGGCAACAGAAAAAAAATTAATCAAGTCCACATATTATAATTTTAGAAACGGTATTATTAACTCCGGGCAAGTAGCGCGAATAAAATATAATATTGTACCTAAAGCAACAAGTCTAGACGGAAACTTCACTTACCGTTAATTTAATTTATGCTAATGTAATTTTTCCTACTTCCGTATTTCCGTATTTCTTAATTCACTTTATAAATAACGCGACAACTATTAACGAGGTATGTTGTGATAATCTACTTGGCGCAGTCGAAATTGCATCATGATTTTTTTCCTTTAGTATTTTATTGCTTGAGCGTATTAACTTTATAATTTAAAATAAACACGATTTACATAAATATTTGTAGCGGAAAACCTTTGCATTTTAAATTATTGAAAACATTGAAAAATGCTCACCCTCTAGTTCAGTTAAGAATGTATGAGGTTTTTGTTATTTAATATTAAAATTAAGATATCAAACCGAAACTTTACAGCTTTTCTTTCATAAATAAATAAATAAAGAATAAAATTTATTTTGATTTGAACATGTAATAATATTTTTTTATTAAAAATATGATATTGATTTAAAAAACTTGTTGCAGAGTCTCAAACGATCGAAGATTTTGGAGCAGCTCTTCATTTAATGAGGTCAGATTTGGAGCATTTACGATCCGTTTTTATGGCAGTTGAAAATGGTGATTTAGGAATGCTGAAATCTTTGGGGATTAAAGATTCCGAACTAGGAGATGTTAAATTTTTTCTTGAAAAATTAGTAAATACTGGCTTTCTGGACTGAAGTATGCCGGACCCTGCTGCTGTACTTTTCGCTCATCCTCAACCCCATGCACCCATCATTAAAGGTTTTTACTCTTATCTACCTTACTAATTACCCATGTTTCCCAGCAGCAGAGTTTGTAGAATCCGTCCCCTTTTCATCTTGGCTAGAATTTGGATTTGCTACTGTCTCTGCAAATCCTATGGACTAAAGCCATCATACAATCATATTTATAAAATACATATCAAGCACCAAAGTATTCCTTTGGAACGACACATATCATTAGATGTACCTAAAAACAATTTGATATAACTCTTTATCTATCTAGGTGTTTTTAAGTGTTTTCACGATATGCTGATTAAGTACACATCGAGTGATACCCAAAAGAAACTATTTTCGAATAAATACACCTAAAATGTGTGTAGGTAGGTACTTATCACTTTCTGAATAATCACTCGACCCCGGAACAATTAGTGTGGCACTCATTTATACTCTGGAGAAGAAAACAAGATTTGGTTGATAAGATAGTTCTACAACGAACGCATATCTGCATATCTTGTTATCAAAATCTTTTGTATTGGTCAATTTTGAAATATCTTGAAAACGTATGCCACTGTTGACCACATATAAACAATTGCCGAATGCGTTGCGCAAATAGGGCCTCGCACGCAATCAAATCATTACTAAATAATATAACTCCTCCTGCAGGTGCCGATTAAACACTTCTATTGTGATTATTTTTGTGTATATAATAAATATAAATATATATATCTCTACATATCATTGTCGAATGCCGATCGAAGCGCTTTTTTGGATTGATAACGACCTGATACTAAACAATCAACAGTGAGCGTTCCAATTGCCAAAATCGACGATCACACGAGCGACAAAAAATAGAATTAAGTTAATACGATATATATATTATATAAATATACAAATATATTTTTTCGACTACTTGTGAAGTTCTTTGTGCCGACGTGCGAAATTATAATTTAATTATTAAAGATGCGTATTGCATCAAAGGCCAGATAATTACTTTTAGAATAAATTTTATTTCGTTACGAATACATAAAGAATCGCTATACAAATTATTTATTTGTCAAATAAAAATTTTTAAAAGAAATAATAAAAAATATAAAATACATTAGTATTATTTATTTGCTACCTGACCTACCTCATTTTTCAAATATATAGTTCCTGTCGAGCAAGTAGGTATGGATCAAGTGATGAAGCGTGTGGATCAAAAGAGCATGTGTATGGATTAAGGGGTTTATTACTCGCAAAATACGTGTCCTAAGTATTACACTATTGCATTGTATTACACGGTATTACATGGTATTACATGCTATGACAT
Organism: Podabrus alpinus; assembly: GCA_932274525.1. NCBI lineage: Eukaryota > Metazoa > Arthropoda > Insecta > Coleoptera > Cantharidae > Podabrus > Podabrus alpinus. The sequence goes on from OW026455.1 coordinate 12,488,111, forward strand.
AAGTATTACACGTGTTTTATTACTTGCAAACAAAACTTTTATAACAAAGTATTTTTTATTATATTTCAGTCGGTGCGTCGGCGTCGCTCTGCCTACAAATGAATTTCTTAGTAATTGTCTTATGCAATCGGATGTTATCATAAGTACGCTGTTATATATGTAATGCTATAAATACATTTTTTCGATTTACTTATTAGTTAGACAGCAATACGACGTTTAGTCCGGGTAATCGGTTCCGCCCGGCGCTTGTAAGTTGGGCCAGGCGGTCAGGTTCTTTTTAAGCCTACCCGTAAATTGGGTCAAAAGATTATAAGGGTCCCATGTAAATTGGGCCAGAAAAGGTTCTGTAATTATTTTAATCCTTTGCCTTGTGTCCGTGTATTTTTTATTATTTTTTGATACTTATTATTTTTTGATTCAACTTTGTAAATTACATTTTTATTAAATGTTTTTAATTAATGCCGGACTATTGAAATTATTATTTATATTCCATATAATAAATTAATTAAAGAACAAAAGATTAATACTGGTCGCAGTTCTGAAAGGCTCTCGCACACTGAGAAAACTGCCATGGTTAATTTTTTTTTATTCGATTTTTGGGGGTGAAACGTAAAAGTTTACTGCCCCATACCGCTACTATACTTTTTAATGCTATTTCAAGGTTCTCTAAGTTCCCGGTTTCTTTTATCCCGGTTTTCTTGATGGAAGGCGCTTCTAGTATGTTTAGCCCAGTAAACCAGAGTCAAAACCGCTCTGGAGGGGTGCAACGCGGAGCGGAGCGGAGTGGAGCGACGCCCCGGAAGAGAAGGTTTTGACGATGGATAACCCTCCTAATCGAATGCACACCTCAAAAATCGAAAAAAAAAACACCTAAATTTACGTACTTTCAAAACTCAATTTTGGGGTTGTTTTTAAGGATTTCTCGAAAAATATTTTTTCTATAGACTATATTAACCATGTTCTTTAGTGTGTAGCACACGAAATTTTTTTTCTTACTTGCGTTTTGCGATACTTAATATATACAATTGAATATTATTTAATGGCTTTACCTATAAGCTGCCCACGCCGACCGCTGGCCCAAATTACGGGTTTTCTTAAGCTACCCACCAAAATAATTTTAAAATACATTGACCGCTGGCCCAACTTACATGCGTCCGTTCCGCCAATATCCCGGACCAGTACCGTAGCAAGCTCTTCTGGCGCCTGAGGCAAATTTGAATATATGCGCCACCCTCTCCCAAAAGATTCTTATCATTTTGGAAATTTTAAACTATTATTTATTGGGTTTTTTCGAGGTTTAGCACCCCCATTACGATCACCCTTGCTACGGTGCCGGCTTAGAGTAATGAAAACAAATGGATGCTTATCAGGAACTCATTTAGGCTGCCGGAACCAGGGCATTACAGGGCAAAATTAATTTATTGCGAAAGAAAAACTTTCACTTTTACGTCCCTCGGTATTAAAAAGAACGGTACTGGGATAGTTATGAAAAATATCACCTGCTGCCTCCCCTCCGGGATTTCAAACGAAAATCGCAAAAGATTCAACGAAAAATAATAAATTTTGATGGTTCTGAATAATGGCAATTGTGCCTGGGGGGTATTCCATACCCCCCAGACTCCCCGGTCATGTAATATCGATTATCATTGGGAACTTCTGAAGATCTTATATAAAATACGCATAGTATGTCAGAATCACCGCTTCCATGGCAACGTAACGCAATCCCCCCCGAATATGGAGATTATTTTTATCGGTAGGAATTTTTCTTTTCAATTTAAATATATGTATTTGAATAACTGTCGCGATGATAACGTGATATTTTTACCGGTTACCCAGTCAGTTAAAGGGGAATGAAAAATAACGCAGGGGATGGAATCAACTTTCCTAAAATCCCCTGTGTTATCATTGGACCAAAATTGAAGAGGAGAAAATTCCCTACAAATCAAAGTTTCAGGATTTCCTTTAGATCTGAAGTAAATTCTGAAACCCTGTTTCGTTTTGTTCACCATCGATGGTGAAGTTTAAATGTACGAAATTTTGATTCAAAATAAGAATTATTATTATTCAAAACCGTTTTCAATTGTTTTCTCTGGATTTTCTTTCTATTTCATAAATACTTAGTATGAGAAGTTTTATAGAGAATTTTGTACTCTTCAATTTTGATTTGATGATAATTTCCACTAAAAATGAAAGTAAGCGAGTTATAGACGAAAAACTACTGTAGAGGATTAAAATCCCCACTTGCGGTAAAAAAGGCCGACAGGGAATTTTAGGCGATGTTGCAAATAAAATCGTGGTCAAATTTTCGAATTCAGTCAAATTTGAATATATGCGCAGCCCCCAAAAGATTCTTATCTTTTTGAAAATTTTAAACTATTGTTTATTGGGTTTTGTCAAGGTTTAGCGCCCCCATTGCGATGGCGCCTGAGGCAAACGCCTCAGTCGCCTCACCCTTGCTACGGCTCTGTTCCGGACTGTTTGGTTCCAAAAACAAAAATTAAATATTCGTAATGATGATCTCATAAAAAATATTGTGTATAAAATATGTGGCAGTCCACTTGCTTTTACTATCAGGCCCGGCTCAAGGGAGTGGGTTAATTCGGGGGGACGGACCATACGCTTATAATGAACATATTTATAAAGCTACAATCACCGACTCACTCGTTTACATGTTCGGCACCCTTAGATCACCCTTTTTTTTTATTTTTGTTTAGGGAGCTGCGAATCTTCAAAAGACATCACCCTGTCTGGGGTGGTAGTGTTGGATTTTTGTATTACTTCCGCTGCAATCAGTCACGTAAATCGATAGCACATCCACACTCTACATGCGCTGGACAGCCCGTTACGTAACTTTGGGATGCCCATCATGATCAGGACTCTTGCTTTTTTCGTCCATTCTAATAGTAGCCATTTTCATCGCCAATCCTTATCTAAGAGACTCGATGGTTGTGTGCCTTTGCTTCTCTTCCCACCACTTGTTCGATTCCGTATGTGACGTCCTTCTCATCAGAGAAGTGATCGATATCTTTGATTTGAAAGTGGACAGCTTTGTTAGCATTCTCATCTTGTTGGTTCCTATCTTGCCTGTCAGCTGGTTCTGGAGTTCCATGTCAGCTTTCTCAAACTCGACTAGAACATGGCCTCAGCGAGTCTGTCTGCCTTGCTGTTTCTTCTGCGTTTTTTAGCATCTTCGAGGCCGGCGATCTTCCCTCCGGTCTGGTACAACTCGGCGCTGGCCATCTCGGCGCTGGCCATCTCGGCGCCGCTGACTCGGCGCCAGGTAAATTTTTTAATCTTTAAATAAAAATAAAAAAATAAAACTGGCCTATTGATTCATTTATAACATTTAATAGTTATGCGCTATTCCACGTAAAAATATAATTATATTTCGGTTTTCGTAATCTGTAACCAGTTTTAATATTCATTCATCACATTCCCTATATTTTAACATGGAACATATTTTTACGGTCGTTACCTCGCAAAAATCGACACCAAAAACCGACACCAAAAATCGACATCAAAACCGACACCAAAAATCGACACCATCAAAAATCGGCACCAACATGTTGTATAATTCAAATTTATAGTTTATAATTTGAATAGAGTAGATTATTGAATAACATCTTCCCATTCACAATAATGAATTTTTAATAACAAAATTTTCATTACCAAAAATTTAAATCCGAAACCGATCGCAAAAAGAAAATTTGCTTATACATAAATTAGACCAGGGTCGATAATTTTTGAAACCAAAAAAAATAATAGTAGGATGAAACCCATTGGAAAAGGAAGAGAATATAACAAAAATGAAAGGAAAAGTAATTTACGGGCGATCTGAGGTCGGGAAGTGGAAGTGTGAGTTTTTAAGGGTAGAAAACTGTTTATCTCGATTTCCGGCAAAACTACAAGTCCTATGGAAAAAAGTTAAATGGCAAACTTGTAGGTAATAAAAAGATCTACAACTTCTGTATTTAATTTAATTTAATAGTAGTCAACTCCTTCTGGCCTATACTTTAATTTTGATTTTATACTGCCAAACATTATTTTGTAAAATTCAATTTTGCATTCCATATTTTTAATTTATTTTTAGCAACCGAACCCATGCAGATCCCATGATAAAATTTGGCACACATACTCAGCATAATTGCACAAACAAACAGTAAAAAAATAAACAAAAAAAAAGAATAGTTTTTTAAATAGGGGTTGAAATAGGGTTAATATTATAAAATTAATCCAGTTAGGGGTTGAAAAATTAAAATGTGATTGAATATTTTGATAGAACGTTCATTTACCTTTACAGAACATTTTTTATTTTTAAATTTAGACCACCGTGGACGAAGTTACAGCCGTTTTCCTACAAGTCTACACACCAACTTTTTGACATTTTGAACGACCAAAACAACGAAACGAATGCTCTTTTGGACAAATCCTTAAATTTGTATTTTTTATTTCTTACTAAGATGGTGTGTACCAATTTTCGTTAAATTTGGTGGGGGTCAGGTAAATTCTTCAGTTGATTTGAGATGGAATGACCCTTTCCCATTTACGTAGTAAAGGAAAGTATTGTTATCGAGTAAAAAAAAAATTTTGAGTTAGCATTTTTCCCATGGTCTATGAGCCCATACGAATTGTTTAAGACCAATTTTGGAATGATGTCCGGATGTGTGTGTGATGTGTGATGTATGAACTATGAAGTGTGATGTGTGGTCAATCTATCGTCAACGTTTTCAGACAAACGCGTGCACCGATTGAGTTGAAATTTTATACACTAGTTTGAAGTAGCTATCTAAAGAGCTGATTAGATTTTGGTTGAAAACCGTCTATTTTTAACCCCTTTTTTAGGGGAATGAAAATCGTTAAAGAGCATTGCCGCTTCCCGGTGGAACATATGATATTGAAAATCATATCAATCGAAAGAGATTATTTTTCCGCATCTTATGATACCCCACACCTGATATTTCCCTCTTAAATTATTGTTAAAATGCAAAAATAAAATAAGCGCTATTAAATGAATATGGTTTGCCTTGGATAATTTTGATCTGTCAAAGTGATTTCTATTGTTCATTACTATAATTTAATATTTTAACTAATTTACTTGTATAAACATAATATGTAATTAATATCAAACGAATTTTTTAATTACTTATGAAAAATTAAGTCTGACGTCATTACGCCCATAGTTAAAATTTGATTGCATATAGACGGCACGGCATTCCGCAAATTTCTAATTTTTTTTTTAAAATGACAATTTTAAAAATTTTCAATGCAAACATGTTGTTATATTATTGTTAAAATGTAAATATAAAATAAGTGCTTTTACAAAATATAACTTACCATGTTAAATTACAAATTAAATTTCGTAACTTTGATATCTCAAAGTGATTTGTGTATTTTATCGAGTTAAAAATTTTTTTGAGTTAACATCTGTTTTATTAATATTTAATATAAAATGAAGTGGAATCTACTTACTAGTAATTTAATATAAAATGAAGTGGTTTCTACTAAATGGGAAAGTAATGTGGTCACATCAGATTTTTTGACTTGAGTTCTTTATACCAAACATCAAAGAAATATTTAAATGCTTCAGGCATTTGTTGTCCCATTAAATTTATCTTGGAAAGGAAATTTAACAATAAGATATCTTTGTAATTTTTATTTAAGAGGTTCTGTTTGAGCGCGTTTATTTTTTTCTTAAGTTAAAATTATAAATATTTGTTATTTTTTTATTTAAAACAGTTTATTTGTTGATAGTTTATGACTATTTGATGGTTTGTTGCGAACCCCTGACTTTAATTGGCAATCAGAGATTCTAATAATCTCACATAATTTATGTGAATTATCCCCTGGCTAATACTCACCGGTTTTTACTTATCTCAGGCTCTTATGTTTATAAGTTTCACTAAATAAGGATAGGTTATACGAAGAATAAAAAGCATAACAACTACAAAAATTTAAATATAATAAACAAATAAAAATTAATTTGTACAAAAACAATTATAACTATGAAAGTATGCCTAAGTGGCGTTTATAATTTAACTAAAAGTTTAATATTAAAAATTATAAAAAAGAATGTCCTATCACACTATTTATCTTAAAATTAAATTAAAAATTTACCTTAGTAAGTTTTTGGAATGTAATAACTTGGAATAATCTTCATTGGTTGCCAGTTCTTATTGTTTGCACTATTCCAATACATAAAAGTTTAAAATATTCTTTGTTCTCACAATGGGAAACATATTTTTAATTAATATTGTTTATTTATTTATTTCGCACTTGTATCCACTAAATTATTGTATTAGCGTCGCGCACATTTAACAACTATTAATTTATAATTCTCTCGCTCCACTTTAATTAGGAAAAATTCAAGTTATCTCCTTTTTTTTAACGCATTTTTAGCCAAGATAATTTATTATATATTGGCGTTTCTCACATTTGTTGATTACTTATTATTGTTTTATTCTAGTCGTTGATTAACTTTGTAACAAATAGTTAGAACTCTATAAAATTGACTAAGTTGATTTTTATGTAAGATGTACAAATTCTACATCTCACCTCTTCAGAGTTTGTCAACTTAATGCTTGATTCTTTTCTTTTTAAAATTTAAGAAATCCTTTTTTAAAATAGGGGAACCAATGATTTTAACATATTTTTTAAAAATCCAATCACAGAAATTGGTTCTATACGAAACCGACAATTGAGTTGAACTAGATATAATGTGACAATAAACCGTTCAAACCTGACAATAAATAGATTAATTTATTGTTCTTCAAATGGTGCTATATGACGTTAACTGATTTTAGGCAACTAAAAATTCTGTGAAAACTAATTGATTTTTTGTATTACTCCTATTCACTAAAATTATTTTGTATCTAACATGTGTTCCCAGAACACTTTTTAATTTTAAAATTGTTTACTTCTTGTCAAAATCTGAAGAAATAAATTAGTATAATAGGGGTAGTTTCTGTGAATGTTGAAATAAAATAAAAATTATGACCGTAGGATATAATTGAATATTACACCATTTGGAAACAGAAAATTGTCGTCGTTCGAAAAAGAATATTAAAATTTAATAACGTAACAGGTTGAAGATCTTAAAACCCTTTTTGTGTTATGTATTGTTGTGTCCATCAATGGTTGGCTGTTGCGGTATTAGATTGTTTATCGTGCAGTCAGAGAAAATATAGCATGCAAAAAGTCATAAAAAACAATTTATAAAAATGTTATTATGTTAGTATAAGTATTATGTTATATTAAAAAAATGTTAGTAGGCAAAATGTTAGATGATAAAAAAACGGGTAACCATAGCGATTGAAGGAGAATAAACAACAGTGATAAAGGCAGTGGGTTATCAAACGCCGAACCGACCAGACGCGTCGAGATAAAAGTGCGTTATTGAAATTAAATAAAGTCGGTTATCAAACGCCGAACCGACCAGACGCGTCGAGATAAAAGTGCGTTATTGAAATTAATAAAGTTCGTGATCAGACGCAGAACCGGTCACACGTGTAGAAATAGATTTCCAATTGAGAAACAAGGATTTAGTCGCGGGGAAGTGAAGGAGAAATTGCGTGTTTGCAATTAAAAAAGTCGTTTACCAAACGGCGAACCGATTACACGCGTCGAGATAAAAATAACCAAGAGTATATTGGCCTGTATTGAGTTGAAGACGAGTGGAGTGGAGATTAAGAGTATATTGGCCTGTAGTGAATTGAAGCCGAGTGGAGTGGAGATTAGAATAGGAGAGAAAAATAAGCGCTGTTTATTGGTAAACAGAAAGAAGGTGAAAGGCGAGGGTGACTATAACCCTGCATCAAGACAAATCATAGAAGATTAAGATTGGGTGGTGCGACCGCAAATACAGTGCGCGCGTACAAGAAGAAAGAAGGTAACATTAAATTTTGATTATTGTTTATGTTAATTGGTTCTGTTAATTGTTCATGTTAATTTTGTGTTATTTGTTCATTAAATTGTTTATAAAAATTAGATTTGCGTATTTTCTTTGACTGTGTGATTAAACTAATTCCACCGTAAAAGTCCAAAGAACCTGCCGCATCCTGAGATTAAGAATAAGTCGTGTCAACCGAAATCTGTGATAAGTTTGCACAGATCGAGAAGTTCAGGTGGACATAACAGTATATTTATTTATGAAACATCTTTTACGTGATATTTTTAAAATCTAAACTATTTAAAAATAAAATTGTCTTTAGGTGGTATCTAGTGAATTTTTAGATACCTGACCCAAGAAATTTTCATGTTATGCAATGGATCTTTGTAATGTGTTCAGTAATTTGTAAGTTTTGTTTCCTTAAGTGCTGTATCTATGACAGTTAAATAAAGTTTATTCTAATAATACCTTTATTTTTCTATACGGCACAACACGAAAACGTGATAACTCTTACGGGTAAGAAGTTATAAAGCTTCAATCCAATAAGCTCCCAGTTTGTGCCTAGGCATCATCATATTATGATCTACAATGCAAGTTGCATACCTGTGCAAATTGCCATGATGTAGCAACACATTTTCATGTACTTGCCATGAAACGACCTACTCAAAAAGTGGTCTTTGATCTTTTACTAGAAAATGAACGTTCTGGAACTACAGGAGCAAATCTCTGTAGCCAGCCTAATGGCTGACTCAATCTCTGACTGATAACTAATGTAGTTTGGTTGTTAGCATTTGTTGCATATGGCATATCTTTGATGTTTGGGAAGAAAAACACAGGTTCAAAAATTAACCCTGTGGCACTCTTAGTCCTAGGTTGGCTAGACCATTAACGAGAATAAATTTTCTGTACTCTGCCTCCCAGATAGGTTAATAAACTACAAAGGAAAGAACTCGTAGAGTCAGTTTTGAAGAGCAACGTCATTATTAAATGAGATTCCGCGGAGATTGTTGGATAGAGAGCAGAAAAGATGAAAATCTGATGGAGCAAGATCAGGAGAATAGGGCGGATGTGGAATTACCTCCCAACCGAGGTCTACCTGTGTGAAGTTGGCGGCCAAATCCTAGCGGCCAATTTTCCGGAAACACCCGAACGAATTAGCAACAAATTTTTATAAGTTTAACGTGCCCTATCAGGATAGAACTGTTCAAATACATTAAAAACCCTAATATCCGCCTACCCTGAAAAATAGGTAGCATTCCATTTACTTTAAAGCGACATTTTCGCGGTTTTTCTGCTGCATTTCCAAACGGGACAGCACTTGCATCCGATTTTTGTAGAAACGAGTGGCGGTGATGGGTTAGGATTTTCAACACACATCAACAACGATAACATCTACCTACCCTGAAAATTTGGTGGGGGTCTACATCGTTTTAGTGGTCATTTTCGCGATTTTCCGTTTTTCTGACAAGCGCGAGGGCATTTGCATCCGATTTTCATAGAAACGAGTGGCGGTGATGGGTTAGGATTTTCAACACACATCAACAACGATAACATCTACCTACCCTGAAAATTTGGTAGGGGTCTACACAGGGGTGGGCTGCCAAATTTTGAACAACCGGCTCGCTATTATTTCGAAGCAAAAAAAACGGTAAATGAGTACATTATCTTCATTTATTTTTGTACAGTATAAAATATATAACATATATAACAAACCAAAACATTTATTGCACAAAAAAACTAATAAATTCTAAATTTAACATACTATACTATCTATATGCATAATTAATTAATTAATGTAGAGTCAATATGCCTTGTTCATTTGCAGAAACATCATTATTGTGCCCTTTTCTTACCCTTGTTTCTGTTGCTAACCTGTGATTCTGGTTCATCCAAGATGTAATAAAAGGAATGGCATCGAAATTGGCTTATTTTTTGGTTTTAGGGGTAATTTAACAAGCGGCTCGCCGAGTTTCAAACATTTTAACAACCGGCTCGCGCGAGCCGGACCGAGCCGGCTCCAGCCCACCCCTGGGTCTACATCGTTTTAGTGGTCATTTTCGCGGTTTTCCGTTTTTCTGACAAGCGCGAGGGCATTTGCATCCGATTTTTGTAGAAACGAGTGGCGGTGATGGGTTAGAATTTTCAACACACATCAACAACGATAACATCTATCTACCCTAAAAATTTGGTGGGGGTCTACATCGTTTTAGTGGTCATTTTCGCGGGTTTTCCGCTTCTCTGATGACTGAGAGTGCATTAGATTTTTGGGTGGTTTCGGTATTGTCAGAAAAAGGGTACAAGAAAATTGCGTCCCGACCGTAATTAAAGATAATCCTCTCTGCCGAAATGGTCACCGTCGATCACCAGTAAATTCCACAGCTAACCGTAGTTAGGGATTGCATAGTATTAGCACAGATAACTTACTACAGATAGCTCACGCTATACAATTTCCTCAAATTGTGCAGGTTGCCTATGCAACAGGGATTTTTAGTTATCTTTAAATAAAAAAGGTAACCCACAGTAACAGGACAGGTAAAAGCACGGTAAGAGGTACTTATCAAGATTAATACTTGTACTTGTGATTAATGATAATACCGAAACCACCCAAAAATCTAATGCACTCTCAGTCATCAGAGAAGCGGAAAACCCGCGAAAATGACCACTAAAACGATGTAGACCCCCACCAAATTTTTAGGGTAGATAGATGTTATCGTTGTTGATGTGTGTTGAAAATCCTAAGTCATCACCGCCACTCGTTTCTACAAAAATCGGATGCAAATGCCCTCGCGCTTGTCAGAAAAACGGAAAACCGCGAAAATGACCACTAAAACGATGTAAACCCCTACCAAATTTTCAGGGTAGGTAGATGTTATTGTTGTTGATGTGTGTTGAAAATCCTAACCCATCACCGCCACTAGTTTCTATGAAAATCGGATGCAAATGCCCTCGCTGTTTTGACCCCCCCCCCCTGCTATTTGAAAATTTAGAGTTTTCGACATACTGGATCAAACTTTTCAGAATGCCAACATTTCTGGGGAATGCCAGTATCTCCATTCATTCTTGATGTACGCTTTTGTGATTAAAATTTTTTCCCCAATCCTCTTATGACTATAACCGTTTCTGAAAATAATACATAATGCTTGATACGGGGGCGCTGCCTTACCCTGTATATACTTACATGTTAATTAATTTTCTGCGTTATCTGCATATTTGCACTTGGCAATTTAAAACTTCATGCTATGTTGATCACCAATATTTTCATATGGATTGAAATTTTCTCAAACTCAATCAAATATCTCATAAGTAACATTTTATAATTTAATGTTCCATACGTTTCTGTGCTCCTGGTAGGAGCCTTGTGTTTTGGCATGTTTAGCGTGATAGAAGGGACAAACCAAATAAAAAAATGAAAATCTTGCAGTGGCATCTAATACGGAAATAAAAAATTAAACATCTTTTGTGTAAATTAAAATATTGTAGATTTTCGCAATGAAAAGGAATTATCCCTAAAGTAAAATTGGGGTAAAGTTATTAGCTAACCGAGCACGTAATAGCTGGCACCACGTAGCACCAATAGAATACTACAAAAAATAGGTGCCTATATATGGAATGACAACCAATGAGGATTACAGTTGCAGAACAGGTAAGAATAATCTATTGGACTATAGATGTAGCAATTGTAGAATATACAGTACCATTTTAAATATTCAAAAAAATTATTGTAATTATACTATTGGGTTGATGCAAAACTTTGTAGCGTTTATTACTTTTTTTACTGGCCTCCCTGAACGTGGGAAATCATTCATATCAAAATGCCCCTTTTTGAAACGAAAAAACATTTTCGTGAACTACTTTCCACGATGGCGTTCTCTCCGTAAACGGAACAGAACAGAACATGAAAAAACAGAACACGAAAGAACAGAAAATGAAAAAACAGAACAGTGAAGAAACAGAACAGTGAAAAAACAGAACAGTGAAAAAACAGAACAATGAAAAAAACAGAACAATGAAAAAAGAGAACACTGAAATAAAAGAACATTGACAAAACAGAACATTGAAAATTCAGAACAGCGGGAAAATTTAAAACGCGAAATTAATTATGTCATCAGTATAATAAATAAGGTAAGGTCGGAAACTCCTATCCACCTTGCATTTATTTCCTGCTGCAAAAGAAGACCATCAGTGATACGTACCATCGCATGTTCACAATTTTGAAAGAATTGGTGCCCAACATCGCACCCCAGAAGATTTTAATTGATTTTGAGAAAGAATGCATTTCTGCTGCTAGGCCTGCATTCCCGGAAGCAGAAATTAAGGGTTACTACTTCCATCTGTGTCAAAGTTTGCTATTAAGAAGGATTAACAGTGCTGGTTTGAAAATCGAATATGAATCTGACATTGACGTTAAATTAAAACTTAAATCATTGGCTGCTCTATCGTTTGTACCAGCACAGGACGTGCGCTCCGTATTTTATGACCTAGCTGAAACATTTCCCGATGGTGATCGCTACAATGACGTGTTGACGTATTTCTTCTCCACATATGTAGCAGGCGTTGCAGGACGATCACCACAATTTCTTATCGCGCTGTGGAACCATTTCGAAGCCGCTGCGGAGAAAAGTCCAAAAACAACAAATTGTTGTGAAGGTTTCCACAACGCTTTAAACTCAATCTTCCACTGCAGCCACCCTAGCGTATGGAATTTGCTGGACGGATTAAGGCGAGACATTGCTTGCCAACGTTTGTTACTAGCCAATGCACAAACTGGTCGCCCAGAAGTACAGAAAAAGAAGTATGAGAACCTCAACAATCAAGTGGCAGCCGTTGTACAAGAATACGGAAATTATGAGGATAAGCTGAGGTTTTTGCGGCGAATGGCAAATCTGCAGTAATTTAATATAATAATAATACTTAATTTAAAATTAATAAATCGTGTGGCATTAATTTAAACAATTTTTTTTTAATTGCAAAATTTTACAAATTTAGTAATATCATTATTATGTAGTAGGTATATTAATTATTTATTATACTGATGACATAATTAATTTCGAGTGTTAAATTTTCCCGTTGTTCTGAATTTTCAATGTTCTGTTTTGTCAATGTTCTTTTATTTCAGTGTTCTCTTTTTTCATTGTTCTGTTTTTTCATTGTTCTGTTTTTTCACTGTTCTGTTTTTTCACTGTTCTGTTTTTTTACTGTTCTGTTTTTTCATGTTCTGTTCTTTCGTGTTCTGTTTTTTCATGTTCTGTTCTTTCATGTTCTGTTCTGTCATGGAATCAAACGGCACAAATGTTTCTAGCGGCCTCCGTTGCCTTAACTCCTCGGTTAAACTCAAACAAAAAGATATGTCGCAAATGTTCATTTTTTTGTACTTGACACACTCCATTTTCTTTAGCCAACAATTACCCCTAACTTTCTACAAATTGAAAAATTCAACAAGTATTCAATAAAACAATACTATAGCATTAAAATGACATTGTTATTTCTCAAACTTTGTTTTCAAAGCACTCTTACCTTGGAAACCAAAAACGTTACGAACTTATGCCGCCTCTACGTGATTTTATAGTAAAAGTTACTCTTCTTCAGAACAAAATGCCGAATCTATTTGGTGGTGAGTTTTTACACCAATTTGTGCAAATTGGGTAACAGCGAAGGTATATTGAAAATGTAATTTTAAAGTATTGATAAACAAATTTGGAATCCATCAATAATTATTGCTATTCCTTTTCTTGAGTGATTGAGGGGGAAACCGTAGACGATTTTTATGTATTTGCCAAGGAAAATATGTCAGAAGTTGGTTGCAATTAATTTTGTCGGTACCCATTAGATTTCATCTTAAAACTTTTCGTAAACACCTCGTATGAGGTGCAAAAATGTTGTATAAATTCCACGGGTCATTTGTTGTTCCATCTTGTGGCGCTAACTAGCGACGATTTTGACTTGTTGACTTGATTTTAAAGTGAATTTATAAATTCGCAGTTTCGATTCTTGTCATAAATGGTTTGTTTTTATTATTACACATTTTAAAACTACGAACGCAACTAATTATTACGATGTCATACAAATGAATCAACGAGTCGTTGGGCGAATTTCTTTTGATGGTAAGTTCAGGCAGTTGAGGTTAGAATTCAAAGCGGTTTTTTTAAATTGGCATAATTTATGCTTTTCGGAATGTTTATTAATTAACGAACAGTGTAAGAAAATGAACAATAATAATAGGCTTTGTTGTTCCAGTGCCATGAAAGAAAATCGTGCAAGTTCAAGAAGGAGAACATTCATACGAACGAAGGATGAGGGATAACCAAATGGAAAATGCTTTTGAAAAGCACAAATGCCATCTTCCCGAAGGTAACTGCTTTTATGAATTTTGCAACAATCTTTTGAGGTTACGCACAGTTTAGTTTACATTAAATCTTAACTTTTTTACAAGGAAAACTTGCATCTCAATTTTTGGGATTTTTATTTCTCTATTTTAGAACTTGAACTGAAAACTATAAACTTTTGCAAAATTGTTACCAACTTTTGATTATTAATAAATTTATTCTAGATTTCATTATTACACGGATAGGATGATGCGTTTAGTCAAAGCTGCGGTGTAAAAAAAGTGAATGATTACCAACAGTGAGAAATGTCTATCAATTTGAAAATTACAGGTTAGTTACATTCGAATAATAATTGTAAATGTTTATTTTGTTTGTTATTCTTGAATTCAAGTGACAATTTGTAAATAAGTGGAAAGTTGACTTTCGATTTTCGTTAAAATTATTGTCAATACAGTAAAACCTCGATTATCGGGGTCTCTTGGGACCACAACTTTTACAGATAATCCAATAATTGCAAATAGGCAGATTAATTTAAAAAATTATTCATTGAACTTAATAACAAGTTTAAATTATTGTATCTACATATTAACTTTTTTTTTATATTATCTTGTAAGTTTTTAAAGTAGTCTGACTCATTTTGTTGCATAAGACATCATTCTTCATATTTTTAGACGATAATCATTGCAATAAATAATACCCCCGGCGACAGCGGTTTGAATAGATATCAATTTTATTTATATCCTTGCCGTTCGTCTCACTGGGGTTTTCAAAACATGATTAATGGTAAATAACAATTTATCAAAATAAAGTACAGACAATCTGCCGCACGTATAAACCACACCCGGATAATCCAAGTTCTACTGTAGGACTTTTTGAAGCTATGCTTCTTATCGCACGGGTAGTTAACTGAAAAAAATCGTTCGTCACAAAAATTGTTAACGCAAATTCGTTACACAATTTCGACCATCGCAAGGGCAGTTAACTTCCCTTCAAACACCATAACTCCGGAACCGAGAGGGCTAGGACCCTGGGAGTGGTGGCTATGGATGGGGGGCGGAGGTGGCAACCGCTACCGCAACCACCTAGGGAGTTCATTACAACATTCCAATATATTTACATGTCTATTAAATTTCAGCTTGCCCTAATTGTTTTCATATCGTCCCCCTTATGCCAAAACCACGAATGTGCATTTTATAATTTTCGGTCAAGTGTATTTGAACTAAATTATGAAGATGAAATTAATCAATTTTAATTGTAATTCAGACAATTCTTTTATTGTTATTCGAATATATTGTAGCCGAAATCTAATGATAATTTAAAAAAAAATTTCTTTCTTAGAAAGAAAGTGCACTTAGGTCAAAATGGCAAGTTTTGCATATTCGTGGTTTTGGCTAAAGGGGACGATATTAAAAATTTTGCTTGCCTAGACTAAAAGTGAACTTGGAAAGAATTAAAATGAAAACAAAATTTGAAAAAGCGTTTGTTAACTTATGTATTACCATCAGTGGAGCATAAGTTGGAGCCAGATTAATTGACAATATTCTTGAAGAGATTCTAATTAATTTTTTGTTTCAGTATTTTGGTTAAGAGTGCATGTGCAGGGTCGCTGGTCATCGGTAGTAAATTTTAGAATATTTTGTGGAACTTCTTTCTGATATACGCCCAATAAAATGATTGGCTAACTAATTGATGGGAAATTTAAAAAAAGAATTTATTCCAACGAAAATATTAATTTTTCTGTATTTTTATATGAAAATAGGCCTTCAACAATCACATAATTATTATGTAAGTAAGATAAATATTGAAATAAACCAAGGTGCAATCACTAGTATACATGTTTTTCTAAGGTGGAAAGCTTCAAAATTTTTTGATAACGGTTACATAACTTAGAAATATAAATATATAATGGCTACAAAAAAACATCAAATTTCAACTACATTACATTAAGTTTACTATATTAATATCTTATTTAAAATTGAAATTTAAACTCGTTAAACCTTAGTCTGAACATTTATTAATTGAAATATTTAAAAATTATATTAAAAAGTAATATAGTTTTGATTTTATTATGTTAATGTTACGGCACTAAAACAACCTATATTTCGCGGGGTATACATGCACTCTTAAAATCATCAAAGTTCCAAAACCCAGTGACAATTATCAGATTGGTTTTAAATTTTCATCATAATATGAAGAACAATAGATGGATGAAATAATAAAAGGTTTGTTACATTACAAATAATATAATTAATTAGTCAATTGCATGCATTTAAAATTTGCATAATTTGAATGGCAAAGCATCAAATCCTCGACAGCAATCTGTAATAAGGAGTATAATTACAGAAACCTGGGTCATAAATTGTTACCGGTAATTTGTTGATATTGTTTATAACATGGTAACTCATATTTTTTAAAAGCAGTTATTCTATTTTTTCATTTTAACAGTAAAATAACATGTTGCATTAAAAAGTAATTTTGAAATGTCATCTAGCAAAACAAATTAGAAATTTGCGGAACGCCGCGCCGTCTATGTACAATAAAATTTTAACTATGGTCGTAATGACGTCAGAATTAATTTTTTTTATAAGTAATTAAAAAATTCGTTTAAAATTAATTACATAACATGTTCATATAAGTAAATTAGTTAAAATAGGGAATATTTTGTAATTTGAAATTATTCAACTCTTAAACAATTTCCGAAGTATTTTGTTATACCACCTTAAATTACGCTATTTAAATTCCGAAATTTGGCGTTTCAGGGCAATTTCACAGTAACAAAAAAGTTCTTTTCAATTAATTTATACATTCAAGTTCCACCAATGGCTTACAAAATGAAAAAAATATCTTGTTTAATAAGAAAACACTGTAAATTTATTCACTGTAAAGTCTTACACTACAGAAAAAGGTAATATTTTTCGATTGATGTATTTTGTAAGAATATTTAGGTCGCATTTAGTTCTCCAAAAAAAAATTTCAAGGAGACGTTTTTTATACCTAGTTTACTCCACTAAAATGACTGCCCAATACCATCAAAATATTTATAAAAACAATCTGACTAACCCACTCGTCAAAATATTTGGCCAATTCTAGACCACTTTTATAAACAGACTACAGAATGAAATCTCTTAAAAATTTTTTTTTATTTGCAGAAAATAATACAGAAGATGAAGGTGCTCCAGTAAAGAGCAGCTAGCTTAGTTCAATCCACCAATCACGACAGGTTAGAAGAAACGGATAGCACCACTTTAGAAATTAAAGATGATAGTGTATCTACAGGACGTTCAGAAATAGATGAAAGCTAATTGAATAGGCTACTATTTATTTAAAATAAACTTAAAATGTAATTATCGCAAAACTTCAGAGGCAGTTAAGTTATATAGTCTTGAATTATTCTATTTAAATGCACAACATTTTTTTAAGTAGAGAAATGCAACAATTTTACATTTTTAGTTCCTCAATAATTTTAAGTATTTTGATTATATCGAAAGGGCATATTGCAATTCATTCATTTAGATTTTACATTTTAACAGAAATATTTTCAAAACGCTCATTTTAATCGATTGAAAATCAACGACTTCAACAAAAACTAGCATCTGCCAGTGATTTCCAAACATTTTTGAATGTTTCCTCATAATATTTACTCCATCATACAAAAATTAGTTCAAAATTTTTTGAATTAATTCTTTGTTTACCAAGGGCAATTTAAAATATTATACTTTGTTAAAATCTTTGGGACCAAAGATAAGAAACATAATATGTTATTTCTTATGTTTTCAATAAACATAAGAATGTTTATTGAAAAAGCCATTCTACTTGGTGCCATTTTGTGAGGTGCAAACGGACGTGGATCTGTTTGTTCCATGAATTTCCCCTACCGATGCATTTTTTGTTTAGGCTCTTCTACTTAAGTCGAAGGCCACTTGCAATGTAAATGTATTCTTGTAGTTTTATTAACAAGAATGATGTAAAGTATTGTTTTTTGTTTATGTCTGTTATGTTTGATGAGATGTATGTTTTATTTATTGAAATTTGTGTGCTTGTCTTTTATAAAGATAGATTTTAAGAATATATTATTATAGCACAAGTTTGTACCAAGAATTCATTTGGTGGTTGAATTTATGCCAAAATTTCTATTACTTAAATTTGAGTCAAAACAAAGTTACTCTATTATAGTTTATTTTTCTTTACATGTTCTAAATAATTATTATCTGTACCTTTCTCATTTAGTTGTATACCTCATTGTGATTTTAACGACAAAATCTATTGGTTTTTATTGTAATAAATTCAAATTGTCTTAAAAAGTTTTTTATTCTGTTGTGCCCAGCAGAGGTCCACCACTATAAAACCTATTTTTTGGAAACAGATATAAAATTTTAGATTTTTTACCGATATAAATAATATAAACAATTTTAAAAATTTTAATTCAAAGCAAAAACTTATGAAAACAACACGTGGTATAAATAATGGAACAGGATCTCGGGTATGCGGAACGATAAATAAAACAATGTTGTTTAAGTCGACGTTTCGGGACTATATTGTACCCATCCTCAGGACTACAAAAAACAAGAACACAGGGTAAAATCACGCAACATATTTTAGGGTGTTTGACCTACCTCAAAAACTAGGTGGACTGGTTGTAATACATACATTGAAGCAAAAAACGTCGCAGCAAGCCAAAACACATCGGTTGAGTCAAATTAAAACCTCGTCCGTCCACCCCCGTTGGTCTGATGATAATACTATGGTTTAAGTTAAGTATAACAAAATCACCTTTCACCCGTACTTGGCTGATAAGATACGTAGATTGTTTAACGAACTCTCCAACCGTGATACCTTCAAGATTGCCTTCCACAATCCATTCAACCTGGGCAGGATCCTGTTTTCGTCTACTAAGGACAAAATTCCGTTGCTCGACAGAAGCAGCGTAGTTTACAAGGTTGAATGCCAATGTGGCGAATTTTACATAGGGCAAACGAAACAACTACTATCCAAACGCCTCTCACAACATCGGAATGACATCAAAAGCGGATCCTCTAAGACGGGTTTATCTGAACATGTGGTCCAAAATCAACACGAGTTCAGAACGGATGCAGTTACCATACTAAACAATGAAAAGAATTACAATAAACGAGTCTTCAAGGAGGCGGCATATTATATTTCCATAATTGACAACAACATTAACAAACAAACTGATTTTGTCAGCATTGATGCGGGATATAAGGGCTTATTGCACCTGGCTGAAGCTTGACTCAAACTCATATTCGTAAACATTACAGTCGACCAGTTAAACCATGGTAAAAATATTAATATTTTTATTTTTGCTTTTAAATTTATAATTAAACAATAAAGCGCTTACCGAAGGTACTAACACGAACTAATTAAATAAATTAAAGTAAATATTACATTAATATACCTCATTAAGGCTTCCAAAAATATATAATGATAAGCACAACACAAAATGATAAAAATATTCCAGGAGGCGCATTTGACGAGACCCCCACCCAAATTTTTGATATGACAATCTACTTGATGACCCGAATCTACGTTCCAAATTTCATAACCCTCTTTAGGGAATAAGGGTGTCAAAAACCAGCCCTTACCTATAAGAACTTAGTAAAAAATTCCCAGATGGCGCAGTTGACGAGATCCCCTCCCAAATTTTTGATATGACAATCTACTTGATGATCCGAATCTACGTTCCTATTTGCATAATCCTCTTTAAGGGATAAGGGTGTCAAAAACCAGCCCTTACCTTTAAGAAGTTAGTAAAAAATTCCCAGATGGCGCAGTTGACGAGATCCCCTCCCAAATTTTTGAATGCTGTCGATGAAGATAACTTACCAAACAGCCAAGACGTTTTGGATATAGTAGAAAACAACCCGGCAAGTAGCATTAAAAAATTGGAAGCTGAACTACAAATATATAAACACAAAGTTAGTCAAATAATCAAATAGTATTATTTTTAATGAATTTTTTTTTAAATTATGGAAGATGAATTTGTCCTTTTACAATTAGATAAGAAAATTTTTACATAAATACCAGTACTATCCATATCATTTATATCCGGTGCATGTATTGGAGAATGGAGATTATGGATCAAGATTAATTTTTTCCAACTACTTACTAGGGCAAGCGAATCCACAAAGATTTGTTGCAATGATTTTGTTTACCGACGAGGCGCAGTTTACAAGAGATGGTGTAAACAATTGTAGAAATGAACATCGATGGGCAGTAGAAAATCCCAGGGAAAAACTTGAGAGAGGACATCATAGACGTTTCAGTGTGAACTGTTGGTGTGGAATACTGGGAAGCCAAATTATAGGCCCTTATTTTTTTCCACAAAAACATAGGGCTTACAGCTGCCGGATACCTAAATTTTTTAGAAAAAAATCTTCCATTATTGCTAGATGATATTCCACTGGCATCAAGACAAGGAATGTGGTTTCAGCATGATGGTGCACCGGTACATTTTGGACGACAAGTACAAAATTTTTTAAATACTGCGTATCCAGAAAAATGGATAGGAAGAGGAGGATTTATCAATTGGCCGGCACGATCACCCGATTTAACACCACTCGATTATTTTTTATGGGGTGCCCTTAAAGCTATAGTTTACAGCGATAGAAGAAAGCCCGAAACCAGAGAGGAATTAATGGAAAGAATACAGATAGGTGTGACAGAACTTAACGAAAGAAGCGCAATTATAAATAATACCGTGCAACACCTTTTGAAAAGAGCACGCCTGTGTGCTGAAAATGAGGGAGGCCATTTTGAGCATTTATTAAATTAATTTTGTGAATTTATTTTTTTTTACCTACACCTTGTTCATTATTTTCAGAGTTTCTGTGAAAACGGTTGGTTGCCCAAAAAAATTTATTTGACGAAAGTTGTAGCCCGTTAAATTCCATATCCGGTTTGGGCCGTTAGTTTTTCTCTTAGACGTTTCGTTTAAGAGATACGGGGTTCGCAAGTAAATTAAAAAAAAAAACCTGAATTTTTAAAACATTTTTCCCCTTAATTTAATTTATAACTCGAAATCCGTTGTTCTAGACGATAAGGGGTTATTACTTAATTTGTAGACAAGCGAATGGTCTTTAAAAAAGTTCTAATCCATTAACCTTAAAAAATCAATAATATCGGAGCTATGGCCGTTTGAAATCAGAAATTCAAAAAATTGCTTTAAAGGGAGGTACCCCCCAAGGGTTTGGACTTGGGCAAAAATTTTATGTGAAAATTTGTCTTAGAAAAGTGTCCTTTATCACCACCTCAAAGGTTCTCCACGGCTTGTTAAATGTATTATGAAACCAGGCATTAATGTATTACCTTGGAGGGGGGTGCGACCTCAGATCTTTCAATATTCAGCGGTATGACTACTATGTAGCGAGCGGCGTATTCACATTAAAAAATATCGGGAGGGCGGAGCCCCGTCCCAATACCCAGAGCAGCCGCCACTGAAGCCTTGTTTTCGTAAGAGATAGACCTTGTACATTATTCGTTCTTACAACTTGTATCTAATGCTTAGCAAGCTGCTGGCCTACCTAGCTTTTACAGAAGTACATAATGTAGAAGTACAGTTTTCTGATTCATAATTGGGTATCTTTTTTCATGTATAGCCTTCACGTTCTTGATTATGTCTTAGTAGATATTCCCCGTTATTGTGTTCAAACCGCGGCCATCACTTTTCGCGTAGCAAATTGCGTCTTCGCCTTCTTTGGTGATGGAGAGCTCTTATGAACCCAGTGCAGGTCCTAGTGATGTAACCATCAGGTCTCATATCCAGTTACAATTCGATAGATGAACTATTCATCTTGGGATAAAGTAGTCAAATTCTCCTAGCAAATTTGTCGTCTACATAGTTTTTGTTTGGGGCTGAGCAGCTTGGGAATCCATCATGCCGACACTTTGCTCATTCCCAAATGTTTATATATAAATATTAAAAACATTCGTTACTGATATTCCTATTACTCTAGCAATAACTGATAAACCCAAATCTTCAAGATTGTTGATGATTTCGCCAGTTCTGCATCCAGAGGTCTTCCACACCTTGGGGCATCATGAATGGGTTCTCTGCTCCATTTGAACTGCTTGCACAAATATTTGACTCGGAAATAGGACGGGACATTTTCTCCAGACACTGCCACCATTCTCTTATTGATATTCTTCGGGCTACTGCCTTCTTTCAATAGAAATTTCATGATGTTTTTGTGTTCAAGTTTCAAATCACTACTTTTCGCTTCTTCAAACAAAAATGAAAATTGTTGAGCAATCCGAACCAAACTTGGACATGACATTATAAAATGTCACACAAACTTGACATAAGAAAATTGTCACGGTAGAATATTGTTTTCATAGCTGGGTAGATAACATAAAAAACTCCAAGGCAAAACTTCCATACTTATCGTCCTTGTGTAATAATCAAATAATAGTTGTAATGGGGATATAGGGTTTCCCGGCCTCTCACGACTTCATCAGGATTAAAAATTTTCTTTATTTAGAAAAAACCATGAATATACGCGTGGGCGAATGTCTGAGCGGTTAGCTTGTGAGCTTCTCATGCCGAGATTCATAGGTTCAAATCCTGTGAGGTGTTATCTATAGAAGGATTTTTCGCTCACCAAATGTCTATCTGCTGGCCACAGGTAACATTATATGATGTGGAAAACTAAGGAACTTCTGTCCAATCACCAATGGATTCAAACAAAAAATCCGATATGGCTCAGAAACTTCCCTGGTTGGAGTAGACGATGTAAAAATCGGCTATCCCCGTGGTTCGGAATCCACGTTAAGCTGCAGGTTCTCTGTGCTCGTCACACAGTTTCAACACGCAACGAGCACAGACAGGGAAATCGGAAGACGTAGAACGTTAGAAAAAACCGATGCATACAATGATGAATATACGCAATTTTCTCACATTTAGAACAACAACTTGATACCTCACCAACGAAGAGAGCCGTGCAAGCAAACATCATCGGAAAAATACACAATCAGCATTACAAAAGCCCTCACAATTACACGTTAGAAATAACTTCTACTAACACATTAAAATATTTAAAAAATAATAATAACCTTTTGTAAAGTGAAAACACCTAACAAATCACAAGTTAAAATTACCAAAAATATAAAATTATAACCACTATCCACAATGACTTATCTAAACTAATCATGCAATAAAAAAAAATGAAACAAAGTAAAATTTGCATGTCTTCAAATAAATTACCTATTTCTTTACTAAAATATAACTACGCAAATACGTTGTCCAAATAAAAACAATCCAACGCCCCCCCCCCCAAATATCTACCACCAGCGCTGTGATCCTCTCCATCTTGTAGCCGCCACTCAGGGCTGCTTGATCCCCCCCTCCCTAAACTGCTGTCCCTTATCGCTTTTTTGCAATCTCTTTGAGATTGTTGTTTCTTTCTCTCTCCGAGAAACTGCAAAGTTTGACCTATATAACAACGGTCACATCCCTTACAAGATATCTTATACACAAGTTCTGATCTTTTTTCTTTTTCTACCTTGTATCAGTTTTGTGTATAGCCTATGAATGTCTTGTAAAGTGTAAACCCCCAATCTGCAATAAGGTTTCATTATTTTGCTGATTCTTTCTGTAAGACCTTTTATGTAAGGGTATTTCATGAACTTATTGAGCTCTTGTATATTTTTATCCGTTCTTCCAATATTCTTCTTATTTCTACCCATTCTTTCATTCATTGCTGCCCTCCACTGTCTCTCTATGTACCGTATAGGGTACCCATTCCGTGCTAGCAGACCTTTAACCTTTTCTTTGTTCTCTTTTCTGTAATCCGGATGGCTGATGTCAATGACTTTGCTAATCAGTCTTGTAACTATAAATCTTTTTATTTTCATGCAGTGGTATGAGTTATAGTTTACCACTATTCCTGAGAATGTAGGCTTCGTGTACCAGTCTGACTTCAAGGTACCATCTTCGCTTCATATAAGATTTAAATCTAAAAATGGTAACCTACCGTCTTTCTCCATTTCCATCGTAAATGCAATATCTTCATGAAGAGAGTTAAACTCTGTCTATATTGCATCTTCAGTTCCTCTTGGTACAGCTATAACAAAGTCATCAACGAAAGTTTCAGCAAGGGAATCTGATATTTAGACTTTTTCCATGTCTTCTCCATCACTAGAGCTGCTAATACCGGGTTAGCTGGGTTTCCCATAACCAGTCCCTCGTTCTGTGCATAAAAGTTTTCATTGTATTGGAAATAGCCCATGTCAAAGCATGCAGGATACAAGTGAAATTATTTCCGACCTTGCAAGTTCAGTGTATGCACTAATAAATTTCTATCTTTTATTTATCACTTCCAATACCAATTCCCCTGGAACACTGGGAAACAAGTGTTCAAACAAGGAAAACAAGAACACAAAAATCTCCCCTCGTATATTTTTGTAGCTTAGAAAATATTTACTTTGGATAGAAACTTGTGAAAACAGGGGGTGGGGGTTGTCGATTTGGCAACTGAGCCAATGATTTAATGTACTAGATCCTTATACTTTAATAATGTACGTAATAATCATAATATTTTAAAATCTAGTTTAGAAATACTAATAGTTTCCTTATTAAATGAAAAAAGTTAATTCCTCTATATATAGTTATATAATAATAATAATAATAATAATAATAATAATAATAATAATAATAATGACGACGCATTAAATGGACGAAAGAGATGAACATTGAAGTAATGCGAACGTTCTTTGAGGTTAACATATGTAACGAAACTCCATTGCCAGGATGGAGGAGAAAATTTCACATGGCAATGACAGAAAAATTCCCTAATTTGGATCTGTCAGAACAAAATGTCGTGGATAGAAGAAGTGTGATAATTAAGAAACAATATTTAAGCAAAAATGAAATACATGAAATTTGCAAACAAGTAGGGAACATCATTTATCAACATGAGCATTTTGATGCTGAGGAAGTGGAAGTTCAAATTGAAAGTGGAAATGAAACGATCCCAAATGAAATCCTTGACGAAATTAAAATAAATTCGGATCAAATTTATAAAATTATAGAAGCAGACTTTTTATCTAAAATTCAACTTTTTGAAGATACAAACCCTCTAACTAGACCAAAAATTCCCAATTTAAAATTTTCGAATTACTATAAAGTCAAAGATATTTTCGATATTTTGGATAAAATAATTAGTTTGTTTTTAGAAAGTCATACGTCAATTAATTATATACACCTGTCATTATATTGTGCTGCGGCGATAATTATCGAAAAAAATGGTCAAACGTTAATAACAACTAATGTCCCTCATAAAAATAAAGAAGCTCCGGAACCTATTTGGAAAATTCGTCTTAAGAAAAAAGTGAATAATTTAAGAAAAGATATCGGAATTCTTACAGCATTTAAAAATAATTCTAACAATGTTAGCTCTAGAAAAATCAATCAAATTTTCAACAAATATAAATTAAACGAGTATGATATAGTAAGTTTTGAAACTAAATTTAATGACATTTTAGACTATTTAAAACAAAAATTAAAAGTTACTGCACATAGATTAAAACGTTATACTAATTGCACTCAAAGAAAATTTGAGAACAAGATATACTTAGAAAATGCAAACAAATTTTTTAGATATTTAGAACCTACACCTAAAACTCAAAAATTTCCACAGCAGGATAGTATGTTAAACTTTTGGTCAAATCTCTGGAGTCAAAATAGTAAATATAACAAGCAAGCATCTTGGATAAAAAAATTGAAGGATAATTCAACTGCATTAAAGTGGCGCGAAGATGACTTTATAACATTAGAAGAAATCACTAATGCTATAAAGTTTACTTCCAACTGGAAATCACCGGGATTAGATGGTATTCAAAATTATTGGTTAAAAAGATTTAAATCAGTTCACTTGCCATTACTTTTTTGGTATAACGAAGCATTGAATGATCCTTCAGTAATTCCAGAATTTTTATGTACAGGTGTTACGTATATGCTTTACAAAAATGGCAATCCTTTAGAACCACAAAATTATAGACCTATCGCTTGTTTACCGACTATTTACAAAATTTTTACATCTATTTTGGCTTATAAAATTGAAAATCACTGTAAGGCAAATAGCATTATGTGTATGGAACAAAAAGGTTGTGTCAAAGGTTCACAAGGATGTCGAGAACTGCTAATCATTGATACTGTAATTACAAAGCTAGCAAAGAATAACAAAAGAAACCTGCACATGTGTTATATCGATTATAAAAAGGCCTATGATTCGGTTCCTCATGATTGGCTTATTGATATATTAATTATTTACAAAATTGACCCCAAAATCATAAGATTATTATCTTCAATGATGTCACAGTGGAACACACTCATCTTGAATAATGGAACCAAATTGGAACCAATTAAAATCAAACGTGGAATTTTTCAAGGTGATTCCTTGAGTGCACTTTGGTTTTGTTTGGCTGTGAACCCTCTTTCGACATTATTGAATGATTCTACATCTGGATTTAGGCTTAATTTTGGAAGCAATTGTACCATAACGCATTTACTCTACATGGACGACTTAAAATTATACTCCAGGACAGAAGACCAGCTTGAAAATTTAATAGAATCTACTAAATTATTCAGCCGGGATATTTGTATGGAATTTGGTTTTGACAAATGTGCAAAAATTAATATAAAATCTGGTATCCCAGTCACAAATTCAAATATTTTGAACGAAATTCCCCAACTCCTTCCAGATAAATTTTACAAATATTTAGGAATGCAACAAAATTTTGTTATAAACCAAACATCTCTTAAAAGCGAATTTAGACAAAAATACATAAAAAAACTAAAAATTTTACTTAAGTCAAAATTAAATTCTCGGAACATGATATCAGCTATAAATTCGTGGGCGGTTCCGGTCTTATCATATTCCTTTGGAGTTTTACAATGGTCGGATACAGACCTTAATTCCATGGACACTCTAACTAGGAAAATGTTGTTCAAATATAGATATTTACATCCAAAATCAGCAGTTGAAAGACTATACCTCAAAAGAAAGAAAGGAGGACGAGGTCTTATAAATTTATTTAATCTATGCAAATCTTTAACAAAATTATTACGTGATTATTTCTATTCGTTAAACACCTCTTTAATTCAAGAAATCATTAATTTTGACAAACACTTTAGCGGTCTAAATTTAAAAAATAAAAATTTGAATTGTGAACTAAAACATGATTTAGAGATAAACTGGAAAAATAAAGTGCTGCATGGCAAACATCCGACAATCTTAGACTCTATAGGAATTGATAAGGAGATGTCAGTAGAATGGCTTAAAAGAGGATTATTGCATCTTGAAACTGAAGGATTCATGTGTGCTATTCAAGATGGCGTAATAGCAACTAACAACTACAAAAAGCACATCATGAATTTTGAGGTTATAGATCATTGCCGTAAATGTAATGTCCTCAACGAAACCATTGAACACATAATTGCCGGTTGCTCGTATCTGGCTCCTACTGACTACCTCCGGAGACATAACCAAGTTTGCAAAATATTGCACCAGCAAATCGCAAAGAAAGTAGGTTTGTTGGACCAGTTTAAACCATATTATGACTATATTCCTGAACCTGTCCTTGAAGATGATTCTTTCCTTTTATACTGGGACAGGTTAATATTAACAGACAGAGAAATTAGTCATAATAAACCTGACATCGTTTTAATAAACCAACGCGATCGAAATGTAGTCATCATAGATGTTGCTGTGCCTTTGTCGAAAAACGTATTAAATACGGAAAAAGAAAAAATTCGCAAGTATGAGGCACTAGCAATGGAAATGATGAGTATATGGGGCCTAACAAAAATTACTATAATACCAATAGTAATATCGGCTACTGGTGTGGTATCTTCTAAATTTAAAACCCATCTTTCCCGTTTAGACCTTTCTTCAAAATTATTCCCAGAAATGCAAAAAGCAGTTATTTTGGAAACATGCCACATAGTTAGAAAATTTTTAAATGCTAATCATTAATAATAATCGAAACTTTTAAATATTTTGAAAATTATTGAAAATTATATGTAAAATTTGCTCAAAAGATATTATTGTATATATAAATTTATTAATTAAGATATATTGTATATATAAAATACTAACACAATTTTAAATATAGAATGGTTGGAGCAAAATCCCCCATTCTATATCTTCCACCACATTGTATGTGAGTTTTAAAATAAATAATAATAATAATCTTTATTACACACAAAACAAGACAACAAAACTGTTGTGATACGCTCTATCCGCGTTACGGATATGTTGATAACCAACAAGGAGCGAACAACAGATTGGAAACGGTGGTTTCAAGCACATTGTTGTCATGTGTTTGTTTTTTTTGTTCGTTCGGTAATTTTAAGTTTGTTCGGGTTTTATGTTTGTTAGCGCGAGCTTTGAATGGGCGATAAAATTAAACACAACTCACCGATATCGAATATCACTTTTATTACGTTCACTCTATCTCTCTGACAAACTTAATTATCTTAGTTACTTTTAACTTGGGTTATCAAGTTAGAGTAGGTTACCAACTTGATAACTTAGATAAAAGTAAGTTTTACATATTTAATCATTTGTTCATTTCAAACGTCCTGATATTGGCCAGGACCGGCTCTTGCATAATTTCCATCTTGTTGATCAGTGTCTCCAGATACTGATCAGGGTCGGCTTTCGTAGGATTTCCATTGCTTCTAACACGGCCATCCTGCGATTTTTACGTCCTCGTAAAACGAATTTACCGAAAATATGAAATAATTAGTGATATGCAATATAATTTTACCTGTTTTGTCATCATGGATGTGTGATCATCCTTACCGCCGTAATAAAAATCAGTCTTACCGCCGTAATAAAAATCAGCCTTACCGCCGAAATAAAAACCAGCCTTACCGCCGTAATAGAAACCAACCTTACCGCCGTAATAGAAACCAGCTTTACCGCCATAATAAAAACCAGCCTTACCTCCGTAATAGAAACCAGCCTTACCGCCGTAATAGAAACCAGCTTTACCGCCATAATAAAAACCAGCCATACCGCCGTAATAAAAACCAGCTTTACCGCCATAATAAAAACCAGCATTACCGCCGTAATAAAAACCAGCATTACCGCCGTAATAAAAACCAGCATTACCGCCGTATTTTTTCACATTTAATCATTTGTTCATTTCAAACGTCCTAATATTGGCCAGGACCGGCTCTTGCATAATTTCCATCTTGTTGATCAGTGTCTCCAGATACTGATCAGGGTCGGCTTTCGTAGGATTTCCATTGGCCAGGACCGGCTCTTGTATGATTTCCATCTTGTTGATCAGTGTCTCCAGATACTGATCAGGGTCGGCTTTCGTAGGATTTCCATTGCTTCTAACATGTTTTATGTAAACACTAGCTGGCATCTAGACCCATAATAGATCCGTGAAGGCCATAGTTGTTCACTATTATTTTCAAGTTTCGAAAGATTGCTGCAGATTTTCAAAAAAAAACGCAATTTTAAAATTCTTCGTTTTTGGGAAGTCGGAAGAGATGGTTTTTGCTCTCTCTCCGTCGCCCCCGAACCCCAATCTCAATTATTTCGCCGTCAACGGATTTTGTAATTATTTATATTATTTTGAGCGTTGAAATTACTAAATTCTAATATATTAATTTGTTAGTGGTTTTCATTTTTCGAATTAAAGCCGCCATCCCGCCATCTGTTGGCAGTGTTTTGAATCACTGACAGTATGTCTGTTGACAGTGTTTTGAGTCACTGACAGTATGTCAGAATATTTCGATTTTTGACAAATTAAATTTTTTGTTTGCAAGACTTGTGATTTGATTTATCGAAAAAAGCGAATAACATTTTCCCCGCTCGAATTTTTTCTCCATTTATGCACGAATAGTTGCGCCTGGACCTACAAAATAACTGTGCAAAATTTGGTTGAGATCGGTCCAAGGGTGAGGAACGTTCAGGCCAGCCCGGCCCTGTAAGTAAGTAAGGGTTTGTTAACTGGGTTAAGTACCCAGGCAACTGGGTACTTAACCTAAGGGTAAAGTATACAGTGTATCAATAAAAAATCGAAAAACGCGAATAACTTTGCTCCCCGCGGGAATTTCTTCTCCATTTATGCACGAATAGTTGCGCCTGGACCTACAGAATAACTGTGCAAAATTTGGTTGAGATCGGTCCAAGGGTCTAGGAACGTATAGCGAACAAACAAACACGCAAACACGCAAACAAACAGACAAGCTCTTTTATATATTTAGATTATGTACAGCATCTGAAAATCAAAGGTGCATATAACAGACCGACATCCGTGAAACAAACCGGAAATATAAGAAGCTCCATATTGAAAACAAAAAGGATTTTGGTAACGGAAGTTACGGAGGGTAAACAAGGTAGTAGCATCGAAATCACTCCACAATTACGATATAAATAGAATAAAATTATATTGGCGAGTCATAGCTCAGTAGTGGTAATACATAGGGAGAATTAATTTCCCAGGCGAATTAAACTTCCCTGAAATAACGGAAGTCGGGCGTGTTCAGCAACACATAATATTGTTGTTTGAAAATCCCTACAGTAAGGGTAACGGACGCTAATAAATCCAGATAAAAACTATCAGGTTGAGTTCCAAAATTATTGGAAACATTGGAACGAGTGTGGAGTCCATATCTGAAGAAGACTGGAGATTGGAAGAAGATTGGCTTCAAGAGAGAAGAAGGAAGATTGTGTGCGACTGTGCGAAATAGAAGGTTAGCTTTTATTAATTATTTTACCAGTGCGTAGTTAGAATTGTTGTATGTTAAAGATTGTTATTGAGTTGCGTTGTTCATTGAATGTTAAAGTTTGTTATACCATTAAAAAAACTGTTAACTAGATCCAATCGTGTTTACTCTTTGTTGGTAACGAGAACTCGTCAAATCATAAGCTTGTCTACAATAGTGTCGTTATTAGAGTCAACCCCAACATATTTACCCTGAGAAGTATAGAGTCAAATTAAGGTAGGTGACCAAAAGATATTGTGTGTGTTCTCGTGGGTACTTGTCAAGGACACCAGGACACTACAATACTTCCTCTTTGCTTCTGACCAAGAATTGGGTAAAAAGTAGCTTTGGGTTTATACACAGGATTTTTAGTATGTTTAAGTAGGGACAATTACTTATCAATATCCGTTGAAAAATCGTAGAAGACCGTTTTTGAATTTTTTCCGCATTTTTCTTACATTGCAATATTTGGTGAAGGTATGGAAACATTTTTTGCAATTTTCAACTTTATCTTTATTTATCACGAAATATTTAATATAGCTGAAGTGCTAACATTAAATTAATAATATTGTATTATAATAATTATAATGTATAATGTATAAATTAATAATATTGTAATAATAAATTAATATGTATTGTATAATAAGGCTCGGGTAATATTATACTACTACCAAATAAAATTTTAACTAATTCAATTGGTTTAAACCGAGTTCAAATACTGACTCACCCAGCAACTTCCATTAGTTAAAATGTTATTTGGTAGTAGTAGATGCTACAATGAGACTCCAGCCTAACTGAAAACAAATATGTAACTGTAGTTTTTAACAGTTATGAATTACAAAGCCATATAAAATACGAACTATAACGGTAAAAACACTAGAAAAGAGTTATGAAATCAATTAAGGTTAATATTCGTGATTAAAATTAAGAATTATGAAGATTGTGCTTTTAATTTTAATAATTCTAGGGACGTCCATGGAAGGCAAGGTCATGGCTGCATTGTTACGCCACTGAACCTTGGCATTGAATATAGTGATAATAATAAACTCAAAAAAGCAATAGTTCATAAATTAAAAAATTTCCTTACGAATTTCAGATTAAATTTTTAATATGATCATTTTAACATTCTATATTTTAATATCCAAATATCCTGCATAAAATGTAATACAAAAAAGTGGCATCTGTTTTTGAATACAAAATTAATACTTACGTTACTAAAACTGGTAAAAATGTGAAGCTTGCATTGTTAATTTAAGCATAAAGACGGCACAGGGCGTAATTTAAACAAAAATATCAAAAATATTTAATTTAAAAAATTCGTACGAATAAAATATTTTAGTTTCCTATACCGCCACAAGTGCATCACAGCAGCAGCGCATTAGAAGTCCGCGCGTTATCGGCCGATTTAAGATGCTTGCCGGCTTTTATTTTATGGTGTCGATGTGTAGTGCAGTGTTTTATTCAATAAAAGTTATTAGTTGTTGTTGAAGTAAGAACTATTTGTATTTTATTTGCTTATTGTTATTGAAAATAATTTAATAATGTCCACCTACTGGTAAATAATTTCTAACCACAAAATTCATTTGTTACAGAATGAAAAAGCAAATGGAATGCAGATTAAATGGTGGCTTGTGTACAACTTTGGATATTTGGTTTACATCATGACGACGTCGAACTTGCAACTTCTAAGGTAAGTGTTTTTATTTTATTTGTCATTGATTGTATTTTCAATGATTTTCATTGATTTAAAAATTCTCGACCCGATATAATCTGTTGAATGGAAGCGTGTAACAGGTTTACATAGGAAAATTTTGTCTAGGTTTCCATTTGTTTATTTGCAATGTACAAAATTTTAACCAACGATTATTAATTAATGTAAAATTTCAATAAGCATTTATTATCAAGTATGTTTATAATTTATAAAATAATGTTGGGATATGAGGTTTATTTCTGTATAACATGGTTGCGATTTATCGCAACAGGTGGCGCCACGATATACGTAACGACTAATATTAATTTTGGTTGAAATGAAAATCATTTTACAATAGAATATAATTCATATAAAAATGAACAATGGTAGAAGTAATATAAACAAGCGGTAATTAATTGACACAAGTTTTTGATTTTTTTTATTAGGAAAATAAGTTTGTTTGTCCATTTTTTTCTTTTGCAGCATTTACCTTTGGAATGGATTTTGAACTTATAGCTTTGGTGTAATTTACTTCATCCATATTATTATTATCATTTTTAATGTTTCAAAGTTCACATCACGTTTCATTATCTTCTTCACCTGCAACTGATTTCACAAGCATACAAAGAAACCATGTGCTCATGCTTACGAATGATATTTTTTACAGTATAATCTATGCATTCACAAATATATTTATGCATGCAAATAGAACAAACCCTACACGACTTACTCTCACAGTTGCACACGTTACCATACAAAACAAAATAAAACTTATTACCTCGAGAAGAATTATCGGATTATCTGATATCACATTATAAAATTATGGCGACCAAAAATAACAACCACACCAGAAAAGTAGTTGTATGTATAGAAGCCTAGGAACCGCTGCTGAAGCAAGTTCCAACTTGTTTATTATTTTTTTTCATAATTTTCTTTTTATATTAATAGGAAAGTATCATTTAATCATGAAAATTTATTAAAACTGTAGCGTGGTATTTTAACAAAATATTACAAGAATATCGTAAGTTTTCTGTAGTGTATAAATAATTTTGTGAGTCACTGTATATCTCGTAATACAACTATTCAAATTTTTAATGAAGGTAAAAATATTGTATTTCTGGTTACCCACATGAAATTTGGTAAACGTTTATAACTCTTATTTAGATTTTGTTATTTCACAAGAATCCAATACTTACTTCAACTTTTTCGGAGAACCGGCAACTGTAACCAGAGTATATAAAGACAGTTGCTATCGGCGCTCAGTTTATAATGACTGGAATTTTTCTTATACGATCCTGGAAAGGTTAGGGAATTTTAGAACTCAAGTTGGATGGGCACCCTGTCTTAATATAAAATACAAATAAAAAGATTGCCCCAAAAGGGCATTCGTTTCCTTGTTTTGGTCCTTCAAAGTCAAAAAGTTGGTGTATAGGCTTGTAGGAAAACGACTGTAACTTCATCCACAGTGGTCTAAATTTAAACATAAAAACTGTTCTGTAAAGGTAAATAAACATTCTATTCAAATATTCAACCACATTTTATATTTTCAACTCATAACTAGATTAATTTTATAATATTAACTCTATTTTCAAAAGGGGTCTTTTTGGTTCAATTTTTTACAGTTTTTTGTGCAATTGTACTGAGCTAAATTGACTAAAATAGCCAACTTTCTTGGCTAGTTTATAAACTAACCAAATTTGTAGCTATTACAGTAGAAATTTCATTTTCTACTAAAATAGCAAAGCGATTAGCTAATTTATAAACTAGCCAAGTAAACAATTTAGTCGTAACATATTCACATAGTAATATAACCTAATAACCGTTCAAACTAGAGCTAAGTTCGAGTTGCGCTATCACCGTTATATTTATTTAAAAAGGTCGGAATTGATTTTCAATGAATCGTAAAGATTTTCATTATAAATATTTATTATCTGAATATAAATTTACCACATCATCTCTAATTTTGATAAAAAGTTTAGCATAATATCACAATAGAGTTAAAATACATTAAGAATAATAACTGGTGTTTTTTTAGAGTTACACAACTTTAAATTAAAATAAAACAAAGAAAAATATTTTTAATATCAATTAAACTGGCTTTATTCAATAGATAATTTTATGGAATTAATGTTTAAATATGATTTCTTTCATGTGGCCGCCACGGCTGGCGCGTACAAGGCGCAATCTCTAAGTCCAATTTTTACACACTTTTCGCAGCATTTGCGGCCGTATTTCGCCAATAACTCTTCGACTGTTGATTTCCAGGTGTTCAATTGTCTCTGGTTTATCGGCGTAGACAAGTGACTTTACATAACCCCAAAGAAAATAATCCAATGGGGTTAAATCACACGATCTTGGTGGCCGATTAATAGGACCATTACGTGAAATTATTCGTTCATCAAAAGTTTCTTTGAGTAATTTTCATGTAATTTAATTTAACAATTTGCAAGCGTTGCTCTGGTGTAAGTCTATCCATAATGAAATTCCAAACCAAACTAAACAAAAAGCAACTATCAGCTGTTAAATCGGTTGTCAAATAAAGCAGGTTGCCAACTCAAAGTTGTGTAACTCTAAAAAAACACCCTTTAGTATACAAAAAATTAATATACACAGACCAAAAATACATTACTTAATTTTTTTTGTAAACTGAATTCGTTTCCATGTTAAGGCTAGCTAAATGTGACAATTTTCAGTTTAAACCCTCGTACATCAGGGTGTGTAAGTAACTTTGGAACTAATGAACATAGGGGCTGATTTTTTTCAACTAATTGCTTTAGATTGCTGGAACAAAATGTTTTTTAATTGTGAGTTTTGTATTCCCTCCCCGAAGGAATCCCCTTTTTTCCCTAAAAATTAATATATATTATATTATTAGGACTAACATAGTCGATTTGTGCACCAAATTTGATTTTGGGCCGACAATTATTTTCAATATTATTTTTTCAAATTCAAATTTTTAAAAATTGTTTTTGTTGTCACCTTTTCTAGATTTTTTTTTGTTGGTATTAACAATAATATTTGATGATAACCATAATAGCCAAGATGACCGACCACACGACCACTCATTGTAGATTTTAAATAATAAATAAAATATCAAGTTAAAATTGTTATGTATTAGAGAGGATTAAGATTCAACACGCAACGAGCACAGGACAGGGAGGTATCGGGAAAATGTCGCAAGACGTTCAAAACCGAATATACATACATACAATGTTAAGTTCCAACGATTAGAAACTTTTTTAATAAGAAAGCAAAAACTTCTGATTATTAAATTACTATGAACGTATTTGTTTTAATTTATGTTAATAAAATCAAAACCAATTTAAAAATAGTACACTTTTTGTTCAACGTTGCTATACACTTTTTCACTTTTTTTTTAAATTAGTGTATTTTTTTCACTTTTTGAAAATTAATACACTTATTTCATTCACTTCTTGCTTAGATC
Source organism: Podabrus alpinus (assembly GCA_932274525.1). Lineage (NCBI taxonomy): Eukaryota > Metazoa > Arthropoda > Insecta > Coleoptera > Cantharidae > Podabrus > Podabrus alpinus. The sequence goes on from OW026455.1 coordinate 12,524,195, forward strand.
TCTGTGGCAATCCTGCAGTATCAGTGTCGCACAACTTTGCGCAATTGAAGAGGTCACTTTAGTGCAGCAACAAAATGCATTTTGAGAAGCATTGAAGTAGGGGTGCAAGTTACCCTTGACTTATTTGAGCCGTCCTATATGTAGGACATTAGGCATATCGGGTTAATCTGCAATAATCTGCCCAAAATGAAATTTGGTGCACATGTTATTTATGTTAGGCTTAATAATATATTATATGAATTTTTAGGGGGAAAAACGAGACCCCTATGAGGGGGATATGCAAAGCTCAATTAAAAATTTGTTCCAGCAATCTAAACTAATAAGTTTGTTAGAAAAAATCAGCCCTCTATGTTCATTAGTTCCAAAGTTATATTACATAGGGTCTAAACTGAAACGTGTTGCTTTTGCTGACCTTAACATGGAAACTAATTAAGTTTACAAAATAATCAAAATAATGTATTTTTGGTTTAACTGCATTGTTATATTATGCTAAACTTTTTATCTAAAAAGAGTTTAGTAATATTGGGAACTTAAAAGTCGCTACCTGGGGCGAAAAACGTGATAATTCAAAAAAGTTCATTTTGAGTAAACACATGTCAAGGAATTAGCTTATTTTAATTTTATATAGGTAGGTTCCCAATATTACTAATTACCGTGTGCGCAAAAATATGACATCACCTTTTTCGCCTCAGGTAGGGAACTCATAGTTACTAAAAATTGTTTTCACTCAATGTTGTAAAGAAAAACTGTGATTTATTTTTTGCTACTTAATTTCAAATAAATTCGTTAATATTCGAAGCTCAATTTGAAAGATAACCTGTAAAATCGTCTGTCAATTCAAATGAGTGCTAAATGTAAGTGCGACATCTATGAAGTTATGTACATATAAATTTTTAACTCGGACATACGCATGAAAATATGGAACCACTGAAATGCTCGAGTGTCGTTACGATAAGTCTTTATATACTCTGCTTTTACTATGCTAAATTCACTGGAAGAGATTATTAATAAATCTAGGTGAGATAACTAAAAATTTATAACGGAAAATGTAGTTCATAGAAATGCGCGCCCGTCAGTTTAATTTAATTAATTTTGTAGTCCAATCGTGAAAGGCAATTTTCTTGTTTAAACCATTGTCTTGAAATCGGAGAACAGACTAGCGTAGTAATATAATTTACTAGCCGTGGACCAAATTTCACATTGGGACTGGTAATATAATATGATTATGAAATTTTATGGTGGGTTCATGCAAAATGTTTAACGTTAGTTAATTTACGTTTTGGGTTAATTTTAATTGCGTTACGTTAAATATCTTGCAAGAACCGACCATTGCTGATCTCACTATTTCTTATTGCGACAAAACTTTGAAAGAATTGCACAATTTAAACGATTTTGTGTACCTGAAATTTTTATCTTTATTAGTGCTAGTCGAAGGCACGACATTCTGTATTATAAAAGAATTTGAAGGTTAATTATGAATTGAAAACCCCAGCGGGTTTTTGAAAACTTTATCCTGCAACTTATTTAACTTCCATTTCGTGAAACTTATAACTTACTTAAATATAGAAGAGAGGGGCTTACGCCTCTATATTCTGTAACCTATGTAACGCGTACTTGTAAGGTATCCTCGAGCCCCGTATTTAATAAATGTTATTTGATTTGAATTATGAGTGTACAATGGTAAAATGGGTCAATAGATCTGTATGTAACATTAAAATTGTTTGTCATAAAAAATATTTATTATGCTAATTATGCTAAAAAAAGAGATAAAAATGTAGTAACTCATTACTAACTTGGTATGGTTTTAAACCTGTGGAGATAGGTTTAATACCGGTGGTAATAACATCGCTCAATAAGATATTTTATTTCTTGAACCTCTATGACCTATATTTTATGTCGAGTTTCCGTTGCTTTTAGGTTTTCTTTGTAGATACAACATTTCCTTCTTTCTTCTTTTATATAGTTTTTGAAGCTGCTACCATAAAGGCTCAATTACACGAGGACAGGGACTTGTACAAGTTACTAAATTCCAGTACCGGATCTTAGTACTGTCTTCGTGTAATCATGTATTTTAGTACTGGTTTCCAGTGAAAATACATGATTACACGAAGACAGTACTAAGATCCAGCACTGGGTTTTAGTAACTTGCATAAGTTACTGTCCTCGTGTAAAGCCCGCTTAAATCAACAGTGTTTTGGATGATTTGGAAAAAAAATTGTTTTGAAGTAATCTGCGGGGTGGGCATTAATTTTGTTTTTGTGGGAAGGGTTGATAGTACACAATTATTTTCCAGATACAGCATACCTAGTAGCTCTTTTTTTTAGGGAAGGAAAAGTTGGTCAACTTTACATTATACAAATTTTGCAAAAGAAATAAAAATCTAGTAACTCAAATTACTAACTTGGTATAGTAGAGCTTCTTCGTTTTAAACTAAGTAAGGTCTCATCGGCGGTTACATACTCTGGTGGTGTGTAGTTTTCCCTACAATTGCTTTCAAACAAAGTTTAAAATTTTCTGAAAGCTGCAAATTTGTCAGTCCTCCCTCGTTGTCTTACAATCAAAGCGTAGAGCACCCAATAAAAACTCGAAAACATTTACCGTATGGCAGGGGCCAATTAATGTGGTTCCAACTTGACTATTAAATGTCTTGAATTTGTTAGTAAGCGATATTGGTACATTTTTGATTATAATAGATAATAGTGTTAGTTGGTCATTGCTGGGGTCTTATATTTTTGTTGTTCTATAATTTAGACAAAACTGTGAACCTGTTGATTAAATAATCACAGCACATCATTGGATAAAATCGGTACTTCACCTGTGATGCTCGTTGAATTTGTTTTCACAATAACTAAGCTTAACTATACTCGTTAAGCAGTAGGTCCCCTATGTGTGTGATAATCCTTTAAGCGCATAACACATACATAAGAGAGAGGTCGCCAACACCCGGTGTACTAACACTGTACTAATTCAGAGAGGATAGTGGGATTTGAGAAGATTCGAGAATATTAAACAGGTGAAACAGTGACATTAAGACCAGTGGAAAGAACTACAAGTGAATTAGTCTTGATAACGATAGTAATTAAGAAACATTGATAAAAGCAATTGAATCCTAATTTGACTGTCAAAGTCAAGTAAATAAAAGACGTATAGGCAACACAAAACTCAAAAGTGAAGTGAGTTGTATACTTCGAGGAGTCGATCCGGTAAACAACTCACTAACGGGATCAAATTATGAGTGATACTAGTAATGGTGATGCCATATCAAACATTGACAGCGAGGACTCCATATCAGAAGGTACGGGAAAAAATAATCAGCAAAACTAGAAATTTTTAGAAAGAGTAAAAAAAATGTACAGAAGCCCACCGAAAGAAATAACTAAGGGAACCGAATTAGGGGAACTTAAAACCACGATGCGAGAAATGATGGGTGGATTAATGAGCGAAGTTAAAGTACGAAAAAGTCAATCAACGAACTGAGAGTATTGAAACTGGAAAACTGTCAACTGAAAGATCGAATTGCAGCACTAGAGATTAGAATCGACAGAATGCAAAATAGAGATAAAAAAAACAACATGATAATAAAAGGAATCACCTTAGCCGTAGACGAGTTGAAGAATGAGGTGCAGAAAAAAAAAAGAAATTTGTTATGAGTTGAAATTCACAGTTTATTTGTTAACTTACTTTTGGTGGCCTCTGTATGTGTTCATAAACACGCGCTTCACTTCCTCTTCTGGTCAATTGTTTATTGAATTGTAGTTACTTGGTTCTCTGTTACCATTAACCATTACCGTTACCATTAAGTAGCGGATATAGTATACTATTTAAAATCTGAAAATCGTTCCTACAATTACCATGGTTTTACCTGGAGGGGGGGGGAGATCATGTCCAGTCTGGCTAACTACACTATAAAAACGTCGATTGTATGATGCAAGTCTTCTAAATTAAATTTCACATCATCCAATACTTCGATTTTATTGTCTAATGCATGTAAGGCTTCGAAATCTTGGCTATGCGTTACAATATTTTCTAACTTTATCGAAGTATGCATTTTATCCAATATTGTTACAAAATGGCGACCAACGTGAAAGCCTCGAGCCTCCTGAGTTGGAGAGGTGACGATTTGCTTCCAACGGGAGAGGTAGTGACCTGGGAGTATTGGCGACTCATGTTTGTTTTATTTATGTGTTTCTTATTTTTCAGATATTTTTTGGTGTTACTAATTTGTTGAAATTAGTAATTTATGTTGAATTATTTACATGTTGCGATATTGGTAGTGAATTTTTGGGTAATATTGATTATTGCTGAGGGTATAATTAATAGTTGGTATTTTGGTGCTAAGATGCTCGTGTAAGTAATTATTTTTGTATGTGTGCTGATTTATTTTTGTGTGTTTGTTACAATTGTGTTAATTGTAATTTTGGGAACCGGCTCGATGGTACGACGGATGACCTGCTCGATTGTGCATTTGTGATGTCCAGTGGGTACTGGGTCAGTTGTCCATCGAGTTAGGTTTAGGTTGGTAGGCTGGGTAATATTGTCACTTGTGGGTTCGATTACACCTTGAATCCTACATAACATAGGGTGGATGGTTGTGGTAATGTCGTCACTATATGATCTCATTCCATCTAGATAATATACTTTTGATCTACTACCATCTGAGATCATTGCTTCACAGAATAATTTTCGCATCCGATCGAATTCCATCTTAGATCGAAGTTTTTTATCAAACAATAACATCTTGAGTTCATAGTTGCGCCATCGGAGATTTTTCTCCCTCTGATTTTTTTGAATCTGTTGCTGAACAACTTGGAGTTATACCCCCTACAATCTCCCGTCTAAACCGGCCCTGTCTATTTAATAAGCCGTTCATAAATTCTAATTGTTATAATCTCCTACTTACGTATAAGTAGGGATTATACAGTCCGAGTTAGTAAATAGGGTTGTTAGACTACTAATGAACGGCCCTTCACTCTCGTGAATGCTCGATTGAAAACGAAAATTGTACAATTTGGCTAAAATTATACACCCTTTTTTTCTAATACTTGTGACGCCACTGATGTTAACGCTATGTTCTGTAGTAACGCCACTGATGTCAACTTGCTTGGCTTTCATTGGCTGGCTTTCATCAGCTTTCATGGCTTTCATTTACAGTTGATCGCAGTTGATATTTGGTACGAAAACAGAAAAGTATTGAAAACAGAAGTATGGCAAATAACTGTAAAACGCCAGTTATGGTCCTACAGGAATTGGCGGTGAGAAGATTTTTTCCACCACCAAAATATAGTGTAGTGCCCCTTCAACTTGGTAATTTAACGGTTTTCCATTACCAGGTAATATTTGAAAATATACACGCAATTGGTCTAGGTCGTTCGAAAAAAATGGCCAAGCAAGATGCAGCTCAAAAAGCTTTGCAGCTATTTGAAAGGTTAGATGAAGATGTCGATAAATCGGTCATTGGCGTTAAAGTAGAGCAGAAGACTAAAGTAACATCACCTGAAAGTGAGCCGCAATTTACCACCAGTAAAGTGGCTTGCAATTCAATCGGCATGTTATCGGAATTATGTTGTGTGATTAATAAAATTTGTCCACCAAAGTATGAATTTCTTGAAGCTGGACAACCCCATTGCAAAGAATTCACCTCTCTGTGCCAAATTGCCCCTATTATTACTAGAGGGACAGCCCGAACAAAAAAACAAGCCAAACAATTGGCAGCAAAAGATATGCTTGAAAGGTAAACTCACTGTTTAGTTTAAATAATTTCTATCAGCATTTTTATTGTAGAATTGAAAAAGGTCTTTCCCAAGTGGCAGCTGAATGTACTGATCAAGTTGCAGCAATGTCTGAACTTTATTAGTTAATCACCAAAATGTATTCTTAATATCACCATTGGACATTGTATTAATGCAAAATACATTATATTAATGACTCTGAAGCCAATCACCAGTGTACATTAATATCAGGTCAATTATTTCGTTCTGTGTACGTATTGGTTTATCATTGACCAATTGCCAATTGGATTTGGTTTTTTTATTTTATTTGTGACGGTTCTGATGCTCCAAGGATGATGAATGCCTTGGTCCAGAATCTAGTTTGAGAGTGAATGTTTTTTATTCACTCTCGTGTCGAGGAGATGCGTCCGATGAGAGCCATCTCGGTGTACGTGACCACACACGTATACCTCATAGTCGTTTTCAGGTTCAATTTGAGAAGGACGTTTCTCGATAATTAGACGATAAAACTGTTTATCGATGATCTTATAGTTCGTGGATTTGCTAAATGTGTTTAAGCGATGACGTATGTAGTTTTTCTTGAAAGTCACAGTTATCTCACCTAGTTCGCCCATTTTTCAATATTAATTTGATCTAGAAGTTATTTCGACCGCTATTTTTGCACTACTAAGTAAGTTTAAGGGTTGGCGTTTCTTAAATCATGTTTGACTTTGTCTTAATGCGCATGGCTATTTTTAAGAATACAATAGTTGCATTTGCGTTACGGACATTATTTTATCGATGCAGCTCGAGGGGTTGTTCACTTCAATAATCATGTGTACAAAATATCAATAATTTATTAGTAATCTCAAATAATCTCCCATAATATTTAATAATCATCAGTAATATAAATAATCATTAGTAATCTCAAAGTAATCTCAAGTAATCTCAAGTAATTTCAAGTAATCTCAAATAATTTCAAATAATTTTTAATAATATTTGGTAATTCAAGGGTTTATAAGTTCCAAACAAACAAATAATATTCATTTTTATATAAGAGATTTACAATATACTGCTATGTAATTTTTTTTATCCTGAGAAAGGGATGTAAAATTACAATCTAGGCACAAGCTGTCCAAGCATCGCTCTCGTCGGATTCATGTAAACTCATCCCAGGAGTGGATTTTTTAATTAAAAATAAAAATATTGTCGGGCGCCAATGTTATAAAAATGCTTAATAGTTTGACCAGATAAAATGATCCACCCTCGTTTTTTGACTGATCTCAAAAATTCAGAATACCGACCTGTAATGGATGAATTAAATAATAAAAGAGATTGCTTTAACTCAAAAATGACTTTATATTTAAATAAAAATCGCAAGCGCAAATAATCAAATGTCAACAAAATAAATACAGATAAATCATCTGTTACCAGAATGTTTACAATCAAATACAAAATATCAAAATAATCGTAGAATGACAATCACTCATAAATGTGAATATAAAAACCTTGTAAAAAGTTAATCCGATCTTCGTCAAATGTAGATCCAGCCTTATATTAAACGTCCTTGGTCAGCTGTTGATATGGTCGCAGTAGATAAGTCGTGGAGTAGCACGTAACACATTAACTTAATCAAGAAGCACACAATTTCACCACATTCAAAATAATCTTCTTTAATTACTTGTTTCCATTTAAAACCTCATGTAGGTAAGTGTGATAAAGCTTGATAATCAGATATCACTAATCGAATTTAGTTACCACTTTGTTTACAAATTATTTTTGTTAGAGTCGCTATTTTGTATTTTCGTCGACCTCATGAGATTGATTAAAAATTACATTCCATTGAAAAATCGACTGGCTTGTTCGACTGCTAATAATCAACTAACTCTACGTGCGCAAAAATACCTATTTGCGTTTATTTTGTAAATTTAATGTTTAAAGATAACAATTTGTAATAAATTTCATTATTTCTGATCTAAAGTATCTCATTTGAAGATTTTGATATTGTTATCTTCATAATGAATTTATTTAACAGGTTTTAGTGTAGTATTCTTATCTTTAGAGATCTTTATAAGCTCGCAATTTCAAGAAATAAGGTGGATGTGTTTATCTTTTCAATCTTAATTTGTAGTAAAGTTTGAATTTTGTCTTGGTCAATTCCTACCTCAAAAAATATCACGACAACAACCCTCTTGGATTTAAAAGTAATATTCCAAAGGTATTTGGAAAATTCTGAGAAATCCATCTCTTATGAAAAACTGAAATTTTATTATTTTTATAACGTTGCATTTTAAAAAGGCAAGTTTAACTATTTAAACCCAATTAATTATTTATACTTTTTATAAAATAAACTAACAACCCTCTATATTATTTACATAAACTAATCTGAAGTCTTGGCTTCCCTTAAATTTTTATAAAATTAAAATTAAAACGTTTTATACATCCCTGAATTTGGATAAATTAAATTAATTGAAAAATTTCAATGAATCCCACTATATTTGAATTCTTATCAAAACAAATTTTCATCTTTGGTTTATTCTACAGGTCCATCTCCTGTTCAATTTCAATTGTATTATCTTTGTGAAGCCATGGATTTTGTCTTTAGCAGTGATGACATTTTCATCCCGCCCTTGAAGACTTTTATTCAAGATATTTAGATGCTCAAATAAGTCAGACAGAAAAGCCAATCTCAAAAGGAATTTCGGGTCACAAATGAATTTGGAGTATTCTGACTTGGCCTGCTGCAAATACATTAAAAGTTCAGCGCGAAGTTCCAAAACTCTGGCTAGTACTTTGTCTCTTGACAACCACCTAACCTCTGTATGATAAAGTAAATTTTGGTGGAGTGCTCCCATATCTTCAGAAATTTTTCGAAACAGTCGTGTCTGCAACGCTTTTCCTTTGATAGAATTAACAATTTTTATAATAATATTTAGAATTTGACTGTATTCTAGTGGCAAGGTTTTGGCAAGAGCTTGGCGATGGATGAAGCAATGCGTCCAATAAGCGTTTGGCATCTGTTCTTTCAGTCTAGCAATAAATCCACTGTTCGCACCAGTCATGGCTTTTGCTCCGTCACTACAAATAGCAATACATTTATTTTCCCAATGGATATTCATATTTTGCGTAGCTTCAAGGAACATGTTATGCAAGCACTGGCCTGTAGTATTCGTGGGAAGCGCTTTACAAAATAGTATTTCTTCCATTAATTTTTCATTGGATTCGAAACGCACGAAAGCTACAAACTGCGCACAATCCGCAATATCCGTAGATTCATCAAATTGCAAGGACACAAAAGTACTTTCTTTTATTTTTTCTATGACTTGATCACGAACATCCGTCGCCATATCGCTTATCCTGCGTTGAATGGTATTGTCAGAGAGAGGTATACTTTTGAGTTTTTCGGCCTCTTGTTTGCCAAACATAATCTCTGCCATATCTAAAGCCGCTGGTAAAATCAAATTTTCGGCAATAGTATGAGGTTTTCCTGCTTTAGCCACACGAAGAGCTACTCGATAACTAGCCAGCAACGCTTTCTCATTTACGTTGGACATTTGTACTATAGCAGTTTTTTGATGTTGAAGAGCTTTTAATTTTCTTTCAAAAAATTCCACGGGTTTATTTTTTTCATTTGGATGCTTTGTATTGAGGTGGCGTAATAACTTCGATGGCTTCATGCTCTCTCTTGATAAAGTTTCGAAGCAAATAACACACTGTGGTTTATTCCCAATCACAGTAAATCCGAATTTCAAATAACTGTCGTCATAAAGACGTTTTTTCTTTATTTTAGTTTCATCACTACCGCTAGAAGTTGACGGTTCTGTTGATCTTTTTAGAAATTTATCCATTTTTACTAATTGTAAATCACTTCAGTTGAATATGTAAAAACAATGGCTTGCGCTCGACAAACAGTAGCCGACTGACTCTCGAAAGTCGCAACTAGTCTCAACGCGATCGCGCGTGCCGCCGTTGCATAGCCCGCGTCGCCCCCGTAACGCTCGTTGCGTCTCGCTCGCTCATTCGCGGTGGCGGGGCGGCCGGCATCGGCCGTGGTCGTATGTATGCGCGTAAATTGCGTTATCTATTGGCGAAAATTCGATGTAAAAAAATGTGGTTTATGTACTTAATAATTATAGTAATCATGTATTCATTCGAACCCTAATTATGAAAATGAATAAATATGTTGGATTGAATATTCGTCGCAAAATAAAATACATGAAAAAAAAACAACGGGGAGGGGGGTCGTGAAATATTTCTTCATACTAAAGGGGTCGTGTGATAAAAAAGGTTGAAAAACACTGTATTATCCATTATGTGGAATTATTTCTCCATCATTAGCATTATATGCATAAATTAAATCTAAGTGAAATCTTCCTCTTATCAACCCTCTTTCCGGGTTCTTTAATTGATAGGTACTTTCACTAACCCTTTTATCTATGAGATAGGGACCTTCAAACGGTAGTTGCAGTTTTAAGCATTTGTCTGCCGCTCTTCTTCCTACTCTCAAACTTTTTATGATAACTAAGTCACCTATATTAAATTGACATCGTTTTTTATATTTTCATTCATTTTATTTGTATATTTTTCACTTCTTTTATTTATTCTTTCTTTTATTTCTTGTTTTTGTTTCTGGATTAGTCGATGTTTGTAGAACTTTCAATGGGTTGTTTATTATTCTTTCCGATTTAAATTTCCTAGTGGTGCTTCTTGTTATGGGTGCCATTTTAGAAAAACTGTTATTTTCGGCAATTATTGATATATTTTCTTTTACACTAAAGTAGATTGATGGTTTCTAACTTGTGTGCAACTTCTCTATTCACCTTGGACAATAGAATCTCCCTGCGCATTAACCAATTTGTAGTAAAGTTTGAATTTTGTCTTGGTCAATTCGGACCTCAAAAAATATCACGACAATACATATGATAAAATAAAACAAATAATACATACAACATTAGTTTATTAATAAAAATATCAGTTTAAACACCATAAAACATACGTACGGACGTCTAATACTAACCTTCCATTTTCTATCAGCGGTTTGGGAATCGTAGCTATATAGTGGGCAATATCACGATAAACATCGATGTCCACTGGAGATAGATCACCGTCTTCTAGTACTCGGTACCAGTTGCCGGCCGTCAACACTGGGATTTGTTAGAGCAGTTTGGGCTGAGAATTGCTTTTGTTTTCCCTTGCCAGTTTTGTAACGAAAAGCCAGGATTCTTCCAACAATGGGCCCATCTCGACTTTTAAAAACACACCAATCTCCAATAGATACATTTTCTTTTCGAAATTTTTCTCGAAAACAGCTTTTATGAGTGGAAGGCGTGCTACGAGGTCGACGGTCAGAGTCATGTACCCTGAGAAGTCTATCACTGGATTGTCTGCTCTCTGCAGAAGACAGCATCCAGAGCTCGTGTACGAATAATGGCGGTGCCACCATTAATATCCTGCACCCTTACAAATGGGCTATTTTCTGCTATATTTATATTATTGAAAACAGCAAGACCGATTTTACCGCTGAAAACTGACCTGTCTTCTTGTATGTCTTCTAAAGCATCCAGATCCTCAAGATCACTGTAAGTTAAAATAAAAACAAAATGTTATTAGAGCAAATAAAATAATGCAACCTTTTAGTACCTCTCAATTTTGTTATCGCTTGTTGGGCAAAGATTCCCTGAGAAAACTCCACATAGCAATATGTGTTTTTCATCAGCACGCGCCTTACTTCCTCCATTGGCAGAAGGGTCCTCAATACATTAATGATATATACGTTGACCATCTCTTGGCGTTCAAATATCTTATCTGAATGCCGTGTTTCTAAAAAGCCTGGTTAAAATTTGGAGTTCAAAATTTTATATTTAAGCCATAACATGATGTTACCCAATTAATGTACAGTTTTCTGCCGAAAAGCTGTAGATCTTTACCAAAGATTCCTTTGGCGTCAGCTGCTGTTTTGTGACTGCAGAAGTTAACCCAAGCGATTCCGCGATTGTAGGATTCTGGGAATCTCACGGTATTGACTCCTTGAACACCTTTGGCCACCAATTCTTGGAAAATTTCGTAGCAACGCTTCTTAGAGTTGATACCGGTAATCGAGAGCCGTTTTATGTCGTAGCTCTTACGTACAATCATTTCAAATCCATTTATAAATTGTCCATATTTTCATCAAACGGGTTATGTTTTTCAAACACTACATTATTTTCTAACGATGTCAGATTAAAATATTGGTTACCTGCATCCAAAGTGTTGGAAATGTGATATGCATGTAAATGTTCAATAAAACAAAGTGTATCCCATGCCAAACAAAGAGCATGGGGCGCATCATTTAAGAGCGCGCTGCGGAAAGAGAGAGAGGGAATGATGTTGAAAGAAGCCTCTAATCTTTTGTACAAATTTAAAAAACTAAACGTCGTATCAATGTAATTCTTTTTTTATATTAATAAGGAAAGACTATTGAAGGCAATAACCAATTTTGAGCGCTTTAAATTAAAAGTAAATAGGTTAATTTAATTTATGAAAAAGGACAATTTTGAATTTTTATGACAACCGATCTTAATGAAACTTCGTTATTGCCTTCTGCAGATCATTATAAAGACAAAACCTGATTTTGAAGCGATTTCATCATCAATTATAGAAAACTTGTACAAAACTTGTAAATCAAAAAGTGCCCTTAGTGGAGTTTTAAAATATATAAAATCAGCTTAATGCACAAAGGGTTCAAGGGTTCCCTTAGATATGGCGCAAATAATTTTTTTTAATTTTTAAATCTCTACAAAATATTAGAGGCTTCTTTCAACATCATATCTACTGCTTCCCTCTCGCTCTTTCTGCAGCGCGCTCTTAACATAAAAATATATTTAATTTAAAAAAAAATGGTAAGACATTGTCACCATCAAAAAAACATATAAATCTATATTTGCGATAGTTGGTACCATTGACTTCCACCCACTTAACAAAAACTATTTCTTCAGTACCAAATAACCCCAAATTACTTAATATTTCAGAGCGAAATTTTTTAGTAGTCTGTAAAACAGGACCTACGTTAATTTCAGTTTCTTCTAATATTTTATGTGACCACGTGATATAAAAGTTTTTTTGGTGTTGAACAGCCAGCAATTTTGCAGTATTTCTAAAGTTTTTGAATTTTTGAACTAAACTTTTAAAATAGCCATGTTTACCTTCAAACCGCATCGTCCATAAATCTACAAGAGGACCCATCGTCCAAATTATCTGAGCATAATGCAGGAGGAAGTGATGTTTTGGCGTGAGATAGAAATCAAATAAATTGATTAATAATCGGCGATGTTCTTTAATCAAATGTTTCAACTGATTTGCCATACCAATCGAAATTTTCCAGGAAAATATTATATCCATGCCACGATCCATGCACTCCAGAAGTAACAAAAGTAGCTTAAACTGATCCATGCATTTCACATTAATGTCCGATAATATTAACGGTATAAAATAAATTAATGTCCAAGTTTGGACAGCTCTCTGCCCTATGGAATTGCCAATTTTATCTAAATTCACAGGGCTGGGTTTGTTCTTGTTCTCAAACAAACCATAATTGAATGCGCTTATTCGTCTATTGATTTCATCGAGGGTTATTAATTTTTTAGAAACGATATACCTATTTAAGATATAATTTAAGCTCACATTGGGCGATGCCCTCCAAAATATCATGCATTATATCGACTGTTGGAGATTTGAAAGTAGAAAAATGAGTTAAATTATTGATAACTGAAAATGACTTGACCCCATAAACTGAAACTTTTCTTTTTTTATTTTGAGGACCATCATCATCATCATTTCGACTTTCATTAACTTCATTGCAATGTTCAGTCTAATTCTCAAGGGTTCTTAAAACTATTTTAGCATCGTCAATATCGTAAATTGTTCTCGCATGCGATCTTTCTATCAAACACATCCTACAGTAAAAATTTGCATTAAATCCTTCTACTAGTCCTAAAATTGTTTGCCCTCCAAGGTTATCAAAACTTAGAGCAACTAAGCAACCGTGCATTATGTGCCCATTTTTAAGAGTTATTCCATCTGTTTCTAAAATTTTTAAATCTTCTACAATCTCATTCAGTACACTATTAATTCCAAATTTTTTCAGATCTACATTGTAACATAATGCCACCAAATGAATATGTTCTAGTTTTGAGTTAAAATGGGAGGGTAAGTTGCGAACAATAAAATAAAAGGCTCCCAATTTATGACCCCCAGTCTTTGATCCCAATGGATTCACAGTTTCAAATTCGTCAAAATAAAGCTGTATTTGAATAGCATTTGGATATTGATTAAAAAAAGGGTTTGATTTAAAATTGGAACCGTCTCTAAAACTTGCAAAAACTTTATTTTTTTCTCTATTTTTCACAAATACTTTAAAATAAGATTCATTGTTCAATAAAAACTTAAGTCTTGAGAATGGGCACATAAATGAAATTGGCTGCAACTGGTTTCTGATTAGATGAGAACATTTTGCTATCCCAAACTTGATCATAACGAATACCTAATGAAATTTCAACTGGTTGTATCATTTGATTTTTGAAATAGTTTTCGCGTTTATAATATGAATCAAGAGGCTGAAAGTAGTTTACAAAATTCGATTGTGTACTGAATTCAGATTCTTTCACCACATCGACGAACTCGTTGGTACTATTTATAATTTTTTGTATTGTACTGTTTGGCAATGCAAGAGCAGTAAGATTGCAAACAAATGCAGAAGCCTCATCTTCAAGGCTTTTTTTTTGAATTTCTATACAGGGAGTAACATCTGTTTCTTCGTGTGCATCAGACTGATCAAAATTGGTATCGCAATTTTGTACTGATGCATCTGGAACAATTTCACTCTGAACTAAATTTTCTATTGGAACCGCACTGTCTCGGTGAGTTTTTGGAGCAAGCTTGCAGTTACGAAGATGTTTTCGTAAACCACTATAAGTTACAAACTTTCTTGGACACAATTTGAAGAAACATGGCAATTTTAAATTTGAATCTTCTAGAAGAGAATGAACTAACCTTAACCCATTAGTGCATAAGGTTATAAAAGTGAAAAAAAATTTGTTCTGCTTCTGAAAATGGTTAACTAGGACATATATGAAAACAAATTATAGGAAACATTTTTTTAAATTTTTTTTTATTTAGAATATACAGGATGTTCGTTTTAACGGACGTCAGACTCAGGGGACCAAGTTCATATAAAAAGATAAAAATAAAATTATAGTGTATGATACTTCAAAAAACAATATTTGGGATGAAGAGCACGTTGACATTTAATGCATATAAATTTTGCTTTTTTTCCACACTCAGCACACCTCCTTTCTCTGTCGGAAAATTCTGGTAAATGGTTCATTTTGTCATATCTGACGAAATGTATTGGTGCCGGTGTGATTTTTCCCTTATTAGATGCCTGACCATATGACTTTAGAAGTGATAAAGCCAAATATCGCCTAAATAGTAGCAGCCCCTTTGACATATCATGAGTTGGATAAACTTTTCTGAAAAGTAACCATGCATTCACAACCGATACATCGAACAAATACACAAATATCGGCCACCACCATTTGCGCTGTCTCAGTCTTGTCCTATAAACTGCAACCATTCCATCCATTTTATCGACACCCCCCATGCCTTTGTTATAATTATGGAAAATTTTTGGTTGAGACACTGAAATTTTAGAACGTGATTCTCGGCAATATCTTCCAGTATTCTTTATTTCGCAGTTTTCAAAATTTGAAGCTGCAGTGACAACTTTGTTGTCTTTCCACATACAAACTAGGATATTTTCGCTGCAAGAATATTTATAGGCACCTCTCTTCTCTTTTTTGAAATTGTTCTGACATTTTCGTAATGGACAGTCTTCTAGTCGATTATCTCTGATAGTTCCAGTTGCGCAATATCCCTTGATAGAAAGATGCGCTAAGAGTTTGATTGAAGTAAAGTAATTGTCCATGAAGATTTTGTAACCATCATTTGGAGGTACTTGAGCCATTTCAATCAAATTCAGGATAACATCCCCTCCAACACCAAAGGTCTCAGGTTTATTTTCTTTATTTTTATTTTTGCCAGTATAGATATCAAAACTGAGCATATATCCATTGCTGGTACAAATGGCCCAATTTTTAAAGCCAAATCGAATTGGCTTGCCCTTTATAAATTGTTTTGCAAAATTCTTCCCATAATATGGAATCATACTCTCATCTATACTTAAATGCTCATCTAAACCACCAAATTTTCTAAAATTTTTGTTCAGCTTGTCGATGAGGGGTTGTAATTTATATAATTTATTATTGGGATCAATCTTCGCGTTATCATTTAAATGCAAATGTCGCAGAATAGCTTCAAATCTGTTAAGCCTCATGCTATTTAATAATATTTTTGGTACATCATTATCATTGGACCAATACAAACGTTTATTTGGATACTTGCCATAACCAGATAACAACATACCTCCAAATACAACTAGTAATTCATTTCTACATAGCTTTAAATCATAATTTTTTTGCGTAGCATATAAATTGCTCTGGTTTATTACATTCTCCAGGACATCTTCATCAAAAAACAACTGAAAAAATTCTAGTGGCGTGTTTTGTTTGTATACATGGTCCGGTGGATTTAAATTATTACAACTTTTTTGTATTTTAAAGTCTGGTTCTTTTTCCTTCCAATTCATTTTTCGCTTCTTTTGCGTCGACGGCTTTGAATGACCTGGAGTACCAGGAGGTATTTCGAATAGTGTAGCAAGAGGAATATCGTCATCAGAACTGTATTCTTCCATTGCTGATGAATTTGTTGAGAAAGATGTAGACGGTACATTATCATGTGACACATGCATGGGAACAAACTCACATTCTGCTCTTAGTATCCCTCTTCCTAAATGATTTATATCTCCATCGTGATCATCATCAGATAGATCACTGTCAATATCAGTATCTTGACGATCTTCAGGTGGAGTAATATATATATTGCCACTATTTACACAATGTTCTTCCAAGCAGTCAATAAGTTTGGAAAGCGATAATCTGCAACAAGACAACGTGACGTGACGCATAATGGTCGATAAAACGAACACAAATCAAAACGTCCATGAATCATAAAAATAACGAAACATTTGCAATTCGTAATATAATACACTTATCACATGATATATCAGGTGTACTATTTCAACAAATTATCCGAACTTTTATCAAAACAAATAGGTTAAGAAAAACAAAGACTTACCCGTCGTGTCGTGTATTGTATAGATCAGCATCCATAGCACTTAATAAGCACAATTTTTTAATTTAAAATAGCGGTTTCACGAGGTTTTTAGCTGAAATACACTTGCCTAACCTTAAATATGATGTTTACTTCGGCAAGATTTAAAAATTGTGGTAGAAACCTATATTATCGATCAAAACAATATCGTTCGATAAAACGGACGTTATGCACTAATGGGTTTTAAATGCCTAATAAGCTCTTGAGATTGTTTCAGTTTAATATTACATAAGAAACATTCAAATATATTATTCGACATTGCTAGTTGTTACAAATTATACAACCTTTAAAACTTATTTATACTAATTAATTAAATAGAAAGAAATAAAAATTATTAACTTATTAGTACGTATTATCAAGTATCAGATTGCACTAACTTTGCACGAAGATGCGTAATTTTCGGAGTTATAGTGAATTTTTTATCATTTATTTTATAAAAATTGGTAAATAAAAAAGTATAAAATGCAGTTAAACTATTATCAAAATGTAAATTAAGAACATAATGGGTCTTACACAATTGATCAATAGCGGAAAGCGGAGTATTTTCAGTTGGGAGCAACTTTTGGTCCACGCAAATATAAAATTGATTTGCTGCTGCTTTATTGGGACCAATCGCTGCTATATGTGGTTGTTGTGTGTCTGATTTTTTATTGATATCTTACAATGAAACACCAGTCTATATTAGGAAATAAATACTGTATTAATTTACATCTAACAATAACCATAGCAAATCAGAGATTACCTTGTGAAACGTTATTATTCTGCTTTCGATGCAATTTTTAATGGAAATGCGTTCAGAATTACGCTGTCCACGTGCAGTTGGTGGCAAAAAATAAACCAACATTAAAAGCGCGCTTATATTACTGTCCCAAGCTAAAATAGTTGACATAATTAGTTATTAGGCTTTGTTATAAGTTCACACAAATTAATTTACCATCTGGATTATTTTTGTCCGTTGTAATAAAACTCTCACGAAGTCCCAAATTTTCAAATAACTTGTGGATTTTTCTAACTGACAGAATGCTGCCACCCCCATGGCCTCTACCCACACCGGTGCCCCATAGAGAATGATGGAATTTGTAACTGATGCCAGGACTCGTTTTTTAGTGTACGATGGTCCGCCAATGTTTGGCATCAGTCTCGTAAGGGCAGCCGCCATCTTAGCTGCCTACTTGGCAGTTTCTCTGATGTGAAAACCATCCACATTGTGGTTGGTGCGTCATACCATTCAAAGCCCGTTTTTGTACATTCCATAAATAAATGGGAAACGTAGGTTCAATTCTTCTCCTTTGTGACCACGGGGTCTCTCGCATCCATTATAATATGTTTCAAAGTACGAAACAATTTCTTGTGGAAAATCGTTGTCATCGGCTTTCGAACGGTTTTCGCCACACAAATTCAATCTTCCGTATAGTACGGTGTGTAACGTATTTGTGCAAATTTGGCGCATATATGCCACAGAGCCCTTAAGGCTCCGGGTGGCAACATTTAATGCTAGCGCAATCTAAAGCAGAAATCTACATGCTTTGGCTTATACAAGCTAAATAATATGATACTTACCGCAGCACCGTTGTTCCCTGTCGGTTGGGCTCTAGCAATCTGCATCGTAGAAGAACAAACTGAAAAATCCTGAAAAAAAATTTCAGTATTATTCGAAACCCAAGTCATAAGACTTCCTGCTGCTATGCGACGTATGTAGAAGCCCAGGATTGGATAATCAAAAACCCCTTCAAATCTTATTTAAAAAATTGGCTATGTGAACATCGTATAACTTTGTCCATTCAATTCTAGCGCCCCAAATTATTTTTCGACAAAACCAATGAGAAGGTTTGGAGAAGTTTCTTGTTCACACTTATACTCGATTTTGTACCATTATGGCGATTATTATAATTATGGCGATTTTTGATAAAGGTTAAACACAATTACATTAGAAACCATTATTTAAAACTGGATTAAAAACCATAATTCGATCTTTTAATTATTTTCTTTATTTCCTTTCTACGAATGTATTTAGACAAAAATTTTGGACTGTGCCTTGGCACTTTAATTTAAATTATTTACTGGCTAATTTTATCATATTATATTGTATTAACCTTCGGCCCTGCACAATGTTGACGTGTGGTGTGTGTAAGCGTAGTGTTACGAAGTATGAAGATAGAATTCAATGTAGGCTGAATTATCACATAGAGTGTATCGGAATGTCGATACACACATGGACCGAGTTGTCCAGTACCAATAAGATACAAAACTGGAGTTGTAATCGATGTGAAAACATAACCTCGAAACCAGAGGCAAATGACACAGAAGTCGCCGATAATACTGATACAAAGGAGGAAAACCAAATACAAAATCCGCCAACTGCGGTCCCTACATTGTTAGAAGATTTAGATGAGGAACCGGAAGCTCCGCAGTGGCAAAAATTCAATCCAGGGAAGCATAGGGGATCTGTCTCCCCGGAGTCAGTGATGCGAAACCACGCTGCAGATATGGCTGAAAATTTTATATTAGTCTATTGAAAAATGGTACTTATGAGAAACAAACTTGTTTCGATATTACGAGTGCCATCTCTAAGGTTTTGTAAGAACTTATTGACCCAGCCTCGTAAATAATTTGTTTATGTTGTATCAACTAGCAACAATATACTGGGTGGTTTTCTTTTTTTTTAATTCTCGATCAACTGAACCCCGTTTGCTATCGGAACCACTTTTTCTTTCATCACTACAGTCTTTTAAATCTGGTCAGCATATTTTGAATCGTCGATTTCGGTATTTTCTAATACCGGGTTAAACATAATAATACATAACATGTAATTAATAATTTGTTAACGTTGTAATGTTCTTTATATGTTATTTTTATTGTCTTCAATTAGTATTTACAATGTGTTCACATTACAACAATAAGTACATTTTATGGCAATGATAGTTGACATGTAGGAGTGAATCCAATGATGCACCCTTTATTCTTAACTTAATAATAGTTTCAGTGATTAGAGTTGGTTTAGTGTGATATGAAGAATTACAAAATTAAATCATTAGAACAATAAATTCTTGTTGTACTACAACGTTGGAATCTCGAAGTTAAATCCGAGGGTCTGAACTTCTTTAGTGTATGCACTTTACTGACGTCAGTCAGCTTATCTGCCGGGGTATTAGGGTGAGCACTAAGTCTGTCAAACTAATTCTTACTGAATTTTATGATCTCATCTTGCACCGAGTTTACGAAGCCCAAAATGAAATATTCAACGGTTAATGCGAAGCGGTTCACCAAATGTAACGTTCGATTTTTGTGTTTGAATAGCTATTATTAATAAGATATTAGAAGATAAATTATTCGGGATATCAACTGAACCATCGTAGCAATGTTTTCCTTGGCCAAGAGTCTTTTTAAGAGTTCCCATATGTTTTCGATCGGATTCATATCTGGGGAGTTTCCTGGCCATGGAATAAGTGGAATCTTTTCTTCCAACAGATATATTTTGATTGTTTTAGCAGTATGGCAAGGTGCCCCATCCTGCATAAACACTTCTCTGCCATTACCAAACCATTCCTCCATTTGAGGAACCAATTTGGCCTTCTATACTTGTATTTGTCTTGTCGCATGGTCACCGAAGATAATTCACTAATCTATGATTAGTAGTTTTTATTTTTATGTTGTCTTTAAATTCTTGACTTGAAAAATTGAGATTTTCAGGAAAATTTCAACAACGGAAATAAAAAATAGGCTTCAAAATAACATTTTTATTAAATTTTACTCTCATCTATATGTCCTCCTTTACTTTCTATAATTGTTTGACACAACTTTGGCATTCTATTAATTAGTTTTAACAAAGTTGTCGATGGAATTTTCTTCCATTCTGATTCTAGAATCGTCCATAACTGTTTTGCACTTGAAGGACAAACTTTCCTGACCTGCCTGTCTAATTCATCCCACAATAACTCGATTGGGTTTACATCAAGAGACTGTGGGGGCCAAATCATGGTTTTTAAGGTGCCTTCGCTTGACAACTGATCCAAATATTCTTTACATAGTTTTGACGTATGCTTTGGGTCATTGTCATGTTGGAAGGTACTTTGTTTGATTATCGTTGAGTTTGCCACTGTTGTTCGGCTTCCTGGTTGTTGACAATCCACATGCTGCATTGACTCGGTGGTAATTTTCTTTAAATATAAAGAAACCACTATGTTGAATCTACATTTGGTTTTATTTACATACTTGACTTGCTTATGCATGAAATCGGAAATGAATAAAATGTAAAAATTAACTATAATTTATAAAAACAAATGACAAGATGCACAATTTACAAATGGTTTTATTTATAAATCCTTAACCTCAATTATTAAAGTTCATGAATTCAATGCGGCGCGTAAATAATTTTAAATTAAATTGTTTAGTGCACATAAATTTTATAAACAGTACCTTGTTTGATTAAGCGTTGAGTTCGCCACTGTTGTTCGGCTTCCTGGTTGTTGACAATCCACATGCTGCATTGACTCGGTGGTAATTTTCTTTAAATATAAAGAAACCACTATGTTGAATCTACATTTGGTTTTATTTACACACTTGACTTGCTTGTCTATGTGTCTGTGTAGTATTTATTATAATAGTTAATCACCATTAATTTGGTTAATTGTATGCTTCTCGTTTTCAGATTTGGTTGTCAAAGCGTGGTTTATGGAAAACATAACTTCAAATTTGTTTGTTTACTATCGACTTCACTTGATTTTAGGGACATGGGGACCGATGTTTTAATAAGTGCCCTCCGAAGGACTGAAGGCGGTTACTAAATTTTTACGCTCAAACGCGGAGTCGAACCCTGGAAATCGTACGTTAGCACTTGATCCCGCTAACCCATCAGCCCATGACCCCGCCTAAAAAGCGAAAAATGTAATTTTGCCCCCCCCCCAAATCGGAAGAAACAACTGCGTTTGTTATAACGCTATTGCGTTATAACCTTTAAGTATTTAAATTATCAAAATTAATTTTGCATGGGCTTTTTGCAATTTTTATTTCTATCTTGCTTCCTCTAATTCGTAAGTTATGGTGATTTTTACAATGAGGGACATCGCTTAAGCACAAATTCCTGAGATCAAAATAAGACTATTTATCCCATTTTACCTGCATATGTATATTTTATCCGAATGTGCTTCATGAAGTTAGTATTTAGCTTCTAAGTTTAAAAAAATTAACAATTTTGCTTATAAGAAGGGAACGCTGAGATCGAGGGGATCCCCGAACGCTGGAAGAATGCCGCCGTAACGAAGCACATTTGGATAAAGGTAGATAGATAGATAGATAGAATCTATCATCAGATCATCAAGTAGTGTTTTTAATCTAAAATTTGTATTCTACTAGACTATAAAATTTGATATTTTAAAAGTTTAGAATAATGATTGTAGAAAGAAAAGAACTGTACTCAAAAACACAAATAGCGGCTACCTACAAAAAATATATTCATAAATATTCGAATAATCACTTCCCGCAATTTTTTCATAACAGCCACCAAAGACGAGCGAAGATATTTTACGCTACAAAAAATGGCCGACCATTCCTAAATGTGTTGTGAAAATCGAGCAGGTAGAGGACGTACCAGCAGAAAATTCGCAAACTGTTACCACTGCTGAATGGGCCCAAGATCACCAGTTATCCCTTTATTATTTGTTGAAATTTGTTTATTAAATTCAACATAGAAATTTATTACATTGTACATTTATTGTTATTTTATGAAGTTTTATTGGTCATTAAGAATAAGCATACTTTTTCACCTTTGGTTTCTGCAGAGTTCAGCGATTGGAAACAAGAAAGTTGAACCGTACATTCAAGAGTATAATTATTTCTAGTGTTGTCAGAATCTTGGTTTTTATAGTTATTTTTTTGGAACTCACCACTGAAAACTCACGCAGTTCAAAGAGCTGACAAATTAAATTAGTAGCTAGGATAAGTATACACAAAAATTCATAGCAATATTGTATAATATTTAACTACTAATAATCGATAATGTATTACAATTTGGTGATTCATTGAGTTTAAAGGATGTGTAGAAGATTCTTGCAACCTAGCGGGTTGGGCTGGGAGGGTAGTTATGTATTCGGACCGGACGTTTCATATAATTACAATCGAACTTCACAGGTAAGTTCGTTTGATTGATTAATTATATTTCAACGTCCGGTCCTCTACATAACTTGCCTACAAGGTAGATGTTTAAAGATGTTTGGTTGCAAGAAAACATGTATAATTACTTGTAGAACCACTATTTTATTTTGATTACATTTAAGAAAATAAAACTCTCAATGAGTTAAATAATGTATTTTCAAACCTTAAAACTATTATAAAGCTAAAAACGCTGATCCTTGTTTAGGTTGAGGATGTTGGTAGCAAAAGAATCGTTTTCCACTAAGGGTTGATTGTAGAACCGTGCAAAAGTTTATTTTTTGCAAAAATAAACTTGCAAAACGTGCAGATGTAAACGTGCAAAACTATTATACTAATAATAGATAATGTATTACAATTTGTTGATATGTCGAAGTAACAAATAACAACTGCAATTATTTAGAAACTAAGAATCTGTTTGATTCGATTCCGAAACACAAATGATTTTTTTCAACATTTATAATCAAGTTGTTAATTTTTTTACTTAATATTAAGAGGTAAACAAAATAATAAAATTTAAAAATATAACACTGTTGTGGGAAGTTGGTTACTAACGTTCTTAACACTACCCACGTAATATTAATGTTTATTCACGAAAGGATTACAAAATAACAACTAAATATAACATATAACAAATAACGAAAAATAATAACAATTAATCAAAAACAGCTGACACGTCACGATGGAACTAAAAAGATACTTGAACTACTTGTCTCGACGAACTGGGCTCCCGTCTCATCTCCAACCGTTGAGCCGGTATGCTTCCAGGGTTGCCAACCTGTAAGGCGCGAACGCGGCAACTATTGTAGCCTTCAAATTGTTCCCTATGACATTTGGCGCTACAGAACGGTTTTCCTTTATTCAGTACGATCTCAAAATTGCAATTCGCAATTACGTAAGTTTTGAATTAAATACCTATTTTTAGAATACCCTGTAGATAGGTTGACATTTTCAAAATTTGTTAAATTTTGATAATGCTTGGGAAGGTCGAAGTTATCAGAAAGCAAGCGAACAGCTGAGCGTGTGGATATTTTTACGCAAGTAAATTGTGAGTTTTCTTGATAGTTTATTTGGTATTAAAATCAAGCCGAAGCATCTAATTACTGTTTTTTTCGAGATATAAATTATCGCATTAATTTATCGAATAGTCGGATTGCCGGTATTAAGTAATAGAAGCTGTTTTTGTGATTTTGGGAAAAACGTGTGTGTTACAACGTTCCGATTACAAATTTTCCGTTTGGAAGCTAAAAACGGTCAGAGTTTAATAATCAATTATTCGGTTTGGGAAGGTTACTTACTGCGTGATTTTCAAGTAGCACGAATTGTTTGTTTTTTTTGGATGTTTTATCATCAACTTTGGTTCACCGCAATTATCAACCCAAACACCTGTAAAATAGTCAACGTTCGCATTCGATCTGATAGCACCATATCAATTTTACGACCTAATCTGCAATCGACAAATATACCAGGGGTGTGCCGATAACGAGATTTTAGGGTGAGCAATAACTTTTGTACTTATCATTGTTTTTTTTCGGGGTTGGTGATACCGCCGAAATTATTCGTTTGTTTCGTAGTGTATAGTGCGCTGGCGATATTTGTTTTGGCTTCTGAAGAAGCGAAGTTCGACCCAACTTTATTTATTTTGTAAATTAGAGAGGTAAATCCTCCATGTGAATTTGGGGTTTTTATTTAATTGCTTTTGATATCAAATTATTTTTTTGTATTAATAGATTTGATTAGTTTGTACGCAATATTTTTTTTGATTGATTTTGATATCAGTTATTAGTTTGGTTGTAGATTTTACGCCGGGGTGTGACAAACTGTGGATTGAATTGAAAATCGTTTTTCGAAATGCCTTTGTTATGAACGGCCTGATTTTCCCTGTCGACGTATCGCAGTAAATTTGAGCGTTGATGTTCGGCAAGGTGCATATTTTCAAATCTAATGATGTTTTCGAGTTGTTATGTAAAATTGCTTGTAGTTCTTCGTCGTCTATTTGATTTCTTGCTAACAAATCGTAATCGATGGTGTGGTGGGATACGGACTCTACTCTCGATAGCATATCTGCAATCACATTTTCTGGTCCTGGAACGTGTCGAATGTCTGTCGTGAATTGGCTAATGAAGTCGATTTGTGGTGAAGCCTGTTCAGGTTTCTTGTTGAACATGAAGATGAGAGATAGGAAGTGGATCTCGGGAAAAGAGGGCGTACTAGAGAAAAACTGCGTTTCATATCGACATGTTTCGATTGCGGTTCGCAATCATTATCAAGACTATAATTAAAATAAGGAACATGTTAAAATACATTAAGTTGTCGTACAAAATAAATATATATACCTCTTGAAACAGTTGTAAAAATTTTTCTAAATAGTATTGAATGGTGAAGGCATAAAATATATTGAGGTAGCATCAACCAAGTCGAAGAAATACAATATTCAATCTTTTTCATTAGACTGCACATCGGCGTAAGAAGTTATAAAACTCAGACATATGTCGAGGGTACAAAACTGTTACAATATAACGAAACCAAAAATTACCAAACAAACCATAATATTAAAAATCCAAACACAACAATTTACCGCCACACTTCTGGAAAACACAATAATAGTAAGGCGCCATCTATTTCATTGTCTTAACCTAACACACAAAACAGAATGCAGGAGTGCACTGACCTTATTTGACCTAATTACGTCGAAATTGTAAGTTTTTGTTAGTTTTCTTGCTGTGAGTTAGTAACAACGATTTGTATGAGCTGCTGATCTGGCAGAAATCCGTTACTTTGTTGACATTGTTTCGCTCCAAGCCTATATGGGCGGCTTCTAGAAAACTTCTTTTTGAAAAGCAAGACTCTTCCGATAGAATTTGTACTTCGTTAACGTTAAAGAGGTGATTGTTAGCATTTAGGTGTTCCGACAAACCAGTCTTGTTGGAGCCTATCCTTGCGTCATCGACGTGTTGTTTTAAACGTTTCGGCAATAGTTGCTTCGTTTGTCCAATGTATGTGGAACCGCACTGACACTTAACCCTATAAATTAAATTACTTTTATATTTTAGGTCCACATTGTCTTTAAGATTGGAGTAAAGTAGTCTGCCAAGTTTATGGTTATTGTAGAATGCGAGGCTCAAGTGGCCTTTTTGGATGAAGTTCTTTAAGATGTCCTTAATTTTCGGTGCCACGTATGGGTGAAACGTCAACTTTTGGTAACGGGTGACAGCTTGTGAGTCATCATCATTGGAAACATCGACCGCTTGAGTGTCTTTCCTGTTGTTGAACAGCGCGAGATGGACTAATCTGTGTGGGTAATTATTTTTAAGAAGTTGATCCTCTAGTTGTATTAATCTCATTCCTTGAAGGTCTGGGGCTACGCATGTTATGATTATATGCTTCAAGGTGTATATTACCGACATTTTCTGGTTGAGAGGATGTGCAGAGTTATAATTTAGTAGTCGATCAGTGGACGAAGTTTTTCTATAAAGATCTGTGTACATGGTGCCCTCCGATCTTCTGCAGACCAACAAATCTAGGAATGGGATGGACTTATTCTCACTTTCCATCTCGTGTGTGAACTTTAGGCGTTCATCGAACTCATTCAAGATCTCCAAAGAGTAATCTATTTTGTCGGATGGAACAGCGGTTAGAATGTCGTCTACGTACAGCATCAAAAACGGGATGTTGAAGTCGATGGCTCCCATAAAGTTAAGGAGTAAGGCATTCATGACGAAGTTCGCGAAGATAGGGCTACATGGGTCACCCATCGCTGATCCCACTTCTTGCGAGTAGAAATCACCATTGAACTGAAAATAACTATTGTCAAAGATTGTAGTTACCAATTCCATGAACAAGTTAGTTGGTATGGTTGTAAACTTCGAGATGAGGTCCCAGTTGTTCGTGAGGGACGAGACCACCGCTTCTTTGGAGACGTTGGTAAAGAGTGATGTGACGTCAAACGAAACCTTGACGTAGTTGTCCGGGATCACCGAGTTGTAAATAATTTCCTTAGCGTCACTGGAGTTCTTTTATGTTAAATGGGAAATTCGGTATTACGTTGTTCAATATAGAGTTGATGTGTTTGGCCAACGGGATTGATGGAGATCGAGTACAGCTAATAACCGGTCGTAATGGATAGTTTTGTTTGTGGGCCTTTGGCAGTCCATATGCCCTCGGTGGTCTGGCATTATATGTCGTAAGATCTTTCCTCGTGTGTTTATCGATGTTTCCTGTGTCATGTAGCTTCTTGATGACCTTATTAAATCTATATTGGATCGTAGTAGGTTATACATTTTATCCATGTACTCCTGTCTGTTCATTAATACGCAAGAATTACCTTTGTCTGCTTTTAAGACACATAAATCTGGGTTGTCCATAAGGAACTTTTTTGTCAAAACGACTTGTTTTCGGATGCTATTGTTATCTTTAGGATCGTTTCTTTGACAGAAACCGTGTGAGATGTTGACAATGCGATCTCGAAGTTCGGCTTTTTCTATTTCTGTAGCCTTTAGGACAAATAGGATGTGATCCACCTCAGATAGATATGTGTGCATCGGGAAATCTTTGATTGTGGGGGCGATGCTAAATTTAGGGCCAAGCGAGACAGTACGTAAGAGCTACTTCCGATGAAGATGAGAGGTTTGTGGTCGCTGTATATGGTGAAGTGCCTTCCTTCGAGGGACGACCGAAAATGCTTGACGGCTTGGTAAATGCCCAGCAGTTCTCTGTCGTAGGTGCTGTAGCGTTTTTGGGTTTCGGTTAGGCGCTTCGCATAGAAACCTAATGGTTGCAGCTTCTCATTCATTGATTGTTGGAGTACTGCCCCGACGGAAATGTCAGATGCGTCGACGTACAAACACAATTGGGCGTTGGCGGACGGGTGGGATAATAAAACTGCGTTGGCTAGTTCTTGCTTGCATTTTTCGAAAGCGACTAGAGCTTCGTCGTTCCATTCGATGTCGGTTTTGTCGTTTTTCTTGTTGCACTAACACAACGGTATTTTTGATGTATTTGAATTCGGAGGTCACCATGTGGGAAGTTGGTTACTAACGTTCTTAACACTACCCACGTAATATTAATGTTTATTCACGAAAGGATTACAAAATAACAACTAAATATAACAAATAACGAAAAATAATAACAATTAATCAAAAACAGCTGACACGTCACGATGGAACTAAAAAGATACTTGAACTACTTGTCTCGACGAACTGGGCTCCCGTCTCATCTCCAACCGTTGAGCCGGTATGCTTCCAGGGTTGCCAACCTGTAAGGCGCGAACGCGGCAACTATTTTCAATTTAAATTAGTGCCGCCACACTGTAATTTTTACTTTATCAAAAGCATTTTATAGAAAATAACTTTCGAAAATAATATGTGCATGTGATGCTATTAACATTACTTCAAATCACTTGGCCATCGCTTTGGCAAGCCACGAAAGAACTCAAAAAATTTCATGCCATTATTATTATAAATTATTATGAAATTAAAAGACATTATGAATTAAAATTTTTATTTATCTAACGATCCTACTATAGTATGTAGTTTGCATAAATAAAATTAAATGTTTTCTTATTCCATGTTTTTTCTTTTATAAAACAAAAGTTTTTCTTGCAGAAGCTCATGTTGTACGTCTAAATTACGACTTCGTTTATCTTCATTCTTCATTTGGGCAGCATGTAACAATCTTGCAGATTCTATCTGAGAGGCAGCTATCGCTTCCACACTTTTAGAGATACTTGATTGTTGCACTGGTACGATGATCTAAAAAAAGTATTCCTAGTTAATCCTGTATTATTATTTTATGAAATATAAATACATACGTGTCTCGTCGTATTGCTATCCTCTTCTATATATATGGGAATATCCAATTTGTCGCTTAGAAGTTGTTGTGAGCACATGCTCACAACAACTATTTTTGAAGCACATGCTACAAAACAAGTTTTCTTCGCGGTCTGTTGCATTGTTAGCGGGGTATCTTCTTCTATTTACATGAAATCCCCGTCCTAATATGGGAGAGGGTCCAGAAGGTGGAGTATTTCTTCCTCCTCTGGGTACGGATACACTTAACTCGGAAGCATCTGACCACGTTGCGGCACTAGGACGTTGTGCTAGGACACTTGTTGCAGATATTCCTTGCATGGTTGGTGCCAAGTTTGGTTGTTAATTGTAAATTTCAATACATGTTGAACCTGAAATCAATTGTTTTATACAATGTTTTATGCTCAATATACAATTATAATACTTATAATATTATAATACACTTATATTATAATACACTTTATACTTATAATACACTTAATTCACTTATTAACACTTATAATACACTTAACTCGGAAGCATCTGACCACGTTGCGGCACTAGGACGTTGTGCTAGGACACTTGTTGCAGATATTCCTTGCATGGTTGGTGCCAAGGTTGGTTGTTAATTGTAAATTTCAATACATGTTGAACCTGAAATCAATTGTTTTATACCTCTATCATTTACACATTGAAGCACTTGAAGCACATGCTACAAAACAAGTTTTCTTCGCGGTCTGTTGCATTGTTAGCGGGGTATCTTTTTCTATTTACATGAAATCCCCGTCCTAATATGGGAGAGGGTCCAGAAGGTCGAGTATTTCTTCCTCCTCTGGGTACGGATACACTTAACTCGGAAGCATCTGACCACGTTGCGGCACTAGGACGTTGTGCTAGGACACTTGTTGCAGATATTCCTTGCATGGTTGGTGCCAAGGTTGGTTGTTAATTGTAAATTTCAATACATGTTGAACCTGAAATCAATTGTTTTATACAATGTTTTATGCTCAATATACAATTATACTACAATTATAATACTTATAATAATTATAATACAATAATAATACTTATAATAATTATAATACAATAATAATAATAATATTATAATACAATTAGACAATTATATGCTCATTATACAATGAAATCAATTGTTTTATGCTCACAACAACTATTTTTGAAGCACATGCTACAAAACAAGTTTTCTTCGCGGTCTGTTGCATTGTTAGCGAGGTATCTTCTTCTATTTACATGAAATCCCCGTCCTAATATGGGAGAGGGTCCAGAAGGTGGAGTATTTCTTACTTCTCTGGGTACGGATACACTTAACTCGGAAGCATCTGACCACGTTGCGGCACTAGGACGTTGTGCTAGGACACTTGTTGCAGATATTCCTTGCATGGTTGGTGCCAAGGTTGGATGTTAATTGTAAATTTCAATACATGTTGAACCTGAAATCAATTGTTTTATACAATGTTTTATGCTCAATATACAATTATAATACTTATAATATTATAATACACTTATATTATAATACACTTTATACTTATAATACACTTAATTCACTTATTAACACTTATAACTTATTATATAACTTATATTATAATATATAACTTATAACTTATTAACACTTATTAACACTTAATATTATAATACACTTATATTATAATACACTTTATACTTATAATACACTTAATTCACTTATTAACACTTATAATACACTTAACTCGGAAGCATCTGACCACGTTGCGGCACTAGGACGTTGTGCTAGGACACTTGTTGCAGATATTCCTTGCATGGTTGGTGCCAAGGTTGGTTGTTAATTGTAAATTTCAATACATGTTGAACCTGAAATCAATTGTTTTATACCTCTATCATTTACACATTGAAGCACTTGAAGCACATGCTACAAAACAAGTTTTCTTCGCGGTCTGTTGCATTGTTAGCGGGGTATCTTTTTCTATTTACATGAAATCCCCGTCCTAATATGGGAGAGGGTCCAGAAGGTGGAGTATTTCTTCCTCCTCTGGGTACGGATACACTTAACTCGGAAGCATCTGACCACGTTGCGGCACTAGGACGTTGTGCTAGGACACTTGTTGCAGATATTCCTTGCATGGTTGGTGCCAAGGTTGGTTGTTAATTGTAAATTTCAATACATGTTGAACTTGAAATCAATTGTTTTATACAATGTTTTATGCTCAATATACAATTATACTACAATTATAATACTTATAATAATTATAATACAATTATAATAATAATATTATAATACAATTATACAATTATATGCTCATTATACAATGATATCAATTGTTTTATGCTCACAACAACTATTTTTGAAGCACATGCTACAAAACAAGTTTTCTTCGCGGTCTGTTGCATTGTTAGCGGGGTATCTTCTTCTATTTACATGAAATCCCCGTCCTAATATGGGAGAGGGTCCAGAAGGTGGAGTATTTCTTCCTCCTCTGGGTACGGATACACTTAACTCGGAAGCATCTGACCACGTTGCGGCACTAGGACGTTGTGCTAGGACACTTGTTGCAGATATTCCTTGCATGGTTGGTGCCAAGGTTGGTTGTTAATTGTAAATTTCAATACATGTTGAACCTGAAATCAATTGTTTTATACAATGTTTTATGCTCAATATACAATTATAATACTTATAATATTATAATACACTTATATTATAATACACTTTATACTTATAATACACTTAATTCACTTATTAACACTTATAACTTATTATATAACTTATATTATAATATATAACTTATAACTTATTAACACTTATTAACACTTAATATTATAATACACTTATATTATAATACACTTTATACTTATAATACACTTAATTCACTTATTAACACTTATAATACACTTAACTCGGAAGCATCTGACCACGTTGCGGCACTAGGACGTTGTGCTAGGACACTTGTTGCAGATATTCCTTGCATGGTTGGTGCCAAGGTTGGTTGTTAATTGTAAATTTCAATACATGTTGAACCTGAAATCAATTGTTTTATACCTCTATCATTTACACATTGAAGCACTTGAAGCACATGCTACAAAACAAGTTTTCTTCGCGGTCTGTTGCATTGTTAGCGGGGTATCTTTTTCTATTTACATGAAATCCCCGTCCTAATATGGGAGAGGGTCCAGAAGGTGGAGTATTTCTTCCTCCTCTGGGTACGGATACACTTAACTCGGAAGCATCTGACCACGTTGCGGCACTAGGACGTTGTGCTAGGACACTTGTTGCAGATATTCCTTGCATGGTTGGTGCCAAGGTTGGTTGTTAATTGTAAATTTCAATACATGTTGAACTTGAAATCAATTGTTTTATACAATGTTTTATGCTCAATATACAATTATACTACAATTATAATACTTATAATAATTATAATACAATTATAATAATAATATTATAATACAATTATACAATTATATGCTCATTATACAATGATATCAATTGTTTTATGCTCACAACAACTATTTTTGAAGCACATGCTACAAAACAAGTTTTCTTCGCGGTCTGTTGCATTGTTAGCGGGGTATCTTCTTCTATTTACATGAAATCCCCGTCCTAATATGGGAGAGGGTCCAGAAGGTGGAGTATTTCTTCCTCCTCTGGGTACGGATACACTTAACTCGGAAGCATCTGACCACGTTGCGGCACTAGGACGTTGTGCTAGGACACTTGTTGCAGATATTCCTTGCATGGTTGGTGCCAAGGTTGGTTGTTAATTGTAAATTTCAATACATGTTGAACCTGAAATCAATTGTTTTATACAATGTTTTATGCTCAATATACAATTATAATACTTATAATATTATAATACACTTATATTATAATACACTTTATACTTATAATACACTTAATTCACTTATTAACACTTATAATACACTTAACTCGGAAGCATCTGACCACGTTGCGGCACTAGGACGTTGTGCTAGGACACTTGTTGCAGATATTCCTTGCATGGTTGGTGCCAAGGTTGGTTGTTAATTGTAAATTTCAATACATGTTGAACCTGAAATCAATTGTTTTATACCTCTATCATTTACACATTGAAGCACTTGAAGCACATGCTACAAAACAAGTTTTCTTCGCGGTCTGTTGCATTGTTAGCGGGGTATCTTTTTCTATTTACATGAAATCCCCGTCCTAATATGGGAGAGGGTCCAGAAGGTCGAGTATTTCTTCCTCCTCTGGGTACGGATACACTTAACTCGGAAGCATCTGACCACGTTGCGGCACTAGGACGTTGTGCTAGGACACTTGTTGCAGATATTCCTTGCATGGTTGGTGCCAAGGTTGGTTGTTAATTGTAAATTTCAATACATGTTGAACCTGAAATCAATTGTTTTATACAATGTTTTATGCTCAATATACAATTATACTACAATTATAATACTTATAATAATTATATTACAATTATAATAATAATATTATAATACAATTATACAATTATATGCTCATTATACAATGAAATCAATTGTTTTATGCTCACAACAACTATTTTTGAAGCACATGCTACAAAACAAGTTTTCTTCGCGGTCTGTTGCATTGTTAGCGGTGTATCTTCTTCTATTTACATGAAATCCCCGTCCTAATATGGGAGAGGGTCCAGAAGGTGGAGTATTTCTTCCTCCTCTGGGTACGGATACACTTAACTCGGAAGCATCTGACCACGTTGCGGCACTAGGACGTTGTGCTAGGACACTTGTTGCAGATATTCCTTGCATGGTTGGTGCCAAGGTTGGTTGTTAATTGTAAATTTCAATACATGTTGAACCTGAAATCAATTGTTTTATACAATGTTTTATGCTCAATATACAATTATACTACAATTATAATACTTATAATAATTATAATACAATTATACAATTATATGCTCATTATACAATGAAATCAATTGTTTTATGCTCACAACAACTATTTTTGAAGCACATGCTACAAAACAAGTTTTCTTCGCGGTCTGTTGCATTGTTAGCGGGGTATCTTCTTCTATTTACATGAAATCCCCGTCCTAATATGGGAGAGGGTCCAGAAGGTGGAGTATTTCTTCCTCCTCTGGGTACGGATACACTTAACTCGGAAGCATCTGACCACGTTGCGGCACTAGGACGTTGTGCTAGGACACTTGTTGCAGATATTCCTTGCATGGTTGGTGCCAAGGTTGGTTGTTAATTGTAAATTTCAATACATGTTGAACCTGAAATCAATTGTTTTATACAATGTTTTATGCTCAATATACAATTATACTACAATTATAATACTTATAATAATTATAATACAATTATACAATTATATGCTCATTATACAATGAAATCAATTGTTTTATGCTCACAACAACTATTTTTGAAGCACATGCTACAAAACAAGTTTTCTTCGCGGTCTGTTGCATTGTTAGCGGGGTATCTTCTTCTATTTACATGAAATCCCCGTCCTAATATGGGAGAGGGTCCAGAAGGTGGAGTATTTCTTCCTCCTCTGGGTACGGATACACTTAACTCGGAAGCATCTGACCACGTTGCGGCACTAGGACGTTGTGCTAGGACACTTGTTGCAGATATTCCTTGCATGGTTGGTGCCATAGTTGGTTGTTAATTGTAAATTTCAATACATGTTGAACCTGAAATCAATTGTTTTATACCTCTATCATTTACACATTGAAGCACATGCTACAAAACAAGTTTTCTTCGCGGTCTGTTGCATTGTTAGCGGGGTATCTTCTTCTATTTACATGAAATCCCCGTCCTAATATGGGAGAGGGTCCAGAAGGTGGAGTATTTCTTCCTCCTCTGGGTACGGATACACTTAACTCGGAAGCATCTGACCACGTTGCGGCACTAGGACGTTGTGCTAGGACACTTGTTGCAGATATTCCTTGCATGGTTGGTGCCAAGGTTGGTTGTTAATTGTAAATTTCAATACATGTTGAACCTGAAATCAATTGTTTTATACAATGTTTTATGCTCAATATACAATTATACTACAATTATAATACTTATAATAATTATAATACAATTATACAATTATATGCTCATTATACAATGAAATCAATTGTTTTATGCTCACAACAACTATTTTTGAAGCACATGCTACAAAACAAGTTTTCTTCGCGGTCTGTTGCATTGTTAGCGGGGTATCTTCTTCTATTTACATGAAATCCCCGTCCTAATATGGGAGAGGGTCCAGAAGGTGGAGTATTTCTTCCTCCTCTGGGTACGGATACACTTAACTCGGAAGGATCTGACCACGTTGCGGCACTAGGACGTTGTGCTAGGACACTTGTTGCAGATATTCCTTGCATGGTTGGTGCCAAGGTTGGTTGTTAATTGTAAATTTCAATACATGTTGAACCTGAAATCAATTGTTTTATACAATGTTTTATGCTCAATATACAATTATACTACAATTATAATACTTATAATAATTATAATACAATTATACAATTATATGCTCATTATACAATGAAATCAATTGTTTTATGCTCACAACAACTATTTTTGAAGCACATGCTACAAAACAAGTTTTCTTCGCGGTCTGTTGCATTGTTAGCGGGGTATCTTCTTCTATTTACATGAAATCCCCGTCCTAATATGGGAGAGGGTCCAGAAGGTGGAGTATTTCTTCCTCCTCTGGGTACGGATACACTTAACTCAGAAGGATCTGACCACGTTGCGGCACTAGGACGTTGTGCTAGGACACTTGTTGCAGATATTCCTTGCATGGTTGGTGCCATAGTTGGTTGTTAATTGTAAATTTCAATACATGTTGAACCTGAAATCAATTGTTTTATACCTCTATCATTTACACATTGAAGCACATGCTACAAAACAAGTTTTCTTCGCGGTCTGTTGCATTGTTAGCGGGGTATCTTCTTCTATTTACATGAAATCCCCGTCCTAATATGGGAGAGGGTCCAGAAGGTGGAGTATTTCTTCCTCCTCTGGGTACGGATACACTTAACTCGGAAGCATCTGACCACGTTGCGGCACTAGGACGTTGTGCTAGGACACTTGTTGCAGATATTCCTTGCATGGTTGGTGCCAAGTTTGGTTGTTAATTGTAAATTTCAATACATGTTGAACCTGAAATCAATTGTTTTATACAATGTTTTATGCTCAATATACAATTATAATACTTATAATATTATAATACACTTATATTATAATACACTTTATACTTATAATACACTTAATTCACTTATTAACACTTATAATACACTTAACTCGGAAGCATCTGACCACGTTGCGGCACTAGGACGTTGTGCTAGGACACTTGTTGCAGATATTCCTTGCATGGTTGGTGCCAAGGTTGGTTGTTAATTGTAAATTTCAATACATGTTGAACCTGAAATCAATTGTTTTATACAATGTTTTATGCTCAATATACAATTATAATACTTATAATATTATAATACACTTATATTATAATACACTTTATACTTATAATACACTTAATTCACTTATTAACACTTATAACTTATTATATAACTTATATTATAATATATAACTTATAACTTATTAACACTTATTAACACTTAATATTATAATACACTTATATTATAATACACTTTATACTTATAATACACTTAATTCACTTATTAACACTTATAATACACTTAACTCGGAAGCATCTGACCACGTTGCGGCACTAGGACGTTGTGCTAGGACACTTGTTGCAGATATTCCTTGCATGGTTGGTGCCAAGGTTGGTTGTTAATTGTAAATTTCAATACATGTTGAACCTGAAATCAATTGTTTTATACCTCTATCATTTACACATTGAAGCACTTGAAGCACATGCTACAAAACAAGTTTTCTTCGCGGTCTGTTGCATTGTTAGCGGGGTATCTTTTTCTATTTACATGAAATCCCCGTCCTAATATGGGAGAGGGTCCAGAAGGTGGAGTATTTCTTCCTCCTCTGGGTACGGATACACTTAACTCGGAAGCATCTGACCACGTTGCGGCACTAGGACGTTGTGCTAGGACACTTGTTGCAGATATTCCTTGCATGGTTGGTGCCAAGTTTGGTTGTTAATTGTAAATTTCAATACATGTTGAACCTGAAATCAATTGTTTTATACAATGTTTTATGCTCAATATACAATTATAATACTTATAATATTATAATACACTTATATTATAATACACTTTATACTTATAATACACTTAATTCACTTATTAACACTTATAATACACTTAACTCGGAAGCATCTGACCACGTTGCGGCACTAGGACGTTGTGCTAGGACACTTGTTGCAGATATTCCTTGCATGGTTGGTGCCATAGTTGGTTGTTAATTGTAAATTTCAATACATGTTGAACCTGAAATCAATTGTTTTATACCTCTATCATTTACACATTGAAGCACATGCTACAAAACAAGTTTTCTTCGCGGTCTGTTGCATTGTTAGCGGGGTATCTTCTTCTATTTACATGAAATCCCCGTCCTAATATGGGAGAGGGTCCAGAAGGTGGAGTATTTCTTCCTCCTCTGGGTACGGATACACTTAACTCGGAAGCATCTGACCACGTTGCGGCACTAGGACGTTGTGCTAGGACACTTGTTGCAGATATTCCTTGCATGGTTGGTGCCAAGGTTGGTTGTTAATTGTAAATTTCAATACATGTTGAACCTGAAATCAATTGTTTTATACAATGTTTTATGCTCAATATACAATTATACTACAATTATAATACTTATAATAATTATAATACAATTATACAATTATATGCTCATTATACAATGAAATCAATTGTTTTATGCTCACAACAACTATTTTTGAAGCACATGCTACAAAACAAGTTTTCTTCGCGGTCTGTTGCATTGTTAGCGGGGTATCTTCTTCTATTTACATGAAATCCCCGTCCTAATATGGGAGAGGGTCCAGAAGGTGGAGTATTTCTTCCTCCTCTGGGTACGGATACACTTAACTCGGAAGGATCTGACCACGTTGCGGCACTAGGACGTTGTGCTAGGACACTTGTTGCAGATATTCCTTGCATGGTTGGTGCCAAGGTTGGTTGTTAATTGTAAATTTCAATACATGTTGAACCTGAAATCAATTGTTTTATACAATGTTTTATGCTCAATATACAATTATACTACAATTATAATACTTATAATAATTATAATACAATTATACAATTATATGCTCATTATACAATGAAATCAATTGTTTTATGCTCACAACAACTATTTTTGAAGCACATGCTACAAAACAAGTTTTCTTCGCGGTCTGTTGCATTGTTAGCGGGGTATCTTCTTCTATTTACATGAAATCCCCGTCCTAATATGGGAGAGGGTCCAGAAGGTGGAGTATTTCTTCCTCCTCTGGGTACGGATACACTTAACTCAGAAGGATCTGACCACGTTGCGGCACTAGGACGTTGTGCTAGGACACTTGTTGCAGATATTCCTTGCATGGTTGGTGCCATAGTTGGTTGTTAATTGTAAATTTCAATACATGTTGAACCTGAAATCAATTGTTTTATACCTCTATCATTTACACATTGAAGCACATGCTACAAAACAAGTTTTCTTCGCGGTCTGTTGCATTGTTAGCGGGGTATCTTCTTCTATTTACATGAAATCCCCGTCCTAATATGGGAGAGGGTCCAGAAGGTGGAGTATTTCTTCCTCCTCTGGGTACGGATACACTTAACTCGGAAGCATCTGACCACGTTGCGGCACTAGGACGTTGTGCTAGGACACTTGTTGCAGATATTCCTTGCATGGTTGGTGCCAAGGTTGGTTGTTAATTGTAAATTTCAATACATGTTGAACCTGAAATCAATTGTTTTATACAATGTTTTATGCTCAATATACAATTATAATACTTATAATATTATAATACACTTATATTATAATACACTTTATACTTATAATACACTTAATTCACTTATTAACACTTATAACTTATTATATAACTTATATTATAATATATAACTTATAACTTATTAACACTTATTAACACTTAATATTATAATACACTTATATTATAATACACTTTATACTTATAATACACTTAATTCACTTATTAACACTTATAATACACTTAACTCGGAAGCATCTGACCACGTTGCGGCACTAGGACGTTGTGCTAGGACACTTGTTGCAGATATTCCTTGCATGGTTGGTGCCAAGGTTGGTTGTTAATTGTAAATTTCAATACATGTTGAACCTGAAATCAATTGTTTTATACCTCTATCATTTACACATTGAAGCACTTGAAGCACATGCTACAAAACAAGTTTTCTTCGCGGTCTGTTGCATTGTTAGCGGGGTATCTTTTTCTATTTACATGAAATCCCCGTCCTAATATGGGAGAGGGTCCAGAAGGTGGAGTATTTCTTCCTCCTCTGGGTACGGATACACTTAACTCGGAAGCATCTGACCACGTTGCGGCACTAGGACGTTGTGCTAGGACACTTGTTGCAGATATTCCTTGCATGGTTGGTGCCAAGTTTGGTTGTTAATTGTAAATTTCAATACATGTTGAACCTGAAATCAATTGTTTTATACAATGTTTTATGCTCAATATACAATTATAATACTTATAATATTATAATACACTTATATTATAATACACTTTATACTTATAATACACTTAATTCACTTATTAACACTTATAATACACTTAACTCGGAAGCATCTGACCACGTTGCGGCACTAGGACGTTGTGCTAGGACACTTGTTGCAGATATTCCTTGCATGGTTGGTGCCAAGGTTGGTTGTTAATTGTAAATTTCAATACATGTTGAACCTGAAATCAATTGTTTTATACCTCTATCATTTACACATTGAAGCACTTGAAGCACATGCTACAAAACAAGTTTTCTTCGCGGTCTGTTGCATTGTTAGCGGGGTATCTTTTTCTATTTACATGAAATCCCCGTCCTAATATGGGAGAGGGTCCAGAAGGTCGAGTATTTCTTCCTCCTCTGGGTACGGATACACTTAACTCGGAAGCATCTGACCACGTTGCGGCACTAGGACGTTGTGCTAGGACACTTGTTGCAGATATTCCTTGCATGGTTGGTGCCAAGGTTGGTTGTTAATTGTAAATTTCAATACATGTTGAACTTGAAATCAATTGTTTTATACAATGTTTTATGCTCAATATACAATTATACTACAATTATAATACTTATAATAATTATAATACAATTATAATAATAATATTATAATACAATTATACAATTATATGCTCATTATACAATGATATCAATTGTTTTATGCTCACAACAACTATTTTTGAAGCACATGCTACAAAACAAGTTTTCTTCGCGGTCTGTTGCATTGTTAGCGGGGTATCTTCTTCTATTTACATGAAATCCCCGTCCTAATATGGGAGAGGGTCCAGAAGGTGGAGTATTTCTTCCTCCTCTGGGTACGGATACACTTAACTCGGAAGCATCTGACCACGTTGCGGCACTAGGACGTTGTGCTAGGACACTTGTTGCAGATATTCCTTGCATGGTTGGTGCCAAGGTTGGTTGTTAATTGTAAATTTCAATACATGTTGAACCTGAAATCAATTGTTTTATACAATGTTTTATGCTCAATATACAATTATAATACTTATAATATTATAATACACTTATATTATAATACACTTTATACTTATAATACACTTAATTCACTTATTAACACTTATAATACACTTAACTCGGAAGCATCTGACCACGTTGCGGCACTAGGACGTTGTGCTAGGACACTTGTTGCAGATATTCCTTGCATGGTTGGTGCCAAGGTTGGTTGTTAATTGTAAATTTCAATACATGTTGAACCTGAAATCAATTGTTTTATACAATGTTTTATGCTCAATATACAATTATACTACAATTATAATACTTATAATAATTATATTACAATTATAATAATAATATTATAATACAATTATACAATTATATGCTCATTATACAATGAAATCAATTGTTTTATGCTCACAACAACTATTTTTGAAGCACATGCTACAAAACAAGTTTTCTTCGCGGTCTGTTGCATTGTTAGCGGTGTATCTTCTTCTATTTACATGAAATCCCCGTCCTAATATGGGAGAGGGTCCAGAAGGTGGAGTATTTCTTCCTCCTCTGGGTACGGATACACTTAACTCGGAAGCATCTGACCACGTTGCGGCACTAGGACGTTGTGCTAGGACACTTGTTGCAGATATTCCTTGCATGGTTGGTGCCAAGGTTGGTTGTTAATTGTAAATTTCAATACATGTTGAACCTGAAATCAATTGTTTTATACAATGTTTTATGCTCAATATACAATTATACTACAATTATAATACTTATAATAATTATAATACAATTATACAATTATATGCTCATTATACAATGAAATCAATTGTTTTATGCTCACAACAACTATTTTTGAAGCACATGCTACAAAACAAGTTTTCTTCGCGGTCTGTTGCATTGTTAGCGGGGTATCTTCTTCTATTTACATGAAATCCCCGTCCTAATATGGGAGAGGGTCCAGAAGGTGGAGTATTTCTTCCTCCTCTGGGTACGGATACACTTAACTCGGAAGCATCTGACCACGTTGCGGCACTAGGACGTTGTGCTAGGACACTTGTTGCAGATATTCCTTGCATGGTTGGTGCCAAGGTTGGTTGTTAATTGTAAATTTCAATACATGTTGAACCTGAAATCAATTGTTTTATACAATGTTTTATGCTCAATATACAATTATACTACAATTATAATACTTATAATAATTATAATACAATTATACAATTATATGCTCATTATACAATGATATCAATTGTTTTATGCTCACAACAACTATTTTTGAAGCACATGCTACAAAACAAGTTTTCTTCGCGGTCTGTTGCATTGTTAGCGGGGTATCTTCTTCTATTTACATGAAATCCCCGTCCTAATATGGGAGAGGGTCCAGAAGGTGGAGTATTTCTTCCTCCTCTGGGTACGGATACACTTAACTCGGAAGCATCTGACCACGTTGCGGCACTAGGACGTTGTGCTAGGACACTTGTTGCAGATATTCCTTGCATGGTTGGTGCCATAGTTGGTTGTTAATTGTAAATTTCAATACATGTTGAACCTGAAATCAATTGTTTTATACCTCTATCATTTACACATTGAAGCACATGCTACAAAACAAGTTTTCTTCGCGGTCTGTTGCATTGTTAGCGGGGTATCTTCTTCTATTTACATGAAATCCCCGTCCTAATATGGGAGAGGGTCCAGAAGGTGGAGTATTTCTTCCTCCTCTGGGTACGGATACACTTAACTCGGAAGCATCTGACCACGTTGCGGCACTAGGACGTTGTGCTAGGACACTTGTTGCAGATATTCCTTGCATGGTTGGTGCCAAGGTTGGTTGTTAATTGTAAATTTCAATACATGTTGAACCTGAAATCAATTGTTTTATACAATGTTTTATGCTCAATATACAATTATACTACAATTATAATACTTATAATAATTATAATACAATTATACAATTATATGCTCATTATACAATGAAATCAATTGTTTTATGCTCACAACAACTATTTTTGAAGCACATGCTACAAAACAAGTTTTCTTCGCGGTCTGTTGCATTGTTAGCGGGGTATCTTCTTCTATTTACATGAAATCCCCGTCCTAATATGGGAGAGGGTCCAGAAGGTGGAGTATTTCTTCCTCCTCTGGGTACGGATACACTTAACTCGGAAGGATCTGACCACGTTGCGGCACTAGGACGTTGTGCTAGGACACTTGTTGCAGATATTCCTTGCATGGTTGGTGCCAAGGTTGGTTGTTAATTGTAAATTTCAATACATGTTGAACCTGAAATCAATTGTTTTATACAATGTTTTATGCTCAATATACAATTATACTACAATTATAATACTTATAATAATTATAATACAATTATACAATTATATGCTCATTATACAATGAAATCAATTGTTTTATGCTCACAACAACTATTTTTGAAGCACATGCTACAAAACAAGTTTTCTTCGCGGTCTGTTGCATTGTTAGCGGGGTATCTTCTTCTATTTACATGAAATCCCCGTCCTAATATGGGAGAGGGTCCAGAAGGTGGAGTATTTCTTCCTCCTCTGGGTACGGATACACTTAACTCGGAAGGATCTGACCACGTTGCGGCACTAGGACGTTGTGCTAGGACACTTGTTGCAGATATTCCTTGCATGGTTGGTGCCATAGTTGGTTGTTAATTGTAAATTTCAATACATGTTGAACCTGAAATCAATTGTTTTATACCTCTATCATTTACACATTGAAGCACATGCTACAAAACAAGTTTTCTTCGCGGTCTGTTGCATTGTTAGCGGGGTATCTTCTTCTATTTACATGAAATCCCCGTCCTAATATGGGAGAGGGTCCAGAAGGTGGAGTATTTCTTCCTCCTCTGGGTACGGATACACTTAACTCGGAAGCATCTGACCACGTTGCGGCACTAGGACGTTGTGCTAGGACACTTGTTGCAGATATTCCTTGCATGGTTGGTGCCAAGGTTGGTTGTTAATTGTAAATTTCAATACATGTTGAACCTGAAATCAATTGTTTTATACAATGTTTTATGCTCAATATACAATTATAATACTTATAATATTATAATACACTTATATTATAATACACTTTATACTTATAATACACTTAATTCACTTATTAACACTTATAACTTATTATATAACTTATATTATAATATATAACTTATAACTTATTAACACTTATTAACACTTAATATTATAATACACTTATATTATAATACACTTTATACTTATAATACACTTAATTCACTTATTAACACTTATAATACACTTAACTCGGAAGCATCTGACCACGTTGCGGCACTAGGACGTTGTGCTAGGACACTTGTTGCAGATATTCCTTGCATGGTTGGTGCCAAGGTTGGTTGTTAATTGTAAATTTCAATACATGTTGAACCTGAAATCAATTGTTTTATACCTCTATCATTTACACATTGAAGCACTTGAAGCACATGCTACAAAACAAGTTTTCTTCGCGGTCTGTTGCATTGTTAGCGGGGTATCTTTTTCTATTTACATGAAATCCCCGTCCTAATATGGGAGAGGGTCCAGAAGGTGGAGTATTTCTTCCTCCTCTGGGTACGGATACACTTAACTCGGAAGCATCTGACCACGTTGCGGCACTAGGACGTTGTGCTAGGACACTTGTTGCAGATATTCCTTGCATGGTTGGTGCCAAGGTTGGTTGTTAATTGTAAATTTCAATACATGTTGAACTTGAAATCAATTGTTTTATACAATGTTTTATGCTCAATATACAATTATACTACAATTATAATACTTATAATAATTATAATACAATTATAATAATAATATTATAATACAATTATACAATTATATGCTCATTATACAATGATATCAATTGTTTTATGCTCACAACAACTATTTTTGAAGCACATGCTACAAAACAAGTTTTCTTCGCGGTCTGTTGCATTGTTAGCGGGGTATCTTCTTCTATTTACATGAAATCCCCGTCCTAATATGGGAGAGGGTCCAGAAGGTGGAGTATTTCTTCCTCCTCTGGGTACGGATACACTTAACTCGGAAG
The DNA here is from genome assembly GCA_932274525.1 of Podabrus alpinus. Lineage (NCBI taxonomy): Eukaryota > Metazoa > Arthropoda > Insecta > Coleoptera > Cantharidae > Podabrus > Podabrus alpinus. The sequence goes on from OW026455.1 coordinate 12,568,706, forward strand.
CATCTGACCACGTTGCGGCACTAGGACGTTGTGCTAGGACACTTGTTGCAGATATTCCTTGCATGGTTGGTGCCAAGGTTGGTTGTTAATTGTAAATTTCAATACATGTTGAACCTGAAATCAATTGTTTTATACAATGTTTTATGCTCAATATACAATTATAATACTTATAATATTATAATACACTTATATTATAATACACTTTATACTTATAATACACTTAATTCACTTATTAACACTTATAACTTATTATATAACTTATATTATAATATATAACTTATTAACACTTATTAACACTTAATATTATAATACACTTATATTATAATACACTTTATACTTATAATACACTTAATTCACTTATTAACACTTATAATACACTTAACTCGGAAGCATCTGACCACGTTGCGGCACTAGGACGTTGTGCTAGGACACTTGTTGCAGATATTCCTTGCATGGTTGGTGCCAAGGTTGGTTGTTAATTGTAAATTTCAATACATGTTGAACCTGAAATCAATTGTTTTATACCTCTATCATTTACACATTGAAGCACTTGAAGCACATGCTACAAAACAAGTTTTCTTCGCGGTCTGTTGCATTGTTAGCGGGGTATCTTTTTCTATTTACATGAAATCCCCGTCCTAATATGGGAGAGGGTCCAGAAGGTGGAGTATTTCTTCCTCCTCTGGGTACGGATACACTTAACTCGGAAGCATCTGACCACGTTGCGGCACTAGGACGTTGTGCTAGGACACTTGTTGCAGATATTCCTTGCATGGTTGGTGCCAAGGTTGGTTGTTAATTGTAAATTTCAATACATGTTGAACTTGAAATCAATTGTTTTATACAATGTTTTATGCTCAATATACAATTATACTACAATTATAATACTTATAATAATTATAATACAATTATAATAATAATATTATAATACAATTATACAATTATATGCTCATTATACAATGATATCAATTGTTTTATGCTCACAACAACTATTTTTGAAGCACATGCTACAAAACAAGTTTTCTTCGCGGTCTGTTGCATTGTTAGCGGGGTATCTTCTTCTATTTACATGAAATCCCCGTCCTAATATGGGAGAGGGTCCAGAAGGTGGAGTATTTCTTCCTCCTCTGGGTACGGATACACTTAACTCGGAAGCATCTGACCACGTTGCGGCACTAGGACGTTGTGCTAGGACACTTGTTGCAGATATTCCTTGCATGGTTGGTGCCAAGGTTGGTTGTTAATTGTAAATTTCAATACATGTTGAACCTGAAATCAATTGTTTTATACAATGTTTTATGCTCAATATACAATTATAATACTTATAATATTATAATACACTTATATTATAATACACTTTATACTTATAATACACTTAATTCACTTATTAACACTTATAACTTATTATATAACTTATATTATAATATATAACTTATAACTTATTAACACTTATTAACACTTAATATTATAATACACTTATATTATAATACACTTTATACTTATAATACACTTAATTCACTTATTAACACTTATAATACACTTAACTCGGAAGCATCTGACCACGTTGCGGCACTAGGACGTTGTGCTAGGACACTTGTTGCAGATATTCCTTGCATGGTTGGTGCCAAGGTTGGTTGTTAATTGTAAATTTCAATACATGTTGAACCTGAAATCAATTGTTTTATACCTCTATCATTTACACATTGAAGCACTTGAAGCACATGCTACAAAACAAGTTTTCTTCGCGGTCTGTTGCATTGTTAGCGGGGTATCTTTTTCTATTTACATGAAATCCCCGTCCTAATATGGGAGAGGGTCCAGAAGGTGGAGTATTTCTTCCTCCTCTGGGTACGGATACACTTAACTCGGAAGCATCTGACCACGTTGCGGCACTAGGACGTTGTGCTAGGACACTTGTTGCAGATATTCCTTGCATGGTTGGTGCCAAGGTTGGTTGTTAATTGTAAATTTCAATACATGTTGAACTTGAAATCAATTGTTTTATACAATGTTTTATGCTCAATATACAATTATACTACAATTATAATACTTATAATAATTATAATACAATTATAATAATAATATTATAATACAATTATACAATTATATGCTCATTATACAATGATATCAATTGTTTTATGCTCACAACAACTATTTTTGAAGCACATGCTACAAAACAAGTTTTCTTCGCGGTCTGTTGCATTGTTAGCGGGGTATCTTCTTCTATTTACATGAAATCCCCGTCCTAATATGGGAGAGGGTCCAGAAGGTGGAGTATTTCTTCCTCCTCTGGGTACGGATACACTTAACTCGGAAGCATCTGACCACGTTGCGGCACTAGGACGTTGTGCTAGGACACTTGTTGCAGATATTCCTTGCATGGTTGGTGCCAAGGTTGGTTGTTAATTGTAAATTTCAATACATGTTGAACCTGAAATCAATTGTTTTATACAATGTTTTATGCTCAATATACAATTATAATACTTATAATATTATAATACACTTATATTATAATACACTTTATACTTATAATACACTTAATTCACTTATTAACACTTATAACTTATTATATAACTTATATTATAATATATAACTTATAACTTATTAACACTTATTAACACTTAATATTATAATACACTTATATTATAATACACTTTATACTTATAATACACTTAATTCACTTATTAACACTTATAATACACTTAACTCGGAAGCATCTGACCACGTTGCGGCACTAGGACGTTGTGCTAGGACACTTGTTGCAGATATTCCTTGCATGGTTGGTGCCAAGGTTGGTTGTTAATTGTAAATTTCAATACATGTTGAACCTGAAATCAATTGTTTTATACCTCTATCATTTACACATTGAAGCACTTGAAGCACATGCTACAAAACAAGTTTTCTTCGCGGTCTGTTGCATTGTTAGCGGGGTATCTTTTTCTATTTACATGAAATCCCCGTCCTAATATGGGAGAGGGTCCAGAAGGTGGAGTATTTCTTCCTCCTCTGGGTACGGATACACTTAACTCGGAAGCATCTGACCACGTTGCGGCACTAGGACGTTGTGCTAGGACACTTGTTGCAGATATTCCTTGCATGGTTGGTGCCAAGGTTGGTTGTTAATTGTAAATTTCAATACATGTTGAACCTGAAATCAATTGTTTTATACCTCTATCATTTACACATTGAAGCACTTGAAGCACATGCTACAAAACAAGTTTTCTTCGCGGTCTGTTGCATTGTTAGCGGGGTATCTTTTTCTATTTACATGAAATCCCCGTCCTAATATGGGAGAGGGTCCAGAAGGTGGAGTATTTCTTCCTCCTCTGGGTACGGATACACTTAACTCGGAAGCATCTGACCACGTTGCGGCACTAGGACGTTGTGCTAGGACACTTGTTGCAGATATTCCTTGCATGGTTGGTGCCAAGGTTGGTTGTTAATTGTAAATTTCAATACATGTTGAACTTGAAATCAATTGTTTTATACAATGTTTTATGCTCAATATACAATTATACTACAATTATAATACTTATAATAATTATAATACAATTATAATAATAATATTATAATACAATTATACAATTATATGCTCATTATACAATGATATCAATTGTTTTATGCTCACAACAACTATTTTTGAAGCACATGCTACAAAACAAGTTTTCTTCGCGGTCTGTTGCATTGTTAGCGGGGTATCTTCTTCTATTTACATGAAATCCCCGTCCTAATATGGGAGAGGGTCCAGAAGGTGGAGTATTTCTTCCTCCTCTGGGTACGGATACACTTAACTCGGAAGCATCTGACCACGTTGCGGCACTAGGACGTTGTGCTAGGACACTTGTTGCAGATATTCCTTGCATGGTTGGTGCCAAGGTTGGTTGTTAATTGTAAATTTCAATACATGTTGAACCTGAAATCAATTGTTTTATACAATGTTTTATGCTCAATATACAATTATAATACTTATAATATTATAATACACTTATATTATAATACACTTTATACTTATAATACACTTAATTCACTTATTAACACTTATAACTTATTATATAACTTATATTATAATATATAACTTATAACTTATTAACACTTATTAACACTTAATATTATAATACACTTATATTATAATACACTTTATACTTATAATACACTTAATTCACTTATTAACACTTATAATACACTTAACTCGGAAGCATCTGACCACGTTGCGGCACTAGGACGTTGTGCTAGGACACTTGTTGCAGATATTCCTTGCATGGTTGGTGCCAAGGTTGGTTGTTAATTGTAAATTTCAATACATGTTGAACCTGAAATCAATTGTTTTATACCTCTATCATTTACACATTGAAGCACTTGAAGCACATGCTACAAAACAAGTTTTCTTCGCGGTCTGTTGCATTGTTAGCGGGGTATCTTTTTCTATTTACATGAAATCCCCGTCCTAATATGGGAGAGGGTCCAGAAGGTGGAGTATTTCTTCCTCCTCTGGGTACGGATACACTTAACTCGGAAGCATCTGACCACGTTGCGGCACTAGGACGTTGTGCTAGGACACTTGTTGCAGATATTCCTTGCATGGTTGGTGCCAAGGTTGGTTGTTAATTGTAAATTTCAATACATGTTGAACTTGAAATCAATTGTTTTATACAATGTTTTATGCTCAATATACAATTATACTACAATTATAATACTTATAATAATTATAATACAATTATAATAATAATATTATAATACAATTATACAATTATATGCTCATTATACAATGATATCAATTGTTTTATGCTCACAACAACTATTTTTGAAGCACATGCTACAAAACAAGTTTTCTTCGCGGTCTGTTGCATTGTTAGCGGGGTATCTTCTTCTATTTACATGAAATCCCCGTCCTAATATGGGAGAGGGTCCAGAAGGTGGAGTATTTCTTCCTCCTCTGGGTACGGATACACTTAACTCGGAAGCATCTGACCACGTTGCGGCACTAGGACGTTGTGCTAGGACACTTGTTGCAGATATTCCTTGCATGGTTGGTGCCAAGGTTGGTTGTTAATTGTAAATTTCAATACATGTTGAACCTGAAATCAATTGTTTTATACCTCTATCATTTACACATTGAAGCACTTGAAGCACATGCTACAAAACAAGTTTTCTTCGCGGTCTGTTGCATTGTTAGCGGGGTATCTTTTTCTATTTACATGAAATCCCCGTCCTAATATGGGAGAGGGTCCAGAAGGTGGAGTATTTCTTCCTCCTCTGGGTACGGATACACTTAACTCGGAAGCATCTGACCACGTTGCGGCACTAGGACGTTGTGCTAGGACACTTGTTGCAGATATTCCTTGCATGGTTGGTGCCAAGGTTGGTTGTTAATTGTAAATTTCAATACATGTTGAACCTGAAATCAATTGTTTTATACCTCTATCATTTACACATTGAAGCACTTGAAGCACATGCTACAAAACAAGTTTTCTTCGCGGTCTGTTGCATTGTTAGCGGGGTATCTTTTTCTATTTACATGAAATCCCCGTCCTAATATGGGAGAGGGTCCAGAAGGTGGAGTATTTCTTCCTCCTCTGGGTACGGATACACTTAACTCGGAAGCATCTGACCACGTTGCGGCACTAGGACGTTGTGCTAGGACACTTGTTGCAGATATTCCTTGCATGGTTGGTGCCAAGGTTGGTTGTTAATTGTAAATTTCAATACATGTTGAACTTGAAATCAATTGTTTTATACAATGTTTTATGCTCAATATACAATTATACTACAATTATAATACTTATAATAATTATAATACAATTATAATAATAATATTATAATACAATTATACAATTATATGCTCATTATACAATGATATCAATTGTTTTATGCTCACAACAACTATTTTTGAAGCACATGCTACAAAACAAGTTTTCTTCGCGGTCTGTTGCATTGTTAGCGGGGTATCTTCTTCTATTTACATGAAATCCCCGTCCTAATATGGGAGAGGGTCCAGAAGGTGGAGTATTTCTTCCTCCTCTGGGTACGGATACACTTAACTCGGAAGCATCTGACCACGTTGCGGCACTAGGACGTTGTGCTAGGACACTTGTTGCAGATATTCCTTGCATGGTTGGTGCCAAGGTTGGTTGTTAATTGTAAATTTCAATACATGTTGAACCTGAAATCAATTGTTTTATACAATGTTTTATGCTCAATATACAATTATAATACTTATAATATTATAATACACTTATATTATAATACACTTTATACTTATAATACACTTAATTCACTTATTAACACTTATAACTTATTATATAACTTATATTATAATATATAACTTATAACTTATTAACACTTATTAACACTTAATATTATAATACACTTATATTATAATACACTTTATACTTATAATACACTTAATTCACTTATTAACACTTATAATACACTTAACTCGGAAGCATCTGACCACGTTGCGGCACTAGGACGTTGTGCTAGGACACTTGTTGCACATATTCCTTGCATGGTTGGTGCCAAGGTTGGTTGTTAATTGTAAATTTCAATACATGTTGAACCTGAAATCAATTGTTTTATACCTCTATCATTTACACATTGAAGCACTTGAAGCACATGCTACAAAACAAGTTTTCTTCGCGGTCTGTTGCATTGTTAGCGGGGTATCTTTTTCTATTTACATGAAATCCCCGTCCTAATATGGGAGAGGGTCCAGAAGGTGGAGTATTTCTTCCTCCTCTGGGTACGGATACACTTAACTCGGAAGCATCTGACCACGTTGCGGCACTAGGACGTTGTGCTAGGACACTTGTTGCAGATATTCCTTGCATGGTTGGTGCCAAGGTTGGTTGTTAATTGTAAATTTCAATACATGTTGAACTTGAAATCAATTGTTTTATACAATGTTTTATGCTCAATATACAATTATACTACAATTATAATACTTATAATAATTATAATACAATTATAATAATAATATTATAATACAATTATACAATTATATGCTCATTATACAATGATATCAATTGTTTTATGCTCACAACAACTATTTTTGAAGCACATGCTACAAAACAAGTTTTCTTCGCGGTCTGTTGCATTGTTAGCGGGGTATCTTCTTCTATTTACATGAAATCCCCGTCCTAATATGGGAGAGGGTCCAGAAGGTGGAGTATTTCTTCCTCCTCTGGGTACGGATACACTTAACTCGGAAGCATCTGACCACGTTGCGGCACTAGGACGTTGTGCTAGGACACTTGTTGCAGATATTCCTTGCATGGTTGGTGCCAAGGTTGGTTGTTAATTGTAAATTTCAATACATGTTGAACCTGAAATCAATTGTTTTATACAATGTTTTATGCTCAATATACAATTATAATACTTATAATATTATAATACACTTATATTATAATACACTTTATACTTATAATACACTTAATTCACTTATTAACACTTATAATACACTTAACTCGGAAGCATCTGACCACGTTGCGGCACTAGGACGTTGTGCTAGGACACTTGTTGCAGATATTCCTTGCATGGTTGGTGCCAAGGTTGGTTGTTAATTGTAAATTTCAATACATGTTGAACCTGAAATCAATTGTTTTATACCTCTATCATTTACACATTGAAGCACTTGAAGCACATGCTACAAAACAAGTTTTCTTCGCGGTCTGTTGCATTGTTAGCGGGGTATCTTTTTCTATTTACATGAAATCCCCGTCCTAATATGGGAGAGGGTCCAGAAGGTCGAGTATTTCTTCCTCCTCTGGGTACGGATACACTTAACTCGGAAGCATCTGACCACGTTGCGGCACTAGGACGTTGTGCTAGGACACTTGTTGCAGATATTCCTTGCATGGTTGGTGCCAAGGTTGGTTGTTAATTGTAAATTTCAATACATGTTGAACCTGAAATCAATTGTTTTATACAATGTTTTATGCTCAATATACAATTATACTACAATTATAATACTTATAATAATTATATTACAATTATAATAATAATATTATAATACAATTATACAATTATATGCTCATTATACAATGAAATCAATTGTTTTATGCTCACAACAACTATTTTTGAAGCACATGCTACAAAACAAGTTTTCTTCGCGGTCTGTTGCATTGTTAGCGGTGTATCTTCTTCTATTTACATGAAATCCCCGTCCTAATATGGGAGAGGGTCCAGAAGGTGGAGTATTTCTTCCTCCTCTGGGTACGGATACACTTAACTCGGAAGCATCTGACCACGTTGCGGCACTAGGACGTTGTGCTAGGACACTTGTTGCAGATATTCCTTGCATGGTTGGTGCCAAGGTTGGTTGTTAATTGTAAATTTCAATACATGTTGAACCTGAAATCAATTGTTTTATACAATGTTTTATGCTCAATATACAATTATACTACAATTATAATACTTATAATAATTATAATACAATTATACAATTATATGCTCATTATACAATGAAATCAATTGTTTTATGCTCACAACAACTATTTTTGAAGCACATGCTACAAAACAAGTTTTCTTCGCGGTCTGTTGCATTGTTAGCGGGGTATCTTCTTCTATTTACATGAAATCCCCGTCCTAATATGGGAGAGGGTCCAGAAGGTGGAGTATTTCTTCCTCCTCTGGGTACGGATACACTTAACTCGGAAGCATCTGACCACGTTGCGGCACTAGGACGTTGTGCTAGGACACTTGTTGCAGATATTCCTTGCATGGTTGGTGCCATAGTTGGTTGTTAATTGTAAATTTCAATACATGTTGAACCTGAAATCAATTGTTTTATACCTCTATCATTTACACATTGAAGCACATGCTACAAAACAAGTTTTCTTCGCGGTCTGTTGCATTGTTAGCGGGGTATCTTCTTCTATTTACATGAAATCCCCGTCCTAATATGGGAGAGGGTCCAGAAGGTGGAGTATTTCTTCCTCCTCTGGGTACGGATACACTTAACTCGGAAGCATCTGACCACGTTGCGGCACTAGGACGTTGTGCTAGGACACTTGTTGCAGATATTCCTTGCATGGTTGGTGCCAAGGTTGGTTGTTAATTGTAAATTTCAATACATGTTGAACCTGAAATCAATTGTTTTATACAATGTTTTATGCTCAATATACAATTATAATACTTATAATATTATAATACACTTATATTATAATACACTTTATACTTATAATACACTTAATTCACTTATTAACACTTATAACTTATTATATAACTTATATTATAATATATAACTTATAACTTATTAACACTTATTAACACTTAATATTATAATACACTTATATTATAATACACTTTATACTTATAATACACTTAATTCACTTATTAACACTTATAATACACTTAACTCGGAAGCATCTGACCACGTTGCGGCACTAGGACGTTGTGCTAGGACACTTGTTGCAGATATTCCTTGCATGGTTGGTGCCAAGGTTGGTTGTTAATTGTAAATTTCAATACATGTTGAACCTGAAATCAATTGTTTTATACCTCTATCATTTACACATTGAAGCACTTGAAGCACATGCTACAAAACAAGTTTTCTTCGCGGTCTGTTGCATTGTTAGCGGGGTATCTTTTTCTATTTACATGAAATCCCCGTCCTAATATGGGAGAGGGTCCAGAAGGTGGAGTATTTCTTCCTCCTCTGGGTACGGATACACTTAACTCGGAAGCATCTGACCACGTTGCGGCACTAGGACGTTGTGCTAGGACACTTGTTGCAGATATTCCTTGCATGGTTGGTGCCAAGGTTGGTTGTTAATTGTAAATTTCAATACATGTTGAACTTGAAATCAATTGTTTTATACAATGTTTTATGCTCAATATACAATTATACTACAATTATAATACTTATAATAATTATAATACAATTATAATAATAATATTATAATACAATTATACAATTATATGCTCATTATACAATGATATCAATTGTTTTATGCTCACAACAACTATTTTTGAAGCACATGCTACAAAACAAGTTTTCTTCGCGGTCTGTTGCATTGTTAGCGGGGTATCTTCTTCTATTTACATGAAATCCCCGTCCTAATATGGGAGAGGGTCCAGAAGGTGGAGTATTTCTTCCTCCTCTGGGTACGGATACACTTAACTCGGAAGCATCTGACCACGTTGCGGCACTAGGACGTTGTGCTAGGACACTTGTTGCAGATATTCCTTGCATGGTTGGTGCCAAGGTTGGTTGTTAATTGTAAATTTCAATACATGTTGAACCTGAAATCAATTGTTTTATACCTCTATCATTTACACATTGAAGCACTTGAAGCACATGCTACAAAACAAGTTTTCTTCGCGGTCTGTTGCATTGTTAGCGGGGTATCTTTTTCTATTTACATGAAATCCCCGTCCTAATATGGGAGAGGGTCCAGAAGGTGGAGTATTTCTTCCTCCTCTGGGTACGGATACACTTAACTCGGAAGCATCTGACCACGTTGCGGCACTAGGACGTTGTGCTAGGACACTTGTTGCAGATATTCCTTGCATGGTTGGTGCCAAGGTTGGTTGTTAATTGTAAATTTCAATACATGTTGAACCTGAAATCAATTGTTTTATACCTCTATCATTTACACATTGAAGCACTTGAAGCACATGCTACAAAACAAGTTTTCTTCGCGGTCTGTTGCATTGTTAGCGGGGTATCTTTTTCTATTTACATGAAATCCCCGTCCTAATATGGGAGAGGGTCCAGAAGGTGGAGTATTTCTTCCTCCTCTGGGTACGGATACACTTAACTCGGAAGCATCTGACCACGTTGCGGCACTAGGACGTTGTGCTAGGACACTTGTTGCAGATATTCCTTGCATGGTTGGTGCCAAGGTTGGTTGTTAATTGTAAATTTCAATACATGTTGAACTTGAAATCAATTGTTTTATACAATGTTTTATGCTCAATATACAATTATACTACAATTATAATACTTATAATAATTATAATACAATTATAATAATAATATTATAATACAATTATACAATTATATGCTCATTATACAATGATATCAATTGTTTTATGCTCACAACAACTATTTTTGAAGCACATGCTACAAAACAAGTTTTCTTCGCGGTCTGTTGCATTGTTAGCGGGGTATCTTCTTCTATTTACATGAAATCCCCGTCCTAATATGGGAGAGGGTCCAGAAGGTGGAGTATTTCTTCCTCCTCTGGGTACGGATACACTTAACTCGGAAGCATCTGACCACGTTGCGGCACTAGGACGTTGTGCTAGGACACTTGTTGCAGATATTCCTTGCATGGTTGGTGCCAAGGTTGGTTGTTAATTGTAAATTTCAATACATGTTGAACCTGAAATCAATTGTTTTATACAATGTTTTATGCTCAATATACAATTATAATACTTATAATATTATAATACACTTATATTATAATACACTTTATACTTATAATACACTTAATTCACTTATTAACACTTATAACTTATTATATAACTTATATTATAATATATAACTTATAACTTATTAACACTTATTAACACTTAATATTATAATACACTTATATTATAATACACTTTATACTTATAATACACTTAATTCACTTATTAACACTTATAATACACTTAACTCGGAAGCATCTGACCACGTTGCGGCACTAGGACGTTGTGCTAGGACACTTGTTGCACATATTCCTTGCATGGTTGGTGCCAAGGTTGGTTGTTAATTGTAAATTTCAATACATGTTGAACCTGAAATCAATTGTTTTATACCTCTATCATTTACACATTGAAGCACTTGAAGCACATGCTACAAAACAAGTTTTCTTCGCGGTCTGTTGCATTGTTAGCGGGGTATCTTTTTCTATTTACATGAAATCCCCGTCCTAATATGGGAGAGGGTCCAGAAGGTGGAGTATTTCTTCCTCCTCTGGGTACGGATACACTTAACTCGGAAGCATCTGACCACGTTGCGGCACTAGGACGTTGTGCTAGGACACTTGTTGCAGATATTCCTTGCATGGTTGGTGCCAAGGTTGGTTGTTAATTGTAAATTTCAATACATGTTGAACTTGAAATCAATTGTTTTATACAATGTTTTATGCTCAATATACAATTATACTACAATTATAATACTTATAATAATTATAATACAATTATAATAATAATATTATAATACAATTATACAATTATATGCTCATTATACAATGATATCAATTGTTTTATGCTCACAACAACTATTTTTGAAGCACATGCTACAAAACAAGTTTTCTTCGCGGTCTGTTGCATTGTTAGCGGGGTATCTTCTTCTATTTACATGAAATCCCCGTCCTAATATGGGAGAGGGTCCAGAAGGTGGAGTATTTCTTCCTCCTCTGGGTACGGATACACTTAACTCGGAAGCATCTGACCACGTTGCGGCACTAGGACGTTGTGCTAGGACACTTGTTGCAGATATTCCTTGCATGGTTGGTGCCAAGGTTGGTTGTTAATTGTAAATTTCAATACATGTTGAACCTGAAATCAATTGTTTTATACAATGTTTTATGCTCAATATACAATTATAATACTTATAATATTATAATACACTTATATTATAATACACTTTATACTTATAATACACTTAATTCACTTATTAACACTTATAATACACTTAACTCGGAAGCATCTGACCACGTTGCGGCACTAGGACGTTGTGCTAGGACACTTGTTGCAGATATTCCTTGCATGGTTGGTGCCAAGGTTGGTTGTTAATTGTAAATTTCAATACATGTTGAACCTGAAATCAATTGTTTTATACCTCTATCATTTACACATTGAAGCACTTGAAGCACATGCTACAAAACAAGTTTTCTTCGCGGTCTGTTGCATTGTTAGCGGGGTATCTTTTTCTATTTACATGAAATCCCCGTCCTAATATGGGAGAGGGTCCAGAAGGTCGAGTATTTCTTCCTCCTCTGGGTACGGATACACTTAACTCGGAAGCATCTGACCACGTTGCGGCACTAGGACGTTGTGCTAGGACACTTGTTGCAGATATTCCTTGCATGGTTGGTGCCAAGGTTGGTTGTTAATTGTAAATTTCAATACATGTTGAACCTGAAATCAATTGTTTTATACAATGTTTTATGCTCAATATACAATTATACTACAATTATAATACTTATAATAATTATATTACAATTATAATAATAATATTATAATACAATTATACAATTATATGCTCATTATACAATGAAATCAATTGTTTTATGCTCACAACAACTATTTTTGAAGCACATGCTACAAAACAAGTTTTCTTCGCGGTCTGTTGCATTGTTAGCGGTGTATCTTCTTCTATTTACATGAAATCCCCGTCCTAATATGGGAGAGGGTCCAGAAGGTGGAGTATTTCTTCCTCCTCTGGGTACGGATACACTTAACTCGGAAGCATCTGACCACGTTGCGGCACTAGGACGTTGTGCTAGGACACTTGTTGCAGATATTCCTTGCATGGTTGGTGCCAAGGTTGGTTGTTAATTGTAAATTTCAATACATGTTGAACCTGAAATCAATTGTTTTATACAATGTTTTATGCTCAATATACAATTATACTACAATTATAATACTTATAATAATTATAATACAATTATACAATTATATGCTCATTATACAATGAAATCAATTGTTTTATGCTCACAACAACTATTTTTGAAGCACATGCTACAAAACAAGTTTTCTTCGCGGTCTGTTGCATTGTTAGCGGGGTATCTTCTTCTATTTACATGAAATCCCCGTCCTAATATGGGAGAGGGTCCAGAAGGTGGAGTATTTCTTCCTCCTCTGGGTACGGATACACTTAACTCGGAAGCATCTGACCACGTTGCGGCACTAGGACGTTGTGCTAGGACACTTGTTGCAGATATTCCTTGCATGGTTGGTGCCATAGTTGGTTGTTAATTGTAAATTTCAATACATGTTGAACCTGAAATCAATTGTTTTATACCTCTATCATTTACACATTGAAGCACATGCTACAAAACAAGTTTTCTTCGCGGTCTGTTGCATTGTTAGCGGGGTATCTTCTTCTATTTACATGAAATCCCCGTCCTAATATGGGAGAGGGTCCAGAAGGTGGAGTATTTCTTCCTCCTCTGGGTACGGATACACTTAACTCGGAAGCATCTGACCACGTTGCGGCACTAGGACGTTGTGCTAGGACACTTGTTGCAGATATTCCTTGCATGGTTGGTGCCAAGGTTGGTTGTTAATTGTAAATTTCAATACATGTTGAACCTGAAATCAATTGTTTTATACAATGTTTTATGCTCAATATACAATTATACTACAATTATAATACTTATAATAATTATAATACAATTATACAATTATATGCTCATTATACAATGAAATCAATTGTTTTATGCTCACAACAACTATTTTTGAAGCACATGCTACAAAACAAGTTTTCTTCGCGGTCTGTTGCATTGTTAGCGGGGTATCTTCTTCTATTTACATGAAATCCCCGTCCTAATATGGGAGAGGGTCCAGAAGGTGGAGTATTTCTTCCTCCTCTGGGTACGGATACACTTAACTCGGAAGGATCTGACCACGTTGCGGCACTAGGACGTTGTGCTAGGACACTTGTTGCAGATATTCCTTGCATGGTTGGTGCCAAGGTTGGTTGTTAATTGTAAATTTCAATACATGTTGAACCTGAAATCAATTGTTTTATACAATGTTTTATGCTCAATATACAATTATACTACAATTATAATACTTATAATAATTATAATACAATTATACAATTATATGCTCATTATACAATGAAATCAATTGTTTTATGCTCACAACAACTATTTTTGAAGCACATGCTACAAAACAAGTTTTCTTCGCGGTCTGTTGCATTGTTAGCGGGGTATCTTCTTCTATTTACATGAAATCCCCGTCCTAATATGGGAGAGGGTCCAGAAGGTGGAGTATTTCTTCCTCCTCTGGGTACGGATACACTTAACTCGGAAGGATCTGACCACGTTGCGGCACTAGGACGTTGTGCTAGGACACTTGTTGCAG
The DNA here is from genome assembly GCA_932274525.1 of Podabrus alpinus. NCBI lineage: Eukaryota > Metazoa > Arthropoda > Insecta > Coleoptera > Cantharidae > Podabrus > Podabrus alpinus. Next base: position 12,583,730 of record OW026455.1, read on the forward strand.
ATATTCCTTGCATGGTTGGTGCCATAGTTGGTTGTTAATTGTAAATTTCAATACATGTTGAACCTGAAATCAATTGTTTTATACCTCTATCATTTACACATTGAAGCACATGCTACAAAACAAGTTTTCTTCGCGGTCTGTTGCATTGTTAGCGGGGTATCTTCTTCTATTTACATGAAATCCCCGTCCTAATATGGGAGAGGGTCCAGAAGGTGGAGTATTTCTTCCTCCTCTGGGTACGGATACACTTAATTCGGAAGCATCTGACCACGTTGCGGCACTAGGACGTTGTGCTAGGACACTTGTTGCAGATATTCCTTGCATGGTTGGTGCCAAGGTTGGTTGTTAATTGTAAATTTCAATACATGTTGAACCTGAAATCAATTGTTTTATACAATGTTTTATGCTCAATATACAATTATAATACTTATAATATTATAATACACTTATATTATAATACACTTTATACTTATAATACACTTAATTCACTTATTAACACTTATAACTTATTATATAACTTATATTATAATATATAACTTATAACTTATTAACACTTATTAACACTTAATATTATAATACACTTATATTATAATACACTTTATACTTATAATACACTTAATTCACTTATTAACACTTATAATACACTTAACTCGGAAGCATCTGACCACGTTGCGGCACTAGGACGTTGTGCTAGGACACTTGTTGCAGATATTCCTTGCATGGTTGGTGCCAAGGTTGGTTGTTAATTGTAAATTTCAAGACATGTTGAACCTGAAATCAATTGTTTTATACCTCTATCATTTACACATTGAAGCACTTGAAGCACATGCTACAAAACAAGTTTTCTTCGCGGTCTGTTGCATTGTTAGCGGGGTATCTTTTTCTATTTACATGAAATCCCCGTCCTAATATGGGAGAGGGTCCAGAAGGTGGAGTATTTCTTCCTCCTCTGGGTACGGATACACTTAACTCGGAAGCATCTGACCACGTTGCGGCACTAGGACGTTGTGCTAGGACACTTGTTGCAGATATTCCTTGCATGGTTGGTGCCAAGGTTGGTTGTTAATTGTAAATTTCAATACATGTTGAACTTGAAATCAATTGTTTTATACAATGTTTTATGCTCAATATACAATTATACTACAATTATAATACTTATAATAATTATAATACAATTATAATAATAATATTATAATACAATTATACAATTATATGCTCATTATACAATGATATCAATTGTTTTATGCTCACAACAACTATTTTTGAAGCACATGCTACAAAACAAGTTTTCTTCGCGGTCTGTTGCATTGTTAGCGGGGTATCTTCTTCTATTTACATGAAATCCCCGTCCTAATATGGGAGAGGGTCCAGAAGGTGGAGTATTTCTTCCTCCTCTGGGTACGGATACACTTAACTCGGAAGCATCTGACCACGTTGCGGCACTAGGACGTTGTGCTAGGACACTTGTTGCAGATATTCCTTGCATGGTTGGTGCCAAGGTTGGTTGTTAATTGTAAATTTCAATACATGTTGAACCTGAAATCAATTGTTTTATACAATGTTTTATGCTCAATATACAATTATAATACTTATAATATTATAATACACTTATATTATAATACACTTTATACTTATAATACACTTAATTCACTTATTAACACTTATAATACACTTAACTCGGAAGCATCTGACCACGTTGCGGCACTAGGACGTTGTGCTAGGACACTTGTTGCAGATATTCCTTGCATGGTTGGTGCCAAGGTTGGTTGTTAATTGTAAATTTCAATACATGTTGAACCTGAAATCAATTGTTTTATACCTCTATCATTTACACATTGAAGCACTTGAAGCACATGCTACAAAACAAGTTTTCTTCGCGGTCTGTTGCATTGTTAGCGGGGTATCTTTTTCTATTTACATGAAATCCCCGTCCTAATATGGGAGAGGGTCCAGAAGGTCGAGTATTTCTTCCTCCTCTGGGTACGGATACACTTAACTCGGAAGCATCTGACCACGTTGCGGCACTAGGACGTTGTGCTAGGACACTTGTTGCAGATATTCCTTGCATGGTTGGTGCCAAGGTTGGTTGTTAATTGTAAATTTCAATACATGTTGAACCTGAAATCAATTGTTTTATACAATGTTTTATGCTCAATATACAATTATACTACAATTATAATACTTATAATAATAAGCATGCAACAGCATTGCCTCGACATTTTTTTAGCGGGACAGTCGACCTAAAGGGGTTTTGGCTATTCAATATCAGATAGCACTACTATATTTTATTTCAGCAGTTAGTAATTTGAAAAGTTTGTAACTTTGCTTTATGGGGAATTTAGTATGGGATTTTTAAAATTGTTAAATTTAAATTTTATTTACTATTTATTAATTAAAATCAATATTTTATCGCATATTATGTTACATAACACATCAAGTTTATAATAGAACAATAGAATTACTTTGTGAAATACCCTTAAATTAAATTAATTTAAATTTGACACTTCTAAGAAATCACAATTCTTCGCAATAAAATATGATTGAATGATGATGATTGATGAAATAAAACTAGTAGCAGAGTATATCTTATGTTTTATTGCGAAGAAGTACCTAAATTGTATCCCTTATTGATCAGACTTCACCTTAGCATAATATATTTGTAAAGAAACTATGATTTCCGAAGTAAATTTAAATTCAAATTTTCAAACAAAATTTAATTGTAGTTAAATTGGAAATGAGTAGGCAACCCATATGGTTAATTATTTGGTATTTATTTTCAAAACTATTTGTAAACACCTCATTATTTTAAATATCACCGTAGGAAAGGCAAATTAGGTACGCTACATATTTTAACACTGAAATGAGCTCAAATTTTGTTATTTAAGTATTTCCCTTATTGATCAGACTTCATCTTAGCATAATATATTTCTAAAGAAACTATCATTTCTGAAGTAAATTTAAATTCAAATTTTCAAACAAAATTTAATTGTAGTTAAATTGGAAATGAGTAGGCAACCCATATGGTTAATTATTTGGTATTTATTTTCAAAACTATTTGCAAACACCTCATTATTTTAAATATCACCGTAGGAAGGGCAAATTAGGTACGCTACATATTTTAACACTGAAATAAGCTCAAATTTTGTATTTTAAGTATTTATGCTTTTCTAAATGATATCTACAATAAAGCTTATATTTACACAAGTAAATATTTACAATTTGAAGTAAATTGACAGATACAATTTATTGGTATAAATTATGTCGAGTACTATTCCTTCGGTTTCAAGCATTTTCACACATTCGGATACAATCTCCAGGGGGGGGGGGGCCCCTGAGAACGCAGAATTATACCGAAATCGCATTAAATGCGATTAAATCTTTACAAAACTTTACAAATTAGTTGTCAAGTATACCATCTGGTATGAAAAAATATAAATAAAATAACTAAGTAAATTTACTCGTCTAGTAAATTTACTGTACAAGTAAATTTATTCATGCTTTACAATAACGGACCTTAATTGGCGACCTTATCATTGGCACACGTGTCACGGATTAATTTATATCTGTATTGCATAAATGAATATAAATGCTGCGGAGTACGATCAAAAAATTCGGAGTGGTATTTCTCTATAAATTCTTGGAATTCTTTTTTAGAGGGCATGGTATGACTTTTAATTTTCTTCTTAAATGTCATCGTCAAAAGCTCAATTTCGCGTCTCGTATATTTTCTTTTTCTTTTATTTTTCCTCGTTCTTACGGGAGACCGTAATTCATCTATAATTTCGTGTATAGGATGTTTACGTTTTATTGGCGTCTTGGTTTTAACACCTGCAATAAAACAAAAATAAATAAACATATAAAAATAAAAAAACAAAATAAATACCAAATGAGCAAGATCCAATATTCCTACGAGGTTTTCTCAATATTTTCGTATATAACAACGCTCCAATGACATGATTACCAGTCAAAACTAATTCGCCGCTTAGCTGACCTGGCGATAAACACCAGCGAACATTCACATTCAGAATTTTACCATCGGGTATGCTGATATAGCATGGTGTATTTTTGTCATCAAATTCTGAAAACGAAAATTTTAGAACAAAGCAACGAATGGAATAATTTACTTACTACATAAGTGCTGTTCAGATGTATTCTGATCTGCTATTATGAACGATACAAATTGCCTATTCAATAAGTTGGCGCAATTACCATCAACATCGTATAGGTCCTTTTGCGGCTTATCTAGTTCATCAAATAACACAGTGTACTGTCCATAATGCAAACTCTTTGTCACTGTTAATATTGCAGTCGAGTTCTCGATTAAAATATTTGCTTTATGTTCTTGTCCAGTTTGTTCTGTATCGACTAGTTGATGAGAAACAGTCTCTGCATCATGATGTAATGATGGGGCTTCTTCGCCTGTGCCGTCGGTAAAAATGTCCTCCTCAAAGACATGCTGATCTCCATGAACAAGCGCAATGGTGTCCATTACTTCCAGATTGCTTTCTTCGTTAGAATCTGCACTTACCGTTGCACCAAATAAATCTCTTCTTGCACATTCGACATCGTTTTGATTTTTGCTTAAACGTTGCGGTGGGAATGAAATGGACGAAGAAGGGGAAGAACTTATATCATCGTTTCCTGCTTGCCATTCCGAACCCGAATCTTCAAATAGATCTTCGTTTTCCATCACAAACAATTCTAAAAAAAAGATTAAAAACATAAAAATAAATCATTACTTTTATAAATTACTTTAAATGAGGGTCGTAACTAATGGGGGATTAAAGAGTTCGATTACCCCCCCCCCCCGAAATGCCGACGACGGACGTCGGCATTTTTTGCATTTTAGTCCAGGCAACGAAGCCGAAAAATTGGCTCCAGCTTGCAAAAAAATCCGGGCAAGCTGAATTTTGGCAGAGATGTACTTGCTGTACGATACGATACATTAAAGCAACGACAAATAATTCATTACAAAATATTAACTGTAGTACGGTACTGTAGGTACATTAAAATAACGACAAATAATTAATGACAAAATATTGACTTTTGGACGCAAACATTCGATTAAACATAGTAATTCAACACTTACACTAGAAAGTTAGATTCTGAGACAGGTCATTCCAAAACCATATTGCAAACAAGTACGTCAAGCGACACTTCCTTTACAATATTAGACATCGAATAATTAACTTGGATAGCTATAACGGCCAACGCCTCAAAATTCAATCGACTCTCCGTGTTGAACTGGAACTAGGAATTTCATTGACGTGTTGTCCTCTTTCCTAGCCAGCGAATGGTTTAGCTGTCCAAGATTACACGATGTCCTGATAAATAATTGAATTTCAATTTGTGAAGCAATGATAACTTCGAGATAAATGTTCCACAAAACACCTCGTCGGTGTCAAGTAAAAATCTGCAAAATCTTACATTAATTAATCGAAAATATTAGTAATTCAACACTTACACTAGAAATAAGTTAGATTCTGAGACAGGTCATTCCAAAACCATATTGCAAACAAGTACGTCAAGCGACACTTCCTTTACAATATTAGACATCAAATAATTAACTTGGATAGCTATAACGGCCAACGCCTCAAAATTCAATCGACTCTCCGTGTTGAACTGGAACTAGGAATTTCATTGACGTGTTGTCCTCTTTCCTAGCCAGCGAATGGTTTAGCTGTCCAAGATTACACGATGTCCTGATAAATAATTGAATTTCAATTTGTGAAGCAATGATAACTTCGAGATAAATGTTCCACAAAACACCTCGTCGGTGTCAAGTAAAAATCTGCAAAATCTTACATTAATTAATCGAAAATATTAGTAATTCAACACTTACACTAGAAATAAGTTAGATTCTGAGACAGGTCATTCCAAAACCATATTGCAAACAAGTACGTCAAGCGACACTTCCTTTACAATATTAGACATCGAATAATTAACTTGGATAGCTATAACGGCCAACGCCTCAAAATTCAATCGACTCTCCGTGTTGAACTGGAACTAGGAATTTCATTGACGTGTTGTCCTCTTTCCTAGCCAGCGAATGGTTTAGCTGTCCAAGATTACACGATGTCCTGATAAATAATTGAATTTCAATTTGTGAAGCAATGATAACTTCGAGATAAATGTTCCACAAAACACCTCGTCGGTGTCAAGTAAAAATCTGCAAAATCTTACATTAATTAATCGAAAATATTAGTAATTCAACACTTACACTAGAAATAAGTTAGATTCTGAGACAGGTCATTCCAAAACCATATTGCAAACAAGTACGTCAAGCGACACTTCCTTTACAATATTAGACATCGAATAATTAACTTGGATAGCTATAACGGCCAACGCCTCAAAATTCAATCGACTCTCCGTGTTGAACTGGAACTAGGAATTTCATTGACGTGTTGTCCTCTTTCTTAGCCAGCGAATGGTTTAGCTGTCCAAGATTACACGATGTCCTGATAAATAATTGAATTTCAATTTGTGAAGCAATGATAACTTCGAGATAAATGTTCCACAAAGCACTTCGTCGCTGTCAAGTCAAAATTTGTTGTGGAAAAATGCTAATTTTGATTAAACATTAAACTCGGTACGGTACTGCACTTTAAAATGATGACAAATATCTTAAATGAAGTAGCAATGCAAAACGTCAGACTACGAAAGTTTACACGCCGGTTTGCGCGTCAAATTTAAAAGTTTTTAGTTAACATAACCTATTTTATGAATCTGTCAAACGTTTTCCCTCTACTTACTGTTGTATGTTTATAACCTCTCGACAGACCAGAAATAAATCTTGCTATTTTTAGTGAAATTATTGTGCTTGTGCTATTATAATTATTAAAATAAACAGCAATATTTATTGCTAAGTAGAAACAACTTATATTAGGTGTAGACACTAATAGTTAATATTCCTATTCAAGTTGTTTGTTGAATTTTAGGTTACTTGAGACATTTTTGTATTGTTCCGAAACCATGATGCTGATTTCAAAAACCCAGAAATAACAAATCTATTAAAAATTATAAGGATCGCCTTCTTCATGAAATGATATGCATCAAGAAAGAAAAAAATGCAATGAACCGAAAAACTGACATCGATGATCTAAGCACTATATACAGCTATCTTCTTGTTTAATTATTCCTTTCAACATATTGGAGTTAAGTTTTTCCTATTTTGACCGATTCACAAATTAGGTTGTTCCTTAACTAGCGATCTACGTAGCCTCACACACACTTTGTTAAAAAAAACATTAGATCGTATCAAATGACAATACGTTGAATCAGTTATTTATCCATTACCATGTACTTGTTTATAAAACGTTTGAAGATGGTAATATACATTACTAAAAGTTTATAATGAATAAATAATAATTAAATGTATTTAATTAATTATTTTATTGTTTAATTTTATCATAATTATGTTAGTTGAAAATAAATTGTTCCGTCAGTATGTAAAACATTTACTTATATTAACATGAAAACCTGTTAACTCCCAATTTCCAAACCATCGTTTAAATAAATTAACCTATGCTAGGGTCAGATTTATTTTGCATACGCATTTTTGGACAAAACCAGTTGCAAATTTAGAAACTTCGTAAACAGCTTAACATGATATTATGCAGTGATAAAAATAAGTTACTCCAATAGAATTGGGGTTAATTTTCCACGTAAAGTTGTAAGTAGAAGTAATACGTTCAAAATAAGGTATAATTCAAATTATCTCTGGATATTTCACCATGTTCAAATTTTGACGTAAAATAGGTTATGTTAAAGAGACAACTGAAACCTTTTAAATTTGACGTAAGTTCATAAAAATACACGTACGCATGAGCAAACCGGCGTGTAAACTTTCGTAGTCTCAAAACGTCATGATTTTTCTTTGCAAGATGGAAAGGTTTTGCAAACCTTGCAAAAACATGCAACGTGTTTGAACTTCGCAATATTACGTAATACACAACATGGTTGCATGGATAAAAAATGATAACAATATCATATTTTTCGTTAAAAAATTAAAAATAATACAAAGTTATGTTAATTAAGCACATAACTGATTTTTACAACGCAATTACAAACGCAGTTATTGAATAAAATTCACATAACTGATTTTGTAGGAATGTAGAGCTTGTTAAAATCTGTCATTTAAGTATAAAAAGTAAAAATTTGAAAATAGTAGATTTTGACTTGACAGCGAAATAAATTTAGTACAAAAAGTTTGTAATTAACTTACCCTATCAATTCACAAAACCAAATTATAATTCACACGTCTACTATGTATGATATGGTATGATAAAACGAATTGGAATGAGCAAAGCACCAAACCGGAAACCGCACCGAACACACAAACTCATGGTACAAACTGGTGGGGGTGTTGGGCGGGTAGCGATCACGTCATCATCACGTGCAAGTATAGAATTCATAGAACGTAACCGCAAATTCATTTTTACGTCTTATATAAACACCCACATACAAAAATGCAGAGTAGAATAATGAATAATTCTTTTTGCGAGCATTATCCAAGGTCAATCTTTACGACGTTTTTTTATAAAATAGCTTTGTAGTTTCCTAAGGGGCCGTCCATTAATTACGTAAGGATGATTTTTGTAATTTTGGACCCCCTCCCCCCGCCACGTAAGGGTACGTAAGATTGTGGCAACCCCCCCCCCACATCTTACGTAAGGATTATTTAAAAGAAAATTAATTTTGACCCCCCTCTCCACCACTTATATTTATAAAATATGAATAATAATATATTATACTAGCTGGCACAGTCGGCCTACCAGCCCCCTTTAGCCGTCTAGACCGCGTGGGATGTGGTTGTTCGGCCTTCGGCCTCACTCAAGAGTATCGCAAGCATACGTGTAGACCGTGGTTTTTCGGCCTTCGGCCTCACCCCAAGGTTCTAAAGTAGCCTATGTTTTTCGTAGCATTGTAAATAACTTCTACACCAAATTTGGTTAAGATTGGTCAAATAGAAACGTAAAGCACTTGCACGCGTATTTGCATTGTCGATCGGTTGACAGCTTGACAGCATTCATTATTGTTTTTTAAGTTGATTTTGAGTAGCCTGCCTTCCTTTAAGGAATCTCGATAATCCATTCATGCGCGTCCCACAGGGACGCGCATGAATGGATTATCGAGATTCCTTAAAGGAAGGCAGACTACTCAAAATCAACTTTCCTCTCCTTTGCGAATTTTTGCACTATTTCAATACAAAAACATGCGCAGAGACCTACATAATAACTGTGCCAAATTTGGTTCCGATCGGTCAAACGGTTTAGGAGTCTATAGGGAACATACATACATACACACTTACATCAATTTTCATATTTTTAGATAGATAATAATAAATACAAAAATTTAAATTAAATTTTTATTTACATAGATGAAAAATCGTTCGCCAAGATCACCAAAGTTTGATGCCATTTTCTATAATTCACACTATTATGCCACTATGTTTAATGATTTTTAAGTACTATATATTTCAATATAATATGATATTTCCATTATACCTGGATATAATTACCAACATAAAAAGAAAAAGTTATATTAGATTGTTAAATTTAATTTAAAAAAATATTTTAAGAAACTTACGTAAGGAATACGTCGGACCCCTCCCCCCTACGTAAGAGTCCGTAAGATATCCAATACCCCCTCCCCCCCAAAAAAACCCTTACGTAATTAATGGATGACCCCTAAACTAAAAAATAAAATAATTTATGTACTATGCTTTTAAAATGTTTTACTGCATAAATTACGGATTAATGATTTTGATAAAAAATAGTATTAACTACAAGCCGATCCTAATTTTTAAGGGGTCGTTTGTAATTTTAAATTACAGATAATTAATTCCATGTGGTTAGACTTTGTAAATTGTACTAAAAAAAAAAGCGCGTTGTGCGGGAATCCAACCGACCACCTACAAATTAGTAAGCCGACGCTTTTCCGACTGAGCCATGACGTTATATTAATTTCATGTGATTACAATATGTAGTTAAAGAACTTTCTTTTTGTTTTTAAAATTACCGTGGATTATTTTTCATTTGACCTTATAACGAAATTATTATTAAATTCTAGTATTTACAAACTAATTTCTAGGTAATTAATTATACTTAAGCAAATTGGGTGTATATGTAGTACTCTTTCAGCAAATTTTGTGCGCGTATGGTTTTAAAGTTATAAGTTATTATAACCATTTTAATGGTACGGATGCTAGTTTATAATAAAACGCAGTTTTATGCCTTAATGCCACAAAAAAAAAAAAAGTACATCAGAATTTGTGTAATTTATGTGCAAAATGCATATCCATATCAATCTCTAAAGTTTAACTTTGAACTCTGCGGAAGTGAGCAAGTTTCGTAAGCTCCGAGCATGTTGCGCGTGGGAATTTTCAATTTAATTCGATTTCATAAAGATTTTCTCTAATTTTTTGAGGTTTATAATGAAGTCAAAATATATACTAATATCAGTAACCTAGATATTGCCTTAAATTTTAAAAAATTACTGACCTCTTGGATTTTCATTTTTTTCATTTTTTGTGGTAGGTACATTTTCCTTTTTTTTATGCGTTCCTTTTTTTATGAGTAAGTAAATATAAATTTTATTTTATTTTTATTAGTTAGGAAGAAGTACCACATGTGCATGCTCTCGACCTTGTAGATTCCACGATAGCACATTCGCACAGTGAATGTGTTACGTCTTATAATATAAACACCCACATACGGAAATATTTTAGCGAGAATGATCCAAGGTCAATCTTTACGACGTTTTTTTATAAAATAGCTTTGTAGTTTCCTAAGGGGCCGTCCATTAATTACGTAAGGATGATTTTTGTAATTTTGGACCCCCTCCCCCCGCCACGTAAGGGTACGTAAGATTGTGGCAACCCCCCCCCCACATCTTACGTAAGGATTATTTAAAAGAAAATTAATTTTGACCCCCCTCTCCACCACTTATATTTATAAAATATGAATAATAATATATTATACTAGCTGGCACAGTCGGCCTACCAGCCCCCTTTAGCCGTCTAGACCGCGTGGGATGTGGTTGTTCGGCCTTCGGCCTCACTCAAGAGTATCGCAAGCATACGTGTAGACCGTGGTTTTTCGGCCTTCGGCCTCACCCCAAGGTTCTAAAGTAGCCTATGTTTTTCGTAGCATTGTAAATAACTTCTACACCAAATTTGGTTAAGATTGGTCAAATAGAAACGTAAAGCACGTGCACGCGTATTTGCATTGTCGATCGGTTGACAGCTTGACAGCATTCATTATTGTTTTTTAAGTTGATTTTGAGTAGCCTGCCTTCCTTTAAGGAATCTCGATAATCCATTCATGCGCGTCCCACAGGGACGCGCATGAATGGATTATCGAGATTCCTTAAAGGAAGGCAGGCTACTCAAAATCAACTTTCCTCTCCTTTGCGAATTTTTGCACTATTTCAATACAAAAACATGCGCAGAGACCTACATAATAACTGTGCCAAATTTGGTTCCGATCGGTCAAACGGTTTAGGAGTCTATAGGGAACATACATACACACTTACATCAATTTTTATATTTTTAGATAGATAATAATAAATACAAAAATTTAAATTAAATTTTTATTTACATAGATGAAAAATCGTTCGTCAAGTTCACCAAAGTTTGATGCCATTTTCTATAATTCACACTATTATGCCACTATGTTTAATGATTTTTAAGTACTATATATTTCAATATAATATGATATTTCCATTATACCTGGATATAATTACCAACATAAAAAGAAAAAGTTATATTAGATTGTTAAATTTAATTTAAAAAAATATTTTAAGAAACTTACGTAAGGAATACGTCGGACCCCTCCCCCCTACGTAAGAGTCCGTAAGATATCCAATACCCCCTCCCCCCCAAAAAACCCTTACGTAATTAATGGATGACCCCTAAACTAAAAAATAAAATAATTTATGTACTATGCTTTTAAAATGTTTTACTGCATAAATTACGGATTAATGATTTTGATAAAAAATAGTATTAACTACAAGCCGATCCTAATTTTTAAGGGGTCGTTTGTAATTTTAAATTACAGATAATTAATTCCATGTGGTTAGACTTTGTAAATTGTACTAAAAAAAAAAGCGCGTTGTGAGGGAATCGAACCGACCACCTACAAATTAGTAAGCCGACGCTTTTCCGACTGAGCCATGACGTTATATTAATTTCATGTGATTACAATATGTAGTTAAAGAACTTTCTTTTTGTTTTTAAAATTACCGTGGATTATTTTTCATTTGACCTTATAACGAAATTATTATTAAATTCTAGTATTTACAAACTAATTTCTAGGTAATTAATTATACTTAAGCAAATTGGGTGTATATGTAGTACTCTTTCAGCAAATTTTGTGCGCGTATGGTTTTAAAGTTATAAGTTATTATAACCATTTTAATGGTACGGATGCTAGTTTATAATAAAACGCAGTTTTATGCCTTAATGCCACAAAAAAAAAAAAAGTACATCAGAATTTGTGTAATTTATGTGCAAAATGCATATCCATATCAATCTCTAAAGTTTAACTTTGAACTCTGCGGAAGTGAGCAAGTTTCGTAAGCTCCGAGCATGTTGCGCGTGGGAATTTTCAATTTAATTCGATTTCATAAAGATTTTCTCTAATTTTTTGAGGTTTATAATGAAGTCAAAATATATACTAATATCAGTAACCTAGATATTGCCTTAAATTTTAAAAAATTACTGACCTCTTGGATTTTCATTTTTTTCATTTTTTGTGGTAGGTACATTTTCCTTTTTTTTATGCGTTCCTTTTTTTATGAGTAAGTAAATATAAATTTTATTTTATTTTTATTAGTTAGGAAGAAGTACCACATGTGCATGCTCTCGACCTTGTAGATTCCACGATAGCACATTCGCACAGTGAATGTGTTACGTCTTATAATATAAACACCCACATACGGAAATTTTTTAGCGAGAATGATCCAAGGTCAATCTTTACGACGTTTTTTTATAAAATAGCTTTGTAGTTTCCTAAGGGGCCGTCCATTAATTACGTAAGGATGATTTTTGTAATTTTGGACCCCCTCCCCCCGCCACGTAAGGGTACGTAAGATTGTGGCAACCCCCCCCCACATCTTACGTAAGGATTATTTAAAAGAAAATTAATTTTGACCCCCCTCTCCACCACTTATATTTATAAAATATGAATAATAATATATTATACTAGCTGGCACAGTCGGCCTACCAGCCCCCTTTAGCCGTCTAGACCGCGTGGGATGTGGTTGTTCGGCCTTCGGCCTCACTCAAGAGTATCGCAAGCATACGTGTAGACCGTGGTTTTTCGGCCTTCGGCCTCACCCCAAGGTTCTAAAGTAGCCTATGTTTTTCGTAGCATTGTAAATAACTTCTACACCAAATTTGGTTAAGATTGGTCAAATAGAAACGTAAAGCACGTGCACGCGTATTTGCATTGTCGATCGGTTGACAGCTTGACAGCATTCATTATTGTTTTTTAAGTTGATTTTGAGTAGCCTGCCTTCCTTTAAGGAATCTCGATAATCCATTCATGCGCGTCCCACAGGGACGCGCATGAATGGATTATCGAGATTCCTTAAAGGAAGGCAGGCTACTCAAAATCAACTTTCCTCTCCTTTGCGAATTTTTGCACTATTTCAATACAAAAACATGCGCAGAGACCTACATAATAACTGTGCCAAATTTGGTTCCGATCGGTCAAACGGTTTAGGAGTCTATAGGGAACATACATACACACTTACATCAATTTTTATATTTTTAGATAGATAATAATAAATACAAAAATTTAAATTAAATTTTTATTTACATAGATGAAAAATCGTTCGTCAAGATCACCAAAGTTTGATGCCATTTTCTATAATTCACACTATTATGCCACTATGTTTAATGATTTTTAAGTACTATATATTTCAATATAATATGATATTTCCATTATACCTGGATATAATTACCAACATAAAAAGAAAAAGTTATATTAGATTGTTAAATTTAATTTAAAAAAATATTTTAAGAAACTTACGTAAGGAATACGTCGGACCCCTCCCCCCTACGTAAGAGTCCGTAAGATATCCAATACCCCCTCCCCCCCAAAAAACCCTTACGTAATTAATGGATGACCCCTAAACTAAAAAATAAAATAATTTATGTACTATGCTTTTAAAATGTTTTACTGCATAAATTACGGATTAATGATTTTGATAAAAAATAGTATTAACTACAAGCCGATCCTAATTTTTAAGGGGTCGTTTGTAATTTTAAATTACAGATAATTAATTCCATGTGGTTAGACTTTGTAAATTGTACTAAAAAAAAAAGCGCGTTGTGAGGGAATCGAACCGACCACCTACAAATTAGTAAGCCGACGCTTTTCCGACTGAGCCATGACGTTATATTAATTTCATGTGATTACAATATGTAGTTAAAGAACTTTCTTTTTGTTTTTAAAATTACCGTGGATTATTTTTCATTTGACCTTATAACGAAATTATTATTAAATTCTAGTATTTACAAACTAATTTCTAGGTAATTAATTATACTTAAGCAAATTGGGTGTAAATGTAGTACTCTTTCAGCAAATTTTGTGCGCGTATGGTTTTAAAGTTATAAGTTATTATAACCATTTTAATGGTACGGATGCTAGTTTATAATAAAACGCAGTTTTATGCTTTAATGCCACAAAAAAAAAATAAGTACATCAGAATTTGTGTAATTTATGTGCAAAATGCATATCCATATCAATCTCTAAAGTTTAACTTTGAACTCTGCGGAAGTGAGCAAGTTTCGTAAGCTCCGAGCATGTTGCGCGTGGGAATTTTCAATTTTAATTCGATTTCATAAAGATTTTCTCTAATTTTTTGAGGTTTATAATGAAGTCAAAATATATACTAATATGAGTAACCTAATATTGCGTTAAATTTTAAAAAATTATTGACATCTTGGATTTTCATTTTTTTCATTTTTTGTGGTACATTTACCTGTTTTTATGCGTTCCTTTTTTTATGAGTAAGTAAATATAAATTTTATTTTATTTAGCCCGATTAAATTTTGTAGTCTTTTTTCTTATTGTTGCAGAAAATTCGGTTTTTATTAGCTAGAAAGAAGTACCACATGTGCATGCTCTCGACCTTGTACATTCCACGATAGTACATTCGCACAGTGAATGTGTCTATACGTCTTATATAAACACCCACATACATACATACGTAAATGCAGTAGAATAATGAATTCTTTTAACGATAATAATTATCCAAGGTCAATCTTTAAGTGAATTTCTGTCATATAAAATTAATTTATTTTTATTTCCAATAAAAATCTAAAATTTTACGATTCACTACAATCACTTATACGAAACTGCAAAAATATTAAAAATATAACTTAAAAATTTATTTTGACGAGTAGAAAATAGTCCATTCTTTTGTGCGTTCATTGTGCAGTGCATAAACAAACCTTTGATAATCCCCACCACGTGATTAACGTTGGTTACTGCATGAAGCTCCTACTATAAGCACATAAGCCGTAATTACTCCAAATATTTCCTTGCAAATAATTGCATTGTAAGTTGTTTTTTTTTTGTGTGATTGATTTTTAATATTTTATTTTAAAAATTAACAGAGGTACTGAAATGTAAAAGTAATGTAAAAAATGTAAATAGTGACAGAAAATTCCAAGTCATTTGTATCTTGTATGTATCCAAGTATGGTGGCCCTTCAGGTGTTAAATTAGGTACTTAATGAAAGAAAAATAATGGTCGACGGAGCGTATCGCAGGGCAATTGCTGGATAAATTAGGGGTTTCAAACGATTTTTTATACAAAAATTTTTGCATTTTTTGGTAGTCGATAACTAATAAGCTGCGTCAGCGAAATGCCATACTTTTGTGGTGGGGCTGGAAAAGGCTACCTTTCCAAAATTTCCTAGAACTTCAGCGTGTCGGCGAACATCAAATCATAATGATAGCGAGATTAACGATTAATTGCTTTTGTGTTTAAAGTGTCAACATGCACTATACCAAGTATTTGCTATACCTTCGATAAAATATTTTTTCTTTATACGTCTCCAAGTTATGATTTTATAATGTGTCGCTTAGAAAACACGATGTCGAGGTAATACTTTAAAACGATTCGGTGAGGTCGCGTTAGGTGAAAAAAGGTCGACTTAATGATGTCGACCTAATGATGTTGACTTATTGATGCTTCTAGGCCGAGGTAAACTTTTAGGGTCAACTAGGTACTTCTTAATGATTTAAAATTATTTATTCCGATCGTTACATTACGATTTATTACTAAACAAATATCTGGCACATATTCCAAATCATTTAATATAATGGCACCTTTCCAAAATTTCCTAGAACTGCAGCGGGTCATCGAACATCAAATCATAATTGTAGTGATGTGAGACACTATAAACAGCGTGGCAAGAACCACAGCAGAGAGGTTATATGTATAAAGGTTATAAGGTTAAAATAAGCACGTGAAATAAATAGAATATTAAATTGAATTATTGTTTATTATAAAGAATCTACAATTGGCGACGAGGATGGGATGTTACGGAATAAATTACCACAAATCGCAACAAGGAACTTAGAAGATGAAGAAGTAAGAGAGAAGGACTTTGAACAAAAAGAAAAAAGTAGAATTTATGTAGATCTGAAAGGACATTCGAAAATAAGTGAACTAAAAACAGGAGATAGGGTATTGGTAAAACAAGCAACACAAAATAAATTAACAACAACGTTTGGAGATGAGAAATGTGAAGTGTTACGAAAGAAAGGAAATGAAGTAACTTTGGAATCACAAAAAGGCAAAGTGTTTAAAAGAAATTCTAGTTATGTGAAGAAATATCAAGAACCAGAAGTTCAGTTTATTATGCATGTAAGGTTTGTTTTAAAAGAAGGAAGAAATGTAGTG
Source organism: Podabrus alpinus (assembly GCA_932274525.1). Classification (NCBI taxonomy): domain Eukaryota; kingdom Metazoa; phylum Arthropoda; class Insecta; order Coleoptera; family Cantharidae; genus Podabrus; species Podabrus alpinus. The sequence goes on from OW026455.1 coordinate 12,600,652, forward strand.
ATGTGAGACACTATAAACAGCGTGGCAAGAACCACAGCAGAGAGGTTATATTATGTATAAAGGTTATAAGGTTATAATAAGCACGTGAAATAAATAGAATATTAAATTGAATTATTGTTTATTATAAAGAATCTACAATAATGATAGCGAGATTAACGATTAATTGCTTGTGATAAAAGTGTAAACAGGCACTATACTGTCGACGACAATAGTTTTTTCTTACAACGTCCCCAAGTTATGATTTTATAATGTGTCGCTTAGAAAACACGATGTCGAGGTAATAATTTAAAACGATACGGTGAGGTCGCGTTAGGTGGAAAAAGGTCGACTTAATACAACGTCCCCAAGTTATGATTTTATAATGTGTCGCTTTGAAACACGCGGTCGAGGTAATACTTTAAAACGATTCGGTGAGGTCGCGTTAGGTGAAAAAAGGTCGACCTAATGATGTCGACCTAATGATGCTTCTAGGTCGAGGTAAACTTTTAGGGTCAACTAGGAACTTCTTAATGATTTAAAATTATTTATTCCGATCTTTACTTTACGATTTATTACTAAACAATATCTGGCACATATTCCAAATCATTTAATATAATGGCACCTTTCCAAAATTTCCTAGAACTGCAGCGGGTCATAGAACATCAAATCATAATGATAGCGAGATTAACGATTAATTGCTTTTGTGATTAAAGTGTAAACAGGCACTATACCGTCGACGACAATAGCTTTTCTTACAACGTCCCCAAGTTATGATTTTATAATGTGTCGCTTTGAAACACGCGGTCGAGGTAATACTTTAAAACGATTCGGTGAGGTCGCGTTAGGTGAAAAAAGGTCGACCTAATGATGCTTCTAGGTCGAGGTAAACTTTTAGGGTCAACTAGGAACTTCTTAATGATTTAAAATTATTTATTCCGATCTTTACTTTACGATTTATTACTAAACAATATCTGGCACATATTCCAAAGCATTTAATATAATGGCACCTTTCCAAAATTTCCTAGAACTGCAGCGGGTCATCGAACATCAAATCATAATGATAGCGAGATTAACGATTAATTGCTTTTGTGATTAAAGTGTAAACAGGCACTATACTGTCGACGACAATAGCTTTTCTTACAACGTCCCCAAGTTATGATTTTATAATGTGTCGCTTAGAAAACACGATGTCGAGGTAATACTTTAAAACGATACGGTGAGGTCGCGTTAGGTGGAAAAAGGTCGACTTAATACAACGTCCCCAAGTTATGATTTTATAATGTGTCGCTTTGAAACACGCGGTCGAGGTAATACTTTAAAACGATTCGGTGAGGTCGCGTTAGGTGAAAAAAGGTCGACTTATTGATGTCGACCTAATGATGCATCTAGGTCGAGGTAAACTTTTAGGGTCAACTAGGAACTTCTTAATGTTTTAAAATTATTTATTCCGATCTTTACTTTACGATTTATTACTAAACAATATCTGGCACATATTCCAAATCATTTAATATAATGGCACCTTTCCAAAACTTCCTAGAACTGCAGCGGGTCATCGAACATCAAATCATAATGATAGGGAGATTAACGATTAATTCCTTTTGTGATTAAAGTGTAAACAGGCACTATACTGTCGACGACAATAGCTTTTCTTACAACGTCCCCAAGTTATGATTTTATAATGTGTCGCATAGAAAACACGATGTCGAGCTAATACTTTAAAACGATACGGTGAGGTCGCGTTAGGTGGAAAAAGGTCGACTTAATACAACGTCCCCAAGTTATGATTTTATGTGTCGCTTTGAAACACGCGATCGAGGTAATACTTTAAAACGATTCGGTGAGGTCGCGTTAGGTGAAAAAAGGTCGACTTAATGATATCGACCTAATGATGCTTCTAGGTCGAGGTAAACTTTTAGGGTCAACTAGGAACTTCTTAATGATTTAAAATTATTTATTCCGATCTTTACTTTATGATTTATTTCTAAACAATATCTGGCACATATTCCAAATCATTTAATATAATGGCACCTTTCCAAAATTTCCTAGAACTGCAGCGGGTCATCGAACATCAAATCATAATGATAGCGAGATTAACGATTAATTGCTTTTGTGATTGAAGTGTAAACAGGCACTATACTGTCGACGACAATAGTTTTTCAACGTCCCCAAGTTATGATTTTATAATGTGTCGCTTAGAAAACACGATGTCGAGCTAATACTTTAAAACGATACGGTGAGGTCGCGTTAGGTGGAAAAAGGTCGACTTAATACAACGTCCCCAAGTTATGATTTTATAATGTGTCGCTTTGAAACACGCGGTCGAGGTAATACTTTAAAACGATTCGGTGAGGTCGCGTTAGGTGAAAAAAGGTCGACTTAATGATGTCGACTTAATGATGTCGACCTAATGATGTCGACCTAATGATGCTTCTACGTCGAGTTAAACTTTTAGGATCAACTAGGAACTTCTTAATGTTTTGCAGTTATTTATTCCGATCTTTACTTTACGATTTATATAATGGCACCTTTCCAAAATTTCCTAGAACTTCAGTGGGTCGGCGAACGGCAAAACATAGTGCTAGCGAGGTTACCGATGAATTAGTAGATCTTCGATAATTACAAAAAATGTAATCTAAGATTACGTCAATCACACATGAAACGTGATCAACAACCAGTGGCCACCTAGTTGTTATACACAAACTCCGGCTACCGTAATGGCAGAAATAAATATAAATTGAGTGCAATGTTGCTCCCTCTTGATGTGCAAATGTGCAGGTCGGCCTAATTTTATAGCACTAGTTCGTCGTTCATGTCGTTTAGGTCTACTCGACGGTGAATTTTGGTCGAGTTTTGGTCGAGGTAAAGATGCAAATTAGTACCATTTTCCCCACTAAGTAGGCGTTGGTACTTATAATAATTATATTACAATTATAATAATAATATTATAATACAATTATACAATTATATGCTCATTATACAATGAAATCAATTGTTTTATGCTCACAACAACTATTTTTGAAGCACATGCTACAAAACAAGTTTTCTTCGCGGTCTGTTGCATTGTTAGCGGTGTATCTTCTTCTATTTACATGAAATCCCCGTCCTAATATGGGAGAGGGTCCAGAAGGTGGAGTATTTCTTCCTCCTCTGGGTACGGATACACTTAACTCGGAAGCATCTGACCACGTTGCGGCACTAGGACGTTGTGCTAGGACACTTGTTGCAGATATTCCTTGCATGGTTGGTGCCAAGGTTGGTTGTTAATTGTAAATTTCAATACATGTTGAACCTGAAATCAATTGTTTTATACAATGTTTTATGCTCAATATACAATTATACTACAATTATAATACTTATAATAATTATAATACAATTATACAATTATATGCTCATTATACAATGAAATCAATTGTTTTATGCTCACAACAACTATTTTTGAAGCACATGCTACAAAACAAGTTTTCTTCGCGGTCTGTTGCATTGTTAGCGGGGTATCTTCTTCTATTTACATGAAATCCCCGTCCTAATATGGGAGAGGGTCCAGAAGGTGGAGTATTTCTTCCTCCTCTGGGTACGGATACACTTAACTCGGAAGCATCTGACCACGTTGCGGCACTAGGACGTTGTGCTAGGACACTTGTTGCAGATATTCCTTGCATGGTTGGTGCCAAGGTTGGTTGTTAATTGTAAATTTCAATACATGTTGAACCTGAAATCAATTGTTTTATACAATGTTTTATGCTCAATATACAATTATACTACAATTATAATACTTATAATAATTATAATACAATTATACAATTATATGCTCATTATACAATGAAATCAATTGTTTTATGCTCACAACAACTATTTTTGAAGCACATGCTACAAAACAAGTTTTCTTCGCGGTCTGTTGCATTGTTAGCGGGGTATCTTCTTCTATTTACATGAAATCCCCGTCCTAATATGGGAGAGGGTCCAGAAGGTGGAGTATTTCTTCCTCCTCTGGGTACGGATACACTTAACTCGGAAGCATCTGACCACGTTGCGGCACTAGGACGTTGTGCTAGGACACTTGTTGCAGATATTCCTTGCATGGTTGGTGCCATAGTTGGTTGTTAATTGTAAATTTCAATACATGTTGAACCTGAAATCAATTGTTTTATACCTCTATCATTTACACATTGAAGCACATGCTACAAAACAAGTTTTCTTCGCGGTCTGTTGCATTGTTAGCGGGGTATCTTCTTCTATTTACATGAAATCCCCGTCCTAATATGGGAGAGGGTCCAGAAGGTGGAGTATTTCTTCCTCCTCTGGGTACGGATACACTTAACTCGGAAGCATCTGACCACGTTGCGGCACTAGGACGTTGTGCTAGGACACTTGTTGCAGATATTCCTTGCATGGTTGGTGCCAAGGTTGGTTGTTAATTGTAAATTTCAATACATGTTGAACCTGAAATCAATTGTTTTATACAATGTTTTATGCTCAATATACAATTATACTACAATTATAATACTTATAATAATTATAATACAATTATACAATTATATGCTCATTATACAATGAAATCAATTGTTTTATGCTCACAACAACTATTTTTGAAGCACATGCTACAAAACAAGTTTTCTTCGCGGTCTGTTGCATTGTTAGCGGGGTATCTTTTTCTATTTACATGAAATCCCCGTCCTAATATGGGAGAGGGTCCAGAAGGTGGAGTATTTCTTCCTCCTCTGGGTACGGATACACTTAACTCGGAAGCATCTGACCACGTTGCGGCACTAGGACGTTGTGCTAGGACACTTGTTGCAGATATTCCTTGCATGGTTGGTGCCAAGGTTGGTTGTTAATTGTAAATTTCAATACATGTTGAACTTGAAATCAATTGTTTTATACAATGTTTTATGCTCAATATACAATTATACTACAATTATAATACTTATAATAATTATAATACAATTATAATAATAATATTATAATACAATTATACAATTATATGCTCATTATACAATGATATCAATTGTTTTATGCTCACAACAACTATTTTTGAAGCACATGCTACAAAACAAGTTTTCTTCGCGGTCTGTTGCATTGTTAGCGGGGTATCTTCTTCTATTTACATGAAATCCCCGTCCTAATATGGGAGAGGGTCCAGAAGGTGGAGTATTTCTTCCTCCTCTGGGTACGGATACACTTAACTCGGAAGCATCTGACCACGTTGCGGCACTAGGACGTTGTGCTAGGACACTTGTTGCAGATATTCCTTGCATGGTTGGTGCCAAGGTTGGTTGTTAATTGTAAATTTCAATACATGTTGAACCTGAAATCAATTGTTTTATACAATGTTTTATGCTCAATATACAATTATAATACTTATAATATTATAATACACTTATATTATAATACACTTTATACTTATAATACACTTAATTCACTTATTAACACTTATAACTTATTATATAACTTATATTATAATATATAACTTATTAACACTTATTAACACTTAATATTATAATACACTTATATTATAATACACTTTATACTTATAATACACTTAATTCACTTATTAACACTTATAATACACTTAACTCGGAAGCATCTGACCACGTTGCGGCACTAGGACGTTGTGCTAGGACACTTGTTGCACATATTCCTTGCATGGTTGGTGCCAAGGTTGGTTGTTAATTGTAAATTTCAATACATGTTGAACCTGAAATCAATTGTTTTATACCTCTATCATTTACACATTGAAGCACTTGAAGCACATGCTACAAAACAAGTTTTCTTCGCGGTCTGTTGCATTGTTAGCGGGGTATCTTTTTCTATTTACATGAAATCCCCGTCCTAATATGGGAGAGGGTCCAGAAGGTGGAGTATTTCTTCCTCCTCTGGGTACGGATACACTTAACTCGGAAGCATCTGACCACGTTGCGGCACTAGGACGTTGTGCTAGGACACTTGTTGCAGATATTCCTTGCATGGTTGGTGCCAAGGTTGGTTGTTAATTGTAAATTTCAATACATGTTGAACTTGAAATCAATTGTTTTATACAATGTTTTATGCTCAATATACAATTATACTACAATTATAATACTTATAATAATTATAATACAATTATAATAATAATATTATAATACAATTATACAATTATATGCTCATTATACAATGATATCAATTGTTTTATGCTCACAACAACTATTTTTGAAGCACATGCTACAAAACAAGTTTTCTTCGCGGTCTGTTGCATTGTTAGCGGGGTATCTTCTTCTATTTACATGAAATCCCCGTCCTAATATGGGAGAGGGTCCAGAAGGTGGAGTATTTCTTCCTCCTCTGGGTACGGATACACTTAACTCGGAAGCATCTGACCACGTTGCGGCACTAGGACGTTGTGCTAGGACACTTGTTGCAGATATTCCTTGCATGGTTGGTGCCAAGGTTGGTTGTTAATTGTAAATTTCAATACATGTTGAACCTGAAATCAATTGTTTTATACAATGTTTTATGCTCAATATACAATTATAATACTTATAATATTATAATACACTTATATTATAATACACTTTATACTTATAATACACTTAATTCACTTATTAACACTTATAATACACTTAACTCGGAAGCATCTGACCACGTTGCGGCACTAGGACGTTGTGCTAGGACACTTGTTGCAGATATTCCTTGCATGGTTGGTGCCAAGGTTGGTTGTTAATTGTAAATTTCAATACATGTTGAACCTGAAATCAATTGTTTTATACCTCTATCATTTACACATTGAAGCACTTGAAGCACATGCTACAAAACAAGTTTTCTTCGCGGTCTGTTGCATTGTTAGCGGGGTATCTTTTTCTATTTACATGAAATCCCCGTCCTAATATGGGAGAGGGTCCAGAAGGTCGAGTATTTCTTCCTCCTCTGGGTACGGATACACTTAACTCGGAAGCATCTGACCACGTTGCGGCACTAGGACGTTGTGCTAGGACACTTGTTGCAGATATTCCTTGCATGGTTGGTGCCAAGGTTGGTTGTTAATTGTAAATTTCAATACATGTTGAACCTGAAATCAATTGTTTTATACAATGTTTTATGCTCAATATACAATTATACTACAATTATAATACTTATAATAATTATATTACAATTATAATAATAATATTATAATACAATTATACAATTATATGCTCATTATACAATGAAATCAATTGTTTTATGCTCACAACAACTATTTTTGAAGCACATGCTACAAAACAAGTTTTCTTCGCGGTCTGTTGCATTGTTAGCGGGGTATCTTTTTCTATTTACATGAAATCCCCGTCCTAATATTGGAGAGGGTCCAGAAGGTCGAGTATTTCTTCCTCCTCTGGGTACGGATACACTTAACTCGGAAGCATCTGACCACGTTGCGGCACTAGGACGTTGTGCTAGGACACTTGTTGCAGATATTCCTTGCATGGTTGGTGCCAAGGTTGGTTGTTAATTGTAAATTTCAATACATGTTGAACCTGAAATCAATTGTTTTATACAATGTTTTATGCTCAATATACAATTATACTACAATTATAATACTTATAATAATTATAATACAATTATAATAATAATATTATAATACAATTATACAATTATATGCTCATTATACAATGAAATCAATTGTTTTATGCTCACAACAACTATTTTTGAAGCACATGCTACAAAACAAGTTTTCTTCGCGGTCTGTTGCATTGTTAGCGGGGTATCTTCTATTTACATGAAATCCCCGTCCTAATATGGGAGAGGGTCCAGAAGGTGGAGTATTTCTTCCTCCTCTGGGTACGGATACACTTAACTCGGAAGCATCTGACCACGTTGCGGCACTAGGACGTTGTGCTAGGACACTTGTTGCAGATATTCCTTGCATGGTTGGTGCCAAGGTTGGTTGTTAATTGTAAATTTCAATACATGTTGAACCTGAAATCAATTGTTTTATACCTCTATCATTTACACATTGAAGCACTTGAAGCACATGCGACAAAACAAGTTTTCTTCGCGGTGTGTTGCATTGTTAGCGGGGTATCTTCTTCTATTTATATGAAATCCCCGTCCTAATATGGGAGAGGGTCCAGAAGGTGGAGTATTTCTTCCTCCTCTGGGTACGGATACACTTAACTCGGAAGCATCTGACCACGTTGCGGCACTAGGACGTTGTGCTAGGACACTTGTTGCAGATATTCCTTGCATGGTTGGTGCCAAGGTTGGTTGTTAATTGTAAATTTCAATACATGTTGAACCTGAAATCAATTGTTTTATACCTCTATCATTTACACATTTTCTAATTCTAACACTGTAATATTCATTACTAGTCTAATTTATATTAAAATCTCCCATAAATATGCATGTTTTGTTTGTATCCAATAAAAATCTATCACACATTCCTTCAAAGAAATCTAAAAAACTACTCTTTGACCCACTTGGCGACCTGTATAAATTTCCCATTATGATTGTTTTCTTCCCTAAGATTACTTCAGCTACGATCATCCAGTATTGTTGTTCTACTGCATGTGTTTCCACTATTTTAAATTTTATATCCTCTATTTACAAATTTCAAAATCTTCAATATCATGTGTTTCATGTGTTTCTGTACAACAGAATATTATTGGTTTTCTTGTTGTTATAAAATAACGGACTTCATCAAAATGTGCTATTAGACTTTGTACATTATACATGAATATGTTATTATTTCCTATATTTAATTTATTGTCTTTATACGCTCTATTACTATATTTATGATTGTTTACATTATTATTTTTGTGTACCTGAGTTAGTTGCTATTCCCTATTCTATACCCACTTGTTTTCCATCTGCTCCGTTTCTCGTTTCAACACCGAACACTTGTAACTGAACGGTGAGTGGTCAACCTCAAAATTAAAGTTATGTTTACTATTCGCATTCTTATGCCGGGATACACGAGGCCAGTTTTACGAAGCCAGGACAGCAAGCTAGTGGCTTGCCTACTGGCCTGACTTACTGTCTTTTGAACAAACAAACTTGGAACAGTTGTGCGGTTTACACGATGCTAGTAAATTTGAAGCCAGTATCCTTGACAAGTAAATAGCTGGTAAGCGAAATTACAATATGTTCTAGTGTGTATTTAGAAATTTCTGATTGCGTCAGCGTCTTGATGTAGGTGGGTGCTTACACTTCAAGATAGCCATATTCATTAAAATTAAATTCCATTTATAGAGGGAATTACATGTAAATTGAGATCAAATGCCCAACATTGGATTCGATTTAAAGGGAGTTCGAATTAAAAAATTCGATTTAGAGAAAATTTCGAATTAGAGAGAGTTCGATTTAGAGAGCTTTGACTATAATTTCAATAAATTATTGAATTTTAGAATTGAATATCTGATTTTATAGGCACAGTATAATTTAAAAGCTGCTCTCCTGTAAAACTCGGTTTTTGCAATATCAATACAATAAAATACAAGACAATCTAGATCCGTCCTTGCTCAATATTAACCATGTAAAACTCCTACCAAAAAATTACGTGCAAACGTATGTATTTATTATTCTCAGCCAGTATCCTTGCAGTGAGTACGAGTAGAGCAATAACACGTTCGGTCCGTCGCAAAAATGAATACCATTTGTAAAAGAAAATCAATTCGATTAAAGCGGTTACTTCGGAAACTAAGTCAATTTGCAGTAGAAGAAGTAATAGACGTTTTGTCAGAAAAACGTATATGGACCAGACCATGGATATTAAAAAGGAATGAACGTGGATCATCAGCATTGCTTCTAGAAGAATTTCGCAATGAAGATCTAGGCGAATACAAGAGTGTTTTGCGAGTGACGCCAGAAAAGTTTGACATTCTGTTGAGCCTTGTGAAGCCCAATATACAACGTGAGAATACCATTATGAGAGAGGCGATACCAGCAAGAATAAAGTTGGAGATTACTTTAGATTTTCTTTCATCCGGCATTAGTTACAGGAGGCTCAGTCACTTTTATCGGGTTTCAAGATGTTCCATATCTAGATTTATACCAGAAGTATGTGGAGAAATATACAAGGCATTGAAAGAAAACATTAAGGTTTGTAATACTAACTTATTTATTTTAACTTTATTTATAACAAAATTATTAAATTCAAATTATTTATTTATCAAAAATGAAATAAAAAAATTATGCATTATAAAATGCTGCAGCAACAGGATTGTCGTCCTGCTGTGAAAAATCGATACGAACGAATTCAGCATTTTGCAAAGATGGATTGATTGTCGAGTGCGAGTCTGAAGAGTTGTGACTAGGTGACTGGTATGAAAATCTTTCGTTTTTATCATGTAAATCTTCCAATCGACAACCAGATAATATTGCATTGATTTCGTCCCGAGCCTTAATAGCTTGTGCAGTAGATAACATTTTGAGTTGGCTAGCTACATATTACTATGATTAGGTGGTAACGGATAAACCCCGTCAATAGTATTTTTATGAAAATAATGTAATATAATTGAATACCTCGGCTAGTTGTATTTAGTAGCAAAAACTTACCTTTTCTCAGGCTTGGGCTCGTTCCGAAATCAAGTATGCTGATACTGAAAAAAGTTTGATTCGGAACACAGGTATCTTAATAAATGATCCGTTTTGATATAAATTATAATTTTATTGTATCAAATGCAAAAAGAATTAAGTAGTAAATAAACGTTCTTAATATTAATCAACAATTTCTTAATATTACCCCAACTATAAATTTATTAACGCACGCGGTAGTAAATTTTCAATGTTCGCACTAATTTTATCAAAAATAAAGTTTATGTGAAGTTACCTTTAAAATATCTGGTACTTTTCTCAGTGTTGGTGTACTTGACCATGGGATTATAACCTTTTCACGTACCGATGACTCTTCTTTTATACCAATTAAACAGGATTATTTTTTGTGAACTTTTTCCGTTCCTCGTGGCTGTATAATTATTTTTATCAAAAATATTGGCGATCGCTTAAATATATTAAATAATTACTTATCGATTTCACTGTTATAACACGTAGGGGAGGGTGGGCCACGTTGAGACATTTATTAAATTTTTTTGTGTGGCAGCTACACCTTAAAGAATTTCAAAACTCCAATCATATTTTAGATTTCCAAATTAGTTATAAACCATAATCAAGCAATAGAATTCAAATACACACAGTGTAGTTTTATTTTTGACTTTTTTTTTAACTAATGATTTTGTCGCAAGGTGGCCCATACTATGGGCCACTTTGAGACATGCTAAAGGCTACATTGGGACAGTAAAAACACAATGAATACAAGGAAACAAATTATATTAGTTCGTTAACATTCAACGAATTTCAACATTACAAACACAAAAACACAGTAAAAACACAATGAATACAAGGAAACAAATTATATTAGTTCGTTAACATTCAACGAATTTCAACATTATCGAAATTGATACCAAATGATATGTATAATTGTTGCCTTTTGGTGCCACCACAGTTAATTGGTGATGGCAAAACGCACTTAACATCAGTTTTTTTAACTAAAGAAATATTTTCGATTACGGGAAATATAAAGGAATTTTTGATTTTTGAACTGTGACGCAAAAACTTCACCTCAAAATCAGCCTGTTGAATGCTAATAATTTTGCCGACATAAAACACAGCTTTTTTATCTGTAAATTCAACTAATATATAAGAGTTTACTTCATGTTTATCCTGATATTTTTCAAAATCGAATTCGCTAAGCGACTCTGCATCTGAAGAATCGGAAACAAATGATTCGTTGTCGCTATTGTCTGAAGAGGATAATTGCACTTCAGTCTTTTTGGTCGAAATTAATTTTCTTTTTGTTCCTTTAACCTGTTTAAGAGATGCTTTTCGCTTCTTCTCATTGTCTTTTTGCTCTATTTCCAATTTCTCCGGTGTTTCAGTTACAATTTTGCTCCTACTCTTTTTTCTTACGTTCCCAGCTTTCCTTGGTAAGGCTTTAGGGTAACCAAATATTTGCTCCGGGCTTTTAAAACCACCTTTTTGTCCTTGAATGTTGTTTTCTTTTTGTGAAAGGATATTAAAACATGTTTCGTTTTTAGTGGTTTCTTTGACAACAGAATCACTATTGTTTGAAGTAGTAGCTTCTTCGCGCAAAGTATCCCTTTTATCTTGCGGAGGTTCCTCTCTGTCAGTAACGCTACTCATTAAAAAGTCACTTTCATCAAAAATATGTCGATCAAAAGGCAATATACCACATTTTTTAAATCCCGATTTAATGTTAGATGGAGTCATTGACTTATCAAATGCAGATCCAACATATTCAGCAACTTGATAAATTGTCACAGGTATTCCGGTATTCCTCATCATCCAGGAATCTATTGCACTATTGTAGTAAGTCTTGAATGGAGCAAATATTGAAACATCCAAAGGTTGCAGTTTATTAGAGCAGTGTGGAGGCAGAGTTAGCATGATAACTCCGTTGTCTTTGGCTAAATTTAAAGTTTCTACGGACAAGTGGCTTTCGTGGTTGTCTAAGATTAGGAGGGTCGGACTTGCTTTTGAACTTCCTGAATGATGAATAAAATGTTTCATAACGGATACGAACAGGTCACTGTTCATCCATCCGGATGGATTTGCAAGGCCCAAAGTTGCTGTTGGAGCTGCATTCAACATGTGAGGCTTAAAATTCACTCTGGGAAAAACCATTGCTGGTGGTAGAGGTGTTCCTAAAAAGGGAAAGGTTCTCGTTAAAACAAGATATTTTAATAAGAATTAAGAATATACTATATTGACAAAGAAAAATAAAATACACACCTGCTGCACTGACTATACAGCAAGTTGTTATTAATATTCCCCGTTCACCACTTGTTACTTTATTGATTTGCTTAACTCCTTTCGGGGCCAAAATTTTTGCAGATTTTTGAACAGTTGTTGTCGAGGTTTCATCTAAATTGAAAATACGCGTGCCTTCATCAAATCCATTATGACGTTTCACGAAATCTTCCAATTTATTAAAAAAAAGATCAACATTATTACGATTGAACGAAGTAGCTCTTGACAAGCTACATCCTTCAGGTTGCCGAATGCTGATTTCTGGATGCCTTTTAATAAAGCCTTGCAACCAATCGACTCCAGCACCTTTGTTTTTTTTCCAGGTTTCAGGCATATCAATTTTATTATAGGCACAATGCTCATAAGCCAATTTTCATACGTCTTTTGTAGATTTTCCGTAACACATTTTGCTACATTTTATAATGTAACTAGTCAATAATACCTCTTGCTCATCGTTTAAAACTCTTCTGGTATCAAACTGCGGCTTAAAAGACAACTGTTTCTCTGGGTTTTCTTTGATTTTCTTTACATAACGTGCTAATGTTTGAAATTTAACACCATTAACTTCCGCCGCTTTTCTGAGGCTAAACTCTTTTTCCAGGACATCTTTCACTGCGTTTTTCATGAATTCGGGGGTAAATAGTCCTTTGTCAGACTTTCTCTTTCGACCTCGTGACATCCTAAATAAAAAAATATATCTAATAATACATACCAAATCATAATGGGCCACCTTGAGATATGTCTCATCGTAGCCCAATATAGCTGTGTCAAAGTGGCCCTACTGCTAATGTAATATTAAAATCGATATAAAATCATAACAACGAAAATTAACACCTTATAACCTCGAAATATTTCAAACTAATATCTATTTAATAGATTGCACCACATAAACCTAGAATATCCTAATGGTTTGGTTTGTTAAAATTTAAGTAAAGATAGAGTAATGAAAAACTTACCTGGTATTAAAAACGACTTATACCGATAAAAATTCTAATCGCAAACGAACACTACAAGCGACAACAGAGGATCACTGCTAACTAGTTGCATGGTTCACCACAGAAAAGAGATCTTTATGCGGCGCCAAATTTTAAAATTATAACGACTGTCTCATGGTGCACCTGTCTCGACGTGGCCCACCCTCCCCAAGTAGACTTTTTATAAAATATTTTCACTAATTTATTAATTGCAAAGCAAAATTTTCACACAATTTTAATTAATTATAGGAGCTCAAAATCAATCACGATCAACCATTACGTGAATTCAACAGGAAACTATCGATTGTTTTTCTTCTTTGTGTGGTGTTGTGAAACCAAAGCAATCTAGATTTTACACATTTCATCAATACGAAAAATCAATAATTTGTAAGTGACATCCATTTTTTTCACCCGCGAAGATTTGAATTGTCTTGAAAATTAACTTTTGATGTATTTTAGGTTCGTTCATCTTTTTCAACACTTGGTTATTGTTCATTGGTGAAATTGTTCAAATATGGATTATCGTATAACCGTTCACTGAGTTTATGATGAAATTTATCGCAACATGTAAAGTTTTCATTTTAATATTATTAACCTTAACAAATTTTATACTAATTACTTAATTAACAATATTTTCATGTGAATTATGATTACTTATAATTAAACAAATTGATTTTAATGATTTTAACAATATTTTGACGATAACGGATATTAAATGTTTACATTTTAAATTTATTCTTGTTGACACCTATATTACGTAAATGTTTTTAAAATATACTTTTTATTGTGACTTGTACTTGATATAAAGCGAAAACCTTTTCATTTTGATTGGTACGTTTCATGCAAAACCTTTATTATAAACAAATTTTGAAATTTAACGTTCGTATAACTATTGACGTGGTCCATGCAGAACACCGCAATATGTTCCAAAAATATCATGCTCATTTTGTTGTGGCATTATAAAATGCTCACACGCTGGTGTACTATTTAAATCATCCTTGATCGAACTTAATTCGTTAACCAATGTTGCCACTTGCGCAAGTTTTCTCTTCTTCGAAGCCGGTGTCGCTGGAACTTTGGACTGTGACTTATTAGCAGATGTCGATGTTTTCGCAGTTGGTTGCATTATATTAGCTGATGAAGATGTTGATGGCTGTGATAACAAATTTTGTAAATTTGCAACATCTTCACCGTCAATAATGTATTTGCTCTTTCTACTATTGGTTTCGCTGTTATCTTGATCTTCATCATCTATTGCCGATTCTTGACTGTCCTAAAATAAAAAAAATTAACTTATTAATTATAAATATTGTCATGATTCAACTTAGTTGATATATATTTTTTACAGACACCAACAAATGCCGAAGAATGGGCGGAAATAGAAAGCGGATTTAGAAACAGATGGAACTTTCCATTATGCTACGGGGCCATTGACGGTAAACATATTCAAATTATAGCTCCTGACAACAGTGGAAGTATATATTTCAATTATAAAAAAGTATTCAGTACTGTTCTTATGGCAGTAGTGGATGATGACTATTGCTTTCGGTATATTGATGTCGGAGCTTGTGGCATGTCATCAGATGGAAGTGTATTTAGAAATTGCTCCTTATATAATAAACTAGAGAGTAATCTTTTACGAAATGGTGGAGTGATTGTTGCGGATGCCGCATTTCCATTGAAGCCATACATTATGAAACCGTACCCAGGTGACAATTTAACATTGGAACAAAAAGTTCCAAAAATCAATTGCAGCTAATGTAGATACAGTGGACAAAATTGTATTAGCAGCATGTGCTTTGCATAATTGGTTGAGAAAAGATAATCGAAACGCTTATATAACCAGCGCTGATGTCGATCAGGATGATATTGAAGCAGGAACAATCTCTCTTGGTTCTTGGAGGACAGAAACTACGGGTTTAGAAAGCTTGTGTCGCCAAGGAAGTTACCATTCTTCGATGTCAGCAATCGAGAAAAGGGAAATCTTTAAAAACTACTTTAACAAAGACGGTGCCGTGCCTTGGCAATCAAGAATGATTTCGAGATCGTAAATCAACCATATTTATATTTAAACCACGTTGAAATAATTTTATTTAAATTTTAAATTTTCATTTAACTCGACTGTATTGCAAAGGCAAACATTTTAAATGCAATAAATAAGAAATGCAATGCAACTTACCGTCGTTTTTCTTTTCGTAGGCACATTTTTAATAAAACTGCGCATTTCCTCGAACCAATTTAATTTCGACTTATATTCTTCTTTGGAACCTGCTCCAGATCGGGTTGATTTTTCTAATTTTGATAGTTCTTGATTATAAGTTGATCTTAAAGTTTTGATTTTTGTTTTTATCTCCTTGGTAGTAATTTCTATACCAATTTCCAATAATTTTTCTGATTTTTTTTTGTAGGGATGAGTCACGCATACTCTTGTCCTTGTAAGACGTAATAGTGGCGTTCCACAGACATTCCTCCTCGCGGTACAATTGTGCAAACTTGAAATTAATGTCTGCACTCAATTTCGGCATGATAAATTAAGAAATACAAAACAAACAAAACGCGTCGTCACTGCACACTAGCCGATCATGTAACGTGTAGAAAATCACAAATTGAAATGAAAAAATAAACAGCTGGAAAGCGTAATTACAATATTATGCTATAGTATGCATTTATAAATTCCATTTATAGAGAGGCTCCAAACTGACGAAGAATTGAAATACAAATAAAGTGCTACTGGCTTTAAAAATAGACCCCGATGCTATTTAACTATCCTGGCTTGAAACGCTGGCTTCTGGTTTTCATGCACCTATAAAATCAGATATTCAATTTTAAAATTCAATAATTTTAGATATTTAGATAATAATTTCAATAATTTATTGAATTTTAGTCGTAAAACTCGATTTTTGAAGTTGGTCACTTTTGCTTGTATGCCGACGATTTATGTGAATATCAATTACGTGCAAACATGTGAATGTGCAAACGCATGTATTTATTAATCTCAGCTGCACGTGATAAAACAAATATTTATACTATAGTAGACAAAACAAGTTAGTAAAATCAGTGGGTGTGAGGTGGTATACTGGCTTTAAAAATAGATCCCAACTATCTTGGCTTGAGATACTGGCTTCCTCACTAGCTTACTGGCCCAGCAATGAAGCCAGTTCTGTATACACGAAGCCAGAGTAACTAGCTTGCTACAATTTACTATCCTGGCTTCATAAAACTGGCCTCGTGTATCCCGGGCATTACAATTTTTACATTCTACACTTGTGCACTCACCTTCGTGCCTGTCATTACCACAAACTCTGCATGTGGCATTACTTTTGCATTCTTGGGCTTTATGGTTATATCCCAAGCATTTACAACAACGGTATACCGCGCTATATTTGTAGACGGGGCATGTATTCCACATTACATTCAATTTTCCTTGCTCTAAGACTAATTTCGAAGTCATTTCGTCCATTTTCAGTAAAGCCGAATAAGTGTTTTTACCCTTATAGAATTTTTTTAACCTGATTTTTTCTTCGTTAAAAAATTTTTATATGTTTTCGTTTTGGTTTGCAAGCCATTTTAGTAGTGCATCGCTTTCCATGTCGTTCCCAATGTTTACCACTTTTATTATTATGTTGTTCACTACTGGTGTTGAAATTTCAATTTTATCCTGCAAATTGTTTAATAAGTTGTTTTTAGGGAGTGACTAGTCGCCGTGTGGAACAGTACATGCGCAGTTGCGTCGATTTTGTACTTATACAAAATTAGAATAAATTTCATTCAATTTTAAAACATAAATCTTATTTCTGCGGCGCATGCTCAGTTACGTCTCTTTTGGTAACGAAATTCGAATATTTCAATTCAAAAAATACGTTTTTTTACATCGCACATCGGCAGCAACAGTGTCAAAATCGTTATAAATTGTTGTGAAATAGCTGATAAAATTTACTCAGATTTTCAAATAATTAATTTTATTGGTTAACATTTGCTCACATCAACACGCACTAGACTTCTAGACTTGACACCCTTACCGTCGATCTGCAATATATTTCAAATCTGGAATCTGAAAATAACCTTCTCTAAACTAAAGAGTTGGTGTGCATATTAGATTCTTAATGAAACGTTTGTTGAAATAAAACTTTTAATTAACACTAATATTTATCTACAATATTACTTAGTTCTAATAATTAATAAAAATGATTTAATGATATAATAAAATAGTAACAGTCTTTAAATGTTCACTCTAAGATTTCTTCGTTTTACACAATCAAGTTGGGCTCAAATATATTGAGTTCAAAAATATATTGTTTTATAAGAATATTTAGTACTATAAAATCAACATATCAACAAATAAAGATATAATTTTTGATTCCTGCCTTAAGAGAAATTTAGTACCATTTACAAAAATGAAAGTACAGGAAAGACAAATGTCCCTACGATTTGCTGCAATTTTTGTTTAAACTGGGTGCATAATATTAAATGCATTTAAGATTTGGAACCACAATTTACACATTTAAATATTTTTTGCTGAGTTTCCAAGTTATTAATGCATTTCATATGTACCCAGTTTAAACAAAAATCGCAGCAAATGGTAGGTTCATTTGTTATTGATTTATAGAAGACATTGCAAATCCACTTGGCAATGTTTTTAATTTTTATTTCTGGCACTATCTTCTCGATGGGCAATACTTCGCAGTGTGTGCTTCGTCCCCTGTTGCGAAGCAGTAAGGGCATCTTAGCGCTCGCAATATGGGACATTGGATTCTCCCATCGGCATGTTTTAAATTGTGCGTTGTATATAGGGCTCGCCACATAGCCTGTGCTGTGCTATGCTATGCACTGTGTTATGTCAACACAAACGTTGAACAATGTCATGGTCATGCGCAAAATAGCATAGCAACTCTTAACTATGTGAACGTCACTATTGAAACCCTATGTTTCTACTTCAATGTTTGACATTGGCATAGCACAGCACAGGCTATGTGGCGAGCCCTTATAAAGTATGTTTTTCATTATTTTTGAAGCACATGCTACAAAACAAATTTTCTTCGCGGGCTGTTGCATTGTTAGCGGGGTATCTTCTTCTATTTACATGAAATCCCCTAAAACTAGTTCGAAATTTTAAATAGAAATTAAATTTACACTTTGGCAGTCAAATTATTTTACACTATTTTCCTGCCAAAAACGGGGTTTTCCGTCTTTAACTACTCTACCGACCTCCGGGAGTAGTTATTAGTTAGTAAATAATTTTTCCTTTACTATTTAATTCCAAAAATTCGATTTTAGTTGTTAAAATTTTTGCCGATGTCAGTCAGTTAATTTTCTTCAAAATAAAGGTTTTTCGGTCCTAATGTGTTCTACAGGACACCTTTATCGCTAATTATGTCGTAAATAATTTTTCCTTGGTATTTAAGTTCAAAAAATCCAATTTAAAATACAAATTTTGTAGATGTCACTTGCCAAAAATTATTATCACAAAATCTTCACCGATTTCGGATTTTAATGTCTATATCGCTTCCTTGCACCTTACTTAACAAAACGCGCAGTTCAAATAATTTTTTTCAGCTTGTTAACAGCCTCAAATTAGTAAAATTGCAGGAGCGATTTTGAAATGTCTATTTAAAGTTGATTTGTTTCTGCAATAATTACCATTAATTTGGTTAATTGTATGCTTCTCGTTTTCAGATTTGGTTATCAAAGCGTGGTTTATGGAAAACATAACTTCAAATTTGTTTGTTTACTATCGACTTCACTTGATTTTAGGGACATGGGGACCGATGTTTTAATAAGTGCCCTACGAAGGACGGAAGGCGGTTAATAAATTTTTACGCTCAAACGCGGAGTCGAACCCTGGAAATCGTACGTTAGCAGTTGATCCCGCTAACCATCAGCCCATGACTCCGCCTAAAAAGCGAAAAATGTAATTTTGGCCCCCCCCCAAATTTGTAAACCACGAGTCTCCACTGATAAGCGGGTTATTTAAAGAACCCCGCCCCCAAATATTAGATTCGTAAAATTAAATTCTTTGAGCCAATTTAATTTCCTCCCCCCCCCTCCAATCGGAAGAAACCGTTGGAATAAGGGCGTTAAAATAAAACTCGGTTTAAATATAAGAGAACTATTTATTTCAAACGCAAGTAACCTGCTCCTTCTCTGAAGGTTTATTTTCAACTTGAACAACAACCGCATTTTGTTAATAAGGTAATTTTGCTTATTCGCATAATTTATTTTTAAACCATTTCACAGAGACTTCATTTAAACGTGTCCGTGAAAAACGATATGCTAACCTAGCTGTTATAAAAAGTATCTTATACATTTGTACTTAAACACATAGGTACTTTAAGTTTTTGTAATACATTGTATTTAATGTAATCTAATGTAATCTAATGCTCCCACTCAAAAATTTAATGTTTATATGTTTATAATAACAATAACAAATACATATTGCTGTGTAATTCCTTGAGCAATTTGCACCACCCTGGTTTTGTCAGGCGCCAACTTTCAAAGTGAAAGTAAAATTTATTTAATTGAATTTTTGTCTTCAGGGGTTACAGATTACTCAGAAATTCACAATTCTTGTCCCTTTAGTTTAGCTCAGTCTTGGAAACTCGACTCAAGGTGTAGTAGGTTCGTTGAACTTTGAGATGCTTCTTGGGTTGAAATGAATTTGTAGATTAAAATTATTGGCGTTAAGCTTGAGATGAACTAATTTGCTTGTATTGATGAACTTTAAGTTTGGTAATGCTTATTATTAATGAATTGAGTTGACGAATAAAAAATTGTTTGTATCGAAAATGGTTTTGTATTTATGAAAATCATCAAATAAATTCGCAAAGCGCACATAAATGTCAGATAAATTCTTATCTGAGAAATAGACAATATTTTATAACAGAAATCAAATCGATGTATCCAGCTTTCTTCCTTCTTGTGGGCGGTTTTGAATAAATTCAAAACCTTCTGCTTTCCAATAGCAGTTTTAAATGTTATTTAATAAAATGTTGTTTATAAAATCAAATAATTGCAAAAATGTTTATTAAATCAATGACGAGGATAGTGCTATTACTTAGTCACGTCCTATTGTAAAATGTTGAAGACAAAAATGTAAATTTTAAATAATAAAGTTTTCTTATACCTGAATTTCAATCCACCCTGTATGTAAATAGGGTCTGCGCACAAACACAATTTTATCGCACGGTCACTTTGCGGAGTTGCACAAAACTTGTTGCTTATCTGTTGTGTCGGTGGAATTTGAAGCTCCCGTTCGGTGATATTTAACGACGTTGAATCGCTAGTGGACACTTGTTGATACTGTTGGTCGTTTTCGTTGAGTGCCAGTGAATATTAATTGATATTAATTTCCAGTTATAAGAAGGTGAGTCATACTTTTAACTCGTTGGTTGTGTAGTTGTTTACTGAAGGGTAGCCATTTGTAAATTTTTGTTATCTAGTTTAGATAAACTTTGAGTTGGCCGCACATTTGGGTGTTCTGGACTAAACTTTCCACCCTGTAAGTACACGTCTTGCTTCATCAAGAACTAAAAGTCGACTGTCTGAAATTTCTGCGCTGTGCCTCAATTTCGTTGAAATTTTGTTATCTGTAAGTGAAGTTTCCCACCTTTTTGTATTTTTTGTGTACTAATTGAGTTTAAACTTTCAGGAGCTGCTTCTTCTATGATGAGTTGATCAACCGTGTGTTTCCCCTACTTCTCGTGGATACAGTAGCACTTATATGAATAAGGTTTAGCGAAGTTTCCAACCTTTTTCTTTATCACAAATTTTCTTATCACATTGAAGCGAAAATGACCTTTATTTACACTTTTGGAGTTTTTTGGTTTGAAATTATGAACATTAGATAGAATACATTATTTAACAAGTTTTGACATAATGGGTTTTACACAATTATTGTAGTACATGGAATAATTTTCATTTTTGTACATTATCATTAAGGTTATGTACATTTGTGATAACATTCACATTAATATTACCATATTTGAGGCAAACAATCCCTTATTCTGAAGTTTTGAGGTGATAAAAACCTCCCTGAATTTATCTTTCAGCTTTTAATGACATTCCCTTTTGCTTAAAGATCTTAATTGGTTCATTATCTGTGAAATTGCTAAATTCGTTCATCTTTCTTATCTTTGTGTTTGTTAACGAGGTCAAATTCTATGTAAATTTTGAGTATGAGTAAGAAATTTAGATATTTGCATAGCCCTGGTAGCTTGGAACACAGCAATATGTATTAAATTTGTTATTTAAGTCCAATTTGGAATTTTATTTCCATAAATTTAATTGGAGCAATGGATTTTGTAAATGCGTCAGCTAGTTGTTCACCTGTGAACAAATTAATTTTATATGCTTTTTATCAATTTGTTCTCTTATAAAATGGTAATTAATATCTATGTGCTTTGTTCTTTTGTGATAAGATGGATTTGTAGCTATATGTTACAACTTTGATTGTCTTCATATATTAGAATGGGTTCATTATTTAATGTTAATTTTATACTATTTAACAATGATTTTAGCCAAATGGCTTCTTTTACAGCTTCAAATAAAGCCATATATTCACTTTCAGTTGAAGAGGTTGCAATTGAGTTTTGCCTTTTTGTATTCCAACTGATTGTACAATTTTCGAAAATTTTAAATAAATATCCAGTTGTACTTTTTCTAGTGATTTCATCAGAACCCCAATCTGCATCTACATATCCAACAATCATTTGCACATAGTTTGGATTTTTAGTGTACGTTAGCTTTATGTTTATTGAGCCTTTAATATTATCTTAGGACCCCTTTTAAACATTTCCAAAGTTCTTTATTATTTTTACTTTGGAATCTACTTAAAATATTTAATGCTACACATCATAGGTCTGGACGTGTGCATAACATAGCGTACATTAAAGATCTTATTAGATTTCTACATGGTGCATCATAAAATTTATCAGAATTCAATGCAACATAATCTAATTTAATTGGTAATGGCGTATTAATTTGGTATAATTTTACTTGAAACCAATTCCAAATAACTGGAAAAACTGAACTGCGGCATTATTTTAATTTTTGTAATAAATGCTCCATTTAAACTGGAAGATTTGACAAATTTATTATAACCCATGGTCCTAATATTTTAATATCGATTAACTGCTTTGCTGTTCTCATGGGTTACAAGATTTAATTTATATAGTAGTATATAATGGAAGTTTAACTAACCAAACTTTCCAAATTCTTTTAGATCTGTAATAAACGTAATTGTTCTTGGCTATAATATAATAGAATTATGTTGAATTTGGTATAATTTTACTTCCCTGATGAAATGTGGATGTACGTTCAGTACTTAAAACCTTGGCACTTGTATTTGCTGATTCATCTTCCAGTTTCACTTCATGATCTAGTAATCGTGTTTTCACAAAGGATATAGTTAATTTGTCTTCCGCTAGTGTCTCTAATGCCGTAATGACACCATCGTAAGATGTAGGCAATGTAAGTAATAAATGGGACACTTTGTCATTTTCTTCAAGTCTTGCGCCTGCAGAAATTAATTCAGTTACAAGATCGTCAAAATTTGAAAAATGCTGGAGCAAACCAACATCTCCTTGCAATTTTAAACTTAATAGTTTTTTTCGTAATTTGGGTTGGTAAACTTTTTCGTTCATAGATTTCATCTAGTTTTTGTAGTATCTGCTTAGCAGTTTTATTTTATTGAGCAAACCCCAAATACGAGTCACTTAAGTATTCAACTAGTACACTTATCGCGGTGGATTCATTTTGCTTCCAAGAGTTTTCTTCCTTGGGAGTTGAAAATTGTGCTGGTGGGTCACTTTCTATTACGTTCATAATGTTTAATTCCGAGAACAATGATTTTATGCCAAATTACCATATACTAGCGTAGGGCTCGCCATCAAACGGTTTTATATTCCGCTTTTGAGTGTTTTTTAATTTGTTCATTTTTATGTTTTTATTTCGCACTAATCACTTTTCTAATTTAATAATGCACCTTTTTAATTTATTAACGTTCCTGAGCCCATAACCCGTTGGAATAAGGGCGTTAAAATAAAACTCGGTTTAAATATAAGAGAACTATTTATTTCAAACGCAAGTAACCTGCTCCTTCTCTGAAGGTTCATTTTCAACTATAACAACCGCATTTTGTTAATAAGGTAATTTTGCTTATTCGCATAATTTATTTTTAAACCATTTCACAGAGACTTTTCATTTAAACGTGTCCGTGAAAAACGATATGCTAACCTAGCTGTTATAAAAAGTATCTTATACATTTGTACTTAAACACGTACTTTAAGTTTTTGTAATACATTGTATTTAATGTAACCTAATTGAAACAACTGCGTTCGTTATAACGCTAATGCGTTATAACCTTTAAGTATTGAAATTATCAAAATTAATTTTGCATGGGCATTTTGCAATTTTTATTTCTATCATCAGATCATCAAGTAGTGTTTTTAATCTAAAATTTGTATTCTACTAGACTATAAAATTTGATATTTTAAAAGTTTAGAATAATGATTGTAGAAAGAACAGTACTCAAAAACACAAATAGCGGCTACCTACAAAAAATATATTCATAAATATTCGAATAATCGCTTCCCGCAATTTTTTCATAACAGCCACCAAAGACGAGCGAAGATATTTTACGCTACAAAAAATGGCCGACCATTCCTAAATGTGTTGTGAGAATCGAGCAGGTAGAGGACGTACCAGCAGAAAATTCGCAAACTGTTACCACTGCTGAATGGGCCCAAGATAACCAGTTATCCCTATGCTCAATTTAAAGTTCAGCACCCACCATATTATTTAAAGGTATTGTTGTAAAACTTTATTATTTGTTGAAATTTGTTTATTAAATTCAACATAGAACTTTCTGTACCTTATATTCTGCCATTAGATCTTGGAACAGTTTGCCGGCGAATTTACCACATGTACTTACCACATGTCGCGTGTAAACACATGCATGTAAGTTAAAATTAAGTTGTTCAGGCTTGCTATTCGTTCTTTAAAAAATATAATAAAAAATGTCGAAATGGACGGAAGAAACAACTGTAAAATTTGTAGAGCAGTATATTTTGCACGAGTGTTTGTGGAATTTTCGAAGTTCGGCGTACAAAAACAAGCAAGCAAGACAAAGTGCTGTGGCTGAAATTGTAGAAGCTATGAACATGAATGATTTTGGTGTAAAGGAAGTGGATAAAAAAATAAAAGGTATCCGATCCACTTATTCACAAGAAATTAAAAAAATTAGACAATCTAATAAATCGGGCGCAGGTTTTGACGAAATTTATAAACCAAATTTCAAGTGGTTCCCCATTCTTGACAATGCACTAAAATCTTTCATAGGTGCAATTTTACTAATAAGTAATAAATTGAAATTTGACTCCGACCATACGTAATGCATTATAATATTCTTGTATATAATTATTCTTTAAATAGACATGTACTTGCACCAAGTTCATTTCTTCTACTTATCCACTTTCTTTCCAGAGACGTTTTGGCTTATTAATCTCTAAATTAATTTCACTTTTAATTTCCTCCAAAATTTTCTTCCAGTAAAACTTGAACAATACAATTTAATTCATGATATATATGTCCGTTGAATGTCCATCTTATACACTGCTACTTACCACTTAACAACTTAAATGCGGGTAAACGGACAGTCACTTAATTTTAACTTAAAATTAACTTAGCAATTAAGTTATCTACTTATCAACTTGCACCGTGTAAACGACCCATAAAATGAACTTTTATTTCAGATTAACAAATTGTTCTGGCCACAGGAATTTTTTTCCGCCATGGCCGAATGTTTGTTACCAAACGGATACCTTGAAAGTTGGAGCTCTACGCAAATTAAGGTTGTTAAACTTCGACATACCTGGACTATTAACAATTTCAGTTCCTGCAGTGAAACAACTGGCAATAAATTGATATCACTTACATTTTCGGCTGGAATCAATAATGATAAATCGGAATGGTGCTTGTAGCTGTACCCAAAAGGAAAAGATGCAGAAGGAAACGATTACGTTGCTTTATTTTTACGCCTGGTTAAATCTACCTTGTACGACATACAAGCAACATTTAAGTTTGGTATTGTGGACACAAAATGTCAACATGCTTAACATTATGAATGATTCCAATCGATTTGAAAAGGGAAAAGGTTGGGGCTTCAAAAAATTTGTACAACAGAAGTTCCTGTTTAATAAAGAAAACGAGGTTTTATTAGATGGTAAATTGACCATATTCTGCGAGGTTCATGCCACCGTAGGTAGTGGAAATATTTCGGGATCACTCGCTACACCAGAAAGTAATCTAGCGATAGATTTTACGTTTCTACCTGACAACAAACAGTTCAGTGATGTAACACTTTCCGCTGGTGGAAAAGAATTTGTCGCTCACAAAGTGATTCTGACAGCTCGGAGCCCAGTTTTCAGAGCCAGGTTTCAAAATGACATGGAGGAAAGTAGGAAGAATCTCCGATATTGCATTTCAAGAGATGCGACAGGAACATCTTCTTGGATACGCAAACCATGCGGAACGGTATTATGGTGCATCATTACGGCAGGACGACATTGTTGAAATTTCATAAAAATAAAAATAAATATTTAAGTTCATAATTTTAATTTGTAGAAAATTTGTTTTCATGTTTTCAAATCTGTTTTCATTTTGTTCCAAATGTATGTCCAAATGTTCCAAATGCATGTCCGAAATGTTCCAAAATTGTATTCACTTGAATCAAATCTGTTTTCATATGCTCCAAATCTGTTTTCTCTTGCACCAAATCTGTTTGCATTTGCTCAATATCTGTTTTCATTTGCTCACAATCTGTTTTCATTTGCTCAAAATCTGTTTTCATTTGCACCAAATTTGTTTTCATTTGCCCAAATCTGTTTTCATTATCTCTAAATAATACTGTAAAAGGTATAGAATACTATTAAATTTTCGGAGGCCCCCTGTCATCCCGATTAGTACGATTTTGCCCCACCGCACCGGAAGCATTTTTAAGAATTGAAATATTTAGCTTGATAAAGTAAGTAAACAGTCGCGTTTACAAAATTATGCACTTTTTCGCCTAAGCTTCGCTAGATACCATTTTGTTTATTTTCAGAAGCAAGTACAGGGTGATCCAAAAAAATATAAATTTTAAATGTATTTAAGATGATCCATGTTACCAAAATACGTCAAGTAACTCTAACACCCTCTAATCAATTTAGTGCTAACACATCCTCTTAAATCAAGCGAATCGCCAATTAAAAAAAAGGTAATAAGTAATTAATTATACTTAAATAAGTTTACTTTATTATATTTATCAAGTCTTGCACAATCAAAGTTGAACAACACACAGACATATGTTTCGGACCCATTAGTAATCATCATGTACATACATATTACATCGTTTATTTTTGATTGATTGTGTAAATTTTATTTTCTATATTGCATCTGTGCTTATAATCCGAAAAATTTGTTAACTATATACATGGTATTGTTATCAATATTTGACTTGTTGGCAGAGATAAAACTCGTGCGGCGCGACAGTTTTTCCGATGATATTATGTGTACGCGTATTTTCACGTTACATAACATTTTTTCACATTGCGCAATATTTGTATGTATACAGTACTGATGATGACTAATGAGTCTGAAACATACTTACATATTATAGTACTGTCTGACGTCTATACAAAACTGTAGACATTTTTTACATTAGAACGTTAACATATCATGAGGGGGTTTCCCTGCTTGGTTTCTTATTTCGAAAATAAAATAATGTCGTTTTGTTTTAGATTAATAAAGTATACCAGCCACTGGAATTTCTACCACAATGACTGAATATCCAGTCCCATGTCGCAATTATAACAAAAAAGACATTAATGAAATTTTGCAGAGTTGCAGTTCAACTTATGTTAAAGTTGTTAAGCTGAGGCACATCTGGACCATATCTAATTTTAGTTTCTGCCACGAAAAAGTCGGTGAAAAGTTGATTTCAACTATATTTTCGGCTGGAAACAACAGTGATAAGTCGGAATGGTGTTTGTGGCTGTACCCAAAAGGAGAAGTTGAGAAAGATGACAAATATGTTTCTCTGTTTATGCAGTTAGTTAAAACTACTATGAGCGATATACTAACAAAATACAAGTTGGCTATTGTAAACTCTAAAGGTGAATTAGTTCAAATTCAACAAGATTCACATAGATTTCCAACTTCTTCAAGTGATTGGGGTTATGTCCAATTTGTAACGCAGCAGTTTTTGTTTAATGCACAAAATGAGGTTTTGTCAGACGATAAACTGACCATACTTTGCGAGATTAATGTCACCGTAGGCAGTGAAAATATTTCGGGATCACTAACCATGCCAAAAAATGATCTAGCGCTGGACTTCAAGTTTCCATTCGAAAATGCAGAGTTCAGTGATGTAACACTTATCGCTGGTGGAAAAGAATTTCCGGCTCATAAAGTAATCCTAGCAGCTCGAAGCTCAGTTTTTAGAGCTATGTTTCACAGCGACATGGAAGAAAGTAGGAATAATCGGGTCAAAATAACCGATATAGATGAGGAAGGTTTACGCGAAATGTTGCGTTATATGTACACTGGAAAAATAAACAAATTGGAAATAATGGCTCCTGGTTTGTTAAATATGGCGGAAAAATACGAAATGGATGACTTAAAGATAAAGTGCGAAGAAGAGTTGTTTAAAAGTTTATCCCTTGATAATGTTGCAGAAATTTTTATTCTTAGCGATAAGTTTCGCGCAAAGAAATTAAAGAATCATGTAAAAAAGTTTATCTCTGTGCATGCTTCACGTGTAGGTAAGATACCTAAATTTCAATCAATGATTCGAACACATCCACATCTCGTTATGGAAGCTTTTAGGGCTCTAAGTGATTAATCCAATGTTTAATATCGCGTTTTATTTTTTTTAATTAAATATTTTCTTTACAATAAATTTGGTATTAATATTAACTCTTTTTATAAGCATCATAATCCTATGAAATAGATTTAAATATGCTGACTAAAAATTATATCCCAAATTTGTATGAGTCGATCCGTGATAGCTGGATCGGAGCCTTTTCCTCTTGTTACTAGGGTTAAACGCCCATGTGTAACCTTGAGAAGGGGGCCTATCCCCGGTAGAATCTTAGCGCTTTGCTCTATAATTGTATCGGGGGTGGGTCCTCTACCGGGTGTTTTCCTCGGTAAAGCGGGAGTCTGATGCTCAACCGCTGTACTGAGGAGCGAGACCATCTCTGTAATAACAGGAAGTTGGACCTCTACCATATTTTTGGGGAGGAGATTAACTCGGTATTCAGAAGGGGCTGATCCATCCCTGCAATAGTGGAAAGGCGTGCCTTAACCGCTGTTTCGGGGGGGGGGGGATTTTGCCTTTCTTCTGATTGGCCCTGTGGCTCTTTTGGATTGGTTTGAGTCGCGTTATTGGCGGGTTTCTCTCCCTTCTGCAAAGCGGGCTCCTGAATGGTAACCGTAATTTTTGGGGGTGTAATCAGCTGTGACGCGTCTTCAATCACCTTAATATTGTTTATCATAACCCTGGAGTACACGTTGGAATCCGTGTTCCATTCCTTGCGTATATATTCTGTTTGCGTATCTCCCCAGGTGTCTTCGTGATAATAGTAAAAGGGATCTATCGGTACTCCAGTTATCCGACAAAGGGCTTCCCCTTTTACATTTGTCCTTTGGCCATAACAAACCCCTTCAAAATCCTGATTAAGCTTTTTTACATATTCTGTACCTATAATCTAGATCTTCCTGACAAAGTGTGTGTGCGCAATCCATTTTTCCGTGAACAGGTTCGAGGGTTTTGTCATGACTTCGAGTCTTGTTTTAAAATAATATTTTGAAGTTGGTGTGACGGTTCCAAATTTCCACTACAAGTTTTTATTTTGAAAATCTAATTTATTGCAGATCGCTGCTATAAATTTGAAACATTTCCCGAGGTATGGCAGGACAATTCAGTTTGGTAAAGACAAATGTTTTATCGAAACGTGCGAGCTATCGAAAATGATATGAGGGAGTTCGTCTTTGAACGTGGTAAGGTGTGGACGTAAATTTTACTGGTCAGCTTGTGAAGTGTGGTTGAGATTTTTGGAAGGAATTTTGATTGCTTCCTTTCTCGAACGATCCAGCATTCGAATTAATATGGAACAGTGTTTTTCCGAACCCGATCACTCGTCAAAACTCCGAGTGGATTTTTAACGCTCTGTACGTTTCTTTTTTATGTTGGATCCATCCTCCATACTTCCAGATGGATTATTAACCATTCAATTCTTTTTCATTTAGAACCTATCGTTAATTTCACATATTGCATTATCTGCCAACTCGCAATTTATACTGAATATTATTTTGTTTGATATTTCAGGTTTGTGTCTTGCCTTATGTATTTTTTTTTATTGGGAACACGGAAAAAAATGGTTTTAGAAAATATAATGAATTTTTGTAGCAAACTGGTTAATTCAAAAAATGTTACATTAATTACGAATAATTAAAAATTTTGTCGTACATTCTTTTGAAGTCATGTGTATTTTGTTCCTCAGGTTTGTAGCAACTTACTTCTTTAAATTTTCATATATTTTGTAAGAAAATGTGGTATAAATTTTAGTAGGTTGTGATGAACTAAATTGCTGAAGTTATTTAAAATATATTCTTACTTTAAAAATCACCTAATGCTACAAAATTGTAGTAATTGCATCAATATAATAAATTTTCTTAAACAATTTTGTAAGTATTCCTACAATTTGTAGGAAAAACTGGCGGTAAATTGCACTATTCCCAAGTAACACACTATCGTTTATTAGACGTTTATTTTTGGGATAATTGGTCTATTTTTAGTATCGTATAGGTCTAAGTTTCGTTTATAAGTTAGACGTCTATCATACACTGTTTATATACGAATACCTAAAATAGCCATATATTATACGTTATTTTTATACCATAATTTTAATGCTATAATTTTGAACTGCGAAATATGTTGAATGATTATAAAATATTTAAAAGTAATTTAGATTAATATCGTTTTAATATGGTACTTCTAATAATACTACTTATAGTTTATGTAAGGTGGGTATATAACATAGGACTAGTTGGCGAAATGGTAAGAGCGTTCAGCTACAGATCTAGAGGTAATGGGTTCGAACCCCATAGGAAACCAAAAAAGTAAGTATTTCTTAAAACTAAATTTAAAATTATAATAAATGTAGGGACTTGATAATTACAGATATAAACATACAAAGGCGCAGTCTAAAAAAAGTAATTAACCTATATTTTTTATTTTTATGGGCCTATTGCTACGTTTAATAGTCGAAAATCATATACGATTAATATACTTGGGTTGCAACTATGGTAGCAATGTTCTTTAAAAAGGTTCTGCACTAACTGCTACAAATTTGTAGGGAGTTTCTAGCTACAATTTATAAAACATTTTACTACAAAACACTCGCTAAAATCCTGTAGCAATTTATGTTAGAAATTGCGCTTGGGGCATATAGTACTGCAAATTGTAGTATTTAATTCAGTATTTGCAGCAGATTGTATTACTTTTTTTTTCCGTGAAGTTTCTCCAAGAATATGATTTGTTTAATGCTTTCTGCATGGATTTGATTAAGGCACTTTTTTGATTGTACGCTCGCACGCGTGAATATATTTATTAACAACTGTATTGCTATATTTGTGGAAACATTATTTATAAGAAATAATGTTTTCTTTAACCAAATTAAATAACTTATATTAGACATAGGTAGCGTAGAGCTGAGTTAGTCTAATGGATAGGCTAGCGGTCCACAAAGCGGTCGGCAAAGCTTCGAATCCCGTATTCGAAATTAAAGGCTTGATATTTTTTTGTTGTGTGTATATTTTTATTATTTGTCTGTTTGTTTTATTTGAAAAGAATTATATAAGAAAACGGTCTCGCGATGCACGACAGAAGTACAGCGGTGGAAAGTTTTACTTCACGGTGGTTGCATTAACATTCTAAACCATTCATCGGGATTTTAGCGACCACCCGAACGTTCCCTTAATTAATTCGAGAAGCGGATCTTGGTGGTATATTATTTCGCTTTTGTACAACCTGGTCTGTTAAAAGCAATTACCATCGAACATCGCAATTTTTATCACCTTCGAGCAACGACCATCTGGTTGCTTACCAACTATTGGTCATCATTCGTTCGTGTTGATTCAAAGTTGGTCAGAGACGAGTCGATACTATTTTAGTTATCAATGGTAACTGTCTCCCATTTCTTTTGGTCATTACTGGTTATTACCACAGTTTCGTAGTTTCCTCGATGGTTTCTGGTTTTATGGTGAGCAGGGTGGTAATGGTAAACTACGTGGCGCTCACTTAACATCCACTCTACGCTCTTCGGAGCATCTCTCTCTTTAGCACCCCCTGCATCACCCCGAAACATCTAGCCAGAAGTAATGGCGCAGTTATTTTATCGTTTGCCCTGAGAGAGCTAGTCATAGGGCATAACCAACGTGGCCGTATTCATTAGTAACATTTTCCTACGTTTCATTGGATCTAAACTGAATTAAATTCAATTTGTTAATCAGCAACGCTTTGGTTTAAAACGATTCAGTTCAATTTAATTCAGTACAATTCTATTTGGTTTAACTTCTTTTGTATCGATCCAGGCATGAATCCGGTTCTCGAAAATAACGGTGCTGGTACTTAGTGGTTAAGTACTATAAACTATAACGTATTTTAACGACCATTACCTTAATAGAATTTTCTTACGGCACAACGGAATTCAAAAACAACTAAGCAAATACCACTTAAATTACTACAAGCAATAAATAATAAAATTGAAGTTAATAAAAGTATGTTCGTTACTCTCCGGGCTGAGGTTGTTTCCGCCCAACCCCCGTTGTTCTGCGATGATATTGATTTTGTGCTGAATGTACCTTCGCTTTGAGTAATTTTGTTGTCCTTGCGATGTGGTACTTCTTGGGAAAATGGGAGCCGGGGCTCAAACCTTTTTTCACTTTTCACAACAAAAATGAAACACTATAAATGTCTTGAAAACATAATGTTGATGTAAAAATTCTTCAATCGATCGTGATTCTGAAGCAAGTGCCGCACTAAGCCGATCAGAAAAGCGATAGTCCAACAAATTTTCGGAAAATCAAGAGATTAACAATAAGATATCCCTCTATGAACGCATCTCATTGGTTTAATATCACAATATACTATATGGTAAGAAACATAACAAGGGAGCAACGAATGTCATGTCTCTGTCGTAAAAATTTTAATGACAGGTACCAGACGTGAAAAACTCAATATATTAATATAGAAGATAGATAGATAACAGTCGCAGTTTACTCAGTGCGGCCTTCAGGCCGCACAATCATGTTCGACTAGTAATCTTAAATAATAGTAATGTTCTGCTCGATTGGGTAATTGCGATGGTATTGGGTAGGTTCTGATAAAATATGCTAGATATAGTAGTAAATATCTTGACTACTTTATTTAAGAATTTTTACATTATTACAAAATTTTAATTTCCACGCAACAAATTGGTCATCATCTTCTATTCCAAATTTCAAATAATTCGAAGTTAGCGATTTTCCGAAAAAGTTAATAATAACTTCTAAATATTTATTAAAAAATTTTAATTTCCACGCAACAAGTTGGTCATCATCTTCTATTCCAAATTTCAAATAATTCAACGTTTACGATTGTCCTGAAAAGTTAAAAATAACTTCTAAATATTTATTAAAAACTTTTAATGCCCACGCCACAAATTGGTCATCATCTTCTATCTCAACGATTCTATCAATTAAACCACTATATATTTATTATTATTACTAGCTGGCACGGGCGGCATTCGCCGCCCTTAGCCATCTAGACCCAGAATAGATCCGAGAAGGCCATAGTTGTTCGGCATTCGGCCTCACAGGGGGAGGACCATAATAGATCCGCAAAGGCCATAGTTGTTCGGCCTTCGGCCTCACAGAGCGAACCATAATAGATCCGTGAAGGCCATAGTTGTTCGGCATTCGGCCTCACAGAGCGGACCATAATAGATCCGTGAAGGCCATAGTTGTTCGGCCTTCGGCCTCACAGGGCGGACCATAATAGATCCGTGAAGGCCATAGTTGTTCGGCCGTCGGCCTCACAGGGCGGAACATAATAGATCCGTGAAGGCCATAGTTGTTCGGCCTTCGGCCTCACAATGTACATTACATTGTACATTTGTTGTTATTTTATGAAGTTTTATTGGTCATTAAGAATAAGCATACTTTTTCACCTTTGGTTTCTGCAGAGTTCAGCGATTGGAAACAAGAAAGTTGAACCGTACATTCAAGAGTATAATTATTTCTAGTGTTGTCAGAATCTTGGTTTTTATAGTTATTTTTTTGGAACTCACCACTGAAAACTCACGCAGTTCAAAGAGCTGACAAATTAAATTAGTAGCTAGGATAAGTATACACAAAAATTCATAGCAATATTGTATAATATTTAACGAAGGGCTTAACCTACTAATAATAGATAATGTATTACAATTTGGTGATTCATTAAGTTTAAAGGATGTGTAGAAGATTCTTGCAACCTAGCGGGTTGGGTTGGGAGGGTAGTTATGTATTCGGACCGGACGTTTCATATAATTACAATCGAACTTCACAGGTAAGTTCGTTTGATTGATTAATTATATTTCAACGTCCGGTCCTCTACATAACTTGCCTACAAGGTAGATGTTTAAAGATGTTTGGTTGCAAGAAAACATGTATAATTACTTGTATAACCATTATTTTATTTTGATTACATTTAAGAAAATAAAACTCGCAATGAGTTAAATAATGTATTTTCAAACCTTAAAACTATTATAAAGCTAAAAACGCTGATCCTTGTTTAGGTTGAGGATGTTGGTAGCAAAAGAATCGTTTTCGACTAAGGGTTGATTGTAGAACCGTGCAAAAGTAGAAGAGTCTTGTCCACCCGGCTGTTTTCAGAATGATGTCTACATACACGCCCTGTTTCAGAGCTGCTGAAGTTGAAGCATGGCGCGTCGAATGCGGTTTAAACCTGTCCGTGTTTATGCCGGCTAGTTTTAATATGTCTTTGACCCATCGACTTAAGGTTTGTTTCGTTGCTTTCCTGTGTGGCTTTTTGACCGTAATAAACAGAAAATCGCAGTCTTTGGGGCCGTATTTTTCAGTTTTCTTTAAGTATTCTTTTAGGGCGGAAGCCGCGCATAATTTTGGCATTTCGCTGAAGTAAGGTATTGTAACTGGCAGGTCACTTAAAGAATTGCAAAAGAAATTATTGCTTTCAGTTACAGTTTGCCTCTTAATGCTCGTAGTTGTAATTAACGAAGCGGCTTAGCTATGTACGTTTAGTACTAAGTACTCGAGAGCGGGGTAGCGACGAAGTCGCTTTCGTGGGTTCCTTGTTGAGCTTTTCTTCTTGTAGTAATGTTCTCCGGTAGGGCGCCAATATCGAATACGGACGTTCAGTGACCTTAGTGATCCTTATCGATATAAAATAAATCAAAGTAGAAAATAAATAGACTTCTCGTTCTGAACACACAATTTTAATATAAAGTAATTTGGGGTTAATCGTATATAACATAAAAGAATTCTTGCTTACACAGATTATATGAGTATTGAATGTTTGTATTAAAAAATAAAAATTGGTAACGATTTACAAATAATGTTGAACACAAATACATATACTTGACATGTAGAGCGAATCGACAGATGTCGCTGCGTTGGAGTTGGAATGTCGAACGGAGAGAACCTTCGCACTTGGTTGTCGTCTCTACGAATTTAATTGTCTTACCAAAAAAACTTGCGATAAAAAATCGCACTAGTACTACTAAAAAAGCAGGAAGTACTAACTACGTCATGCAAGCAGGTAATAAAATGTTAGCTACAAGCTTGGTATTTTTTTGTTAAACAATAATCATATAGTAAGTGTTTATAACTACTTACGATTTCTCTTGAAATGGTTACTAGATAACATACGATCAGATCTGATTGTTTCCTTATCCTCCTGGTCAAAATCGTCAGGATTTTGAATGACGAAGTGTGATCTAAAATATAGTTAAAACACGATATACGATATTGTAATAACATAAAGAGTGTAGCAATAAATCTGAATTATTTGAAATATTTAAATAAACAATTAAATTCGTTTTGTCACCAATATTGCGTTTTGTTCCTCCTGAGGTATTCGAAATGTCGATTGTCTTTACACACATGAACTTCAGAAAGGCTGGCAGATGTTTAGCAAAGCGGCGATACTCGTTGGCCCAAAATGGTGGAATTTTTGTTCGTGTTTGAAATTAAACGAACAGATGTGTTGGTGGCTTTTCGAGTTTTCTTTTCTTATTGGAAATTTTACACTTCTCCGGATTTGTCCAATGATATTGGGATCAATGTTAAAAAAGAATGATTCACCTCAATAGATTGGCTGCGGTGTTCTGCGATATTTTCCGGATTTGGAAAGAATGGACTCGCTCGATTTTGCACGTGTGTTGCGACAAATTTTCGATGATCGTAATAAAAATCGGTTTTCGTGATCATATATTGATCTTAGGTAATCTAAAAAGGCAACACTCACTCGCATTGACTTTACTAGTCATAAACTTAAAAACTTTGTCGATAAAACTTAATCGCACAATATTAAAATTAATAACTTTACTGAGCTTGAAATTTAGCGTGTTGTCATTACTATGGTCGGTTTGCAAGAGAGAGATTTTTAGTCGAAGCGTTCGATGCAACCTTGAATGTTAGCGGTTAGCGACCTACTCTACCGACATTTTATTAAAAGATCATTGATTAAGTAAATAAGAAAGATACGTTTTATAACATATAAATCAATGGTTTATAACGAGTTGTTAATAAATGTTACTAATTTAGAATAATAATTGTAGCAATTAGTTGTAAATCATAATAATAAGAAATAAAATCAACTTTGTTATACAAAGCTGGTCGAAAAATCATACATAAATTTAATAATAAATTCATAAACCCTAGAATTAAAAATAAGTTCTCGCATTGAGATCAGGGTAACAGAATTCTGTTACATTCCCCCGCCGCCAAGGCAATAGCTGCATCCAGCTATTGTATGAAAGCAGAAAAAAAGAAAGAAGAAAATCAAAAAAATCCTGAAAAGGAAAAGCTAGAGGAAACTCTTAGAAAAATCTTCGAGCTATGCTCTGATGGACGGCTAAAATCCAAGATATTACGGACTTGAGTCTCAAATTTAAAACAAAAAATATGGAAAGAAACAATGCTTTGTCAGCAATTCAATTTCACACATTATTGGAGCAATTTATAAAAAGAAGAGTAAGATTCGACGAATCTTTTTATGTCCCCCCTGTACATCATTAAATTATACAACAAATACCTATAAAGAAAATAAAAACATATAATAGAAATAGCTGGTTTAGTTGTCGGTTACGGATATCGATTCAATTAATTATCCCGGTTCGTTTTGGATTAACGACTCAGCGTTATCTCAAAACACCTAGAATCGGATAATTGGGAAATGTCGACGAGTTTGTGACAGGACGTATCGTTCTGTCTTCAGAAATACAAAAAGTTGAATTTACTCGTCTGTGGACCTAAGGATCATCCAGTCCTTACAGAAAGGTTCATAATTTTTGTGGCCAAAAATAAATTGGGCCATAATGGTTACTTCTCGGAAAACTCCGGACAGAAGTCATGATTGTTCGACAGGACAAACAGGAAAAACGAGTGAATATTCCTGTAGCCATAAACGTCGGACATATCACAAGAGGAAAAGGAGGATGTTGTCTTGCTCTGAGGCAATAACATACAACATCGAAGAAAATGCAGATGGGAGCTGGTACTCCTAATTTTGTGTGTACAAAATCACCAATGAAAATGCAATCTAAACAAAATGCTTCAAATGGTCATCTATTGGTGAATCGAATTGTAGAATCTGACTAAAAAAATCTTGCAGACTCAAAAAAGACCTAGAACCGTACAACTTCCCAGGCTATTCCTGAAATTGGTCTTCCAAACCTTTACATATAGTAGCAACGACAAAAAAAGAATTATTTACAAGTGGTAGTTAAAATTAACTACATTAATGATAAAATTATTTACAACTATTTACAACACCGATAATAAAATGAAATTATACAGGATTGGATTTTAAATCCTTGATATGAAAAATACCCAGATCTTTGCCCTTCTCGTCTTTTAGACGATATGTGAGGGAACCTGTAACCTCTGCCACTTTACATTTAATGAACTTTGGAGCTAATTTCTTTGAGAATTTGTCTGGTGCGCTGGATAAAACGAAGTTTCGCTTCCAAACAATATCCCCACGCTTAAAAGATAATGGTCTTTTGCGGAGATCATAACGAGCTTTGTTGCGATTATAAGCAGCTCTTATCTTTTCCACTACTTTCAGGTGCAAATCACTAAGGTTGTTAACGTCGGTTACCAATTGTTCACGGTTTTCCATGGAGAATTCCCTCGGCTCGGCCGAGTCCAATCTACCATAGTAGTCGCCACTGTTTGGTACCGATCTACCGAAATTTAGTAAGGATGGAGTATACCCGGTCACTTCATGCACGGCATTTCTGATAGCATGCGCTATCTTGTGGATATGAAGATCCCACGATCTGTGATCGTCTTCCACAAATGATCTTAAACAGGTACCGATGACACGGTTTGTTCTCTCGACTGAATTAGCCTGTGGGTGATAGTTCGCCGTAGGCCAAACTTTCTGAACTTTATACTGTGTCATCAGGTCTTTGAACAGTTTGCCAGTGAATTGGGGACCGTTATCGGTAGTGACAATTTGGGGCACTCCGAAGAGCAGGAAAGTCTCCTCTACAAACTTTACTATAGCCGATGCTGTGGCTTGTCTCAAGGGTTGAACCAACACAAACTTGGTAAACCAGTCAGAAATAACTAATAATGAGGAATTACCTTTTTTGGTTCGTGGGAAAGGTCCCATCAAATCGATAGAAATGATTTGGAAAGGGTATTTGACCTTTTTCTCTTTTCCCATGAGGCCTGGTCTCAATTGATTCGACGCCTTACTGGCAGTACAAATATCACATTTTAAAACATATTTTGTGATGTCGGATTTCATTCGAGGCCAGTAGTAGAGTTCGCTAACTTTATTGAGCGTTTTGAAAATGCCGAAATGTCCGCTGAGCGGGTTGTCGTGACAGTCCATCATAATTTCTCGACGACGAGATTTTGGCACAAGGAGTTTCCATTCAACAAGATTAGAAATAATATTGTGCTTGTTGGCAACAAATTTAAAAATATACCCATCCTCGATTTTAAAGCTAGGATAAAGGTTTGGGTTTTCCTGAATCTTGTTTATGACTTTCTGATACCAAGGGTCTATATCGTCGGGTGCAACAGAAATTAAGTGGATGTTCACTGGTGCTCGAGAGAGAGCGTCGGCCACTATATTGAATTTCCCCTTTCTATGTTCAATACCGAAATCATATTGGTTCAATCGTACACTCCAACGGGCGATTCTTCCCAGCGGAGATTTGACTGTACCCAGCCATTTCAACGCTTGATTATCGGTAATGACTGTAAATCGGGTTCCTTCAATATAGGGACGAAACTTCTCTACTCCAAAGAGAATAGCGCAACATTCCTTCTCCATAGCATGATAATTGAGTTCATTTTTGGTTAGAGTACGGCTAGCATAAGCTATTACTTTTTCGTTTTCCCCAGTGCCTTGAACTAAGATGGCTCCCAGTCCAAAATTACTTGCGTCCGTCTGTATAATAAAAGGGAGAGTAAAATCAGGGCTAGTCAATATCGGTGAAGTAGTTAATAAATTTTTCAGATTTAAAAAGGCTCGGTGAGCATCTTCGGACCAAGAGATTTTCTGGCCTTTGGCTTTACCTCTAACGAGGTGTAAAATAGGTGCAGCAACAGAGGAAAAATTCGGGATAAATCTCCTGTACCAACCCGCCATACCGAGAAATCTTTTTATTTCTGTTGACGTTTTAGGAATTGAGTAGTTAACAATAGCATCAACTTTGCTGGGGTCGGTTCTAAGACCTTTCTCATCAATCACAAAACCTAAATATTTGAGAGAATCACGGCAAAATTCACATTTTTTCAAATTAATTGTTAGGCCAGCTTTATTCAATCTTTTATAGACTTGAGTCAGGGTGTTCAAATGTTCATCAAAATTATTCGACGCTATAACTATGTCATCTAAATAGACGAAGACATTTTCGAATTCTGGGCCAAAAATTGAGTCCATTAGGCGTTGGAGTGTCTGTGCGCTATTATTTAGACCGAAAGGGAGAACATTGAATTCGAAGAGACCACGTCTTGGAATGGTAAAAGCAGTTTTTTCGCGTGAGTCACGAGATAGCGGAATTTGCCAAAAAGCTTTACGCAGATCTATTGATGTCAGATACCTGGCATCGCGTAAGCGGTCTAGAATGTCATTAATATATGGAAGCGGATAGGCGTCGGGTTTAGTGACCTCATTTAATTTCCTCCCATCAAAACAAAAACGCAAAGTGCCATCTTTCTTTTTGACCATAACAGTCGGCGAGTTCCATGCGGAGAATGACTTTTTGATTACGCCTAGGCGTATCATCTCGTCTGCCTCTGCGTTGACTTTAGCCAACATTGCCGGAGAAAGAGGGTAATGTCTCTGCTTTATGGGGGTTGCTGTCCCAGTATTTATAACATGTTCAACCAGAGTTGTTCGTCCTAGTTTATTAGGAGCGAGCTTTTTGAATAATGAAATGACTTGGTCTAATTTCTGAACTTGATCATAACTCAAATCTGATCTAGAGTGAATAATTTTTTCTGTCGAAAGTGCAGTTAACGTAGACGGGATTGTGTAAGAATCAGTACCAAAATCGGTTTTAATTTTAAAAAGTTTACAAAATTCGTAACCCAGAATAAGTGGATATACTACTGTATCGGAGACAATTATATTTAAATTTTTGGTTACACCGTCTAGCGTTATCGGTAGAGTACTGGTACCTAAAACATTTTGTAATGTGCCGTCAGCGGATTTTAAATCAATGTTACTATTTTTTACATGTAATTTCAAGTTTTTTAATATATACAGCCCGTCACGGCCTAATACTGATTGGTTTGCGCCAGGGTCTAGAAAACCAAGAACTTCCATCCCCAAAATGTTGATATTTAAATAAGCTCGGTTGTCGAAAGGACGATGAGCGAAAAGCGTCTCAACTTTAGAGGGTTTGGCTCTACAAAATGATTTGACGTTTGCCAACCAATACTGCCATTCAGGACAGGTAGCCTTCATTATAAAAGGGCTAGGAATGAGAGAACTACTGCTCATTCTTGCCTTTTTGCGTTTTTTGAGCACTTAGTGCAATTTGGATAAGTAACTTCGGGAGTTCCACAAATATAACAAAAAATGCGCCTTTCGGCTGGACAAGTATGATAATAATGTCCTGACTGTGCACAATTAAAACATTTAGCGTTGGCAGGCGTCGCTCTTTTTCCAAACGTCCGAGAACTGTAGTTCTTGACGTTGGATTGCATGGTATGAACTTCATGCTTCTTGCGGGTACAAAGATCTGGGCGACGTACTTTTGGCATTGCCAATTCAGGTTCTAACGGATTTACAGTAGGTACGTGAAACTTTCGAGTGTTTTCGTTTTCGAAAACCTCGGTAACTTGTTTACAAGCTTTTACTAAGTCTAACACAGTAGTGATTTTCATAAATAATAAATGCTTTTGATAAATTGGTAACAAATTTGTTTTTATGTAATATAACTCTCTTGCTGGATCCATAGGATTTGATAGTCTCGAAACGAGATTACTCATCGCGGCGATGTAGTCGCGCACTGGCTCAAATTCGCCTTGCTTACGGTTAATAATTTCCTGCCATAGAGATTCGTCATAATTCGACGGTAAATAAGTTTCTTTTAATAATTGAATTAATTCGCGCCAAGAACGAACGTGCTTTCTAGCGGATCGAAACCATGTTAAAGCTGTGCCCTCAAAAAGATCGAATGCACTATCAAATAATGCTTGTTCCGAAACACGTCTAGAAATTCTCAACTCGTCTATGCGTTCAAGAAATGCATTCAATCCTAGTGACTTATCGTCACCGGAAAATTTTAAATTCCACCTACTGACGGTGTCGGGTTTAGTATTGAAAACAGGCGTTTGTGAATAATAATCAAAATTTCTATGCGGAATGTTAACGTTTTGTGGCTGATAATTTAAGGTTTGAGGAATATTTAAAAATTGCGCTTCTTCCGATTGCGGAAGAGGATTTATCGTTACTAAATTTTGAGCTTGTTCGGGCCTTGTCGGCGTCGAATCCACGGCTTCCTGAGATTCGGACGGGCGCGTGGTTACAATAGCTTGCAATTGCTCTTGACCGAGTACATTATTTAATTCGTCTATCGACAAATTACTTAGTGCCTCACTAATATCGTTTCGGCCTGTTTCTGGCGAATCTAATAAAATTTCAACCCTCTCAATCAATTGAATACATTCGTTATTTAAAGTTTGAGCTTTTTGCTCATATGGGTCTGGTGGAGATAATTTTTCGAGATAAAATTCTAATCGAGAAGAAGTGTGATCTAACCTGGCAAGATGACCTTCGCACGCTCTCGTATTAGGAGAATGTGTTAGTTCCCGAACTAATGGTTCGATTTGATTAAATTTGTCTTGACAAATTTTAATTTGTTCGACTAGATTTATTTGTTCTACCGGTAGGTCAATTTTCTTTACTTTTTGCCTAAGCGTTAATCTTAAAAGTGCTCGTTTTTCATCTACAGTTAAATCTGTAGTGTCTTTACCTCGTACTTCGAGTTCCCACGTTAGCTCATCAGCTAATAAGCGGTTTATATGACGCATTTTGGTGGTATAAAAAATAAGAGTATAATGCTCAATGATTGATAATTAAGATAAAATATAACGATATGTAGTAGTAGGTCGTAACGCTTGATAATAATATATAATAATATAAGGAGATAAAATATGTATTGTATTTTAGTTCAACTTTAAAATATCTGTGCTTATTAGCAAATTGTAAGACAAGAATTCTACTTATGTGTGTGTTCATAAATAAATATAGAAAAATTACTACCAAAGGTAACGAAGAGATGAGAAAAATAATCGAAGCCCCGTAGTTGGTTTTCACTGATGGAGTGATAATCTAGCACCACAGGTGAGTGTCACTTTTGTAACGGATCTAGTTCCACGCTTGGGCGTCACTTTTTTGTAACTGGCAGGTCACTTAAAGAATTGCAAAAGAAATTATTGCTTTCAGTTACAGTTTGCCTCTTAATGCTCGTAGTTGTAATTAACGAAGCGGCTTAGCTATGTACGTTTAGTACTAAGTACTCGAGAGCGGGGTAGCGACGAAGTCGCTTTCGTGGGTTCCTTGTTGAGCTTTTCTTCTTGTAGTAATGTTCTCCGGTAGGGCGCCAATATCGAATACGGACGTTCAGTGACCTTAGTGATCCTTATCGATATAAAATAAATCAAAGTAGAAAATAAATAGACTTCTCGTTCTGAACACACAATTTTAATATAAAGTAATTTGGGGTTAATCGTATATAACATAAAAGAATTCTTGCTTACACAGATTATATGAGTATTGAATGTTTGTATTAAAAAATAAAAATTGGTAACGATTTACAAATAATGTTGAACACAAATACATATACTTGACATGTAGAGCGAATCGACAGATGTCGCTGCGTTGGAGTTGGAATGTCGAACGGAGAGAACCTTCGCACTTGGTTGTCGTCTCTACGAATTTAATTGTCTTACCAAAAAAACTTGCGATAAAAAATCGCACTAGTACTACTAAAAAAGCAGGAAGTACTAACTACGTCATGCAAGCAGGTAATAAAATGTTAGCTACAAGCTTGGTATTTTTTTGTTAAACAATAATCATATAGTAAGTGTTTATAACTACTTACGATTTCTCTTGAAATGGTTACTAGATAACATACGATCAGATCTGATTGTTTCCTTATCCTCCTGGTCAAAATCGTCAGGATTTTGAATGACGAAGTGTGATCTAAAATATAGTTAAAACACGATATACGATATTGTAATAACATAAAGAGTGTAGCAATAAATCTGAATTATTTGAAATATTTAAATAAACAATTAAATTCGTTTTGTCACCAATATTGCGTTTTGTTCCTCCTGAGGTATTCGAAATGTCGATTGTCTTTACACACATGAACTTCAGAAAGGCTGGCAGATGTTTAGCAAAGCGGCGATACTCGTTGGCCCAAAATGGTGGAA
This sequence comes from Podabrus alpinus, assembly GCA_932274525.1. Taxonomy (NCBI): domain Eukaryota; kingdom Metazoa; phylum Arthropoda; class Insecta; order Coleoptera; family Cantharidae; genus Podabrus; species Podabrus alpinus. The sequence continues at coordinate 12,644,610 of OW026455.1, forward strand.
TTTTTGTTCGTGTTTGAAATTAAACGAACAGATGTGTTGGTGGCTTTTCGAGTTTTCTTTTCTTATTGGAAATTTTACACTTCTCCGGATTTGTCCAATGATATTGGGATCAATGTTAAAAAAGAATGATTCACCTCAATAGATTGGCTGCGGTGTTCTGCGATATTTTCCGGATTTGGAAAGAATGGACTCGCTCGATTTTGCACGTGTGTTGCGACAAATTTTCGATGATCGTAATAAAAATCGGTTTTCGTGATCATATATTGATCTTAGGTAATCTAAAAAGGCAACACTCACTCGCATTGACTTTACTAGTCATAAACTTAAAAACTTTGTCGATAAAACTTAATCGCACAATATTAAAATTAATAACTTTACTGAGCTTGAAATTTAGCGTGTTGTCATTACTATGGTCGGTTTGCAAGAGAGAGATTTTTAGTCGAAGCGTTCGATGCAACCTTGAATGTTAGCGGTTAGCGACCTACTCTACCGACATTTTATTAAAAGATCATTGATTAAGTAAATAAGAAAGATACGTTTTATAACATATAAATCAATGGTTTATAACGAGTTGTTAATAAATGTTACTAATTTAGAATAATAATTGTAGCAATTAGTTGTAAATCATAATAATAAGAAATAAAATCAACTTTGTTATACAAAGCTGGTCGAAAAATCATACATAAATTTAATAATAAATTCATAAACCCTAGAATTAAAAATAAGTTCTCGCATTGAGATCAGGGTAACAGAATTCTGTTACAGTATCGTGAGACATGGCTGCGTCTTATTAATTCCGGAGGTCTTTATTCTGTCCGGAATAAGGATTTGAAAGCCTGATTCAGATTTTAGTTGGCCTGAGATTCTTATTACACTGATAGTTTGTAATCTCTGACCCGTTACTAGTGCCAATAGCGTCACTAGTTTCTTTGAAGCGAACAGGTGGTTGTCTTCTGTGGTATTAATGAATAGATTTAATACCTCCTGGGGGCTCCAAGTACGAGTACAATCATACCTTGGTTTCTGAGGTCTCAGTCTAGAGATGCCCTTCAGAAACCGAGTTAAGATTGGATTATTTCCCAAGTTGATCTGGAGAATTAATGCTAGCGCTGATCTGTGAGAGTTGAACGATCCATATCTGTTTTTTCCGGTGTCCAGTAGATGTTGTAGAAAGCTTATTACGTCCTCTACTTGGCCCTGGAATGGTGATATGTCCTTTTCCTGACAGAAGTTCCACCATGATTTGTACGAGCTATTGTACTGCTGCATGGTGGAACTTGATAGAGACTGTAGGGTTGTCTCCAGCGCGCATTCTGGAGTCCCTTTTAGTTTGAGGGCCTTCCTGATAATCTGGCGGCTATCAGGGTAAGGTTCTCTGCTAGAGGATGTTGATCCTGTCTGTAGGGCGAAGAGAGTAAGTTAGTGTCTGGTGGAAATATTATGGGGGTGGCTGACATTAATTCCCTGAAAAGTGGATATCAAGGTTGCGACTCCCATTACTACTACTATACCTGACGCTTTATCTTGGATGATTTTTTGGATAACTCGTAAAATCAACGAGAAAGGCGGAAATGCGTAGAAGAACTGTTTTTCCCACGACATAGTGAACGCGTCTACGGCTACCGCTCCTGGATCTCTAAGCCAGGATACATAGGTAGGACATTTGTAGTTGTCCTTAGAGGCAAATAAATCTATTTGGGGATCCCAACTTTGTGACAATTTTTTGGAATGCCGATTGAGATAGAGACCACTCCGTTTCCGAAGGCAGAGTTCGAGACTCTTGGTCTGCTTGCCAATTGTTTTTGGAGCTAATATAAGAAGCTACCAACCTAATGTTTTGGTTCTCACACCATTGCCACAATCTCTTAGACATATTACCTAAGAGGGCATGTTGTACGCTTCCCATGCGATTCACGCACGCCATTGCCGTGGTGTTATCAGTTCTTATAAGGATATTGCAATTTCTTAGGTCTCGAGCGAAGCATTGTAGACCTAAGAATATGGCATTTAGTTCTAAGAAATTTATATGCCTGTGCTTATCTTCCGCGGTCCACCAACCGTGGGTTCGTTCGTTACCTGAGCAAGCTCCCCAGCCCGAGAGCGACGCGTCAGTAAAGATTTCTTTCTCAAAAGTATCGTATTTTATATCATTATAAACCGTATCGATATTTTTTGCCCACCAAATTAGGTCAGGCATGATATATCTTTCGGTTGGTACATGAATGCGTTGTAATTTCCGTTATTTAGTCTTAGTGCCTTAAGTTTTTCGCGCTCGAAAATCTTTGTGTAAAGCCAACCGTACTTAATGGCTGGACATGCTGATACCAAAATGCCAATAAATTGTGCGAATTTCTGAATTTTGAAGCGTTTCTTGGATTGGAAAAAACGAATCCAAGCTTTTATTTTTTGTCTTTTTTCTTTAGGAAGTTTGATTACTAAGTTCTTTGTATCTAAAATGAACCCCAAGAATTTACATTGTTGTTTAGGGTTTATTTGGCTTTTTTCTTTGTTTATGATGAAGCCTAAATTCCCGAGGATGTCGAGGGTCGTTTTTAAATTTTTTAGACAGTCTTCGAAGGTTTTCCCCATTATTAAGAAGTCGTCCAAGTAATTCACGCAAGCGATACCCCTAGTTCGTAAATTTTGGACAATGGGTTTCATTAACTTTCTGAAAACATACGGAGCCGACGATAAGCCAAACGACAGGCATGAAAATTCATATAAGCCGTGTCCGAATTGGAATCTAAGGTATTTCCTGTCATCGGGGTGGATGGCTACGAGGAATATGCATCTTTTAAATTGATTGACCCTAAGAACCAATCTTTTTGAACTAGTCTTAAGACAGTTCTAGTGTCTTCCATTTTAAAATGGGGGGTCTCGATAATTTTATTTAGCTGTTTTAAATTTAATATGAAACGCTTTTTACCGTTTGGTTTATTTGCCAAAAAGGTTCTAGAAATAAATTGGTTTGGGTGAGCTTTACATTTGTTAATGGCGCCCTTTTTTATTAGTTCGATTATGGCGTTATGCATTTCCGCCGTTTCGGTAGGGGCCCTCCTAAGAACAGTAGGCGCAACGGGTTGCTTCGGTGTCGCAATGAAAGGTAATTTGTATCCCCTAATCCACTCCAAAATTATAGCATTGGTGGTTATAGAGTCCACTTTTCATAGAAGTGTGACAGCCTTCCCGCAAAACAACTTACCTGATTTAAAACCGCCTGTTGTATCTGTCCCTCTTGTCTTCCCTCGGGGTTTGCCCTTTCAAGGGTCTCGCCTCCCTCTGGCGACGGACCGGGCGATACTTGTTTAACTGTTTGTAGGTGGGTTTTACCTGCCCCCTATTATGGGCTCCCCCCCTCTTTGGATTCGCTCCACCATTTTTGACGACTGAGGACCATTGTAAGATTTAAGGTCCTTGCCGGCCGTTTCGAGAGATTTTGCTTCCTTGATCTTTTCGTGTAGGTTTGACCCGTAAAGCAAATCGTTTGGAGGAGATTGTTCCACAATTGATTTGATATTTTTATTTAATAAAGGAGCGATTAACATTCGTCGGGTCATTGAAAGGTCATGGAACAAATTCGTGAAAATCTGGCCAGAATCGCACAGAGTGGTCAAGATTTTGTCTTTTGGTTCCTTCGGAATTTTTTCCGATTCATTCATAAGTATATTAATGCTTTTAGCTAGAGCGGACAAACCCCTGCCTAATTGGTTTTGTTTGTCTCTCTGCGCCTCGTCCCTGTTACATTGGGCCTGGGACAAAATCGCTGAAATTTCAGGATTTAGTAAAGGCGCTGTTAAGCTTTTGCAATTACTAGGAGACTTGTAGGTGTTAGAGAGCAAATTCTGTGACTCCTTATCAGTACCCTTGGCTATTGTGATGGCCCAGCGTTTTGCCAGCCCCTCGTGAATGGCATCTGAGGAATCACTGGATAGGTCTGGGTCCGCGCCCAGTATACGTGATAAATCGTCTTCTGTTTCTTTGTCCTGTAAAATCAGGGTGTCCTGATTTCTGTTATCCCATGTAGGAATATTCGATTCCGATTGCTTTGAAAGAGGATCCGAGCCGCCCGGGCTGCGATCTCCCCATGAAGTGTTTCACTCGGAATGCGATCTACACTTGATTCTAACCTATCGCCTGTTGCGAGGCTAGGATAGAGGCTAGTATGACGTGACCCGAGCTCGACGTTTTCCTTTAAAGAAGAAGGAGAACGTCTACGTCGCACATTATTGTGAGATAATGGCGAACGGGATCTGTGCACATATTCACTCCTAGTATTTCGTTGTTCCAACATTTTTTCCAGTTTTCTAATGCATTTAAGCATATCTACATTAGCATCGTTGTCCCTGCTACGGGAGCGATGCTTATGTTTAGATTTACCCATATTTATCTGAGGAGAAATTATATTATGAAGTTACTTACGTAATGTAGTAGCGTAAGCAGTGTACACACAGTGGAAGCACAAAAAGGCGAATAGATCGAGTGCATACCACGGCTCGCTAGGAGACGAGAGTCGGGTGTGATCGGTCTCTTTAAAATTATTGTGGAAAGCATGAAACAAAGGTGGACTACCTTGTAGGCAAGTTATGTAGAGGACCGGACGTTGAAATATAATACAGTTTTTAAATCACAACTGATGGAACGATGTGTCATATTTATAGTATTTTTACGGTACATTTGAACTATTTATAACAAGGTTTGGTTATGCTTAAATTATAACAATCATGATTATGCGTATTTAAACAGAATGGCAATTTTCGGTAACATTGTTACGGGGTTGGTTATAACTTAGGATAGCAATCTAGTCATAACAATATGATTATATAACCATGAGCAAATCAGAATCCGAATATGCAAATCACCGAATATATTGCAGATATCTTAAATTTTCCTGGTCGGTCGTCAATAGCTATGCTGGTTGCCTGAAGACAGTCATGATTATATTTATCCGCGGTTAAATTTACATTATTTTCACACAACTTTCCTTTTCAAATTTAATCCTACTTTCATAATTTTCGCTCTTTGTTATTTATCAATTTATAATATTTGTCAAGTCTAAAAAGATGTTTAGAAAAGAAGGATCTAAATGGTTACTTCAAAATCGTGTATGTAATAAATCTTAATGAACCTTTAAGTTTAAGTTATAATTGTTAAAATCTTTAAGTTAAGTGAAATTATTACTTGCATAAATATTTTAAATTTATCATAGGAAAAGTGAAAATTGCGTGATGTTATAAGAAAAATTAATAATTCAGCATTTTCATAGTATTACTTTCATTGTTAGAAATGTGCTATTTTTCAATTTATTGTATTATATTAATATAATACGAAATATTATACCAAATATGAAAAATGGGGGGGGGGAGTCTCCACAACCAGAAGGGGTTAAATGTGAGAAATTAAACAACAGGAAAATGGTTAGCCTCCCACCCAATATTCATTCCCTGCCTCATCACACCTGACTATTTTCACCCTAAACATAATGAAATTCCTCAATTTCTATTGCATTAATAAGAAATCCTTTGCATATTATCCTTAGATTCGTTTTCCATCATGTCTCTCATTTTGGAACAAAAAGTACCGACTTTATACGCCATTTCAAGATTCGTTAATTTGATAATATAAAATTTAAAAATAATTTTAATTTAATTTCCGGTATGCATTTTATAAATCTATTGCAGATTCTTGTACTTGCAAGTTTTATCTTGTAGATTTTCTCGGTATTATTATTGCGTCATACGCTACGTTGCAGTTTAGCCGGTCGTGAGAATGTTGGTCTCGAAATGCATTATTTTCCTATAGGGGTCATGAGCATTGACTTCGCTCCTATATCAGGCTATGAGTTAAGTAAGTCAGTAAAGTTAACGTGTATTTTTACCTGGAGCAGTATCTCCAAAATCTTCTGGTGGAAGAAATTTACGACAACACCAGAAGATAACCGATTTACAACGTCAAATTTCAAGTTTCAATTCAAAGATTCGGCTGAAGGAACATACAGCTCGACTGGGGGGGGGAACTTCAACTTTTGTAAGTGAACAATTGTTTATTTGTTATTTTACAGTGTATCGCAAATTATTGTAAATTTACGCCAGTTATTTTGTTTTGAAATGAACTTGCTACATTACGTAATCGGACTAATTTTTATATCGAAGTAATTTTGAATCAATGTTTCAATATCAGTCTTTATTTGAGGTTTTTAAGTTAGACATTTAATTTAATGATAGCATATGCAGATTTTACATTTTGAAATATGCGGATGCATCCAAATTTTTAAGAAGTATTTTTGATTCATGTAAATAAGTTAACCATTTCTGCTGATTTTATACTAATCAGTTATTACCTTCAATTATGTTTTTATTTATGTGTATTATTTGTGTTATCAGAAGTTTGAGCTGTGAAGCCGAGTTGTTCGCTCCTCTCAGCTCAAATCGAAGATAAATTTACCATTAAGGTAGGTCTTTGTGGTCTGTTATCTGCAGGGCCGTTTTACCGTATCGATAAATAACAAATTTTTGACCTATCGATGCGACGACGCGCACATTAATTTCGAGTTTGAACCACCCCTCCCGCTGCAGCTAGGCCGGCACTTTGTTTGTATACGGGGGGTGTGCGTAGTCGCGGCGAGTTAGCCCGTAACAAGCTTGTAACTTAATCAAATTAATACGGCGAATCGTATTACGTTTTAAAATTCGTAAAATTCATTTCGTAGTTATTCCGTGAAATTGTACACGAAAATTATCCGATAATGACCTTACACAGGAGCATTAGGTCACTAGCATGGTAAAATCGGTGCACTTGGCAATTAAGATATACTATTAAAAAATAAAACATGGGTGACCTGCATGGTGACTGATTTAAGAACACATCGTTTCAGTTCTTCTAAAACATTTGTCATTCAGAATTGACGTTACACGATAGGCCCCTTTTAGCAATCAAGAATAGTATGTTGTATCAGATAGTGGAGGCCAGCATTCAAGAATGGGCGGTGTAAATTTAAAGATAATAATTAAATGAAAAAAAAAATCGTTTAACTACTTCCGAGAGGCGAAATTTACCTTTTACAACTAATAGGTAATATTGAAAACGTTTTTCGTAGCCTTTGCAGTGCAAATTAAATAGAGTTTCCTAGAAGGCACTTGGCACCAAATCAGTATATTGTGAAGTAGTCACTTAAGTACCTGACTTGCCTCATCAAGTATCTTAAGGTAAACTTAACAGTTGATTTTATTATCATAATATTAAATAAACAATTGCTTTGGGTATCGAATGCACTAACGTCCGACAAAATTGGTCAACTACATAAATTACTACTGGCTTCCACATACCTTTGTAGAGTTAAAGTGAATTAACTATCAATTAATAAATAATCAATTTGATAAGTAAATTGATTGTGCATTGACCACACTTTTTCAAACTTGCCATACAAAGGACAATTTCGATAGTCATAACAGTGTGTTGAGTGACCTCATTCATAAGGTTTGAAGGTTTATACATTCATAATTTTTATTCAGTATTTCTTTCAGTAAAATGTTTATATATAGGAAAGAAATACGAGTTTCAAAAAATTCGTACAAGCTATTGGGATTTGAATGTCCGAATTACCCCCAAAATTTCTTTTACTGAAACTGAAAAATTATCGTCAAACCAAAATTAAAAGGCACAAAATTCTAGAGTTTTTCAAAATTTACGTCATAATATTTCTGAAATAATAATCAAACCCTACTACTACTCCACAGTTTTATAACCGACGGTGGATTTTGGTTGCCTCCATTTTAAACAATCTTGGGCGGATTCCCGCCATGTATCAACGTCGACTCCCAGCATGAAAAGGTCTGTATTGATGCCGTCTCGCGACTCAAGTCGCGGTCTTCCAATGAGCGAAACACATTGTTCAGAAAAAGTTGAAAAAGGTTTACAATACTGTAGGTAATTTTTATATTGAATAAAAAATTTGTACATTTTACTTCATCTCAAGTAAAATCTCGAAACCCTCGCTATTTTGTACAGAATTTTGTGATATTCAATTTTGGTATAATGTTAATTTTTTGTAAAAATGAAATTAAGCGACTTAGGCCCAGTTGTTCAGTATTAGGTTATCTTTTAACCTGAATTATTTTCCATGGAAACAATTCTTAAAACAATCATTTCTATGGAAAATAATCCAGATTAAAAGATAACCCGAAACTGAACAACTGGGCCTTACAGATGAAAAACCGAGTTGAGCGATTAAAATCTCCAATTGGGGGTGAAGTCAACAGAGAATCTCGGGATCCATTCCAACACTCCAATACACATGTCTGCCAAATTTCATCTCGTCAATTACACAAAATTCAGCCACCTCCAGGAATTTCTTCCTGCATGCCACTGATCAAAACATTACAATCGAAATATTTATGTTAAGAGTTCGTAGTTGTGACTTCTAGAATTGCTAGTATTTCATATTGAGGAAGACTATAAATTATTAATCGTGCCAAAAATTCAACAAAATTGGCTAGAGCCATTTTTAGAAACCAGAATTTTTCAAAATTAGATTTGATTAATATCCACCAGGTAGATTACAAGAACAGACGATTCCTCAACTATGGTTTCAGAACACCCCAAGTTCTTAATAAGTTCACAATTTTGACATACTGAAAGTCTGCACACATAAACTGTTAGTAAAAGAAAAGTACCCCTAACCATAGTGACCTAAGATTCAAATAAAATACAAATAAACATATTCATGCAAAAAGAATCGATCTATAGTCCAGGGATTTTATGTAACACAAATGACGGTAGCGATTAGCAAATTAGAACTTTTTATATGGAGTTTCCACAAAAACAATTGCATTATCTTTGGATTTAGAACAACCTTTAGTTGTTGAAAAGGCAATAGCAACCCAGATAATCGTGAAAAACCCGTTTGGAGTACCTTCGGAGGGTTCTCAAAAGTTAAAGGTACAACCGAATGTTGGAGACTATTGAGGAATTACTTACAACAATAAAGCATACGTGTAATCTACACTTCAGTTTTCTTTTAATTGTTCTGAAGGTACCCTCTTTTGTTGTCTAAAATTCCTGGACTACTAGAAAAGTCGACTCAACTACTTTTGTACAATTTATTGAACAAAGAATAAAACAAGTGCTGATAGAAACAGTAAAACCCTAAACATTTACTATGTTAATAAAACTCAATAAAACTAACCTGGAACTTTTGCATTCTGCAAACCAGATTCCTCCTTCATCCCGCTGTTTAGAATCCCATCAGCTTGACTTTCCATATCTAATTGCACTCTCAACTTTTCTGGCCTTGATAATTATTCAAATGTGCAAACATCTACCAAATTTCTTGGTTATAAAATCGTATGACCGTTGGAATGGTCGCGTTCAGTTTAATGATATAAAATATTTTTAGAAAAATTTATTTATGTTTTCAATTTTGGGACAATGGAAAACATTAAATCAAATTTAGAGTAACTGTATTTAGGTTTCCATGTCTTTCCCAATATTTTCTCCTTCGAACGAAAATTCGATGTTAGAAATAATGTTAGAAATTGAATACTTAATTAATTAAAACGATTAAAACTAGAGAGCGCCAAAATAAATTTATAAAAATAAAGAAGTAAATATGGAATGACAACAAATGTCAAATTTTTAGGTTGGTTAATTAAATAATCGTATTTGGTGATAGTGTTAAATCTTCTCAATGTACAACCACACAACCATAAAATAAATAGAAAATATGAATAACCAGGTCTTAAAGAAGTTACTAAATCGTCGTCTAGCCAAATTGGTCACCACAACTTCGTTTGGAACTTGGTCCCATTTAGCAAACACCTTTAATAACAAAATAGAACATAAAGGTGAGTTGATTAAAGACAATACCGGATTATTCGGTATTCCCGAGTTACAGTCTCATGAAGGTTTTAACATTCTAAAAGAAGAATGCGTTGTCGCAACCAATCGACTAGTCAACGAAGCTATAAGTAAACATAGGTCACATAAGATGGTTCAAATCTTTGACGATCTTTCCGATTCGCTATGCAGAATTAGCGGAATTTATACGTATCGCGCATCCGTCCAGTTCTTTTATTCAAGCAGCCGAAACTGCAAGTATGGACGTCAGTTCGTTGGTCGAAAAGTTGAACACAAACTCAGAGTTGTATTCGGCGTTAGTTGATGTAGTTAAAAATGGTGACATGGTATCCACTACCGAAATGGACGATCACGTCGCCAAACTGTTCTTGTTTGACTTCGAACAAAGTGGTATACACCTTTCTTCGACGCAGCGGCAGCATGTCGTATCTCTAAACGATCGGCTAATACAGTTGGGTCAGATTTTTGTCACGGGTTCTACCGATCCCGCGATTGTCGATAAAAAAATGATACCTAACAATCTGAGGCATATTTTCACGATCGACGGCAATAATGCAATTATTGCAGGTTTATGTGCAGATTCTTCGAATTCTACTCTTAGGGAAATGACTTACCGTATTTATTTTTACGAAGATAACAAACAAGACTACGTTTTAAACCAGTTATTATTGGGACGTCACGAATTGGCTAAAATCTGCGGTTTTTCGACTTTTGCACACAGAGCACTTAAAGGAAGGACATTGGAAGATCCCACGACAGTTATGGAATTTTTAAATCAGCTTTCCGATGGTCTTCGAGAACGAGCTGATCAAGACTTCAGAATAATGTGTCAAGTTCATTGGCCTTTATAAAAATAATAAAATATAATCAAACTATAATTAATGAAATGAAATAAAGTTGCCTAATTAAAATAAAGATAATGAGATCCCTTTTTGAGTTTTACTTATCTAAATTAAAGTGATTGTAATAAAATACCTAATTAAAATTTTTATATGGTTATGTTTATGTTTGTTTTTGTTGATTTGGTGGTGATGTTGATTTTTTTGGTGGTTATTCCACAAGCTAAAATACTTTTAGCTTGCTGTGGATCAGTGGGCGGTTGGTTGGAGTTAATGTTTGTACCCTTCTTGGTTCGATAACATCCTGAATCATACATTAACGGTTTTCGCCCTACAGCAGAATCCAAAATTTTTAAATGGGAATATAAACAAGAAGCGACTTTGTTAGCTCCCGTTCCTGCTATAGCTTCTTGCCACATGTAATTAATGGAATCTCCATTAGCATTATCGTGAACCGTCAAGTTGAAAGTCCACAACTGGCGTTTATAAAACGCCACTGATGATGACAGAAGAGGAGGTCAAAAGAAAAGCACTTCTTCGTATTATGACTTGTTTGTGCCTCTAATTTAATTTGTCTTTTCGATAAGTATGATAAATCAGCCCTTTTTTGGGCTGATTTTGCGAGTTATTTTGCATCGTTTTGCTGATTGTAATTTTATTATTATGAACTTCCGTAGGTGTCAATTTAAAGGTCGATGTTCTTGTTGGATTTCTCATTTGGAAATTTGAATTAATATTTTGAATGTTTGGTGTAAAATTAGGTTGATAACAATTAGTATTTTGAGGATTAATTCTGTTTTGATGAAAATTTTGAAAATGTGATTGAAAATCATTACATCTAAAATTTTGAAAATTTGCAGTTTGTTGAGGTGTATTAAAATTTTGGAAGTTTGACATTTTATTTTGGAGGCGAATGAATTTGATTTAAATTTATAAAATTGTATCGAATTATTTAAATTAACGTTTACTCTTTCTATTGTTATTTCCGGGGTGTCGTTTTGCAAAAAAAAATAACTTGTTGAATAATGTTTGGTTCCAATCCAAATGTTGCGACGTTTTTAATTCGCTTCAATTTGTTGTTTTACGGCCAGTTTTATCCGTAGTGTTTGCAGCTTCCGTGGTTTTTTGGAAATTTCAGACGATTTGAGTACTAATTTTCCCAAAAATTTCGGATCCTTTGCGACTGCGCCAGTAACGAATGGGTTTATTATTACACTTACTATAAAAAACACTTAAAATTTTATTGATTTATTTTTTTTATGAATATTAATTTCCACAAAATAATTTAACTTTCAAATTACAAACTAACATAGATTACACCTTAACATAAACTTATACAATAATTTAAAGTTACATTATGACGACTTAAACAATACTGATTGAAATTTAATTAACTTGAGTTTTTATGTGCTATGCCAAATTTGTTTATTGAGCGAATTTTATATTCTAGAATGTTCTAGATTTTCTTTTTGCTAAATCAACAATGAAACAAACAATTATAACATTAACATTTCCTATTGCATCATCTTTGTAAAATTACCAAGTTACATAATGTTTTATGAGAATATAACTTGTCGTACGAAAAAATACAAGAGTCATTTTTTGTTTAAAATTTTATGCGCAATAAGATCGATATAATAATATTCCTGGTAAACTAATTCTGAGGCCTAAAACAGTCAACAACTGAGACTACCCTAAAAAATCAAACTAAAGAAAGCAAGATCTAAAAATTGGTTTTATAAGAAAAAGTATTCCATTAAGTTTTTAATTCTATTCTAAATGGCCGAAACAAATTACCGGAGTAACAACAAAAACGACGAATTTAAGAACTTTCCCAGTTTGACGGCGCGTGCCAGCTAAACAACTGACTTATGATTAAGTCAGTTGATGAAATTAAGTATGATGATTAAGTATGTTAATCTAAATTGAAGTATTTAAGTATCTAATTTAGAAGGTTCTAGCCGCTGTACCTCAAGGAACTCTACTAGGGCCAATTTTTTTCTTTGTTAACGATATTCCACGGCAATGTAATAGAAGCAATCATTACACACTCAACCCAGAGCATCCCCATAGTCAAGTACCTTGAAAGACCCTTACAATTAATAATTCCTCATTTTAACGACTGAAAGTTTAGCAAATTCCAAAAAACTACCATAGTAGTAGATACAACGGCAACTCTACCCTATCCTTTGATGTTGTAATGGGTTGTGGTTCTGATTGGGAATAAAAATTAATAAACTATCAGCCTAAACTCAACTTTATTCCTAAATCTATATACATATTATATTCATCATAGCTATACCCTATACGCTTCCTAATAATGGGAAACTACCCTTTATAACCACCGTCGATAGAACAGAAATCAAGACGGGTTGAAATCCATTATGCAAAGCTGATGTGCGGGATCCACTTTTTCACCAGTTTGCCCTAAATTAAAACACATCGAAATTATATAACGACAATAGTGATATAAATTGTAAATATGAGCATTAATACCTTCTAGTAAAAGTTGGAAAGAGTTAAGATATTCCAATCTATATGGAGATGGATTTTTTCTTTCACTTATGTATACTATTTTTGTTTCTGTAATACCACCGCCAGGGCGGACTCGAAACACACAATATTTGGTTTCCAAGTTTAAGTATCTAATCAGAACTCCCGTTTTTGGACACCACATGCACCATACAAGATTGCCTACGTCTTGTGGCGACAATGATATCAACGTAAAAACATGACGTCCGTTTGTGATCATATTATAAATCCATCTGTAAGTGGTACCTGAAATTTTAATATAAATAATTTTTGTAATATCAGAAGTGGGATTGTTTTAGGATATTTTAGAGGAAATATTCAACTTACTAACTGCTAAAATGTGCTTCCCCGTAACGTAATTCCACACATGGAATTTGAAAACATCTCTTCTCTTTACGTAAACAAGTTTATTGTCATCAAAAACACTTACGTACAGCCAATCTTCGAATATTTTAGATATCTCAGTTCCAGTTTTTAGATCCCAAATATGAACGCATTTATTTGAACAATAAATTCTTTATGATTATTGTTCACCCAACTGCTATGAAGTGCTAGATTATACAAATACATGGCCTGAAAAACAAATTTAAGTAAATAAAAAATATAGGCGAGATTTATCTCGCCTACAGCTCGCGATATTAAATCGCACGCGAGATCACATTTAACATTGCACTACCTTGTAATAAGAACGAATAAAGAATTATTAACTAAGAGATTAAAGTGGTTGGGACATCTAATGATAATGAATAAGAAGACAAGAGTGTCCGAGATAGTATGGGAAAAGGAGCTTGTGATGGAGAGAAGTACATGAGAAATTGGAAGTAAAAGGTAAGATATAGAAAACAAGAAAACCACGTGATTAAACAAACCGCGGGCTTGATAGGGATCGAGCGCTATATATACGAGTATATATAAAATTACTATACCTAGTACACATTTTTTTTCATAAAAAAATTACCTTGCTCTCCAAATAACCCATTTTTAAAAAATTTTGGTAATATTCGGATTTTGTTGCGCCTTTAATATCATGAAAATTATCGATTTCATTTCTAACTGTCCAAAAATAATTATTTTCCATAAGGTTCTTCCATCTTGAACAGCAACTTCTAGCACTAAGAATATCTTTCTGGTTTAAATAGAAAAAAATATTTTGAGCCAGTTCTACTGGTAGATTTCCTACGATATCCATGGAATTATGATCAATTCCCGATTTGCAGGTGCAGGCAAAAGATGCAGGCAAAAACTCACTGTCATCATAGATATCTTTGTTGAATATTCCTGTATTCTTAATTGAGGATATAATGTTATTAGCACTAAATGCATGCGGGTGGTAGGCATTTCCCAAAATTTCGCTAATATTACTAATACTATAAATTGTTATTCTTTGACCAGGATGATTTGTTAGCCAGTTACTACATTCATTATTGTAGTGTTTTTTTAATGGTCCATAAACACATTTGTCCAAGGGTTGGAGTTTATGGCTTGTATGTGGAGGTAAAGTAAGTAATTGTACATTATTTTCTTTGGCTATATTAATTAAATCAAGCGATATATGGCTTTCATGATTATCCATGATTACCAGAAGAGGGAAATCTTTTGTAGGCCTAGCATGTTTAAGGAAATGGGTAAACCAAGTTAAAAATAGTTCTTTATTAATCCATCCAGATGGTGTAGCTAGCCCTTCAACCCCTGGGGGTCCACCTTTGACCATAAATGGTTTGTAAAATTTGCGTGGAAATATTAATACAGGTGGAATTGAGTTTCCTACTGCATTAATGGCCCCAACCATTGTTACAAGAGTCCCCCTTTCAATTGAGGTAATTTGACCTACTTGTTTCTGTCCCTTTGTTGCTATGATTTTAGTTGAACCTTGAACAGTAGTAAGTCCAGTCTCGTCTACGTTATAAATTTGGGCAGGGGTATAATTATACTTTTCATAAAGTTTTGAAAGATTGGAAAAGAAGTGGTCCACCACGGGTTTATTAAAACCCATTGCCCTTGCCAAGGACGTCGCCTCCGCTGTACGAATAGAAATCGTCCCATTGCGCGCTACAAATTTAGAAAACCATTTTTTTCCAGCACATTTGTTCTCCGTCCAATACTTGGGCATTTTTTTGTTATATGCTATAGCCAAATCATAAGCGAACAATTGCACCTGCTTTGGTGTAAGACCGTAATGTAAATTCGCCATAATTTTTAGATGTTCAGCAAGTTTCATCTCTTCGGCATCAGTAAAAACTTGATTTACCTTATAATTTGGTGTTAGTCTTGGAGCACCCTCTAAATGTACGGTAGAAAAATCTATGTTTTGAGCTTCTTTTCTACATTTTGCGACATATCGCCGAAATGTGGTTCTCGGTATTTTGAACTTCAGTGCAGCCCTCTTGACACTCCATCCTCCTTCAAAAACATGATGAAGTGCACTTTTCATCACCCCTTCAGTCGTTTTGCCAATCTCATTTCTCTTTTGTCTGGGAGTATCCATAATACTAAAACGAAACATTGATTGTAATAACGTGATTGCAAAAACTACAAAAGCAGTGGCCACTGTAGGAAACCTGACGGGTAGCCACTGTTGGGGAAAACACGTTTTTTTTTAAATTTTACATAAAATAGTCTAAATCAAAATATTTTTTAAATCAAATATCTTAGAAACAATGTTTAGGTACACTAGAAGGTCATGTTCATACTTTCAAATGGATAATTTAAAGCACCGAATAGTAAAATGACTGGAAACCTACCGTAATTCGTAGTAAAACAGGCTGCAAAACACGATGTTGCGCTTATCTCGGACACTGAAGCACTGAATGAATATTCCACTGGAGCATAAGGTTATACATCGTATTGGGGGGTTTACATGAAAATAATAGCGTAGTATGTTTTTTCTAGAGGCAGTTATTTAGAAGTGACCACTGTTGGCGCCTGGCCACTGTTGGTAGGTCTCCCCTACCTAAATCATTACATGATGTCGATGGTAATCATAAATAAAGAATCACAAATATGGCTGGCATTTAAACGCCAAAATTTAAAAAAAAACAAAAAAAATTAGATACAAAACTTTAAAAAAATAATCTATAAACCTTAAAAGTAAATAAACGCATGCAAAACCTTAAATCTATATAAATCTAAACTTCAAAATTCAAAAACTGTATCATCACATGAAATGATAAAATATTTTCAATATAATTTCATTTTCACAAAACCAATTTCATATAAACGAGTTTTTATTCCATCACCTGTTATTTTTACCCCGGAACTTTCTAAGCCCATTATAAATGGTTTGTAGTCGTCAGTAAGTCCTGCCAATAAAAATGATCCAATATATTCTTCTGAAATCTGGAAGCCGATTTCTGTTAACTTTATTGGCCGTTCCAATAATTTTGTTAATATATTCATCCATTGATTAGCAAGATTCCAAACTTGTCGATATTAACGTCCTTAACAAACTGATACGACGAGTCAAGCCTTTGTCTTCAAACATAGTTTTTAAAACTTTCCATGTGTCCACCGCAGTTGTACACGATTGTATATGCACATACAATGCTGGTTCAATTGCTAAAACTAATTTTGCCTTTGCTCTTTTTAATTTCGTAGCATCTTTCTCAAAAATCTTTATCAAAAAATACATTTTTCTAAATCGTTTAGTTCAAGTAGTGCTTGCATCGAATATTTCCACGTGTTGAAATTTTCAGAACCCCTTAATTTTTCCAGCGAACTTTCTTAACTATTGTTTAACGACATCGTTGCGAAAAACCAGAAACTTATAACTAAAAGAAAATTATTAGTTCACACGATAATGTTTTATTCTTGCTTCTTTTTATTCTATCGTAATCTGGGCCCATAACCTGTGATAATTGTGAACGCCATTATCTTCGACTTTGTTATAGATATTTCGCAGTTATTCATCAGACAGGACATTCTCTCATATATATCTTCGTATTTATTCTACGTCAGATTTTTATTTAAATAAATGTACTGATAGTTTGGTTTGGTTTCAGGAGAACGATTTAGCACGTCCGTACCGTAGATAGTACATCGATTAGAAGATTCTTTAGTAGTGCGTAGCGTCGTTAGCAGCGAGGCTTAGTCGGGTTTCTGCCGACGGAGTCGAGGACGTCGAACATAGTGACGATTTTTTAGAGAACGGTGACGGCAAAGACTTGCCAGAGTGTAAAATTGGAAGAAACTATTCGTGTAACAGCTGCCATTATTTTACCCAAAATCCTAGACATTATTTGTATCACTTAAGAGGTGATCATTAGAAAACGGTAAAGATTACGATAAAGTAACATCAGAAACAAAAAAATATTAACAGAAAAACTGTCACGACCCATCCCCAATTTAATCCCAATTCCCACCCAAACTTCGGTTTGTAATTTCGCTTGTTGAGCTTTCGCGCACACTTCACAAACCACACCCTTGTCGAACTCCTTGATAGATACATAATATTACTTCTGTATCTTCGTCATTATTTACAATTTGTATAGCAGTGTGTTTGTAAAAACTTTTCACGATATCTACCAGGTGTCTTGGAAAACCTCTATTTTTAAGTATAACAATAGTTATTACAAGGTTATTACTTACCGAAATAGCAATAATTAATAATACAATACGAAATTAAGAACAAAACGTCACATGAGTCAAATTAATTCACCTAGTAAAAATGACAGTGAGAAAACAACAAATACGATTTAATTAAGCCTCCTGAGTAAAATCTACTATTTATTATCAATAATAAAAAAAAATTACGGTGTTGATAAGTTTTAAGTTATCTTTTAGTTCTTTATATTTACCTTCCATTTCAAAACACTATCCCCTAAGGGAGTATTTGCAGCCCACAAGCGGTTTACGATGTGTTCTTTTGTGTTCCCGACGGTGATCAATGGTATTCACCGTTAATTGTAATGTAGGATCAAACTTCACCAAACTTTTTATAGGTTTTACCGAAAAACAAATTGTACCCTAGAATTGAATGGGGAAATAGCCAATTTTTTTGACTTAAGTTCCTTTTGGGTAACCTCAAAACTTACTATTAATGTATTTATTTTATTCGAGTTTCAGAATGTCAATTAAATGCATGAAAATTACTTTCTTTAACTTCCTAATTCATACACAAGACATAATAATAGTTATTACAAGGGTATTACTTACCGAAATAGCAATAATTAATAATACAATACGAAATTGAGAACAAAACGTCACATGTGTCGAATTAATTCACCTAGTAAAAATGACAGTGATAAACAAAACAAATACGATTTAAAATTTAGCGTACTGAGTAAAATCTACTATTTATTATCAATAAAAAAAAAATTACGGTGTTGATAGTGAAAAAAATGGTGGCTTATAAGTTACGGTAAAAGCATGGACTTAGAAGGTTAGACGCAGTTGACGTCTCGGCATTTTTGGATAAGGACCTGGACGCCGAACAGAGCATCTCTGGTTCCCAGACCGCTGCGAAAACCAAACTGAGTCTCACTCATATCTTTTTCCACTCTGCGGTATATGCTCTCATGAATTATACGTAGAAATGTCTTTATAACATGACTCATGAGACTTATTGTGCGGTAATCTGCGCACTTATTTGCTTTGGCTTTTTTCGGCAACGTTATAAAGGTTGATTTCAGCCAGTCAGTTGGAATACAGCTTGTTTCATATATCATATTGAATATCTTCAGCAAAACCGCTTTCCTCGTTTCTCCGAGCACCTTGAGCAGTTCAGATGGTATTTCGTCTGGAACCGTTGCTTTTCTATTTTTTGATGTTCAATGGCCGTTTCTATCTCTTCCATAGTGATGAGAAGTCCTTCCGCAGCGTTTTCCATTCCATGTTGTGAGTTTCTCTGGTCCAGAAAGAGTGTTTCAAGATACCTTTTCCAAATGTTCAGCTTTTCTTCTATATTAATAGCCATAATTCCTTGTTCATTTATAATACTTGTGCGTATATTTCTTTTTCTGAGTCCAGCAACTTCTTTCACTTTTTTATGTAAGTGAAATGCGTCATATCTCTTTTCGTAATCTTCTAGTTCTGAACACTCTTTCTCAAACCAATCAGCCTTTGCTTCACGTATCTTTCTTCTAATTTCTTTCTGGATATCTTTATATTTACTCTCATCTCTGTTCTTATATCTCCGTCTTGATGTTATTAGATCTAGAATTTCGTCTGTCATCCAAGCCCTGTTCTTTTTTCGCCTATTTGTCTTAGTATCTCCTGGATACGTTTTGACTGATTTTATCGCATTTCTGTATCTTGTTTTTGCGGAGATATAGTCTATTTGGTTTCTGACAATCTTTTCCTGTTTATCCGCTGGAGATCTCCACGTATGAAGACGTCTTTTGGGCAATTTATAGTACGTGTTCATTATGGCCATGTCATTTTCACTACAAAACTGTACGAACCTGTTTCCTCTGTCATTTGGTACTCCTAAGCCAAATTTACCTATTGCATCTCCCTCTGTACCGGTTCCAACCTTCGCATTAAGGTCTCCCATAAGAATTGTCATATCATTTCTTTTGGTTTTGTCGTATCAACATTGTTATATCCGCATAAAACTGTTCTATTAAGACGTCCTCGCATTCCGATGTAGGTGCATACACCTGCATAAAACTGACATTCGCTGGATGCGCCTGGATACCGGGACAAAATTTTCAACCGAGTCGTTTACTTCTTTGGAGACTATTATGGCAACTCCATTTCTGTTCTGCGGAGTATGATCTCCCGTGTAGTATACTGTATATTTGTCTATCGTACATCTTCCATTCTGAGGCCATCTCGTTTCGCTAATGCCAAGAACTGAAATACTCAAGTTCTTCATTTCTTTTATGGTATTATTTATCTTTCCAGGCTGGAACATACTGCGTACATTCCAAGTCCCTATCCTTTTGGAGCTATCCTTGCTGAAATTCACTGAGGATGACCGGGATATTCTTAGCACCCCTGCTCCATTTAAGGAACGCCTGTACTCGGGTCCATTGTTTAGTTTTGCAGTCACTTCATGAATTTCCTGGGAAAAATATACGAGGTGGTTTTCCGTTGCCTTCCTCGCGCAGTTTTGAAACCGTTTATGTCATTATGACTGCGCTTTGAAATATATACTATATCGCCGTATCAGATGATTACTTCTCTGGCGCCGATGTGCACTCATATCGTAGCTGCTGCCATCCTATAGCTTTCACCATATCTGGCTACCCTCACTTAGTTTTGCCTGCGGGTCAACGCAGTTTCCTGGGTGTGGCACGTGGAGCCATAAGTGAGAGTTGGGTACCCTGTGAGGACCAGTAGCCACAGACCATCTCCCGTTTTCACGCTTGATGTGACCGTCCTGGCTAAAGGTGCTACCTCTGCAGCGTAACCCTACACCCTATTAATATTTATTATTATATTATAGTATAATATATAAAATTAATATATACAGCAACTTTTATTTATATCAACATTTTACAGATAAAAAAACATGACAGTCTGGATCTTCTCAATGGACAATACTTCGCAGTGTGAGCTTCGTCCTTTTCGATCCTTTTCGTCAAAAAGGATCTAAGTGGAACAAAATATAAGATAACATTTAGAATTTAGAATTTTCTTGAGTCGGGTTACAATTTTATTGGAACTTCGGGTCGTAATTTTAAATATTCTTGTCCGGTATCCGATATGCCAAACTGTTTATGCCACCGATTTGTATTAATAAAATTTATTGTTAATTTATTTAGTGGTAGGTAGACACTGTATAACAAATACGAAAATATTTAAGCTTTCATAATCATTATATTTATGCTACCAATTTTTAAAATTGACTGAATATTTATTAAAATTAAGATTGAATAAAATGAAAAATGAACTTTTAAAATTTTCTTTTAGCTCCGAGCATCATACGTTCGGTCCCGCTAATTTAATTCAATATTAATATTATGATTACCAAATGATAAAAAAAAATTTAATTCGGTAAAAAGTAACACCTTTACTATTGGAAAAAACTGGAAAATTGTTTTTTAAGAATAAAAATTGGAAGCTCTACTATACGCAAACATTGACACTAATAAGGAGTGTTCATTTTACTAATTAATTTTTTACTAAATTATTCTCAATTAATTTTTACAATATTTACTTCAAGTTAAGACTACAAGTTGTGTGACATGTTTCAACGAAGAGATATTGTGTTTACTATACAAAGGCTAAAATATGTTTTTGTAAGCATTCTTGCCTATCATTTTCACCGCAAATTATCCCAGTTTAAAAAAATGTTCCACTTTCAGTCGACAAGAACAAATCGCTTTTGTCACACAAGAACTCTTTTACCAAATTTTTCTCCCTGATTATCTTCACTTCGTTAGCCACATCTTCTCCTACAACAATGTTATAATATTATAGTCCTGGTGTACATTTTTACGTAAGTTTCGTCATCCATTAAAATGCACCGATTCTTGTTTTGCAATAAAAGAATCTACAACTTTTCGGACATTTTTTTTACAAATTTTTTTACATTACGGACAATGTAGGTGCCGTTTTGGATAAAATTCCAAACGTCAACGAACCATTGCCATCGATTAGTGCGGGTGCAGCATGCAGATCTGAAGCATCGACTGTCAACGAACCATTGCCATCAACTAGTGCGGGTGCAGCGATATGCACATCTGAAGCATCGACATCGACTGCACCTCATACTGCAACTCATCCTGCACACTTGATGAGCGGTGACCAACTTCAGAGGACCTCTGAACCTGATGTGCCACGAATAACTATGGTTGACGATTCCGTAATAAATCTATTTGAGAATGAGAGTACCGACAGTAATGCGTCGATATTAATAAGGGTACACAGGGAGAAAAGCATTGTAAAATAATTGCACAAAGTTGTTTAGCACGTCATTGGAGAAGTTATTTGCACAATTGTTACGTTATATCAAAAACTGTTGTTTAAAATTTTATTACAGGTTCTCAAACTATAATAGGGTCTACACACGATTCAATCTGGTCGGGCCGACCGGCTGTCCTACACATGAGTTGAATAAGGATGCGGCTATTGTGGTTCATCAATAATGATACCTTTCATTGCCCAATAAAGCTTATCTGTCACAATCCATTCGAATAATTTAGGAATCACTGATAAAATGCTGATTGGTCTGTAATTGGCAACATTCGATCGATCTTTACCTTTGAAGATGGGTGTGATTGAAGAGATTTTCCAAGTGCTAGGAAAGCATAAGGACTGCAGAGATTTATTAAAAAGAAGTGTCAATGGCTTTAACAGACTGTCACTGCAATTCTTAACAAAGATTGCAGGTATACCATCCGAGCAAGGATTAACAGAGGTGGTCAGCAACTTCCTGTTCAGTGATCTCGATGTTGAACAAGTTTACATTATTCGTTATCCCAGAGTCCCATTCAATATTTGACAAGTTTAAAAGGTGCTCACAGTAAGCATTCTCGAAAGAGTCGGCAAACAAATTTGCTATACCAGATTCGTTGTCGGAACTACTAAACCGCGGGAAGTGTATACACTTCATCTCCAGAGAGGCTCTTAACAGAATGAGAGATCTTAACAGAAGAGCCGTGTAATATTGATTTACCATTTATATGAGAAATAAGTGAGACAATGAATATAAGAATTCTGAGAAACGCACAATGGCATTTTCATTTAGATTATTATGTTACTTCGCCTTTTTTAGATAAGGCTTTTATTTAAATCAATAGAATAATTGAAAAAAATAGAAAAATAAATTTAAATAGAATAAAATAGGGGATTTTTAAATTTTAAATATTAAAAACACCAATAAACTTGGAACAATAATAAATTATTAAACAATATGCAAGTATACATCAAGGATAAAATAATAGTTTATATTTCCTGTTAAAATTGGTAATATTTAAATTCAATATCAGACACTTTTAAAAATAAAAAGTTCAAATAAAATAGATTCTAGCTCAAATTTCAAAACGAATTCTTCCCCTCTGTAACAGCAAATTTCGGTAAGATGCCCAGGATTTTTGAAGGTTTTAATGTTTATTTAAGTATTTTTATATCGCTTATTGCATTCATTTTACCAATGAACGTGGTAAAATTATTATTAAATTGGTTCTATTAAGATTCAAAATATATTAAAAAATTATAAAAAGAAAAAGTTCGAAGAAATCGATTCCAGGCCCTATTTCAAAATCTGCTTAAAATGAATTCGACTATAAGTACTACAATACAATTTTAACAAAATTCTGGATGGCTTACTTCAAGTTTACAACCTATTTTTTAAATAATTGGTAACGCTCTTTCTTTACTTATATTAATTTCAACAAGTAGTAACAACAATACGAAATATTACAAAAATATTAAATATACAAATTTAATCTTGATTTATCTTGATTTCAGTGCAAGAACTTGCCAAGTCCAAAACCAGAGTTCGAATTTTTCTCGGTTGGAAGGCAATTCTTTCATTTTCTTATAACCCGCACTTCCTGCGTCTTTCATTATCTGAAGGAATAGAAATTTCAATGTCCAACTAAATCGTTTCAAAATCAAGGTCCGTGCTGTTTGAAATTCAACAACCTTGGCCACATATCCATGCCATCGACAAATCTTCCAAGTTCTCAATCTCACAGCAGAAAAATTTCTCACTCCAGATATCCCGAGAACCTATTTCCATTCTCAATCTCAAGTTCAAAGGATAATAAACAAATTTTCAAGAGTTGCACTAACAAAACTGTACTATCAATGGTAAAATTATTATACAGAGAATCCTTGTATTTAAATTTATAAAAAATTTACCTAATTATTTCAATAATTTAATCGCTTGCTCTTAACGACTCCTGATTTACCGTAAGTTCAAGCCTGTTATTTGTTTTATGTTAGCACTAATACAAAGCAAGCAATGTTAACGCACTTCTTAAGTTGATTTGTTACTAGAATGTCGTAAACTGTCGACGTCTTGTAAAAATTCATAGGGTGATCCAAAAAAAGTTGCGACCGAATAGCTATTTCTCGGTTCAGAAATAAAAATATGAAAAATTATATCTATTAATTTTTTAAATACTACTAACAACCCTGGTTTATTATAAATTTTATTAAAAAAAAATTTTTATCAACTGTATTCGAATATCGGTGTTAATCCATTCATGCGCGTCACTATCTGATGGAAAACATCCGATTTTTTTTTAATAAAAACATACAAGAATCTATTGATGAATCTTTTCAATACTACTAGGCCAGTCATTGGGGTTTTTTACCTGGAAATAAGTCCGGAAGTTTTGAAACTTTGTAGGTTTATAGGTTTGGGGATCTAGAACTAAAATTCACAAAATGCACAATCCGAGACATGCCGCCGGCGCCGCCATCTTGCCAAGATGGCGCCCCAAAAATGGTTTTTTGCAAATATCTCCAAAACTATGCGTTTTTCGAAAAAGTATGTAGAGCGCAAAATTAAAGAGGAGGAAATTTCCTATAAAATATGTTTCTAGTATATTTTCGCTAAAGTAAACCGTTAAGGCACAAATGCCCTCGCCAAATTAAAAATTTTGCGTAAGTTTTCTGTAGAGGCGAATTTCGGAAATAATATGTGTAGTAGGGGTCCCCAAATCTAATATTTTGGGACTTTATAAATATTTATCACGAAACAGTGGCATATATTTTATTCAATTAATCGATTAATTCATTAATTAATCCATGTTAATAATTTATGATCAATTAATTTCGATTTAAAATGCTGTACTTGTTTCCACACCACCCAAGAGGTAAAGTACACGGCGCGTTTTTTTTTTAACGTGGTTTCCCCTGTAGGCCTAATCCACTTAGGTACTAAAATTATCTTTGGCAAAGGCCAGACGGACCTGGCTCGTTGATTTCCATATCTTCAACGGGGAAAATGGTTATCTCAGCTTCAGAATCGATGTCAATTTCCTTCAACTCGTCGGATTCACAAAACACTGGTATCGATATTTATCAAGATTGATATCATTTGTGTCTTTGGATCCATAGAGTGCAAGGAGAAATTTCTCACCGGCAAAGGCAACTTGATCAGCGGTGGCATGTTTATTTTTAAAAACTTGAATATGATCTTGTAACTATTTATGTTTTTCTAATGTTGTTAAAAACTTCATCTTTTCTTGGTTAAATACTTGTAAAATGTGCAAATATAAATGTGTTCGAGAATCTTCTTTAAAAAAACACATGGAAATTCATGACGGCAAGATTCCTTGTAACATTTGTGACTATAAATTTACGTGTAGTACGTAAATGCAATATACAGCAAATACTAAAAATCCGAAAAAACATCTGCCATTGAAGGAGTTTCGAATACAAAATGAAAGAGCCTTGTCTAAAGGTCTTTGTAATATCTGTCTTTGGTAAGTTTTTTTTTACTACAGGTAAATCAAGTCGAGGAAAGGCCATCCCTCGCGAAAGAATATCAATCTCCTAGAAAATATTCAGTAGTGCAAAGACCTGTAGACTTTACAAGAAAGGATATTAATTTTTGAAAATATTAAGACAGAATTTTACTAAATTTTTAAGTAGTGAGAGTTTTATAATAGACTAGTAAAATATATTTTTACATTTTGAAAAATGCCAAACTCTTCAAATGTATTCGACTGTGCAGTTCTCGGGTCTCGATATACACGTAAGCAAGCATTAGCACTTCACGCACGATTTTGACGTTATTTCTTTTCGTGCTGGGTTCTTCACCAGTGTGTCAAATTCATTGGCCTTTATAAAAATAATAAAATATAATCAAACTATAATTAATGAAATGAAATAAAGTTGCCTAATTAAAATAAAGATAATGAGATCCCTTTTTGAGTTTTACTTATCTTATCGTTATGTTTATGTTTGTTTTTGTTGATTTGTTGGTGATGTTGATTTTTTTGGTGGTTATTCCACAAGCTAAAATACTTTTAGCTTGCTGTGGATCAGTGGGCGGTTGGTTGGAGTTAATGTTTGTACCCTTCTTGGTTCGATAACATCCTGAATCATAGATTAACGGTTTTCGCCCTACAGCAGAATCCAAAATTTTTAAATGGGAATATAAACAAGAAGCGACTTCGTTAGCTCCCGTTCCTGCTATAGCTTCTTGCCACATGTAATTAATGGAATCTCCATTAGCATTATCGTGAACCGTAAAGTTGAAAGTCCACAACTGGCGTTTATAAAACGCCACTGATGATGACAGAAGAGGAGGTCAAAAGAAAAGCACTTCTTCGTATTATGACTTGTTTGTGCCTCTAATTTAATTTGTCTTTTCGATAAATATGATAAATCAGCCCTTTTTTGATGTACCATTAGTTCTTCTAGGGTTGCAAGTTTCTCTTTTACTACGTTCTTTACGAACAGCTGTGGCTCATTTTTTTTCTTCGTTTGAGAAGATGAGACATTAACGTTAGAAGATGGTACTATAAAATTAATTAAATTACTATTTTGTTTAGTAATGAGCTAACAGATTTTACTTACAATATTGAGCTAAATCTTGATTAGGATGAGATTGCTGATCGCTTCTAGAATAGCTTTTATTATTCAAACATATTTGATTTCTATCATAATTATATACGAGCCAAATTATAGCCGCAATCCACCGGGCCAACGAAAGTTGGCACAACAAATTTTATATTTTAATTCGGTTATTTTTTCACAAACGAAAAAATTCAGTACCAAAAGTAAAGAAAGGTTTTACCAATAGAAGAGCAAGAAAAATTTCTGGAAAGCCGCGTATAAAAAAGAAAGAAAAGCGTTCTACAGACGATTTAGTAAATTCAATGGAAAACCAAATTGAGGATTCGTTATTCGAGTTTAAAAAAGGTGTTCACTTGGAAATATTACCAACTCAGCTTACCCTCTCCAATACTGAACAAACAAACTCGAATACAAATTTACAAAATTCTAAATTTAATAACAATTTAACAATAACAGTACATACTATAGAAACAAATAACAACTGCATTTATTTAGAAATAAAATTCAGGTAATAATATTATAATATAAAATGCGTATAATAATTTGTAGCCAATGAGAAACAAGAGTTTTGCTAACGGTGAAGCTTTGTTCTGATTGGTTGAAACTATTTTGAAAACGGAATTAAAATAATTCAATTCATATATATTTTGGAAAAAATTCAATTTCTGGAAACAAAAATGGTTAGATGTGAAAGATTTGCCAAAGAATCCATTAGATACATTGGCAAAATGTTCTGAAGAATTTTTTCCAAACATCAGAACCCTAATAAAAATATTTGCAATATTACCAGTGACTACAGCGACTGCCGAGAGAAGTTTTTCTAGTTTAAAACGCATAAAAACTTATTAAATTTAAGAAATTCCACTGGCGAAGAAAGGCTAAACGGTCTAGCGCTCATGAATATTCATAGGGATATAACATATAAGTATTGATTCCGATATTATAATAAATAATTTTGCGAACAAGAAAAAAAGACGCTTAGAGTTCAAATTATACAGCAAAGTAGCGAGCAAATAACTGTTTTTATGTAACGTTTGTTTTTAAATAAAAATAAATTAAGAAAAATAAAATATTGAAAAAATTTGTTTGTAATAAAAATTCCCGGTAGGGGAACCCCCGAAAATTTTACTTTTAAAATATTTGTAATAAAATAGTTTAATATATAAATAAAACTTAAAAAAATTTGTAATAAAAAGGGGAACCCCTTTACAAGTGCCCCCCCCCCAAATGAAATCCTGGCTACGGGCCTGATTTATAGACTAATCTGATAAGTCTGAAGAGGAACTTGAGAATATAGTCGTATTAGACAATCGTTTCCTTTTTAATTTCTTTCTTGAAAGTTCTTTTCTTTTGTCTGCTTTCGAAGAAATTCCCGAGGAAACACCTCTAAATTTAAATATTCGGTCACTAGATAGCCTGCCGTATTTTTCGGAATATAACCAGGAAAGGGATGACTTCCGTACAGTAACTACCTTGTTGTTTTTTGGTACCACTTTTAAAAATAAAGAATTAGGTCCTTTTTTTTAATATCGCCATAATCTCTTAAATTTAGATCGATTTCCGTCGATTTCTAAATTTTCGGATATTAAATCAACGTCTTCTTGTATTTCTTGAAGTACTACTTGATTTCCAGATTCAGGAATTTCAGGTACATCGCAAGGTAAATTATCCATAGCTAGATCATCACTCTCATCGGAATCCTCGATAGGAACAGCACTTATACTAGAACTGGCTACAGGTATTGAAATGTTTTCGAAAATGTCTTCTTTTATTTTCATCCCTAGCATTTTTAAATCACCCAGAACATCTGTTTTTGCATTTTCCAAAATGTCCTTTATTTCTTCGATGGATGGTATGCGACCAGATGTTTTATCAATATTTGTACCCAATTTTTTATTACATTCTCGTGGAAATTTATAGCTTACACCTGCAAATAAAACATTGAAGATCATAATTAAATGTGACGCTTTTACTTTCTCAAATCGCTAGTAATTTCATTTAAAATTTGAATTCTGTTCATTCGTCTAATAATATCCTGAGTAGAAAAATTGACCACAGTTGAATAAGTACTAGTCATGGATCTTGTTTGTCTAAATATCTTTTCACATGGTTGACTGGAATATAGCCATGGTATGAATGAATCAAGACTTCCAATTTTCCAACAATAATAAATGGCCATGACCATTTAATTCGATGCATGTGTAAGTATTTAAAGTAATAAATTTTTTTTGAATACTATATTCTCTTTTGTTTGATAACCACCCTCTCCACGCCCTCATAAAAAAAATGGAATACCATATCTTGTATACGCGATCTTCAGGGCTGATTTCTTTATCCAAAAATGCGTCAATTATGTATCTCGTTATACACAAAAATCGTATTTTAGCAGCACTATCTGATATGTTCTTTAATAGATCTGCGACTTTCGTTGAACATAATTTATCAATTGCTTCAAAATTAATCTTGCCGACACCTATAAAATATAATATGTATAATTAATCAGCAAATAAAAAAAAATTATTGAACCTACTATTTAAATGAGATTTTGTAAGTAGATGAGTATCTTTCAAGAATGTATTCATCATCTGTTCTATATGCACCACATTAACAAAAAAATTACCCATAGGTAGAATTATATTTGATTTCAAAAACCGGGTTTTTAGTTTGGTACCAATATGTACAGTATCTTGAATTTATACAGGGCGATCTATGTTGTAATTCATCTAAAAAAATAAATAAATGTAATTAATTGCTTCATACTACTTTTCAAAATCAGAATGTTTTGCCAACGCACAAGAAAATCGGACGACTTGGATTGACAAACTAAATTGGCCGACTTACTTGTGTTATGTAGCGGAAGTCTTATTCTTATTAGCTCAAGTTGAATTTGAAGAAAAGACAAACTAAACAAATTGTGGCATGATTGCGCCACTAATTATTGAAGTTTTCTACAAGTCGTTTGTCGTCTACTAATAAGTAGTGTGAACGCCAAGACGGCTGACTTAAAATTTAATTTAGTTTCTATTTAGTGATTTGGTAAAGAAGATAGACATGAAATTTCAGAAATATAGATTCTACAGAAATTGCTGGTAAATAATATAATTAATTTTACTTACGTGAAAATATGGAGAATAATTGTTATTTTCTTTGTTAGGTAGTAGTGACAAAATTTTCATGGTCTTTAAACATCTAGTGTCTCCATCTGAAGAAAAACCTTCAATTGAAATATTTTGCTTCCTTGCTTCTTCCTCTATATACTTCCAACGGAGAAGTACATCTTCATAAGTGAATTTATTAACACTGCCAAAGATACTTAAACAAAATGCTGGGGCCTTATCCACTAAAGGCTGCGCCATATATACGTATGCGTAATTCGATAGTTCATTGTTTTTAAATCCATTTTGTATATCTTTGACCGAGTTTACAAAATAAGTATCTGATATTGGAAACCTACTATGCTCATTTAGGGGGAGTACAAAACCAACCATTTTATTTTGGGTTGGATCATACTCCACCCGTCTAATTAGGGCTGTTTGATCTTCAGATATAAAAACTTTTAATGGATACTTCCTTTTTATTAAAAAATGTTTAAGTTCAGCTACTCTTACTGACCCTTCAATAATTTTGTCACCTGCTTCCATCTTTCGTTGAATTGTTGAAATTGATGGTATTGCGTTTTTCATATTTGCATACAGCGTTTCGTATAAAAGTCTTCCACCGATTGCAAATATGTAAACACAAAATAGTTTCAAAGGGTCACTATATCTGTGCCCATGCAATTCAACTTTACTATTGTTTATGGCAGTTGTTTGCAGTAAACCTAGAAGCGATTCTGTTCCACCCGATGAGGTACATATTGAATGAATTTCGGGACTTAATTTTTCCAAGAAATTGTTAAAATCATGTTGTTTTTGAATTGGTTCTGTGGTTGGTGAAATTTGATCGTTATTAGTTTTTGCTTCGTCTTCTTGTAAAATGCCACTTACTGTTTTTATTATTTCATAGAAATGAGTTATTTGGTATTGTTGCAAGAGAGTTGTATTATTTAGTATTCTTTTATTTCTATGGGACCTGGAATTTTGTTTTGATATCTGTTTGCTTCGAGGCAACGTTAATGTTACCGCAGAAATACTTGCCTCGTCGTAATTTCTGCGGTTAGCAAAAAATGGATCTTTTTTTATGCTCATGTCGAAGTCAGAATCGTTGTCAATGTCAAAAATTATAGTTTTGTAATTTTTAGAATTTCTGTTAGTAGTATTCGTAAGTTTCACTGTCTGTGTGTAAGTATAATAATGTTATGTGTTAATGTTTTTATTGGCTAATTTTCTGGTTTTTTATCCTACAGCCTCTTTTCGACCGAAGATAAGAATATTTTAAATTCTCTAGACGCGTCTCAAATTATTAAAGAAATAAAGGACTCTGGGGGAAAAGATTTAATTTTTAAATTACATGATCTTGGTTTTCAAACTAATTTTTCATTTTGTTAAGGTTATTCAGGATCTCAAGATTAGAGTAATATAAATTTGTAATAAATTTTTGTATTATAGTTGACCTTTATTTGTTAATTTATAAGATATTTTTTAAAATTGGGTAAAGGTCCTTTAATATTAAAAGACAAAAATAGTCAATAACAATTGATTAAATTTACATAGTCAACTATTGAATTTGTGCTAGTAAATTTGAATAGCTTATTTGCAAAATTTTAGAGCATATTTTGTAGTTTTTTAGTGCCTAAAATCCGATGACTACTAATGAGTAATAAATAAATAAAAGTAAGACGCTGAAAAATAAATTTTCCGAAATTTTTTTATGAAAACCACCCACATTGTAATTTCAAGCCATTTCGATGGTGTTTTTAGAATATCATTAAATTTATTCGTTTTTAAGATTTGCACCGAACAAAAACAGCGAATTTTTCGGCCACCTTAAAGAAATGTTAAAGTATAATACAACAAAATGTTTTACAATATTTCTAAAAATTATTGAACCTCATGATTTACAAATGAAACCATTTTTGTTCTGTAAATACAGCTTAATACGAAAAGTATTAGCCCACCTCTGCATTTAGAATTTGAATTTTTTAAATCTACCACCTAGAAATGATTCTACGATAAATAATCAAAGGAGAAAATTTCATAGTATAAAATTTAGTAATTTAATTGCTATACATCAACTATATAATATATATGTCACCGATAATGTGGATTGTTAGGAAATATATACAATTTCTAGTGAAGGTATACTCTCACTAATATGGGCAGTGAAAGTTTACAATAACATAAAAAAACACTTTCACTAGCGAATGTATACAGTCACTGATACCGTTTAGGAAATGTGGAATAATATGTAAACCTAATCCCATAATGTGATATTTTTACTGCCCCATACCGCAACTATACTTTTTAATGCTATTTCGAGGGTCTCTCGCATTCCGGTTGCATAGATCCCGGTGTTCTTGATGGATGGCGCCTTCTCGTATGTTTAGCCTAGTAACCAGAGTCAAATCCGCTCCGTAGGGGTGCAGAGCGGAGCGGAGCGGAGCGGCGCCCCGTAGGAGTAGGATTTGACGATGGATTACCCTCCTTTTCGAATGCACACCCCTAAAATTCTACTAAAACCCCTAAAATCCACTTTTCCTGACCTCTTGTAGGAATAGTATACATTCGCTAGGTGTTGTAGACTCTCACTAGTAAGAGTTGATCTTTTTTGTGAATCAAAAGTAAATTATCTACTTTTCCTAAGTAGTCCAGTAAATGTCTGCAGTCCCTAGTAATTATTTACTTTTACTGCATTATCCACATTATCGGTAACATATATATTGTGGTGTTCCGTTCGTTGATTTCGAATCCACGACAGATATAAATTTTGAAATTTTTTTAATTTTTTAACTTTTATTTTCTCGTTACACAAAATTCTGTTTTTATCATTTGTGATAACTTTTGATAGTGAAATAATTCAATTCTTCAATTTTATAAATTTTTTTGTTTAATAAAAAATTTTTTTTACAATTCAAAATATGGGTTAGTAAATAAATGTTGTCATACATAAAGAAATTAATTGCGCCTCTATAAAATTGATCAGTAGATATAAAAAAGTTCATTTTAGTTTACAAATAACATATGCGATTGTAGCATGTTTTTTTTTTAAAAGTAATAATTTTCACTGTTCAAATGTTTAAAAAAAATGCAAAATACCTTGTCTTTTGTTTAATAATTTGTTTATGTCACTCGATAAACATACCAATTTCATTCGTAGGTTAATTTCCAAATTTTCAAACCAATTGTTCATAAACCAAATCCACAGTCGTTGAATTTTTCAAATAATTCGTGGTTAATTTTTCCACCATCAAATTTCAATAAGATTGACCACTTTTTATCCCTCTTGCTGGTAATTTTCTTTAGTTTCCACTTTGGAAAACCATATAAGGATCCACTTTTATAATTTGCTTTGAAATTTACTTTCAACATCCACTTTTAAAATCCACTTTTATCAATCCACACATTGATTAAAAATCACCGCTTGGCTTATTCTTCATTTTTAGAACGAATGCGTCCATGTTCTCCTTTTAAGCTGAAATTTTCTTTCCACGCGTGCGCGAATTTTGATTTACGCCCTTTGATTGGCTGATTTGGTTTATTTCGGCTCATGATTTCAAAATGTGTCCGAAACTGGACGTAACGAATTTTTGCAAAACTTGCGCGTGTCGTTTCGCGCACTTATGTTTTTTTTAATTCACGCATGACTTTACACACATCATTTTAAATTTAAAATTTTTAATACAAATATTTTTTTGATTCATTTAAAAAAAAACAAATCTAGTCCTTTTTGGAACAATCTCCAGACTTTTAATTTAATAAATTTGAAGAATTATTTTATTTGTTAAATTTTGACTAATAAAGATTTTTGTGTGACGAAATTATAATATTGACCTGTTAAAATTTATTTTTTTTAAATTTTGAATTTGTTTTATGAAAAAAATTTGGTAAATTGTGTAATTTTGTTGAAGACAGTTCAACATATTAAAAACATTACATATTCAAGTTAATGATCGTATGTAGTTTTACAAACGTGAATTAAAGTTTAATTTGTGATTAAAAACTGCGAAATAATGCATTAATTTTCCATTACAAGAATTTAATTATATTTTAAAATGAATCGGAAAATCATTTCCCGCCGAATTGTCCTTGCGTCGAATTGGTCTTGCGCCGAATCGGGTCACGCCGAATTGGGTTCGCGCCGAATAAGGTTGCGTCGAAATGGGCTCGCGGCGAATTAGTCTCGCGCCGAAACGGCGGCGCCGAATCGGGTACACGCCGAACCGGCTACGCCGAACCGGCTGCGCCGAAAAGTCCTAGACCCCATTTTTAGAACAAGTTAGAGCATAGCAAACGAACAGACCTAATACGTAGGTCGTAGATCGTATTCGGCCGGTAAGAAAGTTGTCGCTTTTTTTTAAAGTCCACAAGGTCAAATGACGATATTGCGTCATCCTGTGCAGATTTGTTAGGCGACCCCGATTAGGTCATTGGATGTTTTTCGTGCGACAGCGCGGTGACGCTTACGTGTCCTTCCGACGGTTACCCCAGATCTGGGAGAACTTGAAATGTGCGACATCTTATTGCCCTTGCGCAGTTATTGAAATATTTTTCGGGGGCGCAGTTACGGGCTTTAAAACGAATTTTAGAAATTTTACGAAATTTCCCAAATTAAAGTTCTCGATAGACACCGTCGTTGGCTTTAAATTGTTCTAAGACACGTGACCTTGAAAATTATTTTTAAGGCCGAAATTTGTCGCCAAATCGAATTTTGAATTTGTACCGCGGATATGCAATGGGATGTCGGATTCGCAATATTCGAAAGTAAATCGGAGGCCGAAGGCCGACCCGTAATATGAATAACAAGTGGGAGGCCGAAGGCCGACCCGTATTATTAAAAGCAATCGGGAGGCCGAAGGCCGACTCGGGTTCGCTTCACCATTGAGATGCCAAATCCGGACCGAAGAAACCCGAGATCTCACATGCAAACCAACACTCGACCATCGAATCCTTAAAAGTTCCAAAAACCGGTTGGTAAGACCATAAACAATCGGGAGGCCGATTGCGAGGCCACAGGCCGCGCGCCAATTCGTTGTTCTTGCACCACTGCACAAAAGCGTCGTAGTGCTTTTGGTAAAGTTTTCTAGATTTTGTCGGCAACAGTTCCACCAACGCCATCTTCGCTGCTTCGGCAATTTCTACGTTCTCGCTCATGGTACGTCTTGCTCTTTCTAAGGCACAAATATAAATGAAATGAATCATTGGTAGAATCAGGGGTGCCATCTGCTATTTCCTTGGTAAAAGTCACCTTGATCCCTTGGTGCATAAAGTACTATTTCTCTTGATTTTCCAACCTTGGCCACAATTTCAATTAATCTATTATTAAAAGCATTTCCCGTGCCCGAAAACATTTCCCTCCCTGCAACGTATCAATATTGTGTCATTTTAAGGGTGGGTCGTGTTTTCGGTCAATAATTTAAGTATTATTGTGCCATGGAAAAATATGAAGAAAATCTATTTTATAGAGAATTTTATGCTCTTCAATTATGGTCCGATCATAATTTTTCGTACAAGCATAAATAACCGAGTTATCGGCAAAAAATCGCGTTGGGGAGCTAAAATCTCCCTTTTTTTCAAAAAACTTTTGGGGGGTTCATTAGAACACTCCAATGTACATCTCTGCCAAAATTCAGTTTGCCCGGAGTTTTTGCAAACTAAAAACCTTCCTTGCCTGGACAATTATTAAAAACAGACATAATTATTTAAATATTGCAATTATCTTATAAACAAGGTGGAACTCGGTTTAGCAGCAGTTCCTAGGCTTCTATACAGCTACCTTTTTGGTGTGAAAAGTTGTTATTGCTAGTTATTTTTTGTCGACATAAAAATAACTATAACTATAAAAGTAAAATAAAGGCGGCCGATAGGCCGCCTACATGGTGTAAGTAATCATAGCGTAAATTTAGTTATTATATGCAGATCGTATTCGCATATGCAGACGGTCATTGGCCGAGTAGTTAGAGCAATCGACTACTGATGCTAAAGGCACTGGTTCGAGTCCAGTAGAAGTCAATTTTCTTTCGGACTTTCTTTCCTTCAATGACCGTCCCCGTGCTTCGGAGGGCACGTTAAGCCGGCGGTCCCCCTGATTTGACCTGATCTAATATGTCAAACAGGGTAATAAAAATCACCCCTACTCCCCATCGACCACGCAATGCTTGACTTTGTTGAGGCTTCGGGCTGGGTGGCCTGGTCCAGGGGCCACCTATCGACTGCACCTAGCATTGGTGGGGTGCGAATCGCGGGACTTCTCATAGCTCGGTCATCGAGCGGACGTCCCTGGTTCGTAGTGCCGGCCATTATTGGGGAGTTCTGGTCGGTGGTGAGGCCGAGAGACCGCCTAACGGCTGCGGTCATACTTAGCAGTGTCGACATTGTGGGTCAGGCTGGGGGTGAGCAACAAAGTGGAGGCAGTACAATGGGCCCGGTAGAGTGGCCTAAGTGCGTGCAAGTTAATACTTGCCCCTCCCCCGAAATCCAGATCCAGATCCAGGGGGCGTCTGTGAAAAACCACCTTTGTAATATTTTACAAGAATTCGATAATATGAAGTAAAAATAAATATTATGAGAGTAAACGAACGACGGTCTACACGCATGGTTGCAATTCCCTTGAGTGAGGCCGAAGGCCGAACAACTACATCCGACACAGCCGGTGTTAAAAAATTTGATGTTTGATGGGTCTAAAAATGAGTTTTTTTCTCCAAACTCTTAATAATAA
This sequence comes from Podabrus alpinus, assembly GCA_932274525.1. NCBI lineage: Eukaryota > Metazoa > Arthropoda > Insecta > Coleoptera > Cantharidae > Podabrus > Podabrus alpinus. The sequence continues at coordinate 12,681,071 of OW026455.1, forward strand.
TAATAATAATAATGCTTTATTTGGTAATTTACTACCACTATTTACATCACAAACAAACAAATCCATACAAACTCCCCCAAAAAAATCAGTTTACAAAAAAAAGTATCCACCCTAAACAATAAAGAATAAACGTTAAATCATTAACCCCTTCTAAGTAAAATGCAAACTAACGTAATTCTTAACATTCCTCTTAAAAATTTCAACTCTTTTCTCCATCTTAAGAGATAACGGCAAGTCATTAAATAATTTTAAACCACTATATAACAACATATTTTGTGTTCTATTATTCCTAAACAGATTCAAACGAAAATCCTGGGCATACGCACTGGATACCTATTCACATCTGCCACATAAGTAATATTGTCGCACAAATACGACGGAAGCATCTTATTCTTCAATTTGAAAACAAACATCAAAACATTAACCACAATTCTTTGATAAACACTCTGCCATTGTAATGTGTCTAGCAACATACTTTTGGATATAAAACGACCTACTCTTAAAATTGTTCTCTACCCCTATTCTGTAGCTTTTGTAACCTATCCAACATGCCACCATTGCCCATAAACAGAACAGACGAACAGTACTCAAAATGAGGCTTTATCATCACATTAAAAATCCTAATTGCGCTCAAAACCGATATATTCTTCCTAATTTTCAAAAAAAAATGCAATTTCTTCGCTACTTTTTTACATACATAATCAAAGTGACTCTTAAAGTTCAATTTATCGTCAACAACTACACCCAAGTATTTCACCTGACTAACCACCTCAATCCGAGTACCCTCCAACATAACATCACGAGTTCTACCCCTACTGTCATGTACAATAATACATTTTGACTTACACAAATTAAGTTTTAGTTTATTCATTTGAAACCATACACTAAGTTTCTCTAACTCTTGATTAATAACCCCAACGCAGTCATCCACATCATCACCACAAAAATACAAGAGCGCGTCATCCGCAAAAAGAACTAATTTTGCCCTATTAATTACATTATGCATATCATTTACGTACAACAGAAATAATACCACACCAAGAAGCGTTCCCTGAGGAACTCCCAAAGAAACATCCAAAGCCTCCGAAACCTCTCCATTAACTCTAGTTCTCTGTTTTCTATTAGATAAATATGATTTAAACCAATTCCATTCATTACCCCGAATTCCATAACTTTTTAGTTTTTCCAACAAAATTTCTCTATCCACTGTCTCGAAAGCTCTACGGAGGTCCAAGAAAACCGCCAATACCTTCTTATCATCATGAAGAATCATCTTCCAATCTCCCACCACAAACGTAACCAATGACTCACAGTTGTGACCCTTCCTGAAGCCTGATTGGTATTCAGAAATGACACCATGATTGTTCAAGTAATCAATCAACTGATTGTTAACTAGCTTTTCCAGAATCTTTGACTGAACCGATACCATATTAACTGGCCGGAACTCCTCACATTTAATCGAATTCTTTACTTTTTCGATAGGAACTACCATAGATTCTTTCCACGAATCAGGAAAAACTGCAGACTCCAGCGACTCATTAATAACAGACAAAAAATTCTCACCTATTAGGTCAACGATATCTCTAAACATACCAGCACTGGCAAAATTCATGTCTCTCTTATTATTCATTGATTTCAATATCAGCTCCAAATCTTCAATCCTCACCGATTTAAATTCAAAACTAACACGTAGGTAAATCTACAATCCCACTCACGTATTGCCTAACAGGAATACTATTCCTAATTTCAACCACACTATCAACAAAGAAACTTGAAATTGTTCGCGATTATTAAACTGTCAACACACTTTTCATTATCAAACATAATCTCACCAATATCACCCCGCTGATGACCCAAGACAAATGACTTCAAAGACCACCACATCATCTTTTGGTTCACAGAGTTATCAATTTTCCCACTGATGTATTCAGCTTTCGCCTTATTAATTCTATTCTTAAAATCATTTCTTATGCACCTGTATCTTGACCACTCAAATGCACTACCCGATTGCGACGCCCTACGATATTGAATCAGCTTACTATTCTTTAAACTTTCCAGATCACCAGAAAACCACGGGCAGCTAACATAAGAATCCTTCCTATTCTCAATAAACTCGTTAACAATCGATTGCAAACCCTGACAAAAAATGTCAGCCCTAAAATTACAATCAGCGTAGTAAGTGGTCATCAAATCACTCTGAACAACTCTGTTTCTAAATTTATTCTTGTCATATCTTAAACTGCTTATCGTTTTTTTCCTTTTCCTTTGAGCTTTTTATTACTTCTAATTGATATTCCAATAGTTTCATGATCACTAATTTTTAAATCTCTTTTAATTTCAGCACTAAAATTATACCCGTCATTAACTATTACGTAGTCAATCAATGTTTTTGATTCGCATGTTTCTCTAGTGTATTGACTCATAATTTGTCTAAAAGCATTATCACTGATAACATCACTTAATCTATTTTTTATTAATAACTCTTTATTAATAAAATAAAATCTAAACGAACTCTCAAATAAAAACAATAAAAGGTACCGTATATTAAAGTTTGTTAAAAGTAAATTATACAAAAATAAATGCCAAATAGATTCGGGATTTCAATATCCCATCTTCAAGACAAATTGTCTAATAAATAAAAAACAAATTCTTTACAGGGTATTTTGACAAAATGGGTATTTCGACTTGTTAAACTAATTCACTTGTCATTGTTGTGATAGCACCACCTGATGTTATAAAGAAAATATAAACCAAAAAAAGTTACAAAATATTCACACATCTAGTATAAATTTTAATGCAATTGAATGAGGTAAGAAGTAATGATTGAAATAAAAAATTTACTTTCCTATTTAAACTTAAACTCTTGCACCTCGTTTTTGTCATTTTATGTTGAGCGTAAACTGTTATATCGTCGCTACTCGATATAAGTTTATGGTTTGGTAAGATTGTAAACTACTAGGTAATAAATGAAACAGCTTATTTACAAGACATATACACGATGACTACTTTATTTATCAAATGCATGCACGTAGGTTAACCCCACATTTCTTGATACCAACTTTCTGTTACCGACTTACGCGCCAATGTCAAATATTGAAATATATATATTGCCGTGTTTAGCTACTGTAGAAAAGTTTTTATTGATTTATATAGGGGAGGAAATATTATACGGCTCTTTCTTTTTTTAAAATTGCCTCGGCCAGCATGAACGAGACTCTATGATTTGGGTCGAAAATTGGGTCCAATTATAGAGAAAAATCACTTTGCATAAAATGCTATTGTACATTTAAAATTTGAAAAAATTCAAAACTTTAAGCTATACCAAAACTTGAGGTATCTTGAGGTTGCACTATGTTTCCGGTTGAACTGATTTTCCATTTTTGTATTCCTTGGTGCGTCCTCACTTTTCGCTCTTGGTAGCATTAAATCAAAAGGTGTTCGAATTTTTCTTCCAATTAATGATTCCGAAGGCGAGGTCCCATTAGGTGTGTTTTTATTTGGAGTGGTACGGTAGACGAGCAGGACGTTTGGAGTATTTCCGTTAAATCTCCCTCCCCTTCCAATTTCTTTAAAGATCTTTTCAAAGTGTCGACAAATCTTTCTGCTTGTCCGTTTGACTGTGGATAATATGGCGCACTAGTTACATGTTGAATTCCATTCCTCAAACAAAATTGTTGAAATTGATAACTTGTAAATTGAGTCCCATTGTCAGACACTATCGTTTTTGGCGTTCCAAATCGAGAAAATGTTTCATCTAGCCTTGATATAGTGGCTGCGGTCGTGATTTGGGCCATTTTAAATATTTCAGGCCACTTCGAGTGTGAATCCACTATGACAAAAAAGTAAACTCCTTGGAATGGTCCTGCAAAGTCGATATGTAATCGTTCCCAAGGTTCTTTTGTCGTTGGCCATGGGCTTAATGTATGTTTGGTAGGGTTTTTTGCTGCTGAGGAACATTTATTACATCCCCGAACGAAATCTTCAACGTCTTTGTCTACATTTGGCCAATAGACATAATTACTAATAATTGCCTTCATACGTTCCATACCTGGGTGTCCTTTATGAAGTTGAATTAAAATTCTTTGCCTGAAGGTGAACGGAATCACTACTCTGCTGCCATACAAGATGCTGTCATCTATGACGGATAATGAGTCTTTCCGCAAGTGGAATTGTTTTAATTCAACATCTTCTATTTTGTGCGCTTGCGGCCAATTTAATTTTATTTGCTTATTTATCGATTGCAACAATGTGTCCTTCTTTGATTCGTTGTTGATCATTGGAAATGTTAATGGTAGGCCTTGAAGCGAGTCCACTGCTACTTGTCGAACGTCCTTTTCAAATTTCTGCACTGCAGCGATAACGTACTCATTGTCTGGACGAGAATGGGTGCATATTAATCTCGATAATACATCCGCATGACCAAAATCGCCGGTTGCAATGTATGGTGAAGTTGTATGTTAACAATACTAAAGCCCACCTTTGAATACGGTTGGCGGTATAAACCGGTATTCCGGTTTTCGAGCCAAATATTGCCAGCAATGGCTTGTGATCAGTTTCAAGGATGAACTTCCTCCCAAAAATCATTCGATGAAATTTAGTAACAGCAAACACCAAGGCTAAAGCTTCTTTTTCAATTTGGCTGTAACCCCTTTCGGCTGGTGTTAATGAACGCGAAGCGTGACATATTGCTTTCCTCGAACCATCTGGATATAAGTGCATAATGCATGCTCATAGACCATAATTTGATGCGTCGGCTGCCACGACTATTTCTAATTCCGGGTTATAGTGCGTAAGAAGTAAATCGGATGATAGGACTTCCTTAAGGTCTGTAAAGGACTTCTGTCAGTTTTGTGACCATTTCCAATCGACATCCTTCTTTAGAAATTCATTTAATGGTCCACGAAGTTTCCTCATATTGTCGACAAATTTTCCATAATAATTTATGGCACCAAGGAACGATCTAAGTGTTGTTTTGTCGCTTGGTTCTGGCATTTCACGAATCGCTTTCAATCTTTCAGGATCTGGTTGTATTCCTTGTTCACTAATGATATAGCCCAGGTATGTAATCGTACTCATAAAGAATTTGCACTTGGCTATTTTGAAATGGAATCCATATTGCTGAATCCTCCTTAGAACTTGGTCAAGGTTATAAATATGTGCATGAATTGTCTCACCCGAAATGATGATGTCATCTATGTAAGCCGCTGTCCCATTAACACCCGAAAGCATACTGTCCATAATTTGTTGGAAAGCGTTTGGAGCGGGTTTGACACCTTGCGAAAGCCTATTTACTTTAAATAAACCCAGATGAGTGTTTATCGTAAGGAGGTTTCTTGAATCTTCATCCACCTCAACTTGTAAGAACGCGTCCGACAGGTCTATGTGGCTGAAATACTTCCCTGTTGATATTTTGGAGAAAATTTCTTGGGGTAATGGGAGTGGATAACAGTGAGGTTCAAGTGCATCGTTTAATCCCGTTGAATAATCAGCACAGATTCGGATTTTCCCATTTGCTTTTTTTACTACCACTATTGGAGCGGCCCATTCGGAGAATTGGACTGGTGTGATAGCGCCTTCAGCTTCTAAACGCTTTAACTCTTGTTCGACTGTTGCCATAACTGCAAAGGGAACTGGCCTTTTCTGGCGAAATATAGGTTGAACGTTTGGACGAGAATGAAGCCGAACTTGAACCTTGGTACACACTCCCAATTTTTCTTGAAACAGCTGAAGAAATTTAGTTTTTACGTCTTCGGCCGTAGTTGGGACTTGTGAAATTTGGTTACATACTGTATTGAGTGGTACGTTCCATAAATCAAATTCATCTATCAGGTCCGTTCCCAATAAATTTGAAGTTGTTGTCGACACAAAACATTTCCCCGGTATGATTTGATCCCGAAATGAAAATTGACATTTGACTTCTGATGTAAATTTTAATGAATCTCCTGAAGCAGATTTGGGTGTTATTGTAGGTGAATGCCCTTGAGGTTTTCCTCATTCTTTCCAAGTTTCTTCAGATATATTGGTTAAATCAGAGCCGGTATCGATTTGAAAAATTATTTGGGTGTTGTTGACGCCTATTGTTATGTACCTTCGCTTTTGGTCAATATTTACACAGTTAACATGTACATATATAATTTGAGCGATGATCGTTTCTTCCTTGCTTCTTGTAGGTTGATTTTCGTGTGTGCGCATCATTTCTTTGGAAACAGCCACAATAACCTTCCTTGTGACCAAACCTTGTTGCAGTCCTTGCACTTGTGATGTGTGTACGAGCAATCCTTTGAGAAATGCATTTGCCCGCACTGCCAGCAAGGTGTTCGTGGTGTGGATCGAACTACTGCAACTGATACGTTGTCGCAACTTTACGTACTATTGACAAGGCAGCCTCTTATGCCTTCGATGTTAAGGCGGCGTAGCTTTATTCTTTCCGAAATACAGACCGAGAGCGTGGGAGATTTTAGCAATCTTCGTGGGTTCGTTTATACGCTTATTATGTACTTCCAAAGTATTCTGCAGTGCCCAGCTGAAAATAAAAGTGCTCAGCAGGCGCCAGGCCTGAATAAAACTCACAGTAAGAATGAAGGGATGTTTATTCAGAATCAGGAAAAAATAGAATCTGGTTAAGCAATTTCCACACAATATACAGTAGTGAGAGTGTCTCTCACGGACCATAAAGGTCCCAAACAAAAATATTGCTGAAGGCTAAAGTATTTAACAACTCCGGACTGAAGGTCCTCTAACTATTCTGAAGTAAGGCCCCAGCATAAACAAATTGCTACTAGCTATAGCCTAAATTGCTATTGAGTGTGGTTTATAAAGCAAAGCTTATTGATGTCAGATAAAAGTTGATAATGGATACAAATGTGCAACTTACCCTGCAGCTGGAACAATGAAATAAACGTCTGGAACCTTGGTGCAAACTGCAACTCCGTGACAGAGCCCTATCCCGGATTCCCAGTATAATGGCCACTTATTGACGAAAATCGCTACAACAGTAAGCACACACAAGCAAACAAAACCAACAGATATCCGACAATGCTTATTGATGTAAAAAAATCAGTAGCAAAAGGAGATACTACAGCCTTACTCAAAATATCAAAAACACAGCCAACTGACAATAAATTATTACTAAATGGAAAATTTCCCAGAGTTGATCCAGTTGATAATAAAACAGAGTTAATTTGTTAATTGGCACTTGTTACACCACGTTCTGCATCCACGACACCTTTCCAACAGGTAATAAAAGGTTGGCTAGCTCAAAGTCGCGAAGGGGTGGGTTGGTGAATGGAACGAAAGGGTCGTGTGACGGCACGTCGCAAAGCGTGTATTTCCTATCGACGACCGGGCAATCCTCGATCGCGATTCTAAAAATTGTCAAAATCGGTGTGAATAATTTACACGGGGGGGGGAGTTAAGTCAAAATCGGTGGGGATAATATACACGCGGGAGTTTGAATGGGCGCCACGCATACGAAGAAATGAATCTCTTTGAAGGGGACTGGTTATCACACCTTCCAAGCTGGTACGCGACAACTTGATGATCTTACAGCGAACTCTCACTCCGGAAAAACCTCGCTCAATGACCTTACCTTTACAGGAGGCGAACTTTCCGTTGGTGAAAATAGCTAAATAAACATTAACACAACAATAATAATAACACACAAAGTTGGGAAATAATAAAAATGTATTAAATAAAATAATATCAGGGGGGAGTTGACAAGGTTTACACAAGATACTATCAAATTTACATGTCTTGTATAAAAATAAATATGTACAGTTGACGGAACCTTTCCGTGTGGTGTCCGTTGCGAAACTAATACTCGTAAAACAATTACTCTTACAAAAATACAAAAGGTTAATTTGCATGAAAGGGGGGCGTATTGAATACAGCACTCCACCAAAATAAATAGTTACTTAAGCGCAACTTGATAATATCCAAAACTATGATTCATAAAATTGATCATGGAACTTAATCAATGCAATTGATCATCAAAATTCCCGACAACGGGACAAACAAACTTTAGCTACAATACTAAACTTGAAACGTTACGTTAAATTGTTCGGTTACACTCTGAACGCTCGAATGGCGTGTTAAAAGTTACGTTAATAATAGATAATAATATTAAGTTAAATAAAAGGTATACAAAATGGTTGCGATATCGTCTTCCAGGGTTGAACTGAACGTTCATAAACACAACTAATGGTCAATAGGACCAATTAACATCACAATCTTAAAAATATAAAAAGGTTTCTTACTTAATCTGGATGGTTGATGTTCGACCTCTAGGTAAAGTCGATGACGGGTCCTTCAGGAGTGAGATTTCGTCTTCAGAACGTAGAATGGAGCTGAATGTGATGTCTCAAACCATATCAGAAGGGCAGCGTAATAACCAGCTTCCCAAAAACTCTTCAAATCGGAAGGTGGTGAAATAACAGGGTGGTTCACGCACTGTATTTCGCGATAAAATAGGGGTCTCCGTACGAAATAATTCACTAAGTTAGTTATTCGCGAAGTGACAAATAATTCAAGCCGGCACTGTCTAAGTAAGAAATGTTAATGTGGTGTCCGATAAAAAAAACGATTGGAATGCACACATGGGTTGGAAGTGCAACACCTGTTTTGTACCATTCGATAAAAGCAATGTTACGTACTTGCCTTATGAGCGGCAAGCAATAACTCGACGTGATTAACGTGATAAGCAGATGGTATAAAAAGTCCGATAATTGATTCAATGTTTAGTAACCATAGACGATGTTAATTGTTCGATCACTTATTAAATATTGGCAACAATTGACGATATACTGGTTCGATAAAATATTAATTGTTTAAAAACAATTGACGATATTCTGGTTCGATAAAATATTAATTGTTTAACCACAATTGACGATATTCTGGTTCGATAAAATATTAATTGTTTATTAACAATTGACGATATTAATCGTTTAACAACAATTGACGGTATTAATGTTCGATAAAATATTAATTGTTTATTAACAATTGACGATATTAATCGTTTAACAACAATTGACGGTATTAATGTTCGATAAAATATTAATTGTTTATTAACAATTGACGATATTGATCGTTTAACAACAATTGACGGTATTAATGTTCGATAAAATATTAATTGTTTATTAACAATTGACGATATTCTGGCCCGATAAAATATTAATTGTTTATTAACAATTGACGATATTAATTGTTCAACAGTACCTGCAGTTGACACACACTAATTTTTAGCACCAATGACTTGTATTTATTTAAAGACCTCTAATAAATGTGAGACCTCGATAGTTAATTCCGCTTTTGGAAGCGCTAAGATACGAAAAAGGTAGTATCAGATTCCAAGTGAATCTCCTCGAATATGCAATTTGCAGCTCAATTTATGCATTCTCCCTACTCTGATCTGGGATTTTTCCCACTTACTGATTGATTTGGATCCTTGTAATTGGGTCCTATAAATTTAGAAAGAAGGGAGACGTGATTTAATTGGATAAATGCCTAGAGTGTGAGGGCACACTTTCTTCTTTCTCCATGTAAAGTGTATCGAGAAGTTTGGTACGACACGTGCGAGCAAAACAATTTTTTGCTCGTCTGGTTGGACGAGAAAGGTCTAACTTTTGCACTTTTTACTTGTTTTTATCGAAGTCTGTAATTTCGAAATCGCTATCCTTGCCATGTTAAACCCGAGCACATTTGGCCGCTTATCTGCACATGGTCGAGATAGCAAGACAAAAGGCATTGATTCTCACGAGTTTCAAACATGCACGTGTGTGTCCTTGTATTGACAACTGGCTCGTGATTATGGATCGTATAAAAGTGTCTCTCGATCCTACCTAAAATTTATAGTAATGCATTTGCCTATATTGACGTTTAGTTTGCAACGTTATAGAATAGAGAATTTATTGCCGATGAGGTGAATTATGGATTAATGCTACGTCAACATTATTAACACTTCCTCATCTACCGTATGGTTTATTGTACGTGTATTAAAATATTTGATGATACTTTCCTAACTATACAATTCTTAAGATTATTGTGCATTTGCAAAACGTAAATTTATTAGTTGAGCGAATGTTTCAATCTTTTATTTTTACAACCCGACCTAAAAATGTTTTCTCAAAGAGTAATTTTCAACGGATCGATTCGAAATTTAAAATATAAGTTTAATAGATCATAAACGCAAAATCTAAGGGTGCGCCCGATGCGCGGAATAAGGTGACACTCCCCTTACGTCAAGAGTTGTTATCCCTAACTACTCTTCAACTGGGACGCGCGCAACCTCAACCGAAACAAAAACTGTCCTACGATAAACCATCAACACTTATAGTGCTGCAACATCTACTCAACTAGTGACTAGACTATACGTATATGCCGGGAAAGAGAGAGAAGGTTCACCTAACATTAGGCTTAATCAACCCGTGAGTCGTAGTGACTCCTACATGAGAGGGCGGTTCGCGAAATCACGCGATCATTCGCTGGCCGTGGGACCCACAAATGTCTGTGAAGACACCGGACTCTAGATCAAGGTAGACCTGAGCTAAGGTAACACTTCCTTGGCGTACTCATATTTACAAAGCCTTCTCTAAAATGGTTCAGTCGATGGGGACTGTCTGCCTTTTTCAATACGTTGAAAAAACAGAGTAAAAAAAAACGTGTGCTTGGCTGGATCAAATTTACAAAAGCCGTTTGGGGCACTTCAGTAGATGGGGACTGTCTGTTTTATCAGTTATCGTTGGTGAAACAGAGAAAAAAAACTTGCGCTTAGCTTGATCAAATTTACAAAGCCGTTTGAGAGATCACTAACCTTCCTCATGACTTCGATCCGGACGAGATGATCGGAAGAGAGAGAAGAGGTAATGATGGGGGGGCGAGAAAAAAAATTTGAGATGGGGTGACAACCTATGAGGGACAGTCGAGGGAACAAATCCTCGATTCGTCCGGCTTGATCACGGATGTACACGAAAAAAAAATGTGGGGCATAATCGACAATCCAGATCGGGATGGGGTAATAAACTACAAGGGCAGTCGAGGGAACTTGTCCTCGATCCGTCCGTGTTGGACATTGATGTATACAAAAAAAGAAAAGAAACATGGGGCCTAGCCATGAATCGGGTTTCCACTGAATAAAAAAATATTCGTGGGGCATAGTTGACGGTACGGGTCGGGATGGTTTGCTTCCATCAGTGTAGTCGAAGGGAACGTCCTTGAACCACACTGACGTAAACGGGAGCTTTCATTGAATACAAAAAAAATTTCGTGGGGCCTAACCGTGGACCTACATAATCTATCGCCACAAAAAAAATGAAGCTAGCACAACTAAGGTTGACTCTACCAACGCTAGTGGTGAGTTTTGATGTGCAAAAAAAACATCGTCATTTATTGAGAAGTCCTGCGGTGATCGGCACCGGAGAAAACTTCACTCTAAATGTTGTCTTACACAGGTAGTGTTAGTGCAAGACGGGGACGTTGTACCAGTGGAACGTATCCACTAGGGTACAAGGCCACAAAAGATCATAACATGTAACATAAGGGGGGGGTTTAGAAGTTGAACGACGGCTGGATCAAATTTACAAAGCCGGTCCTATCTAATTCGGTAGGCGGGGGGGGTTTGATTAATTTAAACGGGACTAAAGTGATCGTTATACACGAAAAAAAAATTTAACAACAAAAAAAGATATACGAAAACTGACTGAAATTCGAAATGGTGACAACCGTCCGGGTTGCACCTAAATGTTTGCTCAAAAATATATGAAGTGACTCTACTGTATAAAACTGACGAATGTGAGAAATAATTTTTCTCCAAAAGGTCAAAACGTAACTATGAAATTAACGCATGACTAATGATAACATTGGGTAATCAATTCAATGTAATCCTAGTCTCTACTTGATTCAACTGAGCGATTGACTGGGTGATTAGGCCAATGGTTCGCTAAGCGTACCCTCTAAATCCATAAACAATAATTTCTGAAATGGTTGACTGAAAATTCAAAAAAAAATTCGAGATTACAAAATGACATGACTAAAAATTCAAAACAAAAAAAAACTCGGGATTACAAAAATGACACGCGAGATAAACAATGAAGCAAAAGAAAAATGACCCGTTTATACTTTGGGGGCACGTAGTTTTATGTCGTACGATAAGGACATAACAAATATCTCCCTTAACCTCACTGACTTAAAACTAGCTTAAAAATACCCAAACTTTACGCTAACTAAACCGATACCTAAAATTAACTAAACCGAAACCTAAACTAATCCTTACATACTAAAAGCGCGAGAGAAAAAAAAGTTACACAGAAAAAAATGTTCCACGTCCCAAGTCTTAAACAATCTTAAGCCGTTGTGACTGTTGCAAGAGAGGGCGGTTCGCGAAGTCACGGGATCGTTCGCTTGCCGTGAGACCCACAATCACAAACAGAAACGCTGAACTCTAGCTTGGGTTGGACCCGAAAACGTGGTAAAAGTTGGGAGGCGTCAAAATATATGCCTCTGGGATGAACAGATCAAATTTACAAGTTCACCCCTAATGGGTTTGTTCTTCCTTAGACCGGCAGGTGTTATGACCGCGTAGTATAGTTGTAGTCAATCTATTATTCCCTAACAAAAGGTAAATTTCCCAGAGTGTTGCTTCGAGTTATAACCCCTTACTTCTGTACGAAATTCCCTTACTAAGAAGGTTCCTTTGGGGCAGATTTTCATCCGCCAAAAAAAATGGGACGATAATTCACCGGGGAATGGACTAAGCCCACGAAATTACTTTGTAACCCTGGGGTTTGGATCGTCGTCCATATGTGGATCGACGTCCAAAAAAAATGTTTATCTAGCAGTGGAACCATGTCCAGCATGATAATTCGATAGCTCGATGAGAAGTGGGTCACTCTAAACAACTATTAACTATGACAACCTTACTACAAAAAATAAAATTCGGTAAAATTTTCCTTCCAGGGTGTGTTAAAAACTTCCCCTAAAGGGTGTGTTGCGACAAATGATTTGTCCGAAATTGGACACAAGTCCAAACAATACAACACGGCGTGAGGCAATGTCTAATGCAATTGCATTCTCAGCCCTGATCTTAATTTTAATTTCAAAAACGAAAACGAAAAAACTAAAAAAAATCTATTTTAAACGGTACTCGATACCAGGAAAGAACGGTGAGGGATGGTGGGGGCAAGTTAACGTCGTGCGATTGACAATAAGACATGGTCAGTGTGTATGAAGCGACAGTGACGCACTGACCTCAACCCGAAATGATAACTAGATGTTACCCTACCACTAACTTAAAGAAAAATGTCACAATGGACTGGGATTCAAAACTCTTTGATTGATTTGATTCACCAAAGAAAACTTTACGTTAAACTTTAAATTCAAAAAAAACTCAAAAATAAACTTTAACTGACGTCCAACTTCAAAAAAAACTTTAAAAAACTTTAACTTAAATTCAAAAAAAACTTTCAACTGAATTTGAAAACTTTCAATCTAATTTGAAAAACTATTAATCAAGTTTGAAAAACTTTTGATTAAATTCAAAACAACATTCCATTAATTTCAAAAAAAATTCCCCTCAATTCGAAAAAACTTTTCGTTAAACTGAAAAAAAACTTGGCTTCAAAGGCCGATATTAAATTCAAAATGTTCATCTCAATTCAAAAAAACTTGACGTTAAACGAAAAAAGATTGGCCTCAAGGGTCGATATAATTTAAGTATCACTATTAAATTTAAAATGTTTACGTTAATTAAAAAAACTTGACGTTAAATTCAAAAAAAACTTTAACTCAAATGGTAACATGAAATTCAAAAATGTTTACCTTAAAAAAAACTTGAAGTTAACAATAACTCAAACTGCTCTAGATCAAACTCAAAATTCGGAAATACGTCTGCAAATGAAATTCAAAAAAAACTTTTACTATTCCACTAAATGTGTGCATAAAATCTCAAAACTACACCCACAAAACTAACTTCGAAGATTGAACCTTGAAACTAAATTCAAAAAAAAAATTTTAGAAAAACTTTACGTTAAATGTCCATACAAAATTCAAAATATTTAAAAAAATAAATGCGTAACCTAATGAAGTGCGTAAATGCGTAAGTGCGTGACCCGTAGTAAAGCGTAAGAATGCGTACGAAACGCTTTGTGTCTTGTTCGAGACACATGCAAACAAAAAAAATGCGTAAAGAGTGTACGGTGTTACTAGCATAAAATACGTAGGAAAACGAGTGCGTAAATAACATGCGTACTTAAACATACTTGATCTAGATGTGAACATGTGTGCTAGGCACAACAAAAAACTTTCTATCGCTACTTGCTAAAGCTGGAAATAAAAAAACAAGGTTCGCTAAAAATGGTACGCAGTGATAATGCGTAAAGGTGCGTAGAAGACGCAGATCAAAATCTTTCATCGTTAAATGCTGAAGGCTCATAAAAATTTGTTACTAAAATTTCCGATGTGAGGGAGGGTTGCATTGCTAAGGGATTGTGCGTTAGGGTGGTTTTCGTTCTACAGAAAGGGTTGCGAAATACAGGGTAGACTTTCAACGTCCGATATAGACGGTAAGGGTTCACACAAAAAAAAATGGTGAAACGAAAAAACTTTAAACTAAGTTGAGTGACAAGTAAGAGTTTTCAACAAAATTTAAGGGTTGCGATATCATCGCCACGTTAGGGCGGTAAGGGTGTTCGCAGTTTTACGTCATGCACGGGACAATAAGGGTTGTACACGCCAAAACGGCATTATAAACCGGTAAAAAAAATGTAAGTTGTTTCGGTCTACAGTCAGCGGTGGTCCGCACCAGACCTGACCTCCTCGATTCAACCTAATAAACACGCAATAAAAACAAAGCGAAATGTTATGGCGACATTTCCTTAAAAGTACAAAAAGCAAGGTAAAATGTTATGATGACATTTTACAATACAACGAGAAAAAAAATTTAACAATAATGACTAAGGACTAAATACATTCGCAACGACACACACGCACTAAAAAAAATTCATTCATACATTCACACGAAAAACAAACACACACAAAAATCTTAATATTAAAATCGGGGCTTTAGTTTCTCTTAATTGGAGCATTATGCCCTGCAACGATTTTTTTCTTGGTCCTACTCTGTCTGGGGTTACAATGGGGACAAGTTTTTGTGGTCTCATCTTTTCTCCCACAACGATAGCAATATATACGTTTCTGCGGAACGGTACAACGCAACGCTAAATGTCCTGTGCCACCACAATTCCAACACAAAAGGGTGTTATTATTTGTCTTATTATGAATACGGCTCTTACACCCGAATTCACCATTACTTTGCTCGTCATTACGCGGTCCGCTAAAATTTTCGGACTCGTCCCGGGATAAATTTTCAATTTCTCTTACTGACATATTTTCTTTTGTCAGTATAGAGACGTTTTCGACCTGACCTGAAATTCGTAAGTGAAACTTCACGATCGGGGTTGATATTTCGAAATTTCTATTCGAATTCGCCGCTTCGACGGTACCGCGATCAACAGGGGGTTCTTTTGTAATTTCCTCCACGGTATTGGACCTAAAATCTCTCTCCGTCCGGGAGTCTGCTAATAGTAAGCCATAAGTTGACCTAAATTCCTCCAATTGATCTAAAATCCTAAGTTTGGAGTCTTTATCTTTTATTAATACGGGTTTTGATTTAAATAATCGATTAAAATAATGCGTTAGTTTCGTCTCTATGTTCATTTCTAGATTGGGTTTCTGATCACGCGAAACTTCTAAGCGACCAAGTAACTTTTTAATAATTAACACGCCTTCTTTTAAAGCTGCTAAATCTTCCGCAAAGGAAAACGGATACCATAATAAAATGTATTTTTCACCCTGTTCCTCTTTCATAAGGGCTGATACTAATTCATCGCGTAATTCTCTTAATGAACCGTGAAAAGGTAAACCTCTAATTTTTAATTCGTATTGGACCTCGTCCTTTCGCAACTTGTCCGGTACAATCCTGAATGCCATTATTAATCGAAATGAATAAATTTAATTAAATACAAAAAAAGGATTCGCGGAACACGACTCTACTTTGTTCTCTGAACAACTAATGGTAAACGGAAATACAATATTTGATCTTAAAATCGCGATAATTTTCACTTTTAAATTTAAATAGGGGGGCGTTATGGAATCTCGTTAGTCCATTCATGCGCGTCGGTACTACTTTTAAAATTGAAATCTTAATTCAAAACTTCGTGATTTACAAAATTTGACGTAATGTGCCAAAAGGGCTTTATCGATAGCTACTAAGTTGGGTGCCAAGTTATATTTTAACCTACAAAAATTAATTTGGAATTTACTTGATTTACAAACAAAAAAAAATTCGATACCATAACATGCCAAAAGGGCTTTATCGATAGCCCCACGTTGGCCGCGCCAAATTATTATCCTGTTACACCACGTTCTGCATCCACGACACCTTTCCAACAGGTAATAAAAGGTTGGCTAGCTCAAAGTCGCGAAGGGGTGGGTTGGTGAATGGAACGAAAGGGTCGTGTGACGGCACGTCGCAAAGCGTGTATTTCCTATCGACGACCGGGCAATCCTCGATCGCGATTCTAAAAATTGTCAAAATCGGTGTGAATAATTTACACGGGGGGGGGAGTTAAGTCAAAATCGGTGGGGATAATATACACGCGGGAGTTTGAATGGGCGCCACGCATACGAAGAAATGAATCTCTTTGAAGGGGACTGGTTATCACACCTTCCAAGCTGGTACGCGACAACTTGATGATCTTACAGCGAACTCTCACTCCGGAAAAACCTCGCTCAATGACCTTACCTTTACAGGAGGCGAACTTTCCGTTGGTGAAAATAGCTAAATAAACATTAACACAACAATAATAATAACACACAAAGTTGGGAAATAATAAAAATGTATTAAATAAAATAATATCAGGGGGGAGTTGACAAGGTTTACACAAGATACTATCAAATTTACATGTCTTGTATAAAAATAAATATGTACAGTTGACGGAACCTTTCCGTGTGGTGTCCGTTGCGAAACTAATACTCGTAAAACAATTACTCTTACAAAAATACAAAAGGTTAATTTGCATGAAAGGGGGGCGTATTGAATACAGCACTCCACCAAAATAAATAGTTACTTAAGCGCAACTTGATAATATCCAAAACTATGATTCATAAAATTGATCATGGAACTTAATCAATGCAATTGATCATCAAAATTCCCGACAACGGGACAAACAAACTTTAGCTACAATACTAAACTTGAAACGTTACGTTAAATTGTTCGGTTACACTCTGAACGCTCGAATGGCGTGTTAAAAGTTACGTTAATAATAGATAATAATATTAAGTTAAATAAAAGGTATACAAAATGGTTGCGATATCGTCTTCCAGGGTTGAACTGAACGTTCATAAACACAACTAATGGTCAATAGGACCAATTAACATCACAATCTTAAAAATATAAAAAGGTTTCTTACTTAATCTGGATGGTTGATGTTCGACCTCTAGGTAAAGTCGATGACGGGTCCTTCAGGAGTGAGATTTCGTCTTCAGAACGTAGAATGGAGCTGAATGTGATGTCTCAAACCATATCAGAAGGGCAGCGTAATAACCAGCTTCCCAAAAACTCTTCAAATCGGAAGGTGGTGAAATAACAGGGTGGTTCACGCACTGTATTTCGCGATAAAATAGGGGTCTCCGTACGAAATAATTCACTAAGTTAGTTATTCGCGAAGTGACAAATAATTCAAGCCGGCACTGTCTAAGTAAGAAATGTTAATGTGGTGTCCGATAAAAAAAACGATTGGAATGCACACATGGGTTGGAAGTGCAACACCTGTTTTGTACCATTCGATAAAAGCAATGTTACGTACTTGCCTTATGAGCGGCAAGCAATAACTCGACGTGATTAACGTGATAAGCAGATGGTATAAAAAGTCCGATAATTGATTCAATGTTTAGTAACCATAGACGATGTTAATTGTTCGATCACTTATTAAATATTGGCAACAATTGACGATATACTGGTTCGATAAAATATTAATTGTTTAAAAACAATTGACGATATTCTGGTTCGATAAAATATTAATTGTTTAACCACAATTGACGATATTCTGGTTCGATAAAATATTAATTGTTTATTAACAATTGACGATATTAATCGTTTAACAACAATTGACGGTATTAATGTTCGATAAAATATTAATTGTTTATTAACAATTGACGATATTAATCGTTTAACAACAATTGACGGTATTAATGTTCGATAAAATATTAATTGTTTATTAACAATTGACGATATTGATCGTTTAACAACAATTGACGGTATTAATGTTCGATAAAATATTAATTGTTTATTAACAATTGACGATATTCTGGCCCGATAAAATATTAATTGTTTATTAACAATTGACGATATTAATTGTTCAACAGTACCTGCAGTTGACACACACTAATTTTTAGCACCAATGACTTGTATTTATTTAAAGACCTCTAATAAATGTGAGACCTCGATAGTTAATTCCGCTTTTGGAAGCGCTAAGATACGAAAAAGGTAGTATCAGATTCCAAGTGAATCTCCTCGAATATGCAATTTGCAGCTCAATTTATGCATTCTCCCTACTCTGATCTGGGATTTTTCCCACTTACTGATTGATTTGGATCCTTGTAATTGGGTCCTATAAATTTAGAAAGAAGGGAGACGTGATTTAATTGGATAAATGCCTAGAGTGTGAGGGCACACTTTCTTCTTTCTCCATGTAAAGTGTATCGAGAAGTTTGGTACGACACGTGCGAGCAAAACAATTTTTTGCTCGTCTGGTTGGACGAGAAAGGTCTAACTTTTGCACTTTTTACTTGTTTTTATCGAAGTCTGTAATTTCGAAATCGCTATCCTTGCCATGTTAAACCCGAGCACATTTGGCCGCTTATCTGCACATGGTCGAGATAGCAAGACAAAAGGCATTGATTCTCACGAGTTTCAAACATGCACGTGTGTGTCCTTGTATTGACAACTGGCTCGTGATTATGGATCGTATAAAAGTGTCTCTCGATCCTACCTAAAATTTATAGTAATGCATTTGCCTATATTGACGTTTAGTTTGCAACGTTATAGAATAGAGAATTTATTGCCGATGAGGTGAATTATGGATTAATGCTACGTCAACATTATTAACACTTCCTCATCTACCGTATGGTTTATTGTACGTGTATTAAAATATTTGATGATACTTTCCTAACTATACAATTCTTAAGATTATTGTGCATTTGCAAAACGTAAATTTATTAGTTGAGCGAATGTTTCAATCTTTTATTTTTACAACCCGACCTAAAAATGTTTTCTCAAAGAGTAATTTTCAACGGATCGATTCGAAATTTAAAATATAAGTTTAATAGATCATAAACGCAAAATCTAAGGGTGCGCCCGATGCGCGGAATAAGGTGACACACTATCTTCCAATCTTGATTCCAATAACGGAAGCCACTTTCCAAAAATATGGGAAATCAAATGGTATTTATTACCTAGATATGGTATCAACAGCCCAAGGTGTTCTTATCAACAATACCGACTTCGAAATTTCCAACGTACTTAAAATTGTCAAAATTTTCCAAAATATACGGTAAATATAGGTAGTAGGCTATTCCACATTCACTCAAATAACGGTAGCTAGACTATTTAATTTCCTAATAAGGATTCGGGCCTAATCTGCGGTTAATCACTCGAAATATTTGTCAAAAATATTATGTTTTCTAAAAATGCGTGCTATCGCTACGCTAACCAAACCAAAAAGCCTCGAGTCGCCGTGTTCCTCTTATCTCCTATCCGCTTTTATACCGAGTGCGTTATAATTACTCGGACGGAATAATTGAAATGGTTGAAAAGAAATATTATTTATGGAGATAGATATGGAGAATTGAATTGCTGAGTATGTAACGACAAAAGTAACGTTACAACGTTTGAATCGGTTTCAATAGAATTCACATATTCTTTTGTTTGGTGTTCACTCTTGATAATTAGGGCTGTGTCTTGTTTGATACTTTGCAATGTTTGGCTCTCCTTTATGAGTGAGTCCAACGTCATTTTGCTATTTGTTTTGTCATTGTCGAATTGCACTAGTAGTCGAGTTCTCAATTCTGCATCATTTGATGAATATAAGCCACCGATAAAAACCAAACACTTGAAATGGTCAACTGTCAATTCTTTCAATTTAAAATTTTCACAATATTTGTTTACAACCCCAGCATATGTGACGATGTCTTGATGTGGTTGCTTTACTAACTGTAAACACTTAAATCTACTGTTGAAAAGTGATATTGTGCGACCAAATAATATCTTTGGAATGAATAATCTCGAGGATGTTTAGGTAGTATGTGATTTACATACCTCTCCTGACAAGTGGTGTTCAATTTCCGCACAAGTAAACGAACAGCATCGCATCGGCAACCGGTTGCAGCATCGGTTAGTTTTGCACCGTCCAATAAAAACAAATCGTCATACCTCGTGTACCATACATCAAACGTGAGACCATTTTCAGGATCATATGTGAATTCTGTTATATTGCTTGCTAAAGAATTCATGATTGCTTCTGTATTTTCGTCACAGGTTGGTTTTGTATTTTGTTGAACTTGATTCCTAATTTCCTCAAGAATGCTTCGCTTTGTTCAATCATTTTGATTGATTGTAATTTGATTGATTTGTGAAACAATTTGGATTGGAACTACAATCGATATAAGTTTATGGTTTGGTAAGATGGTAAACAAATGAAACAGCTTATTTACAAGATATATACACGATGACTGCTTTATTTATCAAATGCATGCACGTAGGTTAACCCCACATTTTTTGGTACCAACCTTCTGTTACCGACTTACGCGCCAACGTCAAATATTGAAATATATAGTTATGTTTCACACACTTTTAATTAAGTTTTAAAAAAGATTTTATTTGTTTATAAATGATTACAATAAATGGTATAAGTATTACACAAGAATAACAATTAACGATTGAGTTACGAAGTTACAAGCGTTATGCATAAAGAACAAACAATAACTGATATCGTTTGAGCTTTATAGCCCTTACATTAAAATAGATAACTAATAATTGTAAAGCGATAACTGATAATGGGAATGGTGCAGGCGAAGCGGATGTCTGTTTCCTTTAGATGGAAGATGTGTGCATCCGGTTGATAGGGGTTGATGGACATAATTCCTCCCTGTTTAGGTTGTTTGAACGTCCTCGTTCATTTTTGATAGGGTCTTCTTTGGATATTTTGATAATGGTTGTTTTCTTGCACATTCTGTCGTGTAATTGATTCCTAAATTTAAATAAAATACAAGTAAAAGTTACAATTAATAAAATGATTACAGAGGTAACAGAGTAATGCACATAATCAGCAATTGCTGGTGTTGTAATTGGATCTTCTTTTATTTTCTGGAGATCTTTTCTTAGTTCGTCCAGGTTTGTAAGGTGTTCCATTTTTAATTTTACCTCGTATGCTTCGTTTAAGTTTTCTTGGTAGACCTTAGGTGGCGGAATCGTAAAGTTGATGCCGGATAGGCTAATTATTTGTTTGTGGATTATGATGTCGCACGTGGATTGCAGGAGGTTAGTTCCACGGAGGGTATGCTTGTTTATGTTGTGATTGCAATTTTCGATGACCTCTTCAGGTGGATCAAAACTGGTGATTATACCTTGATTTAATACGGCGTAAACGTCGTGTTTTCCATTTATTTTTGCCACTGAACACTCGCGTAGCTTCTCCAGTTTGCATGTCGTGAAGGCTGGATTGTAGCAGATGGTTTCCCATTGAGCATTGTTTTAGCCATTTTTCATCGTCTTGTGCTTGTAAGTGGTAAGACGTTGGAGGGATAAGAATTTGCAAATATGAATTGGGTATAGGATAAATTTTTTCGAGTATGTATGAAGTTGGATTTAGGATTGGTATTTTTAATATCATTATTATTGCATTATCGGTTATCATTAAAGTGATTTTTGACATGTCTATTATTTCGTAAATATGAGTATCATCTAAAAACAATAGTCGTTCGCTCGAATATGTTCTTATTAAGAGATTGTAAATTTGTTGTAATTCTGCAAAAGTTATTAATTCAACATTGAGGATTTCTAATTTGGCTAAATTGATTGTTGGTTCTATTTTATTTAGTTCTTTTTGATAATTTTGAATGTTGTAAAATGCTAAATTTAATAATTGATTAACATCTGTTGATTCTGTTAAGGATCTGAGTGCATTAATTGTTAAATTTTGAAATTCGTTTATTTTTCTTATATCTTGTTCATATCGGGTAGTAATATGTTCGGCAAAAGAAGTTATTTCTGAAAGTTTTTCATTTTGAATTTTCTGATTTGAAAATATTATATCTAGGTTTTTGCTGATATTTTGGAGATCATCATCCAAATTCCCGGTGATGAATTTTATTGTTTTACCTAAGAAGTTAATTAATCCGCGTTTGTGTTTAAAGTGTAATAATTTTTCTAACATGTTTTCAGTTGATAGTAATTCTGATTTTAGTTGATCGTAACGACGTGATATAAGCGTGTGTTGAGGTATTTTGTGTTCTAAGATAACGGTGTTAGCTATTAAATATCGTAGACCAATTTCTAATTGCGTCAGGTTATAGTGAAAGTAAAATTTCCCAGGTAACACAACTGGTGTAAATGACGTCATTTACACCAGTTGTGTTACCTGGGTTATGATAGTGTGAATGAATTTTTGCTATTCCTATTTTCTCGCCAAAATATCCATTATTCCGAATCGCCGGTGTTACCTGCATCGGAGTCGTGAATCGCACTAGGCCCAGTTCATTAGGATCCTGTAAAGAAATAATTTTTTTCAATCTTCATTTTTCTAATGTGAGAGCTGGTTAATTTTCCTTTAGCTGATTTTCCTTCAATAGTATTTTCAGATTTCTTAGTGAGTTGCATTTTGTCATATAACGGGTCTGTTTTGTCTGGTTTATTTTTTCGAATGAACACTGTATCTGTCTTAATGTCAGGTGGATCTTGTTTACTTTGGTTTCTTTTTTCTAGTATGGATTTTTCCTTTTCGCTGTTTTTGCGATAACCCAGGTAACACAACTGGTGTAAATGACGTCATTTGTACGTCATTATGACGTCGGCGACGTCATAGTGACGTACAAATGACGTCATTTACACCAGTTGTGTTACCTGGGAAATTTGATCGATAAAAGGTAGTAGTTCGTTTTTACGTTTGTTGTTATACTCTTCATAAATTTTCATATCTAACGCTATGTCAATTTCATGTTCGTATGGTCCGTATAAAATAGAAAAAGGTGAGAAACCTGTTGATGAATGAATTGATTGGTTATAAATTAGCGTGGCAGTAATCATTTGATTCTGCGGAGTTTCGTTAGGTTCTTTCAGCTTTAAGATCCTTATTTTTTCGATTAAAGTTGAGTGTAATCTTTCTATTGGGGAGTTCGAATTGGGATTATTGATGGTGGTGAAATGTAATTCGATTTTGTGTAATAGACACAAACGTTCTATTA
Source organism: Podabrus alpinus (assembly GCA_932274525.1). NCBI lineage: Eukaryota > Metazoa > Arthropoda > Insecta > Coleoptera > Cantharidae > Podabrus > Podabrus alpinus. Next base: position 12,704,579 of record OW026455.1, read on the forward strand.
AACGTTCTTTAAACGTATTCTTTCAGTATTCTTTATTACGTTTTATTAAAGAATTCTTTGCCTTGGTCACAAACAATTCGTTTTGGGTAAATATGGTGGCTAAAATAGTGACGAAGTTTATTTAATATTGTAAGGCCAGTTCCGTCTTTTACGAAATAGGCTTGGGCATATCTAGAGAATGAATCAATTATAGTTAAAAATTTGCAATTTTGAAAAGAGAACGTATTGCGATGTATACTGCGGTGAGCCACTGAGATTGATACGCCAATGGCAATTCATTAAATCGTTAATAAATAAAAACAAACTTGCATGAGATTTCGAACCCGAAAGAGGAAATAAATCAAATTTAAGTCAAATCGGGAAGGTAGAATACAATTGATATAAAACAAGTCACAAAGAATACAAAGGTTTGAAAATAAAAATGTAAATGAGGCAAAATTGAATCCTATTAATGTTGTAAAATTGAATTTAGTTATAATTATTTTAAAATTGTTAATTTGATTAAATTTAAAGTGTTAGTTTATAATACGGTATATTGTTGCACGAACAAAAGTGTACATCTCGGAAAATGTAGGACTCCTTTAAAAGTTGAACAAACGGGTTAAATGTGTTAACCTAAAAAAAAGACATAAAAACATTAGAAGTGACAGGACAATTGATAAAATTTAATACTTACAATTCGATATTTTGATCAAGGTTTTTGAGAAAATTTGGTAACCAAGGATAATAAACAAAGAGTTCCTCCTAGATAGTAAAAACGGGTGGTTGTGCAAATTTGAACTCCCAAGAAAATAATTAAAATTTTGCAGAAAGTGCAAAAGTAGAGGAATCTGAAAGTGAATAGTGGATTAGTCACGTTTGTATACGTGAAAATTATAAACGATAAAGTAAAATTTTACTTACCAGAAATACAATCAGTGTAAAAGTGCAAAGATTGATGAAGATTATTGCAACCGGTAAAATTGAATTGAGAGGCACTTGGATTCGGATAAATCGAAGTCACGAGTGGAGCAGAGAGGTTAACTGCACGAGAGTAACAAGAGAACTAAAGAAACAACCCAGGTAACACAACTGGTGTAAATGACGTCATTTGTACGTCATTATGACGTCGGCGACGTCATAATGACGTACAAATGACGTCATTTACACCAGTTGTGTTACCTGGGAAGTAGACCATTTGTCGGTAAGCGAACAATTACAACTAAAATTTTTCGAGAACGATACGCGTAAATTTAAAAGTGCAACGAAAGAAAACGTTATTTAATTTTTATTTGTGGGGAAATTTAATTAAGAAAACATTGATTATTTTTTTTGTATGTGTTTAATAATTCATTTGTTATTTAAAATATATTACATTTTGCTGAATTTTGCATTGTTATTTGAGAAATTTTGTATTCTCAAGCTATTAACTTCACAAACAAAGCTAAAGAGGATAATTTCCAGAATCTACTTTGCAGGTAAGAAATCAAATGCAAGTAAATAAAAGATAAGCAGAGGAAAGATTTAATTTAAATACAATTTCAATTTTTCACGACGGAATTACCGTTTTGTCATTAATTTAATAAGAATTGCTATAGACGAGGTTCAATCCAACTTATCATAGTATATTATTTGGTGTCCAAAGTAAGGGACAAGTAAAGCAGCAGATAACACTGCAGTATCTATGAAAATGGTATCAAGTGGTTTGCGGGCTAATAAAGTACCTTGTAATTTTATGTTGTACGGGTGTCTTTCATACTTTGATTGTAGGCATAATTCGCATTTGTTTATCTCATTTGATATCATTGATTTCATGTTCGGCCAGAAGTACTTTAATTTTAGTTGTTTGTATGTTTCAACAATACCGGTATGGGTATCGTCGTGATATTTTGCAATTATATCTTTTTGATCTTCATCATTTGTTATCTCTTTATGGTAGGAGTTAGAGAAGACAAATTTTACAGAATTATTAAAATATGTTTTACATAAATCGCTTAGGTCGTTTCGTAAATCTGGGTCTTTACAGTAAATTCCGTATGTTATGTTAGGTCTAATAATTTCTTTGATCATTCTGGATAAATTTTCCCTTTTGTCGTTTCTTATAATAGAAATAGTGTAGTGATTTTTCTTAAAAGGTCGTTTTAGGTTGATGTCAAACTTATCTCCCGAGATTATAATTAATCGGTTATTAAAATTATTCACGGCGTGTTCGGATATTGGTATTACTTTCCCGTCGTCTTCTTGACTTACAGAATGTACCGTGTTGTGTAAATTTTCGAGGATTGTTTCGTATTCCGATGAATTTTCACGTAACGCGTTTTCTATTATTTCGTCTAGCTCGTCGACGTTTGGTGGTTCTTCTAATTGTGGTACGATTGAAATTTCATCGAGTTCTTTGTTATTTATTTCTATACGTGACAAAGCGTCAGCCACTACATTTTCCTTTCCTTTTCTGTAAATAACATTGAAGTCGAAATCTCCTAGTTTTAGTTTCCATCGTATGAGTCTGGAATTTGGTTCTTTTATCTTATATGCATCCATACTAGCGGGTTATGATCTGTTTCTATGGTGAATTTTCGTCCATACAGGTATGGTCTAAAATGTTTTGTGCCGTCTATAATCGCTAGCAGTTCCTTTTCTATCGTGCTGTAATTTTTTTCAGCTGAATTGAGAGTTCTGGAATAATACGCGGTAGGTTTATTGTTTTAGCTTAGGACAGCGCCTATGGCGACATTGGATGCGTGGGTTGTCAGGACGAAGGGTTTTTCAAAATCAGGATAGGTTAGAATCGGTGCGTTAGTGAGTAGTTCCTTGCATAATTCAAAACATTCCTTATAATCTTCATTGTTGTGGTCTATTTTAGAGTCCTTTTTCAAACATTTCGTCATGGGAGAAACTACTTTGGCGAAGTTGGCGATAAAGCGTCTATAATAACCTACAAGTCCTAAAAATGATCGAATTTCTTTTATCGTTTTAGGTATGGGATATTCCTAAACTGCTTTTATTTTTGATGGGTTGGGTTTAATGCCTTCAGGTGTTATGATATGGCCGAGAAAAGCTACTTGTTTGGACAGAAATTTCGATTTGTCCAGTTGCACTTTAAGGTTTACTTCCTTAAGACGTTGGAATATCGTCTTGATGTGGACCAGGTGTTCGTGCAGGGATTTGGAAAAGATGACCACGTCATCCATGTACACGAAACAGAATTTATACAAGTATTCTTTGAGAACATCATCCATCAATCTTTGGAAGCTGGCAGGTGCGTTCCGGAGACCAAATGGCATGCGAAGGTACTCGTAATGTCCGTTGTTTACGGTGAAAGCCGTCTTCTCGATCGACTCTGGGTCCATTTCGATCTGGTGGAATCCTTGCGCCAGATCTAATGTTGTAAACTAACGCATCTACCGAGGTTGTCTAAGATTTCTTCGATACGCGGTAGTGGGTATTTATCTTCTATTGTCTTCTCATTAATTTTGCGATAGTCGATTACCATTCTATACTTTTTCGCACCGCTCGCGTCCATTTTCTTAGGGACAATCCATACAGGTGCGCTGTACGGTGATATTGACGGTTGTATGATTTTGTTGTCCAGAAGTTTTTGTATTTGATTTTGGATTTCTATTTGCATTGATTTAGGATGTCTGAAGGACTTCACGTAAATCGGGGTTTCTTCGGTGGTGCTAATTTTATGTTTAACGCGGTTAGTAAAGGTGAGATCGGTGTCTTCATAATAAAATCTTTCGCGATATTTTATGCATAGCTTTGAAATTTCTGTCTTCTCTTCTTGGTTTAAATGGTCTGTTCTAATCAATAGACAACGAAAGCCGTGACGTCACAAGGCGCGTAACTTTTCCAACGTTTTCCAAACAATTCATATTCGCGTGTTAAATTCCCATAAGAGGATTTGTTTTTGTTGTTTTTTATATTGTGTTTAATTAATAAGGATTTTAGTTTTAATAGATATTAGTTGGAGACCTTAAATAGTGTATTTTTATAAAAAAAATTTTATTTTTATTAATTTTTAAAAAAATTTAAAAAAAATTACGCGACACTATAAAAATACACTATTTAAGGTCTTTAACTAATAACTATTAAAACTAAAATCTTTTATAATTAAACACAATATAGAAAACAGCAAAAACAAATTCTCTTATGGCAGTTAACACGGCAATATCAGTTTGTTTGGAAAAGTTACCACAAGTATACGCCCCATTTTGACGTCACGCTTTCGTTGTCTATTCACAGATGTCGTTCTTAATTGCTGATTTGACTGTTTCTGGTTGATCTAGATCCAGGTAATCGGTGGTTAACACATTAATTCGTTTATGGAAATGTACTTGGGTTCCTTCGATAGGGTTTGGTATTCTACATATCCCTTCTGTAGCTGTTGCGCCGCATTCCGGGATTTCGAAATCGTCTCGAATTTTTTGTCGGGGTATGAAGACTTCACCTTCGTCAATTGAAACAGGAATGCTGAGGCAATTTCTGTTGGTGCTATTTATGTTTACCTGATTGTCGTTATACTCAAGGAAAAACGGTATTTGGATATTTCGCAAAGCAAGTATTTTATTTTTGTAGTCTAATTTTGCTTCGAATTTTTCTAAATCTTTCGTTCCGATAAGGATGTCAAATCTCTTGTGCCAATTTATTACTCTAATATTCATGGGTTCATCTATGCCTATTTCCGATAATATGGGGTATCTTAAATTTTGATTTGATTTGGTTACATTATTTAAACTTGATACTGTGAATGGTTCTAAATAAAAATGATTTCTAAAATTTGAAGCTATCGTACGTCAACATTAATGATGGAATCGGTAGCACCTGAGTCTATTAAAACTTTTAAATTTAGATAAGGTAAATAGAAAAATGGCAGTTTAGCTTGTGAACAGATTGAATTTAAGTCGACGGAAGTTGTGGGTTTTCCGAGGCTAATACGCGAAAATTTTCTTCTTCGTAGTAGTTTTCTTGTATCCCGTTTGTTCGTTGGGAGTATGCTAATTCTTCGGGTTGTCTTATTTCGTAGTTTTCGTAATTATTATCATTAAAATTTTCTTCAAATTCGGTTTCGTTATTAAATAATTCTTCCGAGATAATCGCGGGTCTATTCGCGGCTTGGTATTGACTAGGTTTCCTGGAAAATGCGCTAGTTTGTACTGACATTGGCGTCGGTTTATTATAATGCGTTTTTTGAATCGTCGAACCAGGTTTTGTTCCGAATACTTGTTTATTAGTAGGAAATCTTGTCTGTTGTTGGAAGGGTTTATTTATGGAACCGGCAAATGGTCTTGGTTGAAATTGCGGTTGTTGTCTAGGTTGATAATTGGAAAACTGGGTATTATTAATTGGAAAAGTTGGTCTTGTTGCAATTTGTGCAGGTCTCGCTTGTTGCGTAAACGTAGCGGGTCTCACAAATCGGTCGTTTTGCAATTTGCGCACGTAATCGGTGTAATTGTTTTCCTGAATTTTATTGTCATACATGCGGCATTTATTTAAAGCTTCTTCTAAATTGTTTAATTCATAATATACGAACGATAGGGTTCTAACAAACCAGAACAAAACATTTGTACTGTTTGTTTTTGGAATAGTGATTTTTTAAATGAAAAAATATTTGGATCGTTTTCATGTAATTGTACGTATTGCAACAGGTCGTTTTGTGCTAAGAGGATTTTGTCGTAATATTCGTTAAAGGATTCGTGCTTTGACTGAATGGTACTACGTAGGGCGGAAATCAGCAATTCTTCGTTGCGTTGATCACCGTATTTCCTAAAAAGTGCTGTACGTATACCCGGCCATTCCGTTTCCCTATGAAAATTGAGGTAATCCCTAGCCTCCTTTTTAATTTTAGCTAACACGGACACGTTAAATAAATAAAGCTGAGTTGGTGTTAACCTATTACTTACAAATTGCACTAAATTATCTACACTCGATATGAACATGGACAAGTTGCTACTCGGATTAAACTCAGGTAACGAATTCGTTAATGTGTCAGTTCCTGCGTTTGGAACGGGATCAACAACGGTTGTTGAGGTGCATCATTGACACTAGGTTGAGCCGTCGCGGAATGCATTTTGTAAGGGTTAAAACGACTGTTTTTAAAAGCTACACTTATCTTTTCTATTTGAGCAGAGGTTTTTGCAAATTCCTCCAATTCTAGTTCAATGTCACTATCTGACATGAAGTTGCAATAATAATAATAATGATTTAATAAAAAGGAGAAAGGATTCAAAAACTTACAGTGATAGAAGGATGGTTATTGTCATTCCCACTCTTAAGCTCACATTTCGTTCTAGATTCTGGTCGAAATTCTAAATTCTGGTCGACTCTCGGTCTTCACAGGACGTTGATGAAGAATTTGTTATTTTCTGGATCTTCCCGTAGTCACCAAATAAGTAGGCCAGGATATGTGAAATTATCCTGTTCGCAGCGCCAGTTATGTTTCACACACGTTTAATTAAGTTTTAAAAAAAGATTTTATTTGTTTATAAATGATTACAATAATGCCCGTATTCACAAAGAATTTTATAACGGAGGATTTTGAAATCGAGCGTTTAATTTTTACGGCCGTAAAATAAAATTTACTATTCATAAAGATTACGATAGAAATTTAACAGTTCGTTTTGTAATCGCTCGTAATAACTCTATGTAGGGATTTATTGAACTAAGTTGGTATTATTCTTAGTTCTATCAAAGAGTTCAATCACCTTTAGCTGTCATTGTGGTTTTGTCATATGCTTATATGTACGTATTGTTTGTAATTTAGTTGAAATTACTTATATTCTGTGACTATGTCGACTAAACGTGAAAAGGGAAAGAATTTCACCGACAGGGAAATAGCTTTATTGTTAGATTGTTGTGAACCATTTTATGTAATTATCGAAAATAAAAAAACCGACGGAGTAACGTCCAAACAAAAAACTCATGCATGGGATGAGATTACTTCACATTTTAATAGCTCTAATGAAGAACGACGCACTACCCAACAAATCAAAAATTTTTATGATAATTTTAAAAGAAAAACAAGAAAAGACAATGCTCAAGATAAGGTAATTAATATTATCTATTACACTTTAATTTGAATTATAATAATGTAAATGCTTTTTTAGTTGCAAACGTTTCTAACGGGTGGAGGCAGCTTCAAAAACCAGCTATCCGAGAATGGCAAACGGTTGCAAGGGATGCTGTAGGAACAATTTCGTCCTGACTCAAATATAGCCGACTGCGAGGCTGCTTATCATGAAGCAAATCTTCCACGAAATCATACAGGTTGGAATAATTTGCTAATTTTTGTGTTGATTTCCTAACACGGTTTTGTTTTAGAACCAATTTTTATTAATTTCGATGTAGTGGAAAGTGCCGAACTAGATAAAGATACAGAAATAATTCCAATATCTTCATTGAACAATGAAGATGTAGCAATTGGTAAGCGAAAGAGCGACGATGTACCCAACACCATTACCAAAAAGAAGTCCAAGAATGCAGTTTCTGCAAGTGTTGTGTATCGGAACCTCAGTAAACTTGTTACCGATAAAGCAAAAAGGTGCGAAGATGATGCAGAATATTTCATCCAAAAAATAGTACATTAGGCCCATGGGTAATTGTTTCACTCGGCTGGCGCCTCGTGTAAACAATCCTTTACCCTCGGGCCAAAAAAGTGTCACTTTGCTACCGTCGTGCATATACTGTTTTTTGCCATTCCGGGAGGTAAAGTAGGAACTTCGCCTATTTAGAAACTTAAAGCAAAAATTTAACGCTTTTTTTTATAATACCTACACGTGGTCGATAATTCGCAAAATAGCACTAGTAATATTACCAACTATACTACTAAAAATTACTAAGAAATAGCAGTTGGCTATTTTTTTACCGCAGGGTAAAAAAGTGCCCCTTTACACCCGCAAACCGGGGTAAAAAGTGAGTACTTTACCCCCGGAATGGCAAAAAAGAATTAACTCAAATGTTATTGCAACAACAATTGAAAAACAGTGAGTTAGAAGGGAAAAACAGGGAGTTAGAAGGGAAAATTTTGGAAAGCAAGTTGCGACAAGAGCTAATACGCGAGAAGCTTTTAGAAAAAGAAAGCATGATGTAAATTATAAATCTTTAAATTGTTGTTGCAATGACATTTGAAATAATTCTTTTTTTTTATATACTACTTATCGTTCATTTAACTAATTTTAACATTTTATTATAATAAGTTATTTTAAATTTAACCCATGCATCGATTGATTACTTATTCCTTAATTTAATTTCTTGCTATAATTACCATGCTTTGCTATAACTTTACCCAGGTAACACAACTGGTGTAAATGACGTCATTTACACCAGTTGTGTTACCTGGGTACTATACTTTACTTAACTTTTATTATAATATTTCAAACAGTTAAAGATTGTATTCGTTAACATTTTATTAATAAGTTATTAATCTTAATCTAAATATATAAAATATGTCATAGACCTAAAGAACTAAAGATTTGTCAAAAAATAAGTCCTAAAATGAATTTTTTAGAAATTAAAATTAAATACAATTCTATTGTTTTCCATTTCATTCCACGTTCGCACAAACAATAACTTAACCTTTTTACCTCAAAAAAGTAAGCAAAAACTTAGAAAAGTTTGCATAAAAATCAGATTTTATAAAGACAAGAAAAACCGGGGGTTTAATTACCAACCCTTCCTCTATTATTATGAATTTATGATAGTTGTCTTGACTTTCTCTCCCGTATGTTGTGAAAAAATGTATTGTATTTTTATTAGCATTTGAATCATTACCTCACTGGTTTTTGGGTCCTATATTTATTGTTTTTACTCACGAACTTATTACAACTCAAACACATTATTTATTAAATTTTGTCTTACACTATTTTTTGTGTTATCATTATTGATGGGAACTGTTTCGAAACCTTCTGGAGGAATTGGTATTATAGGGTCTTCGTTTGGTGCATCGTCCTGTAAATCTATAGCAATATTGTGTAAAATAGCAGTTGCTACTATAACTGCTAGAATTCTCTCCTTTTTGAGGCGCATTCCTAGAGCTACACATGGAAATCTCCTTTTCCAAACTCCAAAAGCACGTTCGATGGGATTCCTAGTTTGAATGTGAGCTGCATTGTATTCGACTTCACCTGGAGTTACAGGATTTTGTAATGGAGTGAGGCAATATGGCTTGCAGGCATATCCACCATCTCCAAGTAAATAACTGTTGGGATAGTAGCCATTCTCAAATTCCATTCTCAAAGATGAATCGTAGAAAATAGTGCTATCGTGAACTGAACCTGCCCATCGAGCGACAATGTTTATAAATTTTAAATTTGCATCGCATATACACTTTCATACTTTCATACGCATACTTTCCTGTTGCGGTACAGCTCTGCATGAGGTCCTCCTATCGACTGGATTTTTACATGTGTACAATCCAATGCTCCAATTTGTGACGATTTTTTGGCTATGAGATCGTCACGTATCAACCTTAACAAATTATTTTCACATCGACCACTTCCATTTATATTTGAAATAATTTAGATGGGAGTGGAGACACTTCCTTGGGGAGTTCGTATTCTTGCCGCAGGATGCGGCGCGAGGAGTCACTTTTGGTTTGGAAACCGTGTGAGAGTGTCGTCTAGTCGCGCGTGCTTATAGTGAATAATTTAATTGCCTTAGGCATTAGAATATTATACCATCTTTGTACTAAAGATTCGCCGGTGCGTTGGAGGTAGGATTAAGCCTGTTCTCTGCGTTTACAGAAGTGGGTGCACATTTTTTCTTTATCTCCCTCGTGTCCGGGGATCGCCATCTTATATCTGCTCGCTGATTATAGCTTGTTGCGCGCGCGACGCCAGACGCCCTCTATGGGATATTGATTGAAGTATTTTATGTCAACACTCTGAGGGTCACCGACCGTTTTTTTACTATCAGCCAGCTTTAATCATTCTATCATTCCGAGAGTCATTTTACGTCGTCAAGTCCGTCCGTTTTTGTGCTGTCCGATTTATGGTTGTTGTTGAACCACGACATTAGAATTTTCCGTCGACGAGAAACCATCGGAAGCGTTGTAATTCTGTTGGAATTGTAACAAACCTCCCGTTCATTTTATTGATAATTACGATACAAATATTAAATTTGTATAAACAACTTCCGACATGAGTAATTTGTCATAATAAATTAGCATAAAGAATAATATTATAAAAATAATTTAGGTAAAGAAATTTAAACACCCGGTACATTGATCTAACTATTAAAAGTTTTGGCTTTTATTCAAAATGTAGGGTGCAAACACCTGTTTTACAAAAAACTCGGCACGGCACCATGAGGGTGCTTAGTTAAATCAATGCAAACGGTGGGAACAAAGTCATTTTTCTAAGTAAGACCCACACGTGTGAGGAAATGGGGGATTAGCCAGTATACCGCCAAAAAGAACAGTTTTAAGAAATATTCAAAATTCTTCATAAGGCGTGATTCCAATCTAATGCCTCATTTGTTTTAACGAGTTTAGTAATTATGTTTTAAATTAAGAAATACAAAATCTGTGGGAAAATTAAACTATTCCCAACCGGATCAGTCACACACGTGCAAGGAAGTAAGTTTTGAGAATATCCAATTTATAAGCCTACCCTCTTTTAAAGTTAAGGGAAAAAGCACCCACGCAATTGGTCAATAAATTCAATTCGAAGGCGTAATCTTAATATTCAGAAACGGGGAGAAGTTAATAAAATACCCCGAGAGCGAATCAAAAAAAAGTTCAAGCACAGTTCGCGAATTCAATAAAGTTCGAAGTCACGTTGAGAGACAGTCCACGAATCCATCAGATTCAAACTCCGCGTTTGATGCAGTAAACCAAACGGGTGAATTTTATTTGAGAGTTAACCGAAAACTCGACAAAATCGGTCAAAATCATTTTAAATTAAGTGAAAATAGTCAGATTAAAAATTATTATTATTATATTTTTTCTTCGGCAGTTCGAGAAACGCGAATAAATAAATTCTTAAAGTGATCAAAGGTCAATATTTTAAAATCAATTTACTTGTCTTTAACTTTTAATCAGTCAACGAAACGATTGTGTTAAAACTATAAGTGTAACCAATTGGGATTACCATAAGGATATTCATCTCAAACCTTACCACCCGTAGAGCACAGGATTTTTTGTAATAAATAGGTATTGTGACTTTTAGTTAAATTAATACTTGTAACCAATTTCTCTTTTGTATTATATGTGTGTGGATCTCTTTCACTTGTAAGATCTTGATATAATTGTAATCCTTTGTATAAATCTTATAAAAGGTTTAATTAGTTGTTCAATATATGAAATTATACCAAGTTAAATCTTTAATTGGTCGTTACTCCAGCGATCGACTTTAATTAGTTTGTGTAAGTTATTTCTCTGGGTTTCCCTACGTCTCCCAAAACAATAGTAGAGGCACGTTACCTAAACATCAAACAACAAGGTCCAGTGAAGTTGGAAGGTAGTCAATTTAGAGGTTTTCTTAATTCTATCCTCCGGGCTTTACTCACAAGGTGGTCACACCCGTGAAATCCAAAAGAATTGAGTGGTGGCAGCTAAAAACAACAGTAATACAATTGTACTAAAGGACCGAATCAAACCCTTTAATTCAAAACGGGGTTCAGTTTTGTTACATGCTGACAGAGGTGGGATTAAAATTACAATAACGCTACGCAGAGTTGTTACATGGTGGCAGCGGTGGGATTTTTCGGTAATTACGATTTTTCAAAATCAAAAGGAGAGATAACGACATTAACTAATTACAGTCAAATTCAATAAATTCAAAAATTTTGTTTGTCATTCAAATAAAACACCACATTACTTTACAAGAAGATTACAGTTAACTTATTTAACAAAAGTAGGTAGAAATACTAACATTTTCAGGGTTATTGTAGTTAGTGTGTTAGAAAAAGAAAGAAAAAGTTATATAATGCCAAACGGTTCGGACGATTTAATTATACCCCTATACGAAGAAGTGACAATGTCGGGTTCAAATCAATCACCACCAACGAGGGTCGAGTCACCACCACCTTCGCGGTTAGTGTTACAATATCCTACGGGAGGATTAAGTCATTTTGTAAATTCGGTAGAGCCGTACGAAGGAATCACTGACCCCATAGATTATTTCGAGGTACTAGAAATTAAGGCAAAAATAGACGCAATAGACGACCCCACTTTAGTAAACATAGTAAGAATTAAATTAAAAGGTAGCGCGTTACAATTTTACAAGTCCGATCCGGGTTTAAAAAAGTTGAGTTTTTCGAACCTGAAAGAACGCCTAATTAAACAATTCAAACGAAGGAAAATTCCCGGAGAAGCGGCCGCCAAATTGCACAACTGCTTCCAGCGACACGATGAGAAGGTAGCAGATTTTGCCACCCGATTAAACCGCCTCGGATCAGAAGCGTTACGTGACGATATCAAGGATGCGGAACAGATCGAAATACCGGGTATAAGCGCGCAAATGAAACGAACAATTTTAACACAATTTAAGTTAGGGCTCCGGAAAGAATTGCAAAGGGACATAGGAGTGAGCTTAATGCGAACCGAACGTCTGACGCTCGACATCGCTGTCGAAATTGCGGAATTCCAAGAAATAAACAATTCTCTAATTAAGGCGCGATCAAACTCCGTGTACGCAACCGATATAAATTACCCTCATTACAATGAAACCGAAGACGGTCAATCGCGAATAGAACGGCCGACGCCAAATAGGAACCGATTCCACAACGGGAACTATGGCAATGGAAATAATTCTCCTCGCCAGAATTTCAATAACCCTCCCGCGAGTAACCGAAATTATAATAACAATTGGCCGCGACAAAATTTCAACAATCATATAAACCACCGAGGCCTTCAGGAGAACAATAATTACTCCCAAGACCGTAGAAATAACGGCTATAACAATTATTCTTACAACCACCCCTCCCCGCGAAGTTCGAGTTTCCCTAATAATGCATATCGAGGTAATGGGCGGAATTTTAATAGTGGTAAGTTTCACGCCAACGCGCGGGGAAACTTTAACAATCCAAACAATGGACCACCGCCAGGTAGATCCTTTTATCACCCCAATGCGCAGACCGCGAATCAAAATGATAGTCACTATCCTCAGGAAACGCGGCAGTACGAGAACAACAACTCCCCAAGGACAAATCGGGTGAGCTTTGCGCATCCACCAGAAAACGCGAGCCGAGCTGATTATTCGCCCCAAGAGCAATCAAAAAACGCGGATCCTGCTATGATCCCCTCTCGATCGTTAGCAGCCGTGAATCGCAATCAATAAATAATTCCGGCAACCATATTTACACTGATAACAATCAAACAAAACCAAATCAACCCCTTTTTGTTCCCCAGGTGACAACCCCTACGAGAACACCCTGTGTTGTCGAATTAATGATAAATAACGTTTACTGTAAAATGTTAATCGACACCGGAGCCAGCGTGTGCTTACTAAAAGATAATGTCATAAATTTAATAGATTTGAAAAGACCTGCTGATGTATTATGCTTTAGTGGAATTTCAGGTTGTCAACAAAAGGCACTCGGCACAATGGTAGTAAATATAGGGTCGAACAAAGTAAGGAGGTTTACTGATTTTGAGTTTGTTATCTGTGAAAATAAACACATACTTCTGGACACAGACGGTATATTAGGTAGGAATTTCTTTAAAACAATTAACGCTAAAATAGATTATGCTAATGACGAATTAATAATTTTAAACGAACGAATACCCATAATTAATTTAGATGAAACGGATCAGGAAAAATATTTAGATTGCAATTCGTATAGAGAGGACTCAAACGAGGAAATATATTGTGAAAACGCGGCATTAACCATTGATTGGAACATTAATAATGATTTAAAAAGTAATGATATAAGAATTGAACCGGATAGGGTAGAAGAATTAGATAAAAACGGAGCGAACAAATTATCAGAATTATCGGAGATTGTGATAAATGGACAGGGTATTGAAAATAAGGGTGCAGATATTTTAAGTAGGTCAGTAGGAGCTGTAGAACCCCGCGTCAAAAGGGATCGTCTGTTTAACCGTACGATAGTATCGGAAAGCGAAAGTGGTTTGTTAGGTAATGAGTTAGAAGGAGAGGGTAGAGGTTAAGTGGAAGTGATACCACTGACCTGACGTACTACTTAGATAGAGACGGGCTACTGTATAAAATAAATCAAAACACCGGTCAGGATTTACTAATTATACCTCGACAACTCGAAAACTCGACAAAATCGGTCAAAATCATTTTAAATTAAGTGAAAATAGTCAGATTAAAAATTATTATTATTATATTTTTTCTTCGGCAGTTCGAGAAACGCGAATAAATAAATTCTTAAAGTGATCAAAGGTCAATATTTTAAAATCAATTTACTTGTCTTTAACTTTTAATCAGTCAACGAAACGATTGTGTTAAAACTATAAGTGTAACCAATTGGGATTACCATAAGGATATTCATCTCAAACCTTACCACCCGTAGAGCACAGGATTTTTTGTAATAAATAGGTATTGTGACTTTTAGTTAAATTAATACTTGTAACCAATTTCTCTTTTGTATTATATGTGTGTGGATCTCTTTCACTTGTAAGATCTTGATATAATTGTAATCCTTTGTATAAATCTTATAAAAGGTTTAATTAGTTGTTCAATATATGAAATTATACCAAGTTAAATCTTTAATTGGTCGTTACTCCAGCGATCGACTTTAATTAGTTTGTGTAAGTTATTTCTCTGGGTTTCCCTACGTCTCCCAAAACAATAGTAGAGGCACGTTACCTAAACATCAAACAACAAGGTCCAGTGAAGTTGGAAGGTAGTCAATTTAGAGGTTTTCTTAATTCTATCCTCCGGGCTTTACTCACAAGGTGGTCACACCCGTGAAATCCAAAAGAATTGAGTGGTGGCAGCTAAAAACAACAGTAATACAATTGTACTAAAGGACCGAATCAAACCCTTTAATTCAAAACGGGGTTCAGTTTTGTTACATGCTGACAGAGGTGGGATTAAAATTACAATAACGCTACGCAGAGTTGTTACATGGTGGCAGCGGTGGGATTTTTCGGTAATTACGATTTTTCAAAATCAAAAGGAGAGATAACGACATTAACTAATTACAGTCAAATTCAATAAATTCAAAAATTTTGTTTGTCATTCAAATAAAACACCACATTACTTTACAAGAAGATTACAGTTAACTTATTTAACAAAAGTAGGTAGAAATACTAACATTTTCAGGGTTATTGTAGTTAGTGTGTTAGAAAAAGAAAGAAAAAGTTATATAATGCCAAACGGTTCGGACGATTTAATTATACCCCTATACGAAGAAGTGACAATGTCGGGTTCAAATCAATCACCACCAACGAGGGTCGAGTCACCACCACCTTCGCGGTTAGTGTTACAATATCCTACGGGAGGATTAAGTCATTTTGTAAATTCGGTAGAGCCGTACGAAGGAATCACTGACCCCATAGATTATTTCGAGGTACTAGAAATTAAGGCAAAAATAGACGCAATAGACGACCCCACTTTAGTAAACATAGTAAGAATTAAATTAAAAGGTAGCGCGTTACAATTTTACAAGTCCGATCCGGGTTTAAAAAAGTTGAGTTTTTCGAACCTGAAAGAACGCCTAATTAAACAATTCAAACGAAGGAAAATTCCCGGAGAAGCGGCCGCCAAATTGCACAACTGCTTCCAGCGACACGATGAGAAGGTAGCAGATTTTGCCACCCGATTAAACCGCCTCGGATCAGAAGCGTTACGTGACGATATCAAGGATGCGGAACAGATCGAAATACCGGGTATAAGCGCGCAAATGAAACGAACAATTTTAACACAATTTAAGTTAGGGCTCCGGAAAGAATTGCAAAGGGACATAGGAGTGAGCTTAATGCGAACCGAACGTCTGACGCTCGACATCGCTGTCGAAATTGCGGAATTCCAAGAAATAAACAATTCTCTAATTAAGGCGCGATCAAACTCCGTGTACGCAACCGATATAAATTACCCTCATTACAATGAAACCGAAGACGGTCAATCGCGAATAGAACGGCCGACGCCAAATAGGAACCGATTCCACAACGGGAACTATGGCAATGGAAATAATTCTCCTCGCCAGAATTTCAATAACCCTCCCGCGAGTAACCGAAATTATAATAACAATTGGCCGCGACAAAATTTCAACAATCATATAAACCACCGAGGCCTTCAGGAGAACAATAATTACTCCCAAGACCGTAGAAATAACGGCTATAACAATTATTCTTACAACCACCCCTCCCCGCGAAGTTCGAGTTTCCCTAATAATGCATATCGAGGTAATGGGCGGAATTTTAATAGTGGTAAGTTTCACGCCAACGCGCGGGGAAACTTTAACAATCCAAACAATGGACCACCGCCAGGTAGATCCTTTTATCACCCCAATGCGCAGACCGCGAATCAAAATGATAGTCACTATCCTCAGGAAACGCGGCAGTACGAGAACAACAACTCCCCAAGGACAAATCGGGTGAGCTTTGCGCATCCACCAGAAAACGCGAGCCGAGCTGATTATTCGCCCCAAGAGCAATCAAAAAACGCGGATCCTGCTATGATCCCCTCTCGATCGTTAGCAGCCGTGAATCGCAATCAATAAATAATTCCGGCAACCATATTTACACTGATAACAATCAAACAAAACCAAATCAACCCCTTTTTGTTCCCCAGGTGACAACCCCTACGAGAACACCCTGTGTTGTCGAATTAATGATAAATAACGTTTACTGTAAAATGTTAATCGACACCGGAGCCAGCGTGTGCTTACTAAAAGATAATGTCATAAATTTAATAGATTTGAAAAGACCTGCTGATGTATTATGCTTTAGTGGAATTTCAGGTTGTCAACAAAAGGCACTCGGCACAATGGTAGTAAATATAGGGTCGAACAAAGTAAGGAGGTTTACTGATTTTGAGTTTGTTATCTGTGAAAATAAACACATACTTCTGGACACAGACGGTATATTAGGTAGGAATTTCTTTAAAACAATTAACGCTAAAATAGATTATGCTAATGACGAATTAATAATTTTAAACGAACGAATACCCATAATTAATTTAGATGAAACGGATCAGGAAAAATATTTAGATTGCAATTCGTATAGAGAGGACTCAAACGAGGAAATATATTGTGAAAACGCGGCATTAACCATTGATTGGAACATTAATAATGATTTAAAAAGTAATGATATAAGAATTGAATCGGATAGGGTAGAAGAATTAGATAAAAACGGAGCGAACAAATTATCAGAATTATCGGAGATTGTGATAAATGGACAGGGTATTGAAAATAAGGGTGCAGATATTTTAAGTAGGTCAGTAGGAGCTGTAGAACCCCGCGTCAAAAGGGATCGTCTGTTTAACCGTACGATAGTATCGGAAAGCGAAAGTGGTTTGTTAGGTAATGAGTTAGAAGGAGAGGGTAGAGCGCGTAGCCAAAAGGAAATTTGTAGTGTTGATGAAAATGTTTTGATTAATTTAGAGGAAAGTTTAGTTAAAGTCGAAGATAAATACCGACTAGATGAGGGTTTAATTAATATTAATAATGTTGATAAGGAAGTTGTAAACGGTTCAGAAGAGTTTGAAAATAAAGTCGAGGATAAATGCCGACTAGATAAAGGGTTGATAGAATTTAGTAAAGGTAACGGATTAAACGGTACGGAATTTGAAGGTATAAAAAGGAAACGCGGATTGGATAGGTTAAAAGCGAATTTTAGCATGGTCGAGGATAATTACCGACCAGTATTTGATAATAGTATAGATAAAGAAATAAATGAAGTAAAATTGAATGTAGAAACGCGGATAAGCGCGAATAATAATAATAATGCATGCACGGAAAGCGTGAAAAATAAACAAAAGAAAGAATATGCAGGTAAAACCACGGGCGCGATAAAGAAGGCTATGAGGTACGACACCGTGGTAATTGAAGACAAAGGTCACGAGAATTCAACAAGAGAACGGGTTAAACGCGATAATTTAGGATCCATTAATGACACGGTAATTAATTCGAGGAAAGGTTTTGATTATGTAAACCCCAATGAACGAGTTATGCATAAATTTGTAGGTTTTGATAGGTACGGAAAGGAAATAATGGAAAGGAAAGGAGTAAACGAAGCTTATATAAATAGTTTTGAAAGTGAACGTAACGGCAACGAATTAACAGGGGCACATTTAGACTTCTCCCTAGACGGGTCGGGGACAACGAATCGCGAAGTTCCGCGATTTAAACACTATCAAATCGATTCCGCGATTCTAGGTAAAATAGTAGATTGGAGCGAACCATTACCCTTATACCAATCCGATCGGCTAAAAAAAATTCGGATGCATGGTACATGCGGTTTACCTAAACCAGTAGAAAATTTACCTACTCGGGAACCAACGAAACCGGTTCAATACGATTTTATCGGGTTTGACGGAAACGGAAGAGATTTGATTAAAAAGAAGGAGTTGATTGAAAGAAAAAATGGAGCGATACAATTAATCTTAGTTGTCATTTTCTTCATGATAAAAATAATAAGCGATTTAAAATTATTAGTAGACGCGAGACCAGGGCGAGTAAAAGGAAATTGGAGATCGGGGGACAAGCTATCGACCCCGGGGACGCCAACACTTAGCGAAGCGAAAGAACGCGATAACGCGCGAACTGACCCGTATGGGGCAGTAGAAATTTGCACGATACCGCGACTGGAGCCAGCCGGTTTGGGTGTAGACCCAGCCAAAAATCGATCGATCCAGGTGACGCCAATACTTGGCGAGGGGAAGGGGCGTGAGAACAAGCAAACTGACTCGTATGGGACAGTTGAAAATTGCGAGTTACCACAACCTAGCTCGACAAGTGCAGGTGTAGATCTGGTAGGCCGAGAAAGATTGTTAACCGAACCAAGTACTACGCAAAATAAAGGAAATTTGGTAGGTACCCTCCTAGTAGGAAAAGAGGTGATCATACCAAAAAGAAGCGAAAGCGAACTGGGGTTCAGGGTCAAGTTCAGATCGGCCAAATGCGCACCGTCACCCTGCGAAACATCAAACCTCGTATTAATAGAACAAGATGACACTAACCATCGTGATCTGATTATAGCTTCGGCGGTAGTTAATAACGATGGCGAACAGGTGGTAACGCGGGTAATTAATCCAAACGATTATGAGGTAAAACTCAACTCGGGTGAACGCATAGGCAAGGTAACCAAAGGTATACGGGTACTGGGCAAGGACCAAAGCAACGGCAAAGCGTACGAAATTAATTACATACCAGATCCTCGAATAAATAATGATGAAATTATGTCTCAACTAGATTTCGCCCATTTAGATAAGGACACCGGCGACCTATTATATGACACCCTACTTGAGTACTTAGACGTTTTTATTACGGACGGAGAACCCTTAACTAGCGTGCGCGGCGTAAAGCATCGTATAATAACCGAAGACGTGCCGCCCGTTGCTAAACGACCTTATCGGGTTCCCTTTCATCAGCGGGAAACATTGCAGAAAGAAATTGATAAATTACTGGATGCCAATATTATTTACCCTAGTGCGTCAGCTTGGAGCGCGCCCGTTGTAATCGTAGAAAAGAAACTCCCTAACGGCGAATCGAAAGTCCGAATTTGCATCGATTACCGCGGATTAAACGCTGTCACTAAACGCGATTTTTACCCCCTGCCGGATTTGCATGAAACTATAGAGCAATATTTCCACAACGCGAGTTTATTCACCACCCTGGACGTCTCCCAAGCGTACCATCAGATAGAAGTCTACGGGCCGGACCGCGAGAAGACCGCGTTCACTACGCCCACAGGCCACTACGAGTACGCCCGCTTGCCATTCGGAATGGCAAACGCTCCTGCTAGTTACCAGAGGTTTATGAACGTAACCCTCTCGGGATTGACGGGAAACATGTGTCTAGTATATCTAGACGATATAATAGTCTACAGCCCGAATGACATAAACGAACATATGCACCGACTAACCGCGGTATTTAATAAATTACGAGAGGCAAACGTCAAACTAAAGCCCAGTAAGTGTAAATTTCTGGTTAGCGAGGTCAAATATTTAGGGCATGTAGTCACGAAAGACGGTCTCAAACCGGACCCCGAAAAGTTGCAGGCATTGAACGAATTCCCAGTGCCGCAATCAGTGAAAGAAGTACGATCATTATTAGGTCTTGCTTCATGGTATCGACGGTTTATCAAGGATTTTTCGAAGATAGCTATGCCCCTAACGAACTTGACCAAAAAGGAGAACAAGTTCGTAATCACACCTGAGGTATTAGAATCCATAGACGCATTAAAATCAGCGGTTACATCAAATGATGTTTTAATCTATCCGGATTTCAATGAGCCCTTTCTATTAACCACAGACGCGTGCGCCACTGGACTAGGCGCCATTTTAAGCCAAAAGCGCGAAGGATTCGAGAAACCAATCGCTTTTGCCAGTCGCAAACTGCAAAAAGCCGAAAGGAATTACACGGTCACCGAATTGGAATGCTTAGCAGTCGTGTTCGGTGTAAAACAGTTTAGAGGATTTCTGTACGGGAAGAAATTCACTGTTATTACGGACCATAGGCCCCTCAAATGGCTACTGAGCGTGAAGGATGTGAGCTCTAGATTAGCACGCTGGAGCATGCTATTAAGTCAGTACGAATTCGAGGTAGTGCATCGTGCCGGCACACAAAACGGGAATGCGGACGCTTTAAGCCGAGCGTACGCCACTGAACGTCCAACCTTTCAGGAATTCGTAGCTTTGTCCTCAAAGGGAAAACAAATTGACAACAAAAATGTAACCATAGAAACCCCAAGCGCGACGCCCCTGGATGAAATTAGTTCCCTAATATTGTGTGTAGATTCGAATTTTAACACTAACACAGGGACCTATAAAGAATGGGTCAGAGATTTCGGTCAAATAAACGACTTAAAATTACAAAATAAGGGATTAGGCGAAGTAGCTGAATTACAGCTAACCGAACGCAACGTATATTTTTTAATTATTCAAAGCCCTCAGTATGGTAGTGCCACCTACGAGACGCTGTTTGAAGCACTGGGTGAATTGCTAGACAGGTGTCTAGCGAACAAAGATTTTATTCTGACACTACCAAAGTCGAGTTTACCTCTACCTCCGCTAGATGGAGATACCGTGGTGTCGATGGTTAAGTTTTTGTTTACCAATACGACCATACGCATTACAATACAGGACGATACGTCTGACATTATAACGGTGAATGCCATAAATACTGAACCGCCTTTTTCACCTGTCTGGGACCGAGAGCGTATAAAGGAGGAACAAAAGAAGGACGATTTCTGCAAACAAATGGTGCAAGGGTTAAGTGGAAGTGATACCACTGACCTGACGTACTACTTAGATAGAGACGGGCTACTGTATAAAATAAATCAAAACACCGGTCAGGATTTACTAATTATACCTCGCACCTTCGTAAATAAAGCCATTCATGACTTTCATGATTTGCCTATCGCAGGGCATCCTGGGCAAACTAGAACATTACAATTTATTCAAACCCGAATGTACTGGCCAAACATGCAAAAAGATATATTCGAATACGTAAAGTTATGCTTTAAATGCAATCAGTTAAAAACGAGCCCGCATTTTAAAGCAGCGCCTTTACAAAAGTTCCCCCCCTTATCGGAACCCTTCCAAAGAACCGCCATCGATATTGTCGGACCTTTCGTCACGTCCGACCAAGGAAATAAATACTTAGTGACCTTTCAGGATCATTTTACAAAATATCTGGAAGCTATTCCGGTACCAGATCAGACGGCCGACACGATTGCCCGAGCTTTCGTGTCACACGTAGTTGCGAGGCACGGTACACCCGCGCAGCTTATATCTGATCAGGGAACAAACTTTTTGAGCAAGGTATTTAAAGAGACTTGTGAATTACTTGGTATAGAGAAAATTCAAACAGTGGCTTACCGTCCGGAAAGCAACGGTAGTCTGGAACGTAGCCACCGGGTAATAAAGAATATTCTCGCATGCTACGTAAGCAAAACCCAACGGGACTGGGATTTACACATCCCCTACGTGTTATTCGCCTACCGATCACATGTAAACTCATCCACCGGTTATTCGCCATTTTTCCTTTTACATGGGAGAGATATGACCCTACCCCTTGACGACATATTAAAATCAGAGCGTGTAAAATACGACGTGAACACAAATTATCCATCCGAAATGATGGCGCGTTTGAATAAAGCTTTTGTCGCGGTCAAGAAAAACATGGAAGACAGCGCTAACGCGCGAAACCGTGTATTTGATCGGAAAACACGCGAGAGGGAATTCCAAACAGGCGACGCGGTGTACTTATACGACCCCGCTAGTAAAATCGGAGTGTCGAGGAAATTAACCTTACACTGGGACGGACCATATCGAGTGATCGACAAGTTAGGTCCAGTGACGTACCGCATACGTAAGATAGGGACACGCACGGATTTAATAGTGCATATAAACAGGTTGAAACCCTTTCTGAACGCAACCGCGGCGGAACCCCCCCTTCAGGACGATTCAAATGTAATGGACGGGCCTGATCCCATCGAGGAACAGCTCAGCGGTATTCCAGAGCCCGTGTTTCTCGACGAATGGGAAGACTCAACACCGGAAGGCAATGAATACTCCGAAGTCGAAGCACAAATCGATCCCCTGGGCGATTTGCCGCCTGTGAACTGCGGCCATGCTGTACCTCAGCGACACACCGAGACGGTTAGCGGACCGACGCAGCGTCCTACGCGAATTCGAAGAAAGCCACAAAGGCCTGAATTCGATTATTATTAAACCCCCCCCCCCCCCGTATAGTAGGCGGGCCAAGAATACCTCTATGGGCAGTCTCCCTATCGTAAAAGGCGATAACTGACAACAATATGTACAGTCTATATAATTAATATAGTTAATTAAGTGTAACATAAATGATTTTGTTTTAGTAGTTTGGAAAAATTGAGAAAGTATGTAATGTAAAAGAAAATATCTTTCCTTTTGGTTTGTGAAGATAGTAAATTTAAAAAAAAAAAAAAATATATAATAATTCAACCACTTCGGAAAGTAGCTATTTAGGCATGATTAATCTAAGAGAGAAATTTTTTTTTTCTCGGTTGATTTTAACAATTAAATACGCGAGGTGTAACCAACAACCACCACGGGCTTGTAGGACGCCTATGAACTCTTATTAATAGCTACTAAAAAAAGTAATATTGGACAATGAAACCATTATTAATTAATAATAAACTAAAATAATAACAGCCGTTAACTGTAATGCATGACGGGATGAACATCAAAGATAATATTAATACACTTTCAATTTAGAATACAACCCGACCGACTGTGCAGAGGCGGATCAAGATGGGGATTTGAAAAAAAAAAACCCACGAATATTCTTAAAAATTTTTTTGGTTGTTTAGATAGTAGGTACAATGTCGAAAAAAATAGTAACGTATAGAATAACAAGACAACGTGAGCATCGTGAAGCCATAAACAACCATAAAACCATAAATGGAAGACAGCCAGCTTAGGCGGCACCTTTTTAGTATGGTTACTTACCACATCTGGGCTAAATTCATACACCGAGTATCGACACTCGGCCCGTATATCTTTCGACACCAGGTAATAATGGGGTCATTCAAGGAAATTGGAAATATAAACACTACAACTTAGAGGAATGATGAGTCATTCACAACATTCAGTTAACATATTAACACTTAATCAAAACAAAGCAAAATTGTCGTTTGTATAAAAGGAAAAGCAAGGTCATTTTGATGGTTAATACGAAGTGGAAAATTTGTGGGTTTTCCTTTTATTCTAAACCTCAATTAAGCTCGTACATTGTCCAAAAATATATCTTAGGATATCTAGGGTCATTCAAAAAATTTTACGAGTACAGTTAGGTCATGATACCACCCTTCCTAGAATTAAGGGAAGAAATTAAACAATAGCCAGCCGAATTAGCATGGAAAAAAAAATCCGAGCTTCATTCAAGGTGGTTACCATTTGAATTATACATTATTTCAATGCATGATAATTAATTAAATGTAATTACGTAATTTTATTAGTAATGCCTAAAAAGAAAAAAAAAAAAATAAATATATTTAGGTGCTAATTATAATAAGGGCCCATGGAATCTAATCCATTATAAGGCCGAGCAAAAAAAAAAATGTAATCAAAAACAAAATATTATTGCAACCTCCCCACGAAATGAATAAATAAAGAAACAATACCAGTGCGAAAAAAATAACGGTTTAATAGACTAAAACGCTGATGCAAGTGCAACCTAGACGCCTCGCGGCAAGTGTCAATAAATAAACTTATTCGGATTAAAAGACAGTGTACACTCAATATTAACAAAGAAAAACACCAAACAGAGAAAAGTAGAGTGAATACATGGAGCCAATCAAAACCAATTTAATAATAAAAGGACATAGGAAGGAGAAAGGAAACACACCCCACCAAAATTTTTTTTTTACTAAACCCATACGACATTAGGGATAGAAAACCTTTGAAACGTTCAGTACTGCTTAACAACACCAGCCGACCACAAGGAAAGTGCTTCATCACGAACCGATACGAAAAAAAAAAAAATTTTTTTTTACGAGATGCAAGAACAGAGGGAATACTATAAGGGTAAGCCAAAAATAAATAAGAAAAGGGCTGTTTTAAAAGTTTAATGGATAATCCACCGACGCTGGAACTACATATGCCAGGCAGTCGGGGAGACACACGTTTTTAATTTTGTTGTTTGGCTCGACTCCGCTAGTAATTTACTTACTTCTCGGGGCCGAGAGATTATGTCCGATCAATATATTAAAATGTACTTTCGATTGCGTAGGATCAGTGGTGTTATTAGACCTGGAGGATGAGCACCCGTGCATCATCTGTGGTCACAATTTGGACCACATGAACGTAATGTTCATGGGGTGCGAACACCGTTTTTGCCAGTTGTGTACCAGTAAGAAAATGAAGCAAAAGAATCGGGACCCATTGGCTTGTCCACGTTGCGGCACACAGTCCCACGTGCTGACCATTTATTGGTTTCAGCGTCCCACCGAAACGGTCACCGTGGCGGCATTTGTACACCGGAACAGACGCCAATAACCAGTCGGCAGGACACGGGCAGGACCAAGCAATCGTCACCATTAAGAAACGCTACTCCTGATTTTATAATATGCTGACTGAAACATTTTTTTTTTGCTTATATAAATAAATTTGTTTAATCATATGAGTATGTTTTACTAAAGAGCGAGCGAGAGAAAGAAGATTTTGTTATATAAACCCGACTCCTAAACCTATCAAAGTGCGCGCTTCCAGATAAAAGAATTATAAAGACTAAATCAAACAATTGTCCTTGGAGTGAAGTAAGTCCAAGGCGAACCCCTTCGCGTACTACAGAAGCACACTCCACTGGGCTATTCGCGAAAAGATACGCCACCTTACGAGCACGTGCCGAACAATTAAAACTTTAAAGTGCGGTTATGTGCCAACAAAACAAAGTATAAAAATTTTTACGAATCGGGTTAACAAGCGGTGCACTTAAATAAAAAGGAAGCAATAATATTCTGGTTTTAGCTCTTAATTAAGTAGTTGTAAATTTTAGCTTTGCAAGGAAAGAGGCAACCCCCCACAAAAACCGAGGAACACTTAATCTCGACATGAATCTCAACATCTCGGAGAAGTCACAGCGACTTCCACCACCAGAGAATCCTTTTATGTGTGTCTAATATTGTATTATAGCGTGTCTTAGGTTAATGTTTATTATATTTTACCACAGATAACTAAAACCCAAAACTACTATGTCGGAAGAACGGATTTGTTTTATATTTTCTTATTAAAAGGATCCGTCGAGTCCTTAAGAACCCGACTGATCTTTTTAAAAGCGGCGGGTGATGTAACAAACCTCCCGTTCATTTTATTGATAATTACGATACAAATATTAAATTTGTATAAACAACTTCCGACATGAGTAATTTGTCATAATAAATTAGCATAAAGAATAATATTATAAAAATAATTTAGGTAAAGAAATTTAAACACCCGGTACATTGATCTAACTATTAAAAGTTTTGGCTTTTATTCAAAATGTAGGGTGCAAACACCTGTTTTACAAAAAACTCGGCACGGCACCATGAGGGTGCTTAGTTAAATCAATGCAAACGGTGGGAACAAAGTCATTTTTCTAAGTAAGACCCACACGTGTGAGGAAATGGGGGATTAGCCAGTATACCGCCAAAAAGAACAGTTTTAAGAAATATTCAAAATTCTTCATAAGGCGTGATTCCAATCTAATGCCTCATTTGTTTTAACGAGTTTAGTAATTATGTTTTAAATTAAGAAATACAAAATCTGTGGGAAAATTAAACTATTCCCAACCGGATCAGTCACACACGTGCAAGGAAGTAAGTTTTGAGAATATCCAATTTATAAGCCTACCCTCTTTTAAAGTTAAGGGAAAAAGCACCCACGCAATTGGTCAATAAATTCAATTCGAAGGCGTAATCTTAATATTCAGAAACGGGGAGAAGTTAATAAAATACCCCGAGAGCGAATCAAAAAAAAGTTCAAGCACAGTTCGCGAATTCAATAAAGTTCGAAGTCACGTTGAGAGACAGTCCACGAATCCATCAGATTCAAACTCCGCGTTTGATGCAGTAAACCAAACGGGTGAATTTTATTTGAGAGTTAACCGAAAACTCGACAAAATCGGTCAAAATCATTTTAAATTAAGTGAAAATAGTCAGATTAAAAATTATTATTATTATATTTTTTCTTCGGCAGTTCGAGAAACGCGAATAAATAAATTCTTAAAGTGATCAAAGGTCAATATTTTAAAATCAATTTACTTGTCTTTAACTTTTAATCAGTCAACGAAACGATTGTGTTAAAACTATAAGTGTAACCAATTGGGATTACCATAAGGATATTCATCTCAAACCTTACCACCCGTAGAGCACAGGATTTTTTGTAATAAATAGGTATTGTGACTTTTAGTTAAATTAATACTTGTAACCAATTTCTCTTTTGTATTATATGTGTGTGGATCTCTTTCACTTGTAAGATCTTGATATAATTGTAATCCTTTGTATAAATCTTATAAAAGGTTTAATTAGTTGTTCAATATATGAAATTATACCAAGTTAAATCTTTAATTGGTCGTTACTCCAGCGATCGACTTTAATTAGTTTGTGTAAGTTATTTCTCTGGGTTTCCCTACGTCTCCCAAAACAATAGTAGAGGCACGTTACCTAAACATCAAACAACAAGGTCCAGTGAAGTTGGAAGGTAGTCAATTTAGAGGTTTTCTTAATTCTATCCTCCGGGCTTTACTCACAAGGTGGTCACACCCGTGAAATCCAAAAGAATTGAGTGGTGGCAGCTAAAAACAACAGTAATACAATTGTAGATACTAAAGGACCGAATCAAACCCTTTAATTCAAAACGGGGTTCAGTTTTGTTACATGCTGACAGAGGTGGGATTAAAATTACAATAACGCTACGCAGAGTTGTTACAGAATACCAGTCTAGTCCAGTGTTCCTGCGCCAGATTGGGGTCGCTGAGGCATCGTCAACCGAGAGGTGTGCAGTCGTACTTCCTGGGGAAGCTGAGTGAAGGAGTTCAAGATCGAATTCGTAGGCAGTCCGCCTGAAGGTTGCAGTTGCTGTCTCCAATATTGTGTAACTCACCGGACGTCTAGGTGAGACAAATTTTGTATTCTTTTGGGTGGGATTGCCATTTAATTATTTGCGAATATTTGGTAACGTAATAGTTGTGCAAGTTTGTTACGCACACAGTTTGTAAATTACTCGTTCACGAGGTATTCTCGGGGAGACGACTGTTTCACGCCGAAGATCAACTTGGCCGGTTTCCTTCAGAAGCCGGGAATTATTGTTCACGACGCCATTGTCTGTCACCTGTCTTGTATTGTTTTGTTTAGTAAACGTTATATTAAACATAGTAAATCCAACACCGTCTTTTATTTCCTCGAGAGAGGGGACTACTTTATAGCCTTGCAGGATAAGCTTGTGACCTGGACTTGCGGCCCTCGCATACCGACGAGTACATCAAAGAGCTAGCTTACAGGAACATCTAGGGTACCCACGTTTGAAAAGTGAGGAATCCTTCTTCACGTGGAGGAATCTTTTTGCTTTTCGTTAGGCACCCTCTCATTAGGGGTGCGGATAAGCAGAAAATTCTAACACTGGCGCCCTTTAACGTGGTAGATATTACGGGAATTATTTTTGAGTCTAGTACTTGCAAAAATTTAATCTAGGTTACGAGCATCTTGTAAGGCTTTTCACTCGTTTGGTGATTTGACAGTTGGCAGAATTTGTGGTGTTCGTGTAATTCTTTTATGTTTCAGCGACTCTTTTGGCTGTGGGAAACTACCTGGACTGGTTAGTAAGTTTATTTTTTGTGTAAACGCGAGGGGTTGCTCGTTGAGCGGGGAGTATTTGCAGCGTGTTGTCAATTTCATTTGTATCGCAAAATTTTTTTGTGCGATAGAAATTTTGATAGTGGGTTCGAGCGAGACGGGTTTGACACGATATTTTTATATATTCCTTTCCTTTTGCACTCGGCAGAGCGGGGTCCGTGTGTTTGACTCGGTCGTTTCAGCGGTGAGAAACCATTTATAGATTGTTTGAGAAATCCTTGGGTTTGTCTACCGGATATAGCGATTGCCCTTGCTCTTGTTATATAGTGTAAATAGATAGATAATTTTATATTTTAAATTTCTTGTTGTTTGAGTATCGAGAAATATTTTATTTGAACATCATACTGGCGAGAAACCGACTATTTTTCTTATAGGTCCCCAGTTTTCTTTTTTTTTAAATTTGTGCCGTGCCATACCGTACTGTATCCCTTATTTACATTCTGTGGGTTCGATTATAGTATTTACAAAAATACGAGGGTGTTACACTGCGTGTTCATACGTTCTGTGGGAAATTCACATAGGCGAGAAACATTTCAAATTGTTGTTTTTCGAGTTTAACCATCATGCCAAAGCGGGAGTATGCAAAGAACTTACGAGCAGACGAGCTTGACGTGGAGTTTTCCATGCGGGGGTTGCTTACTGGCAACAAAACGATACCGGAAAAGCGTAAAGAACTAGCGATTATTAAGAGGTCTGAATTGTGTACTTCCAGACCTACAATTTTAAAAAACCAACCGGCCGATTTAAATGCCGAAATTAATTTGTGTAGAGGAAACATCGACGAGTTGATGGGGGTGGTTACGCGCCTTGAAACATTACCAAATCCCGATTTGTTACAAAAAACCTTTGATCGCATGGCGCACTATTCGAATCGCTTAGAGGCTCTTGAGGACTCGGCATCAGAAGCGCGACAACCATTAATTGACGTATTGAAATTAATGCGGGACAAGTTAGAATCTATTTTGCAAAAACAATCGGAGGCGGGCGATACCGAACATCACGATGATGTGGAACCTATACATAATCAGGCTTTTAGTACTCCCAGGGGCCATTCCTCTGTTTTAGTAACCGGGGCAGATGTTAATCTCGAAAATAATCAAAACAACGCCGATCTCACTGCCATTCTGAATCGATTGGTGGACCGCGATGTAGGTGCGATGAAACAGGTCCCGGTGTATAAGTGGAATCTTAAATTCCAGGGTAGTGGAGGCTTTGCGGAGGTTTTCGACTTTCTTGACCGCGCTAGTGAGTTGGCGAGGTCGCGGAACGTCTCGGAGCAGCAACTTTTTAATCATGCCGTTGAATTTTTCTCGGGTGAGGCGTTGCGTTGGTTTCGCACGATTTCTCCTAGGGTTCAAAGTTGGCCTGAATTGCTTAACGAACTTAAACTTCGTTTTTTATCGCGTGACTTTATGTCAGAATACGAAGAACAAATTAGAAACAGAAAACAAAAACCAAATGAATCTGTATTTTGTTATTTGGAAATAATGTCCGAGATGTTTTCGCGATTGTCGCCAGTGCCAACTTTATCGAAGCGTATCTTAACTATCCGAAAGAATATTCTGCCTAATATTTCACTTGCTATGGGAACCAGTTCCATATTAACCATGGAACAATTGTCAGAGGCTGCCGTTTCAGCTGAGGAGTTAATAAAGTGGACCTCTACTTTCGAGGCCACGACATCAACGCTTAAATCTGAGTCTCCTTCGCCGGTTGCGGTTAAATCTGACTTAACTAAAAAGAAATACACCGGTTCCTGTTGGAATTGTTCGGGTCCCCATTCATACAGATATTGTGACAAGCCCTTGGGAACCTTTTGTTTGAGATGTGGACGGAGGGGTTTCACAACGGTTAACTGTCCTAAGCGCCATCTAAAAAACGCCTAGGGGCGAGGCGATGTAGCGGCGCATCCCTCAAACGTGCCCGAAAAGCCGATGCTTCGACATGGGGAGATTGGTTGGGGCGTGTTCGCGATTTCTGCAGACCTGACTTGCGCGCTTCGGCTATATTTTCCCATCCCACTTCTGATGCGCGACCTTTTGTTAAGTTGGCTGTGCGCGGGATTGATTTGACTGCTCTCCTTGACTCAGGAGCTTCGTTGTCCGTGCTGGGCACGGAAGCTCACTACATCATAGATCAACTCGATTTAAATTTTAGGCGGGGTGCGTCCCTTGCACTGCGTTCGGCGGACGGTACTCCTCAGGATGTGTTGGGCCAGGTTGATTTACCCATCACGATATGTGGGGTTACTAAAAGTTTGAGCGTAGTGGTTTGCCGTAGTATCAAAGTGGGCCTGACTTTGGGAGTTGATTTCTGTAAGCTTTTTGGCGTACGCGTGGACTTTGGACGCGACGAATTTTTGGTTAATGGGGTAAATTCCTTGGAGGCTATTAAGTCTCATCATGACCTCGGTCTTGAGCAGCAGGTCATTCTCGCAGCACTTAAAGAGAAGTTTAAGGAAATAGCACATGATAAATTAACACGTACCAACAAGGTCGTGCATATAATCGACACGGGGGATGCGCGGCCCATCAAGCAGCGTTTCTACTCCCTATCACCTGCTATGCAGGAAATTGCGCACAAAGAGCTTGACACCATGCTCGCTATGAACGTCGTGCGGCCCAGTTCCTCTGGTTGGAATTCTCCAATGCTCTTGGTACGGAAATCAGATGGTACTCATCGCTTGTGTTTTGACGGGCGCAAACTGAACTCGGTGACCCGTAAAGACGCCTATCCCTTGCCGAGATTGCAGGACATTTTAATGCGACTACAGGATGCGCGATTTTTAACATCCATTGACTTGAAAAAGGCATTTTGGCAGGTTCCTCTCTCTCCGGACTCTTGTGGAAAGACGGCGTTTACCGTTCCGGGTCGTGGGTTGTTCGAATACACTGTCATGCCATTTGGTATTTCGAATGCTCCGTCCACGCAGCAGCGGCTCATGGACAACATTTTTGGACCTCTCATTGGAGAGAAAATTTTCATATATTTGGACGATATCATCGTTGTGTCTAACTCGTTTGACGAGCACATAAGCCTGCTGGAAGAAGTGCGTGAACGACTCCGGGACGCCAACCTAACTGTAAACTTGGACAAATGCGAGTTTTGTCGGTCCAGTTTAACTTTCCTGGGTCATGTTATTGACAAGTCTGGACTCCACACTGATCCGGCCAAAGTGGAGGCTATCACCAGACTGACGAAACCTTCTAACGTCACTGGCGTCAAACGATTTCTTGGGATGGTGGGGTGGTACCGTCGTTTCATCCCTAATTTTTCTAATTTATCTGCTCCCATTACCGAGCTTACCAAGGGTCGCATTAAGCGCCAGACCGTCAACTGGACTCCGGAAGCCGAAAAATGTTTTGATGACCTTAAGTCATTGTTGGTTTCGGCTCCCATTCTAGCTAGTCCTGACTTTCAGGAAAAGTTTTATATACAGTGTGACGCGTCAGACCTGGGGTTGGGTTGTGTTTTGACGCAGGGCGAAGGGGAGAGAGAGCGTGTCATAGCCTATGCGTCGCGTACCCTGAGTAAAGCCGAGAAGAATTATTCGGTTACCGAACGGGAATGCCTCGCGGTTATCTTTGGGATAGAGAAGTTTAGGCCATGGGTGGAGGGTACAGTTTTTACGGTTATTACCGACCATTACTCGCTGCTCTGGCTCATGAACATGAAGGATCCCAAGAACAAGCTTGCGCGTTGGTCTATCCGTTTGGCACAGCACTCCTTCGATCTCCGGCATCGTAAAGGGAAATTAAACGTGGTCCCCGACGCCTTATCTCGCGATCCCGTGACTATTTCATCTCTGGTATTGTCAGAGGACGACTTGGATAGGTGGTACCGGCGCATGTTAGCAAAAGTAAATGATTCACCTAATAATTACCCTGATTGGCGTATCGAATCAGGTAGGCTTTTCAAGCTAATTGCTAACAAACATGATATTGCTTCAAACCTAGTTGAATGGAAACAACTTATACCCAAGTCGCGTCGGAAGGACATTTTAAAACAATGTCACGATGACTCGACGTCAGCACATTTGGGCACTTATAAAACTTTTTGTAAAATTGGTGAACAATATTATTGGCCTAAGATGCGTGCCGATATTGCTCGCTATGTGCGTCGGTGCGCTGTGTGTTTGTCGTCCAAAGCTTGCCAGGGAGCTCGTTTTGGGTTGATGGGACGCGAAAAGAAAATTAGATTTCCATTTCAGTGCATATCCGTGGATCTCATGGGTCCCTTTCCTCGTTCGGCGAAGGGCAACACCATGCTACTTGTTGTCTGCGACTGGTTTTCGAAATTCGTGCTAGTTAAACCTATGAGACGGGCAACATCCAAGTCGGTTTGTGAATTCTTGGAGAACGACGTGTTTCTTTTATTTGGCGTTCCCCAAATTTGCATGATAGATAATGGTGCTCAATTTATAAGCGCGGAGTTTCGGGAACTTATGACTAGATACAAGGTTTCTCACGTTTGGAGAAACGCAAACTACCATCCGCAGGTCAACTTCGTCGAACGTTATAATAGAGTTATCGGGACTGCCATCAGGTCGTACGTTAAGAACGATCATCGTACTTGGGACGCCGAGATATACCGAATCGCTCATGCAATTAGAGCCGCGACGCATGAAGTCACTGGATTTACTCCTTCATTTTTGAATCTGGGGCGAACCGTTCCAATTAATGGAGAATATTACGGACGCATTAGAGATTTGGGGGAGGGTGATTTGGCTTTAGATGGTCGCGAGGGCGTTGCTTTAGATATGCGTAAATTGAGTGAAGTTTACGAGGACGTGATCAAGCGGCTGAACGATGCATATAAAAAGAGTGCCGAACACTACAATTTGCGAAAGCGGCCTGTCAGTTTCAAGGTTGGCGATGTAGTTTGGCGCCGTAATTTTATTCTTTCTAGCGCTAGTAAAAAGATATGCAGCAAATTGGCACCTAAATATATAAAATGTAAGGTACGCGAGGTCACGGGCCCTCTCACTTATCGTTTAGTCAATGAGCGCGGCAAAGATGTCGGTATATTTCATGCCAAAGACCTGAAACAGCACCCAGGGGACGATGACGTTGAGAGAGATCAAGGGTTAAGTAGGGGCTAGATTCGCATTGCTTAGGGAGGAGGTTGGTGTAATGTCTGTCACTTAATGGTCTATTAACATCCCAGATCATAACCAGCAGCGTGTTCCCTGTCGTTGATTCCTTTCCATCTGAGAATCATTTTCGTGCGGCCTTTGGGCGACGCTAATTTTGGATCGCTTTACATCTAGATCACAAATTTTTGTTTTATGTTTTATGTATCCCATAGGTCAGTTTACTGATCTATCCTTCCCGTGGGGTCAACAAGTCCCGACCCAAATTAGTTTCGGTCTTTGCGTTTATGGGGGCCGTCGGACTTCTTGCCTTGTGCAGGAATAAAGGGAGCTTGTACGGTTGCTTCATCGGTGGGAGTTGGCTAGGCCTGCACGTCCTGCTTAGGCTAGGCGTGCCGTTGCACTGTTGGCAGTGGGGTTTGTCAATTCTTGCTGGTTGGTAGTCGGCAAGTCTTCCTCCTGTTACGGGTAGGGGGGGTCGTCGGCCGTATTTTCGCCGAGACCATAGTGCCTTCAGCCATTCCCCAACTGTGATCCCGGTTTTGAGAGAGAACCGGGTGAGTTTTTCACGTCTCTCAATGACATACTGTCATTCCCCGGGGTACCCTTTCTTCCCATCCTCAAAGATGGCTTAGTGCCCATTGTCTTCACGCTTCGGTGGTGTGCGTTTGTTAGCTGGCGGTCCACGACGCGTTGTTACCATCCATACGCGAGGACGAGCTATCGCTCATGTCATCGGGGTGGGGACGCATTGGCCATTGATGTCATCTATCCTCTCCCACAACCTAGAATTCCAACTCCGCTTACCATTTCCTACCAAAACTTCCTTTCCGCATTCACATTGGGAACCTTTATAAAATTTTCCAGGGTTGGGTTTAGGGTAATTTTTTGTTTTCCTTGGTTTTAATTACATAACTAGTCATCATTACATCCGGGTGCTAGTTATACCATCTTATCGGAGGATGATCTTTTTGTTTTTCATGGCAGCGTTTCTGTTGGTTTTCATTAACCGAGTTGAATTAGATTTTTTTTGCTTTCCTTTCTGTATGTCAGGGACAATGATTGCCTTGCATCAGAAAATGGTAAGTCTGTGGGGAGCGAGAGCGTTCCTTCGACTTCATAGGAGGGGTCCTATGTGTTCCCTCCTCATTGTTGACAGTCAAGAGTTGTAAGTTTGAACCTTGCTGTTCAATTCTAGTTGCTTTGGTGCGGGTCCGATGCGAGCCGTACACTCATTTTCAGTATGAAATCTTCGATTGGATGTATTTATGCCATCGGAAATTTTCATAGATTTTTTTGGGTTATTACTAGCGATTACCGCTTAACCTATTAGTTCACGCTTACGCGGGTTTAAGGTGATGGGTCGTCGCCTTCGAGCTAATCTGATTTTTAGGAATTTTTATTCCACTGTCCCTGCCATGACGGACCTTAGGATTATTCATGATCACTTCAGATATTACTTTCTATCAGAATGTTTAGAACTATATTTGCACTTACGGTACTGGGGTTGTGTTCGGTTGATTTTATCCTATGACCACTTTTTTCTTGAGCCTTTAGCCCTATAGACCGGCGGCAAAGACGCTTTGGGGGGGGGGGGGGGTGACGATTTTTTGGCTATGAGATCGTCACGTATCAACCTTAACAAATTATTTTCACATCGACCACTTCCATTTATATTTGAAATAATTTAGATGGGAGTGGAGACACTTCCTTGGGGAGTTCGTATTCTTGCCGCAGGATGCGGCGCGAGGAGTCACTTTTGGTTTGGAAACCGTGTGAGAGTGTCGTCTAGTCGCGCGTGCTTATAGTGAATAATTTAATTGCCTTAGGCATTAGAATATTATACCATCTTTGTACTAAAGATTCGCCGGTGCGTTGGAGGTAGGATTAAGCCTGTTCTCTGCGTTTACAGAAGTGGGTGCACATTTTTTCTTTATCTCCCTCGTGTCCGGGGATCGCCATCTTATATCTGCTCGCTGATTATAGCTTGTTGCGCGCGCGACGCCAGACGCCCTCTATGGGATATTGATTGAAGTATTTTATGTCAACACTCTGAGGGTCACCGACCGTTTTTTTACTATCAGCCAGCTTTAATCATTCTATCATTCCGAGAGTCATTTTACGTCGTCAAGTCCGTCCGTTTTTGTGCTGTCCGATTTATGGTTGTTGTTGAACCACGACATTAGAATTTTCCGTCGACGAGAAACCATCGGAAGCGTTGTAATTCTGTTGGAATACCAGTCTAGTCCAGTGTTCCTGCGCCAGATTGGGGTCGCTGAGGCATCGTCAACCGAGAGGTGTGCAGTCGTACTTCCTGGGGAAGCTGAGTGAAGGAGTTCAAGATCGAATTCGTAGGCAGTCCGCCTGAAGGTTGCAGTTGCTGTCTCCAATATTGTGTAACTCACCGGACGTCTAGGTGAGACAAATTTTGTATTCTTTTGGGTGGGATTGCCATTTAATTATTTGCGAATATTTGGTAACGTAATAGTTGTGCAAGTTTGTTACGCACACAGTTTGTAAATTACTCGTTCACGAGGTATTCTCGGGGAGACGACTGTTTCACGCCGAAGATCAACTTGGCCGGTTTCCTTCAGAAGCCGGGAATTATTGTTCACGACGCCATTGTCTGTCACCTGTCTTGTATTGTTTTGTTTAGTAAACGTTATATTAAACATAGTAAATCCAACACCGTCTTTTATTTCCTCGAGAGAGGGGACTACTTTATAGCCTTGCAGGATAAGCTTGTGACCTGGACTTGCGGCCCTCGCATACCGACGAGTACATCAAAGAGCTAGCTTACAGGAACATCTAGGGTACCCACGTTTGAAAAGTGAGGAATCCTTCTTCACGTGGAGGAATCTTTTTGCTTTTCGTTAGGCACCCTCTCATTAGGGGTGCGGATAAGCAGAAAATTCTAACAAATTACGCATGGAAATTGCCTAATTTTATAAAATCCATGTTGAATCTTCCGCACATCTTCTTGTGTTTGTGGCATAAATATATACTGCGGTCTTAATTGTGCAATAGCATTGGTGACATTATTCACAATTCTGCTTACCGTTGGCTGACTAACATTAATATGGTCACCCAAAATTTGTTGAAAAGTTCCCGAAGCATAAAACCTTAATGCAATGAGAACTTGGTTTGTAACAGAAATTGCTTTATTCCTTTGTGTTTGCTTTTGTAGTTGTGGACCAATTATAACAATTAATTCACGAACTGTATTTTTATTAAACCGATATCTCATTTTAAATTCGAAGTCATCTAGATATTCAAAAGGATTTCGCCTGTCCCTTAAAATCGCTCGCGTGGCATTGCTCGTAAAATTTCTTCAACAAATTCTACGTCAGAATCAGAACTCAACGTATTATCCATTTCAGTTGATTTTCGATTATTATTACACAAATTAAACTTTTACTGCTTTTACAAATGGATACTTTCACGTACTTTAACCTACAAAACTTATTTTAACGGACGGTAATGTGTATTACGAGCCGAAAACCGGTCGTAATCATTACGGTTGATTTTACAGGCGATGTTACATTACGATCGTTTGTGAATACCAAACATAACAATTTAACCGTCCGTAACGTTTTACGCACCGTTTAATTCAGTTACGAACGTTTGTGAATACGGGCATAAATGGTATAAGTATTACACAAGAATAACAATTGAGTAACGATTGAGTTACGAAGCTACAAGCGTTATGCATAAAGAACAAACAATAACTGATATCCTTTGAGCTTTGCAGCCCTTATATTAAAATAGATAACTAATAATTGTAAAGCGATAACTAATAATGGGAATGGTGCAGGCGAAGCGGATGTTTGTTTCCTTAAGATGGAAGATGTGTGCATCCGTCCGATAGGGGTTGATAGACATAATTATATATATAACAAAAGATTAATACTGGTCGTAGTTCTGAAAGGCTCTTTTTTATTCGATTTTTTGGGGGTGAAACGTAAAAGCTTACTGCCCCATACTGCTGCTACTATACTTGTTAATGCTATTTCAAGGTTCTCTAAGTTCCCGGTTTCTTTTATGCCGGTTTTCTTGATGGAAGGCGCTTCTAGTATGTTTAGCCCAGTAAACCAGATTCAAAACCGCTCTGGAGCAGTGCAAAGCGGAGCGGAGCGGAGGTTTTGACGATGGGTAAACCTCCAAATCGAATGCACACCTCAAAAGTCTGAAAAAAAATACCTAAATTTACGTACATTGGGTTTTTAACAAATTTTGATTGGTATCACATCTCTCATCATTTTTGTCACATTAATGATAAAAAATAATGTACGAGTATTACATACTTTTGTCGCATGTATTCGCATTCAGGAATATTCTTGAAGTTCAATATACTATGCAAGAAGAGAATCCGCTCTAGAAATTTCTATGCTGAATAATATATTTTGTATAAGCATTTTTATTTTATATAAACGTTGTTATAAAATGTAAACACAAGTATTATACTGTAAGATAGAATCGCTGTAGCTTGTTACTTCAAAATAAATAATTCAGTTCAAGTTGGTTTTTTTTAAGTCTTTTTGGACACCGAACATAACTTATTGTGCACTAATTTTGATTGGATACACAATCAAAACTCTATACAACAACTAGGTGAGAATACAACCAAATACTTCCAAACATTATAGGGATATTGTAAGCGCCCTAACCGAGAAAAAAAAGCATTTCCATACTTATCAATTAAAAGAAGATCGCACCTTTCGAGTATAGTTGTTAGCAACATACATCCCACTACAAACTTGAAGACCCTCAAAGAGGAAATAGAAGCCAAAGGACATTCTGTAAAAAACATTTCTGGAATTAGACAAAAAGGTACGAAACATGTGCTACCATTATTCAATGTAGAGTTAACAACAAAGACTAATAACAAAGGCATTTAAAGCATTAAAAATCTTGGAAATGCCATAGTCACAATAAAATCTCCTCACCCCAAACGTGAGGTTCTCCAGTGCATCCGATGGCAACTATTGGGCACACAAAATATACTGTCGGCAAGACCACGGTATGTTAAGTGTACCGGCGATCATACAACAGAAGATTGTCCTCAAAAGGAGAGAGACGGGCAGGTAACAGAGGCTTGAAACAATATCTGTCCTCACTATCTCTAATGAGAAGATAGCTCGGAACAGATAATGTCCACGCAGAAAATAAATTCTACTTTTATTTGCGTGGGGCTCTGATGTTAGGTATAAACCAGCTCGTTAATAGCGGCGGCAAGGCCGTGGGTAACCGTTCAAATGAACGCCCCGAAGAAAATCAAGAAAACAGCTTTGCTAACACACAAAAATAAAATCAACAATAAGATGTTCGTTGCCGGAAGGCGATGACATAAGCGATGTCGGATGTAAAGTGCATTAGCCGACCAGACTCAGTAAAGTGGCAAAGACGTTACCACCAAGAAGCACATATAAAAAATCCCACAAACGGTGGAACCACAATCGAACTGCCAACAATAAAATCAAACGGTAGCGACCCCGATGAAATGCAACACCCTGTACATTGGTCGCACATCGCTGCCTTCTTAAAAAAAAACAAAGAACCAAAAATAAACACAAAGATTAGATAGCCTCTAATCACGTCGAACAGAAATACAAACCTTGCAACTTCACGATTATTTCGGCCAAAAACGTTCTAATCAAAAAATGCCAAGCAAAGGATAACCTATATAACAAAACATAAAAAACTTCGGCCTCACAACTATGGCCTTCACAGATCTATTATGGTTCGCCCTGTGAGGCCGAAGGCCGAACAACTATGGCCTTCAAGGATCTATTATGGTTTGCTCTGTGCGTAAGAAGCATAGCTTCTGTGGACGGTCCCACGACCGCTCTCATTTTTTTTTTAATAAACTTTTAGTTTTAATAAGTTTCCATAATAGGGTATTTGCATTATTTCTCTATTTTAAAAATGTTAAAATATTATTGGATATTACAACTTCCTGAAAAAAACATCCTGCAACCGTGCGAAAAATACTTTTCGAATACGTTTGCGTTCGCAAAGTAGTTTACGCCCGGTATCAGATAAAAGACTTTACTTGTCTATGGTCTATTCAAATAACATTATAAAATCTACAGATATAATACATTTATTCTTATTAGTAGACAATTGAAGGGCCTAGTGGAAAAAGTAGTGGAAAAGCACTTTTTTTCAATTTGTAGTTGAACACATATTCACATTGCGGTATTTATTCTCTACAAAGTAGTATAAAAATCAACAAATTGAAAAAAAGTGACTTAACTACTTTTTCCACTATACTACTTCTTCAATTGTAACTTGATGATATTTTATGTGTAAAAGAGGTGAAAAAAATATTAAATGCATTTGTTATACAGAATCATTTCATAACTATTTATTTGTTTATAATGATTACAGTAGATGGTATGATCGTTTAATTACAAGTATTACAGATAAATAACAGTTAGGCTGGCGCTGATTTGTAATTTATCGGTTGTGCAACTAATTGCGCAACTGTTTGGTCGGTGAATGTTTCCTGCGCTCACATACGCAACTAAACGGTTCAGTTGCAGCATGTAAGCGCACATGCAACTGAAATTGTTTAGTTTCAATATGAATTTCTATCAGTTAGCTGTGGTGTGTGCTCTTGAACTGAGAAGGAAAAAATTAAAAAGAAAGAAACGATTCTGGGTACACCCAATAACGTTACAACGTTTAGTGAAAGTGCAGGTTAATAAACTGAATGAAGATTTGCAAGCATACCCAGAATAAAGTGATTATTTCCCTTCTTGAGTGGGCATCATTCACAAAAAGCACTAAAACTGTAATCGTAATGAGCGTGCAGGCGTTACAACACGTGTGTTACAAAATGATTGCATGATTGCGCAACTGTTTAGTTTGTGTCAAAACACAAACTCTTTAGTTGCATAAATTTGCAATTACATAAAGTTGCATGTGCGCGCGTTTGAATATACTTTGTTAACACAGCAGTGGTATGGTGTGATCGCCGATGGGGTTATAGTGCGGAAATAGCGGCCCTGTGCTGAACATCCACACTGTGAATAAGTTAAGTTGTAAAGTAAGACAAAATACGGGATCGATCCACCAAATAATGAATCCTCAATAATATATGCGTTAAGACTATATTACCCAGGTAACACAACTGGTGTAAATGACGTCATTTGTACGTCACTATGACGTCGCCGACGTCATAATGACGTACAAATGACGTCATTTACACCAGTTGTGTTACCTGGGTAATTATGAATGAACGCGGCATCCTTTCACACCAATTGATAAGGTGCTTCTAAGATTTGAGGGATAGGTTTTTCCAGTTCTGGGAGAATTTCCATTGGGAATGGTGTGGAAACTTTATCTGGCCCAGTTGCAATTCGGTGTTCAATAGGTGGTTGTATATTTTGGGGTTGTTTGATTCTTTTCGTAACTTTCCATGGGAGTAGTCGATTCTGTAGGAGAAAAGAATATTTCTAAATTTCCTAATAGCTTGATCTGTTTCAGCTGCTTCGTAGGGCGATTTAGATTTGTATTGGCTATCGGCGCATGAGTAGTCTGCCAGCGTTACCTTAGTCTTCTCTTTTCTCCAAGTTTCCCAGGTAACACAACTGGTGTAAATGACGTCATTTGTACGTCATTATGACGTCGGCGACGTCATAGTGACGTACAAATGACGTCATTTACACCAGTTGTGTTACCTGGGTTGTTCTTTATATAGTCGGGCCAATATTCT
Organism: Podabrus alpinus; assembly: GCA_932274525.1. Classification (NCBI taxonomy): domain Eukaryota; kingdom Metazoa; phylum Arthropoda; class Insecta; order Coleoptera; family Cantharidae; genus Podabrus; species Podabrus alpinus. The sequence goes on from OW026455.1 coordinate 12,745,817, forward strand.
GGCTGATCGATTTTCTGCTTTGTTGAGTAGCAGTCCATGCAGCTTGTTGTTTAGTTTAGTTTAACTGTTCAATCGCTTCGTCGACATCTTCCAATTTTAAGCGGATATTTGGGTTTAGCTGTTTTGATAGTATGTTTCGGAATACCTCCCAATCAGTATATTTTTACTTGTCAAGAATGGCGGATTTTTATGTGTGAATAGAAGGGGAGAGTGATCTGACGTGAGATCTAGACAAAACTCAATTTTTAAGTAGTTGCGTGGAATATTTTTAATGATACAGAATTCGATAACATATCTGGTATTTTGCATCCATTGCCCGTAGGTCGGATGTCCGGAGGAGAGTTGCTGCAGATATTTTTTCATCATTGCCTGCAACGTGGCGTGAGGAATCTGGGAGCCCCAGTGAGAGTGTTTGGCTTTGAAATCTCCTCCAGCTATGAATCTGTGTCCAAGAGTCTCAAAAAAGGATTCAAAATTTTCTCCCTTTATGGCCACATTTTAGGACAGTACACCGCCGCTAAAATTAGCTTACTATTCCAATCTGATATTTCCACAGCTGTAGCCTGCAAATTTTGTTCACCATATTTGGTTATTTCATGGTGCTTTATGCTATTTTTCATAATGACTGCCCTTCCTCCTTCTTCCGGGATGATTTGTACAGTATAACGAATAATTTGGGATTTTGACGTAGTTTTTTGTAGTTATGTGCGTTTTTGAAATAAGCATAACATCTAAATTGTTGTTTGTAATAAAATATTTGACTTCTTGATCATGATTAGAGACCGTTGGCGTTCCAGATGGAAATTTTTAATTTGGAGTTACTTCCCATTACATTTTTCTAATCATTCCCAGGTAACACAACTGGTGTAAATGACGTCATTTGTACGTCATTATGACGTCGGCGACGTCATAATGACGTACAAATGACGTCATTTACACCAGTTGTGTTACCTGGGTTGTTATGAAGATATCGAGCATTTTATCAATTTTTTCCATCATTTTGGTTAGCATTTGCTCGCGCGTTAGCGTTTGGTTAGAGTTGTTGCTAAATAACCCAGGTAACACAACTGGTGTAAATGACGTCATTTGTACGTCACTATGACGTCGGCGACATGAGTTGTTGCTAAATAAATTGGTACCATTTGGCTTAGACGATGCGGGTTGTTAGGGGATTGGATGTTATTGGCAGTGATTTAGACGTATGCTGTGTTTGGTTTGTATTTCTAAGAGGTGAAAAATTTGACATAACTGGTTCATTGATTTGCTTCTTCCGTAATGCGTAGTGTTGAGAATCTTTGCTTTTGTAGTTCCTAGTACACTGAGTAGCCTGTGACGGATTTTTGAAATCCATCACTTACGTTCAACCCTATATATCATTTATTCTTTTAAAGGCGCATGATAACCGCGCCGAGGTGGGGATTTGTTCATACTGCGCAAAGGAGAGTCTTGGGTGAACCATTGAACAAGCAAGACGCTTCCTGTGTCAGTTTTTGAAGCAAGATAAGAGGGGTGTGAATTTTTCACACACCAATGTCGATTTGTATTTCTACTGTGGAGCAATCATGGGCTCCTGGGTTACGTAATTAGCGGGTATGGAGCGGAGATATGGCTACCGGGACAATTTTTGTTCGCGCAGACTCGATGGAGATCTGACATATCTTCGTTGTTGGAAAATGGTGGATTTTCCCCATATCGGACGCTTCTTGGTCGAATCTGCTGCCCATACTGCTTCTGAAGGTGTTGGTATTCCGTCGGAGCGGTGAGTAACATTTATGTTATGAGATTGTTTCACACCCAAGTAACATACTATAGTTTATTTATCGTTTATATCTGGTATAAATCGTCTATTTATGGTAAAATATTAGCTTTTTTTTGAGTCTATTTTTGGTTTGTGTTACTAGGGCAGTGGTTTGTGTTGATCGACTTGGCCCATTTTGTTCCGTCCACCTGGAGTTTACTTTGTTTGAAATCACCCTTGGCTGATTCATGTTTTTTTTATGTTTTGTTATATAGGATTATCCTTTGCTTGGCATTTTTTGATTAGAACGTTTTTGGCCGAAATAATCGTGAAGTTGCAAGGTTTGTATTTCTGTTCGACGTGATTAGAGGCTATCTAATCTTACGCTCGCAGGCGTGAATTTTAATGCTAATGTTTGGGTTTTATGTTTTAGAATTATTAATTAATATTGGTATTATAATATTTTAAGTTATTTAATTTGAACTGTGCATTATTTTCACTAGGTGACATCGAGCAGCGTGGGTAAAATGCCTTGGCAAGGTAATTCCTACGCGTTCGACATAGGTTCAAATCTTGTATTTGAAATTCTCTGTTGAACTTTTTTTTTGTGTTTATTTTTGGTTTTATGTTTTTTTTTAAGAAGGCAGCGATGTGCGACCAATGTACAGGGTGTTGCATTTCATCGGGGTCGCTACCGTTTGATTTTATTGTTGGCAGTTCGATTGTGGTTCCACCGTTTGTGGGATTTTTTATATGTGCTTCATGGTGGTAACGTCTTTGCCACTGTACTGAGTCTGGTCGGCTAATGCACTTTACATCCGACATCGCTTATGTCATCGCCTTCCGGCAACGAACATCTTATTGCTGATTTTATTTTTGTGTGTTAGCAAAGCTGTTTCCTTGATTTTCTTCGGGGCGTTCATTTGAACGGTTACCCACGGCCTTGCCGCCGCTATTAACGAGCTGGTTTATACCTAACATCAGAGCCCCACGCAAATAAAAGTAGAATTTATTTTCTGCGTGGACATTATCTGTTCCGAGCTATCTTCTCATTAGAGATAGTGAGGACAGATATTGTTTCAAGCCTCTGTTACCTGCCTGTCTCTCTCCTTTTGAGGACAATCTTCTGTTGTATGATCGCCGGTACACTTAACACACCGTGCTCTAGCCGACAGTATATTTTGTGTGCCCAATAGTTGCCATCGGATGCACTGGAGAACCTCACGTTTGGGGTGAGGAGATTTTACTGTGACTATGGCATTTCCAAGATTTTTAATGCTTTAAATTCCTTTGTTATTAGTCTTTGTTGTTAACTCTACATTGAATAATGGTAGCAAATGTTTGGTACCTTTTTGTCTAATTCCAGAAATGTTTTTTACAGAATGTCCTTTGGCTTCTATTTCCTCTTTGAGGGTCTTCAAGTTTGTAGTGGGATGTATGTTGCTAACAACTATACTCGAAAGGTGCGATCTTCTTTTAATTGATAAGTATGGAAATGCTTTTTTTTCTCGGTTAGGGCGCTTACAATATCCCTATAATGTTTGGAAGTATTTGGTTGTATTCTCACCTAGTTGTTGTATAGAGTTTTGATTGTGTATCCAATCAAAATTAGTGCACAAGTTATGTTCGGTGTCCAAAAGACTTAAAAAAAACCAACTTGAACTGAATTATTTATTTTGAAGTAACAAGCTACAGCGATTCTATCTTACAGTATAATACTTGTGTTTACATTTTATAACAACGTTTATATAAAATAAAAATGCTTATACAAAATATCATATAAAATTATTATTCAGCACAGAAATTTCTAGAGCGGATTCTCTTCTTGCATAGTATATTGAACTTCGAGAATATTCCTGAATGCGAATACATGCTACAAAAGTAGGTAATACTCGTACATTATTTTTTATCATTAATGTGACAAAAATGATGAGAGATGTGATACCAATCAAAATTTGTTAAAAACCCAATGTACGTAAATTTAGGTATTTTTTTTCAGACTTTTGAGGTGTGCATTCGATTTGGAGGTTTACCCATCGTCAAAACCTCCGCTCCGCTCCGCTCCGCGTTGCACTCCTCCAGAGCGGTTTTGAATCTGGTTTACTGGGCTAAACATACTAGTAGCGCCTTCCATCAAGAAAACCGGGATAAAAGAAACCGGGAACTTAGAGAACCTTGAAATAGCATTAACAAGTATAGTAGCAGCAGTATGAGGCAGTAAGCTTTTACGTTTCACCCCCAAAAAATCGAATAAAAAAGAGCCTTTCAGAACTACGACCAGTATTAATCTTTTGTTATATATATAATTATGTCCATCAACCCCTATCGGACGGATGCACACATCTTCCATCTAAAGGAAACAGACATCCGCTTCGCCTGCACCATTCCCATTATCAGTTATCGCTTTACAAATATTAGTGATCTATTTTAATATAAGGGCTGCAAAGCTGTAGATTTTATAATGTTCTTTTATCTGATACCGGGCGTAAACTACTTTGCGAACGCAAACGTGTTCGAAAAGTATTTTTCGCACGGTTGCAGGATTTTGTTTCAGGAAGTTTTAGTTAATTCAAGCATATTGGACAATTTTAATATCCAATAATATTTTAACATTTTTAAAATAGAGAAATAATGAAAATACCCTATTATGGAAACTTATTAAAACTAAAAGTTTATTAAAAAAAAATGAGAGCGGTCGTCGGACCGTCCACAGAAGCTATGCTTCTTACGCACAGAGCAAACCATAATAGATCCTTGAAGGCCATAGTTGTTCGGCCTTCGGCCTCACAGGGCGAACCATAATAGATCTGTAAAGGCCATAGTTGTTCGGCCTTAGGCCTCACAGGGGGAGGACCATAATAGATCCGTGAAACCGGGAAACCCTGATGGAGGTCCGTAGCGATTCTGACGTGCAAATCGATCGTCGGAACTGGGTTTAAGGGCGAAAGACTAATCGAACCATCTAGTAGCTGGTTCCCTCCGAAGTTTTCCTCAGAATAGCTCGCGCTTAGTTGAAGCGAGTTTCATCCGGTAAAGCGAATGATTAGAGGCCTTGGGGACGAAACGTCCTCAACCTATTCTCAAACTTTAAATGGGTGAGAACTTCGGCTTTCTTAAATCGTCCGGTCCGGCCCCGCGGCAACGCGGCGCGTCGGTCTCGACATTTTGAAGCCGCAAGTTTAAAATTACGAATCCGAGTGCCAAGTGGGCCATTTTTGGTAAGCAGAACTGGCGTTGTGGGATGAACCGAACGCGAAGTTAAAGCGCCCAAGTGGACGCTTATTAGACACCATTATTTTGTTTTGTTTGAATTATATTTTATTCAGCGTCCAAAAAGAGTAGTTGCTTAAACAGTAAGAATCATGGTAAAGACGAAAGAATATTCCGAAGATCTGAAAAATGCGATTTTGAAATCATTGAAAATTGGAGACTCATTAAGGACAGAATTTAAGAATACGGGTCGGCTTTCAGCCTCCATCTTGCTTATAAGAATACGGGTCGGCCTTCGGCCTCCCACTTACTTTAGAGAACACGGGTCGGGTCGGCCTTCGGCCTCCCACTGGCATTTATGAATATGGGTCGGCCTTCGGCCTCCAACGTGCTTATAAGAATACGGGTCGGCCTTCGGCCTCCCACTTGCTTTAGAGAATACGGGTCGGGTCGGCCTTCGGCCTCCCACTGGCATTTAAGAATACGGGTCGGCCTTCGGTCTCCAACTTGCTTATAAGAATACGGGAAAATTTTTTCGACGTTTTTTGCCGACCCACGAAAAGGGAGAAAGGGGGGGCGGGAATTTTTTAATTTTGTTAGTTTTGTTTTGTTATATTTTGACCTTATAAATTGAGATTTTATAATTGATTGTATAATTTTTGACTTTGAGATTGCATAATTGAGATTTTGACGTTTAAAATAATTACCTCCTTGATTTAAAATACTTTTCTTTTCATTGGTCGAAATTTGTGTGACGAAATTGCGTTACACATTTGCGTTACACATTTTCGTTACACATTTTCGTTAACAATTTGGTGTGACGTACGATTTTTTTCAGTTAACTGCCCGTGCGATACCCGTGCGTTAAAAAGCATAGCTTCAAAAACTAGCGTGCGTGCGAGAATTGACTGCATAATGTTCATATTTGAAGTGGCCGATATATCCAATAACATTGAAAAAATCAATAACATACATGGCACAATGAGGATAGATCGGTAAAGCAATATTGACATGAGAATGAATTAAACATCTACACCATCAATGAAGATATAAATGATTACTGGACAGCATGGTGGGCAGGGTTGGGCAGTATTTGAAATACATGTATTTAAATATGTATTTGAAATACATTTTGTATTTCAAATACTCGAAACAAATGTATTTTGCCCAACCCTGATGGTGGGGCACCTTGATAGAATGGATAAGTCCCGATTTCCAAAAAAGATTTTCCTACATCTTGTTTCATTGGTGCGTCTCCGTATATCAACCAGTTGTTCATTCAGCATAAGTCTCTCCCTTTTCTTTTTTCTTTGTCTCAGACAGTGTTAGTTTATCTAAACCATCATTCTGATTAAACTCTTACAATATTCCGGCTTACTACTCCCTTGCCCCATTCTGCCTTCTTGGCATTTATTCCTCGCATATTCCATGTTGCCGTTTTCCCACGTTTAATTTATTTTCTCTCAAGTCCGTCTTATGTTTTTCGTGATCGTTGTGTCCGGTCAGTTTTATGGTACTTCCTCAGGCATCCATCTTCTCCCTTTTTAGCATTTTATCATCGTATTGTAATTTCTGGCAGCCTATCTTGACTTTCTTGCTGTTTCTCTTATTTCTGCCTGTATTTTTCTTTTGTTAAATCGTTAGCGACAAACGCTTGTAATTAACAAACGATGACAGATGGCAGATATCATCTCAATATTTAAAATAATCAAGAATGATGAAACCAATATTTAAAAAATCAGGAAGGATAAAAACAAAAACAATAAAAATTCCTTAACAACATCAACAAACATAACATTTACTCCAAAAAATTCTCGCAACGATTCCAGTCGTTTTTACAAGTAGTGAATAAAAATTTGGTTAGTATTATTATATCGTATAAACTTTCATTTTATTTATAAACAAAATTCTTTCAATTAAATCAGCAATGACTGCACAAGACGTGTTTGCTGAATGTAAGAAGAAGCTAGAAATGTTCGCCCTGTCTGCGGTAGACGATTTAACTGTTGGATCGGAGTTTCGTAAAATGGTGATGAAATCATTTGCTGACCAAGTTTTAGCACAAGTCACCCCATTCTTGGCTAGCGAGGACCGTCAAATAGAGTTACAAAATGCCACGAAAAAAGTGGCAGCCATAAGAAAAAGGAAGCGAATTGCAAAAACAGCATTGGCTGCCGAAACGGCAAGAAAAATTGCAAAAAAAGAAGCCGAAAAAAATGCAGAGCTCGATTATTTGTCCGTATCAACGGATTTGTTTTTAGAAGCAGATTTCGAATAAACGACTCACTAAGTTTTATAGTGAATGTTGATGGAACGATTTATGTTACCCGGGGGAGGAATTTCCTACTTCCCATTTGGTTTGGTTTGGTTTTCATCCATCAACTGCATTATGTTCGGCTTTTTTGTTAGGCTTTAGCATGATCTAAAGGCCACCCATCGACTGACCTCAGCACTAGCGAAATGCTAATCACGTAGATTTCTCAGAGCTTGGTCACCGAGCCGAAGTCCCTGAATATGCTTGCCTCTGTTGAGTAGTTCCAGTCAGGTGGTGTGCAGCCAAAAGATCACCTAACGACTACGATCATACCTAACAAAATGTCGGCCAAATTAATGTCGAAAATTATTTTGTGTCTGGTGAGTATTTTATGGCATAGGGCTGCCAAAATGAATAAACATGTAATATTTAACGTTTTATTCATTGCGGATGCGAACTCACCATATAAAATGTGAGTAACGAACCATGGATAGTATCGCCTATATTCTAATGAAAACTAATACCCACTAATTGTGGGTATTCAAATTTTATTTCACAACAAAACATTAGAATATTTCGATGGTCTGGAAATCTATTCGTTGTCTATTACTTTATATTTCTTTTTACATCATTTTACTCCATAAATACAAAGATGATTTGGCACAAGATTACAGGCATCGAGAACAACTTCGCCATCCTCACGTTGATGTTGTTTACACTGAAAGAATTAATACTCCACAGTTGGGGGCTATTGGACTGCATAGAGTCATTCCACTCGACCTCCAGTGTTTTGGAACGGCATCGAAAAACGGAATCCGATTACCGGAAATTCCGAAGATTATACCTAGCAATTATTTACGTTAACATTTACATTTTGAGTTCGTTAGTTTTTAGTATAAGAAAATGTTTGTTAATTTATTTTATAATTTGTTTATTAAATATTGTTCATGTCGAATTGTGTCTTTTTGAAAATCTGCAGCAATCTTTCGAAACTTGGAAATTTTAGCATCGCAATACGCGAAAATGTCGAATGAAATTTTCTCGAAAAATAGCATATTTTCCTCCGATTTTGATTTTCAATTTTAACGTCGACACTAATTTGCAAATGTTGCCGTTATTTATTTCTTTGTGAGAGACCCATTTAAGTGAAAATTGTGTAAAAACTTTGGACGTATGTAGCGCTCTTATTCACCGGCCGATTTTTAATTTTTAAGACGCAACGGAAGCGTATAGCGACGCTCTATAATAGTTCGTCCATAACATTCCTTCGTATTTTCAACGCCGAAGGTGTTAAACCGAATTTAAATTTCAAAATTATTTTTTAAATTGGAGGCGAGGTGGTCCGCCCCGTGAGCCCGACGGCCGAACAACTATGGCCTTCGAGGATCTATTATGGTCCTCCCCCTGTGAGGCCGGAGGCCGAACAACTATGTCCTTCTCGGATCTATTCTGGGTCTAGATGGCTAAGGGCGGCGGATGCCGCCCGTGCCAGCTAGTATAGTATATTTTTATTAAAATAAATTTTATTTTTATTTATTTTTTTTTTTTTTTTAATATAATTTAGCGTTTTTAACAGCAGGGTCATTACGCTTACATTCATTGTTAAATTAATACATTGGTAATTATATTTCAATTGATATTGTTTAATTAAATTTGACTATGTAGTCCACTTTCCATGGCGAACTGCAGGACTCGCCGAGCCGCCCCCCCGGTGTCACCCAGGATGCTGTCCATCGAGCCCCTCATCCCAATCCGACTTCGTATTGTCTCATACGATTGACATTCCGTCAGTATATGAGTCATTGTGACGGCTGTCTGGCATTTCTCGCATATTGGAGGAGCACTTTTGTCGAATAGGTACGAGTGGGTAATTTTGGAGTGGCCAGTTCTCATTCTAGTAAGAGTTATTTCTTCACTTCTATTTTTCCTATTTGAAGTTTGCCATTCCATGTATTGTTTTTTGATTTTTTGTAATTTGTTATTTTGTAGTTTATTCCAGGCAGTTTCTTTGTTGTTATTTATTTTCTCTTTGATTATTAATTGTATGTCTCGACTAGTAGTTAGATATTTAGGCATTCCCTGTTGGTGTGCGGCTGTAGCACAAACATCCGCTTCTTCATTGCCCCGTATTCCCATATGAGATGGAACCCATTGGAGTTCTACGCAGATATTGCACTCCTGCAATAAGTAGAGATTTTCGCGAACTTGCTGTACAACAGCCTCACTAATGCTTGAGTTGTTAATTGCCTTCAGTACACTCATGGAGTCACTGATTATTACATATTTGCATCCGTTTTTATCCAGTTTTGTTTGTAATAGATTTTCTGTAATCATCATGATTGGCACTGCTTCGGCGCTAAAGATTGAATTTATATTTATAAGTTTATATCCATTTGCTTCAGTTGTTATTATTGCGCAGGAAGTTGAGTTATTCGCTCTCGATCCATCAGTATATATATGGGTATATCCTTGATACTTTTTATTGATAATTTCACGAAACATCTGGGTGTATTCAACAGATGTGGTATTGTTTTTTTTGTACTTGTTCAGATCGAAGTTAACATTTATACGTTTTTGATGCCAGGAGGGAGTGTTCGTGATTGTGTTTGCTATTATGTTTTCTATTACATCAGATGAAATATTCAGCTGGTTTAGAATTGTCTTCATTTTTTCAGTTATTGGCTTTGGTAGTCGTGCATTTGTTTCGAATCGATGTAGTTGATCTTTGTTTGTTATTTTCCTAGTTAAGTTGGTGATATTTTTTTCCATTGTTTTGGTATAATATTTGGCTGTTAAAAACGTTCTTCTTTCATTTAGTGTGTAGATTCCAAGTTCACAGTGGAGACTAGGGATGGGAGTAGTTCTATAGGCACCTGTTATAATGCGTATGGCATTATTTTGGATGGGATTTAGGAGTTCTAGAAGGTTTGGATTTGCAGAGTTGTAGATGATACATCCATAATCTAATTTGCTACGAATAATGGAGTTGTATAGTTGATGTAGAAGTTTTCGATTAGGTCCTTCGTTTTTGTTGTTGATGATTTTTAGGACGTTCATATTATTTATGCATTGAGATTTTAGTTGTAAGATGTGTGATGGTTTCCATTTTAATTTTTCATCAAATAATAGTCCAAGAAATTTATGTTTCTCTGTGCGTTGCACTACTTGTGTGTTAATTTGTAGGTTTAGTTGATGTGCCTTATTTTTATGGAATGATATGTATTTAGTTTTTGATATGGAGATGTTCAAGCCATTATATATGCACCATTGTTCAAGTTTGTTTAATGTTAATTGTAGACATTTTTGTGTGTATTGTTGATTGCTTGAACTCATATAAAATATGAGGTCGTCTGCATATATAGACTGTAATTTATTGGGGGTATAAAGCAATCAGAAATGTCATTGATGGCGATGTTAAAAAGTGTTGCGCTGATTACTGCTCCTTGTGGAATCCCATTTCTTTGATGGCGTATTGTGGAAAAGGTTTGTCCTACTTTTATGTCAAATGTTCTGTTAGTTAAGAAATTTTTTATATAATTTGGAAGATTTCCTCGTGCTTTCCATTTGTGTAAGTTTGTCAGGATTTTGTGTCGCCATATGGTATCAAATGCCTTTTCGAAGTCAACAAAGACCACATTGGTGTTCTGTTTGATTGAGAAGGCATTCTTTATGTTTGTATCAAGTATGATTAAGCTATCTATTGTAGAGCGTTTTGGTCTAAATCCATTTTGATTGTCTATTAGTAGTGAGTTAGATTCAATAAACCATATTAAACGTCGGAGAACCATTCTTTCCATTATTTTTCCTAAGTGACTGGTTAGTGATATTGGTCGATAGCTATCAGGTTTTAGTTTCGGTTTTTGGGGTTTTAGGATTGGGATAACATTAGAATGTTTCCAGTTCGCTGGAATTTTGTGTGTTTCCCATATATGATTATATATCTCAAGCAGGAAGGTGATAGCAGTCTCATGCAGGTTTTTGATCATGTCCACATGTATATTGTCTGACCCTGGGCTAGTAGGTTTTGTATTATCGATGGCTTTTTCTAATTCTTCTTTAGAGAAAGAGTTATTATATTTTTCTTCATTGCAGGAGTCAAAAATTGTATCATTATTTTCTTGTGTCTTTTTGTGTTCTAAGAAAGTATCACTGTGATGCTCGTCACCAGTAATATATTCAAAATGATTTGCAAATTCTTCGCAGATATCATTTCTGTTGAATGAAATGATATTGTTTATTTCTATTGCTTGCACTGAGTTGTAATTTTGAGGGGATTGTGATCCTTTTATTTTATTGATATTCGACCATATTAGTTTTGATGGGGTGTTGGGGTTTATAGTTTTTATGAAGTTGTTCCATGAGTTCTTTTTTTCTTTCTTTATTTCTAGACGAGCCTTTGCACGATATCTTTTATATTGGATTAAATCTTCCATGTTTCTATTTTTTTTGTACTTTTTCATATATTTTTTTCTAGTATGTATTAATTGGGATATTGTTGAGGTCCACCAGAGTACTTTTTTTGTTTTACAGTTTGTTTCGGAATTGCTTTGTCTCTTGCATTGTAAATTGTTGTATATAATTTATCAATTCTTTCTTCGATCGTCTCTGAGGTATTTGGCATGATCTCGGTTTCACTTTTATAAATTTTCCAATTTGCATTTTTATAGTTTTTTTTTTCTGCAGGGAAGGGGGAAACCTTCAGAGGCACCACCCCATCAGGGATGGTAGTGTCAGATTCTAACTGACTAAAACCCCCTCCCCGATGACAGCGGGCTTTACCTTCTCGGCATTACTTCCGCTGTCGTCTGCGATCTTCCATGCTGCATCGATGATGCAGGCTCCCGATGACCTCCCGGTTTAGCACGAAAGTTTGTGTCCGGGAGGTCAGGCACTATCACTTGATTCTACTTTTCCAATTGAACCGGACACACCGCTCGCCGCGATCCAACACGTCTCACCGGGTCACCTAGTGGTCCGCAATCGTCAGTATAGGTGAAAGTCCACTCGTCATTAACTTAATAGGCGGAAATTCCGGCGACAAAGTCAAGGCCGAGCCGACCGTCATCCATACCGGAGACTCCGAGCCCCCAAGCGACCCTGCAAATCATATTAAATCACAGAGCGCGATGCGACCGGGTCATCTTGAAAAACTTGTGGTCGCTGGCAAAGTGCCAGTCCACTCGTCTTTATATTTGACGGCACTATTTTCGCGATCGTCCCCCTCTGGATTAGCACGAGAGTTTGTGTCCACAGAGGGTCTACGCGCTATCGTCGTACCGACACTAACCTACCCCGTCGAACGACCGTCACTACTCGACCCGACCCGACCCGCCGATCAATGACGATATTCTTCGGGAATTCTCTTGGGAACTTCTCGCGCATCTTCTCGCGGGAACTTCTCAAGGGAACTTAAAAAGGCTGTCATTGACTTAACTGTAGGGCGAGGACTCGAGCTGCGGCTTGCTCAGCTCGTCCGTCCCCCTCCTTGGTCTTCATCACTTGACTGATGAAGACCGCTACAGCCAGCCATTCGTCTTCGCCGGACAGCATGAAAGCAATCATGTTGTCCGGGCTTAGTGTGTCGCCCATCCGGAGCGAAATCATCACTCTCTCCCTCTCCCATCTTAGGCATCCGAAAAGATGCCTAATATTTGTTCATTTGATGTTGTAGTGTTTTTATTTTTGATTATTATTATAATGATCTGAGGTGCATGAATCTGGATGAGTTGTCCATTCAAATTTCATATACAGTGAGGCTGTAGATAAGCTGATGTCAATTGAGGTGAGTGTGCCATTTGCAATTGCGAGATGTGTAGGATCTCCATTATTTAATATGAATAAGTCATGGTTGTCAAGAAGGATATTTTCTATTTCTCTACCTCGTGGGCAGATGTGTGTGCTGCCCCAACAATAATTGTGAGCATTTACGTCTCCTAAGATAAGAAAGGGTTTGTTCAGTTGATTTATTATTTGTTGTAGAGAGTTGGAGGAGAATTGTTCATTCGGAGGGATGTACATATATGTTGCAGATAGTGAGTTTTCCTAGATTTCTGTCGTGGACTTCTATGATGGTTTTTGTTTGGAGCGTTGTGTTAATCTGCAATTCCTCTGTTATTACACTATGATGTGTATATATTGCCACTCCACCAGACGCAATCAGTCCTCCATCATGATCTTGTCTATATTCATTATATTCATTTATTCTAATTTTTGTTGTAGGGGTTGTTCTAGTTTCTTGAAGGCATATTATTTTTGGTTGTAGATATGATATCAGTTGTTTTATTTCTGTTATTCTTGTTAGTATACCATTAACGTTCCATTGTAATATAAAGTTGCCTTCCATTTTAATTTTATGTTTTGTTTGTATTGTATTATTGAGGTAGGTCAGAGTCTTCGCAGTTTGATTCATATAATGATATATCTTCTTGATTTTTATCAATTGATTTTCTGAGTAGTCCTATCATTCTAGTGAATCGGTTTTTTATTTTTCTATGTATCAGCACTGGATAGAGGTCTTTAATGATAGCTGCCAAGGATTCCAGATCCTTATTGAAGGATTTTGCAACTGTTATTGGCTCCGACGATGTTGTGAATTCTTCATAGAATTGTTTAAATTCATTAAAACTAAACGGGAAATTATTAGGCTCTGAGGATATTATTTTTTCTACTGGGTCTAGTAGAATTTCTAACGATGTGTTTTGTTGAGATTCGGTTATTTTTTTTTGTGATTTTGTGGGTGTCTTTTCCATTTCTTTATTGGTCTTTTGGATTGTTTGTTTTTCCTCATTGCTCTGTGATGTCATTGGGGATTTCTTATTTGTATCCTGTGGTTGTAAGTCACTGGAGATTTTTTGCTTCTTTGCAGTTGGTTTCTTCATATCGTCTCTGTCAATCTTGTCACCTTCGGAATGTATTGTAATTTCAGTTGTTAAAAAATTCACATTGGTGTTTTCTGTTTGCATAAAAGGTTCGCTATTTAAATCAGAGGTTATATCTGGTGTTATATCTGGGGGTGATTTAGATAGTGCACGCTTTCTATTTGGTGTTGAAGTAATTTCTGGGTATTCTTTTGCACAGGTAATTGCCATGTGCCCATATGTTCCGCATTTGTAGCATTTTGTGTCCACTTCCAAGAAAATTCGATAGTCTTCGTTTTCAAAATTAATTTGGGCCGAGGTAGGGATATGTGATTTTTCATCATATTCTATATATACAAAACGTCGGAAGCTAATTATATGAGCATATTCGGAATCGTCAATTCCGGCCCGTATAAAACGTATGGTTGATACAGGTTTAAGTTTTAATTCGTTTTTTATAAATTCAGTTAGATATTCATTGGATATTATCGGAGATACATTAGATATGATTATTTTTTTTTACGGTGTTATTAATCTGCGTGTCGATACATCTATGTTATTTATTTTAATTTGTTTGTGATTTTCTATAAATTCATTTACAATATCATTGTTTTTCAAGTATAAACAGATGCGATCGTTAGCTATGCGCGATGCGGCGATAATGTTGTTTGGTTGAACGATTTTACCGACCGCTATTATATAGTCTTTAATTTTGAATCCTTCAATGGAATTTAATATTATTCCTTGTTCCTTCTTTGGGTATATAAATTGGATTGGTTGAATTACTACATTTGAATATGATTTGGTTGTGATATTAGGATTGACAGATGATGGATTTTGTAGGTTATGTAGGTGGTTTTGGTTTTGATTACTACCCCTTTGGCCGGGGGTAGTATGACTGTATGTTATATTCATTTTCCCTTATCCAGCAGGGCTCCACATTGAATTCCTGTGTAAATATGTTTATTAATATCTCTTACTATGTTTATATCAATCAATTTTCGTCACTCAATTACACGCACGTCACTTCAGCAATCAAGGATACCTTGATCCCATTTTTATTTAAAGATAAAAGATTTTAAAATATTTTTTATAAATTTAATTTATTACCAACCTATAATTTATTTAATTTACATCTTCATTCATTTAAATCAAAAATGTTTAAAATATTTACCTGGCGCCGAGTCGGCCCACGCCGAGTTTGTTTGGCGCCGAGTTTTCCCGGCGCCGAGATTTCCCGGCGCCGAGACGGCCAGCACCGAGTTGTTCCATTCCGTTCACCGACCGTTACTGAAATTCCGAAAATCGAGTTCCCGGTTCGAGTTACAAGAAAACTTTTTTTTTTCAAAATCACAAAACTACTCCTACCCGCCCTCTGCACCATTCGATTTTTGTACGACCCATAGATTTGTAATCCTTAGTGTGAGAAATCGGCTTAGCTAGTCATTAGCTTTTACTTTTTACAATTAAAGTGCGAACAGAATGAACGATAGAAGTATATCGACACTACTAAAACTGATGTCCGTCCAATGTTATTGGCGAAAATTTAAATTACCTGGTATATGTACAACTACAAAATATCTCAGGTTAGAAGAAATTGCAAAGTTGGAGGTGTACAAAATACCGAATTTATCTGGTGGAGAGTTTTTAAGCGAAATCTCTTTAATTTGCATGAAATCTCTTAATGCCAGGAGTAGATTCCTCGACGTCTTACCTTTTCTTTTCACTTTTATTCTAATGAATAAACTTACTAGAGTCGTCGAATTCAAAATAATACCAGATGAAACGTAATGGATAAATAAATAAATTTTATTTGAACAATAATATGAAAACATTAATTATTAACATGAAATGTGACTATTCTAAAGTTCATCAATAAAAACTTAAAAATTACCCCAATGTTAACTTTACGTTCGCGAAATAGTTTTTCAAAATTCGTAATTTACGCGCCGCGTTTTATAGTTATAAGTATGTAGAGTGCTCACCTTGGCTTCTACACGCCTCCTAGTGTTAAACATGTGGTTACTTCTTTTGTTCGTGTTGCAATTCAACCTTCAATTTTCCAAGTGATCTTTATTATTCGCAAGGAATCCAATTTTCTTATCAAAACAGCCTAATACGTTGATCAATCCAACTTTTCCAACATTCATCAAGGTAAGTACTTGATTTTCTTGCAATTTGCACTTTTTCTTACACACACGTTTTATGTTTCTCTTTATTTTCAGATCTTCACAAGTCGTATTGATCTTGTGATCAATTAATTACTTTCTTTAACGGAGCACGAAATCATACGTGTTCCCCGTTTTGGCGATCTTGTGGAAGCACACTTTATTATTCGTTGCCCGGGTTATTCCTGAAATTTTTATCCCGTTTATGCAATCCTGATTTTTCGTTTTATTTGAATTGGATTTCCTTATTGGTAAGTTTCAAAACGCCTTTTTGATAATTTTATCCTTTATTTAAATGTTTATAAAATTGATTGAAGCACTTTTGATTGTTTTAGTTACGTTCCGATTTTACACTCCCGTTCTGCATGTGACGTAACCCCCCAGGTAACACAACTGGTGTAAATGACGTCATTTGTACGTCACTATGACGTCGGCGACGTCATAATGACGTACAAATGACGTCATTTACACCAGTTGTGTTACCTGGGCCTTGTTCATACACGAAGTCTCGGATGAAGTTTTATCGTTGCATTTCACTGGACCGATTTTATCAACTACGTAAAATACCTTTTTATTTATTTGTGTATCACTCCTTAACTAATAATTGTTTATTTTATATTAACAAATTCCTAAATCTAACATTTCAATTTATAAAATTGTGAACATGTTTTAAAGAAAATAATTTGTTTTCATCTGGTACCTTTTTATTCTTTGACCTGTTTATTTTATGTGCAAACAATTTTTATAGCATTATTATTGTAAGTTCTCGTAACCTCGAGAAATCTTTCCTTTTCAAAAGAGCTTTCATGTTTTTCATACCAGCCTAAGAGCAAATTCTTTACTGTCCATTTGAACCATAGCATATAACCCCCTTTAATTAATTCTTTAAAATTGATTCAAAACTTGTTTTTGTAAGAAAATTTTAAATATTAATTTTCAATCTAACTTTTCCTCTCTTCATGCATCTTTCTATTGATGAACAAACTCAAATTATTTTTAACAAACCTGTTTCACACGAAAACAAACTAATCTATTTTTAACTCAAAACAACTAACCTATTTCAATTTTTCAAACTAAACTAATCGATTTCATATTAAATTACCCAGGTAACACAACTGGTGTAAATGACGTCATTTGTACGTCACTATGACGTCGCCGACGTCATAATGACGTACAAATGACGTCATTTACACCAGTTGTGTTACCTGGGTATTTAATATGTTAATTAAGCAAATTAATTATTATTAATTATGATTTCTCTTTCTCATTCTAATTGACTTTTTCTTTCTCTTGTATTCAACACATATTATTTACCCCTTTGTTAGAGTAATCTATAAATTTAATTTTTCTTCTTTTGTAGGTGGCTTATTATCTTATTAATTAATTTCTTTTCCATGCTAACCCCTGACAAATGGCTTCATTTCCTTTATTATTTCGGTATGCCCATATTGCTTTGTTTACTCAATAATCTCTTCAACTATATTTCCCCATAATTAATCTTTTAATTTGACCTCCTTCCGGTCATTAACACCTTTTACCTTCATCATATTTCTATATCACCCTCAACCTTTTTGTAATATTGGGCCTATCTATACTCCTACCTCATAATAATTCATTATTCCGAAGTGCTTCACACAAGTCACTTCCTTCTTTAACTTCAACTATTTAACCCCCTTTTATTTTGTAATAATTAATATCGTTGCATACCTATTTTATCAGAAACCCCCTTTGTCTTTGAAATTGTCTCTCTTTTCATCATTAATTTTTAATCCATCTTTGCCTACCTAACATTTAAATTTCCGTTCGCATTATTTTTTTACTTAAATAAATCAAATTTATGATTCCTGCTATTTATACTGCAGTTCATTGCATCTTTCTTCACTACTCTTCTTAAGTTCTTCTTGTGTTAAATATCATCTTCAATCATTAATCTTCCATCTGCTATTTCTACTATTTATATACCGCGGTTCTTTGAAATTGTTGTTCGCCTTCTATTTTTAATTAAGTCTCGCTGTGTTTTATCTCTTTCCTCCACTTCTTTCTACTACTTTTATCGCGGTCTTTTGAAATCGATCTTCGTTTTAACATAATTCATTTTTGTTTTAACCCAATTTATTTCTATTTACAAACTTACATCATCTTTTCCAACGCATGTCCAGTATCCTTGCATTCAAATCATATTTACATTGGTTCGTCATTATTTTTTTTTTCAATCCTTTGTCCGATTTGTTCCTGCGAATCCACACGTGCAGCCTTCCACCTGACGTGCTTAAATTGTTCCATTAACTTAATGTAATTAGTATGTAATAAATTTTTGCAATCACAAACGCGTGAGCGGCAGACATATGTTTCAAGCTTTTTTGCTATCATCAGTACCGCATACACATGGAAAAACACTACACTTGTAACTGCAAAATGACACTACGGCAAATCGTTCATTCAGGTAAACAGAAGCACAATTTGCCCACTGCAAAACCGTCTGAACTAAAGCCTACGTGTTCAACAACCAATAGGTAATTAATGTTTAAATTGAATTTAGCGCAGTTCATAATCCTGCTTTGATAATATAATAAATTTTTGCAATCACAAACGCGTGAGCGGCAGACATATGTTTCAAGCTTTTTTGCTATCATCAATTTCCTCCTATTTGCTTCTGTTTACCTGAATGAACGATTTGCCGTAGTGTCATTTTGCAGTTACAAGTGTAGTGTTTTTCCATGTGTATGCGGTACTGATGATAGCAAAAAAGCTTGAAACATATGTCTGCCGCTCACGCGTTTGTGATTGCAAAAATTTATTATATTATCAAAGCAGGATTATGAACTGCGCTAAATTCAATTTAAAAAGTAATTAGTATGGTTTTTGCTAACCCGTTGCACTTTGTAAATGTTACAATCATTCCGATAAATGAAATTATTTAAGCTGTCACTGTCATTTAATTTATTTTGAAGTTTCTTACTGTCATCTAATAAATTATTTTTGAAGTTAAATTGAATTGTCTCCGATTTGAATTCAGTATGTAAGAAATTGTTTAGTTGTAAGTTTTTGTACACTGTATTGTTGTTACTTAATAAATTATTTTTGTTATAAAAATTGTCCCGTTTTAAATTTATTTTATTGTATGTACGCACCTTTGTTTTTACGTTCGTTTTTATGGTCCACGATTCTAATTTTAATTTACGTTGTACGTTTCTAATTTTCATACTTCTTCTTCGGACTTCCCTTCTACTTGCTGTCATGTAGTACCTTTCTTTAAATGTTGATGGTGTCGAACCTTCTTTTGATATTATTTCTTCGTTCGACTTTACTGTGCCTTGGTTTTCTACCATTTTACTGGTGTCAACTTCGTTCGCCAAATTAATGGGTTTTCTGTTCACCATTATTATGGGATCTCTGTTCACCAATTTAATTTCGTTTTCTGAATTTTCAACACTTCGTGGTATTTCACCTTCCTCAGGTGTCACTTTTTCGGAAGCCTTTTCTCCGAAGTTGAATTTAAAATTTTTCAACTCTTCCGTTAGGCTCTCTTGCACGTTTCTTTTCATATCCTCTGCACTTTCATCGATCTTTTTATGTAATTCCTTTATGGATTCTTTCGTTTCTTCCGCTCTTTTATCTGCTTTGTCAGCATTTATGTTTATGTCTTCTCTGGTCTCTTTTACATCTTTCTTTGCCTCTTTTCTCATCTCTTTCATGAATGCCATCATCTCATTCCATCGCTGTTTCTCATCTGCTTTTGTTACCTTTTCGGTTTGTGGCTCTTTTTCCATGCTTTCTCCTTTTGATCCATCTATTTCCAATATTTCGTCTTCTTCTAATGCCTCATCCTCAGTCAAGTACGCATCTCCTTCTGCAAACGACTTTTCCTTTTCCACTATGGCAATAGTCTTCCTCCCATATTTCTTGGCTCTCGTTTCCATTTCATCAGCCATTATTTATTTTTAGAAGAATTTTATTAAATGTACAAATTATTTGATTTATTGAAATAAAAAAATGTTTTTATGATTACTATCTTGTTTTATTTTTGAAAAATTATTTTTTTCACCTGTCAAATATATTTTTTTTTTTATGACAATTTACTTTTATTAAGCGTATTTTTACTATATTATTTACCCCTCTCTCTAGCCTTAAGTTGGGCAATCAAAATTGGTGTCCACTTTATCAAAAATTACTAAAGCGCCTTTAATACTTCCTCAGAGCCCCCTTTTTGGTTTCGCCCCCTTGTTACCTCGACTGCCCCACGTTGATGCGACAATTTTACTATGTGCCGATCTTTGATGTGACGGGACACATGTAAATTTAATGAAATTGAAAGTAAAATTTTTAATCTTTTTTGAATTATTTGTGCTAGCTCAGTTTTAATCTCTTTAATTTGCATGAAATCTCTTAATGCCAGGAGTAGATTCCTCGACGTCTTTATTACCAACCTAATTTATTTAATTTACATCTTCATTCATTTAAATCAAAAATGTTTAAAAAATTTACCTGGCGCCGAGACGGCCAGCACCGAGTTGTTCCATTCCGTTCACCGACCGTTACTGAAATTCCGAAAATCGAGTTCCCGGTTCGAGTTACAAGAAAACTTTTTTTTTCAAAATCACAAAACTACTCCTACCCGCCCTCTGCACCATTCGATTTTTGTACGACCCATAGATTTGTAATCCTTAGTATGAGAAATCGGCTTAGCTAGTCATTAGCTTTTACTTTTTACAATTAAAGTGCGAACAGAATGAACGATAGAAGTATATCGACACTACTAAAACTGATGTCCGTCCAATGTTATCGGTGAAAATTTAAATTACCTGGTATATGTACAACTACAAAATATCTCAGGTTAGAAGAAATTGCAAAGTTGGAGGTGTACAAAATACCGAATTTATCTGGTGGAGAGTTTTTAAGCGAAATTGGGCAACAGCGAAGGGATATTGGAAGTGTAATTTTAAAATATTGATGAACAAACTTGCAATCGATCAATTATTGTTATTCCGTTTCTTGAGTGATTGGGGGGAAAACTGTAGAAGATTTAGTTTGTATTTACGAAAGAAAATATGTCAGAAATTGACTGCAATTTATTTTATCGGTACCCCATTAGTTTTCATCTGAAAACTTTTCGTAAGCCCCTTGTATTTGGTGTAAAAAAGTTGCATAAATTCCACGCCACATTATTTGTTGTAGCATCTCGTGGCGCCAACTAGCGACCAACGTCAAAAGCAAGCACAGAAGAAGTAAATAATATGTCAAATCACTAATAAAATATTTTGAAGAGTTTGACTTGATTTTATAAATTCGCAGTTTCGATTTCTTGTCATAAATGGTTTGTTTTTATTATTACACATTTTAAAACTACGAACGCAACTAATTATTACGATGTCATACAAATGAATCAACGAGTCGTTGGACGAATTTCTTTTGATGGTAAGTTCAGGTTAGAATTCAAAGCGGTTTTTTTAAATTGGCATAATTTATGCTTTTCGGAATGTTTATTAATTAACGAACAGTGTAAGAAAATGAACAATAATAATAGGCTTTGTTGTTCCAGTGCCATGAAAGAAAATCGTGCAAGTTCAAGAAGGAGAACATTCATACGAACGAAGGATGAGGGATAACCAAATGGAAAATGCTTTTGAACAGCACAAATGCCATCTTCCCGAAGGTAACTGCTTTTATGAATTTTGCAACAATCTTTTGAGGTTACGCACAGTTTAGTTTACATTAAATCTTAACTTTTTTACAAGGAAAACTTGCATCTCAATTTTTGGGATTTTTATTTCTCTTTTTTAGAACTTGAACTGAAAACTATAAACTCTGCGAAATTGTTACCAACTTTTGATTATTTATTTATTCTAGATTTCATTATTACACGGATAGAATGGTGCGTATGGTTAAAAGTGCGGTGTAAAAAAAGTGATTGATTACCGACAGGAAGAAATGTCTATCAATTTGAAAACTACAGGTTAGTTACATTCGAATAATAATTGTACGTAAATGTTTATTTTGTTTGTTATTCTTGCATTCAAGTGTAACAATTTGTAAATAAGAGGAAAGTTGACTTTTGATTTTAGTTAAAATTAATGTCAATACAGTAGAACCTCCATTATCGGGGTCCCTTGGGACCACAACTTTTACGGATAATCCAATAATTGCAAATAGGCAGATTGATTTAAAAAATTATTCATTGAACTTGATAACAAATTTAAATTGTAACTACCTTTGTATTAACTTTTTTTTTATATTATCCTGTAAGTTTTTAAAGTAGTCTGACTCATTTTGCTCCATAGACATCATTCTTTGCAATTTTTAGACGATAATCGTTGCAATAAATATTAGCTCCGGCGACAGCAGTTTGAATAGATATCAGTTTTATTTATATCCTTGCCGTTCGTCTCACTGGGGTTTTCAAAACATGATTAATGGCAAATAACAATTTATCAAAATAAAGTACAGACAATCTGCTGCACATATAAACCACACCCAGATAATCCAAGTTCTATTGTATAACTCTTTTCTTAATGAAACATTGATTAAGTAAGTTCCGTAATAAATCTGAGTCAAAATTTTAGAAATCAAAAGCGTTTTCGACTGCTAGATAGTCATCAACATGCGCTTTTATCGCTTGGGCGTGTTGCATTTCTAATACAATTAAAATTGAAGGTTTTTACGGATTTGACGGGAACAATATCTATATGATCGTGAATATTTATTTGATTAGTTTATCTCTACTATTTGATTTCAAGTTTGGAAATAGACCTGATTGTCAAGTGTAGTATCCTAATCTGTATCCCTAGGGGTTAATCACAGAAGAAGTCTGGTGTACAAATTTCGTGGCATTATGTGGAAGTCTTTATATTATTTTGGTAGTCTGGTGTACATGAATTTCGCTTGTGATTATCCCTTCGCTGTATCCACTAAGTGCTATAGGCTTTATGTGGCAATGTTATTCAAAGATCAGCATTACAATAAAGAAGGAATTTTTAAATAAATCTATGTAAAGATGCAGTCAAATTAGAACTTGTTTCAAATCCACTTTTACATTATGATTTTATAATAAAATTTTTATTAATAGCCCTGTTTTATCTTATTATTTAGAAAACGTTTGTCAAAATTAAATTTTCCTCTTGATTTTTTTACCTTCTGTTCTAAGTTAAGTTAAAAAATTGGCTGGACACTTTGGGTGTTCCATTTTATTTACAATAAATTTGTAATAACAGTTTTGCATTGATCCTTATTAAAATATACTTGTTAAGATCATGGTGTATTTTATGCTGCGACTGTCCATGGCAGCCCTTTTAATGTTCCAATTTGTGTGTTTGTTTTCATTGCCATGATTACGTCTCATGCTTTTTACGAGTCAGAATTTAATTACTGTTTTTGTCAAAATACATGTTTTTTACAATTGCTAATCTTTTATTCCATGAATAAAAACAATACAGTCCACTCGCTTTACAACTTTTTGTCTACCAATTAGAAGTTAACATCCAGCCAAGTAAAAGAGCTCATAAGGTTCTTTGTAACGAATTTCATTGGATCTACAAAAACACGTTTCCACCGAGCAAACATTTTGTGGTCCTTGCATTGGCTATACAAAGAACACGATTTCAACCGAGCAAACATTTTGGTCCTTCGAACCTAGATGTATTTCGTCTTCATAAGACACCTTACAAGATTAATTGGTATCCAAAAAAGGATAAACAGCACTCATCGCGCAGCTAAGTAAATTTTATTGCAATTATCTAAATCGCTAAAATTGTAGATAAAATTACGAGACAATTTTCCCGAAAAAATTGTCAACAATACATTTGAGCTGCGTCATCTACTTAAGGTTACGCCAACCGCACGGAATTTCTCTGGAACTACAGGGCTACAACGCCATCCCGAAGAAATATCCAACTAATTAAATTCACGCCAACATCACGGAATTTCTCTGGAACTACAGTGCTACAACGCCATCCCGAAGAAATATCTAACAAGTTGGTAACAAATTCAATCCTACTTATTTTATGTGTTTTGCTTGTGTAACAAAGTACAGGGCAATACATAGGATAAAATTGCATTCACTTCTCACTTGCCATTTATTTATTCAGATTTAATTCATTTATTTATAATGGAAGCTTTACGATATGAAAGAACTGCGTTAAAAAGTCAATTAACAAGGTTTAAAACATTCATTCAAAAGGTTACGAACCAAAGCGTAACCAATGAGGTTATTTGCGAGCTAAAGATAAGGCTTGACCTAATGTCAAACCTGTTGTCAAAATTTGAAAAGCTACATAATCAAATTAGTATTTCATGTCTAGAAAATGATAATTATGATCAAAACAAAGAAGATGAATCTTTGGCAAATTTTGAAAATGTTTATTTTGAGCAAAGAAGCATTGCAGAAACCTTAATAAACAATTTTACGCAAAAATCTGCAATAGATTCAAATAATCCATCTAGACCAGTATTCCTGCTGAAAGTGTAAATTCAATTGAAAGTCTTAATTCAAGCAATCGTTCAAAACGCAATTCCGCCTCAAGAATTCATGATGGTAATGATAACGCAAGACATTACATCAATTTACCGAAAATAAATTTAATAAAGTTTAACGGTGATATTAAATTTTGGTTAGAATTCAAATCAATCTTTCAAAGTTTAATACATGATAATGATAATTTAACCAAAATCCAAAAGCTTCACTATCTAAAATCAACCTTAACTGATGACGCTAAGTCAGTTATAGGTTCTCTAGAATTCACAGCCAACAGTTACGATGTGGCGTGGAAAACGCTTAATACAAGGTTTGATCAACCTAAATTAATTATTAAAAATCATTTAAATGCCATTTTGGAGCTTGAAACTCAAACAAAGGAATCAGCTCAAGGCTTAAGAAAAATAAACGACTCCTTATGTATGCACATCTCTGCTGCTAAATCCCTAGCAAAGACAGAGGCGCTTTTTGAAACTCTCTTAGTTATGTTGGTCTCAAACAAATTAGATTCCATAACGCGACGTGAATGGGAATTAACATTCAACAAAACTATTTCCACTTTACCCTCTTTAGAGGAATTCGGTACGTTCCTCACATCACATGCCAATTTATTAGAAAATATCGAAAAGGGGCACACACGGGAAGTAAAGGCAAATTATGTTGATAGAAGCAAATTTAAAACTAAATCATTCTTAGTAAACAATCCGTCATGTTCATTATGCAATAAAAGTCATTACCTAGGTCAATGTTCAGAGTTCTTAAAACTAAATGCAAGAGAGAGAGCAAATAAAGTTCAACAACTTAAGTTATGTTTTAATTGTTTGTCTAAAAGTCATTTAAAAAATCAATGTCAATCAAAATATTCTTGTAAAACGTGTAGGTCACGACATCATACTCTCCTCCACACTCCGTTACAAAGTTCGAATGTTTCTGTTCAACCGTTAGTAGCAATCTCTTCGGTTTCTCCCGAACCTGAACCCATTCAAACTATCTCTGCTTTCTGCACAACAGCCTCACAAGTTTTACTGCCAACTGCTTCCGCAAAGATTCTTGACGCATTTGGAAAATTCCAATCCGTCAGAATATTACTCGATTCTGGTTCACAATCGAATTTCATTCGCACCGACGTGTGCCAAAGGTTAAACTTGCCTACTCAAAGTGCAAGCATTACAGTTGCAGGTTTGAGCAATTCAAACACTCATCATGTAAAATCAAGATGTGACTTTGAGCTAAAAGCACATCACGGTAATTTCAGAATCAAGCTTTCTTGTTTAATCATTGATGAAATTACAGGAAGTGTCCCGAGTTTCAATCTGAATCGAGACAGCTTCCAACTTCCAAGCAACATTCGCTTATCAGATTCCTGTTTTGATAAACCTGGAAAAATTGATATTTTAATAGGTTCTCCTATCTTTTTCGAGCTTCTGTGTATTGGGCAAATTAGGCTAGGTCCCGAACTTCCCATACTTCAGAAAACCCAGCTAGGTTGGATTATTTCTGGTCCTACTAGCGCCAATTTATTCACACAAGTGCAATGCCACTTCAATAGATCAAACGATCTTCAAGATCAGATAACTCGATTTTGGGAAATCGACAGTTATCCCACAGAAAAGGTCTTCTCATCTGAAGAAAACCAATGTGAGTCGCATTTCATGCAAACCACAAAACGAAGCGCTACAGGGCGTTTTATAGTTTCAATTCCTTTAAAGGAAACCCCCCTTCTTTTAGGTGATTCCTTTCTGACAGCGAAGAGAAGATTTCTCTCTCTGGAACGGCAATTAGAAGCCAATCCCAAACTTCAGGAAAGCTACTGTGCTTTCATGAAAGAATACATAGAGTTGGGTCACATGTCGATATCAGATCCCAAAGTTAAGCTGGTTTATTATCTTCCACACCACGGGGTCCATAAATCCGACAGCTTAACTACAAAACTTCGTGTCGTTTTTAATGGTTCCTCTGCAACCACAACAGGTCATTCGTTGAATAGTATCCAAATGGTTGGTCCCACTATTCAACAAGATTTATTCTCAATTTTAATTCGTTTCCGGAAATATCCTTACGCTTTCGCTGCGGACATCGAGAAGATGTACCGACAAGTGGAAATAGAGCCTAGTCAAAGGCCACTCCAACGAATACTGTGGTGGTCTTCAATCGCAAGCCCCATAGAACATTATGACCTAAATACCGTGACTTATGGAACCGCCTCCTCATCTTATCTTGCCATCCGATCCTTAACACAATTAGGTATCGAATGCGAAAGCTCGCTACCAGAAATTTCTAAAATTATAAAGCGAGACTTCTATGTTGATGACCTACTTTCTGGTGCTTCCAGCGTAGAAACCGCACGTGAAATATGTTCGCAAATTTCAATAGTTCTAAGTGCAGGTTGTTTCAAACTTAGAAAGTGGATTTCAAACAATCCCGACGTACTAGCTAGCATCCCTCATGCTGATCTACACCCCGGTATTCTACAATTTGGAGACCGTGAACAATCACATACTCTCGGCCTCACATGGTTATTCCGAACAGACCATTTCAAGTTTTCAATCTCACATCAATCTTCTTCAAAAATTACTAAAAGGCAAATGCTTTCTGAGATTTCTCAAATCTTTGATCCATTAGGGTTAATTACCCCTTGCACGTTTGTGGCCAAGATTTTCATGCAAAGGCTTTGGCTTGAAAAGCTTGATTGGGACGAGCAAGTTCCAATCGATATGGAAAAACGATGGCTTTCTTACAAATCTGAATTGTCAGGTCTTAATGACCTTAAAATACCAAGACACGTCACATGTGTCGATCCAATATCCATCCAAATTCATGGATTTTGCGACGCATCGATGGAAGGTTACGGAGCCTGTATATATTTGCGTTCAAAAAATGTCCATAATCAAATTTACCAAAAATTATTATGTTCAAAGTCAAGGGTTGCACCCTTAAAACCGATTACTATCCCCAAACTTGAGCTTTGTGGAGCATTACTGTTAAGTAAATTACTAAAAACTGTTTTAAAAGCTGTAGATTTACAACCTACTTCTTGTTTTCTTTGGTCCGATTCAACCATCGTACTAGGATGGTTAAAGACAACCCCAAACCTTCTTAAAACTTTCGTTTGCAACAGGGTTGCTGACATTCAGAATGTCACTGCTAACGCGGTTTGGCGGCATGTGCCTACGAAATCCAATCCCGCCGATCTTTTATCGCGAGGAGCAATTCCTCAATTTTTAAATGAATCCACATTATGGTGGGACGGCCCCCCTTGGCTACAGGAAGACGAAACTTCTTGGCCAAATCTTGCGCTTGGTAACGCTGCACTTCCTGAATTCAAAAGGGAAGTCAAGGTTCTCGTTTCTTCTAAACAAGAATCATTTCCTTTCAACAAGTATTCTAATTTAACTCGCCTTGAGCGAATATTTGCATTTTGTTTGCGGTTTAAAAACAATTGCTCTGTCTCTAAAACCACAGACAACGGTACTAACTTCGTAGGCGCGAATAACGATTTGCTTGAATTAGGAAAATTTCTTAAGCAACAAGAATCTTCAATTCCAGAAATTGTTGCTTGCGAAGGAATTCACTGGCATTTCACACCAGCTCATAGCCCTCACTATGAAGGCTTATGGGAAGCAGGTCTTAAATCCTGTAAATATCACTTAAAACGAGTAATAGGTGAGCATATTTTGGTCTATGAAGAACTCTGTACTTTGCTATATCAGGTAGAATCCATTCTGAACTCCAGACCTCTTGCTCCCTTATCAACCGATCCCAACGATCTGCAACCGTTGACACCCGGTCATTTCTTGGTTGGGCGACCACTTACTTCACTTCCAGATTCAGATGTTACATCTATATCTGAAAATAGACTGGATGCTTTCCAAAAAATTCAAGGATTTGTACAGCATCTTTGGCGAAGGTGGAGTAAAGAATATGTTTCTGAACTTCAGCAAAGAGTGAAGTGGAAACTGCACCAATCAGAGCTTTCGTCTGGCACTCTCGTCCTAATAAAGGAAAATAACCTTCCACCTTTAAAATGGAAAATGGGTAGAGTTATCTCCGTGCATCCCGGTTCCGATGGTATAAATCGCGTCGCGACCATTCGGACTTCTAATGGACATGTGAAAAGAGCATTTTCTAAAATTTGCCCTCTACCAAGTTCGGTAAACAAGTGCATCGATTGACGATTAATGTCTTGCTTTCGATCGCGAGTGTTTATTACCTAAAAAACTAATATTGACATTATTTATTTTGTTTATACGTAAACTTTATGTCCTTTATGTGTAATGTTAATATTTAAGTAACTGTTCAATGTTATTATTTTCGTTTTCTTTATTGAAATCCCTTCAGCATTTCAACCCGGGCGATATGTTAAGATCATGGTGTATTTTATGCTGCGACTGTCCATGGCAGCCCTTTTAATGTTCCAATTTGTGTGTTTGTTTTCATTGCCATGATTACGTCTCATGCTTTTTACGAGTCAGAATTTAATTACTGTTTTTGTCAAAATACATGTTTTTTACAATTGCTAATCTTTTATTCCATGAATAAAAACAATACAGTCCACTCGCTTTACAACTTTTTGTCTACCAATTAGAAGTTAACATCCAGCCAAGTAAAAGAGCTCATAAGGTTCTTTGTAACGAATTTCATTGGATCTACAAAAACACGTTTCCACCGAGCAAACATTTTGTGGTCCTTGCATTGGCTATACAAAGAACACGATTTCAACCGAGCAAACAATACTACTCGTGTAGGCATTACCAAAAGGAGCTTATTTAATAAAAAAGACTTCTATTTTGAATTCTTTAAATTTTTAAATTTGTTTTTCGTTTAAATAATTTAATATTCGTTATAATTTTTTTATTATTTAATTTTTTATTTAAATCCTTTTATAAGAGAGTCAACTGTGGTCAAGTCGTGTGGATGGCCAAATCGCATTTTTTTTAAATGCAATTACGATGTGCTTTAAATATTTGGCTAAACTTAAGTAATTTCTGCTGGTTATCTTAATGTTTTTTTATGTAAAAAAATTATATCAACTTTCTATATCAACGTTGAATTTGAAAACAAATTTCAAGCAGAGATCAAAATTACAACCAGTTAAAATGTAAACAAATTAAATAATACATAAAGTATTATAATAAAATACTTTATGTATTATTTAATTTGTTTAAAAAAATTATAGTTTCAAGATGGAAAGTTGCATGTTTTGTTAGAATTTTCTGCTTATCCGCACCCCTAATGAGAGGGTGCCTAACGAAAAGCAAAAAGATTCCTCCACGTGAAGAAGGATTCCTCACTTTTCAAACGTGGGTACCCTAGATGTTCCTGTAAGCTAGCTCTTTGATGTACTCGTCGGTATGCGAGGGCCGCAAGTCCAGGTCACAAGCTTATCCTGCAAGGCTATAAAGTAGTCCCCTCTCTCGAGGAAATAAAAGACGGTGTTGGATTTACTATGTTTAATATAACGTTTACTAAACAAAACAATACAAGACAGGTGACAAACAATGGCGTCGTGAACAATAATTCCCGGCTTCTGAAGGAAGCCGGCCAAGTTGATCCTCGGCGTGAAACAGTCGTCTCCCCGAGAATACCTCGTGAACGAGTATTTTACAAACTGTGTGCGTAACAAACTTGCACAACTATTACGTTACTAAATATTCGCAAATAATTAAATGGCAATCCCACCCAAAAGAATACAAAATTTGTCTCACCTAGACGTCCGGTGAGTTACACAATATTGGAGACAGCAACTGCAACCTTCAGGCGGACTGCCTACGAATTCGATCTTGGACTCCTTCACTCAACTTCCCCAGGAAGTACGACTGCACACCTCTCGGTTGACGATGCCTCAGCGACCCCAATCTGGCGCAGGAACACTGGACTAGACTGGTATTCCAACAGAATTACAACGCTTCCGATGGTTTCTCGTCGACGGAAAATTCTAACGTCGTGGTTCAACAACAACCATAAATCGGACAGCACAAAAACGGACGGACTTGACGACGTAAAATGACTCTCGGAATGATAGAATGATTAAAGCTGGCTGATAGTAAAAGCGGTCGGTGACCCTCAGAGTGTTGACATAAAATACTTCAATCAATATCCCATAGAGGGCGTCTGACGTCGCGCGCGCAACAAGCTATAATCAGCGAGCAGATATAAGATGGCGATCCCCGGACACGAGGGAGATAAAGAAAAAATGTGCACCCACTTCTGTAAACGCAGAGAACAGGCTTAATCCTACCTCCAACGCACCGGCGAATCTTTAGTACAAAGATGGTATAATATTCTAATGCCTAAGGCAATTAAATTATTCACTATAAGCACGCGCGACTAGACGACACTCTCACACGGTTTCCAAACCAAAAGTGATCTTCCGCGCCGCATCCTGCGGCAAGCATACGAACTCCCCAAGGAAGTGTCTCCACTCCCATCTAAATTATTTCAAATACAAATGGAAGTGGTCGATGTGAAAAATAATTTGTTAAGGTTGATACGTGACGATCTCATAGCCAAAAAATCGTCACAGTTTGTATTTATAAAGATTTTATTTTTAATTTTTTCTTTCAAAATTTCAACTTGTGATGAAGAATTGGGCAAAAAGCTCGAAAGTACGAAAAGTTACCTAATGAAAATCGCAGAAGATCCTATTTTAGATATTTTTTTTAGCAATTTTCTTACACCATTTCTATATCGTACAGAGTGAAAGAAATTAAATTCACACTTTAAGTATAAATTTCATGTAAAGTAAATAATTTGGGAACTTTTTTATAAATAAAAATTATTAGTTCAAACAAAATAAATTTTCTAAATTACCTATAGGTAATATATAATGAAATTATTGCATATTTATTAGTACTCGTACTTAACAGTGCAAGGGCAAAGAAAATACTCGAAAGATTTGTCGAGTACATGTTTTAGTAAGGAGATTGCATAAGCGTAGTACAGCGCAGCAAAAATCGTACTAAGGGGCTGAAACCCTTTAAAAATTGGGGAAAACACTGGTGTAGGATTTTAGGGAGTTCATTACAACATTCCAATATATTTACATGTCTATTAAATTTCAGCTTGCCCTAATTTTTTTCCTATTAAAAATGTTACTTGCCTAGACTAAAAGTGAACTTAGAAAGGTTTAAAATGAAAACAAAGTTTGATAAAGCGTTTGTTAACTTATGTATTACCATCAGTGGAGCATAAGTTGGAGCCAGATTAATTGACAATATTCTTGAAGAGATTCTAATTAATTTTTTGTTTCAGTATTTTGCTTAAAATCATCCAAGTTCCAAAACTCGGTGACAATTATCAGATTGGTTTTAAATTTTCATCATAATATGAAGAACAATAGATGGATGAAATAATAAAAGGTTTGTTACATTACAAATAATATAATTAATTAGTCAATTTTGCATGCATTTAAAATTTGCATAATTTGAATGGCAAAGCATCAAATGCTCTACAGCAATCTATAATAAGGAAAATAATTACAGAAACCTGGGTCATAAATTCTTTGCGGTTTGGTGAAAGGAAGTTAGGTCACAAATTTGCGATTTTGAGTTATTGGTACCATAATGTTGTAAATTTTGCGCTCTTTCGATTGGTATAAAGATAATAAGTCAATTCTTTAACATGAGAGTAAAAAAGATGCAAATACTATGAAGTTATGTTTATTTTGTCAGTGAAAAGAACCAAATGAAGTTAACTCAACTTAACTTTGTTATACCGTACACTGTAAATCTGAATTTTTGGTCTTAAATAGTTAAGTCGAGTTACATTTTTTCAGTCAACTGCCATGTAGTTTGGTATAAAGAGTTTAAGTCAAACTATTTATTTCGTTTTAAAAAACATTTTTTATAAAGAATGTAGTTATCAGTTAACAAGACATGCGATGAAAAATTAAGGAAAGTATTGAATCACATAAATTCATTTCCTGCATACGAAAGTCACTACACACGCAAAACAAATGACAAAAAATATTTTCCTGGACATTTAAATTTACGAATTTTGTAGAATTTGTATAAAGAAGCAGAAGAAGACCCCGTCTCAAGAACCATTTATGAAAGAGAATTTCGGAATGCAAATCTAAAATTTAAGAAACCATCGATCGACACATGCCATAAATGTGATACGTTTTACACATGGAAATTAAAGTAGCGGAACAAAACAAAAATCATGAAGAAAAACAAGAAGCTGAAACGCGGCTTCAATGCCACCAAGAAAAAGCAGATTTGGCTTATTTACAACCATGTTTGCCCACACCACTTCTTGTTTCATAAGTGGCATTCTATAAAAGGCAACTATGGACATTCAATTTGACTGTACACGACAATAGTACTGGAGCATCTAAAAATTTCATGTGGCACGAAGCATTAGCTGGACGTGGAGCTAATGAAATTGGTTCTTGCGTCTATAATCATATAAAAAATAATTTGCCTTCTGCAATAAAAGAAATTACGTTTTATTCAGATACTTGCCAGGGGAAAAACAAGAACTGCCATATCTGTGCCATGTTTTTGGCATTTATGGCAGAATCAAAACGCATTACAACGATCAACCATAAATTTTTGGAACCTGGGCACACGCATATGGAATGTGATGTGGATCATTCATTAATTGAAAAACAGAAAAAAAAACACCTCTATTTTCCATCCACATGACCTGGTATCAGTTAGTTCGAACCACTGGAACCAAAATTAAGTTCGAAGTCAATGAGATGAACCAAGACAATTTTTTTAATTTTGCCCATGTTTTAAGCAATACTTTAGTATTTCGGAATAAAACTGAAGCAGGTGAGCTGTTTAAACTACAAGAAGTGCGTTGGTTCCAATATAGGACCAACGAAATTGGATCTGTTTATTATAAAACAGATTTAAAGCCTGAATCAGAATTAAAAAGCATTAGTTTTTTCCGTAGGAAAAAATCGCACAACAATAAAACTTGAAAAACGCTACCGCTCTCCAGTTGTGATATCTGATGAAAACAAGAAAGATCTTATGGACCTTCTGCACTTGATACCACCGGTCTTTCACCCTTTTTACAAAAATTTAACTACGGCCGATATCCCAGAAAATGATCCGGATTTGCAAGAATTCGAAGAGGATTAATATTTTAAATTATTTTTTGTTTAGCCTTTACGAAATTAGAATAAATTTATTTGACTTAATATAATATTATCTATAAAAATTTGTGATTTATTTTCAATTCTGAAACCATAACTTGACTTAACTTTATAGTATCTACCAATGAATTTATTTGTAACTGCGTATCCTAAAAAGTTAAGTCATAAAAAAACCACTAAGGGCCTTATATTTTTAGCCGGGCAAAAAGAGATAAATACAGCTTAGTTAGATAGCGCAGTACCCAATACAAACTTTTTTTTTTTAAAGAAAATTGTGGATATAAATCAATCAAGACGTTATTTGCTTCTCCTGTAAAGTTGACTTTTTTGACTTAACTTCCTTTCACCAAACCGCAAAGAATTGTTACTGGTAATTTGTTGATGTTGTTTATAACATGGGTAACTCTTATTTTTTAAAAGCAGTTATTAAATTTTTTCATTTTAACAGTAAAATAACATGTTGCATTGAAAAATACTATTAAAATGTCATCTAGCAAAACAAATTAGAAATTTGTAAGAACTTTGTAAGAATATTTAGGTCGCATTTAGTTCTCCAAAAAAAAATTTCAAGGAGACGTTTTTTATACCTATTTTACTCCACTAAAATGACTGCCTAATACCATCAAAATATTTATAAAAACAATCTGACTAACCCGCTCGTCAAAATATTTGGCCAATTCTAGACCACTTTTATAAACAGACTACAGAATGAAATCTCTTAAAAAATTTTTTTTATTTGCAGAAAATAATACAGAAGATGAAGGTGCTCCAGTAAAGAGCAGCTAGCTTAGTTCAATCCACCAATCACGACAGGTTAGAAGAAACGGATAGCACCACTTTAGAAATTAAAGATGATAGTGTATCTACAGGACGTTCAGAAATAGATGAAAGCTAATTGAATAGGCTACTATTTATTTAAAATAAACTTAAAATGTAATTATTGCAAAACTTCAGAGGCAGTTAAGTTATATAGTCTTGAATTATTCTATTTAAATGCACAACATTTTTTTAAGTAGAGAAATGCAACAATTTTACATTTTTAGTTCCTCAATAATTTTAAGTATTTTGATTATATCGAAAGGGCATATTGCAATTCATTCATTTAGATTTTACATTTTAACAGAAATATTTTCAAAACGCTCATTTTAATCGATTGAAAATCAACGACTTCAACAAAAACTAGCATCTACCAGTGATTTCCAAACATTTTTGAATGTTTCCTCATAATATTTACTCCATCATACAAAAATTAGTTCAAAATTTTTTGAATTAATTCTTTGTTTACCAAGGGCAATTTAAAATATTATACTTTGTTAAAATCTTTGGGACCAAATTAATTTTTTACTTACTTAGATTAACAGCCCACACTAAACATAAGAATGTTTATTGCAAACGGACGTGGATCTGTTTGTTCCATGAATTTCCCCTACCTATGCATTTTTTGTTTAGGCTCTTCTACTTAAGTCGAAGGCCACTTGCAATGTAAATGTATTCTTGTAGTTTTATTAACAAGAATGATGTCAAGTATTGTTTTTTGTTTATGTCTGTTATGTTTGATGAGATGTATGTTTTATTTATTGAAATTTGTGTGCTTGTCTTTTATAAAGATAGATTTTAAGAATATATTATTATAGCACAAGTTTGTACCAAGAATTCATTTGGTGGTTGAATTTATGCCAAAATTTCTATTACTTAAATTTGAGTCAAAACAAAGTTACTCTATTATAGTTTATTTTTCTTTACGTGTTCTAAATAATTATTATCTGTACCTTTCTCATTTAGTTGTATACCTCATTGTGATTTTAACGACAAAATCTATTGGTTTTTATTGTAATAAATTCAAATTGTCTTAAAAAGTTTTTTATTCTGTTGTGCCCAGCAGAGGTCCACCACTATAAAACCTATTTTTTGGAAGCGGATATAAAACTTTAGATTTTTTACCGATATAAATAATATAAACAATTTTAAAAATTTTAATTCAAAGCAAAAACTTATGAAAACAACACGTGGTATAAATAATGGAACAGGATCTCGGGTATGCGGAACGATAAATAAAACAATGTTGTTTAAGTCGACGTTTCGGGACTATATTGTACCCATCCTCAGGACTACAAAAAACAACAACACAGGGTAAAATCACGCAACATATTTGAGGGTGTTTGACCTACCTCAAAAATTAGGTGGACTGGTTGTAATACATACATTGAAGCAAAAAACGTCGCAGCAAGCCAAAACACATCGGTTGAGTCAAATTAAAACCTCGTCCGTCCACCCCCGTTGGTCTGATGTCTGGTGATAATACTATGGTTGAAGTTAAGTACAACAAAATCACCTTTCACCCGTACTTGGCTGATAAGATACGTAGATTGTTTAATGAACTCTCCAACCGTGATACCTTCAAGATTGCCTTCCACAATCCATTCAACCTGGGCAGGATCCTGTTTTCCTCTACTAAGGACAAAATTCCGTTGCTCGACAGAAGCAGCGTAGTTTACAAGGTTGAATGCCAATGTGGCGAATTTTACATAGGGCAAACGAAACAACTACTATCCAAACGCCTCTCACAACATCGGAATGACATCAAAAGCGGATCCTCTAAGACGGGTTTATCTGAACATGTGATCCAAAATCAACACGAGTTCAGAACGGATGCAGTTACCATACTAAACAATGAAAAGAATTACAATAAACGAGTCTTCAAAGAGGCGGCATATATTTCCATAATTGACAACAACATTAACAAACAAACTGATTTTGTCAGCATTGATGCGGGATATAAGGGCTTATTGCGGCGTCATCTTACGATGATGGGTGATCCTACCTGACACTCGAATATTTTACCTGTGTTTTAGTGCGTTGGTTGGACGACGTGTCGATCGTGTTCCTACAGACCTTTTTGATGTGTGCGTGTGTTCGTTTTTGTGTGCGCTTTACGGGCTGTTTAGTGTCTTCAAATTTTTCGTGTTTTGGTTGTTTGTTTACATCTACTACATTGAATGAAGCTATGTTTTCCAATACCAACCCACCTTATTAGTTGGAGTTTTCGTTGCGGCGGCAAAACTTTTTAAATTTTTCCTAATTACCTATTGGTTAGTTATTTATTTTGGTTGCGGTGGATCGACATAAGCATTCTTTTTGGATATCTTGCACCACACCTGACCATTTTTTATATGTATGCCATGAGTTTTGACAACATCTGACATCTTGACAGCTTGATTTTATATTTTTCTTTTTATTTGTTAAATGTGTTTTACGCAGGCCCGTAGCCAGGATTTAATTTGGGGGGGGGGGGGGGCACTTGTAAAGGGGGTTCCCCTTTTTATTACAATTTTTTTAAAGTTTTATTTATTTATATATTAAACTACTTTATTACAAATATTTTAAAAGTAAAATTTTCGGGCGTTCCCCTTCCGGGAATTTTTATTACAAACAAATTTTTTCAATATTTTATTTTTTTAATTTATTTTTATTTAAAACAAACGTTATAGTCTAGGCAAGGATGGTTTTTAGTTTGCAAAAAATCCGGGCAAGCTGAATTTTGGCAGAGATGTACATTGGAGTGTTCTAATGAACCCCCCCCCCCAAAAGTCTCATAAAATCCCACGCCGGCGTCCCCCACAATCGGGGGTTTTAGCTCCCCCAACGCGATTTTTTGCCGATAACTCGCTTATTTATGCTTGAATTAAAAATTATGATCAGACCATAATTGAAGAGCATAAAATTCTCTATCAAATACACTAGACCCTCCATGTACGCGCGGGTTCCGTTCGCCACAAACCTCGCGTACATGGAATTCGCGTAAATGGAACCAAAGAAGCAATATAAAAAAGGGAGTTAGGTTCCAAAATTTATTCAAGACTAAAAACAAAAGTTTATAACTAAGGTTTATTTACGAAATAGGTAAAATATAATGCATACAAAAACTAAAATATACCTAATTGATAAAAAAATTAAATATAATGCATAAAAAAACTATAAATCGTTGACACCGTATTTGTATCATTCAAGTGCTACGTTTCAGCGCCTGTGAACGGAGTAGAAATTACTTTGTATATAGTACATAGTACATACATCTCTATTTATTATGTTTGACCGATCGGAACCAAATTTGGCATTGATTTTGAGTAGCCTGCCTTCCTTTAAGGAATCTCGATAATCCATTCATGCGCGTCCCTATGGGACGCGCATGAATGGATTATCGAGATTCCTTAAAGGAAGGCAGGCTACTCAAAATCAACTTAAAAAACAATAATGAATGCTGTCAAGCTGTCAACCGATCGACAATGCAAATACGCGTGCACGTGCTTTACGTTTCTATTTGACCAATCTTAACCAAATTTGGTGTAGAAGTTATTTACAACGGTACGAAAAACATAGGCTACTTTAGAACCTTGGAGTGAGGCCGAAGGAATGAATTACGCCAAATAAATTTAGAAAAAAACTTTTTCCAAAGTATACCTATTTTATTTTCGAAATTCAAATGTTTTACTTTCAAAATTTTTTATTCTTTTGAACATTTCGGGGGGGGGCACGTGCCCCCAGGTGCCCCCTCGTGACTACGGGCCTGGTTTTACGGTTTTAATGTGTTACTTGTATTTTTATATCATTTTATTTTTTGACAAATCCGCCGTTTACACGGATCTCACGTTCCTTTTATATAACATTTTTTTAATTTGACTCAACCGATGTGTTTTGGCTTGCTGCGACGTTTTTTGCTTCAATGTATGTATTACAACCAGTCCACCTAGTTTTTGAGGTAGGTCAAACACCCTCAAATATGTTGCGTGATTTTACCCTGTGTTCTTGTTTTTTGTAGTCCTGAGGATGGGTACAATATAGTCCCGAAACGTCGACTTAAACAACATTGTTTTATTTATCGTTCCGCATACCCGAGATCCTGTTCCATTACATATATTTCGGACGAGATCGTTTTCTACATTACAACGTGGTATAAAACTCGATTCTAGTTATTGTAGAATTTAAATTCAAATTACCACGGACATTAGTGGTAACCAACAAGTACGATAGAGGGAGCAGTCTAGTGACTTTCTTTGTAAAATTATGTTGGTGTACATCATGGATGGTGTTTGTGATTTGTATAATGGCGTGTAATTACGATGTTAAAATTTTGTCGAGGATAAATGTCGACCATCTCATTTTTGTAACGGTGTGTGTCGTCGCGTTTTAAATAAAAGTTTGTAAATACTTGTGGTTTAAAAATAACGTGAGTTATCTTACATTGTTATCTACTATTCAAATGTAATAATTTTTTGTTTTAGTTTATAAAATCTATGTGAATAATGGAGGAAAACGTGTTCTACTTTCATATGGGCCAACATCGGCTAAGTATTTTTAGAATAAAGAAAACAACTTCATAGTAGGTGTTAAATTTTTCTACTAAAATGTTATCGTTTGTACAGTGGTTCACAAAATTATTTATGCACCGTAAGAAACGTACAAAATATGTCGCGTTAATAAAACTGCAATATATTTTATTATATTGTAAACTTATTAATTGCATCGTCTAGATTTAAAACGCGACAAATCCAATTTTATGTGTTCCAAGTACATTGCAGTCCCCCCGATGCTTTGTTTACCACAAACGTAGTAGTGATACGTAGATGGCATCTGAGATCGTTGCTTTTTAAATATTGGAGTTGGCGGGTTTTGAAACTAACATAATGACATTTGAAACTTCATTTTTTGTCGTAGCCAATCTTTATAAGAAAAAAGAACTGCAAACTGAAAATTTTATTGAGAACGATTAAAAACAATGCAATATCAAGCTAACAACTAAACAATTACATCCGGTATGGTAGGCACTATTTCGTGTAACTCGGCGGGTTTTTTTCGGCAAAGGGGTCTTCACCTTCCTGTATTATTTCTGTATCTTATTTCTCAAGTAAATAGATTTGGCTTCTATTCACTTGCACTGGCGGTTTCATTAATACGAAGCAACTCTTCAACATGTTTATATGCAAGGTATACTAAGCTCGTGTAAACTAGACATAAAACACATGTAACCGACATACCTAGAAATACTAGTTTTATTAAAATACTATTAGTTTTGAATAAATGTGAAAATTGGATTTGTCGAGTTTTGAAATTCGACGATTCAATTAATACATTCAATAACAGAAAGAAAAAATACTAAAATTTTTTATTTATAAATGCAAAACAACCTACTTAATTATAGCAAATGTTTGTCACAAAATTATTTATACAGTACAAAAAAAGCTTATTAGGGTAAATGGGGGGAATTGGGTACTACTTAGATTTTAAAAAATGTGCTTTGTTGTAGGCTATCCCTAATTTAAATTCCATAATATTTTTATGCCTTCATTTGGAGGTCGTCAATTGTCATCTTTTCAGCTAGTTCTACACCTGCATCTTTTTTAACAACTGAAAAAAAAAATTTTGTCATACCCAATTACCGCCAAGGGTGAATCAAGAACTAGCTAAAAATACAGGGAAAATGGACGTTATTAAGAAAACCAAAATCAATCTTTTAACCCAAATTTCATTGACCCATCACTTTTTTGACCAAGATATTAAATGTTAAAGTCAGATTTTGTTGCTAAGAAATTTTTTTAGGCTTCCTACCTTCTACCTGTTTTGTAGGCCTATCTTTGTCTTGGGAATAATTTTGCTCAGACCTTCTTTTTTTAAATCTTTTTCCTTTATTTTTAATCTCTCTTGCTTCTTCTTTTCTTTGTCCTCTCTATCTTTCTCCAGTTCTAGAATTAGTTCTACTACATCTTCTTGACATCAATGTTTAGTGAAAATGGCCGAACTGGAGTAGAACTAGTTGGTGTAGGAGCAGCGGACCAAGTCTCAATAGGTATGACCAGTACTACAGGAGCCGGTGCCAAATTAGTGACAGGAACTGGAGCCGTCGTAGTCTCAAGCCGATTCTACTGTCTCAAGTGGCAACTTACTAAGTGCCATTTTCAAATCAAGAGGCCATACCCCACTTGATTTAAAACCAGCCTTTATGTTTTACTCTGTAAAGGCTGCTTGTAGTTTCGCCATCAAACTAGGAAACTCTTCTTTGCTAATAGATTTGAAGGAGGTTTGTGGTTTATGTTTTCTTTTCATCTTTACCCACTCTTTTTTGACCGGACCAAACACTCCGACATCCAGTGGTTCAATTTTGCCGGAAGAATGGGCAGGAAGGGTGACTATGCGGATATTGTTTTCGATGGCCAATTTACTTACTCAATATTGAATGTGGCTTTTACACATCATAAGTTTATCTTTCAGTTTTTCTTTTGTAATTTCTAGGCATTTTTCAAATGTTTCTCAGAACTGCACTTCAAATTCACTGGCAAAACCTACAAGTGCACCTACAAAGAAAACACATGAGAGAAACATTAACTTTTGAAACCAGAAATAATAAAACAGAATAAACAACAAAACAAATTTATGGTTGCCAACCTTCCCTTGTATAACACTCAATTTTCCAAATGCGGAAAATTGGGTGTTGGACTATAATTTTTCAAAATTCAAGTCAAGGGCCGCTCTTGCCAGCGGGGACCTCGCTGTCGCGTGCGACCCCTTTGCACGTGTGATTAAAAGTATCTCTTGTGTCTCTATTTGTTTAATACCATATATACTATTGTGTTAAAGTCATTGCCACCAAAGTTGACGTCTCGTCATAACAGAATATATGTCTGAACTAAGCTAATAATCCCTAGTCAAATGAAGTGTATTTTAAAATAAGATATACAGGGTGTCCCCGTGACCGTGGAGAACCTTTGAGGTGGTGATAAAGGACACTTTTCTAAGACAAATTTTCAAATAAAATTTTTGCCCAAGTCCAAACCCTTGGGGGGTACCTCCCTTTAAAGCAATTTTTTGAATTTCTGATTTCAAACGGTCATAGCTCCGATATTATTGATTTTTTAAGGTTAATGGATTAGAACTTTTTTAAAGATCATTCGCTTGTCTATAAATTAGGTTATAACCCCTTATCGTCTAGAATCAACGGATTTCGAGTTATAAATTAAATTAAGGGAAAACATGTTTAAAAAATTCAGGTTTTTTTTTAATTTTCTTGCGAACCCCGTATCTCTTAAACGAAACATCTAAGAGAAAAACTAACGGCTCAAACCGGATAGGGAATTTAACGGGCTACAACTTTCGTCAAATAAATTTTTTTGGGCAACCAACCGTTTTCACAGAAACTCTGAAAATAATGAACAAGGTGTAGGTAAAAAATATAAATTCACATAATTACTAAAAATCTCAATTTGATTTATAGCATTTGTTTTAATGTTAAAACATTGTTAAAACGTATTAAATAATACCGTGCAACACCTCTTGAGAAGATCACGCCTGTGTGCTGAAAATGAGGGAGGCCATTTTGAGCATTTATTAAATTAATTTTGTGAATTTATTTTGTTTACCTACTTACCTACACCTTGTTCATTATTTTCAGAGTTTCTGTGAAAACGGTTGGTTGCCCAAAAAAATGTATTTGACGAAAGTTGTAGCCCGTTAAATTCCCTATCCGGTTTGGGCCGTTAGTTTTTCTCTTAGACGTTTCGTTTAAGAGATACGGGGTTGGCAAGAAAATTTAAAAAAAAACCTGAATTTTTTAAACATTTTTTCCCTTAATTTAATTTATAACTCGAAATCCGTTGATTCTAGACGATAAGGGGTTATAACCTAATTTGTAGACAAGCGAATGATCTTTAAAAAAGTTCTAATCCATTAACCTTAAAAAATCAATAATATCGGAGCTATGGCCGTTTTACAATACACTTCATTTGACTAGGGATTATTAGCTTAGTTCAGACGATTATTCTGTTATGACGAGACGTCAACTTTGGTGGCAATGACTACGAAGTTACTTCATTTTGTTGTTTTTTATTTTTTTTTTCATAATTTTCTTTTTATATTAATAGGAAAGTATCATTTAATCATGAAAATTTATTAAAACTGTAGCGTGGTATTTTAACAAAATATTACAAGAATATCGTAAGTTTTCTGTAGTGTATAAATAATTTTGTGAGTCACTGTATATCTCGTAATACAACTATTCAAATTTTTAATGAAGGTAAAAATATTGTATTTCTGGTTACCAACATGAAATTTGGTAAACGTTTAAAACTCGTATTTAGATTTGTTATTTCACAAGACGGCAATACTTACTTCAACTTTTTCGGAGAACCGGCAACTATAACCAGAGTATATAAAGACAGTTGCTATCGGCGCTCAGTTTATAATGACTGGAATTTTTCTTATACGATCCTGGAAAAGTTAGGGAATTTTAAAACTCAAGTTGGATGGGTACCCTGTCTTAATATAAAATACAAATTAAAAGATTGCCCAAAAGGGCATTCGTTTCCTTGTTTTGGTCCTTCAAAGTCAAAAAGTTCGTGTATAGGCTTGTAGGAAAACGACTGTAACTTCATCCACAGTGGTCTAAATTTAAACATAAAAACTGTTCTGTAATGGTAAATGAACATTCTATTCAAATATTCAACCACATTTTATATTTTCAACTCATAACTGGATTAATTTTATAATATTAACTCTATTTTTAAAGGGGTCTTTTGGTTCAATTTTTTACAGTTTTTTGTGCAATTGTACTGAGAGCTAAATTTACTAAAATAGCCAATTTTCTTGGCTAGTTTATAAACTAACCAAATTTGTAGCTATTACAGTAGAAATTTCATTTTCTACTAAAATAGCAAAGCGATTAGCTAATTTATAAACTAGCCAAGTAAACAATTTAGTCATAACATATTCACATAGTAATATAACCTAATAACCGTTCAAACTAGAGCTAAGTTCAAGTTGCGCCATCACCGTTATATTTATTTAAAAAGGTCGGAATTGATTTTCAATGAATCGTAAAGATTTTCATTATAAATATTTATTATCTGAATATAAATTTACCACACCATCTCTAATTTTGATAAAAAGTTTAGCATAATATCACAATAGAGTTAAATAGTTCCTAGTAACATGTGCCCAAAAATGCTTCGTTTGCAAGATATAGGCATTCAAAAGTTTTTTTGTGGAACTAATAGTTCAAAATACACCTCAACAATGATACCAACGTTGGATACTAAAATATTATGTGCTAGGTAGTTAACCACAACAACCACAAATCAACATTGATCAACCCGTTTTACTTACCAGATAGTTTATTTGGCAAGTAACGTTATTTGTTGGGTAACTAACTGACACTTTTATTTAGACTTTGATAAACTGGCCCTTAGAGAAAACAGAAATAAACATAAAATGTAAAATATTTTACAAAAAATTAGAACATTTTTAAATACAAATAGAGGTAATTATATTTCCTTCAGCTTTATCATCTTTAATAATGTTTAAAGCTTCATGTAACGAAAATCCCCTAAAACAATTCGAATGATTAAATATTATTTATGGCGATATTTGTGCGTGATGACCTACATTTAGGTGACCTGAGTTTGAAACGTCGTTGAATTAAATTCAGAACTGTTATATTTATTATTTCGACGTTTAATGATAGTACAATAACCAAATTAAAACATTT
Organism: Podabrus alpinus; assembly: GCA_932274525.1. NCBI lineage: Eukaryota > Metazoa > Arthropoda > Insecta > Coleoptera > Cantharidae > Podabrus > Podabrus alpinus. Next base: position 12,790,151 of record OW026455.1, read on the forward strand.
TTACGACTATGGGGGAAAAATATTAATTGTACGCACCCTGGTGGCTGTAATATCAACTAAATATTTGACGTCTTAATTAATTAAAATTACTTTAAAAATCAATTCAAATACGTTAAATTTACTATTTTTTATTAAATTATTTATTTATTACTTAGTTGTAATGTATTATTATCGTTCAAAACCAAATCAAAGTATTTCTGAGCGAGGTCAAGCGAGGTTATATCATTAGCGTGCATCAGCGTGACGTCACGTTGATGTTGCTTACAGCGCACCATCGTTAATATTTCTCCCCTATAGAGAAAAGAATAAAATTTCTAACACTCACAAAATATCGAATTCACAATACAGGGTTGCCACAGTATCACGTTTTTCACCTTTTTCACTTTTTTGAAAACCACGCTTTTCTTCACTTTTTTTACGATTTCACCTATAAAAATAAAATTTTTTAATATATTAAATAAATAATTTATAATTTTTTCAAATTCAAATTTAAAAAAATTTTTGTTGGTACCTTTTCTGGATTTTTTTGTTGATATTAACAATAATATATGATGATAACCATAATAGCCAAGAATTGCACATTGTAGATTTTAAATAAATAATTTTCAATATTATTTTTTTAAATTCAAATTTTTAAAAATGGTTTTTGTTGGCACCTTTTCTGGATTTTTTTTTGTTGGTATTAACAATAATATTTGATGATAACCATAATAGCCAAGATGACCGACCACACGACCACTCATTGTAGATTTTAAATAATAAATAAAATATCAAGTTAAAATTGTTATGTATTAGAGAGGATTAAGATTCAACACGCAACGAGCACAGGACAGGGAGGTATCGGGAAAATGTCGCAAGACGTTCAAAACCGAATATACATACATACAATGTTAAGTTCCAACGATTAGAAACTTTTTTAATAAGAAAGCAAAAACTTCTGATTATTAAATTACTATGAACGTATTTGTTTTAATTTATGTTAATAAAATCAAAAACAATTTAAAAATTGTACACTTTTTGTTCAACGTACACTTTTTCACTTTTTTTTTAAATTAGTATATATTTTTTTCACTTTTTGAAAATTAATACACTTATTTCACTCACTTCTTGCTTAGATCTCTGTGGCAATCCTGCAATATCAGTGTCGCACAACTTTGCGCAATTGAAGAGGTCACTTTAGTGCAGCAACAAAATGAATTTTGAGAAGCATTGAAGTAGGGGTGCAAGTTACCCTTGACTTATTTGAGCCGCCCTATATGTAGGACATTAGGCATATCGGGTTAATCTGCAATAATACGCCCAAAATGAAATTTGGTGCACATGTTATTTATGTTAGGCTTAATAATATATTATATGAATTTTTAGGGGGGAAAACGAGACCCCTATGACGGGGATATGCAAAGCTCAATTAAAAATTTGTTCCAGCAATCTAAACTAATAAGTTTGTTAGAAAAAATCAGCCCTCTATGTTCATTAGTTCCAAAGTTATATTACATAGGGTCTAAACTGAAACGTGTTGCTTTTGCTGACCTTAATATGGAAACTAATTAAGTTTACAAAATAATCAAAATAATGTATTTTTGGTTTAACTGCATTGTTATATTATGCTAAACTTTTTATCTAAAAAGAGTTTAGTGATATTGGGAACCTAAAAGTCGCTACCTGGGGCGAAAAACGTGATAATTCAAAAAAGTTCATTTTGAGTAAACACTTGTCAAGGAATTAGCTTATTTTCATTTTATATAGGTAGGTTCCCAATATGACTAATTACCGTGTGCGCAAAAATATGACATCACCTTTTTCGCCTCAGGTAGGGAACTCATAGTTACTAAAAATTGTTTTCACTCAATGTTGTAAAGAAAAACTGTGATTTATTTTTTGCTACTTAATTTCAAATAAATTCGTTAATATTCGAAGCTCAATTTGAAAGATAACCTGTAAGATCGTCTGTCAATTCAAATGAGTGCTAAATGTAAGTGCGACATCTATGAAGTTATGTACATATAAATTTTTAACTCGGACATACGCATGAAAATATGGAACCACTGAAATGCTCGAGTGTCGTTACGATAAGTCTTTATATGCTCTGCTTTTACTATGCTAAATTCACTGGAAGAGATTATTAATAAATCTAGGTGAGATAACTAAAAATTTACAACGGGAAATGTAGTTCATAGAACTGCGCGCCCGTCAGTTTAATTTAATTAATTTTGTAGTCCAATCGTGAAAGGCAATTTTCTTGTTTAAGCCATTGTTTTGAAATCGGAGAACAGACTAGCGTAGTAATATAATTTACTAGCCGTGCACCAAATTTCACATTGGGACTGGTAATATAATATGATTATGAAATTTTATGGTGGGTTCATGCAAAATGTTTAACGTTAGTTAATTTACGTTTTGGGTTAATTTTAATTACGTTACGTTAAATATCTTACAAGAACCGACCATTGCTGATCTCACTATTTCTTATTGCGACAAAACTTTGAAAGAATTGCACAATTTAAACGATTTTGTGTACCTGAAATTTTTATCTTTATTAGTGCTAGTCGAAGGCACGACATTCTGTATTATAAAAGAATTTGAAGGTTTATTATGAATTGAAAACCCCAGCGGGTTTTTGAAAACTTTATCCTGCAACTTATTTAACTTCCATTTCGTGAAACTTATAACTTACTTAAATATAGAAGAGAGGGGCTTACGCCTCTATATTCTGTAACCTATGTAACGCGTACTTGTAAGGTATCCTCGAGCCCCGTATTTAATAAATGTTATTTGATTTGAATTATGAGTGTACAATGGTAAAATGGATCAATAGATCTGTATGTAACATTAAAATTGTTTGTCATAAAAAATATTTATTATGCTAATTATGCTAAAAAAAAGAGATAAAAATGTAGTAACTCATTACTAACTTGGTATGGTTTTAAACCTGTGGAGATAGGTTTAATACCGGTGGTAATAACATCGCTCAATAAGATATTTTATTTCTTGAACCTCTATGACCTATATTTTATGTCGGGTTTCCGTTGCTTTTAGGTTTTCTTTGTAGATACAACATTTCCTTCTTTCTTCTTTTATATAGTTTTTGAAGCTGCTACCATAAAGGCTCAATTACACGAGGACAGGGACTTGTACAAGTTACTAAATTCCAGTACTGGATCTTAGTACTGTCTTCGTGTAATCATGTATTTTAGTACTGGTTTCCAGTGAAAATACATGATTACACGAAGACAGTACTAAGATCCAGCACTGGGTTTTAGTAACTTGTATAAGTTACTGTCCTCGTGTAAAGCCCGCTTAAATCAACAGTGTTTTGGATGATTTGGAAAAAAAATTGTTTTGAAGTAATCTGCGGGGTGGGCATTAATTTTATTTTTGTGGGAAGGGTTGATAGTACACAATTATTTTCCAGATACAGCATACCTAGTAGCTCTTTTTTTTTAGGGAAGGAAAAGTTGGTCAACTTTACATTATACAAATTTTGCAAAAGAAATAAAAATCTAGTAACTTAAATTACTAACTTGGTATAGTAGAGCTTCTTGGTTTTAAACTAAGTAAGGTCTCATTGGCGGTTACATACTCTGATGGTGTGTAGTTTTCCCTACAATTGCTTTCAAACAAAGTTTAAAATTTTCTGAAAGCTGCAAATTTGTCAGTCCTCCCTCGTTGTCTTACAGTCAAAGCGTAGAGCACCCAATAAAAACTCGAAAACATTTACCGTATGGCAGGGGCCAATTAATGTGGTTCCAACTTGACTATTAAATGTCTTGAATTATTTGTTAGTAAGCGATATTGGTACATTTTTGATTATAATAGATAATAGTGTTAGTTGGTCATTGCTGGGGTCTTATATTTTTGTGGTTCTATAATTTAGACAAAACTGCGAACCTGTTGATTAAATAATCACAGCACATCATTGGATAAAATCGGTACTTCACCTGTGATGCTCGTTGAATTTGTTTTCACAATAACTAAGCTTAACTATACTCGTTAAGCAGTAGGTCCCCTATGTGTGTGATAATACTTTAAGCGCATAACATATACATAAGAGAGAGAGGTAGCCAACGCCCGGTACTAACACTGTACTAATTCAGAGAGGATAGTGGGATTTGAGAAGATTCGAGAATATTAAACAGGTGAAACAGTGACATAAGACCAGTGGAAAGAACTACAAGTGAATTAGTCTTGATAACGATAGTAATTAAGAAACATTGATAAAAGCAATTGAATCCTAATTTGACTGTGCAAAGTCAAGTAAATAAAAGACGTATAGGCAACACAAAACTCAAAAGTGAAGTGAGTTGTATACTTCGAGGAGTCGATCCGGTAAACAACTCACTAACGGGATCAAATTATGAGTGATACTAGTAATGGTGATGCCATATCAAACATTGACAGCGAGGACTCCATATCAGAAGGTACGGGAAAAAAATAATCAGCAAAACTAGAAATTTTTAGAAAGAGTAAAAAAAATGTACAGAAGCCCACCGAAAGAAACAACTAAGGGAACCGAATTAGGGGAACTTAAAACCACGATGCGAGAAATGATGGGTGGATTAATGAGCGAAGTTAAAGTACGAAAAAGTCCATCAACGAACTGAGAGTATTGAAACTGGAAAACTGTCAACTGAAACATCGAATTGCAGCACTAGAGATTAGAATCGACAGAATGCAGAATAGAGATAAGAAAAACAACATGATAATAAAAGGAATCACCTTAGCCGTAGACGAGTTGAAGAATGAGGTGCAGAAAAAAAAAGAAATTTGTTATGAGTTGAAATTCACAGTTTATTTGTTAACTTACTTTTGGTGGCCTCTGTATGTGTTCATAAACACGCGCTTCACTTCCTCCATTGGCAGAAAAACCTCGACTACTAAATTCAATATCTCGCTTGACCATCTTCTGGTCAATTGTTTATTGAATTGTAGTTACTTGGTTCTCTGTTACCATTAACCATTACCGTTATCATTAAGTAGCGGATATAGTATACTATTTAAAATCTGAAAATCGTTCCTACAATTACCATGGTTTTACCTGGGGGGGGGGGGGATCATGTCCAGTCTGGCTAACTACACTATAAAAACATCGATTGTATGATGCAAGTCTTCTAAATTAAATTTCACATCATCCAATACTTCGATTTTATTGTCTAATGCATGTAAGGCTTCGAAATCTTGGCTATGCGTTACCATATTTTCTAACTTTATCGAAGTATGCATTTTATCCAATATTGTTACAAAATGGCGACCAACGTGAAAGCCTCGAGCCTCCTGAGTTGGAGAGGTGACGATTTGCTTCCAACGGGAGAGGTAGTGACCTGGGAGTATTGACGACTCATGTTTGTTTTATTTATGTGTTTTTTATTTTTCAGATATTTTTTGGTGTTACTAATTTGTTGAGATTAGTAATTTATGTTGAATTATTTACATGTTGCGATATTGGTAGTGAATTTTTGGGTAATATTGATTATTGCTGGGGGTATAATTAATAGTTGGTATTTTGCTGCTCAGATGCTCGTATAAGTAATTATTTTTGTATGTGTGCTGATTTATTTTTGTGTGTTTGTTACAATTGTGTTAATTGTAATTTTGGGAACCGGCTCGATGGTACGACGGATGACCTGCTCGATTGTGCATTTGTGATGTCCAGTGGGTATTGGGTCAGTTGTCCATCGAGTTAGGTTTAGGTTGGTAGGGTTTATGTTGTCGCTAATGGTTTAATAACATCTTAAATCATAACATTACGAAGGGTGGTAGGCTGGGTAATATTGTCACTTGTGGGTTCGATTACACCTTGAATCCTACATAACATAGGGTGGATGGTTGTGGTAATGTCGTCACTATATGATCTCATTCCATCTAGATCATATACTTTTGATCTACTACCATCTGAGATCATTGCTTCACAGAATAATTTTCGCATCCGATCGAATTCCATCTTAGATCGAAGTTTTTTTATCACCTATGAACTATAACATCTTGAGTTCATAGTTGCGCCATCGGAGATTTTTCTCCCTCTGATTTTTTTGAATCTGTTGCTGAACAACTTGGAGTTATACGTATTGGTTTATCATTGACCAATTGGATTTGGTTTTTTTATTTTATTTGTGACGGTTATGATGCTCCAAGGATGATGAATGCCTTGGTCCAGAATCTGGTGTGGGGGTGAATGTTTTTTATTCACTCTCGTGTCGAGGAGATGGGTCCGATGAGAGCCATCTCAGTGTACGTGACCACACACGTATACCTCATAGTCGTTATCAGGTTCAATTTGAGAAGGACGTTTCTCGATAATTAGACGATAAAACTGTTTATCGATGATCTTATAGTTCGTGGATTTGCTAAATGTGTTTAAGCGATGACGTATGTAGTTTTTCTTGAAAGTCACAGTTAGTTCACCTAGTTCGCCCATTTTTCAATATTAATTTGATCTAGAAGGTATTTCGACCGCTATTTTTGCACTACTAAGTAAGTTTAAGGGTTGGCGTACGTTACGGACATTATTTTATCGATGCAGCTCGAGGGGTTGTTCACTTCAATAATCATGTGTACAAAATATCAATAATTTATTAGTAATCTCAAATAATCTCCCATAATATTTAATAATCATTAGTAATCTAAATAATCATTAGTAATCTCAAAGTAATCTCAAGTAATTTCAAGTAATCTCAAATAATTTCAAATAATTTTTAATAATATTTGGTAATTCAAGGGTTTATAAGTTCCAAACAAACAAATAATATTCATTTTTATATAAGAGATTTACAATATACTGCTATGTAATTTTTTTTATCCTGAGAAAGGGATGTGAAATTACAATCTAGGCACAAGCTGTCCAAGCATCGCTCTCGTCGTATTCATGTAAACTCATCCCAGGAGTGGATTTTTTAATTAAAAATAAAAATATTGTCGGGCGCCAATGTTATAAAATGCTTAATAGTTTGACCAGATAAAATGATCCACCCTCGTTTTTTGACTGATCTCAAAAATTCAGAATACCGACTTGTAATGGTTGAATTAAATAATAAAAGAGATTGCTTTAACTCAAAAATGACTTTATATTTAAATAAAAATCGCAAGCGCAAATAATCAAATGTCAACAAAATAAATACAGATAAATCATCTGTTACCAGAATGTTTACAATCAAATACAAAATATCAAAATAATCGTAGAATGACAATCATTCATAAATGTGAATATAAAAACCTTGTAAAAAGTTAATCCGATCTTCGTCAAATGTAGATCCAGCCTTATATTAAACGTCCTTGGTCAGCTGTTGATATGGTCGCAGTAGATAAGTCGAGGAGTAACACGTAACACATTAACTTAATCAAGAAGCACACAATTTCACCACATTCAAAATAATCTTCTTTAATTACTTGTTTCCATTTAAAACCTCAAGTAGGTAAGTGTGATAAAGCTTGATAATCAGATATCACTAATCGAATTTAGTTACCACTTTGTTTACAAATTATTTTTGTTAGAGTCGCTATTTTGTATTTTCGTCGACCTCATGAGATTGATTAAAAATTACATTCCATTGAAAAATCGACTGGCTTGTTCGACTGCTAATAATCAACTAACTCTACGTGCGCAAAAATACCTATTTGCGTTTATTTTGTAAATTTTATGTTTTAAAGATAACAATTTGTGATAAATTTCATTATTTCTGATCTAAAGTATCTCATTTGAAGATTTTGATATTGTTATCTTCATAATGAATTTATTTAACAGGTTTTAGTGTAGTATTCTTATCTTTAGAGATCTTTATAAGCTCGCAATTTCAAGAAATAAGGTGGATGTGTTTATCTTTTCAATCTTAATTTGTAGTAAAGTTTGAATTTTGTCTTGGTCAATTCGGACCTCAAAAAATATCACGACAGTACATATGATAAAATAAAACAAATAATACATACAACATTAGTTTATTAATAAATATATCAGTTTAAACACCATAAAACATACGTACGGACGTCTAATACTAACCTTCCATTTTCTATCAGCGGTTTGGGAATCGTAGCTATATAGTGGGCAATATCACGATAAACATCGATGTCCACTGGAGATAGATCACCGTCTTAAGTCAGTTTTATACAAGTTTAATGAAGCCATAATTCGCCGTTCATAAATTACGTCACGCAATTTTAAGCACTTTTTTATTCCAGAAGGGGCTTTAAGGTATTTTTTTTAACGAAAAATAGAGATAGAATTTTTAAATTTTATGCAATATCTGCAGATGACTGAATAAAATATGTTTTCTCTAAAAAAACTGCCTCTCTATCGTCATACAAATACTCAGCTCTAAAAGACGCCACACACCCTTTCACCCCCTTGCTAAAAAAAAAAGTGTAAAATTTTAGAAGAAAACTTAGTTGAGGTGTCTTAAGTGATTTCTATTCCGTAAAACAAAATTTATTTATATCAGTTGTTATAAGTGGATCTTAATGGTTTTCTAAAATCACTAAATTTCAACGTGACGTTAAATTTCCGGACAAAAATCAATACAGAGTTGTGACCCCCCCCCCCTTCAAATGCGTAACATAATTTATGAACGACTCCTAAAAGATCTTATTTAAAATTATTTTATCGGTCCATTTATGTCAGTCAAATAAGAGCACTCGTTTGAAGATATAGAAGCAGGAGAGCGATCAGATTGAGGAGAGGAGATCTCACGTTCATCAGGAGTATTCGTTCTACATTTTAAATCGGTATTATAGGATCTTCCAGAACCAAAGTCATTATTATAATAATCATGTGCGGGATCTATAAAAAGTAGACTTGAATTAACTTAACCGATCACAGATGCAAACTGTGTTGAGATTTACCATCATTTAATTGTACTTTAATAATGACACCTCTGGATGCACATTTTATGAAATCCTCCAAAAAATCATCTGGAATTATTGCTCCACCTCTGAACCTGATGTGCCACGAATTAAAGTTAACGATTCCAAAATCTGTTGGATAAGGGGACAAGATGGTCCACCTTAAAAACGTATTATCAGTAAAGTAATTTTATCAAATGCCAAAATTGATTTTAAATACCAAGCCAAATGTATCTAAAAATTTAGGAAATTCCTGCAAAATATTTGAACAAAGACTTCGTCTATAAGTAAACGTCATGTTCATTTTTATAAGTTTTTCCTCGTAACTTGCATCGGCAGGAGTATGTTGTAAGAATGCGATTGCATTTGTTACTTCTTCTGTTTTAATTGTTTCTGTTGCTGATGATGTCGTTGCAACTGAGGGATGGTGAGTTTTTTGTTTTTTGAAGATTCGTTTTGGTCTAATAGTGCTAAGACGATTTGAAAAAAATCCTGTCCCTGACAATGGATCGTAAAAGGCCTCCTAAAATTATATCATCATTATATTTTGTTAATAATGAAACTTATAAAAATGCTTACATATCCCAGTGGACTAAATGGATCTTTAAATTTTGGAAACGGTGCGATTACGGCAGCAGCCATCATGCACCTTTCAGCTTTTGGAGGTAACTTTAATCCAGGATGCCTTACTTTCATGAACGACACACATTCATTTACGAGAGCTTTCCTTTTGTCCTCGCATAAATCTCCTTTTGTGTCATATTCAGTTAAAATTTTGACCCCTCTTTCGGATTCTTCAAGTAGTTCACGCAATTTCTATAGATTAAGTCAGTTTTATACAAGTTTAATGAAGCCATAATTTGCCGTTCATAAATTACGTCACGCAATTTTAAGCACTTTTTTATTCCAGAAGGGGCTTTAAGGTATTTTTTTTAACGAAAAATAGAGATAGAATTTTTAAATTTTATGCAATATCTGCAGATGACTGAATAAAATATGTTTTCTCTAAAAAAACTGCCTCTCTATCGTCATACAAATACTCAGCTCTAAAAGACGCCACACACCCTTTCACCCCCTTGCTAAAAAAAAAAGTGTAAAATTTTAGAAGAAAACTTAGTTGAGGTGTCTTAAGTGATTTCTATTCCGTAAAACAAAATTTATTTATATCAGTTGTTATAAGTGGATCTTAATGGTTTTCTAAAATCACTAAATTTCAACGTGACGTTAAATTTCCGGACAAAAATCAATAGAGTTGTGACCCCCCCCCCCCCTTCAAATGCGTAACATAATTTATGAACGACTCCTAAAAGATCTTATTTAAAATTATTTTATCGGTCCATTTATGTCAGTCAAATAAGAGCACTCGTTTGAAGATATAGAAGCAGGAGAGCGATCAGATTGAGGAGAGGAGATCTCACGTTCATCAGGAGTATTCGTTCTACATTTTAAATCGGTATTATAGGATCTTCCAGAACCAAAGTCATTATTATAATAATCATGTGCGGGATCTATAAAAAGTAGACTTGAATTAACTTAACCGATCACAGATGCAAACTGTGTTGAGATTTACCATCATTTAATTGTACTTTAATAATGACACCTCTGGATGCACATTTTATGAAATCCTCCAAAAAATCATCTGGAATTATTGCTCCACCTCTGAACCTGATGTGCCACGAATTAAAGTTAACGATTCCAAAATCTGTTGGATAAGGGGACAAGATGGTCCACCTTAAAAACGTATTATCAGTAAAGTAATTTTATCAAATGCCAAAATTGATTTTAAATACCAAGCCAAATGTATCTAAAAATTTAGGAAATTCCTGCAAAATATTTGAACAAAGACTTCGTCTATAAGTAAACGTCATGTTCATTTTTATAAGTTTTTCCTCGTAACTTGCATCGGCAGGAGTATGTTGTAAGAATGCGATTGCATTTGTTACTTCTTCTGTTTTAATTGTTTCTGTTGCTGATGATGTCGTTGCAACTGAGGGATGGTGAGTTTTTTGTTTTTTGAAGATTCGTTTTGGTCTAATAGTGCTAAGACGATTTGAAAAAAATCCTGTCCCTGACAATGGATCGTAAAAGGCCTCCTAAAATTATATCATCATTATATTTTGTTAATAATGAAACTTATAAAAATGCTTACATATCCCAGTGGACTAAATGGATCTTTAAATTTTGGAAACGGTGCGATTACGGCAGCAGCCATCATGCACCTTTCAGCTTTTGGAGGTAACTTTAATCCAGGATGCCTTACTTTCATGAACGACACACATTCATTTACGAGAGCTTTCCTTTTGTCCTCGCATAAATCTCCTTTTGTGTCATATTCAGTTAAAATTTTGACCCCTCTTTCGGATTCTTCAAGTAGTTCACGCAATTTCTATAGATTAAGTCAGTTTTATACAAGTTTAATGAAGCCATAATTTGCCGTTCATAAATTACGTCACGCAATTTTAAGCACTTTTTTATTCCAGAAGGGGCTTTAAGGTATTTTTTTTAACGAAAAATAGAGATAGAATTTTTAAATTTTATGCAATATCTGCAGATGACTGAATAAAATATGTTTTCTCTAAAAAAACTGCCTCTCTATCGTCATACAAATACTCAGCTCTAAAAGACGCCACACACCCTTTCACCCCCTTGCTAAAAAAAAAAGTGTAAAATTTTAGAAGAAAACTTAGTTGAGGTGTCTTAAGTGATTTCTATTCCGTAAAACAAAATTTATTTATATCAGTTGTTATAAGTGGATCTTAATGGTTTTCTAAAATCACTAAATTTCAACGTGACGTTAAATTTCCGGACAAAAATCAATAGAGTTGTGACCCCCCCCCCCCTTCAAATGCGTAACATAATTTATGAACGACTCCTAAAAGATCTTATTTAAAATTATTTTATCGGTCCATTTATGTCAGTCAAATAAGAGCACTCGTTTGAAGATATAGAAGCAGGAGAGCGATCAGATTGAGGAGAGGAGATCTCACGTTCATCAGGAGTATTCGTTCTACATTTTAAATCGGTATTATAGGATCTTCCAGAACCAAAGTCATTATTATAATAATCATGTGCGGGATCTATAAAAAGTAGACTTGAATTAACTTAACCGATCACAGATGCAAACTGTGTTGAGATTTACCATCATTTAATTGTACTTTAATAATGACACCTCTGGATGCACATTTTATGAAATCCTCCAAAAAATCATCTGGAATTATTGCTCCATCCACATCATTAAATACAATATCTTCGTAGTACTGAATTTGAAACAACGCCTTAACTACAACAATTTAGCTGACGTAATAAAACATGCTTTAGTACAATAATAAATTTAGATTTAAATTACGCATTCAATAAGAATAACACGAATAACAGAAAAATAAGTATTTCAGATTTTTGCTATGATATTATTACAGAACTTACCTTTATTTGTTAAAGTTTCTTTATTAAATGGTAAATCAACTTTTTGCCAAACTAAATTAAAATTCTTGAAACCGAATCTAACAGTTAAGTACGTTGGAGATGATCCTGATGGCAAAATAGGTTGTGAAGTCAGTTGAGATTGTACGTTGTTTTCTTCAGATTCCGTTAATAAACCGCTTAAATCACCACCACTAATATCGACAATAATTGGCGAAGTTGAATTATAATAGGTCATCGCGTAGAGATATTAATTATTAATAACGATAATTTGATTTTTAATATACACCATATATTATATACACTGTATTTTATTCACAACAGAATCACTATGAATTAACTCACGAATATTTTGTGACAAATGATTAAATGTAACTGAACACAACAATTTGCTTCTATGTAGTTTCTACAACTAAACAACCAAAAAGGCCTCGAACTGAACAAACATGCCCTTTTTGTAAATTTCCCTTCCCAACTAAGTTTCGTTTCGTGGGAAAGCAAATGTTAGTTTTTTGAAAATTAAAAACATTCTTACAGTTTTCAAAAAGCGGTGTAGTAAAATAATAAATTTTATTACTCAACGAAAACATTTACGGTCATTTAAGGGTTGTAGTTGTAGCGGAGTAGGTCAACTCGGCAAAAGGTACAAGGGATAGGTTAATCCTACCGGTCAACTGGGCAAATGAAAACCAAAGGCCGTTTTAATTTTCGGTCAGCTCGGCAAACGCGCTGAATAATGCTATTTCGAGGGTCTCTCACATCCCGGTTGCATTTATCCCGGTTTCCTTGATCTGTCGCGCCTCTCGTATGTTTAGCGCCCGCCGCGTAGCGGCTCGGAGCACGAAAAACCGCCCGGAGATGCGGAGCATCGGAGGGTAGGTTTTTTGATGCTCGCAGTTCTGGCCAAGCCAAAATTTATTACTTTGCCGAGTTGGTCTATGTATTTCCAGGTAGAAAATTTGGACCCGGATTAAATATTTGCCGAGCTGGCCTACAGCCAGTTGTAGACAGACCTAGATCATGCTGCAAAAATCGTGACAAAACGATAGGAAATGCACTTCATAGGAAGAAACTTTTAAAACGACTGCCATAAACCGGCAGTTTTATGTTGAGTAAAGTGCATTAAGAATATTTAAATTGCCTTCCCTTAAAGATTTGCTGTTATAAAAACAGAAATATTAAGTAATTGAATGGCTTAGAGCTATTTGTAAATTTAATAACCGCGGGACCGAATTTTTAAATACTAAATTAAGAACTTATAGTATTTAAAAGCATTTGTTTTGTGATTAAATTAATGTAAAATTTTAATTTTGTTAAAATTTGTTAAAGCACAAAGTAAATGTACCAATTTTCTTAAACTCTATAAATTGTAGTTAATTGCATTCACTTTAAAACCTTTTACTTGCTTGCTTTCAATGTCCCGATATAGTTATAAAATCGTGATAAAGAATTTGAACCACTAAAAGGTAATTCGCCCAAATTGCACTAAAACAGCTAAATGGTTAAATTTTGAATCACTTACAGCCGTATTCACCAAGCTCTGTTAAGTTGCTAACAGAGAGTCAAGTCAATAACAGTCTGTTAATGTGATATATTTGTATTCACCAATGACTGTTAGCAGTTAACAGTCTGTCAAGTCGTCTGATAAGTTAACAGAGCAATATTGGGCTGTTAACCTAGGTAACAGACTGATAAGTAATATTTTTGTGTCAATATTGTTGGTTATAATTATTATTAGCTCCTATTAAATTAATAAAAATTGTAATAAAATGGACAGAGTTGACTTTAATTCTTTATTAAATTCCTCTTCCGACGAAGATAGTGACGATCCAATCAGACGTTCACGAATAATTAAAGAAAGAAACAATTTATTGGAAGAATTGGATGATGTAGATTTTAGAAAACGATTTCGAATGAGTAAAGGTACCATTGCAAGATTGTCTACTATGCTGCAGGGGGTGTTAGAACCGCTCGACAGACTAAATAACCCGGTATCTAAATTAAACCAAATTTTAATTTGCCTACGATTTTATGCCACAGGTACGTTTCAAATTAATGTCGGTGATCACTTTAATGTGTCCCAATCAACTGTATCCCGTATTGTTCGAAATGTCACTAGACAAATTGCTGCCCTACGTCCTGAATTTATAAAATTACCTGAAACCGATGAAGAAAAACGAAGAACAATATTGGAATTCTACAAAATTGCAAATTTCCCAAGAGTGATAGGTGCTGTAGACTGCAGCCACATAAAAATTCAGTCCCCCGGAGGCAACCAAGCAGAAGTCTTTCGTAATAGAAAGGGATACTTCAGCATAAATGTTCAAGCGGTTTGTGACTCCAAATTGAAAATAAACGATATTGTAAGTCGTTGGCCTGGATCGGTTCACGATACTACAATATTTAACGATTCTCATATAAGAGCACGGTTTGAGAATGGGGAATTTTTGAATAATTACCTTCTAGGGGACGGTGGTTATCCCTGTAGAACTTACTTACTGACACCATTAGGTGAACCACATACAGCGGCAGAGCAACGTTATAATTCTTCCCAAATTAAAACAAGGAATCCAGTGGAACGATTATTTGGGGTATGGAAGAGACGCTTTCCCTGTTTATCAATAGGAATGAGACTGAAAACAGAAACAATATGTGAAGTGATAGTGGCCACAGCTGTTTTACATAACTTATGCATTGAAGAAAGAGATGAATTAGAAGATTTAATAGACGAAAATGTTCCAGGAGATGATATTGAAGTTGTTCCCAATAATAATAGTAACCAAGAAAACAATATAACAGTTAGAAGTTCCATAATTAATACTGTGTTTCAATAGCAAAATGTTTATTTACAGAATAACTAATAATAAATAAGAGAAAAAACTTGATAACAAAATTTCACAATTCCACAGATTTAGCAATAAGTGCATTGTATTCGAATTGCTTCATTGCAAGTTCAAGTTTTTCTCTTTCTTTTATAATTTCCTTTATTTCGTTATCAAGTTTTTTCCCTTTCAAATTTTCTTGTTCGGTTTCCTTTATAATGTTCAGAATTTCCGATTTCTGATTTAATACATCAAATTTCTTATTGTTCATTGCAGCATTTTTTTTCCACTCCACAGTTTGTCTACTTTTCGAAGTATGTGGTGCTGGTAGTAAATTATGAGACGATTTAACCTCAGTTTCTTCACATACTTTTATACGTTTTGCTAAAGGCTCATCTTCGATATCAATATCATCAATAGCCTCTATAAAATTAATTGTATCATTGAAGTTGTTACTGTCGGTTACATTGTTTATGGAAAAAAAATTCTCGTCAATTAATTCCAATACTTTCTCATCCATAACCGTTGACGTCGCCGTAAAAATACCACCGCCTGTTTTTACCAGTTCAGCCTGAAATTTGTATGTTAGTAAAATAAATATTGAAACATAATTTCTTTATAATTGTCGTTACCTTATCTTGTGCTTTATGCTGCTTGGCTTTTTTTTTTCAACTGCTCGTAGGCACTTTTTAATTGTCCTCCGGTCCTTAAACCGCTCGTTTGAGTCGAATTGTAATCTCGAGCTAACTTCTCCCAACAATTCAACTTTTCTTTGTTGAAGACTGCATTTGTTTTTTTGTTTTCCAATATGGAAAAGTAGTGTTTCACCAATTGTAACAAATTTTCTTCTTCTAAATTGGTGAAATTTGAAGATCTTTTTTTTAAAGTATCCATCGTAATAACTAATTATTATAATAAAAATACATTATTTTTAGTTTGTTTACAATCAAGTACTTACCTACTTTTTATGTATAAATTAAATTTTAAACGAAAAATTATAAGTGTCAACTAATGTATTTTAACAAATATCTATGTTGAATTTAAACAAATAAACAAAGTTTCATATTGTATTTAAGGTTAACTTTTTTCCGTGACATCAGTTACAGCTAGTTTTACCAACAAAATTCTAGTTACTTTTTAATAACAGGTTGTTTACTATTTTAACTTTCAAATGTCATGGTGAATACCAATTAATTTTACCAGACTGTCAAGTATTAACAGTTTGTTACTAATCAAACTGTTAAGTTGAAAATGGTGAATACGGCTGTTAAGAAATTTTAATGCGTAATATGCGAAGATTTTTTACCGAATGATGACCGAATGGTGTTCGACAGGCTTGATATATTTGAAATTGCACGAAGGCACCAATTGCATCTAATTTTTTAGTTAAATTATAATATAACTCAGATAATTTAACAATGGTTTACCTTAAGTACTAAACAAGTTTCTCAAATACCTAATTTTCTTAGCTAAAGTGCTAAATGTAAAGACATTCTCATTCGATTTTCAGTTAATTTTGTCTTTCTCATAAGTTGAAATATCAACATCTAAAAACTTTGACAAAATCATGAGATTTATCATAAAATTAGATAAATCACCTATCATACACGGATACTTGAAATCGTCTAACCATTCAAGAGGTAAATGCTCTTTGTAATTTCTTCTTTTTCTTCTTCGCGTGCCTATCCGTTACCGGATGTTGGCGACCTCTCTCCTATGTATGTGTTGTGCATTTGTAGTACTATCACACACATAGGGGACCTACTTGTTTAACGCGGGCTCCGAACCGCGGGAAGTGTATACACTTCATCTCCAGAGAGGCTGTTCTAAGAATATTACACCTCGGTGGTTTGCCATTGCCTTCCGAGGGGAGACGGTCAGAATAAAGTTTTTACTGAGCCCGGAGTCGAACCGGGCATTCCGCATTAGCAGCAATGCACTTAACTGCTTAAGCTGATCACCGTCTCTAAATGTAACTTAAATGTAACTTATAAATGTAACTTAAAATGCTCTATCTAACTTCAATTAGATAACCTGGATCATTCGATTTTAAACAGTGTAGTATACTGAGTTTTTCGTTATTTTTGTAGCACATGCCACAAATGGTTTTATGAAAAATAATTTAATAAAAATAAAATAAATAAAAAATAAATAATAAAACATGAAAAATAGTTTTCTCAAAACTGTTCTAAGTGGAACAAAACATTTAGAAACAGAATAATATTTAATAAGAATAAGAAGAATAATATCTTATACGCTGCGACTTCGCAAATCTAACAATATCTTCACCCTTCATTTCTTTTTCTATCTCATGGTTCATCCATGGTCTGTGTTCGCCATTTTTATCTCCTCTTAGACGCAGTATAGTGCGCAGGACCTTTTTTCGAACGTTCTTAATGTTGTTGTATCAATACTGGATAAGCACAACGTCTCCGCCGCGTACATGACGACCGGTCTTATAATAGTTTATCTAAATTAATTACAGCGGGTTTGCTAATAATATGTGGAATCGTTACAGGAGGTTTGGCTCCCCATGCCTTCTTTCCACCCACGGTTTCAGAACCGGAATTAATGTCCTGGTCCAGGCACCCTTCGTTCCGTTGGCCCATCGTTCTTGCCATCTGTTTAACTTTTCTTCGTTGTTCAATCTTTTCTGCGCTGGAGTTACCTTTCCTTCGTAATTCACAGTTCTTTCTCTTGCCATCAAATCAGGGGGCATCACCGATACTACTGATATTACTTCGCCTGATACGGTGCGATACCCGGACGCGATTCTGAGACACATCCGCTTCTGTATCCTCGTAATGCTGACAGAATGCTGCCACCCCCATGGCCTCTACCCACACCGGTGCCCCATAGAGAATGAGGGAATTTGTAACTGATGCCAGGACTCGTTTTTTAGTGTACGATGGTCCGCCAATGTTTGGCATCAGTCTCGTAAGGGCAGCCGCCATCTTAGCTGCCTACTTGGCAGTTTCTCTGATGTGAAAACCATCCACATTGTGGTTGGTGCGTCATACCATTCAAAGCCCGTTTTTGTACATTCCATAAAGAAATGGGAAACGTCGGTTCAATTCTTCTCCGTTGTGACCACGGGGTCTCTCGCATCCATTATAATATGTTTCAAAGTACGAAACAATTTCTTGTGGAAAATCGTTGTCATCGGCTTTCGAACGGTTTTCGCCACACAAATTCAATCTTCCGTATAGTACGGTGTGTAACGTATTTGTGCAAATTTGGCGCATATATGCCACAGAGCCCTTAATGCTCCGGGTGGCAACATTTAATGCTAGCGCAATCTAAAGCAGAAATCTACATGCTTTGGCTTATACAAGCTAAATATGATACTTACCGCAGCACCGTTGTTCCCTGTCGGTTGGGCTCTAGCAATCTGCATCGTAGAAGAACAAACTGAAAAATCCTGAAAAAAAATTTCAGTATTATTCGAAACCCAAGTCATAAGACTTCCTGCTGCTATGCGACGTATGTAGAAGCCCAGGATTGGATAATCAAAAACCCCTTCAACTACTTATTTAAAAAATTGGCTATGTGAACATGGTATAACTTTCTCCATTCAATTCTAGCGCCCCAAATTATTTTTCGACAAAACCAATGAGAAGGTTTGGAGAAGTTTCTTGTTCACACTTATACTCGATTTTGTACCATTATGGCGATTATTATAATTATTGTATTTAACGATTTTTGATAAAGGTTAAACACAATTACATTAGAAACCATTATTTAAAACTGGATTAAAAACCATAATTCGATCTTTTAATTATTTTCTTTATTTCCTTTCTACGAATGTATTTAGACAAAAATTTTGGACTGTGCCTTGGCACTTTAATTTAAATTATTTACTGGCTAATTTTATCATATTATATTGTATTAACCTTCGGCCCTGCACAATGTTGACGTGTGGTGTGTGTAAGCGTAGTGTTACGAAGTATGAAGATAGAATTCAATGTAAATTGAAATGTAAGCTGAATTATCACATAGAGTGTATCGGAATGTCGATACACACATGGACCGAGTTGTCCAGTACCAATAAGATACAAAACTGGAGTTGTAATCGATGTGAAAACATAACCTCGAAACCAGAGGCAAATGACACAGAAGTCGCCGATAATACTGATACAAAGGAGGAAAACCAAATACAAAATCCGCCAACTGCGGTCCCTACATTGTTAGAAGATTTAGATGAGGAACCGGAAGCTCCGCAGTGGCAAAAATTCAATCCAAGGAAGCATAGGGGATCTGTCTCCCCGGAGTCAGTGATGCGAAACCACGCTGCAGATATGGCTGAAAATTTTATATTAGTCTATTGAAAAATGGTACTTATGATTATGAGAAACAAACTTGTTTCGATATTACGAGTGCCATCTCTAAGGTTTTGTAAGAACTTATTGACCCAGCCTCGTAAATAATTTGTTTATGTTGTATCAACTAGCAACAATATACTGGGTGGTTTTCTTTTTTTTTAATTCTCGATCAACTGAACCCCGTTTGCTATCGGAACCACTTTTTCTTTCATCACTACAGTCTTTTAAATCTGGTCAGCATATTTTGAATCGTCGATTTCGGTATTTTCTAATACCGGGCTAAACATAATAATACATAACATGTAATTAATAATTTGTTAACATTGTAATGTTTATTATATGTAATTTTTATTGTCTTCAATTAGTATTTACAATTTGTTCACATTACAACAATAAGTACATTTTATGGCAATGATAGTTGACATGTAGGAGTGAATCCAATGATGCACCCTTTATTCTTAGCTTAATAATAGTTTCAGTGATTAGAGTTGGTTTAGTGTGATATGAAGAATTACAAAATTAAATCATTAGAACAATAAATTCTTGTTGTACCACAACGTTGGAATCTCGAAGTTAAATCCGAGGGTCTGAACTTCTTTAGTGTATGCACTTTACTGACGTCAGTCAGCTTATCTGCCGGGGTATTAGGGTGAGCACTAAGTCTGTCAAACTAATTCTTACTGAATTTTATGATCTCATCTTGCACCGACTTTACGAAGCCCAAAATGAAATATTCAACGGTTAATGCGAAGCGGTTCACCAAATGTAACGTTCGATTTTTGTGTTTGAATAGCTATTATTAATAAGATATTAGAAGATAAATTATTCGGGATATCAACTGAACCATCGTAGCAATGTTTTCCTTGGCCAGGAGTCTTTTTAAGAGTTCCCATATGTTTTCGATCGGATTCATATCTGGGGAGTTTCCTGGCCATGGAATAAGTGGAATCTTTTCTTCCAACGGATATATTTTGATTGTTTTAGCAGTATGGCAAGGTGCCCCATCCTGCATAAACACTTCTCTGCCATTACCAAACCATTCCTCCATTTGGGGAACCAATTTGGCCTTCTATACTTGTATTTGTCTTGTCGCATGGTCACCGAAGATAATTCACTAATCTATGATTAGTAGTTTTTATTTTATTTTTATGTTATGTCTTTAAATTCTTGACTTGAAAAATTGAGATTTTCAGGAAAATTTCAACAACAGAAATAAAAAATAGGCTTCAAAATAACATTTTTATTAAATTTTACTCTCATCTATATGTCCTCCTTTACTTTCTATAATTGCTTGACACAACTTTGGCATTCTCTATTAATTAGTTTTAACAAAGTTGTCGATGGAATTTTCTTCCATTCTGATTCTAGAATCGTCCATAACTGTTTTGCACTTGAAGGACAAACTTTCCTGACCTGCCTGTCTAATTCATCCCACAATAACTCGATTGGGTTTACATCAGGAGACTGTGGGGGCCACATCATGGTTTTTAAGGTGCCTTCGCTTGACAACTGATCCAAATATTCTTTACTTAGTTTTGACGTATGCTTTGGGTCATTGTCATGTTGGAAGGTACCTTGTTTGATTATCGTTGAGTTTGCCACTGTTGTTCGGCTTCCTGGTTGTTGACAATCCACATGCTGCATTGACTCGGTGGTAATTTTCTTTAAATATAAAGAAACCACTATGTTGAATCTACATTTGGTTTTAACTTGACTTGCTTATGCATGAAATCGGAAATGAATAAAATGTAAAAATTAACTATAATTTATAAAAACAAATGACAAGATGCACAATTTACAAATGGTTTTATTTATAAATCCTTAACCTCAATTATTAAATTTCATCAATTAAATGCGGCGCGTAAATAATTTTAAATTAAATTGTTTAGTGCACATAAATTTTATAAACAGTACCTTGTTTGATTAAACGTTGAGTTCGCCACTGTTGTTCGGCTTCCTGGTTGTTGACAATCCACATGCTGCATTGACTCGGTGGTAATTTTCTTTAAATATAAAGAAACCACTATGTTGAATCTACATTTGGTTTTATTTACACACTTGACTTGCTTGTCTATGTGTCTGTGTAGTATTTATTATAATAGTTAATCACCATTAATTTGGTTAATTGTATGCTTCTCGTTTTCAGATTTGGTTATCAAAGCGTGGTTTATGGAAAACATAACTTCAAATTTGTTTGTTTACTATCGACTTCACTTGATTTTAGGGACATGGGGACCGATGTTTTAATAAGTGCCCTCCGAAGGACTGAAGGCGGTTACTAAATTTTTACGCTCAAACGCGGAGTCGAACCCTGGAAATCGTACGTTAGCACTTGATCCCGCTAACCCATCAGCCCATGACCCCGCCTAAAAAGCGAAAAATGTAATTTTGGCCCCCCCCCCCAAATTTGTAAACCACGAGTCTCCACTGATAAGCGGGTTATTTAAAGAACCCCGCCCCCAAATATTAGATTCGTAAAATTAAATTATTTGAGCCAATTTAATTTCCTCCATCCCCTCCAATTGGAAGAAACAACTGCGTTCGCTATAACGCTATTGCGTTATAACCTTTAAGTATTTAAATTATCAAAATTAATTTTGCATGGGCTTTTTGCAATTTTTATTTCTATCTTTCTTCCTCTAATTCGTAAGTTATGGTGATTTTTACAATGAGGGACATCGCTTAAGCACAAATTCCTGAGATCAAAATAAGACTATTTATCCCATTTTACCTGCATATGTATATTTTATCCGAATGTGCTTCATGAAGTTAGTATTTAGCTTCTAAGTTTAAAAAAATTAACAATTTTGCTTATAAGAAGGAAACGCTGAGATCGAGGGGATCCCCGAACGCTTGAAGAATGCCGCCGTAACGAAGCACATTTGGATAAAGGTAGATAGATAGATAGATAGAATCTATCATCAGATCATCAAATAGTGTTTTTAATCTAAAATTTGTATTCTACTAGACTATAAAATTTGATATTTTAAAAGTTTAGAATAATGATTGTAGAAAGAACAGTACTCAAAAACACAAATAGCGGCTACCTACAAAAAATATATTCATAAATATTCGAATAATCACTTCCCGCAATTTTTTCATAACAGCCACCAAAGACGAGCGAAGATATTTTACGCTACAAAAAATGGCCGACCATTCCTAAATGTGTTGTGAAAATCGAGCAGGTAGAGGACGTACCAGCAGAAAATTCGCAAACTGTTACCACTGCCGAATGGGCCCAAGATCACCAGTTATCCCTATGCTCAATTTAAAGTTCAGCGCCCACCATATGCTTTAAAGGTATTGTTGTAAAACTTTATTATTTGTTGAAATTTGTTTATTAAATTCAACATAGAAATTTATTACATTGTACATTTGTTGTTATTTTATGAAGTTTTATTGGTCATTAAGAATAAGCATACTTTTTCACCTTTGGTTTCTGCAGAGTTCAGCGATTGGAAACAAGAAAGTTGAACCGTACATTCAAGAGTATAATTATTTCTAGTGTTGTCAGAATCTTGGTTTTTATAGTTATTTTTTTGGAACTCACCACTGAAAACTCACGCAGTTCAAAGAGCTGACAAATTAAATTAGTAGCTAGGATAAGTATACACAAAAATTCATAGCAATATTGTCACACTTTGAAAAGTCAAAATTCAAAAATCATTATTCAGTTTAAATATGACAGACGTGACAACGTCGCATATGTGATATTATAATTATGGAAAGTTCAACAGGACGTGATAGATAATATTACGATGCCATATGTCTGGTAGATGTGTGTGAAATGCATTATTGCAAAAGATAAGAAGGTAGTTGGAACCCCATGAACGTTACTTCTATGTAACGTCGTGAGAACTGCAATGTTAGCAGAATAAGGGTTCAAGCGAGTACAGCGAGCCAAGTGAGGGAAAGTTATTAAATATGGCAACAGAAGAAATAATAGTTAGTTACGTCGGAGTTACGTCGGTAATACGCGAGTGGCTAAGTAAGCCACTGCGTGTGTAATGTCAATTAAAATGTTGGTTCAAAGTTAAAGTTAATCATTGTTCAAGTTAATAAAAGGATTACCAAAAAATGACCTCTCGCACGCCAGGCTGTACGGCTACCAACTACTCTCGTAATGATAATTGTAAGGTTAGTGTAACAGAACTTGTAAATATGTTATTTTAACTTTAATATAAATAATTGTTATGAACTTTGATTCATTATTTGTTACGCCGCCCCACTTTTTAGTGATCCCAAAATGAGCTCCACACCCCAAATAATCCACGACTTAGATAAACCAAATCTAATCGTGACAATATTGTATAATATTTAACGAAGAGCTTAACCTACTAATAATAGATAATGTATTACAATTTGGTGATTCATTGAGTTTAAAGGATGTGTAGAAGATTCTTGCAACCTAGCGGGTTGGGTTGGGAGGGTAGTTATGTATTCGGACCGGACGTTTCATATAATTACAATCGAACTTCACAGGTGAGTTCGTTTGATTGATTAATTATATTTCAACGTCCGGTCCTCTACATAACTTGCCTACAAGGTAGATGTTTAAAGATGTTTGGTTGCAAGAAAACATGTATAATTACTTGTAGAACCATTATTTTAATTTGATTACATTTAAGAAAATAAAACTGTCAATGAGTTAAATAATGTATTTTCAAACCTTAAAACTATTATAAAGCTAAAAACGCTGATCCTTGTTTAGGTTGAGGATGTGGTACAAAAGAATCGTTTTCGACTAAGGGTTGATTGTAGAACCGTGTAAAAGTTTATTTTTTGCAAAAATAAACTTGCAAAACGTGCAGATGTAAACATGCAAAACTATTATACTAATAATAGATAATGTATTACAATTTGTTGATATGTCGAAGTAACAAATAACAACTGCAATTATTTAGAAACTAAGAATCTGTTTGATTCGATTCCGAAACACAAATGATTTTTTTCAACATTTATAATCAAGTTGTTAATTGTTTTACTTAATATTAAGAGGTAAACAAAATAATAAAATTTAAAAATATAACACTGTTGTGGGAAGTTGGTTACTAACGTTCTTAACACTATCCACGTAATATTAATGTTTATTCACGAAAGGATTACAAAATAACAACTAAATATAACAAATAACGAAAAATAATAACAATTAATCAAAAACAGCTGACACGTCACGATGGTACTAAAAAGATACTTGAACTACTTCTCTCGACGAACTGGGCTCCCGTCTCATCTCCAACCGTTGAGCCGGTATGCTTCCAGGGTTGCCAACCTGTAAGGCGCGAACGCGGCAACTATTTTCAATTTAAATTAGTGCCGCCACACTGTAATTTTTACTTTTTCAAAAGCATTTTATAGAAAATAACGTTCGAAAATAATATGTGCATAAATAAAATTAAATGTTTTCTTATTCCATGTTTTTTCTTTTATAAAACAGAAGTTTTTCTTGCAGAAGCTCATGTTGTACCTCTAAATTACGACTTCGTTTATCTAAATTACGACTTCGTTTATCTTCATTTGGGCAGCATGTAACAATCTTGCAGATTCTATCTGAGAGGCAGCTATCGCTTCCCATGTCGTTCCCAATGTTTACCACTTTTATTATTATGTTGTTCACTACTGGTGTTGAAATTTCAATTTTATCCTGCAAATTGTTTAATAAGTTGTTTTTAAGCGTGTTTTTGTTTACATCACTGTCGCACATAATGGTTAAACTGTTATTTTTCGCATTACTTCTAATGTTCAAAATTCCAATACCCAGGTTTCCAGGATTAATTTTTTCTCGAATTTCTTTTTCAATTTCCCTTGGTTCACACTTTCCATCCTTCGGTTTAATTGAGATTAACTGGAGTTTTTTTGAATTTCTAGTCGTATCTTCATTGCCTATTCCTTTTTAAACATCCCGTTCCCTCTTATCAGTCATATAAATTATTTTTTCTTTCAACAATGAATTGCTCAATTCCTTTTCTTTAACTAATTCATTCAACACCTCAACCTGTTTTTTTTTTAAATATTTATAACTTCTCCTTGATTCAGAAACTCTAATTGACTCAACATCGTGTTTTGTTTCAAATTACTTGGGACCTTCATAATTAATAATAATAGATAATTAATTCCATCAATTCAGTCGTATTTAGTTTATTTAATTCAGTTGTCAACTTCTTGTTCTCCATTGTAATGGTTTAATTAATCACAAACGCACACAAAAATACAAAAAAGCACAAAAATCACGTGTTGAACATAACATAACCTCACAATTCACACATTCACTGTCGAAATGTATGAAGACGAAAACGTGCTCATGGATTGGAACAGATCATCTTTCTTCATTCAACAAAATGTTGTGTTGATCCCTGATTTATATCTTAACTAAGCCACCAACTGCACAAAATACTAAACGCAGATATACTCATTTTTATGTACCTTTAAAAAATATTAAATGGAGGTATTAAAAATTTTACAATTGAAGAAATTTACTTAGCAGGGGTGTGTTATTGAATTCGGCCATGTTTTGTGGCTAGAAACTTGCTTCTGATATTTTTAAATTTAAACAAAAATGGTAATAAATATGCTGTTTATTAATATTTAATATTTTGAGTATATACTTTATGCTTTCATGTTTCTTAATTAAGTCAGACGCCTTCTTAAAAAATTTAGAAATACAAATTGTATTAAGAACTAGACAATAATTTAAAGAAAATTACCTGACCAAGTTACGGCACCAGGACGTTGTGCTACGGCATTTGTTGCAGATATTCCTGAAATAATATGTAAAATAAAAATATTGCTAACGTTAAAAAACTTATAATTTTATTAGGAATTTTAATTTTAATCCAATGTAAATTCAAAAAGAAAATAGAAAGAGTGCATTATTATCCTTGACATTCTGCGTATTGGGGCAGATACCCTGAAATGTCAAATTGTTTAATGAAGTCATTTATATGTACATTTAAAAAATATTAAATGGAGGTATTAAAAATTTTACAATTGACGAAAATTACTTAGCAGGGGAGTGTTATTGCATTCGGCCATGTTTTGTGGCTCGAAACTTGCTTCTGATATTTTTAAATTTAAACAAAAATGGTAATAAATATGCTGTTTATTAATATTTAATATTTTGAGTATATACTTTATGCTTTCATGTTTCTTAACCCAGACACTCCCAAATTAATTGTGTTTTGAAAAGAAAATTTTTTTCGCTATTTTATAATTAATCATTGTTTAGTGAATAATTTCTTATAAAAATTTTTTTTTGTAATAGCAATAGTTTGTCAGATACAGACCGTCTTTTATAAAGCACATTGGCATAATAGGGTGTAATTATTAACATCAACGTAATTTAATACAGATTTATTTAAATATAAACTCAAACATTTTAAATAACATTTCAGAAGAATAATACAATAGAAATAAAACAAAATTTGAATTACACAAATAGAAACAACAAAAAATAGAATTATTGAGTGTGATACTCTAAGAAGCAAGTTTTCGAATGCAAACCGACATTGCACTTATTACACAGAAATTGAACTTTTTATGACACAAACGACATCTAATTTGGGTTTCCTTGTAGGTGATTAGATGACCTATTCCGTCATATCGAGGATATTCATTGGGTTGAGCACTTGGGCGTCCGAGTTTAGTTATTTTCTTGTGGGTTTCCAAAATACTCATAGCAAGGGATCTGCGGAAGGTGTATTGATCAAGCTTTCCACCGTATTGACGTTGAAGTTGCCATGCATTTTGAATGGCCATGTCTAGGCAATGACTAATTATAGGGAAGTACCATTTCTTGCCTCTAATACCGACTCTATAAAGACTAATATTTTGATCAGCTCTGTCAACGCCTCCCATATTTTGATATTTCTATCTCTGAGTACCAGAAGCAAATCCCAAGAGGTAAAAAAATTGTCAAAATATAAATGGTATGGATAATGGCCTTTTTTTTCAATAATTTTATCAACAAATGATAGCACTACACTTGCACCCAATCCTAAATCCTTGTATCGTTCCGATAGATTTGTGCTAGAACCTTGATATGGTTCGAACCATTCTATATAACCTGTTCTAGAAGTAGCCATCCAAAATTTGTATCCCCATCTAATGGGTTTGCCTCTTATGAATTGTTTTGAACCATGCCTACCAAAGTAGGGAACCATTGATTCATCAATGCTATGATATTCCTGGAGAGGGGCAAGTGAAACAAACTTATTATTCAAAAGGTCTAATAGTGGACTGACTTTAGCAAATTTGTTGGTAATATTTAGATTTGAATTATCACTACAATGCAGATTTTGCATTATAAAATTAAAACGATTTCTTGAAATTGCCTCATATACTATTTTATGATTAGCATCAGAACTATATTCCCAGTACAAAGATCTTCTTGAGACAGTAGTATAACCACTATAAATAAGTACTCCGAAAAAAGCTTTCATTTCTTCCACACTTATGTCTCCAGTTCTGTTATGTTGTACTGCGTAAAGATTACTGTAAGTAGTTAACATTTGCCATACAGTCTCATCGAAAAATAGGTAGAAAAGGTCCAAAGTTTGTTAAGCCTATAACAGATAGATTACTATATTTTATATTATAGACGAAATTAGCTCCGTGGCTTTGCTCAGTTGGACAGGTAAACTTCCGGACTTCTTGCTCTCATCTCAGGTGTGGTACTTATTTAGAAATTTGCTTATATGTTTTTAAATTCGTAAGAAAAAAATCAATTATTCGAATATACATATATTATTTCATAAATATTGCAGTCAAATATACTTTTGTATCCTCTCCGCGCTCTCTCAGGTCGCTTATTAGTTAAGATTCTTCAGACGTGACACACAATCAAAATAAGAGACGGGATACCTCGAACATAATTTATTAACAAACATTCAACACAAACAATAATACAATTAAATAATAAAATGAAATCAAGAGATAATTGACAACTTAGAGTCCCTATTGCAATTTTTGTATAATAGTGTAAAGCTTTACCTTTATCAGTTTCCTTCCGTAAAACGAACTTAATTTCGTCGCACGTACACGCACTGCCGAACTTTATACACCTTCTTTCTTTCCGCGTAATTCCGGTATTCAATGCTGGACCAAATCCACCAATTCTATTTACCCAAATTTGTCCACTTCTGCAACACTCTTTATATTCTGAACTGCAAAAGTACTATTGGTTTGCGTGTTGTATATTCATCCACTTCTTTAAACACAATTGATCTGCATATCATTAATTTAGATACTTCTTAACACGTCCGGACTGTATGTAATCTTTTCCACAACTGACTCAAAAATACGACTGGTTCGTATCTCGTTTTATCTGCCACTCAAAAATAACACGACTGGTTCGTATCTCGTTCAAACTGCAACTCAAAAATACGACTGGTTCGTATCTCGTTCAAACTGCAACTCAAAAATACGACTGGTTCGTATCTCGTTCAAAACTCAACTCAAAAATACGACTGGTTCGTATGTCGTTTAATCTCCAACTGTCTTCATGCTCTTAATTATCACTTGGCATGGTTACCTCTTGTTTGTTTTTTTCTTCTAAGAGGCCGCACTATACTACCTCTATTCCTTTTTTTATTTCATCCAAACAAAACTTAAATCTAGTAACATTTTTAATAAACACATTCATACTGTACAAATTTTAATTAAACAATGTTGACATATCCTCCCTCTTATCTTGATTGCGTATCACGTACACATTTAAGAGGGAGCTAGCATATAGTGGACACAACATTACCCCACTGAAAAGTTACAATAACTATTTGAAACCTTGTGGTAATTTTCAAATTTTTATTTTAATCTTTGCATCTGGTATGCCCCATACTGGTTCCTCAACTCATATGTAAACCGTTACTCATCTACCCTTCATCTTTCTTTCTAACACTTTCAACTGTTCCTCTAACTCTTCATTCATGTCTACCTTCATCATCTTCCTACTATACTGTCATGCTTCCATCTGCATTTATTCTTTTATCTGCTTGGACAATTTTATAAATTCCCTTCCCCTTGTGGATTGCTACATTAACAATGTCGAGACAGCGCACAGCTTGTCCTCGACTTCCCCTTGTAGACTCCTACATTCATACTGTCTAGACAGCGCACAGCTTGTCCTAGAATTCCCCTTGTAGATTCTTGTAGACTCTTGAAGATTCTTGTAGACTCTATTTAACCCCACTTTCTGCACAGCGCACAGCTTGTTACAGTCTTTCCCTCTCTATTGTCTTGTCCAAACTTGCTTACTCAACCTTTAGGTTGTTCTTTGCAGATTCCCTTTGCTTTTCGGTAAACTTATTTTCGAAGTCTTGTTAGTAAAGATGCCTGGTATTCTTCACTTTTCATACCCAGTTTACTATAACATAACCTTTCCTCAACTTTAATATTTCTAACCTAGGCCTAAACATGAATTATGCTTTTAAATCATAAATCTTCCAATTTGTGCCTAAAAATGAATTATTAAATTTCCAACTTGGATCTAAATATGAATTATTTAATTTCTAACTTGGGTCTAAAATTAATTTTCTTGCCCCCATTCGCTATTAATATTTTCTTTTATAATACTTGTAATTCAGCATTACTTCATTTGTCAACATACTCCCTCTTGCTTTTTCCCTATCTTCAACAAAACATCTATATTTCCAATTCTCTTTCCACGATCGATGTGGACTCGGATATATCTTATTTTTGAAAGATGCCTCATTCTCAATTGACAAATGATGTTCGTAACCCTCTACAACAGTTACCTTTTCATTAAATAATACTTGCTGTCTATTTAATATTTCCTTTATCTTTCTAATATGAATTTCTGTGCAATTTTCCGACGTTACAATTGAATTTTTACTGACGTCTGTCATATTTATTTTTTCTTGCTTGCTTTCTTTACTAGATTTCTCAAATTTTTGTATTATCATTTGATTATTTCCAAAATTCACCGTAATATTTTTAATTTCTGAATGATTTGAATTCAAATTCCCATCAAAACTGGACTTATTTTCACACTCCCATTCTATTTCTTCTTCATCAACCTCAATGATTTGTTTTTCCCCTTGCACGTTTACCTCCTCTGTTAAATCCTTCCTTGTATTCTCATTCTCTCTTGCACCCTCATTCAATCTTACGTTAATCTCCTTCACTACTAGACCACTACATTTTACCTCTTGTCTCAATTCATTCAACCCTTCATTCATGCTTTTAAACCCTTCATTAATAGAAGCAAAATTTTTAGTTGACTCTTCATTAATAGCCGCAGCCAAATTTTTATTTGACTCTTCTTTCATACTTTTAAACTGTGCCATCATCATCTCACATAACCTTTCACAACTCCTCGTATTCATTATTATGTCAGCTGTTCTACTTATTGTGTCCTACTATGTATCTGCTCTTTTTGATTGTGATCACCTGATGCCCTCTCGTTGGTCGCCACGTTTTGTATCCTCTCCGCGCTCTCTCAGGTCGCTTATTAGTTAAGATTCTTCAGACGTGACACACAATCAAAATAAGAGACAGGATACCTCGAACATAATTTATTAACAAACATTCAACACAAACAATAATACAATTAAATAATAAAATGAAATCAAGAGATAATTGACAACTTAGAGTCCCTATTGCAATTTTTGTATAATAGTGTAAAGCTTTACCTTTATCAGTTTCCTTCCGTAAAACGAACTTAATTTCGTCGCACGTACACGCACTGCCGAACTTTATACACCTTCTTTCTTTCCGCGTAATTCCGGTATTCAATGCTGGACCAAATCCACCAATTCTATTTACCCAAATTTGTCCACTTCTGCAACACTCTTTATATTCTGAACTGCAAAAGTACTATTGGTTTGCGTGTTGTATATTCATCCACTTCTTTAAACACAATTGATCTGCATATCATTAATTTAGATACTTCTTAACACGTCCGGACTGTATGTAATCTTTTCCACAACTGACTCAAAAATACGACTGGTTCGTATCTCGTTTTATCTGCCACTCAAAAATAACACGACTGGTTCGTATCTCGTTCAAACTGCAACTCAAAAATACGACTGGTTCGTATCTCGTTCAAACTGCAACTCAAAAATACGACTGGTTCGTATCTCGTTCAAAACTCAACTCAAAAATACGACTGGTTCGTATGTCGTTTAATCTCCAACTGTCTTCATGCTCTTAATTATCACTTGGCATGGTTACCTCTTGTTTGTTTTTTTCTTCTAAGAGGCCGCACTATACTACCTCTATTCCTTTTTTTATTTCATCCAAACAAAACTTAAATCTAGTAACATTTTTAATAAACACATTCATACTGTACAAATTTTAATTAAACAATGTTGACATATCCTCCCTCTTATCTTGATTGCGTATCACGTACACATTTAAGAGGGAGCTAGCATATAGTGGACACAACAATACATTAGTTCACATAAATACACAAAATAACGACACTTAATGTCTACGAAATTAATTGTTAAGGTTGTTAGTATGTAAATTAGGAAATTTTAATAAGTTTATGCAAATGTGGATTTTAATAATTAATGATTAAATTTTACATGAAGCAACACTTTACTTGCATGAACTTACGGAATATTTCCAGTAAAACTCAGTATTTGAGTTAATATATGGTACAAGAAAGAAAATTGGCAAATTTGTTACTGAAAATTTAAGAATAGATACAATGATTTTGGTTAGACCAAATTTCTACCTTGAGATGCGACGTAATCCACAAATTAGTTGGTTGGAGTACTTTAAAGATGTGGTTGTCCCAATATTTGCTTCGCCGTTAGAAAGAATTCAACGCTGTGACCTTCTTGTTGATTGTAGTAACACGTCACCGATTAACTTGTTTTAAAAAACTTCACTTCGTGTTTTTAATCGCGTGTTGCACAAAATTTAGGATGCACTCGCGTTATTTCTATCTGGTATTGTTGGAAGTAGAATTCTCAAATGTTTATAGATTATTTCTTGTATGATTTTAATTCGACGGAATGTTTATTTTATTCTGGGTATTTGATTACTTTTCTCGCTTAAATTGAACTATGATCAACTTGATCATCGATGGCAATTTTGATTCGATTCACTTTCGTAGTACGTTTAATTATTGTACTCGATCGTTACACCGAAGAAAATGTATTTGTTGGTTCACCGATTTGATGTTAATCTTATTTGATGATTATTTCGGTAGAATCTCCGTTACTTGTGTCGACATTTTTTATTTAAAATTGTTCGAAATTTAGTTAAACGAATGTTTACGTTTTTATGGTCACTAGTTTAGTTGGTTGATCGATGAAAATTTCTTAATACGACCGTAATAGATTATTTGATGATGGTATTATTCCGGATCGGAAAGTAAAAAAAATATTACACTTTGGTAGATAATAGATAATTTTTAGGTAGAAGTTATTTGGCTCGTTGATTTCAGGAGACTGACTTCATTTTTCCATCCCTCCTTTCAAATTTCTTTCCCTTGATGAGGTCATTTGGGTAGGAATTAATTTGTTATCTCTATATGAGTTCTATTTACAAAAATGCATATTAAACAGTTCCTTTGTTTCTTAACGCGGTACTCGTTTGAATACGACATTATTACAAAGTAACTCTCTACAAATTAACTTAGTTTCAATAGAACCTAGTCATATGAGGATTTTATCACCTCGAAAGTATAATTTTGTTGATAATAATTTTCTCGCGGTGAGCGGACTGCGTATTTCATTTCAGCACAGGTGCGCTGTGCTACTATGTATCTTTGTTCTTCAATGTAATAATTTGTAGTTATCTTTTGATAAAGAACGTCGATTGGCATAATATTCAAATATTAACATTTATAGTCGGATCCCGTTGACTCGAATTTATTTTTATTAACAAATTCTATGTTTATATTGGAAATATGACATTTCTGGTTATTATTTAATATTATTGAAATGGATATTTTATGATAGCTTATAATATACGGCATAGCCGTAACAAGTTTTAAAATTATTGTTTAGCGCACATGGTTCTTGCCAGCCGGACAACTTACTTGCGATATCATCGTGAACCCATTCATAATTTCTTGGCCTCTTATATTTCACAAAATGTGATAAGGGAAGCTCATCTTCGCTTTCATAGCTATCAGTATCGATGTTGTTATTGAAAATAGGTTCGGCTTGGGAATTCAACATACCGCCAGGAAGATTATTCATAACAACATCTTCTTCGTCACCGGAGTCTTCATCGGTAACTACTTCATTAGCATTGATAGGCGGTAAAATAGCTATACTATCTGGAAGTCTTGCGTTACTGTCAAGGTTCTCTACTTCCTCCAACAATTCATTTAGAGTCGACGGTCTTTTCCTATAACTGAAAAAAATAGTATCTTATTAAGCCACTGGCCTTTATAAAGGACACTGAAGTTTCAAGGGTTATGTGGCAAATAAAAAAACAAACCCTAACCTAACCAATTTATAAACTATTAAATACAACTATACTGATTACGTTTTGAATAATGAATACCATATTTTATTTATAATAATGAAATAATACTTACTTCCAGTTGTCCATGTCACTGCAGAAAAGAACTTGAAACACAACGAACAATTTTCAGAGACTGTAAACAATTCAATTGGGGGAAATACCACTGTAATGCATTACAGATACCTTATACTTTACGTTTATGGTGCAATCTCTGAATTAGTACGTTAACTAAGAAATATTTCTGTAACGTAACTTAGCGTCCTTTTAAAAGGACAGTGGTGGTGTTTGGGTTAATTAAGTCAGACGCCTTCTTACATTTTAGAAATACAAATTGTATTAAGAACTAGACAATATTTTAAAGAAAATTACCTGACCAAGTTACGGCACTAGGACGTTGTGCTACGACATTTGTTGCAGATATTCCTGAAATAATATGTAAAATAAAAATATTGCTAACGTTAA
Organism: Podabrus alpinus; assembly: GCA_932274525.1. Classification (NCBI taxonomy): domain Eukaryota; kingdom Metazoa; phylum Arthropoda; class Insecta; order Coleoptera; family Cantharidae; genus Podabrus; species Podabrus alpinus. Next base: position 12,824,448 of record OW026455.1, read on the forward strand.
AAAACTTAATATTTTAAAATTTTTAGTATATACTTTATGCTTTCATGTTTCTTAATTAAGTCAGACGCCTACTTACATTTTAGAAATACAAATTGTATTAAGAACTAGACAATATTTTAAAGAAAATTACCTGACGAAGTTACGGCACTAGGACGTTGTGCTACGGCATTTGTTGCAGATATTTTTGAAATAATATGTAAAATAAAAATATTGCTAACGTTAAAAAACTTAATATTTTATTAGGAATTTTAATTTTAATCCAATGTAAATTCAAAAAGAGAATAAAAAGGGTGCTTTATTATCCTTGACATTCTGCGAATTGGGGTTTGTATCCAATAAAAATCTATGTCACATTCCTTCAAAGAAATGTAAAAAACTACTCTTTGACCCACTTGGCGACCTGTATAAATTTCCCATTATGATTGTTTTCTTCCCTAAGATTACTTCAGCTACGATCATCCGGTATTGTTGTTCTACTGCATGTGTTTCCGCTATTTTAAATTTTAGTATATCCTCTCTTTACAAATTTCAAAATCTTCAATATCATGTGTTACGTGTGTTTCTGTACAACAGAATATTATTGGTTTTCTTGTTGTTATAAAATAACGGACTTCATCAAAATGTGCTATTAGACTTTGTACATTATACATGAATATGTTATTATTTCCTATATTTAATTTATTGTCTTTATACGTTCTATTACTATATCTATGATATACAAAACAAGTTTTCTTCGCGGGCTGTTGCATTGTTAGCGGGGTATCTTCTTCTATTTACATGAAATCCCCGTCCTAATATGTGCCATGGTTGGTGCCAAGGTTTGTGCCAAGGCTAGTGCCATGGTTGGTGCCAAGGTTGGTTGTTAATTGTAAATTTCAATACATGTTGAACCTGAAATCAATTGTTTTATACCTCTATCATTTACACATTTCCTAATTCTAACACTGTAATATTCATTACTAGTCCAATTTATATTAAAATCTCCCATAAATATGCATGTTTTGTTTGTATCCAATAAAAATCTATCACACATTCCTTCAAAGAAATCTAAAAAACTACTCTTTGACCCACTTGGCGACCTGTATAAATTTCCCATTATGATTGTTTTCTTCCCTAAGATTACTTCAGCTACGATCATCCGGTATTGTTGTTCTACTGCATGTGTTTCCGCTATTTTAAATTTTAGTATATCCTCTCTTTACAAATTTCAAAATCTTCAATATCATGTGTTACGTGTGTTTCTGTACAACAGAATATTATTGGTTTTCTTGTTGTTATAAAATAACGGACTTCATCAAAATGTGCTATTAGACTTTGTACATTATACATGAATATGTTATTATTTCCTATATTTAATTTATTGTCTTTATACGTTCTATTACTATATCTATGATATACAAAACAAGTTTTCTTCGCGGGCTGTTGCATTGTTAGCGGGGTATCTTCTTCTATTTACATGAAATCCCCGTCCTAATATGTGCCATGGTTGGTGCCAAGGTTTGTGCCAAGGCTAGTGCCATGGTTGGTGCTATGGTTGGTGCCAAGGTTGGTTGTTAATTGTAAATTTCAATACATGTTGAACCTGAAATCAATTGTTTTATACCTCTATCATTTATACATTTTCTAATTCTAACACTGTAATATTCATTACTAGTCCAATTTATATTAAAATCTCCCATAAATATGCATGTTTTGTTTGTATCCAATAAAAATCTATCACACATTCCTTCAAAGAAATCTAAAAAACTACTCTTTGACCCACTTGGCGACCTGTATAAATTTCCCATTATGATTGTTTTCTTCCCTAAGATTACTTCAGCTACGATCATCCGGTATTGTTGTTCTACTGCATGTGTTTCCGCTATTTTAAATTTTAGTATATCCTCTCTTTACAAATTTCAAAATCTTCAATATCATGTGTTACGTGTGTTTCTGTACAACAGAATATTATTGGTTTTCTTGTTGTTATAAAATAACGGACTTCATCAAAATGTGCTATTAGACTTTGTACATTATACATGAATATGTTATTATTTCCTATATTTAATTTATTGTCTTTATACGTTCTATTACTATATCTATGATATACAAAACAAGTTTTCTTCGCGGGCTGTTGCATTGTTAGCGGGGTATCTTCTTCTATTTACATGAAATCCCCGTCCTAATATGTGCCATGGTTGGTGCCAAGGTTTGTGCCAAGGCTGGTGCCATGGTTGGTGCTATGGTTGGTGCCAAGGTTGGTTGTTAATTGTAAATTTCAATACATGTTGAACCTGAAATCAATTGTTTTATACCTCTATCATTTATACATTTTCTAATTCTAACACTGTAATATTCATTACTAGTCCAATTTATATTAAAATCTCCCATAAATATGCATGTTTTGTTTGTATCCAATAAAAATCTATCACACATTCCTTCAAAGAAATCTAAAAAACTACTCTTTGACCCACTTGGCGACCTGTATAAATTTCCCATTATGATTGTTTTCTTCCCTAAGATTACTTCAGCTACGATCATCCGGTATTGTTGTTCTACTGCATGTGTTTCCGCTATTTTAAATTTTAGTATATCCTCTCTTTACAAATTTCAAAATCTTCAATATCATGTGTTACGTGTGTTTCTGTACAACAGAATATTATTGGTTTTCTTGTTGTTATAAAATAACGGACTTCATCAAAATGTGCTATTAGACTTTGTACATTATACATGAATATGTTATTATTTCCTATATTTAATTTATTGTCTTTATACGTTCTATTACTATATCTATGATATACAAAACAAGTTTTCTTCGCGGGTTGTTGCATTGTTAGCGGGGTATCTTCTTCTATTTACATGAAATCCCCGTCCTAATATGTGCCATGGTTGGTGCCAAGGTTTGTGCCATGGTTGGTGCTATGGTTGGTGCCAAGGTTGGTTGTTAATTGTAAATTTCAATACATGTTGAACCTGAAATCAATTGTTTTATACCTCTATCATTTACACATTTCCTAATTCTAACACTGTAATATTCATTACTAGTCCAATTTATATTAAAATCTCCCATAAATATGCATGTTTTGTTTGTATCCAATAAAAATCTATCACACATTCCTTCAAAGAAATCTAAAAAACTACTCTTTGACCCACTTGGCGACCTGTATAAATTTCCCATTATGATTGTTTTCTTCCCTAAGATTACTTCAGCTACGATCATCCGGTATTGTTGTTCTACTGCATGTGTTTCCGCTATTTTAAATTTTAGTATATCCTCTCTTTACAAATTTCAAAATCTTCAATATCATGTGTTACGTGTGTTTCTGTACAACAGAATATTATTGGTTTTCTTGTTGTTATAAAATAACGGACTTCATCAAAATGTGCTATTAGACTTTGTACATTATACATGAATATGTTATTATTTCCTATATTTAATTTATTGTCTTTATACGTTCTATTACTATATCTATGATATACAAAACAAGTTTTCTTCGCGGGTTGTTGCATTGTTAGCGGGGTATCTTCTTCTATTTACATGAAATCCCCGTCCTAATATGTGCCATGGTTGGTGCCAAGGTTTGTGCCATGGTTGGTGCTATGGTTGGTGCCAAGGTTGGTTGTTAATTGTAAATTTCAATACATGTTGAACCTGAAATCAATTGTTTTATACCTCTATCATTTACACATTTCCTAATTCTAACACTGTAATATTCATTACTAGTCCAATTTATATTAAAATCTCCCATAAATATGCATGTTTTGTTTGTATCCAATAAAAATCTATCACACATTCCTTCAAAGAAATCTAAAAAACTACTCTTTGACCCACTTGGCGACCTGTATAAATTTCCCATTATGATTGTTTTCTTCCCTAAGATTACTTCAGCTACGATCATCCGGTATTGTTGTTCTACTGCATGTGTTTCCGCTATTTTAAATTTTAGTATATCCTCTCTTTACAAATTTCAAAATCTTCAATATCATGTGTTACGTGTGTTTCTGTACAACAGAATATTATTGGTTTTCTTGTTGTTATAAAATAACGGACTTCATCAAAATGTGCTATTAGACTTTGTACATTATACATGAATATGTTATTATTTCCTATATTTAATTTATTGTCTTTATACGTTCTATTACTATATCTATGATATACAAAACAAGTTTTCTTCGCGGGCTGTTGCATTGTTAGCGGGGTATCTTCTTCTATTTACATGAAATCCCCGTCCTAATATGTGCCATGGTTGGTGCCAAGGTTTGTGCCAAGGCTGGTGCCATGGTTGGTGCTATGGTTGGTGCCAAGGTTGGTTGTTAATTGTAAATTTCAATACATGTTGAACCTGAAATCAATTGTTTTATACCTCTATCATTTATACATTTTCTAATTCTAACACTGTAATATTCATTACTAGTCCAATTTATATTAAAATCTCCCATAAATATGCATGTTTTGTTTGTATCCAATAAAAATCTATCACACATTCCTTCAAAGAAATCTAAAAAACTACTCTTTGACCCACTTGGCGACCTGTATAAATTTCCCATTATGATTGTTTTCTTCCCTAAGATTACTTCAGCTACGATCATCCGGTATTGTTGTTCTACTGCATGTGTTTCCGCTATTTTAAATTTTAGTATATCCTCTCTTTACAAATTTCAAAATCTTCAATATCATGTGTTACGTGTGTTTCTGTACAACAGAATATTATTGGTTTTCTTGTTGTTATAAAATAACGGACTTCATCAAAATGTGCTATTAGACTTTGTACATTATACATGAATATGTTATTATTTCCTATATTTAATTTATTGTCTTTATACGTTCTATTACTATATCTATGATATACAAAACAAGTTTTCTTCGCGGGTTGTTGCATTGTTAGCGGGGTATCTTCTTCTATTTACATGAAATCCCCGTCCTAATATGTGCCATGGTTGGTGCCAAGGTTTGTGCCATGGTTGGTGCCAAGGTTGGTTGTTAATTGTAAATTTCAATACATGTTGAACCTGAAATCAATTGTTTTATACCTCTATCATTTACACATTTCCTAATTCTAACACTGTAATATTCATTACTAGTCCAATTTATATTAAAATCTCCCATAAATATGCATGTTTTGTTTGTATCCAATAAAAATCTATCACACATTCCTTCAAAGAAATCTAAAAAACTACTCTTTGACCCACTTGGCGACCTGTATAAATTTCCCATTATGATTGTTTTCTTCCCTAAGATTACTTCAGCTACGATCATCCGGTATTGTTGTTCTACTGCATGTGTTTCCGCTATTTTAAATTTTAGTATATCCTCTCTTTACAAATTTCAAAATCTTCAATATCATGTGTTACGTGTGTTTCTGTACAACAGAATATTATTGGTTTTCTTGTTGTTATAAAATAACGGACTTCATCAAAATGTGCTATTAGACTTTGTACATTATACATGAATATGTTATTATTTCCTATATTTAATTTATTGTCTTTATACGTTCTATTACTATATCTATGATATACAAAACAAGTTTTCTTCGCGGGCTGTTGCATTGTTAGCGGGGTATCTTCTTCTATTTACATGAAATCCCCGTCCTAATATGTGCCATGGTTGGTGCCAAGGTTTGTGCCAAGGCTGGTGCCATGGTTGGTGCTATGGTTGGTGCCAAGGTTGGTTGTTAATTGTAAATTTCAATACATGTTGAACCTGAAATCAATTGTTTTATACCTCTATCATTTATACATTTTCTAATTCTAACACTGTAATATTCATTACTAGTCCAATTTATATTAAAATCTCCCATAAATATGCATGTTTTGTTTGTATCCAATAAAAATCTATCACACATTCCTTCAAAGAAATCTAAAAAACTACTCTTTGACCCACTTGGCGACCTGTATAAATTTCCCATTATGATTGTTTTCTTCCCTAAGATTACTTCAGCTACGATCATCCGGTATTGTTGTTCTACTGCATGTGTTTCCGCTATTTTAAATTTTAGTATATCCTCTCTTTACAAATTTCAAAATCTTCAATATCATGTGTTACGTGTGTTTCTGTACAACAGAATATTATTGGTTTTCTTGTTGTTATAAAATAACGGACTTCATCAAAATGTGCTATTAGACTTTGTACATTATACATGAATATGTTATTATTTCCTATATTTAATTTATTGTCTTTATACGTTCTATTACTATATCTATGATATACAAAACAAGTTTTCTTCGCGGGTTGTTGCATTGTTAGCGGGGTATCTTCTTCTATTTACATGAAATCCCCGTCCTAATATGTGCCATGGTTGGTGCCAAGGTTTGTGCCATGGTTGGTGCTATGGTTGGTGCCAAGGTTGGTTGTTAATTGTAAATTTCAATACATGTTGAACCTGAAATCAATTGTTTTATACCTCTATCATTTACACATTTCCTAATTCTAACACTGTAATATTCATTACTAGTCCAATTTATATTAAAATCTCCCATAAATATGCATGTTTTGTTTGTATCCAATAAAAATCTATCACACATTCCTTCAAAGAAATCTAAAAAACTACTCTTTGACCCACTTGGCGACCTGTATAAATTTCCCATTATGATTGTTTTCTTCCCTAAGATTACTTCAGCTACGATCATCCGGTATTGTTGTTCTACTGCATGTGTTTCCGCTATTTTAAATTTTAGTATATCCTCTCTTTACAAATTTCAAAATTTTCAATATCATGTGTTACGTGTGTTTCTGTACAACAGAATATTATTGGTTTTCTTGTTGTTATAAAATAACGGACTTCATCAAAATGTGCTATTAGACTTTGTACATTATACATGAATATGTTATTATTTCCTATATTTAATTTATTGTCTTTATACGCTCTATTACTATATTTATGATTGTTTACATTATTATTTGTGTACCTGAGTTAGTTGCTATTCCCTATTCCATACCCACTTGTTTTCCATCTGCTTCGTTTCTCGTTTCGACACCGAACACTTGTAACTGAACGGTGAGTGGTCAACCTCAAAATTAAAGTTATGTTTATATTCGCATTCTTACAATTTTTACATTCTACACTTGTGCACTCACCTTCGTGCCGGTCATTACCACAAACTGCATGTGGCATTACTTTTGCATTCTTGGGCTTTATGGTTATATCCCAAGCAATTATAACAACGGAATACCGCGCTATATTTGTAGACGGGGCATGTATTCCTTGCTCTAAGACTAATTTCGAAGTCATTTCGTCCATTTCCAGTAAAGCCGAATAAGTGTTTTTACCCTTATAGAATTTTTTTAACCTAATTTTTCTTCGTTAACTAAATTTTTTATGTTTTCGTTTTGGTTTGCAAGGCATTTTAGTAGTGCGTCGCTTTCCATGTCGTTCCCAAAGTTTACCACTTTTATTATTATGTTGTTCACTACTGGTGTTGAAATTTTAATTTTATCCTGCAAATTGTTTAATAAGTTGTTTTTAGGGAGTGACTAGTCGCCGTGTGGAACAGTACATGCGCAGTTGCGTCGATTTTGTACTTATACAAAATTCGAATAAATTTCATGCAATTTTAAAACATCAAATCTTATTTCTGCGGCGCATGCTCGGTTACGTCTCTTTTGGTAACGAAATTCGAATATTTCAATTAAAAAAATACGTTTTTTTACATCGCACATCGGCAGCAACAGTGTCAAAATCGTTATAAATTGTTGTGAAATAGCTGATAAAATTTACACAGATTTTCAAATAATTAATTTTATTGGTTAACATTTGCTCACATCAACACGCACTAGACTTCTGGACTTGACACCCTTACCGTCGATCTGCGATAGTTAAATTGGGATAGGCAACTGACTATTTTTTCTCCCGTTCGAAATATTTTTTGCACGATTGAAATGATAATGTACCCTTGAAGAAATGCTACGTAAAGGCTTCCCATCTAATTACAGATTGCTATGTTGACGTTTATCAACGGAATCTCTCGCGGCGTTCCTTGATATTTACAAAGTAACTAGGTAGTTGATTACATTTTAATTCTTTAGCATATTTAATAAATGGGAGACTACTTTGTAATATGTTTTATCATTTTTAATGTATGAACTTGTTATTATAATAAAATTTTTTATCACGGGATTGTCGATTCCGTATTTCTCAAGGTAAATTTGTATTACATTTTAATGTATACATTATTCTTCGAGTTTATACTTTGTATTAATCTTACTCTAAAAATTGTCGTATGCAATTTTCGGTTCGTTAGCATCTACAGTGGGAACTCATTATTTCGAATTTATTTTTAAAGTTTATCAACTACAATGAGATTTTGTAATCGTGAATTATAAGTTCTTATTTTAGACATATACAGGATGTTTCAATCAGAAACCACGGTGCACGCCGTAACATGATTTATTGCAGACATTGCAAATCCACTTGGCAATGTTTTTAATTTTTATTTCTGTCACTATCTTCTCAATGGGCAATACTTCGCAGTGTGTGCTTCTTCCCCTGTTGCGAAGCAGTAAGGGCATCTTAGCGCTCACAATATGGGACATTGGATTCTCCCATCGGCATGTTTTAAATTGTGCGTTGTATATAAAGTATGTTTTTCCCAGGTAACACAACTGGTGTAAATGACGTCATTTGTACGTCATTATGACGTCGGCGACGTCATAGTGACGTACAAATGACGTCATTTACACCAGTTGTGTTACCTGGGTTCATTATTTTTGAAGCACATGCTACAAAACAAGTTTTCTTCGCGGGCTGTTGCATTGTTAGCGGGGTATCTTGCATGGTTGGTGCTATGGTTGGTGCCAAGGTTGGTTGTTAATTGTAAATTTCAATACTACTTACTGGAATATTAATGCTGTCCGAGTCAGCATAATTTGCATCTACTGCAAATTCGTTGGGTAGCCAACTACTTATATCGGTAGCCAATTCAGTTCCAATCTTAATTGGTGGCCCGCCACCCGTTGTAAGCAATTCTCTAAACTAAAGAGTTGGTGTGCATATATATTAGATTCTTAATGAAACGTTTGTTGAAATAAAACTTTTAATTAACACTAATATTTATCTACAATATTACTTAGTTCTAATAATTAATAAAAAAGATTTAATAATATAATAAAATAATAACACTCTTTAAATGTTCACTCTAAGATTTCTTCGTTTTACACTTTGTTATTTTACAGTGTATCGCAAATTATTGTAAATTTACGCCAGTTATTTTGTTTGGAAATGAACTTGCTACATTACGTAATCCGAGTAATTTTTATATCGAAGTAATTTTGAATCAATGTTTCAATATCAGTCTTTATTTGAGGTTTTTAAGTTAGACATTTAATTTAATGATAGCAAATGCAGATTTTACATTTTGAAATATGCGGATGCATCCAAATTTTTAAGAAGTATTTTTGATTCATGTAAATAAGTTAACCATTTCTGCTGATTTTATACTAATCAGTTATTACCTTCAATTATGTTTTTATTTATGTGTATTATTTGTGTTATCAGAAGTTTGAGCTGTGAAGCCGAGTTGTTCGCTCCTCTCAGCTCAAATCGAAGATAAATTTACTATTAAGGTAGGTCTTTGTAGTCTGTTATCTGCAGGGCCGTTTTACCGTATCGACAAATAACAAATTTTTGACCTATCGATGCGACGACGCGCACATTAATTTCGAGTTTGAACCACCCCTCCCGCTGCAGCTAGGCCGGCACTTTGTTTGTATACGGGGGGTGTGCGTAGTCGCGGCGAGTTAGCCCGTAACAAGCTTGTAACTTAATCAAATTAATACGGCGAATCGTATTACGTTTTAAAATTCGTAAAATTCATTTCGTAGTTATTCCGTGAAATTGTACACGAAAATTATCCGATAATGACCTTACACAGCAGCATTAGGTCACTAGCATGGTAAAATCGGTGCACTTGGCAATTAAGATATACTATTAAAAAATAAAACATGGGTGACCTGCATGGTGACTGATTTAAGAACACATCGTTTCAGTTCTTCTAAAACATTTGTCATTCAGAATTGACGTTTCACGATAGGCCCCTTTTAGCAATCAAGAATAGTATGTTGTATCAGATAGTGGAGGCCAGCATTCAAGAATGGCCGGTGTAAATTTAAAGATAATAATGAAATGAAAAAAAAATCGTTTAACTACTTCCGAGAGGCGAAATTTACCTTTTACAACTAATAGGTAATATTGAAAACGTTTTTCGTAGCCTTTGCAGTGCAAATTAAATAGAGTTTCCTAGAAGGCACTTGGCACCAAATCAGTATATTGTGAAGTAGTCAGTTAAGTACCTGACTTGCCTCATCAAGTATCTTAAGGTAAACTTAACAGTTGATTTTATTATCATAATATTAAATAAACAATTGCTTTGGGTATCGAATGCACTAACGTCCGACAAAATTGGTCAACTACATAAATTACTACTGGCTTCCACATACCTTTGTAGAGTTAAAGTGAATTAACTATCAATTAATAATAACAATTAATAAATAATCAATTTGATAAGTAAATTGATTGTGCATTGACCACACTTTTTCAAACTTGCCATACATAGGACAATTTCGATAGTCATAATAGTGTGTTGAGTAACCTCATTCATAAGGTTTGAAGGTTTATACATTCATAATTTTTATTCAGTTGTTACAGGTAAAACACTACGGCGCGACACACCCCCGCGACAGAAAGTTTGCCGGCTTTGACTCAGTCGGGTGGGAGTGAGTTGGTAACACAAAAATGTGCCGCGCGAAGTCGTAAAAAACCAAAAGTCACAATAATTCTAAGGGCGCCACCAATACTGAAAAGAATGCCGTAGATAACCGTGCCACACCAAAATTGTATTGGGAATTTTGATAACGGAAACCTACCTACAATCGTCGGATACAACAAATAATGACTCGAATGATGTCGTCCCGGAAATTCGCTGTAATTACAAATATTAACACAAACACAATTAAATTCAAGTACCGTAGCTATATTAACACACAATATGGAAATGCATAAAACAATAAATACACTGATTCGATTATTACATAAAATGATGAGATGATTGACAAATGTGTAACTTAATATTACCCCCAGCTTGCAATTCTAGAATTGTAGTTTCGTTGGACTTATAAATGAAATCATAAATGTGAACAATTTTTAAAGTTTGATGAACCAAATTTAACTTATGTTTGATGTTACAAATTAATGACACTTTGTCGTTGATATTGCAGTAAATAAATTGAATTACAATGATAAACAATTGTAGACCGCAAATAACACTAAATTCGTCGAACTGTTGAATCCAAATCACCACACCAATAAAAAAAGTACAAATATTAAATACCTTGACAATAGTCCTTCTTTTCCAGCTGAATCTCCTGAGTGTGACCCTCACTCGAGCAATTATGGCTGTCTTCCGACGGAATGGTTGTTAACAAATAAATGATGACATAAGCCGATGCAATTTTGGTCTGGATGAAATTTAAACTCCCCCTAACTGGGTTACTCGCTCTTTGGCGATGATACGTTGGTGGGTTATTCAGAATTATTGTGCACTTCCTCCGTTAGAGATATTTTTACGTAACTGCATACGCTAACTTTACACTTAATAAAATCGCAATTTAATAATTACTTAACCCACACGACGACTATTTATCCAAGTTTACTCCACAGTAACGTAACGTTATAACAATTATTGCAGGCAAGCACCACTTTCTTTGTTCTCCGTGATTTTAATCAAATTTACATAATCACGCGGAGTAACGTCTTCGAACGCTTGAAGGCTACTCACTTAGCATGCATTTGAGTGCATTGCACGATAAAAACTTCCACTGAACTCACCAATTACAGCGTCGCGTACCTCGCACGGTGAATTCTATTGGTCAATTTTCAAAACGAACGTTAAATCTTAGGCAGAAAATGTGCATGGTCTGACCGCGGAAGTGACGTAAACGGTTATTCCCCGCCGAGGAATGCTGTTGATTTTACAAAAACAACGCGCTATGTAAAAACCTTGAAATACCATGCGATAAAAAGCTGGACTTATCTTTCTTTAAAAATAACTCGCAGAACTGGCACGTAAATTAAGAATGATAAATAATTTCGAATAATCAAACGTTTTCTACATGTTAATAAATGAGAATTTCTGAAACTAATAAATGTAATATTGAAAATTTTGCTGGTGAATAAAAATAACCTAACACAGTATTTCTTTCAGTAAAATGTTTATATATAGGAAAGAAATACGAGTTTCAAAAAATTCGTACAAGCTATTGGGATTTGAATGTCCGAATTACCCCCAAAATTTCTTTCACTTGAGGTAATTTGACCTACTTGTTTCTGTCCCTTTGTTGCTATGGTTTCAGTTGAACCTTGAACAGTAGTAAGTCCAGTCTCGTCTACGTTATAAATTTGGGCAGGGGTATAATTATACTTTTCATAAAGTTTTGAAAGATTGGAAAAGAAGTGGTCCACCACGGGTTTATTAAAACCCATTGCCCTTGCCAAGGACGTCGCCTGCGCTGTACGAATAGAAATCGTCCCATTGCGCGCTACAAATTTAGAAAACCAGTTTTTTCCAGCACATTTGTTCTCCGTCCAATACTTGGGCATTTTTTTGTTATATGCTATAGCCAAATCATAAGCAAACAATCGCACCTGCGTTGGTGTAAGACCGTAATGTAAATTCGCCATAATTTTTAGATGTTCAGCAAGAGTCATCTCTTCGGCATCAGTAAAAACTTGGGGTACAGTTACCTATCTATAACTACTCGAAACAAACTTTCTTCTGCTACACACTAAAGAACACAGTTAATATAACAAATTCCCAAAATATGAACCGAGAATTTATTATCAAAATTTTGAAATAATCGATTTTGAAAATCGTTAATTTTACATGTTTCACTGACGCACGGGTGGAATCTCACTCATTTTGTTGACGGTACGTGCACTATGAACTAGTCTTAGACTTAGCCGATTACGGACTGGCAGTTGCAGCTCGACGCTCCTACATGTAACATCGATTATTTTTGGTTTTTAGGCGATTTTTTAGGGGTGAAACGTAATAGTATACTGCCCCATACCGCAACTATACTTTTTAATGCTATTTCGAGGGTCTCTCACATCCCGATTTAATTTATCCCGGTTTTCTTGATCGGTGGCGCTTCTCGTATGTTTAGCCTAGTAACCAGAGTCAAAACCGCCCTGGAGGGGTGCAACCCGGAGCGGAGCGGAGGGGCGCCCCGGAAGGGTAGGTTTTGACGATGGATTACCCTCCTTATCGAATGCACACCCCAAAAATCGAAGGCAAAAAAAATTTTAATTTTTTCACTTTTTCGGCAATACACGGGTTATTTTCCAATTTTTTGATTTTATTTATTACTAATATCCACTAATCACACCCCCATCTATCCGAATTTCAAAGAAAAATTCAAATCGGAGCGAAAAAATTTATGCATTTTCGACGGAGCACGGGCGACTGATGCACATAGACCACGGTCGGCCGCCTAATTGATGCTACTTTACCGTACTTTTCAAAAGTCGATATTTTGTGTTTTTTTCATCAGATTCTCGCAAAATATTATTTCTATAGTCTAAAATAAGCTTGTTCTTTAGTGTGTAACTGAAGAAATTTTGTTTCAGCTAGTCAGAGATACATAACTCTCCCTAAAACTTGATTTACCTTATAATTTGGTGTTAGTCTTGGAGCACCCTCTAAATGTACGGTAAAAAAATCTATGTTTTGAGCTTCTTTTCTACATTTTGCGACATATCGCCGAAATGTGGTTCTCGGTATTTTGAACTTCAGTGCAGACCTCTTGACACTCCATCCTCCTTCAAAAACATGATGAAGTGCACTTTTCATCACCCCTTCAGTGGTTTTGCCAATCTCATTTCTCTTTTGTCTTGGAGTATCCATAATACTAAAAAGAAACATTGATTGCAATAACGTGATTGCAAAAACTACAAAAGCAGTGGCCACTGTAGGAAACCTGACGGGTGGCCACTGTTGGGGAAAACACGTTTTTTTTTAAATTTTACATAAAATAGTCTAAATCAAAATATTATTTAAATCAAATATCTTAGAAACAATGTTTAGGTACACTAGAAGGTCATGTTCATACTTTCAAATGGATAATTTAAAGCACTGAATAGTAAAATGACTGGAAACCTACCGTAATTCGTAGTAAAACAGGCTGCAAAACACTATGTTGCGCTTATCTCGGACACTGAAGCACTGAATGAATATTCCACTGGAGCATAAGGTTATACATCGTATTGGGGGGTTTACATGAAAATAATAGCGTAGTATGTTTTTTCTAGAGGCAGTTATTTAGAAGTGACCGCTGTTGGCGCCTGGCCACTGTTGGTAGGTCTCCCCTACCTAAATCATTACATGATGTCGATGGTAATCATAAATAAAGAATCACAAATTTGGCTGGCATTTAAACGCCAAAATTTAAAAAAAAAAAAAAAAATTAAATACAAAACTTTAAAAAAATAATCTATAAACCTTAAAAGTAAATAAACGCATGCAAAACCTTAAATCTATATAAATCTAAACTTCAAAATTCAAAAACTGTATCAACACATGAAATGATAAAATATTTTCAATATAATTTCATTTTCACAAAACCAATTTCATATAAACGAGTTTTTATTCCATCACCTGTTATTTTTACCCCGGAACTTTCTAAGCCCATTATAAATGGTTTGTAGTCGTCAGTAAGTCCTGCCAATAAAAATGATCCAATATATTCTTATGAAATCTGGAAGCCGATTTCTGTTAACTTTATTGGCCGTTCCAATAATTTTGTTAATATATTCATCCATTGATGAGCAAGATTCCAAACTTGTCGATATTAACGTCCTTAACAAACTGATACGAAGAGTCAAGCCTTTGTCTTCAAACATAGTTTTTAAAACTTTCCATGTGTCCACCGCAGTTGGACACGATTGTATATGCACATACAATGCTGGTTCAATTGCTAAAACTAATATTGCCTTTGATCTTTTTAATTTCGTAGCATCTTTTTCAAAAATCTTTATCAAAAAATACATTTTTCTAAATCGTTTAGTTCAAGTAGTGCTTGCATCGAATATTCCACGTGTTGAAATTTTAAGAACCCCTTAATTTTTCCAGCGAACTTTCTTTACTATTGTTTAACGACATCGTTGCGAAAAACCAGAAACTTATAACTAAAAGAAAATTATTAGTTCACACGATAATGTTTTATTCTTGCTTCTTTTTATTCTATCGTAATCTGGGCCCATAACCTGTGATTATTGTGAACGCAATTATCTTCGACTTTGTTATAGATATTTCGGAGTTATTCATCAGACAGGACATTCTCTCATATATATCTTCGTATTTATTCTACGTCAGATTTTTATTTAAATAAATGTACTGATAATTTGGTTTGGTTTCAGGAGAACGATTTAGCACGTCCGTACCGTAGATAGTACATCGATCAGAAGATTCTTTAGTAGTGCGTAGCGTCGTTAGCAGCGAGGCTTAGTCGGGTTTCTGCCGACGGAGTCGAGGACGTCGAACATAGTGACGTTTTTTAGAGAACGGTGACGGCAAATAAGACTTGCCAGAGTGTAAAATTGGAAGAAACTATTCGTGTAACAGCTGCGATTATTTTACCCAAAATCCTAGACATTATTTGTATCACTTAAGAGGTGATCATCAGAAAACGGTAAAGATTATGATAAAGTAACATCAGAAACAAAAAAATATTAACAGAAAAACTGTCACGACCCTTCCCCAATTTAATCCCAATACCCACCCAAACTTCGGTGACCAAACTGCGACCCGATAAAGTACCCAAGCAGTCCGCGTCCGTCGTACCGCCAGAGCCAATCATGAGTCAAAAGGACATTAACAACATTTGTGCGAAATCCGCCAATAGTGCGTCACGCGATTTCGCTTCCCTGCTCTGCAGTGAAGCAGAGAAAAATCGTCTATGAAGGTCATGAAATACCTTGCGCCACCTATCGATTCATTTTCCATTGGGCCGTTCAAATCGCTATTCACCAAATCCAAGAAATTGTTGGCTCGTTTCTCCGATCGTTTGAAAGGCAATTTCGCTTGTTGAGCTTTCGCGCACACTTCACAAACCACACCCTTGTCGAACTCCTTGATAGATACATATTACTTCTGTATCTCGTCATTATTTACAATTTGTATAGCAGTGTGTTTGTAAAAACTTTTCACGATATCTACCAGGTGTCTTGGAAAACCTCTATTTTTAAGTATAACAATAGTTATTACAAGGTTATTACTTACCGAAATAGCAATAATTAATAATACAATACGAAATTAAGAACAAAACGTCACATGAGTCGAATTAATTCACCTAGTAAAAATGACAGTGAGAAAACAAAACAAATACGATTTAAAATTAAGCCTCCTGAGTAAAATCTACTATTTATTATCAATAATAAAAAAAAATTACGGTGTTGATAAGTTTTAAGTTATCTTTTAGTTCTTTATATTTACCTTCCATTTCAAAGCACTATCCCCTAAGGGAGTATTTGCAGCCCACAAGCGGTTTACGATGTGTTCTTTTGTGTTTCCGACGGTGATCAATGGTATTCACTGTTAATTGTAATGTAGGATCAAACTTCACCAAACTTTTTCATAGGTTTTACCGAAAAACAAATTGTACCCTAGAATTGAATGGGGAAATAGCCAATTTTTTTGACTTAAGTTCCTTTTGGGTAACCTCAAAACTTACTATTAATGTATTTATTTTATTCGAGTTTCAGAATGTCAATTAAATGCATGAAAATTACTTTCTTTAACTTCCTAATTCATACACAAGACATAATAATAGTTATTACAAGGTTATTACTTACCGAAATAGCAATAATTAATAATAAATACGAAATTGAGAACAAAACGTCACATATGTCGAATTAATTCACCTAGTAAAAATGACAGTGATAAACAAAACAAATACGATTTAAAATTTAGCGTACTGAGTAAAATCTACTATTTATTATCAATAAAAAAAAAATTACGGTGTTGATAGTGAAAAAAATGGTGGCTTATAAGTTACGGTAAAAGCATGGACTTAGAAGGTTAGACGCAGTTGACGTCTCGGCATTTTTGGATAAGGACCTGGACGCCGAACAGAGCATCTCTGGTTCCCAGACCGCTGCGAAAACCAAACTGAGTCTCACTCATATCTTTTTCCACTCTGCGGTATATGCTCTCATGAATTATACGTAGAAATGTCTTTATAACATGACTCATGAGACTTATTGTGCGGTAATCTGCGCACTTATTTGCTTGGCTTTTTTCGGCAACGTTATAAAGGTTGATTTCAGCCAGTCAGTTGGAATACAGCTTGTTTCATATATCATATTGAATATCTTCAGCAAAACCGCTTTCCCCGTTTCTCCGAGCACCTTTAGCAGTTCAGATGGTATTTCGTCTGGAACCGTTGCTTTTCTATTTTTTGATGTTCAATGGCCTTTTCTATCTCTTCCATAGTGATGAGAAGTCCTTCCGCAGCGTTTTCCATTCCATGTTGTGAGTTTCTCTGGTCGTGAAAGAGTGTTTCAATATACTGCGATGTTTTGCTAATCATAGGGGGTGGTCTGATGTGATTAAGCCAAGGATCGAGTGGTCCAGAGAATGAGATGAGACACAATTGCAAATTTTCTTCAATTCACTGCGATTTGGTCAAATTTTGCTATACCAGATTGTCGTAATGCCTGAAATTAATGATATTGCTGTTGCCTCAGATTTGTTATAAACTCAAGATAAATCCTTTCAATAGAAGCCGTCTCTGTAAAGAAAATAAAAATGTAAGAAACAGAACATAAAAGCATAAAATAAATGTTAACAATTTAAAATAAAAATAGGGAAACAAGTTGGGTAGTTTTGATGTTTGTGAATGTTAGGCAAAGCGCATTTTAGTGATGATAATCGAAGTGTTGAGTGAAATGGAAAAGGACGGATTTATTTGGACTAACGAGTTGGAGATTGGTGAAAACGCGCCTGCTCGAGGAGTTTTGAAAAGATAAGTTGAAAAAGTTAAGAGGTCTCTCGCCGTCCAGCAACGAGGACGGACGTATGTGATTGATTTTTGAAGAGTTTTTCCCACGTCAGTTAACGAGGACGGAGGTGTTCTAAATTTGGAATTTGAAGACGCTCTTGGTAGCGATTAGCAAGAAAAACGTACTAAGATTTAATTTTAGTAAAGTGGAATTTATTGATTGGTTTATTAAATTTATGGAAAGTAGAATAAGTTAATTAATTATTTGGAGTGACAGTAAAGTTTTTGATACCACTGGTAGTGATAAGTTTTTATGATTATGATATGGAATCGACAAGCATTAATTGAAAGATTTTTGGAATACTTACTGGAGATCCAACTGGTAGCAACTGTGTTCGCAAGGATTCATTGTTTGTCATCGTATTGGTTCTTCACTACAACTACACAAATAAGCAGGCCGTTTTTATGAAGCACCGCTCCTGGAAACCGACTTGTTATCGTCAAACGTTATTGGTAAGACTGTTTTTTTTGTTGAGAGCTCTTTTGTTCGGTAAAAGACGTAACTAACGCGAGTAACAATTTTAAGTGCGGAAAAAGTAAAATTGGGGTTTTTATTTTAGTTTATAAGGATTTGAATTTGTATGCTTAATTTGTTTCATTTTGCAATTTTATGGTTTGTTTCGATTTAAAATCAATAAAAAACAGGTATTTTGTTGAATCGATTTATTTTGAGTATTTTTGGTTTTCATATTTACAGCACAGGAACAGCGTAACATTTGGTATAGTTCTGAGTTTTAAATTCATTCAAATTTTAATGCACAATAGCATTTTTGCAGAGTGTCTTTTCTCTACATCCGGACCACTTACACGCCCAAAATACTATGAGTTCTCATGCAGGCTGGCCGAGCCATAATTAATAAAAAGAGCCGTTGTTTCCCCGCTATAAAAAATCCCAAATTCAGTAGCGATACACGGCAATACCTTTTCCAAATGTTCAGCTTTTCTTCTATATTAATAGCCATAATTCCTTGTTCATTTATAATACTTGTGTGTATATTTCTTTTTCTGAGTCCAGCAACTTCTTTCACTTTTTTATGTAAGTGAAATGCGTCATATCTCTTTTCGTAATCTTCTAGTTCTGAACACTCTTTCTCAAACCAATCAGCCTTTGCTTCACGTATCTTTCTTCTAATTTCTTTCTGGATATCTTTATATTTACTCTCATCTCTGTTCTTATATCTCCGTCTTGATGTTATTAGATCTAGAATTTCGTCTGTCATCCAAGCCCTGTTCTTTTTTCGCCTATTTGTCTTAGTATCTCCTGGATACGTTTTGACTGATTTTATCGCATTTATGTATCTTGTTTTTGCGGAGATATAGTCTATTTGGTTTCTGACAATCTTTTCCTGTTTATCCGCTGGAGATCTCCACGTATGAAGACGTCTTTTGGGCAATTTATAGTACGTGTTCATTATGGCCATGTCATTTTCACTACAAAACTGTACGAACCTGTTTCCTCTGTCATTTGGTACTCCTAAGCCAAATTTACCTACTGCATCTCCCTCTGTACCGGTTCCAACCTTCGCATTAAGGTCTCCCATAAGAATTGTCATATCATTTCTTTTGGTTTTGTCGTATCAACATTGTTATATCCGCATAAAACTGTTCTATTAAGACGTCCTCGCATTCCGATGTAGGTGCATACACCTGCATAAAACTGACATTCGCCGGATGCGCCCGGATACCGGGACAAAATTTTCAACCGAGTCGTTTACTTCTTTGGAGACTATTATGGCAACTCCATTTCTGTTCTGCGGAGTATGATCTCCCGTGTAGTATACTGTATATTTGTCTATCGTACATCTTCCATTCTGAGGCCATCTCGTTTCGCTAATGCCAAGAACTGAAATACTCAAGTTCTTCATTTCTTTTATGGTGTTATTTATCTTTCCAGGCTGGAACATACTGCGTACATTCCAAGTCCCTATCCTTTTGGAGCTATCCTTGCTGAAATTCACTGAGGATGACCAGGATATTCTTAGCACCCCTGCTCCATTTAAGGAACGCCTGTACTCGGGTCCATTGTTTAGTTTTGCAGTCACTTCATGAATTTCCTGGGAAAAATATACGAGGTGGTTTTCCGTTGCCTTCCTCGCGCAGTTTTGAAACCGTTTATGTCATTATGACTGCGCTTTGAAATATATACTATATCGCCGTATCAGATGATTACTTCTCTGGCGCCGATGTGCACTCATATCGTAGCTGCTGCCATCCTATAGCTTTCACCATATCTGGCTACCCTCACTTAGTTTTGCCTGCGCTGCGGGTCAACGCAGTTTCCTGGGTGTGGCACGTGGAGCCATAAGTGAGAGTTGGGTACCCTGTGAGGACCAGTAGCCACAGACCATCTCCCGTTTTCACGCTTGATGTGACCGTCCTGGCTAAAGGTGCTACCTCTGCAGCGTAACCCTACACCCTATTAATATTTATTATTATATTATAGTATAATATATAAAATTAATATATACAGCAACTTTTATTTATATCAACATTTTACAGATAAAAAAACATGACAGTCTGGATCTTCTCAATGGACAATACTTCGCAGTGTGAGCTTCGTCCTTTTCGATCCTGTTCGTCAAACAGGATCTAAGTGGAACAAAATATAAAATAACATTTAGAATTTAGAATTTTCTTGAGTCGGGTTACAATTTTATTGGAACTTCGGGTCGTAATTTTAAATATTCTTGTCCGGTATCCGATATGCCAAACTGTTTATGCCACCGATATGTATTAATAAAATTTATTGTTAATTTATTTAGTGGTAGGTAGACACTTTATAACAAATTCGAAAATATTTAAGCTTTCATAATCATTATATTTATGCTACCAATTTTTAAAATTGACTGAATATTTATTAAAATTAAGATTCAATAAAATGAAAAATGAACTTTTAAAATTTTCTTTTAGCTCCGAGCATCATACGTTCGGTCCCGCTAATTTAATTCAATATTAATATTCAATTAGATTACCAGATGATAAAAAAAATTTAATTCGGTAAAAAGTAACACCTTTACTATTGGAAAAAACTGGAAAATTGTTTTTTAAGAATAAAAATTGGAAGCTCTACTATACGCAAACATTGACACTAATAAGGAGTGTTCATTTTACTAATTAATTTTTTACTAAATTATTCTCAATTAATTTTTACAATATTTACTTCAAGTTAAGACTACAAGTTGTGTGACATGTTTCATCTATAAAATTCTATGTATGTTCACGTACGGCAGTAATTTCAAATTTTTATACGGACGCGTCCCATAAGCTTTCGCATAAGTTTTGCGAGGTTCTGCGGTCACTTTCCGACTTGCTCCATTCCAAATTTTTTCAGAATTTCAGCTTCCCGGGTATTCTTTTTTTACATATCTTTTAATTAAAGCGCAGTATCTCTCAATAGGACGGAGTTCAGCAGAATCTGGAGGATTTCTTTACTTACAAAAACGACATTATTAGAACACAAAAGTTCAAGTGTAGCATCAGCATAATGAACGGTGGCTAGATCTGGCCAAAACAACGAAGAGATATTGTGTTTACTATACAAAGGCTAAAATATGTTTTTGTAAGCATTCTTGCCTATAATTTTCACCGCAAATTATCCCAGTTTAAAAAAATGTTCCACTTTCAGTCGACAAGAACAAATCGCTTGTCACACAAGAACTCTTTTACCAAATTTTTCTCCCTGATTATCTTCACTTCGTTAGCCACATCTTCTCCTACAACAATGTTATAATATTATAGTCCTAGTGTACATTTTTACGTAAGTTTCGTCATCCATTAAAATGCACCGAATCTTGTTTTGCAATAAAAGAATCTACAACTTTTCGGACAATATTTTACAAATTTTTTTACATTACGGACAATGTAGGTGCCGTTTTGAATAAAATTCCAAACGTCAACGAACCATTGCCATCAACTAGTGCGGGTGCAGCGATATGCACATCTGAAGCATCGACATCGACTGCACCTCATACTGCAACTCATCCTGCACACTTGATGAGCGGTGACCAACTTCAGAGGACCTCTGAACCTGATGTGCCACGAATAACTAGGGTTGACGATTCCGTAATAAATCTATTTGAGAATGAGAGTACCGACAGTAATGCGTCGATAGTAATAAGGGTACACAGGGAGAAAAGCATTGTAAAATAATTGCACAAAGTTGTTTAGCACGTCATTGGAGAAGTTATTTGCACAATTGTTACGTTATATCAAAAACTGTTGTTTAAAATTTTATTACAGGTTCTCAAACTATAATAGGGTCTACACACGATTCAATCTGGTCGGGCCGACCGGCTGTCCTACACATGAGTTGAATAAGGATGCGGTTATTGTGGTTCATCAATAATGATACCTTTCATTGCCCAATAAAGCTTATCTGTCACAATCCATTCGAATAATTTAGGAATCGCTGATAAAATGCTGATTGGTCTGTAATTGGCAACATTCGATCGATCTTTACCTTTGAAGATGGGTGTGATTGAAGAGATTTTCCAAGTGCTAGGAAAGCATAAGGACTGCAGAGATTTATTAAAAAGAAGTGTCAATGGCTTTAACAGACTGTCACTGCAATTCTTAACAAAGATTGCAGGTATACCATCCGAGCAAGGATTAACAGAGGTGGTCAGCAACTTCCTGTTCAGTGATCTCGATGTTGAACAAGTTTACATTATTCGTTATCCCAGAGTCCCATTCAATATTTGACAAGTTTAAAAGGTGCTCACAGTAAGCATTCTCGAAAGAGTCGGCAAACAAATTTGCTATACCAGATACGTTGTCGGAACTACTATCAGCATTGTGCATTGAGGTAGGGAAGTCGTGTCCGAACCAGACTTATTCTTCATGAATGACCAAAACTGTTGAGGAGACTTGTTTAAAATTCCATTTTGAATATGGAATATTGGAGTATTGTAGGTACAATATGAAATAAAAAAAAGGATAAAGCCAGGTTTAAATTTTTTAATTGTCTATAAATCAGATCCCTTGTTATGATTAAGTAGATTAAAAATAATCTTTGTTGCACCAAGGTGTATAATAAATTTTAGCACAAAAATTACAACAAATTTTACTATAAAATATTACAATAAAATTGCGAATTAGTACCTCAATATTATAATAAAATTTACTTCAAAATCTTGAAGTAAAAATTATTAAAATTTTGGAGTACTCACACAAAGGTGTAAGGTAAGTGAAGGTAATTACGCCACCTTAAGCTTTGCCAATTTTTTAAAATTTTCCTGAGGATAGAGAGAAGAAATAAAAATAGGTACCACCAAGAGGAACTCTTTGGGTACAAGAAAAAAAATACATGAGAGCTTTAGCTATCTTTGTAATTCCAAAAAATGTGTTTTTCAAAAAGTTGGGAAACTGGCGTATTTACCAACCTATGAAGGCAATTACGCCACCCAAATAAATTATTTAAATAAATTAATTCTACAGCAACTTTACTATAATAAATGCTTAAATAAAATATGTTATGAGTTTTTTGTAATATATAGGCTCATTTATGGAAAAAAACCCTTTATTTCAGATTAAATATTATAATAAAAAAACAGTCAAACAAGAAAACACTGGTATCTACGGCTCGCATTCAGGGCAAAAAAAGACCTGCTTGTCATCATGTGTAAGTCCCACACAATCTTCATGTACAAATCTCTTACATGTAGCACACTGGCGCATATCACAAACTAAATCTTTATCGCAGAGAAAACAATACGCCCGGAACACAGCTTTATCGAGAGGCTGTAACTCGTGTGTTGTATTGCTGGGCAAACAATACAACACAATCTGATGTTTTTCTGCTTCGTTGACAATGGAATAATCTAAGTGACTAGCAGCACCATCGAAAATTAGTAGGACATGTCCGGGGCTTTTATATTTTGCTAAATGACGCAACCATTTTATAAATGTGTTAATTGTCATCGATCCTTTTGGTGTCATTTCAGCTACAGTTCCAGGTGGCGTATCCAGTAACCATTCCTGTTTAAATCGTTGACCTTTGAACAATAACATTGGTGGTAGCGCGTTCCCCATTGCATTACCGCAGGACACAATTGTTACATTTTCGCCATGCTCCGGTGCGACTATGTGCACCCTTCGGGCACCTTTTTGGGCCAAAACTTGTGGCTCTTTGTGCAGATTTAAACGACAACCTTTTTCGTCCATATTGTAGATGGATTGGGGTTTATCAAAAAAATCATACTTCACCATTACCTGCCGTAAATATGCAAAATGGTCTTTTACAATAAAAGGATATAATTTTTGAGCCCTCGCTGGGTTAAGATTTTGACACTTTCTTATCGATATGTCCTTTCTTCTGGTCATAAAACTTTGAAACCAATATCTACCAGCTGCTTCTTGAGTTTCATTAAATGGATTCGGAATTGAATTTTCTTTGCAAAACCGATAAACATTAACACGGAGGCTTTTCGATGTCAACGGATAGCCTACATCAGCAAGTCTTTTAATTCGCGCACATAATTCACTTTCTTGTTCAATGTTCAAAACTGGTTTTCTACCCACTCGCCCTATCTTATCGAGGTCTTTTTCAATGTATTGACGTAAAGTCCTTCTTGGAATGCCATACGTTTCCGATGCTTTTTTCGCCGACATGGTATTTGATTTCACATCGGCCAATGCTGCTTTAAGGTCATCTTCAACCCATTTATTGCGTGGAGGAGCCATATTAAATCCTAGTAAACACAAAATACGTAAGAACTTAATAATAATGTTGCACTGACTGGCGTAATTGCCAGCCATTGCTACTTCACAAATAAACTAATTTTTCTGTGCGTTAAAATTATTTATCACCAGAAAGTGATACATATTCTTAAAGAGCATTAAATTTACAACAAAACAAGTATATGCAAAATTCTTACCTCGTAAAAAATAATACGTACACACGAAAGTAATTGCTTGTCTTAATTAGATCAATAAAATCGGACACCGCCATTAACAACAAAAACAGTTGACAAACTTAAGTTAGCCATCAAAATCGGATAATTTCTGTTTTATCGACTAAGAATGTTGTGTCTCAAGGTACAGCATGCGGTATATTACGAAAATTTCATTTATTACCGGAGATATGTGGGGGTGGCGTAATTAGCTGCAGTGGCGTAATTACCCCCACTCACCTTATAATAAATTTTTGCACAAAAATTATAGCAAATTTTACTATAAAAAATTACAATAAAATTATTATTAGTATTATTATTATTAGTAAATTATTATAAATTATGAATTAGTGCCTCAATATTATAATAAAATTTACTTCAAGGTCTTGAAGTAAAAATTATCAAAATTTGAAGTATTCTAACTATCAATTATTAGTAATTTTTAGGAAAACAGGTGTGGAATATTTTACTATAATATATTTACTAAAATTTCTCAAAACGATATTAAATCAAACTTATAGTAATATTTTTTACTATACGCGTGAAACAATTAATTCTTCAATTATAGTAAAATGTACTGCAAAATATTTACTATAACGTTGAAGTAAATTTTACTAAATTATTTTTCTCTGTGTACTTTAATAATGTCTTGAAATATTAAATGAAAGTTACGTTTTGCTTTTAATATCTTTAAAATATAAGCAATAGATCAACTTTCTTTTCATATTTGGTTCTGCAGAAAATACGTAACTTTGCTTTATTTAAACTCCTGCTGGGATATATTAACTTGCAATAATGCTGATTAGGTGGAGTGGATAACGTTGTGCGATTAATTGAATTGACCAACTTTGCGTCTATGGCATCGATACGATTGCTCATATCTGCCATCGACGCTTGCATTATGTTCATTTTCCAAACTATCACTTCAAGGTATTCTAAAACACACCAATTAGAATACAAATTCAATACAAAATACAATATGAACTTACATTAACTTTTAGATATTTCGTGTAATATGAACAAGTTGAAACTTTTATAATATTATAATATTGCAATGTTGGAATATATTTTTTTAAATTATAGGTTACACTTATTAATATTACTAATTTTAGGTAATTAAAGTTGCACCGATCGTACATAAATTTTTACAAACAGGTAAATTTTGAAGGTAACTGACTATTATAATGCGCGTACATTGGCATTCTCGGTAGATCGTTATCGTGACCGTGTTTACCGATCAAGTTAGTAGGACATACTCGTACATACGATGTACGTACTTCAAAGTACCTAATATGTACGTCCACTTGAGGTACATACTCGCACATACGATGTACATCCTTCAAAGTACAGGGTCTGTACGTCCACGTATGGTACATAAACGAATGTACATACGATGGACGAAAAACGTATGCAATATGTACGTATACATACTCTTACGTAAAAGGTACGTACATACATTAAATTACGTTATATGTACTGCTATGTCCTCCTGCCTATAAATGTTGGGTACAGGAAGGTACACACATTATTGCCCCTTCTTACTAAGCTCGCGGGTTGAGTCGTTCAGGGAGTGGGTCCCTTGTGGTTCGAAATAAATTAGAGGCGACGTTGCTATGCTCATTGGCTCTCTCGGGATGTTTAACTTTGCTTTCCTTTTTTGAGTAAAAAAGAAATAAAAAACTTTCATCAACTCCCATACAAATTTTATTATAATAAAGAAAAGAAAAATTATCAAATTGTCTTTCATGAAAGAACATTAATACTAAATAAATCTTGGATTACAAATCCAAGGTGAATAAACCTTTGAAATTTTTCAAATTAATACAAATAATTGTTCGAAACAAAGAGGTTTCCTCTCTTCGTCCCAAGTTGCTTGATTATTAAGCCAATCAAGACTCTCGCTTTACATTAGCGGGCTTAACTGTTTATAAATTTAAATTTGTTGCTTATTTTAAAGCTTAAAATATTTTTGACGAAAATTGTAAAACTTTTGATTATTTTTAACTTATCACTCAGGGTATCAAAGAATACACTCTGTTAGAAGTCTTTTCCTCAAATCCTATTATTAACACGCTGAAGGCAAATTTTTAACAAATTATAGAAATCATAATTTCACTGTACCTGTCTCCTGAATATATCGCAGTTTTTATTTTTTTTAAAAAGGATATCATTTAGTCGCTGTTTGTGTGCGCCCTGCTTTAATCTTCACGTGCAAAGATTCAACTTCATTCCACTCGTCATCACTTTGCCTGATGTCATTTGAAGCGGTATTTTTACCTTGACTATTGCTGTTGAGTTTTGTGCTCGTAGTTACATCCTTCCTATTGAGAATCTCCAAAAATATTGAGGTAAGTTGTTCCATTAATTTGCAATAATTTTCTTGTTATCCAGAAAATTTTTATATGAATAGATTTTTATAAATTACAACATTTCCATTGCATTTGTTTATGTCCTTGACATCTATTTTTAGAATCGACGTTGGACAAACGAAACTTCTAACCTCTCCGAAGTCAAATGAATTTGGTTAACCTCCAAATTCCGGTAAATAATATTTTTCGGAGAGCATCGAAAAATGCGTGCACACAGCTGAGTTACCAGAGGTGAACTGATTTTTTGATCGAAAGTCGATACAATTGGTATTCTTGTTTGAATTTTGTGAGTCAAATCCATGTATTTTTGAATTTATTTCTCTCTAATAAATTATTTTTATTCTAGATTTTTCTTCTGCATCAACCTCGATTTCCTTTGGAACATCTTCCCGAGCAGTTTGATTGGTACATTACATTTTCATCAATTTTTGGATTCTTTATTGACTCATTCTCGTCCCTCTTGGTTGTTTGCAGGGCGTTACACAAATTTGACCCTTATTAACTAATTTGTTAATTCATCCTTTGAAATTATACACATTAAATGCATGAAACAATTACATAATTTTTGATATGCTTACATTTTTACAGAGAATGTTATTTGCAGAGTAAATTGGTTTACAAGTTCTTAAATTTTCTAGGTTATCATGATTAATACATTTTTACAAATTTTGAGCTAATTAAGTTTTTTGTTTCATTTCTGATGTGACAATCATCAGTTTATTTAGATTTAGCAATCTTTGTCATGTTTCATTCATCCTGAGAGACTCAAATAAATTTAGAAAATTGAAATTTTGAAAAATAAAAAATTTCTCGTAGAGCAAATTTTTAAAGTGTCTTTCGACTTAGAATTTTGTGCTTGTTTCGAATATATGATTCATTTTAGCATCGGGAGCCTTTCTTATTCATTTTAACACACAGCATAATCCATTTCAAATTGCATCAAAAGATAAATTTAATTTTAGATTGAAGATTCAATTTCAAAAAATTTTTGTGTTCAAATGTTATAAAATTTTCTTTTTTTCTCTTAAGTATCTCTCTGATTTTTGATATTTGTGACTGATTGATTTTGATTCCATTTGCCTAAATGTATTTTTCAAGATTGTATGCGTCAATCTCCTCCATTTCAAGTTGTACTTGTCTTTTTATTTGTGCGAATGGCTTTTCACTCTTGTGATATCCTTCAATGACTTTCTTAAAATGTTGCAAACTTTATGTCTTTTGAAATTGAAATTTTTAAATTATGAATCAACTTGATTGTAAAATAAACTTAAAATTTTTGTCATTAAATTTCCCCTTTAAATTAAATTGTTTGTAAAATTAAAATTGTAACTAATTGAATTATCTAAATTTTTAAATTGACATAACATTTTATTCATCAGAATCATCAAATTCGTCAGCTTCCCCAAGTGTCTCAGCCTCAATGTTGTCATTGTTATCCTTGTCACAAGCATACAACATTTCTATGTGAAATTTACCACGAATGTTGCCAGTATTAGGATGCGTTAATAGATAAGTGGATTCGCCAACTTTTCTGTTTATCAAGTAAGGTCCTTCAAATGGAAGTTGAAGCTTCATGCATTGATCTAGATTTCTTCTACTTGTTCTGGAACTCTTTACAATAACAAAGTCACCAGGATCAAAATTGGTGCGTTTAGCAATTTTGGCATTCATCTTGGTCGTGTAAGTATCACTCCTTCTTCGTAATCTTTCTCTGACCTGTTCAATTATTTCTGCATATTTTATTGCAGGTTGGTTTACTATCCAAGGTCTAGGTGAATGTGTTCCAGTCATCAAGAAATGTGGCGTTTGTTCGGTCGCCGTGCTGGGTGTGTGATTGATGTAGTTTTCTACCATCTCAAGCTTATTGTGCCAAGATCGATGATTTTGGTGAACCAGTATCCTTAGAAATTTTATTGTTTCTTGTATGTAACGCTCACACATGTTTCCTTGCGGATGCCTGATAGAGCAGTATGTAACTTTAATGCCTTGTTGTTGAAAATGTTGTTTGAACCGATCGTTTACAAAATATGTGGCATTATCAGCTAATATGCGTGATGGTTTTATTACTTGATTGCTAAATAATTCTAGTTTGTTTATCGAAATGTCAGTAGTGTACGCATAAGTGGGATATAATTTCACATATTTCGTGAATGCATCTACGATGACGAAGATATTTTTAAATTTGTTGCTCGGTATGAGATTTCCTATGTAGTCTATTGATATTAATTCACCCGGGTATTGTAGTTTAACACTCTTAATGATATTTTCGTTGTGATAATTTTTATATTTTGCTAGGAGACATAGTTTACACTTATTAATGGTTCTTTTTATGATTTTTAAGTCTTTTGCACTAAAGTAATTTTCGCGAAATAACATCCATGATTTGCGTATTCCAAGATGCCCGTATTGATTGTGTAGAGCTTCACATATCAGTATCGTAGTTGGTTCATCTATGACATATAATTCTATGCCTCGAATGATTTTTATGATTACCCCATTTTTGTATTTGAATGACTGCATTGTACGTGGATCTCTATGATTGAGTTTTAGTTTTAAAACTTCGAAACATGGATTTTGTTGTGCCATCCTAACTTCTTGTTCTGTGAATGGTTTTTCATCAGTGTGCAGTCTGTTTAATGCTATTAAGAATTCTTTTGTGTCTGATTTTGGGTTATCTTTTCTGCTCAGAGCATCAGCTATGACATTGTCTTTGCCCTTTATGTATATCACGTCAAATGAAAATTCTTGTATCAACAAAGCCCATCTGTATATTCGGTTATTGGAAAATTTCGTGCCCATTAGAAATGTAAGTGCTGAGTGATCTGTGTGTATCTCAAATCGACTTCCTATTAAATAAAATTTTAGTTTGGTCAACGCATAAACTATTGCAAGCATTTCTTTTTCTGACGTGGAGTAGTTAATCTCTGATTTTCTCAAAGTTCTTGAGATAAAATTGATTGGTACCTCTATATCGTCATGCATTTGGACTAATGCTCCTGCAATCGCAAAATTACTAGCGTCTGTCTTTAAGATGAACTTCTTACTAAAATCCGGATGTATTAATCTTACATTGTCGTATAGAGCTTCTTTCATTTGGATGAAAGCGTTTTCTTTATCCGTCGACCATTCCCATTTCGTGTTCTTCTTTAATAATTGAAGCAATACTATTGTTAGATAAGAATAGTTTGGTACAAATCTCTTGTAATAATTCATAAGACCTAGATATGCTCTTAAAGTTTTTATGTTGTGAGGCCTTGGATAATTTTTAATTTGTAAAAGTTTTTCTTGATCAACTCTTATTCCTTGATCAGAAATTACATAGCCTAAATAATTGATTGATTTTTGAAAAAATTCACACTTGTCAAGATTCAATTTTAATCCTGCTTCATCTAGAGCTTCTATGATTGTTTTTAAGTGTAGATAGTGTTGTTCTTCGGAATGACTAAAAATGATTATGTCGTCTACATAATGTCCTGAGAAATTATTGTATTTGTTCAATATTGCTTGAATTGCGTGCACCAAAGCTGATGTTGATGTTGACAGACCAAAAGGTACAACTAAAAATGTATACGTGTTTCCGTCAATGGAGAAACCAGTGTATTTTTGAGAGTTTGGATGTAATTTGATTAACCAAAAGGAGTTTTTGAGATCTAACTTCGTGAAAATTCTCGCGTTACCAATTCTTGATAAGAGCGATTCTATGTTTTCCGGCATCTCAAATTGTGGTTTGGTTATTGCGTTAAGTGATCTTGCATCTAAACAAAGGCGTAGACTATTGTCTTTCTTTTTGACTATTACCAATGGGTTGAGATAGGAAGTGGGTGATTTCTTTATGATACCATCCTGGATCATTTTTTCTATTTCTTGATTAACTTGCTTTTTGTATGCAAACGGAATAGGATAATTTTTACATTTAAATAGCTTGTTTTCCATTATGTGGAGTTCATGCACATAATTTTTAGCGAAGCTGGCTTGATCGTTTGTCAAATTTAAATGTTGACTTAAAATTTCTAGAACTTTATTTCTGTTTTTGATCGGACAAATAATTTCATTTATTTCAAAATTTTTATTCAACTCATAATTATCGTTTGAATCTTCTTGAAACTTTTCAATATAATTTATGTTGTTAACGCGTTCATCGCCAATTAACAAATTTATATCTTCAACATACTCCTCCCTTCCTCCTGTATTTGTCCATGGGATCACTTCTTCAGAAATTTTTATTGTTCTATTTTCAGCATTTATTATCATTTTAAATTTTTCTATGAGATCAAAACCTATTATGCATTGCATCGTTATGTCTTTCAAGATTAAAATCGTATCACTTATGATTGTTTTTCCTATCTTTATTTCAGTAAAAATGCTTTGGTTAGCCATCGAGAATTTCTTTTTGTTTGCTGCTACTAAATTAA
Organism: Podabrus alpinus; assembly: GCA_932274525.1. NCBI lineage: Eukaryota > Metazoa > Arthropoda > Insecta > Coleoptera > Cantharidae > Podabrus > Podabrus alpinus. Next base: position 12,856,147 of record OW026455.1, read on the forward strand.
CGCTTTTGGTTTTTATTATTTTGCCTTCAAATAGTTTTTTATTCTTCTCAATTACTTCCTGATTCAATATTGATACTTCTGCTCCAGTATCGATTAAACTTATGATTTTTACATCATTTATTGTCATCTCAATATACGGTAAATCATGCTCATTTGTTGTATCCATTTTTGTGTTGTCTTCTGCCAGGATGAATTCCTTTGGATGCTGATAAGAATTCACCTGTAGATCAATTTGGCTGTCTTTTATTGAAAATTTTCTACATTGGGTTGAATTGTCGATTCTTCTTCCAATGTTGTAGTTGATGCAATATTGTTGATCTGCTGTGATGATCTGTTGTTTGGAGAATTGCTTCGGCTACGCGTTCTTCTTTCTCTACGATCATCATGGTTGAGACGATTGTTTTCACGGTTCACCCCATTGTATTGCGGTCTCGCATCATAATCACTATATTGCCTTCTTGAATTGTTGAAATGGTAGCTGCGATGATTGTTGTTTCTGTTTTGATGTGTGTGCGAATAATTCCTATCATTGCTACGATTTACATTATTTATACGCCTAGAATTATTGTAGGTAAAATTGTCTCTTGTATTATTATTATTTGTGAAATGGTTTCTTTGATTATTGTTATTGGTGAAATTGTCTCTATTTGTATCACGATTATTATTAAAATTGTTTCTGAAATGTACACTGCGATTTTGATTGTAATGGTTTTCACGATTTTCACTGTTTTCGTAGAAGTTTTGCGAGAGATTGTTGAAATGGTTTTTGAGATTACCGTTGTACGTTTTGGATGTCACATAATAACTGTCAAAACGTCGTAAGAGATTCGAAAATTCTGTAATTTTCGTGATGTTTTCCACCGTTACACGATTTCTGATGTCAACGTTGAAATGATTTGCTAAGTAACGAATGATGTCCGATTCAACGATTGGCGGTTCAAGTTGGGAAACTTTGTTTATAATTTTCTCAGCATATTCATTTCTATTTTCGGAACCATTAAATTTTCCCGTCATGAGTTGTCTTCTCACTTTTTCTTGGGCTTGTTGATCCCAAAATCTTCTTAAAAATAGCTCTTCAAATTGATCAAAGTTTTTGAATGCATCTTGAATAATGCCAAACCATTCTCTTGTGTTTCCACCCATTAAATTGCAAATAAAATTTTTTAACTTATCAGAATCTCTTATGTGTGTGGTTGCTCTTCTCGCGTACTTAATGAACTGCTTGGGGTTTATACTGCTGTCTGAAAAGAATTTTATCGGTTTTTCACCTGTAGATTGCCATGTGATTTCATTTAAACTTAGTGGGAAACTAGTGCTGTTGAGTAAACTTTCATTATTTAATTTTATATCTTCCATACTACTTTGTATGTCAACTACTTTCGTGTCCACTTCATTAATTTTTCTGTCACAAGCATAAATTTCTCTTTGAATGTTATTTTCCATGGTTTTTATCTTTTCTTTATTGCATTCAATTTTTTCCAGCGTGGCAGTGTAGTGTTGCCCAATTTTTTGATCAGTTTTGTGTTTTAATCGACCCATGCTAGATTTTAAGTCTTCTACATCAGTTTCCGTGACAGTAATTCTTCCATCGTGTTCATTTATCTTTTCATTCAGCTCTGTGTGTACCTTTTCAATTTTTAAGTCAATTCTTGTATTGATAGCTGCAATTTCTTCTATTTTGTTTAACTTTTCAAATTGTTCGCTTGATTCTTTTGCTTGGGTTTTCATAAATTCCATCAGCGTTTGCATGTCAGATTGGCTTTGTTGAACGTTTTGTTGCGAGTCAAGTTTAACTTCTTCACTTGTTTCGGGAATATCTTCTTGTGCAGATTCGATTTCCAAGGATTCTTTTAGTTTTGAAGTTAAAGAATCTTCAATAGTTGTTTTTATTTCTGCTTCTCTTTCTTCAACAATTGGTTTCTCTTGCTTTTTACGTGACATGATGAATTCAGTTTATAAAATGTTATTATTGCAAATAAGAATCAAAGAAATTTGTAAATAGAAAATGTTTAAACACAGAACCTGTCAATAAAGAATTAATTATTATAATAATCAAAATGTTGTTTTATTTTCACAAACAAAAATAATTTTTAAGATTTTTACCCTTAAATTTTTATCAAAACTACCCCTATCATGATTTCGATGCTCCACGTTGCCAGGCTGCCAAAAGATGCTATGTCCTCCTGCCTATAAATGTTGGGTACAGGAAGGTACACACATTATTGCCCCTTCTTACTAAGCTCGCGGGTTGAGTCGTTCAGGGAGTGGGTCCCTTGTGGTTCGAAATAAATTAGAGGCGACGTTGCTATGCTCATTGGCTCTCTCGGGATGTTTAACTTTGCTTTCCTTTTTTGAGTAAAAAAGAAATAAAAAACTTTCATCAACTCCCATACAAATTTTATTATAATAAAGAAAAGAAAAATTATCAAATTGTCTTTCATGAAAGAACATTAATACTAAATAAATCTTGGATTACAAATCCAAGGTGAATAAACCTTTGAAATTTTTAAAATTAATACAAATAATTGTTCGAAACAAAGAGGTTTCCTCTCTTCGTCCCAAGTTGCTTGATTATTAAGCCAATCAAGACTCTCGCTTTACATTAGCGGGCTTAACTGTTTATAAATTTAAATTTGTTGCTTATTTTAAAGCTTAAAATATTTTTGACGAAAATTGTAAAACTTTTGATTATTTTTAACTTATCACTCAGGGTATCAAAGAATACACTCTGTTAGAAGTCTTTTCCTCAAATCCTATTATTAACACGCTGAAGGCAAATTTTTAACAAATTATAGAAATCATAATTTCACTGTACCTGTCTCCTGAATATATCGCAGTTTTTATTTTTTTTAAAAAGGATATCATTTAGTCGCTGTTTGTGTGCGCCCTGCTTTAATCTTCACGTGCAAAGATTCAACTTCATTCCACTCGTCATCACTTTGCCTGATGTCATTTGAAGCGGTATTTTTACCTTGACTATTGCTGTTGAGTTTTGTGCTCGTAGTTACATCCTTCCTATTGAGAATCTCCAAAAATATTGAGGTAAGTTGTTCCATTAATTTGCAATAATTTTCTTGTTATCCAGAAAATTTTTATATGAATAGATTTTTATAAATTACAACATTTCCATTGCATTTGTTTATGTCCTTGACATCTATTTTTAGAATCGACGTTGGACAAACGAAACTTCTAACCTCTCCGAAGTCAAATGAATTTGGTTAACCTCCAAATTCCGGTAAATAATATTTTTCGGAGAGCATCGAAAAATGCGTGCACACAGCTGAGTTACCAGAGGTGAACTGATTTTTTGATCGAAAGTCGATACAATTGGTATTCTTGTTTGAATTTTGTGAGTCAAATCCATGTATTTTTGAATTTATTTCTCTCTAATAAATTATTTTTATTCTAGATTTTTCTTCTGCATCAACCTCGATTTCCTTTGGAACATCTTCCCGAGCAGTTTGATTGGTACATTACATTTTCATCAATTTTTGGATTCTTTATTGACTCATTCTCGTCCCTCTTGGTTGTTTGCAGGGCGTTACACAAATTTGACCCTTATTAACTAATTTGTTAATTCATCCTTTGAAATTATACACATTAAATGCATGAAACAATTACATAATTTTTGATATGCTTACATTTTTACAGAGAATGTTATTTGCAGAGTAAATTGGTTTACAAGTTCTTAAATTTTCTAGGTTATCATGATTAATACATTTTTACAAATTTTGAGCTAATTAAGTTTTTTGTTTCATTTCTGATGTGACAATCATCAGTTTATTTAGATTTAGCAATCTTTGTCATGTTTCATTCATCCTGAGAGACTCAAATAAATTTAGAAAATTGAAATTTTGAAAAATAAAAAATTTCTCGTAGAGCAAATTTTTAAAGTGTCTTTCGACTTAGAATTTTGTGCTTGTTTCGAATATATGATTCATTTTAGCATCGGGAGCCTTTCTTATTCATTTTAACACACAGCAGTACGTCCGAGTTTCGTACGTGGACGAATGTACATAAAAAGGACGAACTTTGTACGTACTGAGGACGAAGCGTGCTGACTGGGTAAATGCACTTATTAATTCTCATATTTTAATATGTTCTTTAGTGTATATTTCTTTTCATCGATTCACATGGTTGGTTTTTGGAAATTGGAATATTTTTGAAAGCAGAAAAATTTCAATTTTAATCAGGGAAACGTAAGGAAAACCAGGGCTTTTATTTTTGAAAATCCAATGGGAATTCTAAATAAATGGAAGTTCGTGGGATTCTACTACTTTTTGACTTGAAGTTGCCGGTTTTAAAATAAAATAAGGGATTTGCTTCGTTTCTATCGATCTGCCTAGCTATATATTAATCATTAATAACAAATCGTCGTATTGTGTTAATAAATCAACAGATGCGCCTTCTGAATCTGCTACGCTTTCGTAATGGAGAAAGTACCTACTCTAATCTCTATGATAAATAGACATCATTAACTCATCGGAGTCCAACAAAAATGCCAATGTTCTTGGTCTAGTCTTTAAACAATTTACAACTGTACATCAAGGATAAAATAATAGTTTATACGTACATCCTATCAATTTATGATTAATTTAATATTAGAGAATTTAAAAAATAGACAGTTCAAAAAACTCGATAATGACCCCCTGTAATTTCCATAATCCAAAAGAATAAATTTTTAATATCATTTAATTGAGGAAAATCAATCGTTAAATAATACCACTAATTATAAAAACGTTAATACAATTTTACCACATGATGCAAAGTACAAAAGGAGAAGTGCGGGAGCTTAAAGTTTTTCCATTTATAAAACATAAAGCAGGAAACGATTATAAAAATAATATTAAATCTGAATCTAGATTTCCGATTACCATAAATTGTCAAGTTTCTTTATTTCATATTATCATTTAATTATTTCTTCACGTAAGTTTTCTTTTAATCAAACAATATAAAGTAGAACTTTCCAAGCGGAAAATGTTTTCAGTTTTTTTTTTCTTATCCATTGCTTACGATGGTGTTCTAGTAGGTCTTCAGCATCTCAAAATTTAGAAATTGGACTCACGTTTTTTAAGATTTTTCCATTGTTGAATTGCCACTTTTGATTAGAATAATTACTAATGATTTAATCGCGAAAGTCGATTGCGACCCGGGTCGACCCCTCAGAGGTCGCAACCTCCTATGGTTGTGGGTTATGCATATTGTCTATTTGTGGTTTGTTTACGTTTTTAACTTGATCTTACATGGAACGTTGAAGTTTTTTCAATTCATGTCAATTAGTAATAAATTATGATTTCTTCCATTAGACCAGTCAACTCTTAACGAACTTTTTTTATCAATCTTCCGATTATCCCAATCAGTAATAAAAAATAGCCGTATTGTGTTAATGAATCAGCAGATGTGCCTTCTGAATCTGCCACGCTTTCGTAATGGAAAAAGGTACCTACTCTAATCTCTATGATACTCTAATCTCTTCTTCTTCACGTGCCTATCCGTTACCGGATGTTGGCGACCTCTCTCCTATGTATGTGTTATGCGTTTGTAGTACTACCACACACTTACATGTCGATGTGTTTACTGTTTCACGAGTTGCCTCAAATATTGTCTGATGTATGTTGAAAGAATTTAACATTGTGATCATCTCTTCGACCTCCGTATTATACTCTAACATATAATTGAAATCTCTGAATTGAAATTGAAAAATATTGAAATCTCCTGCTATTATGATGACGGTGTTTTCTTTCATTAAATTGTTTAAGGTTTTCGTAAGTTCTCTTAGAAAAACTTCAATGATTTGATTTCGGTATATCGACATGCATATCAACCTAGTATTATCTATGTAGCATTCTACACCTGCACATTCAAATTCGCGTAGTTTTGAACAATTGGTAATGTCTTTTCTTTCTCTACATCTGATTTTATTTTTTATGTAGACCGCCGTCCCCCCGTGTTGATTTTCTTCCCTACAATAATAAGCTATTAATTTAAAACCTTGTATCGCATAATTTTGCAGTTGTTGGACCGTTTTCCAATGTTCAGTTATATATAATATTTTACAATTTTTATTTTCTTGTAGCATCATTTCCAGTTTTAGTACTGAGTTTCCAATTGATTGTACATTTTGATGGATGACTGTAAAACTTGTCTTCCTCGCGCATAATAGCTTCTTGTGATTTGAATTTATGAAAAATTTCCTCCTTGTTTGTCCAAGAAATCTCGATGTCTCTCGAAATCGAACCTTTTTATACCTACTCCTTCTGGCCAGAATTCTGATTTATATACTTCTTCCTTCTTCTCCATTGGGATTGTCACTACGAAACATTTTTTTCTCTGTGATTCTGTGGGAATTTCTTTCACGTTTACATCATTTTCATCTAATTCTTGTTCTTCTGTCAAATACTTCTTTATCATTTCTGATGTTTCCGTTCTTTCTACCCTGTACAGATATAGCCATGCTCTTCTTTTCGCCCCTGTAAAACTTTGTGTGCCTTCATCTCCAGTTTTCTTGGCTGTTCCTATATTTTTTACTTGTATTTTTCGATTTGTTATGATTCTTCTGTCCTCAGGACCTCGATACTGTTCACTAATTCTTTCATTCTTTCAACGACTATGATTCCGGGCGTAAAAGCCCTATTTACAGTACAATAATACTACGAGAGGGGATCAATAAATAATAAGGTTTGGAAAATTTTTTACAAAGTACCTACCAAGTCGAAAAATAAAATTTATTTCATCAAAAGATATTGATTCCTTACACCAATTTTACCGAACTTATTGATTTCCGTTCGTAACTAGTCATTACAATAATAATTATTAATTAAAAATATAGTGATCGATACAAATAATGTAACATTATAGCAACTTTTTACAATGAGCTGCCCCCGTTGTTGCTAAATCAACTTAAGAGTAGTTCATAAAACTCACGTGCGACTACAGAGACGTGTTAATTCAACACATTAATAATTACGCAATCTTATCTCTAATTTCCTAAATTATTTGAAATTTTTTTGATTTAATATTTCTTGTTTAGAAAATACTACAGGTACATAATTTTTAAATGAACGTATTGTATACAAAATCAGTGCATTTGTAGCAATTTGGTATGAATGCATTAAATCAATGTTAATTGTTTCAGAGATTGTGGGCATTATTGTTGTAGTAATTAGAGCGATTAAAATTTAAATAAAATTAATTTAATGAGTCTCGATAATACAGTAGAAATTATTAAACGTTTCATTTTATCTAATCGGTGAATGAATTTCAAATTATTTTTCTAAGCGACTGATTTATGTTATTAAATATTAATAACTTTTGTAACATAAAATAAATAAGGAATTATACGTTACACGCAGTAATATAAAGTTAGTTGGTTTTTATAACAGTATTATTTATAATAATCTTTATTTACATTTAATACGTACTAAACTAATTTGACGGTATCGCGAATATACACATAAACAATTGACACCAAATTCGACCAAAAATTTGAAACAGGTTGGCGAAATGGACCCATCATCACACTCCTTATTTTTTATTTGATGTAAAATTCACATACAAAAGTTTACTTGCCAGTATGAGTTTTGTGATGAGTTTTTAAACTTGATTTACTTGTAAATGTATTTCCACATATTTCACAAGTGAACTGTTTTTTGACAGTATGAATCTTTAAATGCTCGTTAAAAACAACCTTACGGGAACCTTTAAGACCACATATGTTGCAAAGAAACTTTTCCAACTTCGACATTTTATTTCCGGACTTAACACTGTTCGAAGAATGGTTCCACAACAAAAAATTCACGTGAGTCGTACAACACCAGAGCACACTTCAAAATGGCGACCGTTAAGCGCCATCTACTGCAACAGTAACATAACAATAAATTATATCATCGTTTCGTTTATACCCTTTTTTGATGTAGCTGCTTCTAACTGCGTTAGTGATTTCAATTATAACTAATCGAAGCATATTGACAACAGTTGGATAATTTAAACTCGACTCATTTCCACAAAGTCTACATACATATGGCTTCAATTATGGTATCATAGTGTTTAGTTTTAAGCAGTTCTTCATACGTCGTAATACTGTTATTAATTTTTGTAGCTTCGATAAATAGCCTGGCAGCCCAACGAAGATACTGTCTATCATTTCGACTGTAATTTTCCGAAGCACGATGTTTAACTGCTAATCTTGTTGCTAACAGTGAAATCGATTTTTCTGTTCTAATCAATTGACCAACTTCATCATCTCTCAAAGGTTGTAAAAGTTTGAACAACAACTGATCATTAATACTTTGTTGAATTTTAAAATTGTCCAACATTTTATTGCGAGCCGTTTCTAGAACCCTAGTTCTATTTTTTTCTCTTTTTGCACATTGCAAATGATGTTTTCACAAAGATCTAGCTACATATAGACCATTACAATTTGGACATTCGGCTGTATCTTCCATTTTCGATGTTGTTGGTCTTATAGGTATTCGCTTGCTCGGCGTAACACTTTTATTGAACTCGAAGTTTCCTTTTTTTCTTAAATCTTCTAATACCTTTAACCGCTATCTTTACTTTTACATGGTAACTTGGAAATTTTTACTATTTCTTCTTTCTCTGCATGTTTTTGCAACACATGTCGTGCAAACGTAGACGTCGAAAGATGACAAAACGGACAATAATTTCGTCTCGTTTTGAATTTTGACGGTTTATCGTTAACTGCCATAGCGGAATTAAGCAGTAATGCACACATTTTAAAATTTCCTACTTGCGAGAGCGTACCACCTAGTTCACAATTATTTAGACACTGCTTTACAGTAAGTTCTGCCCAGTCGCTGTCCAACATAATAATGTAACACGGAATATTTTTTAAAGTTTCCAACAAAAATCTGTTACATGTCTAGTGTTATAGTTATATACCTCCTGTATCTGTATCAATCTATGACTCAAATACTCTGCCGACAAACCATTTTTAACCTTAAACAAAAACATTAGGGAATTATAAGCAATATACTGCTTTACATTCATTAAACCAAGTGTTTCCAGCATCAAGTTTATAGGCGTATATTTATTACATTGCAGAATTATTCTTAAGGCCTTATTTTGTAGTTTCTGAAGTTTATCAATTTCACTCTCATTAATTCCAAATAAAATGCTAGAGCAAAAACTAAAATGTGGAGCCACTATAGATTTGTACAATAACAACTTAACGTACATCGAGACATAACCACCTATTCTACCCAAAAAATACACTTTTTTAGAGATTTTGTTCAGTAAATAATCAACATGTGATTTAAATTTCAAATTACTATCTAACATAATACCAAGATACTTAATACTATCAACTCTTTCCAAAACCTCGCCATTTATATTCACTTTAAAACTATTCAAATCACATTTGTTCAAAGCAATGCGAGACCCAATGACCATATATTTTGACTTTTTAGCATTAATACACATATTATTACAACACAGCCATTCAAAAATATTTGCAAGCTCTTCATTTACAATGTTAAACATATCGGCCAAATCGTCACCACAAATACAAAGCATTGTATCATCGGCAAACAAAGATATCCTACATCTATTAACACATTTGACAATATCATTAATATAAAGTACAAACAATAAAGGACCCAACACTGTGCCCTGAGGGACACCATACAAGGAAGCACGCCTACCGGAAAATATATTATTCACTTTATTAGTGATACGCATTAACTTAATGCGTTATCGCAAATTCCCATTTTATTTAACTTCCTCAAAAGCATATCTCTATCAACAGTTTCAAAAGCACATTTAAAATCTGAGAAAACAGTCAACACGACACCACCCCCATCAATCTCCCTAAGCCAATTATCATAGTTGTCAATTATCACCGACTCACATGAATGGTTTTTCCTAAAACCAGACTGATTCTGAACAATAACGTTGTGCTGATCGCAGTATTCAGTAATCTGGTCCTTCACACATATCTTCAAGATTTTCTCATAAGACGGTACAACATTAATTGGTCGAAACTCCTCCGGGAGTACGGTTCCAGAAACCTTGGGAACCGGTATGATGCAAGATGTCCTCCACTCCGAAGGAAACACTCCTTCCTGAAGAGAGGCATTCACAACATCAAGAAGTCTATTAGCAGCCACAAAACAATCATTCTTCAAAATTGATACTGATATACCATCCAAAACTTCTCCTGTGTTTTTTAATGTTTTAATGATCATCTTTAATTTTTCAAATTTCACATGTTTAAATCTGCTAAAGCTTGCAGCAAATGGTACATTCCTAAGTACGTCCATACTTCGTTTTGGTATATTTTTCATTATATTTTCTATGCTTTCTAGGAAAAACATATTAAATCTCTCAGCTATTTCCATCTTATTGTTCACCAACTTACTGTTAAAATTAACTTTTATTATTTCTTCATTTTTGTTATTTGGTAATAATGTTTTTAAGTTCTTCCATAGCCTACCGCTGTTATGTTTATTGTTGTCTAGCATACCTATATAATAATTCTCCTTGGAAGTTCTAATTGTTTTTACTACAGTGTTACGTGCTGTTCTGTATTCCTCCCAATCTACATTCAGATTTGTAAAGATAGCCTTATTATATAACAAATCTCTCTTTTTCATGAATTCCGTTATTTTTCCATTGAACCATTTTTTATTCTCATACTTCTGTTTTATTGAAAAGGCTATCATTGGACACATATTATTGAAACTATTACTAATTGTCCTTGTAAAGTGATCAGCCATGATATTTACATCGTTACCTTGGCTTGTCTTCACTATCCAGTATTTCATTTTGCAGTTGGTCACAATTGTAGTTTTTTAGTTTTCTTTTTGTAATGGTGGTGATTTCATCAACTTCATGTTCATCACAGGAATTTACACTCAATATCGAATGGTCCCCTATTTTTAGAGTTAGGTGCACCTCATGTAGTAAATATTTTCTATTAGTAACTATATAGTCAATTAACGTTTGACTGTTCTGTGTAATCCGTGTAGGTGTTGTAACAATTTGATTTAATCCACTCACATAGAACAATTCCTTAACCTTATTACCATAAAATGAATTGTTGTTTAAAAAGTCCAAGTTAAAATCACCCACTAAAATAATATTAGGCACATAACACTGTAATTTTATTATATATAACACTAATTTTTACTTTTTCATTTACGAAGTAAATATAACTTAGGATAATCGTAGCCTTTTAGAGCCACAAGGACTATATGATTGAGACGTTCCTAATTGCGACGTTCCTGATTTTTTAATATCTATGTAATTATTCTATCATAAATGCTATCATTGGAGCTTTTTCTAATTCCGAATTTATAGAGCCCAAGAAAGGTGAAGATTCTCTAGAAGAGGGGTAATCTGGAATGAAAATAATGTTAATCTATAAAGAGTGATCAGTTTTTAACAATGGTTAAAATTCTTTTTATGCGATGGCACCGGTTTTTTCCATTTTATAGTACTTATATGTAAATATAACACTTGTGAACTACCTCCAGTGGTCAGTTTTTAATCCTGTTTCTTCAGGTAAAGGATAAACTATTGGCCGGTTTTTCAATCGTTACTTTCAATTTGTTTGTGCATTTCAATTTATATTTATGCTGAGGTAACCTAACTGCTGGTAAGCGGTACATCTGATCTATTAAGGCCGGTTCAAGTTGATAACTATCCCAAATAGCACAAAGTAGTCGCCGGACGTCCATATTATGTCCTTTACGGACAATCAAACATCTAGTGGACATCCGTTAGAGTTGTAATTTCTTCTTGTATTTCAATGTCGGTCACCAGACTCAGATTCCTAGGTGTTTCTGTCATTCATAATTCGGAATAATGCGACCAAGTTAAATAAAAACTTGAAAATTAAATTACTGTAAAAAATTCGGAAACGAATTTCAAAAATTAAACTAAACCTTAACCCATTAACGCCCGAATTAATACCCATTAACGCCCGAATTAATTAATCGATTCTAAAACCCAATTTTTTTGAGTCTTCTTTTAATTTATAGTACCCTAAAGCTGAAATTTCTAAAAGAATTTTTTTTTGTAATCAGGTCCTTCATTTTCAGGTGTTACCATATGGTTACGCTAGGCGCTTATGTGATCAATTTTTATTAACATTTGAAATAAATAAAACCATAAAAAAACTTTATTTTCTGTTAAAATTGACATGATAAAACTGTGCAATTCAAATAAATATACAGGGTGACCCAAAAGTACCAAATTTAGGAAGTAATAATAGTAGATACATTTATTTATTAGGTTAACATAAAATAACAGATTAATTTTTCAAAACTATTTATCCCTTACAACATGAAATATTACAAACAACTGATCTGTCAATAGAAAAATTCACCCTGTTATGTTTAAATCTCAAATATTAAGTAAACCTAATAATATAACGAACAATCAACAAATCGGATATTTCAAAAAAATTTTATTATTGAAATTAAAAACCGCAAAAACAATTTAAAATTATTTTAACTTGAAACTTACTTACCTTCCTTCCAATTTCAGATGCCATAATGTACTACTTACCTTTGCTACCAACATCTCAAAAATGGATAAGTATGTTTCACACATTCAAAAATTGGTTTCCAGCGGCCAGATACTGATTAGGGTTGGCCCTTGTATGATTTTCATGGTTTCTAACATAATTATATTACAAAATAAACTGAATCGCTAAGTGCAAATTTATTTCAAATTGAAGGGAGATAAATTAAATATTTTTAATTTCTTTTGTTTGATTTATCTCGCTTCAATTTGAAATAAATTTCAGAGCAATCGATGTAATATTTACTGCAAATTGTTTCGAGATGAATTTGCACTTCAAATTTTTCTCTGTGCGAGCTTTGTCAAAAATATATAAAATGATGGTATAACTCAATTTAGACAAATTTGTCAGTACTTCCCTTTCTGCTTTTAGCGATTCAACTATATTAAAGTTTTTAAATCACAGCTGATGGAACGATGTGTTATATTTATAGTATTTTTACGGTACATTTGAACTATTTATAACAAGGTTTGGTTATGCTTAAATTATAACAATCATGATTATGCGTGTTTGAACAGAATAGCAATTTTCGGTAACATTGTTACGGGGTTGGTTATAACTTAGGATAGCAATCTAGTCATAACAATATGATTATATAACCATGTGCAAATCAGAATCCGAATATGCAAATCACCGAATATATTGCAGATATCTTAAACTTTCCTAGTCGGTCGTCAATAGCTATGCTGGTTGCCTGAAGACAGTCATGATTATATTTATCCGCGGTTAAATTTACATTATTTTCACACAACTTTCCTTTTCAAATTTAATCCTACTTTCATAATTTTCGCTCTTTGTTATTTATAACTTTATATATAAATTTATAATATTTGTCAAGTCTAAAAAGATGTTTAGAAAAGAAGGATCTAAATGGTTACTTCAAAATCGTGTATGTAATAAATCTTAATGAACCTTTAAGTTTAAATTATAATTGTTAAAATCTTTAAGTTAAGTGAAATTATTACTTGAATAAATATTTTAAATTTATCATAGGAAAAGTTAAAATTGCGTGGTTATAAGAAAAATTAATAATTCAGCATTTTCATAGTCTTACTTTCATTGTTAGAAATGTGCTATTTTTCAATTTATTGTACTATATTAATATAATATATTATGTATACTGTAAAGAGATATAGTATGTAATTATATTATAATATTTAACAAAATTATGTTTGAGATGAGATGTGGATCCTGCATGTAGGCTGGTTAATAAGAACCAACGGATTTTTTACATTAACAGGAGATCGTTACACATTCTTAATAGCTATAAAAATTCTTTTTGAATACCTAAATCATTACATGATGTCGATGGTAATCATAAATAAAGAATCACAAATATGGCTGGTATTTAAACGCCAAAATTAAAAAAAAAACAAAAAAATTAAATACAAAACTTAAAAAAAATAATCTATAAAGTATGAACCTTAAAAGTAAATAAACGCATGCAAAACCTTAAATCTATATAAATCTAAACTTCAAAATTCAAAAACTGTATCATCACATGAAATGATAAAATATGGAATATACAAAAGTATGCAAAAACTTTTCATATAATACGAAACGATAGCTACTATTCCTGAACTTCAATTAAATCTTTTCGAATTATTGAACAGTTTAATTGTTTAGGTTTTTTTTTTATTTGATTCAATTATATTTACAATCTGTTCTTAACAAACAATAAGTAAATGAGATGAAAAGAAGTATACATGTCATGTAGAGAACATTCCATTGAATGTTCCCTTTCATAAATACCTCTACATTTTATTGGTGTTAATTACAATAGCGTCTAGGATGTATTACGAAAAACGAGTAGACAAGACAGATGGTTTAAATCTTTTCAGTCTTCTCACTTCATTGGTATAGTTCATCAGCTTGTTCGCCAGTTTGTTAGGGTGTGCCTCCAGTCTGTTTTTATACCTCTTGTGAAAATTTTGAATTTCCGCAGAAACTAGTGTCACTTGTAGAACCCGTTGTATGACATGGTTAGGTACATACCATGGGGCATCAATTATTGTTCGCATAGCTTTGTTTTGGAATCGTTGCAATATTTCTATATTGGAAGTATACTAGCAGACCCCCAGAACTGTATTCCATATGTCCAGATGGGTTTTAATATGGATTTGTAGAGCAAAAGTTTGTTTTCTTGGGGTAATTGAGATTTTCTGCCGATTAACCAGTTAATTTGGCTGAACTTCAATCCAAGTTGTTTGCGCTTGGTGAAGATATGCTTTCGCCATGTCAGTCTTCTATCCATGTGTATTCCGAGATATTTTGCGTCATCAGCTTGTGGTATGATACTGTTCTTCAGTGTTACGGGTGGACAGTTTTCTCTTCTCATGGTAAATGTCACAGGGAAATTGTTTAGGTAAAACAGTTTTTAAAATAAAGCAGGTATTGGTTTTGTCCCACTGGCACTGTACAAATGTCCAATGCATTCGAAGCAGAGCCAACATGGGTTCATCCTTTCAGGTGAAAAAAATTTTTATTAGCAACTATTTACTTACATAAATCTGTGCTATAAAATTTCTAAATATAATATTTATTTCTCAGTACCTAATTAATTTATTAAATAATTTATACACATAAAATTTTAATGGTAGAGATACCATAAATGAAAAAATGTAAAAATTCGAAAGATATTATTAATTATTAACAGAAAAGTTGATTACTTTCGGACTTTAGGTCAGCGGTTAAATTTACATTATTTTCAAACAACTTTCCATTTCAAATTTAATCCTACTTTCATAAAGCTAAAATAAAGCAGGTATTGTCCCATTGGCACTGTCCAAATGTCCAATGCATTCGAAGCAGAACCAACATGGGTTCATCATCCTTTCAGGTGAAAAAAATTTTTATTAGCAACTATTTACTGACATAAATCTGTGCTATAAAATTTCTAAATATAATATTTATTTCTCAGTACCTAATTAATTTATTAAATAATTTATACACATAAAATTTTAATGGTAGAGATACTATAAATGAAAAAATGCACGAAAAACATTGCAGAATGCTTAAAACTAAATATACAATACACAGGAATTTAAATGATTACAATAAAGCACTTAAAGCTAACAATAAACAAAATAAACGTTTCTGAAAAAGATATGCACCAAATAAACTATTGTTCACACACAAATAAAGTCACAAAAAAAAGAAGTTAATCTTCTGAGCTGGGTAATGGGCCGGTTTTTTGAAAATTCTCGTCAGACTATACCATGCGTGGTTTGTAGTGTTGCCACACGGTTGATACCATCGGGCCCTGGATGCAGCGAGATTACTCTACCCATGAGCCATTTCAACGGAGGTGTATTTTCCTTTATTAGGACCAACGCACCAGCAGATAAATCCGAGTGATGTTATTTCCATTTCACTCTTTGTTGCAATTCTGACACATACTCTTTGTTCCATCGTGTCCATAGATGCTGTTGGAAATTTTATATACGTTGGAAAGCGTCGAGACGATTCTCAGCAATGAGAATGAAGCATGACGTCTGGATGGGGCAATGCGGTCATAGAACGTCCAATCAAAAAATGGCCTGGTGTCAGTGGCTGTAAATCACTTGGATCGGAAGTTAAGGGAGCAAGGGGTCTGGAATTAAGGATTGACTCTACTTGATACAACAAAGTACATAGCTCTTCGTAAATCAAGATTTGCTCGCCTATTACTCTTTTGAGGTGAAATTTACACGACTTAACGCCGGCCTCCCACAGACCGCCCATATGAGGCGAATGAGCTGGCAAGAAGTGCCAGTGTACACCTTCGCAGGCAGTGATTGTTGGAATTGAGGATTCCTGATCCTTTAAAAATTTGCTAAGTAGGAGCAATTCATTATTAGCGCCCACAAAGTTAGTACCGTTGTCCGAGTACACATGTATTGGTTTGCCGCGTCGGGCTACAAATAGTCTAAAAGACATTATGAAATGTTCAGTAGATAAGCTTGTTACGAGTTTGAGATGAACCGCCTTGGTAGCAAAGCAAACATAAATTCATAAATAAGCCTTTCCGATTTTGGCGCCACGGCCCTTTCGGTCTTTAATATTTATAGGACCGGCATAGTCAACACCGACATGCTGAAAGGGGAATGACCTTTCAGCACGATCCGCAGGTAAATTTTCCATGATTGGCCTTGTAATAGAGGAAGAAAATCTAAAACATTTTACACATTTGTGAACTACTGATTTGACCAAGTTCCTTCCAGTCGTTATCCAAAATTTGTCACGCAAGGTAGCCAGGAGAAGCTGAGGCCCGGCATGAAACATTTTTAGATGTTCACGACTGACAATTAGTTTTGATAAAGGATGTTTCCCATCGATTAAGAGAGGGTGTTTTTTATCATAAGCGTATTTAGTGTTGTGGAGTCTTCCACCTACACGAATTAAACCTTCATGATCAATGAAAGGATTTAGCCCAATTAAAGAAGATGATTTCTTTAAAGGCATTCCTGCAGAGAGTAATTTTATCTCATCGCTAAAGGTATCAGATTGAGAAATTTTGATTAAATTATGCAATGAATTGCTAAGTTCTTTGGGAGTCAAAAACCCATAATTTTTATTAACATTAGATTTTGAGCAATTATTCTTAAATCGCAAACAAAATGCGATTACTCTCTCAAGTCTGTTTAAATTAGAATAGTTTTTAAATTGAAATGCTTCCGTTTTTATGACAAGTGCCTTAATTTCCCTTTTTAAATCAGGAAGTTTGGGCAGACAAAAATTAGGATTTGGCCATAAGGCTTCCTCGTTTTGTAGCCATGAGGGCCCGTTCCACCATAAAGTGGAGTTTTTTTAATATTTTAGGATTAGCTCCTCTCGATACTAAATCAGCGGGATTAAATTTTGTTGGAACATGCCTCCAAGTGGCATTTTCTGTTAAATTTTGTATGTCAACAACCATGTTGCAAACAAAGGTTTTTAGAAGGTTCGGACTGGTCTTAAGCCAACCTAAGACGATAGTGGAATCCGACCACAGATAACACGAAACATGTTGTAGACTTATTGCCCTTAAAACCGTTTTTATTAATTTACTTAACAATAATGCCCCACAGAGCTCAAGTTTCGGAATAGTAGTGGGTTTTAAAGGTGCAATAACCCTTGATTTAGAGCACAGCAGATTAGTATAAATTTGATTTTCCGTATCCGCTGTACGAATGTAAATGCAAGCACCGTAACCTTCAATGCTTGCGTCGCAGAACCCATGAATTTGAATAGATACCGGCCTTAAGCACTGGACATGCCGCGGTATTTGCAAATTTTTAAGGTACAGCCTCTCTAACTCCGAATTACAAATGGAAGCAACTATTGACGGTCTCGCTAACCCGAATTACAAATCGCTGCGTGAACGTAGAGCTTGTGCACAATGAACGTCGGACATAAGAAATAAGTAAAATTTCCATAAAGGATAATTTTAAAAGATCAAGTTGAAACAATTTAGACTTTAAATGTAATTTTAAGTACGACCATAAACTTAATATAATTACATGAACTTGCAATGGTTTTAACATTATGTGTTAAAATTAGGCTTTATGTTAACTTGACGGCTTAAATATTTCTTACGTTTTTCGTTCATAATTGTGAATGAACACTTAGGGTTTTCGACGGCACTTACCTTTTAAACGAGCGAGTGACTCCGGATCAAGATCCATTTTGGGCAGTGAGCCGAATTACCAACGGTCCCAACCCTAATTACAAATTGACTCGAAAATTTACGGTTTGCGCGTGACGAAACTAAATTTTTAACTGGTCGCCAACTGAATTTCGCGTTTTGGGCGAAAAGACAAACTGACGCACAGTGGAACAAAATGACAGAAGAGTGAAAATTCACGATTTATTTTCCCAAGTATTAAATGCTGACATTGTGTAATACCATAATGGTATAATAATTATTATTATATAACGTATAAACGTTATATTACAATTACGCGATATTGAAAAAATATCAGCATTTAATACTTTGCAAATTGCAAAAGTCCTGGTAACTTGCGGAGGACCCTCAGAGATCGGGTGCGAACCCCGGTGGATGGGGGAAATCCGCAAGGCTGACGTGAGAGGTAACATCAAGGAGACGAGCACCAGTCTCCCCCAACGCCAAGCTGAGGGAAGTCGACCCGACAGCGGTGCAGACCGGGCAGACCTGGTCAAGACTCTGCACATCAGGGTGCAGAGAGACGAGCCTCGCGGACCACCACCTAGTGGCTCCCAACACGCACCAGTACACAACGATTCGGGTGATGCCGGGGGGTCATTGCGATCAGCCCGGGCCACGTACTCCGTTGGTGCCCAGCGGGAGCCAGCTAACCGGTGACGACGGGAGGCCGAAGAAAATCGACATGCCACAGACCATCGCAGACGACAGCGGAAGTGATACCGAGAAGGTAAATCCCGCTGCTCGTCGGGGAGGGGGTTTTAGTCGGTAAGAATCCGACACTACCACCCCAGATCATCGGGGTGGTGTCTTTTGAAGATTTCCCCCTTCCCTGCATTAAAAAAAAATTGCAAAAACCAAAATCTTGAATTTTCACTAGTTTGACATTTCGTTCCATAGTGTGCTGATGGCATCCCTAGCCCGAATCAAAAATTGAAGTGGAAACCTACATTTTTAACGTGACGTGATTTGGGCAACGAGACCAACTGCCACCCTAATGTGAATGCAAATTTCAGCGGGGATTTACAGCGTTCGCGTGATAATTTAAGATTTCTTATGACACTCCTTAGAAGAAAAAACTTATTATGCCAAATTGCCAGTCGACCAACTCAACATAGGGATTCAAGGTGGAAAATCAGGGTTTTTAAATTTCTTGCTTCCCAAACGGGTAATAGTGAAAATTGTATCGATCGAAACAAATTTTTGTTTCGCGTTTGGAGATACCTAAACTTATTTCGCCTTTAACTCATCTTAAAAATGCAAGAATAAGTTGGGTGGTTTTGAAGACGTACGATATGCATTGGAAAAATAGTCGCCACCAATTACAAATCAAATTTGTCAAAGTGATTTCTAGGCGATTATTTTTCTACGGCAAGCTGCTGTGCTCTTAAAAGCCGTACAATTTATTCTTGCAATTTTAATAATAATGAAAGAGGAAATGGCAACTTCGGATATATCCAAACGCGAAAAGAACTTTTCTTTCGATTGATACTATTTCAATTTATTACTATGGGGAATAGAAATCTTAACAAAAAAGTTTATTTTCCATGCTACTTCCCTATGCTCGGGTGGTAGACTGGCCACCCGGTATAGTGATAATAATTATAATGGCTTATAATATGACCCGCTTAAAGTCCAAGCGCGCACTTGGGGTTGTGCGGCAAAAGAATCACAATAACACAAAAATATCATAGCACTGCGGCTAAATCGTAAATTTATTTTATGGATTTTACGGAAACTGTTGCACTTAAAAACAACAAAAAGAATGATTTTAAAGTTATATACGTTGTACATCCAATTACTATAAATAATTCTTAATATTAATTTATTCATTCTGTAAACTTCGTCTCATAATTTCTGGCTACGAGTGCAGTTCGTTGTTTTAATTCCAATAATAATTTTTCTGGGTCCAATGCACAGTTTTATGATTAGTTTTATCATTAGTAACAAATTCATTGTCATAACAAATCGCTGGACGTTTCAGCAAGCACTAGGATTCTAGAATATTCTGCTGGCATTTTATTCTGAAGAAAAAACGTGCAGAGGTCAAGATTCAATCGCAGACAGCAGCACTGAAGTCTATAATATAATACACCACTTGCACTTTTTTCCTGAAGAACAAAATTTTAATGCCAAGCCAACACCGAAAACAAAGGATTTGCGAATGCTCTTCCACAGGATATGCTAGAATCTAGAACATTACAAGAGTAGCCGGCAAATAAAGCGCTGTTAGTGCTACTGTGATTATTTTCCATTTGAAGTGTTTTGAAATAGCAGCAAGTGCTGCAAGTGAGGTATACCCATCAATTTATTATATTTAATTTGCCAACCACCGCGCGGCTACAAAAATAGAACTAGTTGCATCTTTCTAACCGCTGCGGTTATTTAGCCGCATGTGCGCGCATTTGTACTTGAAACTGCGAGTTCTATTTTTGCTAAACAACTGCAAGTGCGCGCTTAGGCTAATGGACTTAATTCTTTTGCCCCCTAGAAGTGCATTATACTGTACTAATTTGCGTATTCTTATAGTAAATACGAGGTGAGATCAATAAGTTCGGTAAAAACGGTATAAGGAAGGGAGTTATAACAAAATCCCAAAAGTGGTTTGTAACAATATCAAATAGAAGGCCAGTTCTCAATAATTAAATCAATACAATCAATCTTTGGATTTTTATTAAATTTTTATTAGTAACCAGTTTTGTTGACATTTGCAAAAATGGATTAGCGCTACGTAGTATTAAAATTTTTAACAAAGCAAGGGGTTAAAGTGCAAAAGAAATATAAAATGATATGCTTGAAGTGTACAATGAACCTTCACTAAAAACAATTTAAATAAAATTTATTTCATTAAAAATTATACCGTTTTTACCAAACCAGTTGATTTCCCCCTCGTAGCGTTGAAAATCTAACAATGCAATGTTAAGGCAGTTTTTCAGTTACAACTCAATACTGGGGTGGAGAAAAAAAATTTTCGTGTGCTACACACTAAAGATAATGCTTAATAGAAGCTATAGAAAAATTATTTTGGGTGAACATTCGGAAAATAACCCTTATTTCGAATTTTTAACCCATTAACAGCCAAAGGTGCGTGTGCGCACCCTTTTAAATTTTTTTTATCGGGCCAGCCGGGACCGAGCCTTCGCCGGATAATCGGAAACACGGATAATCCAAAGACCTCATTTTTATTTTTTCAATAATTTATTCAGACAAATACATGTGTACACATTGCGTTTACGCTTTTCATTAGCACCGGTACGCTGCATTTTGTGCGTCTGTTTACGTTTAACTAACGAGTCGGTCGGCAGTTGGCGAAAATAATAAGTAAACACATAAACGGGGGATTTCCCGAGCCGAACTTGGGTATTCCCCGAGACGAACGCCTGCACGGTGCATTCAGCGTTCATGCGCCAACCTCTGGCCGTCAGCCACGGATAATCCGCGCACGGATGAAATTTTAAAATGCCGCACGGAAAATCCGCCGCCCGGATAATGCGCACACGGATAATCGGGGTTCTACTGTAATAGTTTTTGCTTTAACTAGTATTTGTAGATGTTTTAATATGTTTTTTAACCTTATAAGCATGTTTATTAGATTTTAGATATAAACAAATATGTTTTACAATTAGCGAAACTACATATTTTTTCAACTATTTCACAACATTATAAAAAAAGGCTTCTTGTTATACTTTGTATAGAAGCCTAAAATAATTTTTTATTCACTTGACGCAATTAAGATTTATTTCATGATAATACAGATTTAGAATACTACTATTCATTTTGTGCTTAAAAGGGCGCCTAGCTTACAAGTTGTGGGGTAGTTTTGATTTCTTCGATTCTATATGTTTTCTGGGGTGCTGAATCCGAATCCGCGGTTTCCCGCAGAACATAAAAAAAAATGCAAAAAAAAGTTTAAAAAAATCATTTTTTGGCGGAGTTTTGCTTATAACTCGGAAACTATTAACTTTTCGTAAATAATCTTCTTATACAAAATGAAAGCTTATAAAATTTGCTACAAATTGCATTACATAGGTTTATTTCTCCGACGAACTGTTCGGGTTCAAGCGCCAGTTGAAAATTTGCGTTTTTCGGCTGTTTTCGCAAAAACCCACTTTTTCCACTCCAAAACTGTAATTTATTAATATTAAGTGCCGTCAATTAGTAAATTCCCTCTAGTTTTTAGTTAAATACAATGTAGTCTACATTGTAGGATTCAACTGTTATGACATCTACAGTAGGCAGGTACTAAAATAATTTTTTTTTTCAAAATCACATTGTATTTAAATTGTGTCCAAGTGTAATTCTGTCTTTCTTTTCAGGTCAACTAGGGCACCGTGCACCTGCTCACTGCAAGTGGAACTGTGACTGTGATTCGAAGAAGTAGTTCGGTGTCAAAGTCCAACGACAAGTTTTAAAATGACTTCAAACGTGTGTTTTATTTGTGATGAATTGATGGATAATGATGTAGACAAGGTGACAAGGGTGCGAGAAAAAGGTTTGAAAACGATTATTGAGTCAAGCAAGAAGAGGAAGGATGGTAAGCATGTTCAGCTCAGTAAAAAATTTGCAGTTGAGTTTCATGAGAAATGTCGTAAAAACTACATAAATGAAAGAATAATTCTCTGTCATTTGAAGAAGGTCAAAACACGTACTACTGAAGCACCTTTCAGATTCAAAACTCAATGTTTTATATGTGGCTTAGTCATAACACCCGAGTTTATAGAACAAGAACAAAGAAAAAAAAATCGCAATATTGTGTATAAAGTTCGAGCTTTGACATTGAAGGAAACCATCATAAAACGAGCAGAAGAACGTGGTGATGAGTACGGGCAAGACATAATTAAACACCTTTTGCCAGTCTCAGACTTGGTTGCCTCTGATTGTCAGTATCACAGTTTATGCTTGAGAAAACTGTACAATCGCCCAAAAACTGAAGAGAAGCGAAAAAGATTCGCCAATGATATCGAAGCAGCAATGGAAGATGTCTACAATTATCTGGAGAATAGTGATGGAGAGTGCCAGTTTTCACTCAACGAGTTGATAGACCAAATCAAGTGTGATTATCGTCCTTACCAAAGGACAATCAAAGCTCATCTACTCAAAAAATATGGAAGCGATATAATAGTTACTTTGTCTTCAAACAAGTCCTGCAGAAGAACAATCACTTGCAAACAGTCATTGATGCTTTCAAAGACCCTCATGCTCACCAGGACGATATTGCCGAAGCAGGAAACGTGTTTCTCATGGATCTGTATGGAAAAGGACGTGAGACTAGCCTGAATGATTTGAGATACAGGCAGTACGTATCTTCATCGTACGAAAGTAAAACCAACATTGCCTCACTACCCCCCACCGAAGCTGCTGCACGACAACATTCCCTGAGAGTTTACTTTCAGGTGCAGCAGTGGTTATACGGGCCAACCACACTAGACGAGCAACAAAGAGACCCGAGCGAGTGGGGTGGAAAAAACAAATGGTCTCATGCCAGTACCAACCACTTTGAACCCTGCACCGGATTCGATACTCCGGCACATTTCTTGTAAATGTAAAAAAGGCTGCCAACGCAATTGTGGATGCAGGAAGGCAGGCCTTCATTGCTCCTCTATCTGCACATCGTGCGAAGGCCTGTGTGAAAACGTCGAGCCACCGGAAGACGGCAGTGAAATAAACGAAGAAGAGACCGAAGAAGGAGACCGAGAACAGACTGAACAAAATCGCTTACACGATGCGGAAGGTATGTCTAATCTCACAATCCATTTCGTAATCATTCATCTCTCCTTGAGGTATACGATCATAAGTTGTACTTTTCTCATCACTTATTTAATTTTTCAGATGAACAAGCCCCGACGTTGACGATAGAACAACCCGAACCTGTACCAGGACCCGCCGCCTTCGATGAATCTCGACCAGGACCTTCTAAACGACAACGATTCGCATAATTTTTCGTTGGCAGAATGAGAAACCGCCGAACGATTCGAATTTGATTTTAAATTATTGTGAAGATAGAATTAATACTAATGATGCATTATAACAATATGTAATAACTTTTCAAAATTTCTCGTTGGAATTTCAACTTTTTTGTAACTGAAATTGTAAATTTTGGAGTTCATTAAATAACTTGCAACATTAAGAAATTTTTAATAAACAGTAATCACTTCCCAAACGTTATAATAAAGAATGTATCTTGGGTTGTGGGGAAAGAAATAAAACTAGGTTTGTTTTGTCGGTCTTCGCCTGAACTATAATTCACGACGAAATTCCCTTTGGAAAGTTTTAGTTTTTTTTATATTGTATAATTGTTATATCATCCTTTGTTGTTTAATTAACTGTATTCTGGAGGTTAATTGGTTGGCTTACCACAGAATTGTTTTTTATGTTTGCTTCTGCGTGATACTGTTTAAAACCCCCTCCTCTCATCATAGACGTCCTTGCAATTTTATCAGTCAAGGTGTGCGCTACTGTCAGTTTTTCAGATAACAGATAACGTTTCATTTGACACAGTTATTGTGTTGGTGGAATTTTTA
Organism: Podabrus alpinus; assembly: GCA_932274525.1. NCBI lineage: Eukaryota > Metazoa > Arthropoda > Insecta > Coleoptera > Cantharidae > Podabrus > Podabrus alpinus. Next base: position 12,880,859 of record OW026455.1, read on the forward strand.
AATATTTTGGTTATTCACACAACTAATTGATACATTTGACCTTTTTTTCAAAATTCTTCTCATCCGTTTGTCAGGTAAGCCTCCCTACAACCCATGACCGACGCTTAATTGTATTTTTCTTCCATTGCAGCCATGAGGATGAAGGAATAAATCCTTCGAAACGTCGGCAAAACAAACCTAGTTTTATTTCTTTCCCCACAACCCAAGATACATTCTTTATTATAAGAAATTTTTGAAAAAATTACTTATATTTACATTATATACTAAATAAAAAGGACTATACAAACCTAGGAGATATTTACTAATTAACGAACGCACTTAATGATAATAAATTACAGTTTTGGAGTGGAAAAAGTGGGTTTTTGCGGAGACAGCCGAAAAATGAAAAATTTTCAACTGACGCTGGAACCTGAACGGTTCATCGGAGAATAAAACCTATGTAATGCAATTTGTAGCAAATTTTATGAGCTTTCATTTTGCATAAGAAGGTTATTTACGAAAAGTTAATAGTTTTCGAGTTATAAGCAAAACTCCGCCAAAAAATGATTTTTTTTGCATTTTTTTTATGTTCCGTCACGAAATTTTGTTGGGAAACCTCAGATTCGGATTCAGCACCCCAAAAAACATATAGAATCGAAGAAATCAAAACTATCCCACAACTTGTCAGGTAAAAAGCACAATATGACTGAACTATATGTATTATCATAAATTACTCACTTAAATAAAAGTCTGCTTGTAAAATTGTAATCAGGATTCTAATACCTCGAGTGCGCATACACACCTTTGCCGTTTTTTTTGTGTTGTTGGTTTTTTTGCTAAAAATTGGCAAATATGTTTTAGTTAATGTACTTTCAACAATATTCATTAAAAAAATTTTAAAAATTTGTTGTCTTTTATTGCTTGGCCATAAATGGGTTAAAGTACGTAAGACTCGTCCGGCTGTGGGCATCTAAAAACCCAAGCCTGCGCTCCTCCAGAGATCCGGCCGGTTTTTCATCGCCTGGCCGCTACGCGGCAAAAGCTAAACATACTTGAAGGCGCCATCCTTCAAGAAAACCGGGATTCGAGTCATGTTACCTGTAGGACGTGGAAGCAGCATCTGACGAAATTTTCTAAGTGTTAGGGTATACCATTCCACACGTACCGTCAACAGAACTCGACGCGCGAAATCTCATATGAGATTCCCGCGCGTCGGTCGGCTTTTACATGTTAAATTTGCTAACTTCAAATTCGATTTATTCGATACCCTACCCTAAATATTTTTACAGTTTACTATATAAACCTTATACTATCCGATAGTCAATAGGAAATTTTGATTTAGGTGCAAAACCTTTTGGCACTCTAGCCCAATACTGTAGTAAAATTTTTTCTTAGTATTTCATTTTAGCTGCTATAACGGAGAATTAAGTTTTTTGAAATGGAAACTATAAGGTGAACTACTACAAGATATTTACAAAAGCTTATTTTCTCAGCGTTCCAACGAAATAATTATAGACACCTATTATTTACACCGGGTGTTCATTTTAAAACTTCCAGCAATTAATATCTCAAAAACCAAAAGTCAGATGAAAAAATGTTTCGGACAAAAGTTGTATGATAGCGAGGGGGAAAGAATATGGCATCATTGTTTTTTTAATTTATTGACCTTTTCAAGGTCATTTGAAGGTCAACTTTGTTTTTTTAAATGGCACCTTATATTTTTTTTAGCAGATTCATATTTTGCATGAATAAATAAACAACTTTTGTTGGAAAATTTTTTTTATCCGACATTAGGCTTTTCGAGTAAGATACGTTGAAACTAGGGACGCGCATGAATGGATTATCGAGATTCCTTAAAGGATATAATCAACATTGTTAATTAAAATTTAATATTTACAAATGGGGAACATTTTGAAAATTTGTTATGAAAACACTCGTTTACAAACATTTTTTCCACTGTTTAATACTAGTAAATAGCCTTCTAAAACTTGTAAATAACAATGTTGATTATATTATTTTGTTTCAACGCATCTTACTCGAAAAGCCTAATGTCGGATAAAAAAAATTTTCCAACAAAAGTTGTTTATTTATTCATGAAAAATATGAATCTGCTAAAAAAAATATAAGGTGCCATTTAAAAAAACAAAGTTGACCTTCAAATGACCTTGAAAAGGTCAATAAATTAAAAAAACAATTATACCATGTTCTCTCCCCTCGCTATCATACAACTTTTGTTCGAAACATTTTTTTATCTGACTTTTGGTTTTTGAGATATTAATTGCTGGAAGTTTTAAAATGAACACCCGGTATAATAAATATTATATTTAATAATAGTAAAAATATAAAAAATTTTAGCTTTTAACAATAAATAGGTTATACAAAAAGATATTTTATGTCAAGTTGTTTAGCTAAACCTGAGTGAGAACTAAGAAAACAAAGATTCAAATGTGTAAAGGTTAAAACAACTAAATTAATAACTTCAAAACTAAAAATACAGAGAGAAAATTTAACATCAATATTGAATTTATTGTAAGTGAAAAAGTGCTTGTAGAATAATGTCTTATCAAATTTTCAACGTCTATAATAATAAGGAAATTATGGTCATTTTACAAATTTTATATATTTTCGGCCCCCCCTCCACCCAAAACAATGAAAGCAGACATCCAAATACATTTTTCACCATTAAAATTGTCTTAAAATGTGACAAAATATTATTAATAAGTTTTTTTCTAATAGTCCACTGATTATAGTAAAACAATCGAGCAAACTACGGAATAATTCATACAAAACGTTTTAGTGTGTTTTTGGCTTTAATAGGGTGTTCTAAATAGTTTCTCAAAAGTCCCCAAAGATTGGGTGTCCGCTAAAGTTTTCAGGGCCTGAAAACGGCTGAAATTTCAGTTCCAAAATTAATTTTTGTGAATATCTCAATTTCTATAGGATTTAGGTAAAAAATACACCAGATAAAAAAGTAAGCTGAAGAAATTTTCGAGAAATTACTAAGATACACATTTTTTCATATAAGCAACCGTGTCCATGATACACGCGAGTGAAATGTCATCTGAAAGCAGGTAAGTATAGTAATATAATATAATTTTGAAGGCAAAGGAAGGGTTTTAGAAAAAAATGTTATTCTACATTTCGCTTTAGATTTGCTCACTTTATCGATTGAAAGAAAAAAAATTTGAAATTGGAAAATTTCTTCAAACAATGTAACATATTTTTCGATTTGAGCTCTTCGAAAGGACCGTTACGTTGTGGATGGATTTTTAACAATCACGCTCGTCGATTGCCGACGAATACACGTTGGACATATTAAATTTTCCTTTCGTTGTGAACCTTTTTTCTCGCCAAAATATTACCATGAATAATAAAAATAATAAAACAATAAACGGCTAGTTAGCTAACTCTGACTACTCGAAACTAAATTTCTTCTGCTACACACTAAAGAACACAGTTAATATAACAAATTCTCAAAATATGAACTGAGAATTTATTATCAAAATTTTGAAATAATCGAATTTGAAAAGTACGGAAAAGTAGCGAGAGCATGGTGCACAACCGGTCGAATGCCACTCAATCGCCCGGCCGGCGCGCATTTTGTTGACGGTACGTGCACTTAGATATACTCTTACACTTAGAAAATTTCGCACCGGCAGATGCAGGTCGACGCTCGTACATGCAACATAGGTTATTTTTTGTTTTTAAGCGATTTTTTGGGGGTGAAACGTAATAGTTTACTGCCCCATACCGCAACTATACTTTTTAATGCTATTTCGAGGGTCTCTCACATCCCGGTTGCATAGATCCCGGTGTTCTTGATCGGTGGCGCCTCTCGTATGTTTAGCCTAGTAACCAGAGTCAAATCCGCTCCGTAGGGGTGCAGAGCGGAGCGGCGCCCCGGAGGAGTAGGATTTGACGATGGCTGACCCTCCCTTTCGAATGCACACCCTTAAAAATGGAAGGCAAAAGCCAACCCTTATGTTATTTTAGAAACCTACTTCTTAAGATATTTTTGGTTCTGAAAAGAACCGTTTTGCAAGCGACGATCGTGAAATTATTCCACCGGAAATGCTAGTCGGATTTTCCGAAGCAAGTTGTACATTCTGTCTTCATGTGTTCCTCCCCAAATGGAACACCACATAAATTCGTCCAAATGTGCCGGTAGTAAGTTGGAGCCCATCACACCCCGTCTACGGCAATACATTTTTAAGGTACTCCAATAGCCCTCCACCATATTTGTGCAAACCCCACTAGTGGGGTCTACAAAATTCGAACTGTGGTTTACTGTATTGTGTATGTAGGGTGAGACGCCGCCGAGGGTTTTGAGACCAGAATAGCCCCTCCAGCAATCCGTCCAGATTTCCGTACCAGGCAGTACATATTGTTGGATGAGCGTCTGCAGCGTGAGGGCATCTCTAGTCTCCACGTACTTGATAATGCCACGTCTTTCGGTGCAGCTGTACATTCCCAGCACCCACTTTTGTGAGCGAATGGGAATTCTGCCGACACCATACTTCCGCCGGGTGATGACGCTCTCATCAATCTGTACTACCTGTCCTGGACCGCCAATTACCGAATCCTGAGGGTTATTAAGGAGCTTCCAGGTGCATATAGCTCGGAAATTCCTGTACAAACTGTAAACAGCCTGCCGGGTCATTCCGACGACTAATGCAGCTGCCCCCGCGCGGACGCCACACGCCCACTGAAACAAAACCTTAAACACATTTTTCGGGTGGATGCGACGGCGCTCAAAAAATGTATTGGTGTTGATGGCGTAAGTTCTCTTGCAGCGTGGGCATCGAAAACAATGGTTCAGCCACCAACCTTTAAAATGTATTAATCGACAAAGTCGTTTACAATTATTACTTGCACAACGACGTTTTCGAGGTATTAATTTAAAGTCTTGTAGAAGTTCAACAACTTCACGATCGTCGCCTCTAATAATAGATGCGATAACTTCGTCATTAAGCTCAGATATAGGCATGATTACAAGTCAACTGCACGGTGCGAACTGATGATATATTTTCCGTGCCCCTCTTATATTTATAACCTTGCGAGGCGTGGCCTACACCACGGGCGATCGAAGTGCATCGGCCGGGGTCTAACGCATGAACGATGCTGCATTTTCCGTACTTTTCAAAATTCGATTTTGGGGCTATTTTTTAAAAATTCTCGTAAGTTTTTATTTAAATACACTAATATAAGCCTGTTCTTAAGTGTGTAGCAGCAGAAATTTTTTTCGGCTAGTCAGAGATAGATAACTGCGCCCCAATAAACATGCATGAATTTGTCATGTTTTGGCGAGAAAAAAGGTTCACAACGAAAGGAAAATTTAATATGTCCAACGTGTATTCGTCGACAATCGACGAGCGTGATTGTTAAAAATCCATCCACAACGTAACGGTCCTTTCGAAGAGTGTAACATTCCAAAATGTCACCATGCCGGTCCTGCCGTCAATTTTACGATCAACCAACATATGATCAAATTTATTTTCGAATTTTGCATTTTTATTTAACTATTTTTGTCGAAAGACCTTTCTTTAGTTTTCCTAACATGTATATAATTATTATTTAGTACGAAAAGATCGATTAAAATCAAATGCCACCAATTTTAATGTAGTGCTAGTTTTTCCATCGACACGGCGTATTAATACGTCGAAGTTACTCGCCTACAGATTTTATGCCGAATCAAGGGTTAGCGTTTTAGCAAGTCAAACTTATCGCACGCACTATTTTCAGCTCCTAGTTTTTGAGTTATTTTAAAGTAATTAGTGAAAATTACAACCAGTTTTTTGTGTATTACGTTCACCGAATGTCAAGTGACAATTCGAGTAAATTATTTCGAGCCAACGATTTTTTTATAATCAATAATATCGATTTACAAAAATCGAAGATCAAGTAAAGACGCCATTACAATTTCCAATCGATAGACGCAGTAGTAAACGGAATTTTCCTGAGCACTGCGTAGTCAGATTAATGGTGGTAAATTTATTTCGAACAACAACAAACTTTTGGAATTTAAAAACTGAGAAAGACGTTGACGATAAAGACAATTTCAATCAATTGAAGCTGAAGCTAATTTCAAGTATCCATCCAATTGGAAAATCAACATCAACAAAACGCAGTATCATATTTTATTATTTATTAATCAAATTTCAGAGAAGAACTTTAAAGTTCATTGTTTGCTTGTTAACAATTGGCTTATCGATTTGTATATGTGTTGTATTCTTTTAGAACCTTATTCAGAAATTGAATGTACCGAGAGAGGAACCTACAGATCTGTGGATTCCAGCTACGTGCAATTTGTATCCATCGTAAACGTGAGTAATTGCATTACTCACAATATAAAATTGGTTTGCTTTGAGTTAACAACCTTTATTTCTGGTAGTTTGCTAACAACTTGTACTATTGCTTCCATTAACATTTTTGATTTGGTTATTGGTGGCTCAGTTAAATAATATATGATCTGTGTATCAATTCATTTTAGTGAACCGTCACGACTTCGTCAAGACGAGGCTACGATCTTTTCAGACGAGCATTCCATTATTTGTAAATATATTAATTATTGTAGTAATAAGTTTTTCAAATTGTATCGAGAGATTTCGTTAAGTTCAATTATTGTCATTTTAAGTTACACAAAGTGTACGTTTTATATTCTGTTCACTCAAGAATTTTATTTTTATGTTTTCTTATTAAATGGTTATTGAACAATTAAGCATCGGTGTTTGTTTATTAACCCTTTTGGCGCCCCGAGCATTTAGTATCAGCAGCAAGAGAATACCGAACCCCGAACACTCGAATTACATCAGAGTAACCCTCGCTCTACGACTAAGGCATAAAAAAACCAAGAGCTAGCCAACCTGTTCAACATCTACGGTTATCAAAGTGGACTTTGTAACAACTCACGAGGAAGTGGTTATCCTTAGGTAAATTATATAAGTAAAGTGGTTACAAGAGCTCAAATCGAAAAATATGTTACATTTTTTGAAGAAATTTTCCAATTTCAAATTTTTTTTTCTTTCAATCGATAAAGTGAGCAAATCTAAAACGAAATGTAGAATAACATTTTTTTCTAAAACCCTTCCCTTGCCTTCAAAATTATATTATATTACTATACTTACCTGCTTTCAGATGACATTTCACTCGCGTGTATCATGGACACGGTTGCTTATATGAAAAAATGTCTGTCTTAGTAATTTCTCGAAAATTTCTTCAGCTTACTTTTTTATCTGATGTATTTTTTACCTAAATCCTATAGAAATTGAGATATTCACAAAAATTAATTTTGGAACTGAAATTTCAGCCGTTTTCAGGCCCTGAAAACTTTAGCGGACACCCAATCTTTGGGGACTTTTGAGAAACTATTTAGAACACCCTATTAAAGCCAAAAACACACTAAAACGTTTTGTATGAATTATTCCGTATCAAAATCCTAAATGCAGTGGACTAGTAGGCAGTATTGGGCGACTCTACCACTAACTCAGCCACTCGAAAAAATTTTTCGAGTGCTACACACTAAAGAACAGGCTTATATCTGTCTATTAAAACAATAAAAAATGTGAACATGGTCAAAACAACCAAAATATCGACTTTTGAAAAGTACAGGAAAGTCGCATCGAGTATGCGGTAGACCACGGTCGATGTGCATCAGTCGCCCGTGGTCCCTTGAAAATGCGTAAAATTTTTTCGCTCCGATTTGAATTTTTCTTTGAAATTCGGATAGATGGGGGTGTGATTAGTGGATATTAGTAATAAATAAAATCAAAAAAATGGAAAATAACCCGTGTATTGCCGAAAAAGTTTTTTTTTCGAGTGGCTGAGTTAGTGGTAGAGTACTCAATAATTTTCACGGTCATGTCTTTTGGAACAATTTAAAGATAACGATGGTATCTATCCAGAACTTTAATTTTGGAAATTTTTTAAAATTTTTATAAAATGCTTTAAAGGCCTTAAGTATGCCCTCGAAAATAATTTCAAGGTTAAAATGGGCAGATATTTAATAACTGCATAAGGGCAATAAGATCTAGTGCATTTTAAGTTCATCAAGATCTCGGTTAAATTTCGGTAGGACACGTAAGCATGTTCCTGTGGTCCCACGCGAGAAATCTATTACCTCGCAAGGTCACCTAACAATGTTGCAAACGAATATGCAACAAAATTATTTGACCTTGGGGACTTAAAAAAAACATGTAATTAATATCGTCGTCTCGCTTAGCGGCCGTAAACGATCTATGACCTACGTATTTTTTTGTAGAAATGCGAATCTAAATTCGAGGTCGTCAGGATGCGACCAAAAAATCGAAACTTTAATTTGAAAATAAGCGAGCCAGGCTTTAAAAAAGCCATTAAATTTTTGACTCCTCCTCAAACGAAAACGGGACAAATGTTCGAAAATTTGGTCCCATCAGATTGTTCGTTTTCGGCGCCCCCACTCCTCTCGCAAATTCGAGTTCGAAAATTCTGGAAGTATATGCAAAGATACGAAAATTCGCGCGGAGCCGTCTTGCCGAGCGCTCGGAAAAAAATTCGAAAAAAAAATTGTTTCGCCCCCTCGACCACCGCCCGAGCTGCCTGCAAAATTTCAACTCTCCAAAATGAATTTTGAAATTTTGCGAACACTTTGATGCGCACGAAGGAAAGGGGGTAAATGGCAACGTCCTGAGATCGGAAGCCGTAAATATCATTACGAATCATATGAACAGAATAAAACAGAACAACAAAAGACCAAATTCCACTGAACTCAACTGGAAAAACACAAAACTTTTTCTCAAAAAACACAATAACGAAATTATGGTGACGAGATCGGACAAGGGGAACAAAACAGTTATTATGTACATAAGCGAATACAAGAATAAAATGTATGAACTTTTGAATGACGAAGATACGTACGCATTGGTAAAATCTAACCCCTTGAAAAATATACAAAATTTAAACAATACCACATTACAACATTTATGGGAAGAGGGGCACATTGATGACCAAACATTACGAAGGCTAAAAATCCATAATGCTACTTTACCAAGAGCATATGGTTTACCAAAAATCCACAAACAAAATATGCCACTGAGACCTATCATAAGTGCAGTGGGAGGCCCACTATATGGATTGGCGAAATATATCGCCTCTATTCTAAAAAACATCATCCCAACACTAACTTATCGAGTGGAAAGTTCTGAAAATGTGGTCATAAAATTAAAGGAAATAAAATTACCATCAGACTTTAGATTGGTGTTCTACGATGTGGTATCACTCTTCACCAATGTTACGTTAAAGTCCATTGTTTCCTCTTTAGAAAAACATTGGGAGGAAATTTGCTTATATACAACCATCCCCAAGTCATCTTTTGTCCAATTAATCACAGTGTTATACGATAAGAACTTTTTTACATTCGATGGAAAATGGTATAAGCAAACGACAGGATGCGCGATGGGCAGTCCGGTCTCACCGATCCTGGCGGAGTTAGTAATGAATGATTTCCTATTGGAATGTTTAGTTGATTGGACACATAATTTGCCCTTCCTGTACCTCTATGTAGACGATATCGTCACAGCGGTCCCACACCAGAAAGAACTACTGTGTGTCCTAAACCGTAACAGCAGAGGAATCCGTTTCACGATGGAGGAAGAGAACGATGGAGCATTACCGTTCCTGGAACTTCGATTGATAAGGTCACCGGATAACACGATCACCACAGATTGGTACTTAAAAGAGAACTCTGACCGTGTACTGAATTACAGTTCAGCAAATCCTATCACACAAAAAAGAAATATCGTCAAAATGTTCAAAAGAAAAGTCGACACCTTTTGCACTCCGGACAGGAGAATGAAAAACTACAAGTTGGCAAAGGATATTTTATTGAAGAATGGTTACCCTATGGGATTCATAAATACTATTTGGTGTAGAACTAGCACTGAACATGTTACCACAGCAACGATGTAACAACCCGCGCTTTTGGCTAATTAAATTAATTGCGCTTTTAGCTAATTAATTTAAATACCGATCTACAAAATACGGTTTAAGTATTTTCATTACCGACATAGATAATTGTAATTGAGATAATTAAATAGAGGTAATTTAAGAATACCCTATTTTAATTTAATACAAGAAAATAATTATGTAAGATGCTAATGTTAAATATTGAATTGCATTGACTTTAAAAGCAGGAAACGATTTGTCAATACGTTAAGGGGCTCAAAGAAGAGCCGATTGCTACAGATGCACTGCCGGCTACGAGAGTCAAAAGGAGCGCCCTGCAGCTTATTTCATAGAAAGATTAGTTTAAGTCAATGCATATCAATAGATTTAACTTCACATTGCACTTATTTTGCATGTGAGCGGAAGTAGGTGGTTAAGTTATAGCTACACCGACAAAAGAGACTTCTCCAGAATTGTTAACAAGAGGACGAAAAGTGTAGTGTTAATTTCACACCTCATTTGCTTAATGTATGAGAATATTTTGTAGAAACCCTCATTTCGAGGAAATTTGAAATATAAAATACAGTTGCAAAAGTCACACGATGGCCGAAAGCCCACCCAGGCAAAAGGAAGTAAGTTTTGGAAACGAGGAATTTTGGTCACATCCCCCTGGACTGGGCTGGACGAAGAATCAACGAGATTGGTTCTTTGACTAGCTTAAGGGAGGTGAAAATGATTATCCCCAGTGGGAAATTGTTGATAAAAATCACAACTGAGAAAAAATGAGTTAGTTGTCATCGAGTAAAGGGCTCGAATTAATACTAGTTGTCATCGAGTAAAGGGCTCGAATAAATACGTGCAGTTGTCCGCGAGAACGAGTTAGAATATAAATTTTTAGTCAATACTAAGTCAAGTGTAAATTTTATTATCTTCAAATTATTCGGTAGTTCGAGAGCGCGAATAAATAATTTCTTCACGGTGTTCAAGTTCAATATCATACTATCATTTTTTCTTTCATTAAACTTTTACTCATTAAACGAAACGTTTGTTTTAAAATAATAAATGTAAACAATTGGGATTACCAGAAGGATTCAACCATTTCCAAAACTTACCACCCCTGGAGCTAAGGGTCTTCGAAATAAATAGGTATTGTGAAATTCGCAAGCTAACCCTTGTAATATTTTTGTATTGTGTGTGTGGATTTTACTGCTCTAAATTAAACTAATCACACTGTAAAAACTTGTAACATTTTTGGTGTAAATGTGTACTCTGTCTATTTCTTGTACAACATTTTTTTGGTTCAATATACGCAATCATACCAATTTAAATCTTTAAATGATCGTTACTCCAGCGATCGACTAGTAATTAGCGAAGTGTAGTTATTCTCCGGCTTTCCCTACGTCTCTGACATACACGCTATTCGATTCAATAACAATCTCAAGTTAAAGGATTTAATTAGGAGGATCTTCTTAATCTTCCTCCGAGATCTATCACCTCCAGGGTGATTGTCAAAGAAGAAAACAGATTAAGTGGTGGCAGCTATCAATCGTAATAAAAACCAAAACAACCCCCTTTAATTAAAAACAGGGTCCAGTTTTGTTACAAGGTGTCAGATGTGGGTTTTAAAATTTAATTAACGCACCTCCGATTTGTTACAACGTCACCACCAGTTAATGTTGTTGGAACTGCACTTACATCTCAATCACCCGCACCAACGATAACGTATGGTAGGATTCCTTTCATACCCGCACTGTCCAACCGCTTGATTGCTCTTTTAAGTAATGATAACTTAAAAGTAGTATGTTATAGTAAAAAAACATTAACATCACTCTACAACTATGGCAAAGACAATATTGAAGATGGCCTTAAAAGTGGTCTAATTTATTGTTTAAAATGTGAATGTGGATCGTTATATGTGGGACAGACGGGACAATATTTGAATAGGAGGATATACCAACACAAGTGTGATGTAAGACTCAAAAAATCCAATACAGGACTTTCAACACACATTTATGATACTGGACATAAGATTGACTTCGAAAATTATAAGATCTTGGATTATGAGCCGAATTTTAATAAAAGACTAATTTTGGAAATGCTGCACATCAATAACAACAGTGACTCGTCATTAAATTTAAATACGGACACAGTGGGTTTAAACAAAATTTACGCGGGTGTGCTAAATATTAAGAAAACCTTAGAGGCGCACGCCTATGGATAAACGATTTGACAGTTCTTTGTTTGACAGATTGATGTGATACGCGAAGAATATAATGTCTGACATGATCAGCTCTTTTGATGTTATATATTATATTGTTTGACTTGTTGGATTGCATATAATATGTTTTGGACCAGAATTAATATCGACGTTAGGACATTATTGTATTACTTATTACTTGGTATGTTTGTGAACTTTTAATTTGTCAATTTGTACATTTGTTGAACCAATTCGGTTTTATCTTTTTTTGTGAACTACATGTGTTTTGTACAGATTTTTATTTTTAATAAATGTGGCATTACAAAAAATCCACGATTAAAACATCCCATTTACAAATTATTGTATAGTTGAAACTTCCTCTTATATTTTCTTCCTTTATTTTGTCTTCCTTTATTTTGTCTTTCCCTTTTTTTTATTTTGTATAATCCATTTCAAAACATGCCTAACTGATTACTTGAAAAAAGTTACTGGTATTTTCAATTTTTCACTTATTTAATTTATTTGCAGACCAAGTGGTAGCTCTTCAATTTCGCCCATACTCATCTTGGGGGGGTCATATCGACGAGATCGATCAAACAGAAGGTAAATATTATTTTTATTATATCTTATTCATTTCTTAATCTTGTATTCCTATTTGTACGGATTTCTGCAGTAATTGTCGCCGTCCACATTCATATTATAATAAAAGAATCATGTTAATCGCCTTTCGACGCTCTTCACAATGTGTGTACTACGCACACCAATGTTTAACCTTTTCTATTTCGACAGTAGCAGAGAATCCTAAACGGGTGTTGGGAACCCTATCCCAAAATAAGTGAGATATGGTTGTTCTTAGCCTACAAAAATTATGTGTAATCTAAATTAACCCAGGCAATACCAAATTTATTTCTAATTGTTTACACTTTTAACTTGCAGAAAGTGAACATATTCGTGACGTTTATTTCCGCTCTTCAACATCTCGCTGGGTTACAGGTAACTATTCTAAACTAACTAATAGTTCAAATATAATGTTAAAATGTTATTTTTATTTTACAAATGGGAGTGCTTTCAATGCGTGAAAATGTTAATTTTATTATTATGTATTAACTAAAACTTAACATTTTCTGGATGCTGAAATTTGCACAGCTGCTCTCGCAAATAATATTCGTTCTCGATTTTCTTTTGCTTTATTTGAATTTTTTGAATTAGAAATCAGAATTTCCAAAATTTACGTTTCAATCAAATTTTTTACTAATTGTTCACAGAAAATTCCAAAAACTCAAACTACAAACTCCTTAAGCCAGGTCAGTGTTGTTCGGAACATTGCATTTCCTCCTTTAAAATCTTCAACCTTGCTTTAGACGCAATTTAATCGTCTCTCATTTAAAGGATCTTCTAATCTTCATTTTCTTTTGGTTGAAACAAACTCTCGTCTCATTCCATTTTTTTAATTTTTTCTGTATACTTCAAAATTTTAACGATTCAACTCTTCCTTTTTTCCAGTTTTCATATTTTTGTTGACACCAATTTCAATCATTTAAATTGTTTTTTATTTTATACATATCTATGCTTCATTTTTCTCTTGCATTGTTTAGAATCATTTTTTAAAATTCTTTGATGTTTTTGCAATTTTAAACTTCAGACTTGAAAAATTTCTATGGTACCAAATTTTATATTTTGCAAGTTTTTATCTTTCTACCCTATTTCAATTATTTCAACATAAAACTTGTGATTTTAATTTATTGTTGCGATTCAAATTTTTCTATTAATTTTTGCCGTGTTATTATTTTAATTTTTTTTATATAATGCTCCATTTACCTTTAATTTACTACGCTCCTTTTCATTTCGAAAAGATTGCTAGGTAAGTTTCTTTGCCTAGTTTCGAGAATTTACAATATTCACATCATCGGTCGATAATAGAAGACAAACGTAAGAGTTGTCAAATTCTTTGTCTTTTTCTCCAAAGGACTTTGAAGAGAAAGGCAAATTTTTATTTATAATTTATTACATAACTCCAAAATATTGGGGAAAATAAAATGATTTTTGATATGTTAATTTTATTGTTATTTTACTAAAATTATTAACATTTTCTGGATGCTGAACTAAACCCACAGCTGTTCTCGCAACCAATATGTGTTCTCGCTTTCTTCTTCTTTATTTGAATTTCTTCAATTACAAATTATAATTTCCAAAATTCAGATTTTAGCCAAATTTTCTACTAATTGTTCACTAGTACCATACAATCTCAATTAAAAACATTTAAACCCAGGCCAGTTATTTGGATCATTATATTTACTCCTTGAAAATCTTCACATATGACAAGATAATGCTGTGAAATTTTTTTTCCCTATTTACAAATTAATTCCTAGTGTCACTATTGCGTATGCATCACAAATTTACAAAATATTCCAACAATACTATCAGTATTGATCAATCGTGAAACAAATATCCTGTAAGCTTTCATCCTATTTACACATCGTCTCTTAATTTACAAAATTTTACACTTCAATAAAAATCAACTTAACTCCTGAAACTTAAATTGTAATTAGAAATTTCGGTACCAAAAATGAACCTGTCTAGTTTTATCATACAATGTTTTGCTACAAACTTGTATAATAAATTAATCACTTTATCCTTAAAAATCAGTCTTTTAAAACTATTATAAATTCAATTAATTTTTAAATCATATTCAATTCCATAACAAATTCTTGTTTTACATTATTTTTAAATAATAATAAAAAAGAGCTACATAATTAATATCAGTTAATTTCAAATGTCCCATGCAATTTCCAGTACCCCTAACAAAAATAAAATTTTATATTAAACAAATATTTTCATCGGCTAGATAAATTATTTATCAATCGTCAAAGTACAAATTGCCCATTTTAATTATTATAACAATTTCCATTATTTTTCATTTGATGAAAGTTTCATCATACCTGATGAAATATTCTTCTATTGATTCCTTTCTGTGATTCATTTTTTTCTTGCATTATTTGAAGGGCCGGCCTAGTGGAAAAAGTAGTTAAGTCACTTTTTTTTCAATTTGTAGTTGAGCACATTTTCACATTGCGGCATTTATTCTCTACAAATTAGTATAAAAATCAACAAATTGAAAAAAAGTGACTTAACTACTTTTACCACTAGGCCCTTCATTTAGAATCATTAATTTTGAAATTCTTTGATGTGTTTGCAATTTTACACTTCCGACTTGAAGTTTTTCTCTGGCTCCAAATTTTATATTTTGCAAGTTTGTATCTTTTTACCCTTTTTCAATTCTTCATTTTCAATTTTATTATTAATTTTTGTCATGCTATTATTTTAATACTTTTTATTTAAGCTTTATTTGCCTTTTTTACTACGCTTTCAATTAATTTTTCTGTTGGTTTGATTTCTCTTTTATTATTATCTATTAGGTTTCCATTTAAGTCGCTCATAGCTTTCAACATGCTGTCTATCATTTTTCCAGATTCCATTCCATACTTCTCCATTTTTATTTTGTTTGACACAAATTTCAATTATTTACATTTTTTACGTATTACTTTTTGCATTGTTTAAAATAATTAATTTTTGAAATCTTTGATAATTTTGCAATTTTATACTTCTGACTTGAAATTTTTTTCTGGTAGCAAATTTGTATCTTTCTGCCCTTTTTGAATTCTTCAATATTCTTGGGACACTAAATTAATTTACTCTGCCTTCCGACATCTTAACTAATTTAATTTTTTTTCTTCTTCGTTCAACTTCTTCATATGTTTATATTGGTTTGATTCGCTATATGGTTCATTGCCTTTCTCTACCCTTCAATCAACTACATCCTAAAATTTTACCTTTCAATTACAAGCCTCAAAATTTCTTATCTTCAACGTTCATTGATTCCTCAATCACTGTTCTTTTAACTTTCAGGATATGGCCGTATTTCTAGAAGGTCATCGGCGACTTCGTTTTCGAGGAGAAGTTTGATAGGTAAGTTTCTTTACACACCTCGTAGTTTAAATTCATAAATATTTATAATTTGTTTAAAATTATTTCTAGTTGTTTAAACTTTTAACTTGCAGATAATGAACATAATCGTAACGATTATTCCCGCGCTTCAACATCTCGAAGGGTTACAGGTAATTAACATTTAACCAATATGCGTTTTCGATTTTTTCTTCTTTATTTGAATTTCTTAAATTTGAAATTAGATTTTCTACTACTTGTTCACTGAAAATCCCAGAAACTCAAACTACAAATTCCTTAATGCAAGTCAGTTTTTCAATAAAAAATCAACTCTTGAAACTTGAATTATTATAATTAGAAATTTCGATATGATAAATAAAATCCTGTCTAAAAAATATTTAATAGGTACAAACTTTAACAGTAAATTAATCACTTTACACCCTAACAGTCAACAAATTCTTAAAACTTCTTTTGAAATTTTATACATTCAATTCATCTTTAAATCATATTAAATTGCGTAATTGTAAAATCAAATTTTAACATATTCTTAAATTAAAAAAAGAACTTCATACGTAATATTAATTAGATTCAAATGTCCAAAATTATTCAGAAACACCAATCACATTTACAGTATCCCTCTCAAATTATTTATCAATCGTCAAAGTACAAATTGCCCATTCTAATTATTATTATAACAAAAATCCATTATTTCTTCCTCATGCTTGCTTCCTTCCATCGAACAAATATCCGCATCTTAATATGTAGCTAATTCAGCCCCCTACCACCCATCGTCTTTAATAGATCTACTTAATATAAATCTTCTGATTTTCATTTCCTTTTGGTTGAAACAAACTCTCGCCTCTTTCCATGTTTTTTTTATTTATTTTTGTACCTATACTTCTAAATTTTAATAAGGATTCAACTCTTCCGTTTTTCTAGCTTTTCCACTTGTAATTTTTCATTTTCCGAATTTTTGTTGACATCCATTTCAGTTAATTTAATTATTTTAAATTTATTATGTATCTTTGCTTCATTTTTTTCTCACATTGTTTAAAATCATTAATTTTTAAAATCTTTGAAATTTTTCTCTGGTACCAAACTTTTTATTTTGGAAGTTTGTATCTTTCTACCCTTTTTCAATTCTAGCTTTGATCTTGAATTTTGATTTTTTTACTAATTTGTGCTGTTATTTTCTACTACGCTTTCATATAATTTTTCTGTTATTTCTGTATTGATTTGATTTGATTTCTCTTTTAATTATCTATTAGGATTTCATTAAGCATAGCTTTCAACATTCTACCTAACATTTTTCCAAATTGCTTTCCATACTTCTCCATTTTTATTTTGTTCCTTAAAACAATTTTTAATTTTGAATTTCAAATTTAACTTTATTTTTGAGTTTAACACCTCTATAAATTTGGATTGTTAAATTGATTTTTAAATTTACTTCCTTCCAACGTCTTAACTGATTTAATTTAATTTCTTTCTTCTTCGTTCAACTTCTTAATTTGTGTATATTGGTTTTATTCGCTTTGGTTCATTGCTATTTTCTACACTTTACTACCTAAAATTTCACCTTTCAATTCCAAGTCTTAAAATTTCTTATCTTCAATGTTCATCTAATCCCCAATCATTGTTCTTTTACCTTGTAGAAAATTGTTAAGTAAGTTTCTTTACTCGCCTCGTAGTTTAAATACATAAATATTTGTTATTTGTTAAAATTAGTTCTAATTGTTTACACTTTTAACTTGCAGGAAGTGAACCTGTTGATACAGATTATTCTCACGCTCCAACATCACGTGGTGTTACAGGTAACTATTCTGAACTAATAACTGATCTACTGACAAAATAAGTTGCTTAATAAATGGATTCATTTATATGGAATGTCACTGTACATTTGTAGGTTTAATTTGTAGCCTCTCTTTTGCCAATGCAGTATTTTTGTTTTTCCCATTTTTTTTATTGCTTGTGGAGGTGTAATTGTTTTCCGAAATTGAATTTGCTTCCAGCACGTTTCTCTTGTAATATTTAAAAGTAAACTTAATTATTTTATTATTAATATTGTTGGCCATTAAAATTTCCTGTTCCTCAAACAATCTTCCAGCTCCCTCAATGGATGCTCCGTTTTACAATTTTCTCTGTGAACAATTTTATTTATCACTTTCCTCTCAATCAGTTCAACGATCCTTATTTCACGATTCCTGTTAAGCTCATTTATAGGTGTTATAAAAGTTCTGTGTACCAAATAGTTGAATGCGGACATCTTCTGATAATAACTGTGATTGGAATATTCGGGAATGTTGGCATCTTCATTATTCGTTTCCTGTACATGTTGAATTCAACGTTTTCTTTTTCTATTATTACCTGTATTTTGTAATGTATGCTGTTTATTTGTTGGTAAAACTCGTCCAGTTGCTGCTCGCTACCATTCCATTCTTATAAGATGTCATCAATATCTTACCTATCCACTATATTATTTAGATAACTGTAATTTTTATACTCGTTTCATATCAATTAATAAACATTTTAGACAGTAATGGTGAGATAAATGAGCTCAATTGGTAGGCTTTCTTTCATCTTGTAAATTTTTCTATTAAATTCAAAACCATTCCGTTGTGTTGACAGTTTCATGAGTTCCATAATACTTTCATTATTATCTGAAGAAGTGTTTTATCCAATAAGAATGATTCCTTTCAAGCCAAAACCAACTAGATATACTTCTGATGAATTTACTCTCTTAAATTGCAGAAAGTAATCTTGATGTTAACTACTCTCGATCCTGCGCTCAAGCCTATCGTGGTGTCCCAGGTACTAACTTTTCTTAACTAACTCATAACCTAAATTTTTCATTGTTTTCGTAACTTTCAGAGGACGGTCATATTCGGAAAGCAACACCAGAGCCTTCCGATTCGCCCAGATTGCTGGGTAAGTTTCTTTAACCACTCCATAGTTTAAATATATAAATATTTATTATTAGTTAAAATTATCCCTAAATTGTTTACATTTTTGTTGATAAATGGTATTCCAACGCTTCGGTATTTAACCACTTTAATTGTTTAACTAACCACTGATCTAATGTAGAAATAATATCATTGGTCCTTAAGTTACTTTATAATTTATTTGCTCTTTTAACTTGCAGAAAATCGTAATCTCAATAAGTTCGCAACTCAACCTTCTGGTGTTTCCAGTAGATTGCTAGGTAAATTTTCTTAACCAAATATGAAACATTTATTACTTGTTAAAATTACTTGCAGAAAAGCATCATCTTCCTGGGTTAACATCGCATCCTAGTAGTATTTGCAGTAGATTGCTAGGTAAGTTTTCTTAAGCAATGAAAAGTTCAAATATTGGATTGATTATCTATTAAATATATTTATAATTTCTTTTCACTTTTAACTTGCAGGAGTGAATCTTTTTGAAAACCCTCCACCGTGCGCTTCAACATCTACTGATGTCGAAGGTAAATTTTCTTAACTCTCCAATAATTCAAATGTAGAAATACTATTGGTTGCTAAATTACTTTACAATTTATTTTCACTTTTACCGTGCAGAAGATTTTTAATAACATAATTTAATAATTAATACAAATTACGACATGATTTCGAGTGCTCCACAACTTTTACAATTTTTGCGATATTCGAAACATTTAAAAAATATTAAAGCGTGCCTATATAAGGACTAATTAAAAGCTTGGGAGTGCGAATTGAATCTATTTGGACCTTCATTTTTGTGATAAATTTCAAAATTTCGAATTGTTTGAATTTGCGGTTTTGAAATTTGAATTTAAATTAAAGTAAATTAAAATGTCATATCTAATTTAACCTGGTCCTCCAAGTGCGGGGGTTGGGGGGATGTGTTAGGTGTTCATCTCCTGGAATAAAATCAAAAAGACAAACAATCGGGGGGCATGACAAATGGGAATATGGAGACAACTAATTACTACTAGCTGTATGATTATTTTTATGATTAACCCTAAATAAAAAATAAACTTGAAGAAGATGGTCATAATAAAGGGACATTGCAGCCTCCTGATTCTGATAGATTTGCTAGGTAAGTTTTCTTAACCAAATAATATTTGAAATTTACGGGGATGGAAACTTGAAATGAAATAAATTCTGTAATTTCAATAAATATAAGACTTTTAACTATTGAAAACTATAATAAATTAAAACTTTTCAATTAAATAGTGAATTAAACGTGATAATAATTATTGATCATAACTATTCGGTACTGCATAGTACCATCATCAGATGTATTAAAAACATTCCAAAAACCAGAGAGGGATACGACATCATGGTAGCCAGCATCCTGTGAGGAGTAAGCACCATAAGAAAATCGAAGTTCATAAGCGGAAAGTGTAGTGTGTTTACATGTTCATGAATTCACTGGTGTCAGTCTATGTGCCAGTGAGTTTTTATTTCGACTTGGAGCTTACTGACGCCAAAGCTCAACTCACGCATAAACTGGTATCAGAGAATCCACGACCAACATTTAAATTTATTGCCATTACCATTTTAATTAAATAATTATACTAGTTATTAAAAACTAATTTAGAAAACGCTCCTATTAGTGTTCCAATTGATACAAGCTCCTCAAGCTGCATTTCATTTGCGTGTACGTGTCGATTTCTACAATCGAAATTTGATCAAATTCTGAATTAGTAATTACAAATAATTCTATTCGATCGTGTGATTTCTATTTGATTTCAAGTTATTAAATAGCCCTGAATTTCATTTCATTAATAAATGTTTGTATCTTTCATGCCCTTATTATTTAATTTTTTGATAGTGGGAGTGCTAAGTTTACGTCCAATGAGCGCCCCCCGTCAAAGGTTTATCTCTTACCACGAAACTCTTGAAGTACTAAATTCGCAAATATAGTTCAAAATTCGTTCAAAATCATGGTATTATTTTGAGAGATAGGGACGCCAGAGCGTTATATAGGCGGATTCATCCATCCAGGTCCTTTTAAAATTACCGCTAAAATGAAGCCAGTAAAAGCTAAAATCAAAGTGGTTTTGGAATTGCAACATAAATACTGCATATCGAAGTTGCAGGCTACGTTATGATCATTTAAATTTATATCTAATGTGTCTATACTTTAACTTGCCTGAACTAACTTTAATAATTGAAAAGACCTTGCATATGTAATTTTTCTATTAATTATTATATAATCGTCTGACATCTAAAAAGGTGTTCGAAGATAGTTTTTATCATATCTTTATATTTTACTATGTGATTGTAAAGTACAGCAAATTGGGAGTTGGAACTTCCTAACCTAACCTAATGTATTTACATGCAGAGGGCTGCAACCAATCGAAACCAAACCATTGCCTCTCGTGCTTTTAATCAATCTTATATTGGCGACGCGTTTCGACGTTATTAGTCCTAATCATGCCAATGTGTCATAAATAAGTAAAAATACAATTTTTTTACTATATCCAAATTTCTATGAGATTATTTATAATTTATAATGTGTTTTTTAGCTGCATGAGATCTTTCAATAGGGATAACTTTTTAATGAAGTTTGTCAAAGTGACAGTTCTTTGACATTTGTGTTCAGAAAGGTTCATAACGATTAGTGGTGTTGGTCACATGCCGGAAATCATTTTCAAATCATAAATGGCATTAAATTTACTTTCATAAAAAAAAATGTTTTATTTCAATTTAAAGTTCTCATGCAGCTAGAAAAACACCCTATACATATAAACAATTCTACTTTTTGTGCACTTCGAAAGGTACTGATGAAATACCACAAAAGTAGGTACCTCTTTTAAATTCACTGGAAACAGAAAGTCAGGGTCAAAGATGTACATACATACGTATATATTTTATCTAAAATTTCAAGTTGCTAATAAAAATTTTTTTCAGCTGAAAGGATGAACCCATGTTGGCTCTGCTTCGAATGGATTGGACATTAGGACAGTGCCACAGTTTTTGAATTTTGAAGTTTAGATTTATATATATTTAAGGTTTTGCATGCGTTTATTTACTTTTAAGGTTCATTATTATTATTATTTGTTAACGGGTGTGGTGCTTTCCACCACTGCACTGAAGCTTAAGCCTATTGTGCCCCGTTCGCCTCCAGACTGTGCAAGCCAGCAGCGCCAGGCGCCTTGTTGCTAAGCCACTTTTTGATCGGCCCTTTACGCCACCAAGACACCCCGGCGCCTTGTGCTAAGCCGCTTTTTTGATCGGCCCTTTACGCCACCAAGACACCCCCCCCACCATTGGCCGCGACCCCGGTTTCTCAATGAGTCCTGGTACCAGCACCCGGTTCTTCCAGAGTCCCGCAGGCCACTGCCTTCGTAGGTCACCAGCTTGGCGTACGACGAGGGTCCGATGAAGCGTTGCGCAGTCGATGAGAGGGTGGAGGCGAATTTTTTGTGACCCTAACTTGTTGTTATTGACCCTAACAAGTCAGGGGGACCGCCGGCTTAACGTGTCCTCCGAAACACGGCCGACCGCAGTTAATTTTGTAAGTCGGTCACCCACCCAAGTGGTTGCCCGAAGAAGTGTTGCTTGCAGGCGAATATCGAATAGCTCATATTCATAGCAGCATATCTAATGCGGTCGACTTTTAAGGTTCATACTTTATAGATTATTTTTTTAAGTTTTGTATTTAATTTTTTTGTTTTTTTTTTAAATTTTGGCGTTTAAATGCCAGCCATATTTGTGATTCTTTATTTATGATTACCATCGACATCATGTAATGATTTAGGTATTCAAAAAAGAATTTTTATAGCTATTAAGAATGTGTAACGATCTCCTGTTAATGTAAAAAATCCGTTGGTTCTTATTAACCAGCCTACATGCAGGATCCACATCTCATCTCAAACATAATTTTGTTAAATATTATAATATAATTACATACTATATCTCTTTACAGTATACATAATATATTATATTAATATAATACAATAAATTGAAAAATAGCACATTTCTAACAATGAAAGTAAGACTATGAAAATGCTGAATTATTAATTTTTCTTATAACATCACGCAATTTTCACTTTTCCTATGATAAATTTAAAATATTTATGCAAGTAATAATTTCACTGAACTTAAAGATTTTAACAATTATAACTTAAACTTAAAGGTTCATTAAGATTTATTACATACACGATTTTGAAGTAACCATTTAGATCCTTCTTTTCTAAACATCTTTTTAGACTTGACAAATATTATAAATTTATAAATAACAAAGAGCGAAAATTATGAAAGTAGGATTAAATTTGAAAAGGAAAGTTGTGTGAAAATAATGTAAATTTAACCGCTGACCTAAAGTCCAAAAGTAATCAACTTTTCTGTTAATAATTAATAATATCTTTCGAATTTTTACGTTCTTACATTTATGGTATCTACCATTAAAATTTTATGTGTATAAATTATTGAATGCATTAATTAGGCACTGAGAAATAAATATTATATTTAGAAATTTTATAGCACAGATTTATGTAAGTAAATAGTATGTAATTTTTAAAGTTCAAAAATTGAGACTAAAAACAAACATTCAATATTTACAAATTAATAACTAATAACTGTTCAGCAAACAATATTAATTAGTAAGGATCCTGATTTTTTAAATCAACAAATTTTTATATCACAATATTTTATGGTTAAATAATATTATATCTAATCCTAATACTTCATAAAAATGTTTTCTATGTTTATAAAAATATAAAATTAAATAAATAAATAAGTTAATCGAATCTGTACATCTTTACAAATTTGCTACTTAATTAATAAAATATTTCTTGTTTGAAAATTACCTATAAAAATAATTCGATGCTATATCTTTTCTATCATGACTGCTCTTCATACCGAGTCTTTTATAAAGCTCATCGACAGCTGATTGTTCTAATTTGTTTGTAGGATAAAGATCTTCTGAATCCTTGTAACTATGTGCATGGTACGGTCTACTCGAACCACCCTTATTATAAATATGTAAATGAATCCCTTGGCTGGGAGGTGAAGCCGCGATGTATGAAGGCTCATGATGATGATGCTTAAATGCAGCAAACTTTGTTGTGAATCCTACTGAAGTCAATACCAGCAATATTACACCAATAGCGATACTTTTGAACATAAGAATCGATAAAAACAACAAAGTGATTACAATAACTCTAAGTTTAAAAATTATAAATGATATGGACAACCTTAACTGTTTCAATACATGTGCACATCTCCCTAAAAATTATAAAAAAATTGTGTGCATGTTAATTTTATTTTCAGCAGTACTCGCCCACAAATGAATCTGATCCTGAATATCCTGTGAGCCAGTGAAAAAAATTCCCAACTCTTCTTTTAATATCTTGAACTGATTTTGTGACTCGAAACTGAGATATTACCATGGTCTCATTATTGTAACATTGCGAAATTTCGAATAAACTCAACAAAAATAAGAGGAAAAAAGGAATTTTATGGTGTGTCATCTTTGCTTTAACATCACTGTTTGATTGAATCTAAAATAAATATTAAAATAATTACAATTGTTGGAATAGTAATTGTTGTAGTGGAAATTAAATAATTATTGTCGCGCAGGAGGGATTTGATAAGTGCACAAAAGAAGTAAATAGTGCTAATAAGAAGTAGGTACTTAATTTAAATCCTTGTTTTTAGAAAATCATTTCTTTAAATTGCTCGTTCATGTAGGGGTATGATTTAGCTTAGGGTGGTAATCAGAGAATATAATTAAACGTCAATACCGGGGATAATATCATTTATCTGCAGAAGAGTGTTTTTGATATTACATATTTTTAATTATCTCATGCAGTTATTTATAAACTTTTCCTACAGGACTGTTCAATAAAACAATTATTGGGATAATATTTCAATCAAAAAAGATGTTGTGATGCAGGAGTTCTCAACAATTTGTTTTACGTTAAATTAACTCTTTGAAATTATTTTGTAATTTCTTCTTCTATCGTTGCAATATCGATATTATTTTTTGTAAATTAAAGAATTAACAAAATGCTGTTCAATACCTACATTATTAAATCATATTGGTAGTCAAAAAAAAGATTGAAAATTACTGATATTTTAAGGACTTTTTACGCCTTCAGGATCATCATAAAATGAAAAACTAACAAATGAAACCATCAATTTTAAAAAACCCATCTTACATTTCATATTTCAAACTTATTCAAAATTTTATCTGCAAAACTGATCTCGATAGAAAATGAAAATGTAAGTTTTCATCAATTAATTTATATCAAATTCTGAATTTCTAGGAATTCGAAATTTTAAAACTGTTATCAAATTGATGTTATTATTTTAACAACTATTTCCCTCATGTTTATAAAGGAACGACAGTTATGAATTTGAAAGTTTTCATTAAATGCTAACTTTCTTGATAATTTTTTTAACGTGCACAAATTACCATAATAAAATAATAATAAAAAGAAATATGTTATCGGGGATGGATTAATAAAGTTATGAATTGTAATTAGAAATTTAAAAATTCAACACACAAATGTAATGAGAAAATTCTAGGAAAGTTGTACTTATATATTGCTGAATTTATCTTGGACAATAAAATCATAACATTATTTTATTGGTGTTTTATTATTTTCTGTTTAATTCATTCATTAAAGGAAAAGAAGAATTCCATTGGGCTTAGCTCTAATTGCTCCACAGTGTGGCGCCGAAGTTCCGAAAACTTGTCCAAAGCTTTGAAACTTGCCAAATGAACCACAAATAGGCTAAGGTTAAACGAAAAATTATCTACAAAACCTCACATCTTAAATCCTTTAATCTTCTGTCCATAACTCTTCTGCAGAGTGTGGTGATGGTATCAATTAACTATACTTGCGGGTACGGAGGCCTAAGTGTGTCCGCTCCAAATAAATTGAAAATTTCCTATTGCAAAGAGGAAGGTTTATATAGTTTACTGATATAATTTAAACTTGAGAAAGTATTATCAAAATTTTGAGTTAATCGATTTTGAAGATTGCAAATTTACATGTAAAATTAACGAGATTCCCGCGCGTCGCTCATTCTGTTGACGGTACGTGCAATATGAATGACCCTAACACTTAGAGTATTTCGCACCGGCAGATGCAGCTCGTCTCTCGTACATGTAACATCGATTATTTTTTGTTTTTACGCGATTTTTTGGGGGTGAAACGTAATAGTTTACTGCCCCATACCGCAACTATACTTTTTAATGCTATTTCAAGGGTCTCTAAGCTCCCGGTTTTTTTTTATGAGAGGCGCCTTCTCGTGGTTTAGCATAGTAACCAGAGTCAAAACCGCCCTGGAGGGGTGCAGAGCGGAACGCAGCGGCGCCCCGAAAGGGTAGGTTTTTGGCGATGGATAAACCTCCCTATCGAATGCACACCCCAAAAATCGAAGAAAAATGCGCTACATTTACGTACTTTCAAATTGATTTTTCTCGAAATTTTGATAATACTTTCGCAAGTGAAATTTTTACAGTATACTCTATAAACCTTCCTCTTTGCTATAGGAAATTTTCAATTTGTTTGGGGTGACCACCCTTAGGGGACCGTCCCCCACCTATAATTTGCTCCTGGTTTTCTTTTCTGTGATCATCCAGTTAATTTTAATCAATCATCCAAATATTTCCTCGGCCATCAATACCAAAATTTGAGTTTTTTGTGAGTGTATTAATATTTTTTAACATTTTCAATATATTTTAACCTTTTCCAGAATACATCAACGTTAGTTAACCCTACTTGGGTTTTAAAAACACATTTTTCACAAATTTTCTGGAGCAACACAAATTTGTGCGTCCATTCACTTTGGTTAATTTTATCGTTGTTCTTCGTTGTTAAGGTAAACAATGTCGTCGCCAAGGATATCAAATTTCGTTGAAATTTCAACGCATATCTGTTTTTGATGTCGCAAGTTTTCATTGGCCGGTAACTTTAATGAATTTTACCACACTTAATCTTCATTTAAATAATATTTTTTTTTAGGAAATAACTGTAAATTGGAGACACGATGCACTTTACGTTTAAATTGAGGCGAATAATCGTCCTTTTAATTTATCGCACCAAGCTGTTATAACAAATGTCATCACGAAAACCTTTTCTTAGTGTGCTTAACACAACTAATTCTAATTAACCTAGTTTTAATAACAATAGTTACTAATATAATTTTAACTAACACATAACAAATAATTTTAATATGATCTAAATTTTATAATTTTTTTTATAACAAGTCAATCGTTATATCGCCTTGCCATGATCTCTCGATAATTCAATTTTTATTTAAAATTTGACTTAAAACTCGTTCATTCCTTTGATTTGCCAATTCAGCAAAGCAAAGAACATCGCAGTACTCTTTGTTATGTCTTCAGCCTGAAGAACGTCTTGTTATTTTCATTTAATAAGGTATTCCGAAAACCCAATCCGCTAATTTGTTAAAACGCTTGATTTCGACATGCGAAAACTGTAAGTCTAGGCTCCGGTTAGAAAGGCTGCTAGGTAGGATCCCGAATATACATTGAGTTTGAAGAACGGATCACGCTAACACAATTAATCCTGGCTCTAATTTGTAGGAAGGCTTGAATATACTGTCGGGTGCAGGTTCATTCTCAGATGAACAATAATATAACAAGTATAATAGAACAAGGGCAATAATGTAACAAGTCAGATCCAGTTAAGTGTAAACTGTAGTTCCGGCTGAAATTGTAGGTAGCGCTGGAAAGATCGCCAGTTGAATCCCCAAAGTGTTACCCCTTCTGAAAATTTGTTTGATTTTGGATGTATATTGAAAAGACAACCGGGCGCAAAGACAATTGGGCGCAAATACAATTGGGCGCAAGGAAAAATTTATAAAACTATTATTTACATATTATAACAATTTTGTAAATTTTTAACTAAATCTAGAAATGTTTATTTAGGCAATAAAAAAAATTATAATTAAAAATGTTTTTAAAATGTTTATTCCTTCTAATAATGACGCTTTAGAAATTGTAATTGAAATGTATTTTGTATTTTAAATGTAGTATTTTAATTGTATTTGAAATACTCGACATAAATGCCGAGTATTATTATTAGTCCTAACAATATACATTAATTTTTAGGGGAAAAAATAGACCCGTTTCGGGGGGGAGGGGGTGTAAAACTAACAATTAAAAAAATATTTGTTCCGGCAATCTAAACTAATAAGTTTGTTGAAAATGAATCAGCGCACTATGTTTATTGGTTCCAAAGTTATACACCCTAAACTAAACTAAAATACACCCTAAATAAACTAAAAAATGTCACATTTCCAAATTAAGTTCACAAAAAAAATCAAATAATGTATTTTTGATTTAACTGCTGTGTTGTATTATGCTAAAATCTAAAATTTATCAAAATTATAGATGATTTGGTAAATTTACATTCAGATAATAAATATTTATGATGAAAATCTATACAATTAATTGAAAATCGATTCCGATCATTTTAAATAACTAAAACGGTGGTCGCGCAACTTATCTATACTTTGAGTGGTTATTGCTATGTAATACAAATCTGACGAAAAATATGTATAGAAGTTTATTTGTAGAGAATTTTATTATCTTTAATTTTATATTAAACTATTTTGTCATAAAGTTCAAAGAAACTTGAGAAATCGGCGAAAAACTGATTTTTGTCTGTTTCTCGCTATACTTAATTTATTTTTAGTAACCGAACCCATGCTCATCCCATGATCAAATTTGGTATGCATGCTCAGCACAATTGCACAAAAAAATAGTTAAAAAATGAACAAAATAAAAAAACCGTTTTAGAAATAGGGGTTGAAATAGGGTTAATATTAGAAAATTAATACAGTTAAGGGTTGAAAAAATGAAATGTTGTTGAATATTTGAATAGGGCGTTCATTTACCTTTCCAGAACATTTTTTATTTTTAAATTTAGACCACTGTGGATGAAGTTACAGTCGTTTTCCTACAAGTCTACATACCAAGTTTTTGACTTTTTGAAGGAGCAAAACAAGGAAACAAATGCCTTTTTGGACAAATGCTTAAAATTGTATTTTTTATTTCTTACTAAGATGGTGTATACCAAGTTTCGTCAAATTTGGTGGGGGTCGAGTCAATTTTGCCTATTTTTCAGTTGATTTGAGATGGAATGACCCTAATGTCCTTTTGTTAATTTTTAAGTTTAGTAAAGTTTCTTTTTATTGTAGTAAAGTAAAGTTTCTTTTTATTATAGGAATTTGACAAATTTGGGGGGGATATGTGACGTAATATTTGGAGAGGGGCTCGGTTTGTGTGACGAAGTGTAACGATGGGGGGGGGGAGTTAAAAATTGCTTAAAATTGAGTGACGTAATTTATGGACAACCCCGAATTTTTCCTCGCGCCCAATTGTATTTGCCCCCAATAGTCTTTGCGCCCAATAGTCTTTGCGCCCGGTTGTTTCCGCGCCCAATCGGTCGCGCCCAATAGTCCTAGACCGTAGATTCAGGTCATCAAGTAGATTGTTATGTCAAAACTTTGCGTGGGGATCTCGTCAACTGTGCCATCTGGGAATTATTTACTAATTTCATAAATGTAAGGGTTGGTTTTTGACACCCTTATCCCCAGAAGAGGATTATGACATTTGGAAAGTTGATTCAGGTCATCAAGTAGATTATAATATGAAATATTTAGGAGGGGATCTTGTCAACTGTGTTCTAAAGCTGATTGCTTTAGTTTGATTTAATTTGTGAACGTATTATTTTAATTGAATTAATAGTTATAATTTGCTGCCACCAAGAACCGTTTTAGAGAAAATTGGCGAGTTGGTTCTGAACTCGTGAATATTGCTTAAAATACTTACTTTAACTTTTCAGTAATTTGTTTAATTGGTAACGTGATGAGCTTATTTTGAACAGAGACGTGGGAGAAATCTTTACGACAAACGATAAATCACTTATAGGAGATTCTAATAATTGAGACACCTTGGTTTAATTAAAACAATTTATTAATAATAAAAAACCCAGATAGAAATTAACAGTTAAGCAACCTTAAAGGTTTTACTAAATTACAATACTAGAAATTATACCTCAAAATTACTTAATTATTCTAATCCGACCAGAGTAAAGGTTTGTAAAAGACTTCTTTATAATTAAAAATGTTTGATACCTGGAGTTTATAATCCTCTTTCGCTTGTGCACGTGCGGGGTCCTTCTTTGGTTACGATTGGGTACTTTGAAATTGCGCGTATCTCGTAATGATTGGTTGATATAGTTTTAATCGATTTAAATTTAATGGCGCGGTCGAAATTTGAATGAATTACACTTGAAATTCGAACCGTACTAATTTAATTGGAACTTTATCTTATTTAATTTGATTAACACGATTATTTATATTTAACTTAGGTTTGAACTTAACTTGATTAAACTGACTAGAAAAACTTACGCCTTTAAATAGCGTCTAATTTAATTACGCGTATATGCTTGAAAAATCGGCAACTGGCAACTAACTTTACTTTCGCTTCCGGGGTAGTATTTATTGAAAACGATTTTCCCTTGGGGAGGGAATAACAACGTATGAGGCTTATTAATTTTGGACCTCGAGTGGAGACTACTTATATGGTTTCTTCGGCGTAAGTTCCATTACTCGCTTTCGTTCTAGAAACCCAGCGGGGTGCCAGAGATTCTATAGATTGGAAAGCGTCGGTTCCATTCACAAAATTCTAACGTATATTTTCTTCCCCGAAAAAGTCGCAAGTGCAGTGCAAACGAATTACTTTATGACCCAGCATAACTTTCAAATCTTTGTCGCTTCTTTTAACTTTGCTGGAAATTCTCTTACAAAGCTATTAACGTTTCCGTCCTTATTGTTACAAATATTAAAGGACGGATATTGTAAAAGTTTACAATATCACTCGAGAATTTCCAGTGCATCTCAAACAAATCTTTCTCTGGTTTAACACTTATTATAAACAAAATTAATTATTATAAACTAAATAAGTTTAAATAATTATAACCTAAACGGTTTACATATAATATGGTTTAATACTTATAATCTATTTTATAACATGGTTTAATGTTTATTTTCATTTATTTATCATTGATAAATTCATCTTTACGTGTTAAAATTACGTGGTCGATATATATAAATAATAATGAATTAAATGCGGGTTGTTACAACTGTGCCATCTGGGAAATTTTTACTAACTTCTTAATGGTAAGGGTTGGTTTTTGGCACTCTTATCCCAAAAAGAGGGTTATGAAATTTGGAACGTAGATTCAGGTCATCAAGTAGATTATTATGTCAAAAATTTGGGTGGGGATCTCGTCTACTGTGCCATCTGGGAATTATTTACTAACTTCATAAATGTAAGGGTTGGTTTTTGACACCCTTATTCGCAATTTACATTAAGCAAACGCCACTATGCGGGAGAATTTCAAATTAGTAAATGACGTATTAAATGAAAATAAAAATTGGTTCTTCAGGCTCAAAACATAACAAAATCAACTAATTAACACAATATATTATAATAAATTTAAGACTATGCTGAAATATTTGTAAATTTTCACCAGACCATGACTTTGAATTTCGAAAATATACGTCTAAACACACACTGAAAGAAAATTTTGGCTATAATTTACACAATTACGCAATATTCTTGCACAATTTGTGTTCAGATTGGCGCTAAACCCAATATTGTGTTGAAAGGATGTCAACGTTTGGGTCAACCTTTTTAAGCAGGTAAACAACCCAATTGTGTAATTTTCAGGTACCAAATTTGAGTAGAGAAATATCCCACTTATTGAGTTTAAAATCTGCACAATAAATATGCAGAATATCTGAATACAAAATTGTGATAATTCTATATCAAAATATA
Organism: Podabrus alpinus; assembly: GCA_932274525.1. Classification (NCBI taxonomy): domain Eukaryota; kingdom Metazoa; phylum Arthropoda; class Insecta; order Coleoptera; family Cantharidae; genus Podabrus; species Podabrus alpinus. The sequence continues at coordinate 12,912,684 of OW026455.1, forward strand.
TGTATTGCTAGCAAAAATTGTCCATATTTCAAATACAAAAATTTGCATATTTCTAGAAAAAATTGTCCATATTGCAAATACAAAAATTTGTATATTTCTAGAAAAAAATTCTGCATATTTCTGAACAAAATAATGCAAGTTTGAAGTATCTTGTTATATAAAAAAATTACTCATTGTATATTTAAATAAAAATTCAATAATGTTTAAAAAGCAATATTATTTATTAAAAATTCACAAAAAATATACAAACTACTTATATACAAATTCACAATATAAATTATAATAAAAACAGTTTGCAAAATAAACAATCATACATTATATCTTAAACAAGCATACAATTTATAATTAACAGTCGTTACAAGACAAGGTACGTACATTAATAAATCACTAGCATTAATAATTGTAAAAGTGTTGGACATTTTCTGAATTTTATATGATTGAAAATGTCGTTCAAAACCAATTGCTTTAAATACTTCACATTCAAAAAATATTGTAGGACCACTGTTTAAATTGTGAATAACAATTGTTAAAATTTTTCCGAATTCAGGAAACAGTTTATCTTGTTTGATTTAAAACAAGGAAATCGTTCGGATGATAACTAGTTCCTTGCAAAGTTACCCATTTCGTGGTAAAAGAGCAAATATAAAAATATTTTCCAATCGTGACAAATATTCTTTGGGCATAGAAGGCAATGTTACGTAAACGGTACCAACTTTATGGACTCCCGCATGTGAACCAGATATACTTAAATTAGGTATGTTAATGTAATAAAACATGGAATAAAGAAAATTCTTACATTATTAGCTACTTCGCTTGAATTATTGTAGGTCGATGATGTAGGAGTATGCTGTTCGTATATTATAGTACTCGTATCAGATTTTATCGGGACATCCAAACCAACTATGCCTTCTAAAGCATCGGATTCATTTATTATGATGTTTTCTTCTAAAGCCTAAAATTTGTATAGTGTGTAATTAAAATGCAAAATTAAAAAGTTGTTCACTGAAGTTCACCTGATTTAAAGTAAAAGAATTTTTAAATTCCTCATATTTGATCATAAAGCGTTTTCTAGAACCTAATTTTAGGATCAATTCTTTAATATCTGCTTCCGTCAGAGTGTGGAAAAGATTTTCTCCAATTTCATTTCCTAAAAACAAAATTTTAAAAGCGTGACTAAAATTTTAAGGTTAAAATTTCCTACAAAATATTTTAAAATTAAAACAGGTATTACTAATCGCGAAACCAAACCAAATTTATAAACAGACATCTTATTGTTAGATTATAATTGAAACCGAATGAATTTCTAATTATTTTAATTTAAAAACACAAAAAAATATTATTTGCGCACCACGTGTGCACATAATTTAAGGTTACCGGCAACAAGAATAAAGTGCAGTTTACAGCACGAACAAACCTATTGTATTGAAGTATAATTTTTTCAAATATTTTGAAATTTGTAATTAATTTGACATAAAATAATAATACAGTGCCACGTTTAGTAAAAATTATAATTCTCGAGTTGATTGGTTGAACTAGTACACTCACGTTAGAAAATATTCAGTTTTGAAAGTAATAAATACATTTGTTAATAATTTTGTAAACAATTAGGTAACTTTTTATTAATTATTTTATCTCAACAAGAAAAATCGCATAACGTAAACTGCACTTGATGCGATTTTGTTTGCGGCCGATTTTGCACACTTAATTGTAAAATTACTTTATAAATTAAATAATATTATTATCTATTATGATCATAGATATTATAGTATGGTTACTTAACACAATTTATTCTTAAGAAAACAAATTGCAAAGTTATCCTTTTGCACCACTCTGTACCTCCTTACCAAATTTTTAACTAATGCAACGGATAAAAATGATAAAAATTGTACATAATATTAAAAAAATTCTCCTTACCTTCAAATACTTCGATTAAATGGGACATATCCCATGCTGATAATAATTCTATTACAAAACTATCCATCTCAAAACTTATTTTATTTGGTATTTTAACAAAAAATATATAAAATTTAAAAAAAAACGGTACAATTTAAGTCCATGGTCCGTACTAATAGTCGAGAATTAATCCCTAGATTCAGCAATTATAATAGTTTCCTACCAATCATATTTTTTATATGATTTCCAGTTTCGACCAATCAGAAAGGAAATTTTAGGATTTATCCTAAATCAGGGATCAATCCTTAAGTACGGGCATAATAGTCTGGGCATTAGTACATTATTATTATTATTATAATGAAAGCTTATATTTTTCTAAATTCTTAGAAAATCCACATTTAAACCTACCACACTTAAAAGTTACGAACAAGAAAACAGGGGTAAAAAGATGTAGAAAAATTAATTGTGAAATACAAAAAGGTAACTACTTTCTGCAATTTAAAATTGGTTAGGAATTCAAAAATAATTTAATTTAAAAAAGTTTGAATAGTCATTTCTATTATATTTCATATTTATAATTTTTAATGTACCAAAAATCGTGGCAAACATTATTTTTATTTATGGCTTTAATATGATTTGTTTTAAAATTGAAAGGAAATTTTTACAAGTTAGAGTTTAATTTTAAAGTTTGTAAAAAAATTTTAACGTTGTAATGTTTCAAAAAAAGAATACACAACTATTCAAGTACAAAATTTTCCTTTTTGTAGTATACTCTGGGTAAAAAATATGCACAAATTGGGTTGGTACCCGTAAAATTAAAAATGCACAATATTGGGTAGAATAAGTGTAAGCAGTTATGAAGGTTTCAATAGAAATTTTCAGGTACAAAAGTTTACCTTTATTTTGCAAACGGTAGATTCAAAAACTGCACAATTTGTGTTTGCAGACTGTACAATTTGCAATGCACAACGCTATGCAGATTTATCGCAAACAATTTTTTTCAGTGCAGCCATGTTGTTGTCGCTGGTGGCGCCACCAACGGTAATGTATTTCGCCAATACCCAGAAGAGGGTTATGACATTTGGAACGTGGATTCAGGTTATCAAGTAGATTATTATATCAAAAATTTAAGAGGGGATTTCGTCAACTGTGCCATCTGGGAATTTTTTACTAACTTCTTGAAGATAAGGGTTAGTTTTTGACACCCTTATGCCCAGAAGAGGGTTATGAAATTTGGAACGTAGATTCGGGCCATCGAGTAGAATATTATATCTAAAATTTAGGAGGGGATCTCGTCAACTGCCATCTGGGAATTATTTACTAACTTCATAAATGTAAGTGTTGGTTTTTGACACCCTTATCCACAAGAGAGGGTTAAGAAATGTGGAACGTAGATTCAGGTCTTCAAGTTGATTGTTATATCAAAATATAACTTATCTTGATAAGTATTATCGTGCTCTTCCCGTGTTAGGAGCAGTCACGGGTCTATTTTAGGTCGTCGCCCTAATTCGTTACCGAAGTTTTGTGAAGTCTTTCGTGGATTTCTTATAAAAAATCTTGCCATTAAAATTCACGTAAACTGATGATTACCCAAATTTAATTAAAAACTTTTTACTAACACCTCGTATTGTCTTATAATCGTATAAATTGCTCGCAGCGCTATAGCGGCATAAGTTCGAAATATAGATTTTGACAATTTGTAAAAAACGTCAAGTTTTGCTATTAAACCCTTGCAAAAATATGGAATTTGTGTAAAAAATCTTGCATTCGTAAGGTAAATTCAACTTGTTTTATTCCTTACAAATTATTTACAATGCTCAAGTGTTTTTTTAAAATTTCAGATGGTAACTACGTGACTAATTTGGATTCAATCGTCCACCCTTGGAAATTTGAACATCAAAAGCAATCTTTCCTTGTATTTTAAAATGGTAAGTTTGCACTTGTACCGTAACTTCTTCTACATTTCGTAACTTCACTCGTAATGCTTTTTAAATTTGAATCACGGTTATGTTTGCAAAGTGTCGTTTGCCTGGCCTCGGTTTGAAACTTTTGTTTAGACTGCTGTTCTTAAATGAGCACACGGCACATTTGAATAGCAAACATATGTCTGAAATGGCATCTTTCATTTCAATCATTCATTTCAGTCTTGTGTATAATTTTGACAAATTCTAATACATTTTCTTTTTCAGACACAAAAGAAACAATGTGACAACAGTGACTTGAAATGGAACAAAGTGACTTGCAAGTGGATTGCATTTATTACCGAAGTTGATGCAAAATCGCCGACAGTTCAAACATTCAAAAAAAAATTACGACAGATCGAGGAATAACGGCTGCATAGGAAAGAAAAGGTTGGTTACATTTAATTTTTGGTATCTTTTGGTTAATTTGCATGCTATCGCAAGTTTTAAAAGGAAATTTATTGTTGACGTAATAATGTTAGCCGAGTTACATTTCTTTGCGGCCATCTATTAAGAAGGTGTTAAATAACTATAGGTAATTTCCTAACTAAATTGTGTCAATAAAAATTATAAATTTTAAAGAATCGGTTCCACTTTTCAGTGTGGTTTTAGGTTGTTTTCTTTTGAAATATTGGACAGGTTCTTGTACTTTTAATTTAAAAAAAAACTACCGAAAGCTTCTTCACCTGGACCAATTTGGAAAACAAATTGATGTAATATTATTGTTGTAAAATATCACTAATAACAATAAATTTTAAAACATTAATTAATTAAAAAAGTGTCTTCAAGTTGTCTCACTTCTCTTGCAGATTAGCTTTCTACTACATCCTTTGCTAATCCCGGATTTATGTGAAGGTCGAGTTTTTTGGTCTCTTTTTCATCATCGTGAAATCGTCGTGAAATTTGCATATTTATTTGTAAATAAATTCTCAGATAGTTACTAAACTTTGTACATGTTTGTGCATTTCAAGAAAAATAAATTTTCATTGGGAAAAGAAAAATAAATTTTCCTTTATATGCGAACAAGAAACGTAAGCACTTTTTTGTAACGACCTACAATAACTTTTGTGTGATCTTTTAATGAATTGACCGGTGAATAAAGAAAGAGTGAAACTATTGCAAAGTGCTATGTGAAAAAGTAGTTGATACAATTGGCTCTTGGTCTTAAAATATTATTATTTTAAGGGTGGAAACGGGGTCCACTTTTCTGGAATACCTAGAAAAATAAGGAATTTAGAAATGTTCAAATTTGGTCATCGAAAGTCGGTGAAATAAAAACTTGGATCGAAGAAAATTCTTTAAAACCTAAGGGGGTATTCTAGTCTATAATATTGAAAAATTCGATTTATTTTTTTTTTCATATTTTCAAAGCTTAAACCACTTACACCTTTAAGAATATGTATTTAAAACGATTTTTCAAAATTCAAATTATTTTTGGAGAAATAGCTATTAGAAAGAATATAATAGAAAAAATGTAAGTATAAAGTACCATTGTATGACTGACTGTGCGAATATTTAAACACGATATTACCTTTTTCGAGACGGTTGACATGAAATCTCAAGTTCTACTGGACCGATTTACTTGAAATTTGGTGTGAACCTTCTCTATACATCTCTCTATCGTCCGAACTAGAATTATAACAAAATTTCAATTTTAACTATTTTTAAAAAATTCGGAAAAGTAAAAAAAACTGGTAAAAAAATGTCTTTTTATTACAAACAGCCGCCATTTTGCGAAAAAAGTTTTTTTTTACTTCTCCCTAGTTCGGACGATAGCGGCATTAGTTTTGATTAAGAATCTATTTTGTTTTTTGATTTCAAATTACTAGGAGGGTTGGAATCATGTCCACCAGGACGTGCCATCTTTTTGAGATCCCCCATTTTATCAGCCTGTAACTTTTTAAATTTAAAATATTTTCATTTGATTTATTTTTTATGTATTCTTCAAACAACAGTAAAAATGTGGTAACAAAATGGATAGTAAAAATATTGTTTGGTATTTCTTTATTGCACTTGAAAAAATACCTCAAATTCATGCCTGTAGACTAGAATACTCCCTTAAAAAGAAAGTTGTAATATTTAATTGCGGATTTATTAAAATTCGATTATTTTGTTACAATCGTTTGTATTAAATTTTATTTAGTTATTAAAGTCGGAGAAAGTTTTTAGTTAATCGGAGAAAACCTGGAATACTCGGGGAATTTGGTGTGGAGAAGAAACCAATAATTTGTGAATTGATTTTCTCCAAATTAATTGTAGTTATAAATGTATTTTACAAGAGCTCGAAAATGAGAGCTGTTGTTTAGTTACTTAAAGTTTTCTTATTTCGTTTTTAAAGATGAACTACAACAAAATGTAATTTATTATTTGCACTTAAAAACTTGGATTCATTTCTAAATGTTAACAACCGCTCGCATACAGGATTTATAGCAATTTGATAAATCATAAATAGAAGACCCTCTCGTATTGTGTGAATATATTACGATTATTTACATGTTTTTGTATTGTTATTCGAAGTGACCTTGACGTACGTCATCTGGACGTTGGCAGTTCTCCTTTCTCTGACCTACCTCAACATCGAATGATAGATAGAACGGCTTCAGATCACAACGGGGATCGAAATTTAGAATTATTTAAAACATTCCGTCTATCTGACACTCATTTCCTACCCTAACTTTTGTACGTAAAAATGGCACCCCCGCATAAACTACAAGAAATTACCTCTATGGTCAAAAGTTGATTACGTCGCAGTCAAAAATTGTGCAAGTTTTCCTTTTTCGGGGTATTTCATTTTGTGATACTTTTATAGTTTAAAACATAGTGTAGATAATTTTTGATAGGTTTTCGACAACTTTTGCACTAGGAAGGCTATTCTCGACTGGCAATACTTGAGTTGGTCCATTTTACGAACAAATGATATACGCCGGGATTGCGAGGGGAAATTATAAATTATGGCTTAGGTACTTGGAAAAATTGTCTGAAGTTTTGTAATTTATTCTCAAGTTGAGCAAAGGAATTTAGAAATGTTAATTTCGATTAAAACTTGGGTGAAGTGCAATTCTAAGGCCCAGTTGTTCAGTCTTGGGTGATCTTTTAAACCGAGTTAATTTATAATGAAATAATTGTTTCGACAATTATTGTGAACATAAAAATTAGCTTGGGTTAGAAGGTAACCAGAGACTGAACTACTGGGCATTAGAAATTAATAAAAATAAAGTCAAAATTTTGATTTACATATTCAAATTCAAGAACTTTTTATTATTGTACTGTGCTGGTATATGAATTTAATTTAGGAAAATCTAGAAAAGTCGTGGAATTTCTTTTGAAAATTGCAATAGGAATCCTATATCCTGGCATCAGAGGGAAAGCGCTAGATATAGCTAAATCATACCTCTGTAACAGGAAACAAATTGTCTACTGGAACAAAGAATTTGGCGAAGAAATGAACGTCACATGTGGTATACCGCAAGGAAGCATTCTGGGTCCCTTTTTCTTTGTACTCTATATAAACGACCTTCCCCCTAACATGAAATGCAAAAGCCTTATATATGTAGATGACACTGCTCTCGTAATGGAGGAAAGTGAAATGTTGATTAGACAGAATGAGGTAACGAGCTGGTTCTCAACTAACAAACTACTATTAAACCCTGACAAAACACAAATCATGAAGTTCACAACCAATAGGAAAACGGAAGTACAAAACAGAGGTACCACTAAATATCTAGGAGTAACTCTAGATACCTTATTAACGTGGAATGACCATATAGATAGCCTATTACACACTTTGAGCAAAGCTACTTATGCAATAAGACGAATAAGAGAAACCACCGGAGAACAAGCAGCAAGGACCATATATTTCTCTATGTTTCATTCTAGAATGATATACGGTCTTTTAGCATGGGGCAAGGCAACGCAAGCCAAAAAGGTTTTCATAATGCAAAAAAGGGCGGTCCGAGCCATAAAAGGGGTACCCAGTAGAACACACTGCGATTCAATATTTCGCTCACTTCGCATTCTAACACTTCCGTCGGCATACATATACGCCAGTGTAGTGAAGGTGAGAAGTGATGCTGCAATACTGACAAAAACAGCAACACACGGATATGATACAAGGAAGCGACACGAAATTCGCTTGGAGAGGAAAAGATTAAAATGTTCGGAGACGGCAAACCTGAGTATCAAGCTATTCAATGCCATACCTCAAGACATCAAACACCTACCAGTAACCCAGTTCAAGAAGAAGATGAAGGAACTCTTAATCGAACGGGTTTTATACAACGAAGAGGACTTTCTCAAATAGCCTCATACTTTTGCAGTTGAGATGAAAACCAGCCTTAGCTGATCTCCACCTTTTACATCAGTGGATTTTTAATTTTTATGTTTATTTTGTATAAATTTAAATCTCAAATTGTAATAAAGAATTTTATTATTATTATTATTATTATACATGTACGCGCGTAATTATAAAATCAAAAGCCAAAGATTCGCAAATTTGTTTTTCCCCAAATTGATCGGCGCATGGCCATATTTGTATGGCGACGTGCATCAGGTTTTAAAAATGAAACCTAAGAAATCGTAATTCATATTTATAATCAAAAAATCTTAAAACTTTGATTAACATTCCGTGCAAAAAATTATTGTTATAGAAATCATAAATGTTGTACAGTCTTAAATGAAGATATTAAATTGCGTACACCGATTTATTTTCATGTCTTTGCATTGTTATTTGAAGTGACCTTGGCGCACGTCGTTTTTCGCTAAAAATGTCGCAACTCCAGAATATGTAAAATACAACTCAAATTTAGAATTCCTCAAAACATTGCGCCTATTTGGTATTAATTTATCGGTACAAGTTTTACACATCAAGGCACTCCGCCAAAAATGTACAATAATTTGACCTCGATGGTCCAATGTGATAAATTTTGATTGAATAATAATTATTATAATCAATTTTTATTGATCTTTGGTCAAAAAAAATACATATCTGTACCTTTTCATCTTCAGTGTGTCGAATTTTTCAATATTTTATTAGTTTGAAACGGAATGCCGATAAAAATCGCGAATATTGCCGAGGATTTTCCACGACTTTGAAGTACATGAAGATTTTTCTCGGCCAGTAAAACTTGGGGATTTGATCAATTTTACAAGATTTTACGAACAAATTATATTCGTCAAGATTGCGAGATGTTTTAAATAATAACTTTGAGAAATTGGCTGAATTTTTGATATTTTGTAATTCAAATGGTATCGAACAAAAGATATAAAGCATTAAAATAGTCATGGTGTCACATTAAAAGGGGGGTATTCCAATTTTTCGCTCATAAATCGAGGCAATTTTCAGGATTTTTTTTTAGAAAAATAAAACAACATAGAAATTTTTCTGTTATGGTGGAATATTTATTATATATTGAATACACAATTGTGAATTTTTCATATAAAAATAATAAAAATTTATACTGCTACAGCCTCCTGAACGTAAGTCTATTAAAATGGTGGTGGGCAAGCTCAGGTCCTTTGTATTTGTCCAAAATTAAAAAATGAAAGATTTTCGTATTCAACTGAGTTGTCGTTATCGTCCCAACTACAATCATAAGAAAAAAAAATTGCCGAGGAAATGGCAGCGTTTTTTAAAAAAAATTGAAATTTTCTACATTTTTTTCAAGTTGGAACCACAAAAAAGCACCTAAATTTTGTACGAATGCATTTGTTTTAGTTCAGACGATAGAGAATTTGATATAAAATCGAATGCCGCAAGATTCAATTGAATCGGTCTATTATTTTTTAAGAGCGCGCTGCGGAAAGAGAGAGAGGGAATGATGTTGAAAGAAGCCTCTAATCTTTTGTACAAATTTAAAAAACTAAATGTCGTATCAATGTAATTCTTTTTTTATATTAATAATTGAAGGCAGTGACCAATTTTGAGCGCTTTAAATTAAAAGTAAATAGGTTAATTTAATTTATGAAAAAGGACAATTTTGAATTTTTATGACAACCGATCTTAATGAAACTTCGTTATTGCCTTCTGCAGATCATTATAAGGACAAAACCTGATTTTGAAACGATTTCATCATCAATTATAGAAAACTTGTACAAAACTTGTAAATCAAAAAGTGCCCTTATAGTTCAGTCAAATTAGAAAAAATAGAAAAAATAATCGGTAAGAAGCTATAAATTGGTGGATGCCTTTACCTTGGCATACTATTGAACATACTAAAAGTCCTGATGTCTATATGCACGTGTTATGTTAAAGTAAAACCATGCATTAATATAATAATTAAAAATTTCAAATATGTTACGATAGCCTGACTCACATTCGATTCAGCAGTCTATCGCATTCCTTTTAAAGTTCAATAACTGTAAAATTAGCAATAAGCAATATTTTTATTATAAATAGTCACAATTGTAATTATAGATTATTATTATGCTGTATGTCTAAAATCGATGTCAGTCGTAATTTTCAATAAATTTATTTAAGTAATTTTGATTTTTTTTAAAATAATTTTGTTAAGTGAAATTAACTGGCGCAGTCGGTAGGATACTCAGAAGGGCTTTAGATCAAATTCTCTAAAATAACCCTTTTTGTGTTAACAATCAACTGAGAACCAACATTAAATTTTAAGTGATAAGAAGAAACAAATAAAAAGTGCAACAAGAAGAAACAAATAGAAGACAATCAATCAATCCAATAAGAGGGAAGAAGTTTCGAAAGATTTATAACCAAGGGATGAAGAAATTCACAACGTTCTTCATTTGCTTAGCGTAAGTTTTTGCTCATTATTATATTTCCTTTATTCCTTCCTGAATGTCAGAAGCAGAAATAACCGAATTATTCAATAATTTAACCCTATCATCGGAATCAATTTTACAAAGTATTCCAAATATTCTATCAAACGATCCCCCTAGTAATAATTACGAAATGGCACAACTAGATAGATTTAACTGCGAATTAGTACCAAAATATGATGGCAATCCAGCGACTTTATCGATATTTATTAATGCATGTGAACATTTATTGAGAAGATTTGGTACAACAAATTCAGATGATGTTGTCAACGGACAACTTATACAAGTTATACTGGGCAAATTCGAAGGACGAGCACTCACATTAATTGCTAGTCGAGAAAATTCAAATACCTGGGGTAACATAAAAAAATTATTATTGCAACATTTTGGAGATCAACGCGACGAAAATTGTCTACTACATGATCTGATGAGCCTCAAACCATACAAAAACGAATCCTCATATCAATTCGGAATGAGATGTCAGGATGTACGAAGCTTACTTTTAACCCATCTACAATTACATGAAGCGGACCCAAACGTCAAGTTGGTAAAAACGAAAATTTACGATGATTTATCACTCCAAACATTCCTTCAGGGTTTGAACGGTCAAATTGGCCTAGTGGTAAGATTAAAACAGCCACCCAATCTAGAAGCGGCAATGGCGTACGTAACAGAAGAAGAAAATTTCATGTACGCCCAAAATAAAACAAACATCTTAAATTTCCAACGGCAATATCAACCGATAGAAAAGAAACAACCATTTCATCCAACTCCAATGCCGAGTGTCAACCCACCTATGTTAACCAATTTTGGACAGCAGCCACTACAAACCCAAAATATACTTCGACCACCCGTATTCAAACAAGCTAGTACAACAAGGACACCAAATCCATTTGCCTCACAACCTCGAACTTTCGGAAGATTTTCAGGCCCACCAACGCAATCAAGAATGGTCCCACAGCAAACAAATAATTACAGTTACAAGAGAAACTATCAACAACCTAATTATAACGGACCACAATGGAACACATTTAAACCTCCACAACAACGCTACGAACCAGAACCAATGGACATTTCATCTGGGAATACCCGTCGATCAGGAATCCCACAACAAGAAACACAAGTAGTGTACTATCAAGATATAGAACAAGGAGATTATGAAGATACACCAACATATGAACTAGCAGAAAATTGTGATGAAGTTTATGAAACAAAAGTTAGCCAACCATTGGAAAATTCCAACGAACATGAGTACGTCGAAAATTTCTACCTGGAAGCCTACAGTACCAGCACGACAAATAATACAATAAACCTTAATATAACGACTCTTTCCAAATTGCCATATATTAAAATTCCAGAATTAAAGTTAAAATTTTTAATAGATACAGGATCAACAAAATCTTTAATAAATCAAGAAATCGCACATAAATATTTCCCTAACCAAATTAATTACGAATCGTTCAAAATTCTGACAGCTCATCAAGTAAGTCAACATGATGAAGTAGCATACATAAGGTTACCCGACTCAATCGATTCTACAATCAAGCACAAGTTCTACCTTTTTAATTTTAACAATAAATACGACGGTTCAATAGGTGTAGATTTATTAAAATTTTTAGAAGCCGAAATTAATTTCAAGGATAAGGTACTAAAAACGAAAAACAAAACGATACCGATCTATTTAGGAGACGACGACGATGACGACATCTCGATGGCAGTCAATCTAGACGAATCCGAAAACGACCTCAGAATAATCGATTTGGATACAGAGAAAGAATGGGCAGGAGCACCCATGCCTACCATAAGCGAAATCAACGGGTTACTGAACAATTCAAATGAACCGGCAGCGAAAGGCCAAGATGATGGAACTATTCATTCCAACATAAACGACGAACGAGTAACAGCAATCCACATCATTAAAGAAGCTATAGATGATAAAAAACACCAATTCATAATTAAGACAACCCACCAGGGAGAGTTGAAGGTACAAACAAAAAACCAAAAATTTCTGACACTAATCGACAGTTTGGGAAAAATCGGACAAGCAGTTCCAATAACAAGTAGAAATATTACTGAACTTGCGAATGCCTTAATCACACATTTTTCATACTACGGAGTTCCAGAATCAATAACAAAGGATAACGGGACGGAGATAAAACACGATATCGTACGAGAATTGTTAAACTTACACAAGGTAAAGGTTCATTTTACTACACCAAGAAATTCACAATCAAATAGGATGATCGAAAGGATGATTTCAACCCCAATCGAACACCTACGAATTATGAGGGTAGATGGCAAGAAAACTAGTAACATAAGAAGAAAAACTAAGAAAAAATTTTACGGACCTTTTATCATTACAAAATTATTTAACGATAACACGGCGGAAATCCGGAATAAAAATAATCGAATACAGAAGATACATGTTAGATTACTAAGAAGACCTACTCTTGTTACAGATGCTGCTACGCAACCGTCGACATCCAAGACTTGAAGAACAACCCCGGAATGTTACCACTTAGATTAGGAATAGTTAATAATCAAATTAGTTACTGGACGCTTATTAGAGTAATAGATATAGCACCACTTAGAAGGGAATTAGATGAATTAAATAGTAATTTTAACAATTTAACCTTAATATACAGTAAACATGAAAACGGGAAAACACATCAATGGAATAATCAAAATCTACATAGCCTTTTGGAACAGACCATAACCGAAACTAATACAAAATTCGAACAAATTAATCTTTACGAAAATCATAGAAGAAAAAGAGGTTTCATTAATGGATTGGGCGGACTAATTAAAACCATTACAGGAAATTTGGATAATGAAGATGCAGAAAAATATAACTATGCAATAAACCAATTGACCAACGATCAAAATAAAGTAAAGTTGCTATTTAAGGAACAAATTAAATTAACAACTTCAGCAATGGAAAACTTCAACAACAGCATTATTAAAATAGCAAGAAATCAAGCACTTTTACTAGAAAAATTAACCTTCATGGAACTTAATATAAATGCAACTAATTTTTACAAAACTAAAGTAGATGAAAAATTAACGATGACGACAATTTATCTAGAATTAATAACAGCCGCAGCAACAATACGAGATATTTTAGAAACACTCGAAGAAGCGATCACCTTTGCATCAGCAAACATTATGCATCCATCAATATTAAAAGCCAAAGACCTTAATCACGAATTGTTACAGATACAGCTATTATTAACAAATTCTAAATTGCCTATAAACCCAAATTTGGAAAATATTCACGAATTTCATAAAATCATAAATATTAAAGCCTTTATCCAAAATACCAAAATACATTTCATATTAGAAATCCCAGTCGTCGAAAAAATCGACTATAATTATTTTCATCTATTTTCCTGTCCAATATTTAATAATCCTTTATACTCAATAATCATTCCCAAAGCCAAATTCCTTGTAATAAACGAGCAAAACTTCGCATTAAGTAACCAAAGATGTAAAGATATAAATTTTAACAAATTTTTGTGCAAATTGGAAATTAACCAAATCGAAGAAAAGTCACCTTGCGAAGTTCATCTTATTCAACACACAAAGAAATACCAAAATTGTCAGCAAGAAAGTTTAAGTTTGGCCCACACGAAAGTCCAACAGGTCTCTAGTAATCAATGGATGGTAATAACAAAGGGAGAAGACGTAATCAAGAAAGAATGCGATGCAACAACAGAAACTATTTCGTTAAATGGAACATACTTAATATCACTAAATGGTAAATGCAGGATCAAAATACAAACAAAATTACTAACGACACAAGAGAAACGACTTAAAAATAACTTAGTGGAAATCCCGAAGTTAAAATTCGAATACACTAGCAACAGACACCATAATGTCAACATTACCTTCAGGCCAATCGAATTGGAACCGATAAATTTGGACGAAATTAAAGCAACAGAAATCAAATTGCATCAAATCGAGGAAAACATTGAAGAAACATCCCAAGCTCCTGTGTACTTCCATCAAGCAAATGGATGGACCATCATGTTATATATGTTAATTTTCATTATTTTAATCACATATGTTTTAGTTAGAGTTTTTAAGAAGAAAACACCATCCGGAACAATCAAAGAGAAACCAATCGAACAGAAACCAATCGAACAGATCGGACTTCAAAATTTAAGGATACCCTAATTTTGGTCCTAGAGGGGAGGTGTTATGTTAAAGTAAAACCATGCATTAATATAATAATTAAAAATTTCAAATATGTTACGATAGCCTGACTCACATTCGATTCAGCAGTCTATCGCATTCCTTTTAAAGTTCAATAACTGTAAAATTAGCAATAAGCAATATTTTTATTATAAATAGTCACAATTGTAATTATAGATTATTATTATGCTGTATGTCTAAAATCGATGTCAGTCGTAATTTTCAATAAATTTATTTAAGTAATTTTGATTTTTTTTAAAATAATTTTGTTAAGTGAAATTAACTCACGGCTCGATCCGCCATCTTGGAAAAAAGGTGCTCCAAGTCAGGTTATTTCTTATATCTCGGTAATCGTTGATCCTATCGCATTTAAGGTTATAATAAAAAATAAAGCTCATTAAATTCTCTATAAAAAAGGTTCAATACATTTTTTTCATATGTTCAATAGTTTCTTTGTAATACATCAGTGAATACGTAAATAATTTTTACTTTCCGAACCCCTAGGTAAGGAAAGTATTGTTATCAGGCAAAATTTAACCCCCCAATTATTTTACAGATGTTCACGTTTTGAGGTCCCCATAATCCATTTTTATCATTTTTGGAAGGATGTCTGTATGTATGTGTGTGTGTATGTACGTATGTGAACACGATAGCGTCTAAACGAAGCAAGCAAATCGTTCCAAATTTTGCATATAAGCTTTTTCCTGTCGTAGGACGAAGCCAGATGAAAATAAATTAAATCGTGTAACGGGAAAGGGGGGTTTACCTGGAGCTATTACGACATTATGCGTCATAACTTCGAAACGAAATTAAATATGTAAAAATATTAATAAGAAAAAATTACCGCTATAGAATTTCCTACATTTTTTGTCCTACAAGTTTTTCTCTAAAATATACAGGGCGTTTCAAAAAATTTTGTATTTGTAAAAAAATTTTGTATTTGTAAATAAAATAGTAAAACGCATTCTACTAATGAAAATAAGATGAAAAGTTTCTAATAACATGGGTCCAAAAATGCTTCGTTTGCAAGATTTTCTAACGTGTACAAGTTATATTCTATAATTAAAGTGCTCACACTAGATAAATACTTCCTTTATCTAGTGTTACTGAATTTGCCGTGACCGTCCACTGGACCGACTTTCAACCGACCGACTCAGCTTGAACCGACCGACTTTCAACCGACCGACTTTTAACGGACCGACTATTTTTTCGAACGACTTTCAACGGACCGACTTTCAACCGACCGACTTTCAACAACCGACCGACTTTCAACCGACCGACTTTTAACGGACCGACTATTTTTTCGACCGACTATCGATACAACCCGAAGGTGATCACTACAAGAATGATTTCCAATTCGATTATTTGTCACATCATATAGTTTCATTTTACAGCCATGACAACTGTGAGGTGTCTAGGAATCCTTCGGGAAACCTGGCCTCAATCGTTTATCTATCTTATTAAGCAATATAGTGAGTTTTTGGTTAAAGCGTCGTTGGGGGGGGGGAGTTCTGACCTTGGCAGATCCATAACTCTGTTGGTTTGGTTGCCGTGGAAACGCATTGAAATGCATCAATTGCAAAAATAGAAGTAGTTTTAGTTAAGTGTTAGAATTCAATAAAAATCAAGTTTGTAATAAATTTTAATTAATAAATGAAATCAAAGTTTTAAGTGTTTTTTAAAAAATTAAATTGGGTAAACCCAAACTTAACTTACAATCATAGATTTCAGAGTACAGCCCAGACATAAAAATCTGATATGGCCATCGCATAACTTTCTGAACAGACGCAAATTTTTATATTATATTTTTAAATAAAATGGTTACATAATTTCAACAGTAAATCGATGAAAAATTTCATATTTTGCCAAAATAGGAAGAAAAAAACTTTTGAATGCCTATATCTTGCAAACGAAGCATTTTTGGACCCATGTTATTAGAAACTTTTCATCTTATTTTCATTAGTAGAATGCGTTTTACTATTTTATTTACAAATACAAAATTTTTTTACAAATACAAAATTTTTTGAAACGCCCTGTATATTTTAGAGAAAAACTTGTAGGACAAAAAATGTAGGAAATTCTATAGCGGTAATTTTTTCTTATTAATATTTTTACATATTTAATTTCGTTTCGAAGTTATGACGCATAATGTCGTAATAGCTCCAGGTAAACCCCCCTTTCCCGTTACACGATTTAATTTATTTTCATCTGGCTTCGTCCTACGACAGGAAAAAGCTTATATGCAAAATTTGGAACGATTTGCTTGCTTCGTTTAGACGCTATCGTGTTCACATACATACATACGTATATATTTTATCTAAAATTTCAAGTTGCTAATAAAAAATTTTTTCAGCTGAAAGGATGAACCCATTTTATTGGCTCTGCTTCGAATGCATTGGACATTTGGAAAATGCTGGTTACCAACCAGGGATCAAATAAAAAATGATCAAAAAGATGAAAATTGATCGATTAAACTTGCAATAGGAAATATTGCCAAATTAATTAGGGACGTTTTCAGCCCCTTCAAACCGCAATCTACATTTGAAGATAGATGTGTATAAATTATTTAATAAATTAATTAGGTACTGAGAAATAAATATTATATTTAGAAATTTTATAGCACAGATTTATGTAAGTAAATAGTATGTAATTTCTAAAGTTCAAAAATTGAGACTAAAAACAAACATTCAATATTTACAAATTAATAACTAATAACTGTTCAGCAAACAATATTAATTAGTAAGGATCCTGATTTTTTAAATCAACAAATTTTTATATCACAATATTTTATGGTTAAATAATATTTTACGATATTATATGTAATCCTAATACTTCATAAAAATGTTTTTTATGTTTATAAAAATATAAAATTAAATAAATAAATTAATCAAATCTGTACATCTTTACAAATTTGCTACTTAATTAATAAAATATTTCTTGTTTGAAAATTACCTATAAAAATAATTCGATGCTATATCTTTTCTATCATGACTGCTCTTCATACCGAGTCTTTTATAAAGCTCATCGACAGTTGATTGTTCTAATTCGTTTGTAGGATAAAGATCTTCTGAATCCTTGTAACTATGTGCATGGTACGGTCTACTCGAACCACCCTTATTATAAATATGTAAATGAATCCCTTGGCTGGGAGGTGAAGCCGCGATGTATGAAGGCTCATGATGATGATGCTTCAATGCAGCAAACTTTGTTGTTAATCCTACTGAAGTCAATACCAGCAATATTACACCAATAGCGATACTTTTGAACATAAGAATCGATAAAAACAACAAAGTGGTTACAATAACTCCAAGTTTAAAAATTATAAATGATATGGACATCCTTAACTGTTTCAATACATTCATGTGCACATCTCCCTAAAAATTATTAAAAAAATTGTGTGCATGTTAATTTTATTTTCAGCAGTACTCACCCACAAATGAATCTGATCCTGAATATCCTGTGAGCCAGTGAAAAAAATTCCCAACTCTTCTTTTAATATCTTGAACTGATTTTGTGACTCGAAACTGAGATATTACCATGGTCTCATTATTGTAACATTGCGAAATTTCGAATAAACTCAACAAAAATAAGAGGAAAATAGGAATTTTATGGTGTGTCATCTGGGAAATTTTTACTAACTTCTTAAAGGTAAGCGTTGGTTTTTGACACCCTTATCCCCAGAAGAGGGTTATGAAATTTGCGGTAACGGACTATTGGGCGCGACCGATTGGGCGCGGCCGATTGGACGCGGAGACAAACGGGCGCAAATACAATTGGGCACGAGGAAAAATTTATAAAACTATTATTTACATATTATAACGATTTAGTTAATTTTTAACTAAAAATCTAGAAATGTTTATTTAGGCAATAAAAAAAATTATAATTAAAAATGTTTTTAAAATGTTTATTCCTTCTAATAATGACGCTTTAGAAATTGTAATTGAAATGTATTTTGTATTTTAAATGTAGTATTTTAATTGTATTTGAAATACTGTATTTTGTATTTGAAATACTCGACATAAATGTCGAGTATTATTATTAGTCCTAACAATATATATTAATTTTTAGGGGAAAAAATAGACCCGTTTGGGGGGGGGGGGTGTAAAACTAACAATTAAAAAAATATTTGTTCCGGCAATCTAAACTAATAAGTTTGTTGAAAATGAATCAGCGCACTATGTTTATTAATTCCAAAGTTATACACCCTGATGTTTGAGGGTGTAAACTGAAAAATGTCACATTTAGCTGGCATTAACATGCAACCAAATTAAGTTCACAAAAAAAATCAAATAATGTATTTTTGATTTAACTGCTGTGTTGTATTATGCTAAAATCTAAAATTTATCAAAATTATAGATGATTTGGTAAATTTACATTCAGATAATAAATATTTATGATGAAAATCTATACAATTAATTGAAACTGTAAACTGTGCCATCTGGGAATTTTTTACTAACTTCTTGTAGGTAAGGGTTAGTTTTTGACACCCTTATGCCCAGATGAGGGTTATGAAATTTGGAACGTAGATTCGGGCCATCAAGTAGATTATTATATCAAAAATTTGGGAGGAGATCTCGCCAACTGTGCCCTCTGGGAATATTTTACTAAAGTTTTATAGGTAAGGGTTGGTTTTTGACACCTTTATCCCCGAAAGAGGGTTATGAAATTTTGAACGTAGATGCAGGTCATCAAGTAGATTGTTACATCAAAAATTTGGGATGGGATATCGTCAACTGTGCCATCTGGGAAATTTTTAATAACTTCTTAAAGGTAAGGATAGGTTTTTGACACCCTTATCTCCAAATGAGGGTTATAAAATTTGGAACGTAGATTCGGGTCATCAAGTAGAATATTATATCTAAAATTTAGGAGGGGATCTCGTCAACTGTGCCATCTGGGAATTATTTACTAACTTCATAAATGTAAGGGTTGGTTTTTGACACCCTTATCCACAAGAGAGGGTTAAGAAATTTGGAACGTAGATTCAGGTCTTCAAGTTGATTGTTATATCAAAATATGACTTATCTTGATAAGTATTATCGTGCTCTTCCCGTGTTAGGAGCAGTCACGGGTCTATTTTACACAAACTTTTTAAAAAATCGAATTTGAACTTACTTAGCTAATTTTCATGAAATTCAGTGGTGGATTAACGAGATTCGGAGCGCGTCGCTCATTCTGTTGACAGTCCGTGCGCTATGAATGACCCTAACACTTAGAGTATTTCGAACCGGCAGATGCAGCTCGACTGTCGTACATGTAACATCGATTATTTTTTGTTTTTAGGCGATTTTTTGGGGGTGAAACGTAATAGTTTACTGCCCCATACCGCAACTATACTTTTTAATGCTATTTCGAGGGTCTCTCACATCCCGGTTTCATTTATCCCGGTTTTCTTGATGGGTGGCGCTTCTCGTATGTTTAGCCTAGTAACCAGAGTCAAAACCGCCCTGGAGGGGTGCAACGCGGAGCGCAGCGGCGCCCCGTACGGGTAGGTTTTGACGATGGATTACCCTCCTTATCGAATGCACACCCCAAAATTCGAAGGCAAAAAAATTTTAATTTTTTTGCTTTTTTGGCAATACACGGGTTATTTTCCATTTTTTTGATTATATTTATTACTAATATCCACTAATCACACCCCCATCTATCCGAATTTCAAAGAAAAATTCAAATCGGAGCAAAAAAATTTTACGCATTTTCAAGGGACCACGGGCGATCGATGCACATCGGCCGGGGTCTACCGCATACTCGATGCGACTTTCCCGTACTTTTCAAAAGTCGATATTGGGGTTGTTTTGACCATGTTCACATATTTTATTGTTTTAATAGACAGATATAAGCATGTTCTTTAGTGTGTAGCACTCGAAAAAATTTTTCGAGTGGCTGAGTTAGTGGTAGAGTCCCCGGAATTTGTGTAAAAAATCTTGCATTCGTAAGGTAAATTCAACTTGTTTTATTCCTTATAAATTATTTACAATGCTCAAGTGTTTTTTTAAAATTTCAGATGGTAACTACGTGACTAATTTGGATTCAATCGTCCACCCTTGGAAGTTTGAACATCAAAAGCAATCTTTCCTTGTATTTTAAAATGGTAAGTTTGCACTCGTAACTTCTACTTCACTCGTAATGCTTTTTAAATTTGAATCACGGTTATGTTTGCAAAGTGTCGTTTGCCTGGCCTCGGTTTGAAATTTTGTTTAGACTGCTTTTCTTAAATGAGCACACGGCACATTTGAATAACAAACATATGTCTGAAATGGCATCTTTCATTTCAATCATTCATTTCAGTCTTGTGTATAATTTTGACAAATTCTAATACATTTTCTTTTTCAGACACAAAAGAAACAATGTGACAACAGTGAGTTGAAATGGAACAAAGTGACTTGCAAGTGACTGCATTTATTACCGAAGTTGATGCAAAATTCGCCGACAGTTCAAACATTCATAAAAAAATTACGACGGATCGAGGAATAACGGCTGCATAGGAAAGAAAAGGTTGGTTACATTTACTTTTTGGTATCTTTTGGTTAATTTGAATGTTATCGCAAGTTTTAAAAGGAAATTTATTGTTGACGTAATAATGTTAGCCGAGTTACATTTCTTTGCGGCCATCTATTAACAAGGTGTTAAATAACTATAGGTAACTTTATATTTTGCGGGTGCTGCCATCCAGCGTCAAAACTTCGAATGACAATTCGGTATCTATATTTTGCGGGTGCTGCCATCCAGTGTCAATACTTCGAATGACAATTCGGTAATAACAAAAATCTCAATTTGATTTGTAGCATTTGTTTTAATGTTAAAACGTATCAAATAATACCGTTCAACACCTTTTGAAAAGAGCACGCCTGTGTGCTGAAAATGAGGGAGGCCATTTTGAGCATTTATTAAATTAATTTTGTGAATTTATATTTTTTACCTACACCTTGTTCATTATTTTCAGTTTCTGTGAAAACGGTTGGTTGCCCAAAAAAATTTATTTGACGAAATTAGTAGCCTGTTAAATTCCCTATCCGGTTTGGGCCGTTAGTTTTTCTCTTAGACGTTTCGTTTAAGAGATACGGGGTTCGCAAGAAAATTAAAAAAAAAACCTGAGTTTTTTAAACATTTTTTCCCTTAATTTAATTTATAACTCGAAATCCGTTGATTCTAGACGATAAGGGGTTATAACCTAATTTGTAGACAAGCGAATGATCTTAAAAAAAGTTCTAATCCATTAACCTTAAAAAATCAATAATATCGGAGCTATGGCCGTTTTAAATCAGAAATTCAAAAAATTCCTTTAAAGGGAGGTACCCCCAAGGGTTTGGACTTGGGCAAAAATGTTATTTGAAAATTTGTCTTAGAAAAGTGTCCTTTATCACCACCTCAAAGGTTCTCCACGGTCACGGGGACACCCTGTATAATAAATATCCCACCATAACAGAAAAATTTCTATGTTGTTTCATTTTTCTAAAAAAAAATCCTGAAAATTGCCTAGATTTATTTGATCTCTCGATGGCAACCAGCATTTGTGCATATTTTCTCATATTATAAAAATTAACAAAAGCTTACTTGAAAACGAAAAAATTGCTAAAATGTTTACAATCTAGATCAACGTGCAAATAAATCAAGGGTAAACAAAAAATGCAAGAGTAAAAAAATATTGCCAAGTGATGAGCCTTATTATCTGAGCAACATTTTCGATTTTATAATAATTAATGATTTAAAAATAAAAAGCGAGCACGACACTAACAAAGAAATTACTAATTCTTTGTGATACAAGAATTGATACGTTGAAATTTAATAGTTGTCACATGTACTCGTATATTATGAATCAAGTTGGTTAAAATAGTAAAAAAAATATATACATAGGTAGTTGGAATACTTTAATAAAAACTTCATTTTAAACTAACATTCTATTCCTTATCGTCCTCGACTTCTTCTTCGACATCTTCTTTTTCTTCCCCACCATCAGCCTTCTTAAGTTTCTTTTTCTTGAGAGCTTTCTTGTATTCTGCAAACAAAAAAAATTGTACATGCTTATTCGATACAAAAATCAAAATTACCTGCTAGGCATTGTTTCAACGGTTCGACAAGTTCTTCAAATTCCAAATTTTCCAACGCGTCAATTACATCTCGACCAAGCACAGTTTTGCGATTACTTTTTTGTGCAATTTGCGACGATTGGGAAGTCAAGTAAAGAACAAACACGGCAGCTGCACGCGCCAAAGACGTCCTAGCGTCTTTTCTAACGGTTACGTTTTCTGGAAGACCTTCTTTAATAATTCTTAAAACGGACGCTACCGGCAAGTTAAAATCTTCTAATTTTTCCGCCATTTTTACAAAACACGATTGATTAAATTGTCAGTACAAATTATTACACTAAAATAACTATAACCAAAAACACAACTATCAGCAGTTTACATTGGCGCCAACTTGCACAACCTGAAAATACTTTGCCTTGAATTCTTAGTGTTCAACTTAGTACACATAGAATACTTAGATGGCGCCACTAAATAAATTCAAAGTTATCCGTATACCGGATGATGAGTAATATTAAGTTCTTAATGTTGAACAGACGCCAGTCGCTAGGTTCATTTATAATAATTACATTAATTCGATTACATAATTTTCTTTTTCTAATCGTAAGGTCTTCTTAGCGGTCATACCTTAGTGGTTAAGTGCGCCTACTGCTAATGCGAAATGCTCGGTTCAAATCCGGGCAGAGTAAAATTTTATTCTGACCGTTTCCCCTCGGAAGGCAATGGCAAACCACCGAGGTAATTTGCCATGAGTGCCCATCTCGCAATGAAGTGTATTCAGGGTGGCCACTTGCCATAAATTCATAAAAAATCATAAATTTTGAAAATTTCCATAAAAATCATAAATTTTACGACTTTGCCATAAAATATCATAAATTTTAGTTAAAATTTAAAATACTTAAATTATTTTTAGTAACCGAACCCATGCTCATCCCATGATCAAATTTCGTAAAAATTATATCTTGCATATAAAAATTTATGTGATTGTTATTGACAAATTTTTTCCATTTCTTTCTTCATTTTTTACCCAGAAATCTGTGGGGTTCTGAAAATATTTTCTTCATTTTTTACCCACAAATTTATGGGTTTATGGTATTCATAATTATTATTTTATTTAGGGCCGCGATTATAAAGGACAAATATTTGTCCTAAAAGTTGTAAGATTCTTCAAAAATTGCTTTACTACAACACAGTTTTGCTATAAATATAAATTTTAAAACAACAAAACACGTGTTTGCAGAGCCGGGCAGGCCTGAAAATATTGAATATTTTTTAAAATAAAATGTTTTTATTTTTTTTAAGTTTAAGAATTTTTAATATCTAGGTATTAATAGGGAAAATTATATTTTTATTATTTTTTATGAAATGATCTATTTGTTATGTCCCAATTTATACCCAGGCAATTTTTAATTGATTCAGTTGGCAAATTGAGGATTGCTCCGCCCTGAAAAAAGTTGGTTGAGCACGTCCCTGACTATTACTACAATAGGCAGGGTAATTCACGAAACTGGTTTTTTTTAGCTTGAAATATGCACACATTTTTTTGTAAATTGTCTGGATGATGCCATAAATTTTTGTATCGAGTGCCATAAATTTTTGCTTTGAGTACCATAAATTCATAAATAAATGTTACTTATTGCTAGTGGCCGCCCTGTGTATTACACTTCCCGTGGTTCGGAGCCCACGTTAAATAAGTAAGTCCTCTATGTATGTGAAAATAAATCGAACGCAGATCACATGCATAGAAAGAGATGGGTCACGACGCTTCTGTCAAAGAAGCACACGACTGTAGAAGAAAGGTTTTCTTCTTCGAAGTCCTCAGTCGGGTGACTGGTTTGACGCAGCTTTCCATTCTTCTCGGTTGGAAGCCAATCTCTTCATTTTCTCATAACTATCTCACTTTCTCTGTCTTTTCATTATCTGAGTTATATATCTTAGGCGCGGCCTTCCTCAAGATCTAACTGTAGGTCCCCACTTTGATTTGTAATTCGAGTTAGAACAGTCGTCAACACTTGTCTTTATTGTCAAAATCGCGATCGGCCAATAGTAAAAATGTTAAGATTCCTCAAGATCAAACTGTAGATCCCCACTTTGATTTGTAATTTGGGTTAGAACAGGCGTCAACACTTGCCTTTACTGTCAAAATCTCGATGCGACCAATAGTAAATATGTATGTTAAGATTCCTCAAGTTAAAACTGTAGGTCCCCACTTTGATTTGTAATTCGGGTTAATTAGGGACGTTTTCAGCCCCTTCAAACCGCAATCTACATTTGAAGATAGTGACTGTCACAGGAACGTTGTAAGTCCCCTCCTGCTCGATGGAGGCGTTGCGCTGAGGAACGCGTCAGCAGACAAACGGGGTTCCGAAAGTACGATCCCTCGCCAGTAATTCTTTAAATAGTTAAGTACCGTCATGCTTAAACTGGAATCCCTCGCGTCATATGTATTTGGAAGTCATCGACATTTCAATCATGGCGGTATGACCAGCTTAGTTTTAAGATTTGGGTTGGTTAGACGGTCTGCGTATAAACCTAATTTCGAAAACGTCATCTCGGTCTGGTAATGTTTTGTGAAGCCAAGTAGCGGCTTGAACAATTCATATTTGTGAGGCTGAAACGTATGAAATTACGTAGATGCTTGAAAATGGGGTCGTGTGTCGAGTCTCATACTCGAAAATGTGTTGTGTATGTAAACATGATTGTAATTTATTTTTCACATTCCAGATAATGAATGGTTGATTCACATAGCAACAAGCGATAACCACGCCAGCGCACAACGTACGAGTTTGGACTTTGCAGTTTTCGTTAGAACATCCTAGGGAAATGGTAGTGCAGTGTATATATTATTTGTATTGTCTTGTACTTCCTTACTTACAGTCACAATAAAAGCTATAATTGCGTATTCTTGTATCATTGATATGAGGTATCTATTACTAATAAAAGTTTCCCCACCTACTATAGATAGTCATATAAGCATTCAAGGTAAGTTAGTGACATCACCTATTCGAAACTACGTAAGCAACTTGCCCGGAGCGGACTTGGAAAATATTTCAATTAGTTTACTTCTCCCACTTTCGTCATCGCCCCACCAAGTATTTCGAACGAAACCGAACTCGGTTCGGTTGGAAGTGGGGGAAACCAATTTGGTATATAAGTAATGTTTCTCCTGGGATTGAGGCGGGTGGGCGAAGGCCATTACCCAGCAAACATCTAGTTCCCTCCAACTCGATTGCTTGTTGTGTAGGGGCGCGCGAAGCGCGCCCCCAGGCCGCAAAGCGGCCTGTTGATCGAGTTGGAAGAGCTAGATGTTTGCTAGCTAACTTGCAGCCCGGAACCCACCCACCCCGTAGTTAATACATTACTTATATACCAAATTGGTTTTCCCCACTCACAACCGAAGCCAGTTCGGTTTTCGTTCGGAACTGGTGGGGCATCTGCGTCATCGACTTACGTATCGTACATTGCTATGTGTTAATAATAATAAAACATATAATTTTATTTAAGTTACATTTATTATCGATAACGGTGCATTATTATAAGATAGAAAATATTTTAACAAGTTATTTTAAAACGTTAAAGTGAATGAACCTACATAATTTTGCTTGCAAAAATATTCTAAGTTCGCCGACTTTAATTTTTAAATAAAGCTAATTTATTTTACACTTCATTATAGTATAGCAGTTTAAGAAACGGCTGCAAACCAACTTCAAACCTTGGATGGATCTTCCTCCTGAGGGTTCCATATTTAGAATCTGCAAAGTAGAAAAAGGGCATTACAAAACAATTCGTTAACATTAATTTTTTATTATTTTTACATACTAGAACATAAATCGAAGAGGGGACTTATCAATTTTTGCGCAACGGGATTTAGATTTTAAGGAATTACCGGATTGGGATTGCTTTTTCGGCATTGTGTTCCCCAACGTGATTTGCAAATCGAGACGGGAACTTATAATTTTTCCGCGAGGAGACCCAAGTTTTTAAGAAATCGTCAGATCGAGCTCGCGTTTTCGGCACAGAGTCAATCAGTCGACGGCCCAGAATTCAAAATTCAAGCGGACCCTTACATTTTTCGCGCGGTGTCCAACTTTTTAAGGAATCACTGCATCGAGATCGCATTTTTGGCTTAGAGTTTATCAATAATTTGGTAGGGGATTTCAATGTTAATTCGTTGAATCCTAAATTATCTTAGAGAAAACTTTTAAATACATTTCTTGGAGAAAAAATACTGCATCCACACATATTATTTTCTGTAATTTTCCGTCCGCCGAGGTAAAAATTAAGGAAACTAAGAGTGATGTTTTAACAAAACTTAGAATTGCTTTGAAATTGAACTTGCCAATGGGAGAGTTGTTTTTTAATCAACGATTTACAATCACCTCTTTTAGTATTTTTGATTTTTAACATCTTGAAAACGGAAAATTGCAGGTACGGATGCAGCAATTTTCCCACGACGAGAAACTTACTTACAGTTTCTCTTTAAAATGATGAAGAGAGTAAAGAATTCAACATTATGGGCCATTTGTATAGCAGAAGATCATTTAGAATTACATCTAACCCGCGGATTTTATTTGTATCGACCAATCAAATAGAGGAAATCCGTGGGTAAAATGGGATTGGAGAATGATCTTCTGATATACAACTGGCCCCAAGAGTAACATTGAAATCTCTTTAGCGTTAACTAATTCACCACCAGGTGATTCATTTCGCGTTTTCGGCAATTGTGGCGGGATCCATCACAAGTAACCCGACAGTTTGCTCAACTCTACTCACAAAGCGTTGTCTGGAGGAGACCCTAACATTTTAATAAAAATATACTGCATCTGAATTAGTATTATCAAGAGTAGAGGAATGCACATCGTTTTAGTTTGACGCAAGTCGAGTTGGGATTAATCTACATGACGTAAATTCCACTTAGCAAATTATTGTTTGGAGTGTTCGATGGATAGAAATCACGATTTTTAATTTAGTCATGAAATGTAAGAAATTTGAAGTTTATTTTACATGTGAAAAAAAACAGCCGGCGAAAGTATTTGGTCTGTATGACAGGATACAGTAAAACCCGCAACCGGCTGAGACAGGTTTTTATTGAGTTATACGCTCTTCTCATATCCGTAGTTATGTGGGTTGCATAACTCGCCTCCCTCTCCTTTAAATCTAAAAGTTTACCCGCGTTTTTGTGTTAGGTGGTGTTAGGCTCGCTTGTGTACCTTACATGTAATCGAAAAATTTTATACTTTGTTACAATTTTGTGATGGTATTATAAATCAATTATAATTAAACAGCAATTATTCATTGCTACAATAGAACTGTAATACATAATTTTGTGCAGGATACCGGTAGTTTTGTGTTTTATTTTAGGTTAAATTTTGGATTTTATTTACCTCTACCATGGATTCGTAAGAATTGAAACAATAACTTGCGAAGTATGCAAAATTACATTACAATTATTTTTTAGTAGTGTATGCCCTCATTGCCTTAAAAAGTTCTATGATATTTCTACCAAAAATCGACATATGAGAAAAATTCATTCAATTGCAGTAGCAGAAAAAAAAATTACAAAAGGGCACATATTTTGCCCAATCTGTGTCGAAGAAAACAAGGTAAGTATTGGAACTTATTTTTTATTAATGAAACATATTACAGACACACATGATATAGTAATCGAACGGGAAAAATTACATTTTGATACTTGCCAGGATTTTCAAAATTGGAAGGCACTTGAAAAACGAGAAGTAAATTATGCAAAAGAGAACATAGTAAAGAAACTCAATACAAGAATAGAGTATTACAACTGTAATCGTAGTAATACGAGAGGTAACAGGTTTTTTATATGAAAAATACTTGGTTTAATTAAAATTATTTCATTTAAGAATTTAAAAGTAATTGCTCTAAAAGAACAATGAAATGCGAGGGAAGCATTAAAATTGATGGCATTTGTCCGTCGCGAATAATAGTGCATCACAACAATAATGGTAAGCTCCCGTTGTTTTTCTCTTTATAGGCAATACATTATTGGCGTTACAATTTTTTAGGTGAAGTTAACGTTGATTTCATTAAAACGCACGTAGGACATGATGAGGATGGATTTAGAAATCAACGCTTAACAGTTAAAGAAGCAAATGGAATTGCTGAACAGATGAAAGCTGGAGTATCGACAGAAAGGATTATTCAAGATGCAAGAAAATTAGAGGATAATAAATTACAACGTATTAATTTATTAAATAAACAAGATTTGACCAACTTACGAAAAAAATTTAAAATAGAAAAGCGAAGAGATCCGGATGATATGGTAGCGGTCGCAATGAAAGTATTAGAATGGAATTCGAATGGAAAAAATTATGCATTTTTATTTAAAAAAATTGGTAATTATTTTAGGTGTTTTATTTTATTGCTTTGCTTGGGGAGTGGTTTTATATTATGGAATAAGGGAGAGGGCAGTGAATAATTAGTTATTGTAATATTTTGTTGTATATTTGTGTGGTGGGGTGGTGGTAAAATAGTAATATATGGGATGGTGGTGGTTTATTTTAGGCGACCCACATCCTAAACTTGAAACCAAGGACTTTGCATTGGCATTTATGAATAAGAGCATGGAAACGAAGCTTAGAGATCACAATAGGATTATTTGCATGGACGGGACACATGGCACGAATAACAAAAAATTTGATTTAACAATTATGATGGTTAGGGATAATCAAGATGTGGGTTTTCCTGTAGCTTTCTTTTTATCCAACAGGTTAAATTTATTTTAAAATACCTTCAAAAACTTTATGTAACACCTTCATATTGATTAACAGGCAAGACCAAGTTGTTCAAGAAGTTTTTATTGAAGCATTTAAAGAGCGTGTCGGAGAAGATATCAAGCCAGAATTTTTTATGACTGATGATGACATAAAGTATCATAATGCGTGGGTGAAGGTAATGGGAAATACTCCAAGAAGATTGTTGTGTGTATGGCATATTAGGAAAAATTGGATTATACAAGGGAAGAAGAAAATTATAAATGCAGATTTAAGAGATTCGATGAGTGGCGATCTAGGTAAAATTATGGTTGAAACTAATGAAGAGAAATTTAGGAATTTGACAAATGATTATATCAAGAAACTTGAAGATGCAAATGAAACAAATTTTCTTAATTACTTAAAAAGGTAGATTTAATTTAATTTTATTGATAAGGTTTATTAATTTGTTTATTATAATAACATATAATAATATCAAACATTAAAATGTTCCACAATAACTAGATCCTTCTATTCTGTATCCAAACTGTTATAAGCATGTTAGCCTGTAAAGTTTTGTTTACAGTTTCGTATCTATTATTTTTAATACTGCATAAGCTCTTATATCTGGTTATTATTTCATTAACATTTTATTATTTTAGATTTTACTTTTGCGATGATGAAAGAATAAAGATGTGGGCTTATTGCCATCGGCTGTATGCAGGAATTAACACTAATATGGCTTTGGAAAGTTTTAACAAAACCTTAAAAGATTTACTTTCCAGAAATGCGAAATCGACCGTGGAAAAATTATTGGATACGATAGATCAAGCTGTGGAAGGGAAAATATGGACAACAATTGCTAATAAATATCGCCCTACATCAAATGATAGCAAATCAAGAAAAATTTCTAAAGCACATCGAGCCGCAGTACAATGTAATGTAAATGAATATGTAAAACTAGAAGAATTTGGAAAATTTAAAGTGAAATCTTCAACAGGTGAGAAATTTTATTCTGTTTCATATGATAATGTAGCCGTGTGCAACTGTGAGGGAAACAGATGTTATATATGTTCAATTTGCATGCATACGTATAAATGTGAATGTGTGGAATATGCTGTGAAAAAAATCATATGTAAGCATGCACATATGGTTTCTTTGTACGAAAGAGGAGTGCTGCTGGCGGCTTCTGTTTCAGGTGAAAATAATGAAGAGACAGAAAATTCATTACGCATCGAGGAACCTTCTGGAGATATGTTAAAATCAAATGAAGCTATTGCTGAGTTTATCGAAGAAAAATGTGGAACATTAAATGATGGGAATCAAAATCTCCAAGGTAACATAGACAAGGACACACGGAAAAAAATTCTTATAGAATCATGGAAAAACAATATATTGAAAGGTTTGGAAGAATCATATGATTTGGATGATGCATCGTTCGAGAAATTCGAGGTGTACTGTAATTCGGTTGTAAATGGTATTTCCCGATTTCGGTCTGAAAAGAGAAAGATGGAGACACAGACATATTTCCCACGTAAAAAGCAAAGAAGAGAGTAAAGTATATATTTCAAGTATTTTAATTTTCCTTTTAACTGTAATTCTAATTTTTTTCAGAATTCCTTTGTGAAGTAGATAATTATTTATTTTTAGAGTAATCGTACTGATTTGTTAATTGTTTTTTGATGTTTTTAAAACTTGTTATTTATATTTATTAGATAGTACTTTATAGAATATTTGTTAATTTTAAGTTTAATAATAAGATAATTTTAAATTGTATAATAAAATAGTAGCAAAATAATTAACTATTGTATACTTAGTAGTAAATAAAATTTGTACTAGAGAATTGTACAACTGTTAATTTTTCGAAAATTACACATCTCGTTATTAATTTTTAAATTTTGATCAATTTAAACGTGTTATGTTCATACGTACCTACCGAAAAACAACATTGTAATGCAATGTTATATACCTACCCAATTAATACCTAAATAACTTACGAATGCGTTTGTTTGACTAAAAATATCTAAAAGAAAACCAAAGTAAACTAAGTAAGTAACGTACAAAAACATTTGAAATAGAAAGAGCGGGTAAATTTTTTAATTTAAAGGAGAGGGAGGCGAGTTATGCAACCCACATAACTACGGATATGAGAAGAGCGTATAACTCAATAAAAACCTGTCTCAGCCGGTTGCGGGTTTTACTGTATCCTCTGTATGACGTCCAGGCCTGTTGTGTTAATTAAAAAAAATCACTTCTAGTATTAAAACATTCGTTCGTCAAATGCCTCATCGTAATATTTTTATGATTCTGGCAAAAATTGTATTTGCGAAGCGATTCGTTTTTATTGGCTATTATATTGGTGAATCGGTTCACGTACCATAGAGGAGATGGTTATGTTAAATTCTTTGCATGCTAAATTATTTTAGAGAAAGATACTGCAATTCGTATATACTCTTTCTGTACTATTCCGTTCCGTAAAAGGTAAAAATTAAGGAAACTAAAAGTTGTGTTTTAACAAAAATAAGTATTGCCTTGGAATGCAACATTGTCAATGTAGTTTTTTGTATCAATGATTCCCAAGACAAAAGCGATTGTGTTAAATCAGCACAAAACTAAAATGTTTCCGTAATTTTTACTTCCGTGGAACGGAAGTTCACTTCGGAATAGTTATGTAATAGCATTTTGTGTCTCTACAGGAAAGTTATTTACAGTTTCTCTAAATTAATTGGGAAAGCAAAGAATGCAACATTAAGAAGTTACAACATTGAAATTCCTATGAATCCAATTCACCACCCGTAGAATTACTGGTCCAATGGAATGTCTACAAGATGGAAATTGGACATCTATTTTCCAAATCTTTTTGCAAGTGAAATTTATAATTCCGTAATTATCGAAATTTTATGTTTCTCCTCCAGCCAATAAATTATAGGTTTTTTTTAGTAATACATCATTTTAAATCAAAGATATAAATTATTTAAAATTTTCACCTCTTTAATCGGAAATTAGAAGAGATAACACGAAGATGTACAGATCTTCCATGTTTTAATA
The DNA here is from genome assembly GCA_932274525.1 of Podabrus alpinus. Lineage (NCBI taxonomy): Eukaryota > Metazoa > Arthropoda > Insecta > Coleoptera > Cantharidae > Podabrus > Podabrus alpinus. The sequence goes on from OW026455.1 coordinate 12,945,309, forward strand.
AACCAAGAATAACCGATTTATCGAAACCTCTTGCAATACCTTCAAGATAATAAAAAAAAAAGATACTTTCGATAATATCTTCGGATTCACTACTTGGAAGGTCGTTGGTAAAAAATTATTATAGCAAATTACTCCTTTTTCTAGTTTTCAATTAGATGGTGAATTTCAAAAATATACCCGTCGTATTTTAGTAAGGTAATATTCGATTTTACTTGTATTTACTTCAAAGTTGTATATTTTCTAAGTGCGATTGTTACATTCCAGCCCAAGAAACCTAATTTCCGTTAGGTTTGGATTTAAAACTATTTAATTTTTACGACTTTGAATGAAATTTCGATAATAAATTACGTAGTTTTGAAAATTGCGCAATAATTTGAAACATTCATCACAGTATATCAGTTTTAAATTATCGAAACAAAAAATTACCGATAGCCTTTCGCAAACAAACAAGTCGAAATGTTTAAATAAATACAAAATTCAAGAGTTGTCAGCATTTTTTAATTTTGTACAATTTTAATAACACATTGAAAAGTAAATCCTGGTTTGATTCACATTTAGGTATAGTGGAAAATAGGAATGCAAATTAATATCTCAATTTCAATGCACGCACATTAATGTCCAAATACATAATTAAGAAAAATCTGTTCTAGTAATAAAACTTTTGTTCGTTAAATGCCTCATCCATATTTTTATGATATTTGCGAAGCGATTATTTTTTATTGGCTATGTTTTAATAAATCAAGAGTAGCTTATTTATCAGAAACCTCTTGCAATATCTTCCAAATAATTGCGAATGCATTTGATATTATTTTTGGCTGCACTACTTGGAAGGTCGTTGGTAAAAAAATTCTTATAGCAAATTACTCTATTTGATTTGTATTTTCATCGAAAGATAAAATGTAATTGTAGATTTAAAAACTAATTTGATGTGTTGGCAAGTAAGGGCAGATTTCTGGAATATAAGTTTCTGTTGGTTCCTTGCAATCCGCCGCATTTATAACATCTTTTTTAGTTTTTGATGCAAGGGTGAAATTTCAAAAATAAACCCGTTGTCTTTTTTTTTTCTTTACTTCAAAGTTGCACACATTTTCTAAGGGCGATTGCAAACTTGATTGGCACATTCCACTTTGAGAAGGCCAATTTTAGGTAGGTTTACGTTTAAAGCCATTTAATATTATGACTGTGAATGAAATATGTATGAAATTTCAATAATAAATTGCGTAGTTTTGCAAATTGCGCAATAAGTTTAAATATTTATCATAGTGAATCGGAAACAAAAAATTACTGATAGCCATTCGCAAACTAACAAGTTGAAACGTATAAATGCAAGCATTTTTATATCTTATAAAAGTTTAATAAAATATTGAAAAATAAATGCTCTTTAAATATTACAAAAAAATGGATGAACATTAAACTAGTCCTTCATTTGGTCATATCTCAATTTTAATACACGCACGGATTAAAATGTGTCCAAATACGTATTATTATAAAATAATAACACGTAATAATAATAATATATTGCCGTGTTTAGCTACTGAATTTTACTTTTCTATAGCGAGGGTTTAGCTTACGACTCTTTTTTAAATTGCCTCGGCCAGCAATGAGAACTCTTCAGGGTCAAATGTGGGTAAATGGTCCAGATACAGAGAAATGCTATTGTGCATTGAACTTTGAATAAATTCCAAACTTTAAGCAACACCAGAACCTTTTTTATTTATATGCTGTAAAATGTAAATCAAAAATGTACTCAAAATAAATCAATTTAAAAAAAACAACCTTTGTTTATTGAATTTCTAGACAACTCATAAAATTTTTATCAAAAAGAAACAAATCAAGTGTACAAATTATTTTCTTAATAACTAAAAATATACCCCTTCTTAAATTAAAAATTATACCCACTTTTAATAAGCTATACGCGTTAGCAACGTTTTTAACCGCACAAAAGAAAAAAAGAGCTCTTTAACAGTCTTACCGGCAATCGTAGAAAGAACGAAGTTCAGCGACCCGTGCTTCTGTGAGTGACGCCTTGTAGTGACGCCCATTAACCAAGTAGTAACCAGTTTTCGAATTCCGTAAGTATTTCCAAATTTTTAATTATTCTCGTTCTGTATCATAACCAACAATTTCCATAATATCCATCAGTGGTCCCCAAAATTATCACTTTCTAATAAACTCCAGAACTTTTTTTGACTAATTAATTATACGATCACTTATACTTTTAATTTCTAGATCCACTTTCCATAAAACTTTAAATAATCTCCAAAACTTTAGTTTCTCAATTACACTATTCTCTCCTATTCGTTTTACTCGTTCGCAATTCTCGGAATCAACCCCAAACAAAAATAATCCGTCCGTTTTCGTTGCTGGACGTCAGGAGACCCTTTTTTATCTTTTTCACACCTATCTTTTTTCAAAATTTTTCACGAGCAGGCGCGTTTTAATTCCATCCTTCTCTTTTCCGAAATATCAGCCCGTCCTTTTCCAAATCACTAATCATTTTTAATTATTACCACTCAATATTACTTTTCTTAATTCTAACAAATATTAAAAATTACCCAATTTGTTTCCTCATTCTATTGACTTACTAATATTTTACTTTATGCTTTTGTCTATTACATTAATAATTTTCTTTTACAGAAGCGGCGTTCATTTAAACTAATTTACCCTGAGTACAAAAACAGATCTGAGGCACAGCATTTCAATAATTTTTGAGTATCCGAAATTCTGGCATAGCAAAAATGACCAAATCATAGTGAATAGATGAAAATTACAATTGTCTTAAATCTCCACATTGGACACAATTGTTGGACCACGCAATCCTTGGCTTAACTACGTCATATCATCCCTTATGATGAGCAAAACACGACAATATATAAATATCTCCCCTACATCTTTTAAATTTCCTAAACAATTTCTAGCATTCGCGTTTATATTTTTCCTAACTCAAAAACATCTGATACGTGATAGATTTCTTACAATATTAAGTGAGAATTTTAGATTTTTAATTAACAAATAAGTTACTTTAATAAATGAACTCGTGATAAAAATCAATTGATAAGATCAAACTCGTACAAGTAAAGTGATAAAATCATGTTATTCTAATATGAAAATTATTATTTTAAAAATATTACCAAGTTATTAAATACTTGATAACTACTTGAACTTAATTTCTAGCATCAAAATACCAATCTTTGTATATTATAAACATTGATGGCAAATTTATTTAGAATGTATGTAAATTCGCAATTAAATATTAAAACTTTTTTTTAAGTTTTAAAGAATTTTCTTCGATCCAAGTTTTAATTTCGCCGACTTTCGATGACCAAATTTGAACATTTCTAAATTCCTTATTTTTCTAGGTATTCCAGAAAAGTGGACCCCGTTTCCACCCTTAAAATAATAATATTTTAAGACCAAGAGCCAATTGTATCAACTACTTTTTCACATAGCACTTTGCAATAGTTTCACTCTTTCTTTATTCACCCGTGGATTTTTTGGTCTCATTTTGATCCCCTTTAATTCCGCATTAAATGATCACACAAAAGTTATTGTAGATCGTAACAAAATTGCTTATGTTTCTTTTTCGCATTTAAAGGAAAATTTATTTTTCTTGACATGAGCAAACATGTACAAATTTTAGTACCTATTTGAGAATTTATTTACAAATAAACTTGCAAATTTCACGATGATGAAAAAGACACCAAAAACTCGACCTTCAAATAAATCCAGGATTAGCAATCGATGCAGTAAAAAATATTGCAAAGTTATATGCGAAAATTAGTTGGTCCTCAAGAGAAATGGGACAACTCGAAGACACTTTTTTTAATTAATTAAAGTTTTAAAATTTATTGTTATTAGCGATATTTTACAACAATAATAATATATTACATCAATTTGTTTTCCACATTGGTCCAGGTGCAGAAGCTTTCGGTAGTTTTTATTAATTAAAAGTACAAGAACCTGTCCAATATTTCAAAAAAAAACAATCTAAAACCACACTCAAAAGTGGAACCGATTCTTTAAAAATTATAATTTTTATTGACCCAGGAAACTGCACAACACAATTTAGTTAGGAAATTGTTTTTCTCGAGAAGCATTCTATTGTCATTGGAAGTTTTGACATTAGATGGCAGCACACACAAAATATAAAGATACCGAATTGTCATTCGAAGGTTTGACGTTGGATGGCAGCACACACGAAATATAGATACCGAAGTGTCATTCGAAGTTTAGACGCTGGATGGCAGCACTCGCAAAATATGTTAGCTATAGTTATTTAACACCTTGTCAATAGATGGCCGCAAAGAAATGTAACTCGGCTAACATTATTACGTCAACAATAAATTTCTTTTTAAAACTTGCGATAGCATGCAAATTAATCAAAAGATACCAAAAATTAAATGTAACCAACCTTTTCTTTCCTATGCAGCCGTTATTCCCCGATCCGTCGTAAATTTTTTCTAAATTTTTGAACTGTCGGCGAATTTTGCATCAACTTCAATAATAAACGTTACTTGCAAGTCACATTGTTCCGTTTCAAGTCACTGTTTTCACATGGTTTCTTTTAAAATGTCTGAAATAGAAAATGTACGAGAATTTGTCAAAATTATATACAAGACGAATTTTAAAAATGTGGTGTATTCATACGATTGTCACACGAAGATGTTTTCGGTTGTTGCTAAAAAGTGGACACGATTGAAATCAAAGATGCCATTTCAGACATATTTTGCTATTCAAATGTGCCGTGTGCTCATTTAAAATAAGCAGTCTAAACAAAATTTCAAACCGAGGCCAGGCAAACGAAACTTTACAAAAATAACCGTGATTCAATTTTAAAAAACCAAACCGTTACGAGTGCAAACTTACCATTTTAAAATGTAAGGAAAGATTGCTTTTGATGTTCCAATTTCCAAGGGTGGAAGATTGAATCCAAATTAGTCACGTAGTAAACATCTGAAATTAAAAAAAAAACACTTGAGCATTGTAAATAATTTGTAAGGAATAAAACAAGTTGAATTTACCTTACGAATACAAGATTTTTTACACAAATTCCATATTTTTGCAAGGGTTTAATAGGAAACTTGACGTTTCTTACAAATTGTCAAAATCTATATTTCGAACTTATGCCGCTATAGCGCTGCGAGCAATTTTTACGATATAACAAAATACGAGGAGTTTGTAAAAAGTTTTTAATTAAATTTTGGTAATCATCAGTTTACGTGAATTTTAATGGCAAGATATTTTATAAGAAATCAATGAATTGCTGTAAATGAATAGCGTTTTTGAAAGTGTGTTACAACGGCAGACTTCTTCAAAGTTCGCTACCAAATTAGGGCGATGACCTAAAATAGACCCGTGACTGCTCCTAACACGCGAAGAGCACATTAAAATTGACCCCGCATATTGCCAATACCCTATAGATATTTGGAAAGCTGATATAATACTTATCAAAATAAGTTATATTTTTGATATAACAATCTACTTGATGACCTTAATCTACGTTCCATATTTCATAACCATCTTTTGAGGATAAGGGTGTCAAAAACCTACCCTTACCTTGCAGAAATTAGTAAATAATTCCCAGGCGGCACAGTTGACGAGATCCGTTATCAAATTTTTGATATAACAATCTACTTGATGACCTGAATCTACGTTCCAAATTTCATAACCATCTTTTGGGGATAAGGGTGTCAAAAACCTACCCTTACCTTGCAGAAGTTAGTAAATAATTCCCAGACGGCACAGTTGACGAGATCCCCTCCCAAATTTTTGATATAACAATCTACTTGATGACCTGAATCTACGTTCCAAATTTAATAACCCTCTTTTGGGGATAAGGGTGTCAAAAAACAACCCTTACCTGTTACCTCCATCCTTATATTTATGAAGTTAGTAAATAATTCCCAGAGGGCACAGTTGAAGAGATCCCCTCCCAAATTTTTGATATAATAATCTACTTGATGACCTGAATCTACGTTCCAAATTTAATAACCCTCTTTTGGGGATAAGGGTGTCAAAAAACAACCCTTACCTGTTACCTCCATCCTTATATTTATGAAGTTAGTAAATAATTCCCTGAGGGCACAGTTGACGAGATCCCCTCCCAAATTTTTGATATAACAATCTACTTGATGACCTGAATCTACGTTCCAAATTTCATAACCCTCATTTGGGGATAAGGGTGTGAGATACGACAAAAAGCTATAGGTGCAATATTGTGTAACGCCGGGATGTGCTTTCTTTGCCGATCGAAAATTAAAAATGCGTTCGTAAATACGGACGTTATGGCCTTTTGAAAAATTTTCAATATTTCAACCTTAATGCCGTTGTGGCGCGACTACAATGATTAGATTTTAAATTTTAGAAACTGTTTCTGGTGACATTATTTCAAGCGCCAATTTTTCGAAAATTATACTTTTTTCGTGGGAAGTCAATTAAGGTGGCAAATTGCAAAAACGCGATCGAAAAAAATCGATTTGAAATCGGGCCAATTTTCAATAAAAATATTTAAGGTCAATTTTAAGCGAAATGAAGTGGTTTTTCAAAAAACATTTTATTTAGATTAATGTTAAATTTTTAACAAGGATGCTTCACACTCGCGACAAAATATTACGGTAATTTTTGAAAATTTTAAATCGCATCCCGAATTAATTTTTAGTCCTCGAGTTTGTGATTTTGACCAATTTTTGAAAGAGTTTTCTGTATTTCGCAAAAATTTTCCCCAAAGGCAAAACAATTTTTCTAAACTTTTTACATAGATTATTATCTTTGAAAATGCTATCGAAATCCGACGTTAAATATTCATATTTTGAAAAATAAATTCAATTATCGAAATATTCCAAGAAAAACTTTGACTTTTATGCAAACTCGACATCGCTCCCGAACGGAGCTTTCCATCGATGTAAAGAAACCTCACTTAACACAAAATTTGAGTATTCACCTATAAGCCCAACACTCATTTTACTGAACTATAAATAGATTTGCTAGAATTGCTGAACAGCCTAAACCTGTAACGCTGCACAACAAATAAACTGACTGGGCCCTATTTAAAGAAATACTAATCACTAAGTTCCCTCACCATATCCCATTAAAAACTGATTACGAAATAGATGAAGCAGTGCAACTCCTAACTAAAAATATCCAAGAAGCAGCTTGGGAAGCAACTTCAGAATACTATAATAAAAAAATAGAAAACTATTGCCCAAAACGTATTCAGGAAAAAATACGAGAAAAAAGAAAACTTAGGAAAAAATGGCAGATCACTCGTGCACCTGGCGATAGAACAAAATTTAACAGGGCAGTTCGAAAACATAAACTTTTACTGAAGGAACACAAAAACCAGGAAATTCAAAATTACCTAAATGGATTGACAGCAACTGAGGCAACGGACTATTCGCTGTGGAGGGCAACAAAAAAAATCAAAAGACCTCAACAGACAATTCCACCTATCAGAACCCCCTCCGAAGAATGGGCAAAAAGTAACAAAGAAAAGGCAAACACATTTTCCGCTCACTTAGCAGAAGTTTTTAAACCAGCAGAAGTTCCCCACGAAGATGTTTCAATCAACGATTTCCTCGATGCTCCATTCCAATTGGAGGTGCCAATTAGGAAAATCAAAAAGAGCGAAGTTTCAACATACTTCGAGAAAGAACTAAATGTCAAAAAATTCCCAGGAGCCGACCTGATAACTACAAAAGTTCTAAAATAAATACCAGAAAACGGAATCAGAATTATTACCATGATCTACAATTCGATCCTGAGAATGGGATACTTTCCTTTGCAATGGAAGGTTGCCCAAATTATTTTAATCCCTAAACCGGGAAAACCTCCAACGGAACCTGGCTCATACAGACCTATCAGCTTGCTACCTATTATTCTGTCGAATGTATTCGAAAAATTATTCCTGAGAAGACTGATGCCAATAATCGAAGAACAGAAAATAATCCCAAAGTACCAGTTCGGATTCCGCAAGCAACATTCAACAATTGAGCAGGTACACAGAATCGCTGCCAAAATCAGACAAGACTTGGAAAACAAAAGTTATTGTACAGCTGCATTTCTCGACATAACCCAGGCCTTCGACAAGGTTTGGCATACTGGTCTCTACTTCAAAATTAAAAAACTCCTGCCACATACCTACTACGAAGTACTCAAGTCGTACCTTACCAATAGGCATTTCTTTGTGAAATTTCAGGAAGAAATTTCTTCGCTCTTAACCGTCGAGTCAGGAGTCCCTCAGGGCAGTGTACTTGGACCGATTCTCTACCTAATAATATACACAGCTGACCTACCAATAACAAGCGATACAGTTATAGCGACTTTTGCAGATGATACTCTTGGCGTCTCATCCTGATCCATTAACGGCGTCCGCACTACTACAAATTCATCTTACAAAGTTTGAAAAATGGTTAAAGAAATGGCGTATCAAGGCAAACGACCAAAAATCAGTGCAAATAACTTTTACAAATAAAAGAGCCACTTGTCCTCCAGTAAGGCTCAATGGAAATTTATTACCCAAAAAAAAAGAAGTCAGATACCTAGGAACCTAGGTATGCACTTAGACAGAGGACCGACATGGAGTAAACACATATGGAACAAAAGGCTTCAATTGGGTCACACTTTCAGAAAGCACTATTGGCTGTTACATCCAAAGAATATGTTACATCGTCACTCCCAATTATCACTCGAAAACAAAGTGCTGATATACAAAATTATCATAAAGCCAATCTGGACCTACGGCATCCAACTATGGGGAGCCGCCAGATAGCCAAAATTCAACGGTTCCAATCCAAAATTCTAAGAACCATAACTGATGCCCCATGGTTCGTACCCAATCAAATAATCCACAGAGACCTCGACATTCCCACCATCGAAGAATGTATCAAATCGTATAGTTCAAGGTACTGTGATCGTGTAGAGAATCATCTCAACTCACTTGCGGTGGATCTGCTGACTGCCCATCGAACCAGGAGGCTGAAACGTCAAGACCCAATGGACTTGCCCCATCGCTTCTGAACTAGATGTGTACATTCCGGAAGACATCGAAGGCCAGACATAACATTCTCGGGTGTTAAACTGTAAAGGGAGCAAGCCACCGGGCAAACTCCTCCTATGTCAATTTACTCACCGTCATATCACTTACTTATTGTCTATACGGACAGATTGTAATATAAGAGGAAGTCAATAAAAAAGAAAACTAGCGAATGAATTTTTAGTAACTAAAACTATTTGAATAACTTTTTAGTTACTAAAAATATTCGAATAACTTTTGTTTTGGGAATGCTTTGTTAGGCTTGATATTTCTTTTTGGGGTTTTGTTATGAACAATGAAAATTGCTTATATTATAGTATTTAAATCGGATTACCAACCGCATAAGGTCGGTAAACAGTACCTTACAAAAATTTATTGGATATTTTTTATTCGATAGTTTTTATTCAATAGTTCTTATTCGATTTGATGTTTAGCAACTACATTTTTAGTTACTAACTATCGATAGTCAAAAAATTTCGATAGTGGCCATCACTAATTATTACCTACTATAACCTAAACTGGATAAAAATAAAAGACCAAGATATTTCAAAACATTTTATATAATTTTGTTTACAAGTAAAAAAGTTCGCGATTGATCTTCATGGTATATAATTTCTCCAAGCCTTGTGATCAACTTTGGAGAAATCTCTGGAGTTTTTTGCGAGACTTCGAATGTATCCTGTTAAAAGCAGTAGTTCAGTATCGGCGTTACAGTTCTCTAACTCGTAGGGTGTTATTCTTAAACCATTTCTGGGATTCAACTGAAAGTTGGTTTCAATATCGTCTATAATTAAGGTGTTTGTTTGATTGTAATGGGTGTGATTATCCCAAATAGCTTTTAACGGTTTCACTCTCAGATTCCCTTGGGGTGTTTTAATAACCCTTGTGTCTGTAATGTCCAGGCAGAACCATATGTTATATCGCTGCCGGTCCAGCCTTTGAATTCGTCTTAGCTTATATTGTAGTATATCCATATCGGTCGAGGACCATATTACGATGTTATAATGTTCCTGAGCCACTGTCATAAAATATTGCAAAAAAGGCCGAAATCTTGTGTAGAATGGCACAAAGCGATTTCTTGGTGCAAAATCCAATAAAGTGTTGTCCAAATCGAGCACAAGCAGCTTCTTTTGCTTCGAAAATAACGATAGAATTTGGTGGAACATGATTACTTATTTTAATAATGAAATCTAAAACATAACCTCACATTAGTTACGTAATCACTATTTACCTTAAGCAAAAACTTTTATTCGTTAGAAGTAATTAAGGAATGAAACGGAATGAAATGGTTTTTATTTGTTGTTACAATGGATTTCTTGAAATTTAATTTAACTTACTTAAAATTTTGACAACGAATGTTAACGTGACGAATGAAATGAATGAAATGGTAGACGGTTGACGAACTACGAGTAATTGATGGTAATTGAGTAATATACAATCGGCTATATTCGTATTGCCGATTATGAAAGTAACCCGATGATGAAATTTTTGAATATTTTTTTGAAATCGACGAATTTGAATTATTTTAAAGTCAAAATTATTGGCAAATTAATATAATTCGCTACCATAATAACATAAGGTCGTATGTAACAATTTTACGTAAAATGAGTTTTTATTATTTGTAGAATAAGAATTGTCTTCTGTTCATTCTAATAAAACGTCGTAAGCGAACAAAATTATATTAACATTTCTATTTGATTCTTGCACTTTGTCGTAAGTTCTACAAATGCATTAATTTTATCACAAAATATCGGATGTGCATAAAACACATAAAATGCAAGTAAGTGATATACAAGGTAGTATGTGACATAATTATACAATCTTCTGTTCGGTGTGTTTATGTATTATTGTTTTGAGTAAAAATTTAGATTTTAAGGGTGTTATTTTGATTTAAAGCAGGTAAGTCATGTTATTTTATATTTATTTATTCATCCCAGCTTTACATTTTTGAATCAGCGGCATTACTAACTTTGGTAATTTTTATAGACATGAACCGTCAACTTGGGAGAGGAAAATTACTTGTTGAATTGGCTAGAAAAAATGCAACTTATTCACAGCCATTGCCAATCTCCGAAGCAAAAAAGAAAGATTTACTTAATTTGTGTTACCAAGGAGTAATTCCTCAAATCTATCATGAATTTTATAAATCTTTACCATCGTCCAAACAAAAAAATTCTGATAAACTTGAAGAATCTGATGAAGAGGACTCAGAGACCTATAAATGCAGTGTTTTTATTTTTATGTATTTCTTAATTTGTATCATTTAAAAATTTCTAAAATTAAAATAATAATTATTTATTTTGTAATACACATACGACCTATTTTCATATGCATTCAAAACTGCGTAAGGTCGTATGTGCTGTATCATTAAGCATTATTACAAAATTTTGGTAATTATTAATGATTAAGACTTTGAATTAATAGTTATTATTAAACTAATAGAATAAGCTTTGAGTGTTAATTAAATGTATTTGTTATAAACATGTTAAAATTAAATTCCATTTTGCTCAGCTTATGTCTTTATTCACATACGACCTTATGTTATTATGGTAGCGATATGAGGGGGTTAAAGCCGTAGTGGTGTAAGTCACATTTTTGTAAAAATTTTGTAAAATTGCCTTTCAATAAATTGACTTTTAAAGATATGTCTCCAATACATAACTCAAATTTTACAAAAATGTGACTTACACCACTATGGCTTTAACCCCCTCATATATCTAGATAAGCTCGCGTAGGAAAAAATGTACCTATGAAATTGAATTCAGTCAACTTGGCCGAACCGACTAAGGCCCGCTTTTACAATAGTCGGTTAAGGCTCAGTTACTTTACACTGGTGTTTAATTTGAGGTTTGACGTCTTCTCATTGGACATCATGTTAGATTTATCACCAGTGTAAAGTAACTGAGACTTAACCGACTATTGTAAAAGCGGGCCTAAGTCGCCAGGTTTAAGCTCTCCGCTACGGTACACAGTGGGGTATTTGGCCTCAAAATGTGGCATAAAATACAAAAATCAAATGCTACATGCATATTCCCTATTATGATTTTTGTAAACTACACTATCTTGGGCACCATTGTGTGAATTTATAGGAACATTACTCGTTCCAACTTTCCACTACATCGTCAAAAGATGCTAAAAATTTGCTGTGGGGGGGGGGGGGGGTTAACACATTCTTTTCAAAGATTATTTTTGCTAGAAATCGTTATAAATTGTAACTTTTATTTATGGAAACAATAAGTTCAAATATCTTACATAAAGTCTGTAATAATTGATCTTTAAATAAATATGGTTTTAATTTTAATTTTTAATTATTATTAATTTTTGTGAAAGATTATCAGAAAAAAAAGAAGATTTGAATATGAATTAAGGTCTATAAAGTTACTTTGTTTTTTTTTACGGATAATACTGATACTTGAGACTTAAAAATAAATTTTTTGGCTGCCAAGCTTTGCCGGATTCTTTTTAATTCGCGTTTTACTTGGAGAACTCAAAAATTTCTAAGTCACCCTGTATATAGTTTTTATCAAATTATTTATCAACTAGATGATACCCCGTCCGAGGACGGGCAGCTAGAAGGACGGGCAGGCAGCCAAGGTCATATGGCTTTTGGATTGCACTGAGAGCTTTCCTTAATCTTCATTCAACTTAAATTACCTTGGGTAGCTGCCCGTCCTCGGACGGGGTATCATCTAGTTTTCAAATATTGAAAATTCCTCAGCTTCTTCCTTTTTCTTTTTCTGTTCGGCAGCAATCAGTTTCTCCACTCTTTTTCTGTTTCTTATACGTTTTGCCGCCACTTTTTTTTCGCAATATTTAAATCAATTTTACGCATTCCATTGCTGCTAAACTCACGAAGTGCCTCCTTTAACGAATTAATAGTAGCTCGTTTGAATTCTTCTCCGACTTCAAAATCTTCGTATTTTCCGAACGATAAGGCCCTCTTTAGCGCCTGTTCCACATCCTTTATTAATTCACCTGAAAACATTTTTCGTTGACGTTCAACACTTATTATTTCGTTATAATGTAATTCTGCTTATATAGTAATTTTGAGTAGGATAATCGGATTAACTGATTAATTATTTACCAATGCCCTACAATGTAGGTACACAACGCTCATCGATTCAATAGCATATCTGCTTATAACTATTACGAATAATTTTTCACCTATATAGGAAATTTAAATACGTTGATCCCTTGATACGTTGATCCGATGATACGTTGATCCGATGATACGTTGATCCGATGATACGTTGATACGATGTTACGTTGATCCGATGATACGTTGTGCGTTCGGTTCGGTTTGCTTCGGGTATTTCCGTGGGACAGACAGAAAGAAAGACTTGGCCTTTTATAATAAGAGATTTTACATGGTTGGATTCGTTTTTTTGAATGTTTACTCCAGAAATAGTTAAATTTGCGTTGCTGCCTATAGGTCAGTTAAGCGAAGAAGCACATGAAGCTTGCAATAAGGATTTCAAGAGATATCGTGAACATAACTCGAGAAAATGTAGCCGCGAAAGTTCAAACAGAGACGTTCTAAACAGATTTCTTTTAACCTCTGACCCTGTTATAACAAACAAAAGAGAATTACCCAAAAAAAAACCTTCGATACTTATCTCAGCAGATATTATATTTATTAAAAGCCCCTACTGACCAAGTCATTGATGATCAAACAGATTTCCGAGAGTGACGATGACGATACGATGCGATCGATGGATGATGACGAAGAAGATGACCAAGACATTATTTAAAATGTTTGCTTTATTTTTACTTTTAACGCTATTACTTGAAAAATAAATATAAAAATTATTAACTACTTCTCTTCTGAATTTTTTAATTCGTATCCATTAAATATTTGTTGTATTGTGATATCACAACCTGTATTTTCGGATAAGTGTATATTTACATGATATTTACACATATCTTCCAAAAACTATTTCTGTGTTTTTTGCTGATGATGTTAATTTTTCAAAGTTTTTCAAATAAATTCATTTTCTTAATAAATAAATGCACCAGTTTTATGCAAAGTATTTTTTAGATACTACTAAGAGCCCTGAAAATAAATATCCTACTTAGAAATCCGTTGGAATAGTATTTGATTTAATGCCACCTTTTGAGGCCAAATACCCCACTGTGCGGCATTGGAAAATATGTATTCAACACTATTAATAATGTTGTTATTTTATTGTTATTGTTATCATTGTTAATTCTTATGTTTTCATAGTTTATTTCAAGTTGGATTGTTAACATAATTTAACAATCTATTGTTAAATGCTATTTTTTAAAACTTTTGAAAATCTTTAAATCGTAAAAAAATCGGTTTAAGCTCTGGTCCCAATTGTGTGCATGGGTTCGAACACCAAATTTTATAAACTTTGTTTTAAATTTTTTTTCGACAAAAATAATAAAATTGGTGTTTTGTGGAGTTTTGTAAACTACAGTTTTCAAATGTCTTCAGAGGAAAAATCAAAAAGCTTCAAATCGGATGATCTTGCCTGCCATTCTATCGGACCTCTCAATTCATATAAATTGATCTAGGTACTAGACTTTAGAGTCCAGATAATCATATTAATGTAATTTTATGGGAAATTTATATTTTAATATGTATCAGACTTAGTTTTCGGCCAAGAGATTGGTTCAATTAAGGACAAAATTATTTTCACATGAATTATGAACAAACAATATAATGGTTTTAGTTTTATATATAGTTTTCCTCAAATCAAAAAGGAAAGCTTGATAACTTGAATTTTTTAAAAATGGGACAGGTCATATTTGCAATTATAGCAAAACATAATATTCTTTCAAACTAATGCCTTTGTTGTCACTGTAGTATGCTGGCACAATGCTACAATATTTTAAATGCTCAGATATTTATGAAAATATTTAGATTTGTATTACCAAGATTATTAATTTTTATATCACTCCTAACCCACAAACTTCCACACTCTGAAATTTGGTATGCAAGTAGCCAGAACTGTGATAAAGATAATATATTTTTTTGATAATATTAAATAACATTTCTTTTTTAGGGCGAGGGGCACTCAAAGTAAAAATTTTGGCTGGGCCCCCATTTGTTTTCTTTAATTATTTACACAATAAGATTCACCGAAAAAGCGTATTCAATACCTTAATTAAAAAGAATGTCGTGTCTTTCAGTGGTACGGTTCAACCAGTATAAATCTATATATCGTCGGTGATGTGACAATACCTCCTATCTACAAATACCAAATTTTTCAGGAGAGACAAAAAACTGATTATTTCATGATTAGTATAAATTAAATAGTCAATTTTGTTCTTGCATTGTTATTAACGTTTATTTGCATGTTTATTAAAAGAATAAGCGTTAAATTTTCTTGCGTTAAAAGAATTACACGAGATAGCTGATACTGCCACAAAAATTTCTATTAGATAGGAGAAGTTGCTATAAGTTTTTTGGATATTATTTTATTGTAATAAATACACAAAGTATTATTAAAGTAACTATATTAATAAAAAATAAACATTAACGTGATTGAAACTCAAAATACAGAATAAAAATATCAAAAGTTTAAAATTTATTGTTCATGTGGAAGCTGATCATAAAATGCATGGCAATCTTTCGGAATCACACTTTTTAGTTGTTGCAAATGCGACCACTTCTTTTTAGTAATTTTTAATTGCTCGTTATACATTTTTGGGTACTTTACAAAAACTTTAAACAGTAAAAACACGAGGAGGTACACATACATACACCAAGCACAACCACATGGAAAATGCTATCCTCTATGCAGATAGGAGTTTATGCCAGCAATTTTTACAAGCTGCGAGATAGGAGATTATGTTTCGTTTGAAATTTTAAGGTATATAATTTTTTTTCTACTTGGTAGATTTTACCATAACATGCGCATTAATTAGACCTTTAATATGATACCAAAATCTCAATTTAGCAAATAAATGAGATAGGAGGTATTGTCACATCACCGACGATATAAAAGAGCTTGTCTGCTTGCGTGTTTGCTTGTTCGCTATACGTTCCTAGACCCTTTGACCGATCTCAACCAAATTTTGCACAGTTATTCTGTAGGTCCAGGCGCAACTATTCATGCATAAATGGAGAAAAAATTCGCGCGGGGAACAAAGTTATTCGCGTTTTTCGATTTTTTTTGACACGCCCTATACGGATACCTGGCAAACCCTTCATTTGCCAGGTAAAAAACCCTTACTTTGCCTGCTCACTACGCTTTCGCTAGATGGTGCTCTTAATCTATTATAGTATAAGTGTACTGATTGGTGGCCAAAAATCTAAATATATTTTTTAAAAGCGATCAGTTATCCCACCCTGTAAGTACGGAAAGTGGTTGGTTGGTATAATACTATAATAACCACTGGCAATCACGGACTAGCAGTCAAGGCAGCCGAAGGTATATAAATATAATCTATTATGGTCCGCCCTGTGAGGCCGAAGGCCGAACAACTATGGCCTTCATGGATCTATTATGGTCCTCCCCCTGTGAGGCCGAAGGCCGAACAACTATGGCCTTCACGGATCTATTATGGTCCTCCCCCTGTGAGGCCGAACAACTATGGCCTTCACGGATCTATTATGGTCCGCCCTGTGAGGCCGAACAACTATGGCCTTCACGGATCTATTATGGGTAGCTAGTAATTACTATTTGTATACTAGCAATAATCATTTTTTATAGAAAAATTTACAGTTCGGTATTTTCATTACCTCTGGTGCATTTTATAATAAAAATATTGAATTTTGCAAAAGTAAAAGAAGCAAGAAAAAAAATTGATATAAAAGCAATTTCGTAGTTTTTTCCATAACATATTCAAATTTCATTTTAATTTATGAAAAATAGATATTAAATTAAATTAGAAAAAGCAATCTACGCAATGAAAAGTAAGATTTTTCACAAAAGATGTAATGAAAATACCAAAGTGTATATTTTGTTTTATAAAAAATGATTATTGCTGAACAAATAGAATTAATTTCCATAATTTTGATACATTTGTAATTCGAATGATGTAGAAATTTCGAAAAGAAATAATGAAAACAATTTACTCGAAATGGCTACAAAGTGCATTCAATGGTTTGCACCCATTGAAGTACTAATCAAAGTACTTGTTGCTTTTGGTTTTATCTTATATAAATTTTCATGTTTTCTGAAAATTTATGAATATATAAAAACAGTTTATTTTTCTGATTTTGAATTTAAAATTGTCAAAAGGTAGAAAAAAGTAAATTTAAAATGCCCAAAATGGTTAACGCATGGCACAAACATAAATTTGTATTTTGAGAATTAATTTTAGAAAGAGATTACGTTGAGAAATATCAATGTCATTTTAAATGCCATAGAATTGTTTTATTGAATACTTGTTGAATTTTTCTATTTGTACAAAGTTAGGGGTAATTGTTGGCTAAAGAAAATGGAGTGTCAAGTACAAAAAAATTAACATTTCCGACATATCCTTTTGTTTGAGTTTAAGAGCGCGCTGCGGAAAGAGAGAGAGGGAAGCAGTAGATATGATGTTGAAAGAAGCCTCTAATCTTTTGTAGATTTAAAAAATTTAAAAAAATTATTTGCGCCATATTTAACGGAACCCTTGAACCCTTTGGGCCTTAAGTTGATTTTATATAGTTTAAAACTCCACTAAGGGCACTTTTAGATTTACAAGTTTTGTACAAGTTTTCTATAATTAATGATGAAATCGCTTCAAAATCAGGTTTTGTCCTTATAATGATCTGCAGAAGGCAATAACGAAGTTTCATTAAGATTCACAATCTGACTGCTCAAACAAAGATCAGAATGTTGCGCTGCTACGTCTTTCCGGTGTTGTTCTATGGGGTCGAATCCTGGACGCTGACAGAGTCGACGACGAAGAAACTTCGGGCATTTGAGATGTGGATTTATCGGAGAATTCTGAGAGTTTCATGGATGGATCATGTAACTAATAACGAGATCCTCAGAAGAATGAACAAGGAACTGGAGGTGGTAGACACGGTCAAGGCCAGAAAGCTGCAGTACCTGGACCACGTAATGCGCAATGAAAACAGATATCGGCTCCTTCAGTGCATCCTACAAGGCAAAATAGCCGGAAAAAGAAGCGTAGGCAGAAGGAGAATTTCATGGTTGAAGAACCTTAGAACGTGGTTCTCGATGACAACAACAGAGCTTATATAATTATAGCCAATATGATACCCAACATCCAGAACGGATAGGCACCAGAAGAAGAACATTAAGATCGGTTGTCATAAAAATTCAAAATTGTCCTTTTTCATAAATTAAATTAACCTATTTACTTTTAATTTAAAGCGCTCAAAATTTGTTATTGCCTTCAATAGTCTTTTCTTATTAATATAAAAAAAGAATTACATTGATACGACGTTTAGTTTTTTAAATTTGTACAAAAGATTAGAGGCTTCTTTCAACATCATTCCCTCTCTCTTTCCGCAGCGCGCTCTTAACCGAGGAGTTACGGCATCGGAGGCCCCTACAACCATTTGTGCCGTTTACGGAGAGAACGCCATTGTGGAAAGTGCTGCACGAAAATGGTTTTCTCGTTTCAGAAAGGGGCATTTTGATATGAATGATTTCCCACGTTCAGGAAAACCATCCGGCTTTGATGAAGACCGATTAAATGCTTCAATTCGTGATGATCCACGTCAATCCACTCGGGAATTGGGCAATATGATGAATTGTGACCAATCAACTATCGTACAACATTTGCATTCCATGGGCAAAGTTCAAAAGTTGGGTGTTTGGGAATCCGCATACTGCTAACATTACAAAAGCAGCTATTGAAGACCTCAGTTGGGAGGTTATTCCACATCCGCTCTATTCTCCTGATCTTGCTCCATCAGATTTTCATCTTTTCCGCTGTCTATCCAACCAGATTTCTTCAGGCGTGGAATCGAAAAACTGCCAAACCGTTAGGAGTCAATCATAAAAATGCAGAAGAATATAATTATTATTGATTAGTTTATGTAATTTTCATATTTTATAAATAAAATTTTAAATTAAAAAAAAACGCTACGAAGTTATGCATCAACCCGATAATATTAAAAACATGTGATTATTTAACTATTGGAAATTAATACTAAATTAAACTTTAACTTTCATATATTTTAACAAAAAACGTTTGAATATAGCAGTAAACATTGCTGAAAGCTTATGAAAAAAATATTTTGAGCATAAGCTTATAAAAACATTGATTTATATTGTTTAATTAACTAAAGTTTATTTTTTAAAGTTTAATTTATTATGCAGTATCTGATATATTTTTATGAGTTTTCTAAAACTCCTAATTTAAAATTTGGATTATATTATGATTTTACCGTAAATATATGCATCGAAATTAATTTTTAATCTTCTTCGTTAGAAATTGCAAGGTTATTTTAGAATTTTCCCATCTTTGTATACAAATAATCTTAAAAATGTCACAGTTTTAATTTGTCCATTGACTTTGATTTCATGAAAGAAACAATAATTTATATACCTAAAAGTGTATTCAATGTGCGAGCGTCGCGTCGCAGGTTGTTGCTCCTGTATGACGCAACGCTCGCACGCTGAATACACCGTAGTTTTTTTAAAAAGAATTTTAAAAAATCGGACTGAATTTTCTACTTACTGGAAGGCCGGTGGTTTTTTTTTTCTTTAGATCTTGGTAGAGATAATTAAACAATTATTTAAAGAATTTAAATTATAAGGTCAGGGCCGTAGTTATGTAATGCAAGGTCGGTGCATTAGCAATATTCTGTATAAAAAATTAAAGGAAAATCAGGGGTACAAATAAACGACATGGACCTAAAAAGAAACCTACGGCCCTGCCCTGTTTGGTACACAAATTAAATACAAACAAATGTGTTACAAAAATTAATTTTTTATTGATACCACAATTTTTAGTGGTAGACTATTAGTGCATAAACGGATACAAGTGAGCGGGGATAAACAATTTTTCAATTGTATGATGTCTGGACAAAAAGAAAAGCTTATGTTGTAAACATCTGTTTTTACAACGTTCTACCTATAGTTCAACGAGAATTTTATAACGAGATTATTCATCTTCCATCTATTTTCAACATCGACATCTCCACAAAGAGATGCATATTTGAGGATTTTCAAAACATATTGATTTTAAAGGAATTTTTTAGGGGCGGAAGAATAATTCTACTAAAAATTTTTGCATCGAAATTCTTAAAATTGCTCGCCAAATTAGATTTCGTCACTAAACTTTAAATTATTGAAAAAAAAATTTTGCAATTTGGTTTTGAAGGGCGTGAAGATTTTTTTTCAAATTTCTTTTTCATTTTATAGCTTTTTGGTGCGAGATACGACAAAAAGCTATAGACGCAATATTGTGTAGATCCAGGATCTGTTTTCAGTACCGGTCGAAACTTAAAAATATCTGTAAACAAGGACGCTATGATCGTCTAAAAATTTTCAAAATTTCGCGCCGTTGTGGCGCGGTTGCTATGAAAAGTTTTTCAATTTTAAAAACGGTTTCTGGTGACATATTTTGAGCACCAATTTTTCGAAAGTTATATTTTTTTTCGTGGGACGTCAATTAAGGTGGCAAATTGCAACAACGCCAATTTTGGAAAATTTCGATTTGAAATCGGGCCAATTTTCAATAAAAATATTTAAGCGAAACGAAGTGGTTTTGTTACATGACCAGTTTCTAAGCTGTAATTTTCAATAAGAAATTTTTCTCATTCAAAATTAAATACATTTTAACAAAGAAAGACTAAAAAATTATCCGTCAACATCATAATAAATTCAAACTTTTTAACATCTGTTATTACAAATTCTCCGGATCTGTTCTTTTAAATTGATATTTAATTTATGATGGGTTATGTATCTGTGTCATCTGTCAACAAAATATTGTTCACCAAAATAGGAAAATACTAAAAAATAGATTTTATTTTTACTCACAAAGAAACCTAATTTGTATTTTGTATATAGGATGGGTGCATCCAATTAAATAAATGTCGATGAAGTGATTACTCATTTTCTTTATAGCATGTAAGTTTTAGGAATAAGTTTTAGAATAAATAGAAAGATTGTAATAAGTTTTATCATTTCTGATTGGTTGTTAAACCTTTTTTGGTCTGTTATAGGCTAAAATTGTAAAAGCCACACCAATAAAATTGTGGTAAAAATTTGATTTTGGGGTTGTTAATGAGAGCTCATGACGAGTAGATCAGAATGTTTCATGACGAAAACAAGGAGATTTTCAATACATGTTGTGTGTAGAATGTTAATTTTACAAATAAAATTGTATTAAAAAATTGTTACCTATTACCTGAAGAACACCATAACAGTTTTTCGAAAAATGTTGAACACTCCGTATTATTTGGCGAATATAGCCGGAACGTGTGGAAAAAAAATTTCAATTTTCCAAAATTTAGAAAAAAATTTCAAAACGCCCCCACATAATGGACGAAAAGTGTTCAATTAAGATAAAAAAAATTTTCTCCAAGATAGCGGGAAGACATTATTTTCTTTATAATTTATCTCTTTGAAAATCGGCAATTCTGGTACAATCTAAGATAATAATATAACACAGCGTTTCCCAAATAGTGGTCCGCGGACCCCCAGGCGTCCGCGGCATGTTTTTTGGGGGTCCGCGAACCCACGACATAAAAAGAAAAATTTTTTTTTAAAGAATATTTAAAATAAATAACGCAATAGTTCCTTTAATTTTTATTTTTGTAACGAAATTCTTTCTAGGGGTCCCCATGATACTAGTGTCTAATTTTGGGGGTCCGCAAGTTCGAGACATTTGGGAAACGCTGATATAACATGATCCTAGATGTACGGAAAACGAAGTTTTCGAGCGATGGATAATCATATTACAAATTTTCCTTCGATGTTATGTTAGATCAATAGTGGCTGTGATGCGCTCTTTGTAATTAAATGTATAGTTTGCATTGTCATGCACTTGTGGTTTACTTAATAATGATTACGTACATTCTTGCCAATAAATTTCTAGAAGGTGCAGTTTTGCTCGCGGGTATTCCTTTGTAAATAACCTTATCGCTTGAAGTTTCATGTTGCTTTCATTAATAAAAATGCAATCATATTAAATATTTGTTTATTTAGATTTGTATTTAAAATTGTGCATACTACATACCCATTCGTTTCAATATCAAAAAATTGTGTATTAACAATTAATTTTACGAAGTAAAATATTAAGTGCAAGCTCATTCGCAATGGATAGTTTTCTGTTACTTAGATGTAAATAACTATTATCGTGAATGCTTCACACTCGCGGTAAAATATTACGATAGTTTATGTAAATTTTACACCGCCGTCGATTTTGAAATTTTGTCGGGATTTTGATGAAGTTTACTACATTTTGCAAAGGTTTTCCACAAAGGAAAAACAATTTTTCTGATTTTTTTACATCGATCTCGCCTTCGAATATACTTGTCGAATACGATTTTACTGTTAAAATTGCATTCTTAAAATTATTCACACGGATTTTTTTTATTATTCATGTTTTACCGAAAAATAATTTGGAACGCTATAATTGAATGGGGAAAGTTATGCAATGTTCACATAGCCAATTTTTTTTCTAGCTACTCCCATTCTCTCAACACTGTTCACCTCCATGTTGGATTTTCTTGTGAATACCGACATAATTGGCTAATAATCTGTTTTTGTTTTGGTATGCACAACCACCTGAAATTAGAACAATTTTTTAAAAATGTGAATGCTTTTCAGCGGGTTAATCTCTTTTTTGGATAATTGTAACTTGTCGAGTTGTGAATGTAAACGACTTATATAAAAAATTAATTAGCCCACATAACTTCTGGGGAAAGGTTACGAAAGCAAGATTTTATCAGAGAAAAAATTGCAAAGTAGACATCCCCACATGTAATGACCACACTATTTTGAAATAAAGGTAGTACCATTACTTAATTAATATTCAAAAATAACATGTACGATATGGTTTCATGAAGAAAATCATCTTAATTTTAATGAATATCTAAGTTCAACTTTCCTCTAATTTGTTTATAAGCGTGATTGATTCGAAACTAATAAGAAAATAGAAATAACCACTCGGACAAATATTAGTCGAATATTACTGATCTTCAATTTTCTGATGCAAATTTTCACCAAATGTTATTTTTCTACCTCCAAGTCTATCCTCCCTCGCCTCGCTCTGTTTTCGCATAGTTTTTTCTGAAAAATAAAAAATTATGAAAATCGGTTCAAATTATTTTTTTAATGTGAATTTTAGAACTGTGAAAATTTTAAAGAGCTAACGGAGCAATTCACCAAAGCATTTATTGCTGATTTTTTTAGAAAAACAAGCGTTAAAATAAGAATGTCATCGATGTCCCAGGTGGGCAAAAATCAGACCGTGCAGACGTTGATTTTTAGGACTAGTCAATTATTACTTCCTATTGAGAAATTTGGTTAATTAAAGAGCTAATTTGCAAGAGTGGCTGAAAAATGTCCCAACTGACCAGTTCATTTGGTCACTTCCTTTTACAGTGACTCATTTGCACCACCCAAATTGGATCGGTATTCAAACCTCTGGTGTAAGTTAATTTTTATCTTGCAGGATTATTTAATTACGTTCAATAAGTTTTATATTAACTAAATCAACAAACAAATACCTTGTTGCTATGCCATCATGAAAATATTATGGATATTCCGCTTCTGACGTTCCACGGCGCTACCAACTTATAAAGACTATTAACATATAATAAAGACTAGGCAATTTTGCGTTAAACATAAAATAAACTTAGGCAAGTTTTCATTCAATAATCAAATACGAGGTGCTTGCAGAAAATTTTTATATAAATTTTTATATCTTTTAGTAACAGATAGGTACTTACAATTGAGGAGTTTACTAAAGAGCAAAATAATACATTTTCAAACTGTTACAAATCAGTGAATTGCTTTAAATCTTTCACGTTTCGGAATTTTATTTATCAGCCGAATGGCCTAGCCAGTCCGACGCATATTTGGGACGTTAGCAATTGGACCGAATCGCGTTTTGGGGGTACAGTTAACGCATGACGGGCTCTAAACTCTGGAATGTAACGCCAAAACCGGAAGGCGATTTGGGGATTATGCCTATCACCTGATGGGTGGTTCTCTTGACCTACCCACGACCTTCTTCTTAGCTTTAGCTTCGAGTCTTCTATCTCCTGTGTGGCATCTTTTTACTTTCTTCCATTTCATGTGAAGAGTTTCTTATCCGTTTATGTCCGGTGCTAATCTTTTTTCTAGTTATTCTGTTATTTCTATACGAGTTGTCGAGTCTCTCAGTTTATTGTCATCTAATCCCGCTATTTGTTGCCATGGGCACAACATTCTTAAGTCGCAAAGTGTCGCATAACGTAATTTTTTTACCTTGCTTTGGGGGGGGGTGAGAAAAATTAAGATTAAAAATTAGGATTGGTAACGTCTAAATTTTTTTAAAATGCCTAAAAGACAAATTTAAAAATCGGTTTATGCCTTAATGTATATGCCCTTATTTGTTATTAATAATGCTTATTTTATTAATAACGTGTTTTTTTCGATTTTTACAATGTTTTTTTTTAATCCCCCGTTGAACGCAAAATTTCGCTTAACGCGACCATTCCCAGAACGTACCCTCACGTTGAATGCATTTCAACACGTTATTCGCAATTTACATTAAGCAAATGCCACCATGCGGGAGAATTTCAAATTAGTGAGCGACGTATTAAATGAAAACAAAAATTCGTTCTTCAGGCTGAAGACTGTCACCTGATTGCGCGCATCGAGCGCATCTTTAGATTTTGTTATTATAATCTGTTAAACTTATAAGCAAAAATTTCGAATAGATCCGGTAAAAATTACAAGTCAAATATTCTTTGAAAAGACATTTTTAGGTCGGAGTATAAAACCAAAAGATTGAAACATTAACTTAACGGACAAATTTATGTTTTGCAAATGTATAATAATCTTAATAATTTTATAGGAAAGAAAGTATCCTCAAATATTTTTATACACGTATAATAAACCATGCGGTGGATAATACAGTCTTAGTATGGTTGACGTAGCGCCTGTCAACTATTCGCATCGTCAATAAGAAAGTCATCATTCGATAGCGTTTCGAAACAAACGTCAATTCATGCAAATGCTTTGCTATAATTTTATATAGGACTGATGGACACTTTTATGCGATCCATAAACTCGTGTCCGCTGTCAATACAAAAACACACACGTGCGGTGTTGAAACCGTGTGAAACAATGCCTTTTGTTTTGTTATCGGACTGCATGTGTCGACATGCCGTCATGTGGTTAACTATTTAACATGGAAGGTATACGGATTTCGCAATATTGAAAGCGAATAAAAACTATACAAAAACTTAGTTTGCTCGAGTCCAGACAGGCACAAAAAATTGTTATTCGGGATTCATGTGTTGATATATCCCCGACACTTTCGATTGAAAGAAAGACAAAAGCGTGCCTTCACACTTCGATGACACCCAATCAGGATGCATATCCCTTCTTTCCAATTTAATGAGGCCCAATTATAAGGGCTTAAATCAATCTTTAAGTGGGAATTATCCTAATTCTGGAATGGGAAAACATATAAAAGGCCCTGCAGATTGCAATTTCGAGAGAGATTCTTAGTGATTTAAACAGAGTCCCATACCGTTTTTCTGTACTGTCGCGCTGGGTGTAACGCTTCAAAGCGGAAATAAACACTAAGATCCCACATTTAATTCGAGATTTTTAAATCAATAAAATTCAATTGTGCTAAAAATATTGTGCATTTATGTCCAGGTAAAAATAACGAACATTTACCGCCAATTGTTTATAACTTTTAAATAATATCGAGTTATTTCAATTAAATTATCGAACATTCGCCGCCAATTTGTTTATAACTTTTAAATAATATCGAGAGATCGTGAAGTAGTTATCGAACATTTACCGCCAATTGTTTATAACTTTTAAATAATATCGAGTTATTTCAATTAAATTATCGAACATTCACCGCCAATTTGTTTATAACTTTTAAATAATATCGAGAGATCGTGAAGTAGTTATCGAACATTTACCGCCAATTGTTTATAACTTTTAAATAATATCGAGTTATTTCAATTAAATTATCGAACATTCACCGCCAATTTGTTTATAACTTTTAAATAATATCGAGAGATTGTGAAGTAGTTATCAAACATTTACCGCCAATTGTTTATAACTTTTAAATAATATCGAGTTATTTCAATTAAATTATCGAACGTTAGTTACGCACTATTTGCAGTTTTGATGCAACTACGTTGCATTTCTTTTTATCGGTATAATATAAAACAGGTGTTGCATTGCGAACACATTTGTGCATTCCAGTAGTTGTTTTTATCGAACACCACATTTACGTTTCATATTTACACAGTGCCGACTTTAAATAATTGTAGCTTCGCGGATAATTATTCTAGTGAATTATTTCGAACGGAATCCCCTATTTATCGCGTAACGGAGTGCGTAAACTACCCTGTCATTTCACCATCAGCACCTTTCGATTTGAAGAGGTTTTGGAAGCTGGTTATCGCACCGACTTCCTGGTATGGTTTAAGACATCGTATTCAGCTCCATTCCGCATTCCGAGGACGATTCTCACTCTTGGAGGACCCGCCAGCGATTTTATCTAGAGGTCGAACCCCAACAACTAAGCTAAGTAAGAAACCTTTATATTTTTAAGATTTGTGATGTTAAGTGGTCACCTTGGCCACAGGTTATGTTTATGAACATTCAGTTCAAACCTTGGAAGTCGATCGCAACCTTTTGTACATCTTTTGTTGTTAACTAATGTTAGTGTCTATTATTAACGTAATTTTTAATACGCCATTCGGGCGTTCATATTTTGACCAGCAATTTAACGTAATATTTTAAGTTTAGCATTGCAGCTAAAGTTCATAAAAATTAATCGGTTGTATTGATTAAATTTCATTATCAACTTTGTGAATCATAGTTTTAGATGTTATCGAGTTGCACTTAAGTAACTATTTTTGGTGGAGTGCTGTATTCAATACGCACCCCTTTTACGTATGAACTTTCTTGGTCATACTTTGCAAATTGACAGTTTTTGTTTTTGTAACAGTAATTGTTTTACGAACATTAATTTTGCAACGGGAACCACACCGAAAGGTTCCGTCAATTGTATATATTTATTTTTATACGATACATGTAAATTTGATAGTATCTTGTGTAAATTTTGTCAACTCCCCCCTGATATTATTTTATTCAGTACATTTTTGTTATTTCCCAACTGTGTGTTTTATTATTATTGTGTTAGTGTTTATTTAGCTATTTTCACCAACGGAAAGTTCGCCTCCTGTAAAGGTAAGGTCATTGAGCGAGGCTTTTCCGGAGTGAGAATTCGTAGTAAGATCATCAAGTTGTCGCGTACCAGCTTGGAAGGTGTGATAACCAGTCCCCTTCAAAAAAAGATTCAGTTCTTCGTATGCGTGGCGCCCATTTAAACTCCCTCGTGTATATTAGCCCCACCGATTTTGACTTACCTCCCCCCCCCGTGTAAATTATTCACACCGATTTTTACCATTTTTAGAATCGCGATCGAGGATTGCCCGGTCGTCGATTGGAAACACACGCTTCGCGACGTGCCGTCACACGACCCTTTTTATTCCTTTCACCAACCCACCCCTTCGCGACTTTGAGCTAGTCACCCTTTATATACCTGTTGGAAAGGTGTCGTGGATGCAAAACGTGTTGTAACAAGACATAACAAAATCAACTAATTAACAAAACGTATTACAATAAATTTAACAACATACTGAAATGTTTGCAAATTTTCATCAGAATATGACTGTGAATTTTGAAATATACGTCCAAAAACAGCCATGTTGTTGTCGCATTACCAATGGTAATGTAAATCGCGAATAATGGCAGCTGTCAAATAAATAATTTAATCGGGCGACACAAAACCATCAATATTACAGATTCCTATAATTTATTACCATATTATAAATTTGCGTAATTTATTAGTATATATTATTAGTATATATGTTACACTCAATACCCGATTTCGGGCAATGCCCGAAAAAAATGCGCAAAACTAGTTTTGAGCAACGAAGATTTCCCAAACCCGAAATTTTACTTTTAAACGGCTATTGAGCGTTACAAAATAAGCAGAACTAGTTTTGCGCATTTTGAATTGTACAAAACTAGTTTTGCGCATTTTGAATTGTACAAAACTATTGTACAAAACTAGTTTTGTACGTTTCTGAATGACCAACACTAGTTCTGCTTGTTTTATTTAATTCTAACGCCTGCCGCCCGAACCCAGATAAAAAGTAAAAAAAAAGTTTTTGCTCCGATTTGAATTTTTCTTTGAAATTCGGATAGGTGGGGGTGTGATTAGTAGATATTAGTAATAAATATTATCCAAAAAATGGAAAATAACCCGTGTATTGCCGAAAAAGTGAAAAAATTAAATTTTTTTTCTTCGATTTTTGGGGTGTGCATTCTATAAGGAGGGTTATCCATCGTCAAAACCTACCCTTCCGGGGCGCCGCTTCGCTCCGCTACGCTCTGCACCCCTCCAGGGCGGTTTTGACTCTGGTTACTAGGCTAAACATACGAGAAGCGCCTACGATCAAGAAAACCGGGATCTAAAAAACCGGGAGCTTAGAGACTCTTGAAATAGCATTAAAAAATATAGTTACGGTATGGGGCAGTAAACTATTACGTTTCACCCCCTTTATGTTTCCATAAACGTACAAAACTAGTTTTGTACGTTTATGGATGAACATCACCAGTTCTGCTTTTTTCATTTAATCAGCATCCGAATAAAATAAATAACATAAAGTGGGAATTATAAATAAAATATATTTTATTTAAATACTGACAAATACAACAAAAAGTAAAGCTTTATTCTTAGGCAAATAGGTATCCAGTTAAGTATTAAAATATTATTTATTTGAACAAGAACTTGAATGATGGCATTTAGAATTGCAGATGACATTTTTTTTTTCGACAAGTACATGCTCTGTTAATACACTTTTTATTGCACATACATGAAATAAATCCTTGTGTAGATCCCGATATATCGGATGACGCAGTTCTAAGTGATATTTCTTTCTTATTCTTGTCTCCAATATTATTGTTGTCTATAAAAACATTATTATCAGCTAACTGAAACTCGTTTCTACAAAAATGTTTTTGTAAAATTCCAGCCTTTGTTGCTAATTTGTAAAATCCGTCATCAACCGATTGAACAACTGCCATTACATTTCGTGGTGCTAATCTTCCACGATCCACGTCTGGTATTCGTACCAGGACATTGTCGCCCACCAGGGCTGGTTTAAAATTTTTATTTCATTGTGCGACCATCAAATTGGCTTGTACTTCCAAACCTCTTTTAGCGTTTTCACGATTCGTAATTATACGTAATTATACTAATTATAATACTTGTAA
This sequence comes from Podabrus alpinus, assembly GCA_932274525.1. Taxonomy (NCBI): domain Eukaryota; kingdom Metazoa; phylum Arthropoda; class Insecta; order Coleoptera; family Cantharidae; genus Podabrus; species Podabrus alpinus. The sequence goes on from OW026455.1 coordinate 12,974,751, forward strand.
AATTTAAATTTTATGTGTAATAAAGATCTATTATTATTATTATTATTATCGCAGGAACGTTGGCAAAGTAAACATTGAAATTCTGATTCAAATTCGTTGCTTAGTTTTAAAATGCCACAGGCAGCATGAATTTTCCCATTACACTTTGAGCAGTTTTCCATAATGGCGATAGGTTTTTGACACACAATGCATAACGAACCTTCATTTTCGTTCGTTATTACTTCTTTATTTGCCATATTTTCTATTTGTCTATCCGCAACATTTTCGATTTCCTCATCTTCATTAAAACCCTGCACTACGCTATCCGCCATATTTTCCATTTCTTCATGGACAATAGAAACTAGTACTTCATCTTCAAGAGTTTCAGCTTCCTCTGTATATTCAGTAGTATTTTGAAATTCGGTGGTTTCATTTAACAGTTTTTCGAGATTTTCTTCGGATTCCAATGCATCAATTAGATCTTGGGGTAAGTCGGTGTCCTTTAAACCATTTCTTTGGGAGCACCCAAACATGGCTTCGTACGGGGATCGCTTAATTGCACTGTGGTAACTTCTATTTTTTTTTGACTGGACAAAACACAATCCGTTTGCCCAGTGTATGGTATTTTCATCGGACATCCAACATATAAGAGCATCTCGCACATCTCTGTTACGTTCCACAGAACCTTGACTCTGTGAGTGACGCGGTTTTCCATGTACAATTTTCAAATGAGACCATTGACACTTTAAATTATTTATTACTTGGTTTGCAAATTCACGGCCATTATCAGATTGAAGAATGGATGGGGCTCCAAATAAACAGAAGATTTCTATTAGGTTCCTGGCAGTTTCTACAGCAGTCTTACTTTTCATTGGGCGTAATACACAAAATTGAGTCAAATGATCTTGATAGTTTAATATGAATTTATAGTCTCCGTCTGGTTCAGTCTGCATATCTATAAGATCCACTTGGCACCGAGAATTCATAAGTTTACTTAAAATAGGCTTGACAACGATTCCTTTTTTATGTGCCGTTTTTTTCAGTTGACATATTTCACACAATTTTAGGTATATGTTAATAACGTCCCTTGTAATGTTTGCATATTTCTTTTTTAACTCTTCTTCCAATGCTGAAATAAGGTGCACAGAATATAAAAAAAATCCAGCTTAAGTAAATACTTTAGACATACCTTTATGTCGCTTATGACCTGTAGTAAGATGTGCCTGATGAATTATAGGAAACATTTCATCAGTCGATACAAAATACAGTATGGCATCAGAATCTTCTTTGCGTTTTTTTATTAATTTTTCCACACCACTTATACTTATTACATCAAAGCGCTTTATTCTTCTGTACTGTTTAGCTGATAGAGGCTTTGATTTAGCTTTGAACAAATTTGCCTCCTTAACCTCACTTAGTGTAGCATAGTAATGATTCTTCGTCATAACATTATGTTTTTGAGTACCTGGAGCCTCCAATAAACGAACTAATTCCGAGTAGAATTCACCTTGCATTTTTATAGGTATAGGTACATGTAAATATCGCGCAATTATAATAATTGTAACATCCACAATATCACGAGCACAAACGAATTAAATTAAAAACAAGAAAATAACCCTACTTTTTATCTGGGTTCGGTCGGCAGGCGTTAGAATTAAATAAAACAAGCAGAACTAGTGCTGGTCATTCAGAAACCTACAAAACTAGTTTTGTACAATTCAAAATGCGCAAAACTAGTTCTGCTTATTTTGTAACGCTCAATAGCCGTTTAAAAGTAAAATTTCGGGTTTGGGAAATCCTCGTTGCTCAAAACTAGTTTTGCGCATTTTTTTCGGGCATTGCCCGAAATCGGGTATTGAGTGTAACATATATATTAATAGTATATGCGTCAGACTATTCGAATAATGCAAATTTTAAATAACACAATTATAACTGATTAATTATTATTTGTAATGTAACAAACCATTTATTATCCTATCCATCTATTGTTCTTCACACCCTCATGAAAATTTAAAACGAATCTGATAGTATTTCAGTTTATTAGGATCTTGTTTCATTCTCTTTTACACACTGAAACAAAAAATTAGTTAGAATCCGCTCCAATATGTACTCAATTAATCTGACCATAACTTATGCGCGATTCATAGTAATTCACAAGTTTAGCATCAATTTTTCGAATTTTTGGTTGCATTTAGATCCTTTACAATTTACTTTGTTTTTCAAATAAATTCTTAGGTAATTTTTTCTTAAATTTAAAATATTGGCTAAATTCAATTCTTATAAATAAACAAAATGCTGCAAGTTCCGCAAGAAACTATAAATTTTTTAACCAAATACACAACTTACTTCAAGAGAATCAAACTAAATCGGTGAAATTGATAACACCGGCCGACAAATGAAAACTTTTTGAACGTTGTTTTGATTTGAGTGAAAAATATCACTAATTTATAGTATTTTGAACACAAAATTATACCTACATAATTACTCTATCACATCAGGTTTTTTTACAAAAAGGAAAAAACGTTTAATTTAAATTTTTAGGAAAAAATTAATTATTATGTTATAAATACATATATTTCAAAACTAACAAAGAAAATATCAAGTACAATAATTGCTACAGGGCTAGTTTGTGTGACATCTCTTACGTTTAGCGATAAAATTACGTCTGGGTGTAATTTTTTTGTGAGAATCATCAATAATATCACGTTTTATTGACCAGCAGTAATCAGCCATCATATTCACATTCCATCGACCTTGGTACCTTGTTTCCATAGTTTTTATGTCTTGGTGAAACCTTTCTCCCTGTTCTTCACTATAATCACCAAGATTATCAGGGAAAAAATCTACATGCGAATGTAAAAAATGGAGTTTTATACTCATATTACACCCCAATTTTTTATACTTATTTGATAAGTTTTCCACAATATTTTTATAGTCAGGGTGTTTGTGATTTCCCAAAAAATTGTTGACAACATCTTTGAACGCCAGCCAAGCTTCTAATTCAATAGTATTTAGTATTGCATCAAATTTTTTATCGGTCATCAAAGATCTAATTTGTGGTCCATCGAACACTCCTTCTTTTATTTTGGCATCTGATAATCTTGGAAATTTTCTACTCAAGTATTTAATTAAAACTATCATTTTCTTTATCCAATGCCTTAACGAACTGTTTCATCATACCGAGTTTAATATGAAGCGGAGGTAATAAAATTTTTTCAGGATCAATTAAATTTTCTCGTATAACATTTTTGATTCCAGGTTTGAGATTTGTACGAGGATTCCATTGTTTCTGAACATAATGCTTTTCTCGTGCTCTACTGTCCCACTCGCACAAAAAACAAGGATATTTCGTGTATCCTGACTGCTGACCTAACACCATAGTTATAATTTTCAGATCTCCACAAAGCTGCCAACCGTGTTCTTCATATTTAATTTTATCTAGTACTGTTTCCAAATTTTCATAAGTCTCTTTTAAATGAACAGAGTGAGCGACAGGAACAGAAGCATACTGATTAGTATTGTGTAAAAGAACACCTTTTAAACTACGTTTCGAAGAATCTATAAAAAGTCTCCATTCTCCAGGATCATATTGCGCTCCTAACTTTTCAATGAGATCAGGAATATTGTGGCAATAAACTAATGATTCTTCTTGACTGAAAAAAGGTACAAATTCTTCTTCACGCTTCCTATACCAAGCAAAATGTGTATCAGGAGCTAACAGGTGTTTTGCATGAAGTCTAGACCCAAGAAGTTGAGCAGATTCTTTAGAAAGATTTAAATCTCTAATTAAATCATTTAATTCACCTTGTGTGAATTTCTGTGGTTGATTTAAAATTGGTTCGAAAACTTCATTTGACTCTTGACTCTGTGAATTTTGTTCTGACGATGTTGAGCTGAGATCAGATATTGAACTTGGAAGGGGCACTGGAATTTCTAGACCGTGTGGAATGGGACGTGTAACTGAGGTTACATTTGCGTAGGCTATCTTATTTTTATTTTTAGCATTAAAACCTTTCACATTGGTACAGCAAAAATAACAATATGATTAACTTGCTCTCTCCAAATCATAGGTCTACCAAAAGGTAGAGATTGTTTTTTGCGGTATGTCCACTGCCTTAATTGTTCAACACAAATAGTACAAACTAACTGCGGCGTCCACGATTTTAGTTGTATTTTGAAGCCAAAATAAGCATTATACGTATTTTCCACAAACTCAGTTATTTTCAGTTTTTGCCTTGAAGCCATAAAGTTTCCACAAATGTAACAAAATGTATCTGGACTACTATGACACTTTCTTGAAGACATTATGTTTTTTAGACGTTTTTCAACCACAAATCGTTAAATTAAATACTATATTAAATACCAAAAGTAAAACGTAAACAATTTTTTCAAATAAACACACTGATTTCCGTAAAAAGTTTGTAAACAAAGTAACTATAACGGTTTATTTCCATGTAACGCGTTTCGAAAGGGCGTATCGTTGTTCTAACTAATATATTTTCTCACGAGAGGTCGCTTAATTCAAGAAAAGAGCGCCAAAACTCGATAATTTAAATTATTTTTACTGAAAAATCGAAAATAGCGAATATATTAATTTTACTAAAAATCTGATGTGATACGATAAAATTAGGTCTGATTTCGTAATCAGCACTACAAAATTAGTGGAAAAAATTAATTATATTTTGGACAACGAAAATCATGTCGGCCGGTGTAATCGATGCTTAAATTGTTACGTTATCAAATTTTAATAATTTTTAAACTACAACAATTTTCTGTTTCCAAATGTTGTAATATTCAATTATATCCCACAGTCATAATTTTTATTTTATTTCAACATTCACCAGAAACTATCCCTATTATAGTAATTTATTTGTTCCGATTTTGACAAGAAGTAAACAATTTTAAAATTAAAAAGTGTTCTGGGAACACATGTTATATACAAAATAATTTTAGTGAATAGGAGTTTACAAGTATTACAAAAAATTCAATTATTTTTCACAGAATTTTTAGTCGCCTGAAATAAGTTAACGTCATATAGCACCATTTGGATACCATAAATTGATCTATTTATTGTCAGTTTTGAACAGTTTATCGTCACGTTATATCTTGTTCAATTCAATTTTCTGTTACGTGTAGAACCAATTTCTGTGATTGGCTATAAAGAAATATGTTAATATCATTGGTTCTTCTATTTTAAAAAAGGATTTCTTAAATTTTAAAAAGAAAAGAAAGAGGCATTAAGTTGACAATCTCTGTAGAGGTGAGATGTAGAATTTGTACATCTTACATAAAAAATCAACTTAGTCAATTTTATAGAATTCTAACTATTTGTTAATAAGTTAATCAACGACTAGAATAAACCAATTATAAGTACTAATCAACAAATGTGCAAAACGCCAAAATATAATAAATTTATATTGGCTAATAAAAACGCGTTTCAAATGGTAAAAAAAGGAGATAATTTGAATTTTTCCTGAATGAAGTGAAGCGAGAAAATTATAAATTAATAATTAATAAATGTGCGCGACGCTAAAATAATAATTTAGTGGATACAAGTGCGAAATAAATAAATAAACAATATTAATTAAAAATATGTTTCCATTGTGAAAACAAAGACAATTTTAAACTTTTGCGTGTAGGAATAGTGCAAGCAATAAGAACTTTCGATTAATGAAAATTATTCTAAGTTACAACATTACAAAAACTTACCAAGGTAAATTTTTAATTTAATTTTAAGATATATAGTGATGATAGAACATTTTTAAATAATTTTTAATATTAAATTTTTAGTTAAATTATAAACGCCACTGAGGCATACTTTTATAATTATAATTGTTTTTGTACAACTTAATTTTTATTTATTTATTATATTTAAATTTTTGTAGTTGTTCTGTTTTTTATTCTTCATAAAACCTCTCCTTATTTAGTGAAACTTATAAACATAAGAGCCTGAGATAGTAAGAACCCGTGAGTATTTTAGCCAGGGTATAATTCACATATGTGAGATTATTAAAATCTCTGATTGCCAATTAAAGTCAGGGGTTTGTAACAAAATACTAAATAGAAAAAACGAAAAAGAACAACTTTTGCCAATACAACAAATGATCTAGACATTAATGCCCGGTTTCTGAAGCTCGAGTTATATTAAGGTTAGCTTAACCTTAGTATAAACAGTATAACTGCAGATTTTGAGTTTCTATAACGAAAAATAATCTCTGGTCAAAGTTAACCTACGTTTTTATTGGTTGTTAACTTTCTGGAATATGCGCATTGTGGAAACTATAACTTTAAGCTTAGATTAGTTATGTAGAGTATAACAAGAGATTTTCAGAAACCGGGCATAAGTAGCGAGAAAGGGGTTTATATGGCAATAACTTGGAAATGAGTTGTTTTGCATCAGAAAAGAGCCCAATAGAGGCAAGTTTGCTGAAGAAGGTACAAAAACTCATAATGTCATGAATTTGCTGTTTCCTATATGCATTCAATGTCCAAAATAGGTATCACCTAAATTAAAGTAATTAAAATTGTTAGCAAAAAAAATCGTTTTTCTAACACCTTTAGTTGTTTAAGAGGTAAAGCATTACAAAAATCTTTGTTTTTTGTTCGATTTTGCCTAAAATAACGTAATTTTCAGATTTTAATGTACTGTTTTATCTGTCCTTTTATTGTTGTATTATAATAATGAAGATTCTTTAATTTGAGGATTGATGCTGTTTTATTGGCAGATTCACCGCAAATCCCTGAGTTAACCGTGATTCGACGATGATCTTCTGTTATGCAGCCGGCTCTTAGCCACCTAAGGGCGTCCCCAGACCAATACGGTGCATAAGTGCGTATTTGAAAACATTTTATTCGTTTGATCACAATAAAACTAATAACAGATTCACTTCCGATTTAGAAATATGTATGTAAGATACTCCGTCACTTTATTCAATAATTATCGAAATAAACAATAAAACAATTGGCACGATACTTGGATATTAGATACTATGTCGCTTTTATTTACAAATTATCGAAAATAAATACCAACATAGGATAAAAATACAATCTACGATTAACTTCTGTTGTTCTTCTTGATCTTCTTCTTGTCATCTGATGTTATTCGATACTATCTGATGTTATGATATTATCTTCTTGAGCTATTTGCTTATATAGGATTTTTAATATGATAAGTTGGTATTACAACTTATCGGATTAAAATCTTGAATGGTGGATAACGGTCTTTATCTTCGATTAGTCAGGTCAGGACCGGCCTTAGCGTTACCTGCGTTCTTATATTCCTTCAGGGCCGGTCTAAGTGTTACCTGTGTTCTTCTATTTCTTACATGTATATTTTCAAGAATTTAAAATTTGTAATATTTTAGGCGATCGCTATTTTAGGAACCTACAATTTGTATTATCAAAAGTTGAGAAATAGGATCAAATAAATGTGAATTATCTGAAGTGGGTAAGGGTATTAAGTTTTTACTTGAAATACTTCTGGAGGATCTAAATTATTAAGGCTGTGTATAAAGTTTTGATTGCAATTAACCCTGTGTTTGTGACTCATATGCAATAACTTTTATAATTTATAACTGAACAAGAAATAACAAAAAGTTATCAAAATCGTGTAAAGTAACTTACTTTCAATTTTAAAATTTGACCATTTCTTCCTCCATCGATAGTCATTGAAATTGCTAATTCTTTCTTCTTTCTACACTAACTGTGCTTCCTCGTAATCCAATTACTCAACATTTACTACATCTTGTATGGCCACTGAAACAAAATCAACATTTTTAATCTTTTTTTAATGAATTGCGGATACAAACACAAAGTAATCAACTCGTTATCTACATGTTGAAAATGCATTGCAATAAACTAGCAAAGGATATTGCCAAGTTTTCAATAAAATTAGAACTTCCCGAAGTTGAGATTACTAAAATAGTTTTATTTTGAAATTTAAGAGTTGGAACATTTTGTAGTAATAAAGATTATTCAACTTATCCCCAGTAAAATATTTGAAAACTTTGCTCGATGTTACAAACAGAGCAAGTTATTGCTCAGTTTTGCGCAAGTATCACTTCTACGCATTGAATGAAACTGATACCAATCGATTGGTATCGTTCTATATGTTGAACACAACTATTAAACTCGCCAAAAAAAGAAAATAGAAAACCACTACAGGGTGGTCTTCATTGACTGATGAAAATTAATCTTTGAACAAAATCTGCATATACACAAAATTTAGTAAAAACATTCTAGGTGCTACAGGGTGGTCTTTACAGAGTGATGAAATATAAACTTTGATGAAAAATTTTGAAACTCGCTAAGTACACTAACATTACACCTGCGAATACAAAAATATAGTACAAAAATTCCAAACACTAAGGGGTGGTTTTTAGGGACTAAAAATTTTGAAATTTGGCAAGGATACTAATACCGAATGTAGAAAATTTCTAAACATCAAGGGTTGGCTTTTAAGGTCGACTGAAAAATAAATGTTGTTTAAAAATGTTGAAACTTTGGAAGTATACTAATACCGAACGTGCAAATACTTCAAAAATATTGAAAAATTCCAAACGCTAAGGGGTGGTTGTAAGGGATGGATAATAAATAAATTTTGTTTAAAAATTGTGAAACTTTGCAAATATACTGATACTGAACCTGGAAAGACGGCAACAATCAAAATTATGCACAAAAAAAACATCAAAGTAAATAATTTGAAATAGAATCTTTTTATTAAAAAAATCTCCCTTTTGTATCTAATGCCTACACGAGTAGTATATTTTAATAACGCAAAACTGTTACTAAAAATGCATTGTAAATGAAGCAACCAAAGTGTCCAGCCAATATCGAGTTTTTAACTTAACTTAGAACAGAAGATACAAAAATCAGAGGAAAATTTAATATTGACGAACGTTTTCTAAATAATAAGATAAAACAGGGCTATTAATAACAATTTTATTATAAAATCATAATGTTAAAGTGGATTTGAAACAAATTCTAATTTGCCTGCATCTTTATCTGGATTATTGAAAATGAATAAAATTGCCACATAAAGCCTACAGCACTTAGTGGATGCTACACTTGGCAATCAGGTCTATTTCCAAACTTGAAATCAAATAGGGATGAACTAATCGAATAAATATCCACGATCATATAGATATTGTTCCCAACTGTAAATAGTCCGGAAGGTAACGAACATAGTTCCATAAGAAACTTGCACTTTGTGATAGAAGCATGAAATTTGGCACAAGTGTAGATTCAAACCTCCTTTACAAAACAAGATGTGACGCCACGCCGATCCACCCCCCCTTCAATCCCTAGACGCAAAAACACCCCCCAAATTTTAGTTTATCCTATTTATTTCGTAAACCGCTCATCATACGGTAAAAATACATCAGAGCAAATAAATTTATAATTAAATTCTAAACAAAAAAGGTTCTAAGGATATTTTTGATACGACTTACGGTTTCGATAGAATCGTCACCATAATACAATATACAACTACAATGTGACTGAATATTGCGTAATAATTTATTTTTATTTATTTCAACAATTTTGATTTTTTTTTAATTTTCTATTTTTATTAAGTTTAATAAATTATGTAGATTTAAAAAATTATCATATTTTCCTGAAATATCCAAACATTCGTCGATTTAAAGCTATGGGCCCTGTATGGGCCTGACAGGCCCTACGTATTGCTGTGAAGTTTCTGTCAAAAGTTGCACAACTCGGGTTCGTGTTTGAAAGTGTTGAAAAATTTTTAAATAGAAAATTGAAATTTTCAAGGGTGCAAATTTATTAAGAAACTCACCACACTTGTCCCTCTAGTTTAGCTCAGCAGTTGAGATTCCCTCAAGGTATTGTAGGTTCAGTTGAATTTTGGGATGCTTATCGGAGTTTAGATAAAATCTCTTCGTAAATTGAAAATTGTAGACAAAAATAATCGTTTGGAGATAAACTAATTCACCTTTGTTTTTGATAATCTTAAAGATTGAAATGCTTAGCTGTGGTTGAATTAAATAAAGATGCTTTTTAAATCAAGAATAGTTTTATATTGACCCAAAATAATTTAATTCGCAAGCGCAATTTTATAAATAAATTCAGATAAATTATTATCTGTGGAAATTACAATTATTAAACATCAAATAAAGTTGAAATGCGTAGATACAGAAACTTTTTTCTTCTTCTTGTTGGTTTGAATTATTAAATTCAAAACCTCCGCTGTCCATTAACGGATTTAAATGTTTTTATGTAAAATTTTATGTGTCGAAAAATAAATAGAAAAATGTTTGTTGAAATATTTGACGAGGATGGTGCTATTAGTTAGTGACGTCCTATTTTGATATGCTGAGGGCCAAATTTAATAAAATATAAGTTTTTCTTATACCTCATTCAAATATCCAGCCTGATTAAAAAGGCGTGCGCACTAAACACTATTTCGCTGCGCGTTCACTTCGTCGCGTTGAACTCAACTGCGTCGTATCGGTGAATGTTGATGGTGAAGTCGCTCCTGTTTTAAGTGATTGTACGACGTTGATCAATCGATTGGCACTTGTTGATCAGTTGTTCCAAATTTTCGAAGTAGGTAGAGTAGATCCGAAAGGTCAAAAGTTATACTGTCATCGGCGCATTAACGAAAACACGTTCAAACACTAAAAAGCCCAACTAGAAAACATTCGTTGCATGTTTACTTTCGTTTACTTTCAAAATAAAATAAATAACAATAACTTTTTTTATTAAATTACATGCCTAGTGATATTTTTTTCATATTAATTTTCAAGAACGAGTAATTACGTCTTTTTTTATTCACATTTTTTAAATTTTCGCTCCAAGCTAATGTTTTCACGTAACATTTATATGTATGTATTTCGCCCTTCGCGCATTGTATAACTTTTGAGCTTTCGAACGCAGTCTACTAGTGAGTTATTTGTGGATATTTGCTTCCAGGATATACGAAAGGTGAGTCGTATTTTAACACGTTGTTGGTAGTGAGATGTTTCAACTAACAGTTCGCCATTTTAGATAATACACATCATCTAAGTTTTAACAAATATTCGGCATCGTTGACCATCTGGATGATTTTAATTTTGTTCGTTCACTTTGGAACTACACACGTCCCGTACTTTCAAGCGTTAAAAGAAGACTGACTTTTATGTTGCGCACTTTTCCAAAATTCGACGATTTTGATAACAGGCAAGTCAAATTGTGTACTTCACCAAATTTTGTATTAACCAAATCTCTTTATATTTACAGGGTTCCTTCCATTTCTGATGTAATGAATTTTCCAATGGTTTCCAGATGCTTTCAAACACAGTAGCACTTTCGTAGGCATTATTTAGATGGATATTTGAATCCTTTCTTATCACAAAATTTGTTATCACCTTTTCAAACGAATTTGAGCATTATTGACTTTTTTATGGATTCACAGAATTAAATTATCATCATTATAAAGAGCAAATTATTTTACACAAGTGGATATAATCAGTTTTATACACAATAAGTTATTCACAGAATAAATTCAATTTTTATGTTACCAAATTATTGGTTATGTTTCTGTTGATAACAATTTTCAACGAAACTGCTATTTTTGACTTAAATATCCTTTTTTATCAAATTTTGATGTGGCAATAACCTTAATGAATTAATCTAACAGCTTTATATCAAGTGTTCCAATCTTTAGAGATCTTTATATCCTCTTAATATTGAAAAATAGTGCAAATAGTTTATCTTTTGAATCAGTGTAATTTTTAAGTAGGTCAAACTTTTAATGTTAAATTGAATTAAGTTAGAAATTTTGTGTTTTGTATCGGCTCGGTAGTTTGGATCACAGCAGTATGCACTGGTGTAATTGTTATTGACGTATGCACTGTAGGGTTAAGAAAAAGTCGACGAGATATAGAACAGATTGCACAGTAAGCAATAGATAACCGCAGTTATATCACATAAAATAAGGAATATTATATTTCCGACTAATCAGCAAAATTGCAGTAAGTAAATTTGGATGTAAAAAACAATTAGCATTATACGGTGCAAATGCATAAAAGAAAATTTTAATTGTACTGAACTGTGTATTTATGGCGGTCGTTTTCAAAATATTAGCTATAAATAATAAATTTTTCTTCTAAAATGCGTAGTTTTATTATGTACAATAGTGCTTAAAAACAAGCAATTAACATTACAGATAGATAATTTATTGTCCTTTCTTATTTCTATTTCAGTAATTTTTTATGTTAAAAGTGTTAAAAGTGGCGAAGCACGACATATTTGGGAAAAATTGTTGGGTTCTTCAGTGCGCGCCATATTTGACTTTCATTTACATGATGATTCTATGGAAACCGTAACTCGTATGAAAAAAATTGTAAGAACCTTTTTTGTTTAAAATTTAAATATAAAGTTATTTGCTCTGCTGTATTTTTATCATATGATGAACCGTTTACGAAATAAACAGAATAAACTAATTTGGGGGGTGTTTTTGCGTCTAGGAGTGAAGGGGGCGGCGACCGGCGTGGCGTCACATCTTGTTTTGTAAAGGAGGTTTGAATCTACGCTTGTGCCAAATTTCATGCTTCTATCACAAAGTGCAAGGTCATGTTCCATAACGTCCGGACTAAAAATCCGCAAAGACCTTGAATTTTAATTGTATTAGAAATCCAACACGCTCAAGCAATAGAATCGCATGTTGATGACTTTCTTGCAGTCGAAAACGCTTTTGATTTCTGAAATTTCGAGTGCGATTTCTCAACCTCTATTTGATTTTGAAAAGTTAGGGAATAGACCAGATTGCTTGACAAAAGAGTTATTTCGGAGCTTACTTAATATGTTTCATTAAGAAAAAAGTCATTCAGTAGAAACTTAGATTATCTGGGTGTGGTTTATACATGCGGCGGATTGTCTGTACTTTATTTTGATAAATTGTTATTTGCCCTTAATCCTGTTTTGCAAACCCCAGTAAGCCGAATGGCAAGGGATATAAATAAAACTGATATCTATTCAAACCGCTGTCGCCGGGGCTATTATTTATTGCAATGATTTTATCATCTAAAAAATACGAAGAACAATGTCTTATGCAGAAAATGAGTTGGACCACTTCAAAACCTTACAGGTAATATAAAAAAAAAGTTAATGTGTAGATACAATTTAAGTTTGTTATCAAGTTCAATGAATAATTTTTTAAATCAATCTGGCTATTTGCAATAATTGGCTTATCTGTAAAAGTTGTGGTTCAGAGAGAATCCGATAATCGAGGTTCTACTGTATTGACAATAATTCCAACGAAAATCGAAAGTCTTTCCTCTTATTTACAAATTACTTGATTTACAAGTTACTTGAATTCAAGAATAACAAACAAAAAAAAGTTTACAATTATTACTCAAATGTAACCAACCTGCAATTTTCAAATTGAAGGACATTTCATCCCGTCTGTAATCATTCAGCCTTTTTACACTGCAACTTTGACTGCACGCACCATGCCATCCGTGTAATAACGAAATCTAATAAATTAATATTCAAAAGTTAGTAACAATTTCGCAAAAGGTTTCTAGTTTTCAGTTCAAGTTATAAAAATGAGAAATAAAAATCCCAAAAATTGAGATTCAAGTTTTTTACAGTGGCAAAAATTAACCTTTGATCAAAAAATTTGACACTTGGTGTACAAGTTAACTTTTGGATTTCCCAAATTAATTTTTTAAAAACACACTAAATTTTTTATTTGTATTTATTATTGATTTTTACACAATTAATATTCAACTTGTAACAACTAATATTTTCTTAATGAATAATCTAACATCTACTGTTAACTAATGATCTAATACTATACTGACAAAAAATAATAATACAATTCTTTTATAAATTCTGTGTAATTTGCGATTCTGCAGTTCCCATGGAAAATGCGGAATCGTACCTCACATGGGTGCAATGCTTTCTTGATAAATGAAACGGGAAGAATTTATTATGTAATATCGTAATATGTAATATCCAGTTTATGGAAAGATATAACTTACACACCATCATTAAACTTACGAATACACAAAAAATAGTATAAAAGTTATATGTACTACAGGGTGTTTTTTATAGTGACGAAAATTAAACATTGATCAAAAAATTTGAAACTTGGTGCCCTAGTTAAGTTTGGGTTTACCCAATTTAATTTTTTAAAAAACACTTAAAACTTTGATTTCATTTATTAATTAAAATTTATTACAACTTGATTTTTATTGAATTCTAACACTTAACTAAAACTACTTCTACAAAGATAATACTACTTGAACGAATGTTCTTAATCTACTGACAACTTATTTTCCAGTGGAACTTTTATTGACATTTGAGGTTTTTGCGATTGATGCATTTCCCATGGGAAATGCAAACTCAGTAACACTAGACAAAGGAAGTATTTATCTAGTGTCATAGCACTTTAATTATAGAATATAACTCCCTAACATTAAACACGCGAAAACGTAAAAAATAGTAGAAAAATTCTCGGTCCTACGGGTGTTCTTTAAAGAGTGCCGAAAATTAAACTTTGATGAAAATTAAACTTTGATGAAAATTAAACTTTGATCAAAAAATTTGAAACTTTGTGTATACGCTAACATTAAACTCGCCAATGCATAAAAAATAGTAAAAAAATTCTAAGTGCTACAGGGTGGCCTTTATGGAGTGATAAAAAATAAAATTTGATTATAAAATTTGAAAGTTGGTAAATACACAAAAATAGAAAAATTCTAAATTTTATTTTGCTACAGGCACCGTCCAACGCCTTTTTACGGTTCAGTCTGGGACTTTTGAGTTCTTACAAACGCCTTAGCTCAGCCTCGTATCTCACTCATTTGGGAGTCTGAAACGCTCTTCCAATTTAGGTGGTTAGAGAAACCGTGGCGCCTAGGTGGCAAAAATGGAAAGGAATTTTATTTTAATTCAAATGTTGTGTGTTTAAATGTTTTAAGCATTCAACAATTAGAAAATTAGAAAAATTAAATAAATTAAATTAATTAAATAATTAGAAAAATTCTTCAGTTTGTGAAATAATTTGTCAGAAAAAGAGAGGCGAATGAAACAAATAAAATAAAACTAAATTTTATTTTATTAAAACAATAAATATGTATGACTAATATATTTTCAATAAAATATTTAAGAAATAAAATATGTATTTCTTGGTTTCAATTCAAAGATATTATTTCATAGCATATTATGTTAAAAAAGTAAATTAGTTTCAATGCCATCTTCAAATGTAACGAAAAAAAAAAAAAGGATTTTTTATTAGTACTTGGTAGATACAGTTCAGAATACTACATTGGCGATGAGACCTATTTCCTAACTTGAAATCAAATAGAGCTGAACAAATCGAATAGATATCCATGATCACATAGAAATTATTCCCAGCTGTTAAATACGCAAAAACCTTGTATTTCAATTGTTTTATAAATGAAACACGCATAAGGGATAGAAGCGCCATTTGACAACCTTCTTGCAGTAGACGAAGCGTTTTCGATTTCTGCAATTTTGACTCTGATGTGTCAATCTCTATTCGATTTTAAAAAGTTAGGGAATAGGCCAGAACACCTGACAAAACAAGAATTATTTCAGAACCTACTTATTAGTCGATATGTTTTAAGAAGTCATATTGACATTAATTTTAACAAAAATCACAATTAAACTTTCCTCTAATTTACAAATTGATTGTTGCTTTAATGGACTTGAATTCAAGAATAACAAACAAAAAAAACATTTACAATTTTAGTAATAGAATATAACTAACCTGTAGGTAAATTTGAAATTGATGCACATTTCTTCCTGTCGGTAATCATTCTCGTTTTCTGTATCGCACCATCCTATCCGTGTAATAATGAAATCTAGAATAAATTAGAAATCAAAAGTTGGTAACAATTTTGATACATTATTTTGAGTAAATAATAAATTATAAGAATCTATTACTTCGTAATAGAATTTAGTTTCATATTCTCTTTTGTCGCAGAAATAAATGCATTGTTTTCAGTGAAAGTTCTAAAAGGAAGAAATAAAGGAAAATTAAAAGCAATTTCTCCTTACCTATTAAAAAAGTTGAGATTTAAACAAAATTGTGCGTAACCTCAAAAGATTGTTGCAGAATTCAAACAGGTAGTTACCTTTGGGAAGATGGCATTTGTGCTTTTCAAAAGCATTTTCTATTTGGTTTTCCCTCATCCTTCGTTCATATGAATGTTCTCCGTCTTGAACTTGCACGATTTTCTTTCATGGCACTGGAACAACAAAAAATATTATTTTTCACTTTTTTACACTGATTGTTAATTGATAACTATTACGAAAGTATAAATTAAGCAAATTTAATAAACCGCTTTGAATTCTAACAAACAAGAACTTACCAAAAGTAATTCTCTGAACGACTTTAGGATTCATTTGTATGACATCCGCAATAATTAGTATGTAGTTGCGTTCGTAGTTTTAAAATGTGTAATAATAAAAACAAACCATTTATGAGAAGAAATCGAAACTGCGAATTTATAAAATCAAGTCAAACTCTTCAAAATGTTTTATTAGTGATTTGACATATTATTTACTTCTTCTGTGCTTGCTTTCGACGTTGGTCGCTAGTTGGCGCCACGAGATGCTACAACAAATAATGTGGCGTGGAATTTATGCAACTTTTTTACATCAAATACAAGGTGCTTACGAAAAGTTTTAAGATGAAATCAAATGAGGCATCGACAAAATAAATTATTGCAATCAACTTCTGACATATTTTTTTTCGAAAATACATGAAAATCTTCAACAGCTTTCCCCCCATAACTCAAGAAACGGGATAACAATAATTGATGAATTCCAAGTTTGCTCATCACTATTTTAAAATCTTACTTCCAATATCCTTTTGCTGCTGCTCAATTTACACAAATTCGTTTAAAAACTCACCACCAGATACATTCGGAATTTTGTACATCTCCAACTTGGTAATTTCTTCTAACCCGAGATATTTTGTGGTTGTACCTATGCAAGAGCGGATCTGGTCAAAGTTTATGGAGGGGGTAAATAGGGAAAATTAAGGTATATTTTTAAAATTTGTATTGCAATGAAGATTCATGGGGGGGTAGTTACCCCCATTACCCCCCCCCCCCCCCGTAGATCCGCCCTTGTACCTATGTCACCGGTTCTAACCTACGCAGCGGACAAGTGCCGCAATATCGAGAACGAAACAGCCAATGAGATCGACAGAGATGAGGATGTTGACCGAGTGAAAATCGTTAATTTCACCTCAGAACTTCATCGTTCACTTTAAGTGTAATACATTATAATTTAAATTAAACTACCCTAAACTACTTGCTGCGCGAAAAGGTAAATCGGGCACTCAGAGATGTATCGGCCGGGTGTTAGAAAATGATTTTTTTCTCGCAAGTTGAACGTTAAAAGTTAGAAGCACCAAAACTGTCATGAATCTGGATGGCTCAACAAAACCACCATCCGCAAGGAAATTCTGCGTACGGTCCTGAGTTGTCAACGGTAATTACAATTTCTTGGTTTGATCTTGATTGTAACCAGATCCATGTCAGTCCCCCCCCTTCCAGTTTCGAATCTTTATATAAAAATGGTGTCAAACGTTATAGCATCGTTTGAGCCTGAATGAGCTTCCATTATTTTCGTTCGAGCTTCAAAGTCCGCGGAGCCATTCGCAAGAAACTTGGGGGGGGGGGGGCGTAGGCATGGTGCCGCCCCCAGTATCACACTTTTGGGTGAATTTAGTGTAAAATGTTAGAGCATCGTTTGACTCTGAATGAGCTTCCATTATTTTCGTTTGAGTCTCAAAGGTCGCGGGGTTATTCGCGAAAAACTACTGGGGGAAAGGTAAATCGGTCGCTCGAGGTGTATCAGCTGGGTCGAGCTTAGGTTAGTGTTAGGAAACGATTTTTCTTCGCACGTTAAATGTTAAAAGTTAGAAGCACCAGAAATGTCAGGAATTTAATGGTAATTGTCGCAGAAACTCCAGCCTGGCTGATCGTTAGATTTATCGCCGATACGGACCTGGTCACCCGCCGAAGATAGTACGCCCCTGCGTACGAGTATTTGTAAATTTATTTTTATTTGAATTTGAATTTCTGCCCTTACCAACTGCCACACGAAAAAAAGCCTTAACTGGCCTATATAACCGCAGAAGAGTGATTTTAAGACCAGTACTCCGCAGGCCATTCGGGGGGTTTTTAGCTCGCTAAGAACCTCTTTTTCTGTGTTTCCCTTTCAGGATGACTGCCTTACCAGCATCAAGGACGTAAATTGGTCTTGAGGCGCGGTATACCAGTCTAGACCAGTGACCTTCAGTCATTGGGAGGCTTCTGACCTCAATTGGGTGAAACCTCGGGGGTATTTTGTTCAACGACTCGCCCTTGGGGGGGGCGGGATGGGATGAAGGGTGGATGTATGCGGGAGACCTTGCTCTCCGGCGGCTTTCACGGTGCCAGCACGCAGGCTCAATCTCCAAGGCGGGGGGAACCCCCCCCCCCTAGAAAGCGGTCAGGCCAGGTACGACATGACGGAGGTGGGATTCCGACATCGGGAGCGACTGACACTCCTCCGAAACGGAAACTCCGGCCGAAGGAATCTCGACTTTGCCACTCATACGCGAAAACTCTGCCACTTTTTCCTGCAATAATTAATTCACTTGCATGCCCTGCCATTTTGGGCCCTAAGTGACGTCAAACCAGCATTGCCAGCTATACGGACAGCGACTGCGTATTTGTCTATGATAAAACTCTGCCATTTCCATCGAAAGCCGAAGGGGGGGAACCCAACTTCGACATTCGGCGGATCTCGGGTACAGGGGGGGGATGTCAAAGCCCAACCCTGTATTCAACAAAAACTCAGGTGCGTGGCGCACCAGCCATTCGAAAGTTGTTCAGCTTAAAAGCCAGGTCAAACTATAAGTTAATTCATGATTCTGATTCTTTAGACCAGTAACCATGTGAACGCGGTAAGGGCAGAAATTGTAAGTACCTTTTACTTATTTATTTATTTAATTACTTATTTATTTACTTATTATTATTATTTATATTTATTATTTATAAATATTATTATCGAAAATTTATTATAGAAATTTTCAACATATCTTCAAGTAATAATTGCTAATCGAATAAACGAATAATAAGTAGCGTACGGCCGTATATTTGTTTTGGGTTATTGAATTGTTACAAGTGAAGGTTGTTCGGAATATTCCCGCCTGCCGTAGTTGAAGGTTTACTCAACAGTAATTTTTCGTAAAAGTAAAAATACGTGAGCTATAGGCGAAAATCGCACCTAGGGGGCTAAAATCCTCATTTGGGGGAACGTCGCGTCGGCTTGGGATTTTTATGAGACATTTTGGGGGTTTATTAGAACACTTCAATATACATCTGCCAAATTTCAGCTTGCCCGGACCTTCTGTAAGCTCAAACCAAAATTTCGGTTTCTTTACTTGGAAGATACTATAACTTGAGAAAATTTTGAAAAAATTTATTTTTCTCTTCATTTTCCAACCTTGGTCACAATTTCAATTAATTTATTATTAAAAGCATTTTCCGTACCCGAAAACATTTCTCTTCTTGCAACAAATTAATATTGTGCCATTTTAAGGGTGGGTCGTGTTTTCGGCCAATAATTTAAGTATTAGTGTACAATGGAAAAATATGAAAAAAAACTATTTTATAGATAATTTTATGCTCTTCAATTATGGTCTGAGCATAATTTTTCATACAAGCATAAATAAGCGAGTTATCGGCAAAAAATCGTGTTGGGGGAGCTAGAAGCCCCGATTGTGGGGGACGCCGGCGTGGGATTTTATGCGACTTTTGGGGGTTCATTAGAACACTCCAATGTACATCTCTGCTAAAATTCAGCTTGCCCGGATTTTTTGCAAGCTTGAGCCAATTTTTCGGCTACGTTGCCTGGACTAAAGGTTTTTTTTATATAAATTAATAAAATGTACTTTTCTCGTAGTTAAATATTTATTTGTGGCGCATTTCGATCACAAATATAAATATTTAACATTCTATTCTACTACAATTGTTGTAAAAACTCAATTTTGAAAAAAAAAGTAATATAATTTAAATAATAAGTGATAAATAAAGTACATTATAGGGGAAAAATATTAATTGTACGCACCCTGGTGGCTGTAATATCAACTAAATATTTGACGTCTTAATTAATTAAAATTATTTTAAAAATTAATTAAAATACGTTAATGTATTATTTTTTATTAAATTATTTATTACTTAGTTGTAATGTATTATTATCGTTCAAAACCAAATCAAAGTATTTCTGAGCGAGGTCAAGCGAGGTTATATCATTAGTGTGCATCAACGTGACGTCACGTTGATGTTGCTTACAGCGCACCATCCGTTAGTATTTCTCCCCTATAGTAAAATTAATGAACAGCTTATCTTTAATGTAACTCTAAGTTACTTTT
Source organism: Podabrus alpinus (assembly GCA_932274525.1). Lineage (NCBI taxonomy): Eukaryota > Metazoa > Arthropoda > Insecta > Coleoptera > Cantharidae > Podabrus > Podabrus alpinus. Next base: position 12,995,134 of record OW026455.1, read on the forward strand.
AATTTTAACTGTAAGTTTAATCAATTTTCAATCTCTCCCTCATTTTTCATTCCAATTATCCCTCGTTTTCAACTCCTATTATGTTTACTTCTGGGATGTTTCTAATTATGTATACATATTCTGTTCTGCTTAAAAATTTGTATCAATTTAAACTTACAGTTAAAATTAAATTATATCTATCTATATTCGGTTATGAACGTCTTGCGACATTTTCCCGATACCTCCCTGTCTTTGCTCGTTGCGTGTTGAAAATGTGTGACGAGCACAGAGGACCTACAGCTTAACGTGGATTCCGAACCACGGGAATAGACGATTTTTACACCGCCTACTCCATCAGGGAAGTTTTTTAGCCATAAATAATGTTATCTGGGGCCAGCAGATAGACATTTGGTGAGCGAAAATTTCTTCTATAGATAGTACCTCACAGGATTTGAACCCGTGAATATTGGCTTGAAAGCGAACACGCTAGCATTTCAGCCATTCGCTCACCTAAAATTAAATTATATAACGTTTTTAAAGCAAAAGACGACTGAGTATGGATTGGCAAGAGTTCACTGTTAAACTTTACAATTTTTTCAATACATTTAAATAACAGAGTAATCATTTTATTATTTAATCGTGTAATTTAAAAAAACTGAACGTCAGCAAGTTTGATCGTAATATTATCACGGAATTTTTATTCTAGTTGTAAAAACATAGAAAAATAAGAGGTGAAAAAACTGCGAGTTCATTGTTAAAATATTTACAGCTTACTACTGGCCCGTGCCTAATGAATGTCGATGGTTTTATAAAGCATGAAAAAAACGGTAAAGCGGTATGATCAGAAAAGTTTTCAAATATTATTGCACTACCAGTAGAAATTACAGAAACATTACTGTTTTGAAATGCCATTGACGTGTTTAATATTTAAAAGCCATTAGAAAGACTGCGTAAGAATTGTGGAATAATTATTTTCTTTGAAATATTATATTGAAATCGTAAAATTATTTTTAAAGGAAATATTATCTTTTATAATTCTGCAACATAGCAACTTTCAAAATTTGCTAATAAAAAAATATATCATCAAAGCGTCAGTGGCAGTGGGTGCGGGCCGCCCCGGGTGTCACCCGTCTGGGGGTGACACCGGACCCCAAATTATTTAAATTTCCTGACTAAAATTACCTCGTTTCTTGGTTTTTTAAAACAAAAACGAGTGACCCGTAGTTTTTTCCCTGGATGGGGGTAACACCCATTAAATCCGCCCCGGGTGTCACCCATGCTAGCTACGCCACTGAAAGCGTCTAAATTAAGTTTTTAAAATGTTGCCCATGATAACTTATTGTTATAGCGTATATAGGGGACCTACTGTTTAAGGTAGGTCCATCAAGTTGGCCCATAGCTTTTGGAATTTTTTACTTTTTATTGTGCCATTTGTTAATGTTTACGAAATGCTCGCGATTGCTGTAAATTATTTTGCAAGTGATGAGTTTGTAAATTTTTTATTGAGAATTAAAGATTTTTGGCATAGGAAGGAACAAATTGACGGAGTCCTCCACTATGGAATTTTCTAGTCATTTATGCTATTGGCAAGTGCTCGCGAAATGCTGGCAAATGGTAGGACTTCTTATTCTTATACTTAAAAATAATATACTTCAAATTCTAGCTCGAATATTTAAAAAAAGTCTAAACAAGGTACCTACATTGAATTTCAAGTATTAAATAGAACTTCCTTCTCAGTCCTTTTACCCTAATGAGGGTTTGGTGACCCATCTCCTTCTATCTCTTTCTATGCATATGATGTGCGTTCAAATTGTTTTCACATACATAGAGGACCTACTTGTTTAACGTGGGCTCCGAACCACGGGAAGTGTACTACACTTCATTTCGAGATGGATTTTCTTGGCAGATTACCTCGGTGGTTTGCCATTGCCTGCCGAGGAGAGACGGTCAGAATAAAGTTCTTACCCTGCCCGGATTCGATCCGAACGTTTCGCATTAGCAGTAGACGCACTTAAGTGTAAAGCTATGACCGCCTAAATAGGCAGGTGCATTTCGCCAGCCCCCCCCCATTTTGAATTTTGTATCCAAAATAGTCTAAATCGTTTGTACCTCGTTTGTACCTATTTGTACCTCTTTTATTTTCGTTTGTACCTCCTTCGTTTTTGAGATATTTCAAAAATTCGTTGGGGGGGTCTGACGAAATGCTAGCCCCCCCATTTCGAATTTTGGATCCAAAATGGTCTCAATCGTTTGTACCTCGTTTGTACCTGTTTGTACCTCCTTTATTTTCGTTTGTACCTCTTTGGGTTTGGAGATATTTTAAAAAATTTTGGGGGGGCTGGCGAAATGCTAGCCCCCCCCATTTCGAATTTCGGATTCAAAATAATCTCAATCGTTTGTACCTCGTTTGTACCTGTTTGTACCTCTTTTATTTTCGTTTGTACCTCCTTAGTTTTCGCGCATGACGCGCATGTTGGATTAACGAGATTCTTTGCTCGCTTGTTCTCAATAAATTTAATACACCGTTGTTTAATGTTAATACTAATAACTTTCTTTCAACTAAATCATAACAGATAGTCATAACAAAAAGTTTACGGTTGAATGTCCATCAGAAAACAAGAGAGTTATCTGACGTTCCTGTCTGATCTGCGTCGCGGGACCCATGTTTCGTATAGTAGTAATCCACTAATAATAACCGATATCATTCCAAATGCACTAATAGAGGTAAATATGAACATTTAATTTAAAAATAATATTTATTTGCAAAAATTAAAAAAAGGGACTAATTTATTATTTACAAAGTCAAGAAGATATTTATAATGTAGTATATACAAGATATTGACAATTAACTGTCTGAGATAATCGCATGCTTCTTGTTGAGGAAGTTAAATCATCATATTTCTCCCATCTGTTTTCTTGACTTCTCCAGCAAAACGCTACATAGTGACCTATTGCGGATAATTGTTTTGATACCGGAGGAATAAAACTAATTACCCCTTGCAAGTTAAATTTCTGATCAAGAAATTGTAATTGTAAGGGTATGTTTGATAAGGGCACTTTAAATTCATCTTGACCGGAATTTTCTAAAATAGTTTCAATAAACAAATGAGTTCCCAAAGTAAAAGATCGTTGTACAGTACCAGCTCCACAATATTCGCATTTCAGGCAATCTTCTACTTTGAAATTTAATTCCTTCTGCAAAAATTGCAAAGTTTGCCTTGACGAATTTAAAGTTATTGTTTTATACGTGCGATCGCCTATTTTTTCACAATAACTACATTTACGAACTTCTTTATACGACGGATATTCTTTTAATAATTCGCTAATCAAATAATGAGCAGTGCAATTCGTATCTATAATAGTGCATTCTCCTAATTCCCGCGTTTGGCTTTTAAATAAATTTGAAAGAATGACGGCCCTCTTTCGATAACATTGCGCTGTAATGCCATCTCTCGCAGCGTTCTTCACCATTTCGAAAAAATTGGTAACTTCTGAATGACGATCAACAAAATTCTTATATTCGTTACTCTCAATATTGTATCGAACGTGCAGGTGTTTGTGATTGAGTAATTCTTGTTTTTGATTTTGACAGATTTCAGACTTGAATTATTACCGTTTAACAATAATCCTATCACCGGACATTTACTTTTGCTGTTCGAATTATAAATAGCAACTTTTGGATCCACATCTAGGTAATAAGAGTTTTTAATTTTTTTTGCGGTGTTCTTCTGACAATATTATTCTACTTCTCCATGCCAATTTTCCTCTGATTGTTCTACGACATTATCAAAAACTTGCAACTGTTGTTTTTTTTTACATTCCACATCTTCGAGCTCTTCCTTTCCAATTGTTTTTGAAACTTCAAATTCTCCATCGGTGTTATAATCGATATCTTCTTTCTTGAATTTAGATCCAATCATATTGGTTGAACCAATAATACTTTCGATATGAGTAGCTAGAAAAACGTCAAGTCGTGCTGGTAACTTTTCATGCTGAAAGACTATATTTTTAATATCATTAAACATGCTTTCAGAGGACGCCGAGGTTTCAGTTATACCGCCATATCCAAATATAGGGATCATAACCGCAGACCATAGTGGGAGCAATTTGATCAAACTTATAAGGTTTTTGGCAATATCCAGACTATAATGAATATTATCATGGTTTCCACAATTTTCAGGACGTTTAGCATTTTCGACGCAGTTATTATAAATTATATTTATTTCCTCAAATATATCGGTAGAAATTTCATCGGCTTCTAAATCTAAATCCTTAATATCTTCATCTTCCCTTTGTAGACGATCTTCATTATCACCTTCCATATTCGCTATTACATCAATTCGCTCAAGTTGATGTGGATCGTGCAACAAAAATCTATTAAAAAGATAATTTTTCGACTCCTCGCAAGATGTCAAATATCCCATTTCGTTATAACCATCGTCTTCATTGAGAACAACTGAAAATATATGCTTCAGTAAAATTTTTATATCATTGAAGTCAGTACTTGCAATGACTAAACATATTGCTTTCATATAAAATATTTTTATACGTGGGCGAGCTGCTTTAATATCTTTCCATGTGCTAATTAAATGCATAGTGTGATTAAAATCTAACCTAATCATACAATCGGGAACTTCGTATCTGGATTCTTTCCTGATCAGTGCCGAACAAACTTTTACATACATATTTAATGTCGAATACTGCGTAAAGGTTTTAATCGCCGCCATCATTAACGCTTTTGATTGATCAGTGACAACAATTTTCGGTAAAGGAAAATCATTACTTGCCCATTCGCTAAGCCACCCAGCTATAGCACGGTTGCTATGCTGTTCGGATAACATATGTCCTACCGAGAATTGACTGCGACTATGTTCCCTATCCATAACGATAGGGTTATTCGATAAGCGTCCAATTCTGATGCTGTCCAATAATGCACTTTAAAGCGATCATACGCGATATCTCTAATGATATTATTATACGGGGACCATTTCTTCATCTCAATAATAGCCAAAACAGGATCCGAATCTAAACGTGTTTTTTTAAGAGCATTACATTTCATTACTCTTAGAGTGTTTGCTGATGGTATATGGCTTGGTTCAAGTTCTCCAAAATCCATAATTTTTGCTGTTTCCTTCCGTTGGACGAATGCAGCCGACATTTTTTCATTCAACATCTTCGATTCATATTCAGTACGTTTCTCACCAACAAGTCGTCGTTTTCTTCCACCGCTACACATATTAAAATTTCCACTGTATGTGCAATCGACAATTACTCGTGAATCAGGTAATGGGAAATTTTCAATTATACCCTCAAATTTGCTGTCACATACTTTGCATTCCCCTATTATTTTAAGAAATATAACTCCACTTGGTGTAATCTTATTTCTTTTGTACGATAAACAGCACGGTCTTCTTGTTAATTCAAAGAAATGTTCATGCAATATTGGAGTCCATTCCATTGGTGTCAACACTGAAAAATTCCTTGACGAAGTTGGGCGATCCGATCTTTTGTATGATGTTTGATCCGTATCACTATACATCTTCTTCCATTCTTCCACCGAAAGCGTAATTTTAAACTTGATTGTATTTTCGTTCAAATGTTGGCCGTTACCATCTTCTTCGGAACTAATATCCATATCATCGCGTATTTTAAATTGAATACTTGCATTTGGTTCAGAATTATCATTTTCCATCGGTATACCCAATATAGATCTTGCATTGTGTCGATTTTGTTTTAATATTGAATATATATATTTTGGACTGATTTCAGAATCAATGCTGTCCGCAATTTTCTGCCACACTGGTGCCGTGCATTTGATTATTTTCTTTTCAACTTCGTCATAAATTTCTTTTTTAAATTCGGCAAGAATTTTAAATAAACTTTCAAAATCAATTTTTGATGATTGGGGCATTTCTTAAATAGATGTAGGTTCGATAATAATAACAATAATACTATAATAATTGTTTACGATTTAGATTTTGAAAGTTGATGTGTTTATTAAAATAAAATGATCTGCTTATATAAAGAAAATCTGTTACCAACAATAATAAATCCGCTTAATGTTAATAACTTCTCGGCGCTTGCGACTCAAAGGACAGGTATGAATGTAATTGAAATTTTCGAAAACTCCGAGCTAGTTACGTAGCAGAAATACCGAACATATTAATATTCTGCAGAAGGTAACAAATATTAAATGTAATAATAAGTCAATAAGTCCGAATAAAGTGATTATGACAGAAGCTTGCTAAAATTGAAACGAAGTTCTATCACACAAAAATTCAAAATGAACGGAAAATACAACAAGAGAACAAAAGAATGCTAGAATCGATTTGTATGACATTCGATATGGCACTCCTTATAGGTACTATGTCATCATTTGAGATGATATCGGTTATTATTGGTGGATTGCCACTGGATGACACATGAATGTCACGACACAGATCAGGCAGGTAATACGACTTATTTTCTGATAGAAATTTTTGCACCTTTTTAATATTTGATATCTGTTATGATTTAGTTAAAAAAAACTTATAAGTATTAACGTTAAACAACGGTATATGAAATTAATTTATCAAGAACAAGCGAGCGAAGAATCTCGTTAATCCAACATGCGCGTCATGGTGATTTTCCTTAATATTTCGAAAACTAAGGAGGTACAAACGAAAATAAAAGAGGTACAAACAGGTACAAACGAGGTACAAACGATTGAGATTATTTTGAATCCGAAATTCAAAATGGGGGGGGGCTAGCATTTCGCCAGCCCCCCCCAAATTTTTTTAAAATATCTCCAAACCCAAAGAGGTACAAACGAAAATAAAGGAGGTAAAAATAGGTACAAACGAGGGTACAAACGATTGAGACCATTTTGGATCCAAAATTCGAAATGGGGGGGGCTAGCATTTCGTCAGCCCCCCCCCCCCCAACGAAGTTTTGAAATATCTCAAAAACGAAGGAGGTACAAACGAAAATAAAAGAGGTACAAATAGGTACAAACGAGGTACAAACGATTTAGACTATTTTGGATACAAAATTCAAAATGGGGGGGCTGGCGAAATGCACCTTAAATAGGCCTAAATGGAACTACCCTAGTAGTATTAAATACAAATACAATTGTAGTAATATTAAATACAATTAATGTATGCATTATAATTGTAGTTGTATTGCATACAACTACTGTATTAATTTAAATACAATTAAAGTAGTAGTATTAAATACAACTACCGTAGTAATATCGAATACAACTATTGTACTAGTATACAATACAATTGTAGTTGTATTAAAGACATTTAATGTAGTAGTATGCAATACAATTATAGTTGTATTAAATACAATTATTGTAGTAGTATTGCATACAATTACTGTAGTGCTTTTAAATACAACTTCAGTGTTAGTATGCAATACATACACAAACCGTTCATTAATCAGCTAAAGTGGGAACCGAGCCGATGGTTGGGGCCAGTCAGAAAAATAATAAAAAATCTAAGTAAAAGCTTTAAATTTCCTTGATGAAGTAAATGAAATTTAAAGTAATTAACAATTGGGAAGCTCTAGCGTAGCATACCTACGTTTGCTGTTTTTACCAAAATTTTGTCGGAAGAATGACGTCATGGTAGCAGAGCCGTGGGGGACATTTGAATGACGTGTTCTATGTATAATTGCAATTTTTGCTCTTTATGTTAAAATAAAATGTTTCTAATTACACTATGCAACATTGAAAAAAATTCACAAATATCTCGAATAATGATTCGTGTTAGGTATTCACAACAACATCTTCTTGAGGTTAGTCATAAAAAGATCTATTAGCTGTGTTCAAACTCTCCAAACATCATTAAAACAGTTAGATTACTCATAAAAACTAAGATAATTCCTCTTTTTCGTCCAGTTTCAGTTCCATATAAAAAAGGGTATGGTTGGCTTTAGTCTTCTTCTTATATTCTTTAAGATCTGTTCTATACCAATTTTTTCTAATTACTTCTGTGAGCATAATTGACTTTTACATCTTAGGTAGCTTGCTAAGCTGGCCCTTGATGTTCCTGTATCCTGGTTTTTATTATTATGAAGGCAAATCATTAACACATAGGGACCGACGGCTTTACATACCCTTCGAAGCACTGAGGCGGTCAAGAAATTTTTACGCTGCTCAAACCCGGAGTTAAACCAGGAAACCCTATGTTAGCAGTTGATCGCATTATCAAGCCATGACCCCCGTCGGTTGGCTTTTGTCAATGTCAAAAAAAAATTCCTCGGCAACCACAAGTCACCAGATTTCCATGAGAAAAAAAATTAATGCTGAATGTATTGAACTGTATTTCAATCCTAAGCCAATTTCGGAAATATTCAAGAATAAAAAAATAAAAATTAACATGTAAAATTGAAAAATGTAATTAAATTTGTAAATAAAATTAAATAGAAGGGGGATTTGGAAAATAAATATCCTTGTGCGCAGACAAAAGGAACTTTTGCGTTGGAAGGAGAAGGGGGTCAGTCAACGCCAGGTAGTGGAGCGTATAGGACGTTTGAGGAAGATATAAAAATTTTGTATAGTGAATTTGTGTAAATAAAACGAAAATTTAGTTAAAAATTGAAAGAGTTTAATTTAATTAAAGTGGATCAAATAAAAATAAATAGATTTAAAAAAAAATTTAAGAACCAGGATTACAAAAAATAAATGGTTGGTCGTATGGACAAAAAAAAAACGGTGCTACCCGAACTGCACCACGGCTTATCAGGGGTCATTTCTTGTACCCAGGTAAATGTAATCCCTTGACCGAACTGCACCACGGTCAAATGTCGTTCCGTAATCGCTTTACCGAATTGCACCACGAGCAAACCGAGCAGGTATCACAAGCAAACAGATAATAAAAAGAAATAAATACACAAATATCTAAATTCTTTGCAATTTAAATTTCGAGTTTAATATATTAATTCATATTATATTATACAGGGTCGGAGCAGGTATTAATAAAATAATAACCCAAAACAGTGAAAAAATTGAATTTTTTTTGCCTTCAAATTTTGGGGTGTGCATTCGATAAGGAGGGTAATCCATCGTCAAAACCTACTCTTCCGGGGCGCCCCTCCGCTCCGCTCCGGGTTGCACCCCTCCAGAGCGGTTTTGACTCTGGTTACTAGGCTAAACATACGAGAAGAACCACCGATCAAGAAAACCGGGATAAATGCAACCGGGATGTGAGAGACCCTCGAAATAGCATTAAAAAGTATAGTCGCGGTATGCGGCAGTAATCTATTACGTTTAACCCCCAAAAAATCGCGTAAAAACAAAAAATAATCGATGTTACATGTAGGAGGCATCAGGTTGCATTGTGCTTTAACTTTTAACAATAAAACCACCTTACCTAAAATATTACAATAGATGTGGTGCAATTCGGACGACCGACCCTTGGTGAGGTGTTTACCTGAAATTACGGTGGTGCAATTCGGGTAGGAGATTTGTGAACTAATCTTTTCGTGGTGCAATTCGGGTGCACCGAAAAAAACACGTCAGTATATAATAAACTAGGATGCAATATGTTGTCGAAAATCCATTTTCTATACTCTCATTTAAGTTTCTTTCCGGAAAACATGGGCACAATTAGCGATGATGGGATTCAGTCATGCTTGCAGACTTCTGTTGGTGCCTTCAGAAGGATAATCTGACTACAAGAGGGTTGTTATTAGGATTGCATAAAATAGTATAAATCACTCGAGACTAAAGCGACACTTAATCTCGTGTTCTAAGGGGATTCCCGTAACAGCGTCAAGCTGGCGCTTGCCGCTATTGTGGGAATCCCCTTAGAACGTGAGATTAAATGGCTAGCTTTAGTCCCTTGTAATTTAACATACTATTATTATGAAACCTGACGTGATGTGACTATTTTATTTTTTATAAACTTCAATTGAGCCTGAGGTGAGGTATCATTATTAAGTACATACTGTAAATCCAGCGAAAAAAAGTATTTAATTTGTTGTGTGGTGTTATTAATGCGTTTTTTTAATAAATCAAAATGACACCTTTTATTGAATCACCTTTAATTTATTGTTTTTGCGTAAAAATATCAAATTCAAATTCAGTTTTATTGGAAATCAAATTTTATTGCAATCGCTTAAGCGGCTTTTTTAATTGTAAACTGTTTGAAGGAAAACCAATCTAGTATATGCTCATGGGAGATACACGTAGTGAGAATATTTGACACCTCCGGTTTTTGAAGCCAACAAATGAACTGACCGGCACATTGATTACATTGGTAAATTGATTAATTAATACCTATTGGACCGCCGACCCAGTAAATGTACTTTAGAATGAAAACCTGTAAACCGTATAAGTTATTCGATATTTTATTTGATTGCGACGGACCACTACTCTAACATAATTGAAAGGCCAAAATTAATTTTGATTGGCAGAAAATTAAGCTCTGTAAAAAAAGTATGAGGTTCACACCTTTTGAAATTTGAAATTCCCCTCGGCGAAGTTTTCGGTGATTCAGCTGAATATGGAACATCGATAGCAGGCTAACCAGCACATGCTATTTAATAAGATTTCCTTGTTGTTTTTTTTGAGAGCATCGCGTACTCTGAATTTCAGATTATGGCCAACTCCATATTATATGTTTGATAAATTGGAGATACACCAGGACGTACACTATAATTAGTTTTACGCTAAAGGTCCTGAGATCCTTTGAAAATATACACCACTGATAAATGCTTTTCATAGAGTGGAACAAACAATTTAAATAAATTAATATACGCTGTATTGGAATTTATTAACTTATAAAATAATTCGTTAGAATTAATAACAATTTGCATTCAACAATTATAAACTTACCAATTATTAGCAAAATTTGTTACATTATTTATTACATTTACATAGTAAATTAGTTTTACCTAATAAATATTTTATTTTATAACTGTTGAATTACGTAGTATTGGTGGTGGTTATATATTATGTATTAGTGATGTATTCATTTATTTTATTTGCCATTTTGTATTTTTAATTTTTAATTTCTTTTTGTAACATTACATTCGTTCATGTACTGTACATACAGTGAACTCGTAAAGTTCGATAAATATTCTTAGAGAGATTTTCTCACAAAATATTCGGACACGTCAACTTTACTTTTTATGTCACTTTTTTCTGCCATTGACATATTTTTATCGTGTTAGTTGGCCTATTAAAATAGACTTTGCTCTTTAAATAGCCCCATAAAAACTAATCAAGTGGATAGGTCGGACCAGCGCCGTAGCAAACTCTTCTGGCGCCTGAGGCAAATTTGAATAAATGCGCCCCCCCTCCCAAAAGATTCTTATCATTTTGAAAATTTTAAACTATTATTTATTGGGTTTTGTCGAGGTTTAGTGCTCCCATTGCGATCACCCTTGCTACGGCGTTAACTTAGAATAATGAAAACAAATGGATGCATATCAGGAACTCATTTAGGACCAGGGTGTCTGGGTGGTATGGAATACCCCCCAGGTACACTTAATTTATTGCGAAAGAAAAACTTTCACTTTTACGTCCCTCGATATTAAGAAGAACGGTACTGGATAGTTATGAAAAATATCACCTGCTGCCCCCCCCCCCCGGATTACAAACAAAAATTGCAAAAAATTCAACGAAAAATAATACATTTTGATGGTTCTGAATAATGGCAAGTGTACCTGGGGGGTATTCCATACCCCCCAGACCCCCCGGTCATGTAATATCGATTTTTATCGTTAGGAACTTCTGAAGATCTTATATAAAATACGCATAGTATGTCAGAATCGCCGTTTCCATAGTAACATAACGCAATACCCCCCTCCCCGAATATGAAGATTATTATTATCCGTAGGAATTTTTTCTTTTCAATTTAAATATATTTGAATAATTGTCGCGATGATAACCGATTTTTACCGATGATTTTTACCGGTTACCCATCAGTCAGTTAAGGAGAAATAAAGAAGAACGCGTAAAGGGTTGGAATCAACTTTCCTAAAATCCTCTGTCTTACCCTAGTCATTGGACCAAAATTGAAGAGGAGAAAATTCCCTACAAAACAAGGTTTCAGGCAAATCCTGAAACCTTGTTTTGTTTTGTTCACCATCGATAGTGAAGTTAAAGGTACGAAATTTTTATTCAGAATAAGAATTATTCAAAACTTTTTTCAATTGTTTTATCTGGGTTTTCTTTTTATTTCTTAAATACTTAGTATGATGTAGGCAAATTTTGTTAATCTGTTTTATGGAGAATTTTGTACTCTTCAATTTTGATCTGATGATAATTTTCGCTAAAAATGAAACTAAGAGATTTATAGACGAAAAACTACTGTAGAGGATTAAAATTCCCATTTGGGGAAAAGGCTAGCAGGGAATTTTAGGCGAAGTTGCAAATAAAATCGTGGTCAAATTTTCTAATTCAGTCAAAGTTGAATACATGCCCCCCCCCCAATGATTCTTATCTTTTTGAAAATTTTAAACTATTATTTATTGGGTTTTGTCAAGTTTTAGCGCCCCCATTGCGATGGCGCTTGAGGCAAAGGCCTCAGTCGCCTCACCCTTGCTACGGCTCTGGTCCGGACGGTAAGGAACAAAAAATTTACTATGGAACCTTGCACTTTGTGATAGAAACATGAAATTTGGCACAAGTGTAGATGCAAACCTCCTTTACAAAATAAGATGTGACGCCACGTCGACCCCCACCTCCTTCCACCCCTAGACGCAAAAGCACCCCCCAAATTTTAGTTTATCCTATTTATTTCGTAAACGGCTCATCATACGATAAAAATATATCAGAGCAAGTAAATTTATAATTAAACTTTAAACAAAAAAGGTTCTTAGATTGTTTTTGATATGAGTTACAGTTTGCATAGAATCATCACGTGAATGTAGGTCAAATATGGCACGCACTGCAGAACTCACGAATTTTCTCCAAATACCTCATGTTCCGCCACTCGTACATATAAAAAATTACCGAAATAGAAATAAGAACAGACAATTCTCTATCTATAGTGTTAATTGTTTGTTCGTCAAAATGTATTTTTCATAAGTTTTTAATCACTGATAACATCCGGTAACGGATAGGCACGTGAAGAAGAATGCAAGAATTAAAGCCAGTCGACCATTCTGTTCGTCGACAATTCGCTAATTTCATCCTTGAAGAAGGTGATGAATTTTCTGAAAAAATCATCTTTCAGATGAAGCTCATTTTCATTTTTATGGTTACGTTAATAAGCAAAACTGTCGTATTTGGTCTTCAGAAAATTCAAGAGTGATTATTGAGAAGCCTTTACGTTTCACTTGTGTACTGTTTGATGCGCTTTTCGGTCTCAGTTTTGGAGGAGTGAATTTTTTTGAAAATCAGGCTAGAAATGTTGTGTGAACAATTTTCCCCGTGTGGTTGATAGACCCAACGGTTCAGATCGCCACATCTACCAATAAATTATTGGTAGTAAGTTCGCCGTGAGAAAAAAGTAGTCTGGTGTTGTGGTTTAAGCCAGCTCTCAGCGCGTCGGAGGCGAGCCGGGGTTCGTAAACCTTGAGGTAATCACTTATTGAATAAAAGATGTAATATTTAAAAAATATATATAATCGCTGAGCTCGATGCAGTAAAGATATGGTTGGCAGTACACAAATAATTGTGAAAAATAAATCTTTAATACCAGTATCAAGCAATAAAAACGCACCTTACAACTACTGAAGGTAATTGTTTTAAAACAAAAAAACTGGTGCTTCAAAAATTAATAGCATCAATCAAAGGAAACAAAATATGCCACAAATCTTCGAAGATTTTTCGGGTTCAGTATAATGCCTAATCACGCAAACAGAGCGCTTTCCTCTAATTGATGCGGACAGCACAGATGATGACGGAAGGTTGCAATTTTCTGCTTTCACTGGCAATGATGACGAAAGGCTTGTTGTTGACCAATTGACAGTTGCAAAAGTAAACAATAAAATTGGTGACTTTTGAGTTATAAAACCAAAGGTTGAGAGCTCTTGACACAAAAATAAAATGTCCGTGTTGATAATTTTGATAACCTGAATATAATGATAGGAGGAATTACATTATGTCACGAAAAATTAATGCTACTTACGGTTAAGCCAACCAAAATACATCCGCTAGGTGCGAACAACGGATAATGCCTATACCTTACCTTCAACAAATATTCGGGTAATAATCAGTAAAAATGACTTCACTCAAGTCGAGCGTCTGACAGTGTCGATCAGGACAAAAATGAATCTAAGATGGCCGTTGTTCACGTGACCTAACAGATAGTACCTCAGTAAAGCTCATTTCCGTATATATAACGTAATGCAAAGCAAAATTTCGTCACAGCTGTTACTATCAATAAATTGCGTTATCGCGACACGTTGACAATTTCTTTTGGCGTATGATATGGTGATGATATGGATGTGAGTGGTATGTGGTTTCAACAGGACGGATGCCGCACAGCCACCGAAACATTGAATTTATTGTGAACGAGATTCTGCAGTCTATTCTATGCAGTTCGCCTGGAACCTGTGATTTAACGCCGTTAGACTATTTCTTGTAGTGCTATATGAAAGATCAAGTCTGTACAGATAATCCATAATCCATTGAAGCGTTGAAAAACCAATATCCGATGCGTAATTGGCGAGCCGCAATTAAGCAAAAATATAATGGAAAATTTTGACAAAAGGATCGACGTCTGTATACGTGGCCTCGCTGGACATTTGTCCGATAATATTTTTCATTCATAAATTTTCATAACTTTCATCCAAAATGTGTGTTTTATTAAAAATTTAAAAACAAAGTTTCTGTAATGTGGTTTAAGCTGAGAATATTATGGGGTTATTTTCTGTACACGGAAATACCTGAAGATAAAATAACGGCGGAAGTAAAAATAATCAAAACCTTAATTGCTTTTTAAAATGCTTATTTTTAAAATATGGACTAATTAATGATGAGGGGAAAATATTTGTCGACAATATAAAAGCGAGAGTTTTAAATCATCGCTTATAAGCGATGATCACATCCTAAACGAATTTAATGAAAAATGTTGCGGGTTTCCCAAAGAAGAACTCTCTGAAGGTGCGCAACAATTAGCTATTTGTGGTTTACAATACTTGTAATCACATTTACAACCTAGATTACCAAAATAATTTTTGTAAGACAATATAAATTTATTTATATAAGTTAATAAAAGCGCTTTTAACTTTTATAACTTTTTAGTTGTTGGTTTTACTAACAATAGTTCGTTAAATAAATTAACAATTATTTGGAGACGAAAGTATTGGTAAATTTTAAATTTGTAAAATAATAAAACAAAGAATTTATTGCCAGGTACTCGTATATTATGGTATATATTTTGGAGAAATTTTTAAATATTACAATTTATATCTTTAATTAGTAACTGTATATTATAATATATTAGATTATTAGTGCTCGTATTGAACCTGAGCTCTCGAAGTTGTAACTTGTAACTGAAAGAGTTCTCGAGTTGTTCGCACATCTGGAGAAATAAATCATAACCACGAGAGCTCGAGTATGACTCATTACTAAAAAGTATACGTTCAACATATTTTCCACTCTTCATCGGTCCGTCCTGCAGGTAAAATTTCATTTTTGTTAGCAATGAATAAAATTATTTGCTTAATTTACCATTGTACTGCAGTCTAACTCTTATCTTCCTATAGGAGCTGGGTTTTCTGACTGAAGTCTTTTTTACTAGACGCAGAGCTTTATCAGCATAGTGGCCCTAGCCAGACTCAGAAGTTCCGCATAGAAGTTCTACATAGCCAAGATGACAAGGCAACATATGATGTCGTGGTTCGGATTCCACGTTAATCTGTAGGTACCATTATATTTTGATTTGCGTTGCCTATATCATAAGGTACATATCCAAAATTTACGAACGCAAAAGTTCCAAATAAAAGGCAGCCATGAAGGCAAGGAAAAAGTTTCGTGGCCATGTAAAAGGCGGAACAATTCAAAAATTTAACTGGAGCGGGAGAGCTAATAATGTCTAAAAGTTTCGTTTATCTGTGTTAAAAAATCTTTCTTTTCCTTCTGCCACATTGTTCATCGCTAAATATTTAAAAATTTAATCATAGAATATTTTTATAGTTCGATAGACTTCGGACTGTAGGTTCGAACTCAAGTGGCTGTGAAATTATTTATATCGTGGTTTGGAATCCACGATAAGCTGTATGTACGTAGGTCCGTATTTACTTTTAGTCAGTAAGTAAGTAACAACAACGACGGTCATGGCTTGATAGTTAGCGCGATTAACTGCTAACGTAGGACTCCCCGGTTAGACTCCGGGTACAGTCTTAAATTTCTTGACCGTCTTCCGTACTTCAGAGGGCACGCAAAGATGGCGGTCCCCTGTGTTAATGATTTGCCATCAAAAGTTAAAAACCAGGGTGCAGGCACATCGAAAGGCAAGCTAACAAGCTACCTGAAATGTAAAAACCAAACTGTTCACAGAACCAACAGTGCCTCGAAAACTAGGCACTATAGTTGGGAAGGACAGGACGTAGTCCTAGAATAATAAGAAGAAGTAAGTAACAATTATTGACTTGATTCGGAAATTAATCGAAATTTCTGCAATAGTATTAGTCGCCAGACTCCCATAGGGTTTGTTTATCTGATACTACATAAATAATTTAAGGTATTACTTATCTATTGATTTGGTTTGATCCTAAAGTGGTCCGTTTACATTGTGCAGCCCTCCAAAATAATTCAAATTTGGCTTTATAAAGCTTTGATAAATTATTTCTATTGTTTATTTAATTAGTTCTTTGAGCATTTGGGTTTTTACATCTTGGGTAGCTTACTAGGCTTGCTTTCGATGTGCCTATAGCCTGTTTTTCATTGTTATGATGGCAAATCATTAGCACAGGAGGACCGACGGCTTTACGTGCCCTCCGAAGCACGGAAGACGGTTAAGAAATTTTAGACTGTATACCCGGAGTCGTACCGGGACGCCTTGTGTTAGTAGTTGATCTCGCTAACGTTCTGGCCATGACCACCGTCGTCTTAAATAATTAAGGTCATAAAATGAGGGCTCTGATCAAATTTTGACTTTGAGTGCCCCTCCTCAAAACTGGGGTAATTTAAAATTCTAAAAAAAATATATTATCTTTATTATACTTTTGGCTCCTTATATGCCAAATTTTAGATTGTACTAATTATAGTTTACTATTTTAAAGTACCAAAAAACCCAAAAGCGTTTTGTGGTACTTTCGGTAAAATACCTCGATTTATGACCACGATCATTCATTTCGATGTCACTCCTAAACAAAAATCGTACTTACTCTAAAATTTGGTATGAGAGTAGCCAAAAGTACAATAAAGATAAAATATTTTTTAAGAATTTTAAATTACTTGGTTTTTGCGGGAGGGGTACTCAAAGTCAAAATTTGATCAGGGTTCCCATTTTCTGACCTTAATTATTTACAAAAAAGAGCTCACTAAAAACGCCTATTATTTATTGAAGCTCTGCGAGCCAAATTTGAATTATTTTGGAGGGCTGTACAATGTAAATGGACCACTTTATGGACAAACAAAAAAAATACGAGTCCGTTTATTTAGAATAACTTAGTAGTATACAAAAAAAAATTTGGTAACAACAAACTCGGAAATAGTGGCGGCCATAGAAGCGTTCTACACAAGCCTATATAAGAGTACATGCCGAGATTTAAATTCCACATGCGTCGAAGCTCGCCAAAACATTACAAATGTAAATTCTGAAGAGATTCCAGATATCAACGGCGGAAGTCGACATGGCCTTATCACAAATGAAAAATGGAAGGTCGCCTGGTGAAGATGAAATAACAAAAGAGATGATTTCGTGTGGTGGTAGATCTCTTCTCGAGGGTGTTGCTACTCTGCTAAATAAGTGCCTGCAAGAGGGAAGTATACCTACTACCTGGCAGAATGCACAGGTAATTCTACTGTTCAAGAAAGGAGATAAACACGATATCAATAATTATAGGCCTATCAGTCTGTTGTCCCACTTATACAAACTGTTCACTAAGATAATTACAAATCGTCTAACCAATAAACTGGATTTTTCCCAACCACCAGAGCAGGCTGGATTTAGAAAGGGGTATAGTACGACAGAACACCTACAAACGATTAGAACACTTATCGAGAAGTGCTCAGAGTATAATATAAATCTGCATATGGCCTTCGTTGACTACGAGAAAGCGTTCGACTCGATTGAAATGGGCGCTATATTGACAGCGATGGACAACGCAAGAATTGATTCCAGATACTCCATGGTTATAAAAAATATATACCACCATGCCACAATGATAATTAAAATTGACGGTAACCTCGCAACGAATAAAATAAAAGTGGAGCGAGGTGTAAGACAAGGCGATACGATATCTCCCAAACTATTCACTCTGACGATGGAAGATATATTTAAGTCACTGGAATGGGAAGAATTCGGTGTGAACGTGGATGGAATTAAATTAAATCACTTGCGATTCGCAGACGACGTTGTGCTCTTTAGTACAGATATTACAGAGATCCAAAAAATGCTTACCGAGTTGAACTCTCAATCGTTGAAGGTGGGATTAAAAATGAACACCAAAAAACAAAGATTATGACCAGCGACGGCACCTCAAATATATACATAGACGGAAGATTGATAGAGAGAGTAGACGAGTACGTATACCTTGGTCATACTATCAAATTAGGCAAGCAAAATCAGACCACGGAGATAATTCGTAGGACCCGTTTAGCATGGGCGGCGTTCAGCAGGGTGGCCAAAATTCTGAAGGCAGATATACCAAATTGCCTAAAACGGGAGGTCTTTGACAAATGCATACTACCAGTCATGACCTACGGATTAGAGTCTACAACAATGACCATCAAAAGCGCTAATAAACTAAGAACTACTCAACGCGCCATGGAACGTCTGATGTTGGGTATTCGGTTGCGAGACAGACAGAGAAATGCCAGCATTAGAGACTGAACCAAAGTTAAGGACGTTATGGAAAGGGTGGCGGAATTGAAATGGGGATGGGCGGGGCATGTTGCTAGACAGGCTTCTGATAGATGGGCAAAGAGAGTTTTATCATGGAGACCGAGAACAACCAAAAGGTCCGTCGGTCGTCCACCAAAACGCTGGACTGACGATATTATCGAAACAGCTGGAAGAAATTGGCAAAATCGAGCCCAGGATCGTGAAGCGTGGAAGAAATTGAAGGAGGCCTACATCCAGCAGTGGATTGACAAAGGCTGAAAAGAAGAAGAAGATACAAAATTTTAAAAAAATCGAAGAGGGTTATGAAAATTTATTGGTTGATTTTGATCCTTTGTCTTAATCAGAAATTCGTGATGTAGAGACCAATTTATTTGGTCTCAACTTTACAGATTGTGACATAACCTATTTACGACACCAACAATGCAAAAATTGCCTTCGAGCGACGCCAACCTATATTTTGCACTTTCTGCAGTTTGGAACCTGCATTAACCAATAGGTCCCCTATTTGTGTGGCCGAACATTTATTTCTTGACAGGCTGATCTCATTTTTATCGGAGGAAACGCCGATAATATTTTGAATAGGAGATATTTAAAGATTTGCGATTTTTCTGGCCTTAAGGAAACTGAACTACCTTCGTGCAGTAATGGAGAGGGGGGGGAGTTATTTCCACCTCCATAAATTTTAAAAAGAAAAGTTTTAAATGAACTAAAATTGTTTCAAATTTGAGAGTTTGAAATGAAAACGTTCAAAGGAAACAAAAATTTTATTTAATTACAAAATTTAAGTTTATAAGGTAGAATCTAGAGCATTTTAATGGAAGCTCAAATGATTGACACTAATTTAATTATAAAGTTTGCCATAAGGGAGGGTGGAAAAATGTACCTCCGCGATTTAAGGCCGCAATTTCTGCTCTGTAATTCAACTAGATCCCATAATTATTTTTATCTACGATGACGATTGTTTTCCGTTTGAATATTAAACAACAAAAGTTATTTTAATTATTATCAGCAAGGATAAAATTCTGCATGCTACTTGCCCGGAGAGATGTTGCGATGTTGGGTAAAATTTACAATTTCATAACTTTTAAATACTGTAATTTTTTTACTTTTAGGGTTCAAAGGATTGGAATAGAAGGTCATTGAAGTTGAAACGATTCTTGATCGATTAGTATTAATTTTATTAAAAGATCATTTCTACAGATCCTTCGAAAATTGTTCTACAGAATTACATTTTTATTAGAAACCTTTGAAACTCAAACGACGGGAATGGAAGCTTTAACGAATGACCACAATTTTACAAAAATATTTGCAAAGGGGGTGGGAAATCTGCTGTTTTTACGCCCCCCCCCTCTTCAAAAGTTTTCGCGAATAACTTTGCGATGCGTGCGGTTCAAACGATTTAAATGGAAGCTCAAACGTTTAACAATTATTTCATTAAAAAATTTGTAGTGGGGGGGGGGGGGTGAAATGTACTCTGAAATACTTCTAGACTATCTGGAAAGCTGACACCTGGGATTGGTTTGTTCGTTTATTACCAACTTAAAATAATTCGTGAGGTGACGATGTTATTGAGCCAGAGAAAGGTACGACAAAGTCATTTTAATAAATTTGGATAAACAATTACAAATTATATTTTGTAATTTTGATTTCAGAAATTAATATTTGTTCAACATATTTACTTTAAATAAATAAATATAAATAAGAAACTTTAAAAATATCAAACAACAATTGCAATAATTGGAAGAAGTTTTCCTATGTTTTGAAAATATATTCTGTAATAATATTATTATTAATATAAAATTCTTCGATAAATAAATTCAATTTATATTTTTAAAATTGCGATGAACTCAAAATACAATCGAGATGATTAGCAATGCAGTTAACTGTTGTTCAAATGATATTATTTTAATGGAAACATTTTTAGACGGTAATATTCTTTCTAGTGCATTAAACTTTTTTAATTGCTAGGTATATTATTTTTTGCTGCGATCGATCTATTCAGTCCAGTTTTAAAGCGAGAAGTAGCGAAGTTCTCTGCTGTATGCAAAAGCCTAGTCAACTGCATGTTAATTCAAACTAGTAATACCGTAAAAGCACTTTTTGTTCATATTGACAATATTGTTATTAGTGGTGGTTTTATACCACCAAATTCCAGTATTTCAGAATACGATAAATTATGTATGGGGAATATGTGGGTGTTTTCCCCCCAATTTCCTCAATATAAACTTGTAATTTATTAGGATTTCATCTAGCTGAAAGTGGGTGGTTTTTTAATGGACCGCTGTGAGTAGCATAAGCAATGTAATTGTAAGTAATGGTTTTTTTTTTATTAATAATAATGTAATATCAACAATCAGAACATATTTATATTAAATACAAAGTTCTATAAGTTGATTTGTTGTCCGTGTCATGCAGGAATACGCCCATCAGCGATATCCGCTTTCGAAATTTTCGCTTATGTAAGAAGGTCACATGGCCATTTTCTCTTTAGTCGTCTATATATATTTTCCTGAAGGAGATGGTTGGTGCAAGGATTGGGGTGGTCTTGCAGTCTCAGATTGTGCTTCTCTGCACGTTTTCTAATTTCTTCAAATATATGGTTGATCTTTAGGTCATTATGCAGGGTTTGGTTGGTTACGTACCATGGCGCATCTACCATTATTCGGAGTGCCTTGGATTGGAATGTTTGTATTATTTTTATGTTTGACATACTGGCGCACCCCCATAACTCTATTCCGTAGGTCCAAATAGGCTTAATGATGGCCTTGTATATGAGTACTTTGTTTTCAATAGAAAGGATTGATTTTCTTCCAAGTAGCCAATACATTTTTTTAATTTTCAAATCCATTTGCTTCCTCTTTTTCTTGATGTGCGTCTTCCACGTTAACCTTCTATCTAGGTGTAGTCCGAGATATTTTACTTCCTCACTCTGCGGTATTTGTATGCCATTAATATAGATGGGTGGGCACTGTAGATGATTCAGGGTAAATGTTACGTGAGTGGATTTTACTTCATTTATTCTTATTCTCCACCTGGACATCCAAATCTCAAGGAGGGACAGATGTGTTTGCAACACTTCAGACGCTTGTTGAGTATTATCATGTTTTGCCAGAATAGCAGTGTCATCTACAAATGTGGCAATCTCTGTGTTTGTAGTGCCAGGTAGGTCGGAGATGAATAGCAGGTACAGTACTGGACCAAGCACACTACCTTGTGGTACTCCTGATGCTATGAGATAGATATCAGACACTTCATCATCTTGCTGGACTTGGAAATGACGATTTTGCAAGTAAGACTTTAAGACAAGGTAGTAATGTTGTGGCAAGGTTTTTTTCATCTTGAATAAAAGTCCCATGTGCCAAACTTTGTCGAAAGCCTGTTTTATATCCAAGAAGGCTGCTGAGCAGAATTGTTTACCTTCTAGAGTTCTATAGATGATATCCACTATTCGGTGACATTGTTGTATAGTTGAATTCTGCTGCCGAAATCCGAACTGATGTGTTCGTATTAAATCTTCCAAGAGGTTGGTTTCATTTAAACGTTGAAGAATAACTTTTTCAAGTAATTTGGAAATGACTGGCAACAAGCTTATTGGGCGGTATGAAGAGGTATCCGTAGGGAGTTTGCCTGGTTTCAAGATCAGAATAATTCTAGCGAATTTTAGTTGCATTGGCCAGTATGACAATCTTATAATAAAATTAAATAATATTGTCAAAAATTTAATTCCCAAATTAGGCAATTCCGATAGCACTTTACCCGTTATTAGATCGTATCTTTAACCTACTTATTTGTTGTTTAAGCTCGTTTTTCCTGATTTTCCTTATCGGTAGCGACATCTGTAGAGGAACTTCCAGATATTGCTCAACTTTTTCATTTGGCTCATCAGAATAAGGTTTAAAAACTTCTGCCAGGTGTTGTGCAAACAGTTCAGCCTTCTCAGTATTTGACCTCGCCCATGAGTTGTTAGGATTACGTAGAGGAGGGATGGTCGATTGTGGTCTTTTGAAACCTTTTGTAGCCCTCCAGATGGAGTAGTCTTTATTAGAGAGATTTTTTAAATAGTAACTAAAAGTTTCATTTTTCGTTTCCTTTAGTTTTCTTTTTAACTTATTTGTTAAGCGGTTGTAATCAGTTTTGTCTAAGGGATTTGCACTTCGTTGCCATTTTGCTCTGGCTCTTCTTTTTTCTTTTACAAGTTCTCTTATTTCCATTGAAATGTTAAATGTAGATGTTTTATTAACGTTTGTAGGAGTAGAATTCCAGCTAGCATTTTGTACAGTTGTTATGAAATGATTTGTCGCATATTCTACTTCATCTGGTGTCTTAATACTTAATGACAAATTTAGTTCTTTGTTTATATGCTCTTTAAATTTATCCCAGTTAGTACTTTTATTATACAGGGATGCCTTTGGTTGTTTTACAATCATAGTTATACTAACTGTGAGTATGACTGGTGTATGATCTGATGTTAGGTCCAAACTTGATTGAATTTCCATAGAATTATTTGAAATTCCATTGGTTATATAGAAATTAAACAGATCAGGGATCTTATTAGGATCAGTAGGCCAATATGATGGTTCACCTGTTGAGATGGAGTTGTAATGTTTTTCATTTATTAGTTTAAGAAATTCTCTTCCCTTTACAGTTATTAATCTGGACCCCCAGTTGGTATGCTTAGCATTGAAGTCGCCCCCTGCTATAAATTTTTGTCCAAGTGAGAGGAAAAATGGCTCCAGGTGTTCCTTTTTGATGTTGTGCCTAGGTGGACAGTAAATTGCCGATACTTTTAGCTGATTATGAACTTGATTAAGTTGGATTGTAGTGGCTTGAAGGAAATGTGTTTCATAATTATTAATCTCGTGATGGACTATTGCTCCTCTAATAATAATAGCCGTTCCCCGTGGGCTCTTCCATCGGGATGATTGGAGTGATATACTTTGTAGTTTGGAATTTTTATATATGATCGGGAAGTAAAATGTGTTTCTGAAACAAGCAAAATGTCTATATTGTTATTTTTAATAAATAATTCAGTGTTCGGGCCTTTTGATTTTTTCACTGTAAAAGTGTACGGCTGCCGAAATACTTCTTGATTGTATAATAACCGAAGGACCAGTTGTGATTTGATGTCAAAGACGAATTTAAATAACGTGATTATTATAAAAGTTTTTATTTACACTATATTAATAATTAGTACAACTGCACAACTCAATTACACTAATGAATAAACCCTTTTGTTCTTTTTGTCAAGTGACAAGAAAAGCGTATTGTTTCCTTAGGTGTCACTTGGCAGAAGCTAGTTGAATACTGAGGCGCGTCCGACAAGACGGCCCTTTTATGCACAAAATTACAACTAATACAAATTTACAGATTTTAAATTATTTACAACGGTACAAAGTTTAGGAAATTTTCCCAATTCGTAGGAACAAAATTGTCTTGAAATCACCATTATCACGTACAACTAGCTACCTCTTCCAAGAAGGGAGCTTACCTTGTACAAAAGTACCTCATGATTTGTTTGTCGGCCAAGTATAATACAGACTTGGTCACACAAATTGACAATGGTGCTTTTAAGTTTATGACTTAATCTAATCCTATAATTCTAAAAAGTTGTTGCCGTCGCAACATTCAGTTTCGTTGATTTTTGGTTGGAGGCCATTGGCGTTCCAGAGGGCAATTCTTAAAAAGTTTGCCATTAATGTATTATTTTACTGATGACTGTATTCAATAGATTAATCATCATTGAATTTTGTTGCATGAGTTGGTTAAACATATTTTTGAATTCGCTAAGAAATTTAGTTAGAGATATATCGTCTTTGTGACTTCCTTCGCCTGAATTAACGTTTAGTGCATCAGCGTATGTTGGTTTGTAGCTTTGGTTGTAATATGTCTGTGCTGTATTGGTTTGATTTGTTCCTGGCACGCGAGTTGAGGTGTTATGGTAAAATGATTGAGTACGCTTCTTATCTTGTTGTTGCGAGTTTTTACTATATTTGTCTTGTAGTTCTCTGTAAATTACGCAACCCTTGTAATTAGCTTGATGAGGCCCATCGCACAAGTAACATTTGGCAGGTGTATCTCTGGTTTTTTGACAAGATTTTGAATCATGTTGTCCTCCACATTTTGCACACGCAAATGGGCGATTGCAGTAGGCTCTGGTGTGATTGTACATTTGACATCTTGTGCATTGCACTATGTCACTATTTCTTAGTGGTGGTTCGACCTTAATGCTCCTGTTTTGGAGGTATCTCAAGTCATATATCGATTTATTGTTGTCGGCAGGTTCCAGGTCAACAAAAAATAATGGTAGTGCTTCTTTTGTTACGCGATGTCTAATATTGACTATGTTTCTTACTGGAAAACTTTTTTCTGAAGTTCTTCTTTAATATCTTCTGTGGAAGTTGTCTGGTGTAAATGTCTTATTACCACTCGATAGGGTTTATCTTCCATTAGCTGATATGTGTGATGGATAATATTTTCTTTCTGCATATGTTTTATTAGTTTACGATAACTATCTGTACTGATTGCATTTATCTTCATTACACTATTTGCTAGAGTTTTCGTTATAATTTGTTCTTCTTCAACTACATCATTTAAAGATTTCATCATTTGTTGGTAATTTACTACATCATGTATAAATATGGGACGCGGTCTATTAATTTTGGTGTTTTGACTCTGCTCAGTGGTGGTTTCTTCATTATTAATTAGTGTTGCAAGGGGTAGATATCTGTTGGTTTGCAGTACTGGCGGAGATTCCGTTACCGGAGAATGAACTCGTTTTCTTTTGTTCCTTTTCCTTTCAACATCCTGCCAAGGGTGATTATTGGGTTCATTTGTCACCATATTGGATATGTCAATTGTAGGATTTTCCTTTGATTGATTGGATGACTCAAAGTTGGTTGTCATATTAGATTGCACGGTTAAGTTAACCGCCTGAGGAGCGGTTAACAGAGCTGATAATAATTATTTAAATTAATTTATTTTAATTAAATAATATTGCTTTTCAAAACACAATTGGTATATTATTTACATACGCTTGGGATTTTATCGCACTATCACTAGAAACTTGAAAACACATCCAATGCGTACAATAGCTAACTCGCGAATGTAAGTAATGTAAAGTAATTATTGCCAAGAATTCGATAAGAATTAATATAGTTCGGCCTTTGAGATTCTTCGGAAAAAAATTATGCCGCGTGTTAAGACAATTTTGCAATAACAATAAAACATTATGTTAAAATCTATAATGGCGCATCACTTGATAACAAAAAATGATAACCCAAAAATGTTTTAGACATCTGGACTGCATTAAAATTTGATCAGGACGTTTATTAGTTTATTTATTACTTCAGTAATAACCGAGCCAAAACAATGTGAAAACAATAAAAACTTTTGTTCACCTTGTACATGAATGTAATATAATCATGAGATTTCGAATAAAGAAAATGTTTACCATTTTATTTATTAGACTGAGCAATAATACCGGCTACTTGTCTAACATACAAGATTACTGAAATTCGAATGGAATAAATATGTTATAAAAAACTTTTATATTGATTGTCCGGTTCACTAGGGGAATTAAATTTTAACAATATTCGTCCCTAAGGTTCTTGATTGACAGATATTTTGGTAACCTAATTTTTCCTTTTGTCGGTTCCTATCCAACTTGAGATAATTAATTACAAAAAGAATGTAAAAACGAACGTAATTTGTTGTTGTGAAAAAGCAATACGAGAACTATGTTTCAAATCTCCGATAAAATGAAATTTATTATGAAAAAGTAATTAAAATATGGTCTGTGATTTATTATAATTCATTATATCTTTAATTACGGATAAACCACTTTAGTCTGTATAGAAACTAGTAGATTTTATTTACGTACTATAATTGTATATTTTTTTGTACAGTACAAAAAATCTCTGGAAAAATGAAAACAATGGTCAGAGATGTGAGAACATACAGAGGGATTAACGGAGAAGTTGAAGAAAACTTGGAAAAATAGAATTGGAAAAAAGGCAAGATGTTGCCGATTGAAAAGTTATATGACGAGAAGATAAAGAACAACAACACATTGCAAAGACATATTGAAAGTAGCGAAAATACACACGACATGGACCTGAATTTCGCAGTGCAGAACGAGTAATAGGAAACAGAGAAGCAAGAAAATATAATGACAGAGAGATGGGGAAGCAAAAGAGTGAAATTAGAATGAAATGTTTGCAAACAGGAAATGAAGAAGACTTGGAGTAATACACAAGAAAGAAGAATAAATTGATGGAAGATATAACGGAAAAAGTAGAAAAATACGGCGAAAACAACAACAGAGCCTTCTAAGAAAAACTAAGGAGACAGAGAATCGAACACAAAGTAAGAAAGAGCGAAATGATAAACAAGCAGGGAGAGGTGGAGGATGACTCAGAGAAGTTAAATGTGATCTGGATGCAGCTCTTCTGAGAATTGTTGAATGACCCAAACGTAAATGAACAGAACACACAGATAACGAACGGAGAAATGCACGAAATAGAAGAACTAACATACGGAAGAAGTAAGAAGTAATAAGAAAACTTAAAAATGGAAAATCACCTGGAAGTATGAAGTATGGGGACGAGAGGTTATATGAGAGTGTTGTATGAGCTTATAAAGCAAGTGTGGACTAAAGAGAAGATGCCAAGAAAGTGGAAGAAGGCATGAAGGCCAGAGAGGGAATACAGAGGAGGGTAAGGTGCTGGAAGTCGACAGCGAAACTTATGAGACGGTGAACGAATTCAATTACCTGGGGGTGCAAATTAACAAGGATAACAGGAGACAACAAGAAATGAACAAAAGAATACAGCAGGAAAATAGAGCATACTATGCGAATAAACATCTACTGGATGACAAAAAACTATCCAAGAAAAATAAAATGAAAATATATTGAATAATGATAAGATCGGTGGTGACGAACGCGACCGAAACGATGTGTCTCAGTAAAGAGGAAGAGGAGAGGCTGAAATTTTTGAACGAAAGATTACCAAAAAGATATTGGGTCCGGTGAGAGAAGACGAGCAAAGCATCAGACAGATGATGAAATGATTGAAGAAGACATAGTGAGAACAATAAAGTCAACGAGAATAAGATGGCTCGGGCATGTGGAAAGAAGTAATGAGAGTGCGGTAATAACACGAATTACGGAGTGGAAACCTATGGAGGAAACGTGGTAGAGGAAGACCCGGTTTAAGATGGTGTGACCAGGTGCTGGAAAGTTTGAGGAGCATGGGGTGGAGGACTGGAGGAAGAAAATGGGACGGAGACAGGAATGAAGGAAAATTGTAATAGAGGTGAGAACGAATAGTAATTTGTAGAAGTCAAATGTATGAACAGAGAACTAATCCACCTAGAAATCTGATTTGTAAAGTCTGGAAAGGCAGCCAAGCTCCTTCTGGAGTGAAAGGCTTTATTATTATTATTATATACAATAAAATCTACAGATTAACGTGGAATCTGAACTATGGCACAAATAATTTGGGAGTCATTGGGAATGGAATTACCGATCAATAGATTCTCCACTCCGTTGTCATTACGTCGAACCACTCATGGTGCATTGTTTCATACCTGTATTAAGCTGCAACCCCCAGTTAGACAAAACAGAAAATGAATGGAGAATTTGTTGCTCTTATCGTTCGGTAATTGCGGTCATTTGAATGTGGGGGTTGCAGGTTAATATTAAGCTACAACCCCCACCATTATAAGTCCGAAAGCAGTGATCCTGCATAAAAAAATTATACTACTACAAATACGGAAAATCTGTTTTCGTCCATCATCTTATAACAAATTTTCATGAACTGGATGTTTATATTACTACACTTTGTTGGTCTGGAAAAATATTTGAAATTTAAAATGCAGGTGCATGTCAGTGCCCCCCCTCCTTAAAAGATTTTTTGAATTAATATTTGGTGTCAAATGTTTGAGCCTCAATGAGCTTCTAATTTTTTAGTTTGAGATTCAAATGTGTGTCGGGGGGGGGCATTTTTTTCTAGTTTTGTTAACGGTTTGATTATTTGGATAAAATCGATGTGAAACGATAGAGTTTTTAATAATTATTTTAATTTCATTATTTGCAAAGGTGTTTAATAATAAATAATAAAAATAAAATAATAAAAAATTATTTGAAATTTTCAATTACTCTCAGCAATACGCGTTAAGTTTAATTTTTCCACATTAAAATTTAGTTCTATATAGATTGTCATCGGTTTTGCACAAAAGTTTTCCTTTGTTTCCTATTCCACGCCTGGGGGGAGGGGGGTTTACAAAATGTGACAAAATTATACCAGGGGAAGGGTAAATTTGAACAAATGTGACGTCCGCATAAAAATCCCACTTTTGGCATTTCTAAGAAAATTGTATTTAAATATTTTACCCCTTATTGTCTTCGGCCAAATTAAATATGAATCTCAAAATGTTTTTCAGGTACATTTTCCATGGTGAACTTTTTAATGAAATTAGTGTCAAACGTTTGAGCTCCAATGAGCTTTCATTCAAATCGTGTGAACCACACGCAGCGCAAATTTTAGCAATATCGCTCCGAGCAAGTTGCGCGAAGAATTTTAGTGTTGCTGATAACAATTAAAATAAATTTTATGTTTTAATGTTAAAAAATAAAACTAACATCATCGTCGATAAAAAGTAATTGGCTAGTCCATAGTACCAGCCTGAGTTATTCTCGAATTTTTATTTGGCTGCGAATTAATTTTTTAATTAAATAAAATTTTTGGCTACAGTCCCACTTTCTAAACCACCCAAATCAAAATTTCTTCTGCTACACACTAAAGAGCATAGTTAATAGAGCAAATTGTAAAAATATTTTGGGAGGTAGGGGGCCAAACTTTTGAATAAATGGATTTTGAACTTAGCTAATTTACATGTAAATTTTAACGAGATTCCGCGCGTCGCTCATTCTGTTGACGGTACGTGTACTATCAATGACCCTAACACTTAGAGTATTTCGCACCGGCAGATGCAGCTCGTCTCTCGTACATGTAACATCGATTATTTTTTGTTTTCCGCGATTTTTTGGGGGTTTAAGCTCCCGGTTTCCTTAATCCCGGTTTTCTTGATGGTAGGCGCTTCAAATTTCTTTAGCTATCTGGCGCGGAGCGCCGACGACCATGAAAAACCGGTCGGCCTGGCGGAGCCAGAACGGCTTGGGTTTTTCGATGCACACAGTTATGACCGGGCCGGATCCACCCAAAAAAGTAATTAGCGCCATCAAAACCGGCGCCGGGGCGAAGCCCCGCAGGGCCTAGGTTATCCCCATAGTTGTTTATGTCGTTTCAATGCTAATTTTACGTACTTTTAAAAAGTCGATATTGGGGTTGTTTTTAAGATTACCTCACAAAATATATTTTCTATAGACAAATATAAGCATGTTTTTTATTGTGTAGCACACGAAAATTTTTTTCGGGTGGTTTAGTTTGTAGGATACTCGCCAAATTTTTGAATAAGATTAGTGTCAATCGATCGAGATTTGTTTGAGCTTCAATGGGCTTCTATTCCCATCGTTTAAATCCGAACGGTAAAAAAGTTAGAGCATTACGTCGTAAGTTGCAAAATGTTGTTGTTGCTCCGAGCAAGTAGCGCTTAAAATTTTAGCGTTCTTGCCATATGCAAGTAACTAACTATCAATCTATAGTACTATAATAAGTACTACAGTTATGCCATTTTTCAAGAAACTCATAATTACTAAAAAGGAAGAAATACTTTTTTTGAAAAATCTAAAAAATATTTCGTAACGCATCTGCAAAAGAATATTGAACTAAAATTGCTAAACAATTCTCTAGGCTTAATGGAAAGTATATTTGTACTTGAGTTATAAACAGGTTTAGTTTATTAGATGAATAATTGAATTTGAATATTTTTCTTAAATCCAGTAAAGGGTTAATCTTCAGTTTCAAGCATTTTTAGGTATTACTTCAGTATTCAATTATTTATTTCAGTAATATCAAATTTCAAGCAACAGTGGTCCATCAGCTAAAGGGTTTAACCCTTTCGCGACGAATATATGTCCCAGATTAAAACTAACTTCAAAAAGACGACTTTTTTTATTGTCTAGTATTATCTGGGACACATATATCCCAATAGGCTTTTCAAAACCTTGATAATTTGCAAAAAGTCGTCTCGAAATATAATCATTAGGTGGTGTTTACATTGGACCCGGATCCGCTCCGATCCGAACCGCTCCGACCTAACAGAACTTGACGGAAGAAAACAAACAGGTATATTCTTATAGACGCGGTTACACTGAACCCGGCTGGGCTCCGCTTTGTTCCGCTCTGTTACACCCTATGTCGTTCCGTTTTATGTGGTTACACTAGGGCCGTTCCGAACCGCTCCGCCCTAACGGAACTCGTCGGTTGAAAACAAACATGTATATTCTTATAGGGCCGGCTAGAGTGATCACGATCCGTCGTTCCGATTGAACCCGGTGTTTTCCGCTCACCGGTCATTTCAAACATGTTTGATATTTCCATCCGTCGCTAGAGATACCGCATTGTATCTATACATTAAAATATTATTAATGTCAGTGGCGGCTCGTGGGGTTGTATAGTGGTGGTGCCAGATTTTTTTTTTGTTAAGTTTGTAAATTCAAGTTCAGCCGAAAAAGATTTCTTCCGAATCCAAAAGAACTGTATAATAGTGTATATGTTACACTCAATACCCGATTTCGGGCAATGCCCGAAAAAAATGCGCAAAACTAGTTTTGAGCAACGAAGATTTCCCAAACCCGAAATTTTACTTTTAAACGGCTATTGAGCGTTACAAAATAAGCAGAACTAGTATTGCGCATTTTGAATTGTACAAAACTAGTTTTGTAGGTTTCTGAATGACCAGCACTAGTTCTGCTTTTTTCATTTAATCAGCATCCGAATAATAGTTATTTACATAAAAGTCAGGAAAATGACATATTACTGACGAGGAGCAATGTTGAAATACGAGGCACTTCGTGCCGAGTATTTTAGAGCTCCGAGTCAAGTGAGACATTTTACTGACATGTTTTGTATTAAATTTTTCCGAAAATCGTAAAAAAATCGAAATTTAAAATCGAAATTTTAAAACACTAATTGAACGACATTTTTTGACATTGACATTTGTCTATTTTATTTTGTTATTATTAACCTTACTAATTATTACCGGACTAGTCAGTAAAGTTCAATTTCCCTGCGCGTGCATAAGCAGGGAAATGTTGTTTCAATGACGATTTCCGGAAAAATAAATAACATAAACATAAAGGGGGTGAAACGTAATAGTTTACTGCCCCATACCGCAACTATACTTTTTAATGCTATTTCAAGGATCTCTAAGCTCCCGGTTTTTTAGATCCCGGTTTTCTTGATCGTAGGCGCTTCTCGTATGTTTAGTCTAGTAACCAGAGTCAAAACCGCCCTGGAGGGGTGCAACGCGGAGCGGAGCGGCGCCCCGTAAGGGTAGGTTTTGACGATGGATTACCCTCCTTATCGAATGCATACCCCAAAAATCGAAGAAAAAAAATTTAATTTTTTCACTTTTTCGGCAATACACGGGTCGATTTTTGGGGTGTGCATTCGATAAGGAGGGTAATCCATCGTCAAAACCTACCCTCACGGGGCGCCGCTCCGCTCCGCTCCGCGTTGCACCCCTCCAGGGCGGTTTTGACTCTGGTTACTAGGCTAAACATACGAGAAGCGCCTACGATCAAGAAAACCAGGATCTAAAAAACCGGGAGCTTAGAGACCCTTAGAGACCGCATTAAAAAGTATAGTTGCGGTATGGGGCAGTAAACTATTACGTTTCACCCCCTTTATGTTTATGTTATTTATTTTATTCGGATGCTGATTAAATGAAAAAAGCAGAACTAGTGCTGGTCATTCAGAAACCTACAAAACTAGTTTTGTACAATTCAAAATGCGCAAAACTAGTTCTGCTTATTTTGTAACGCTCAATAGCCGTTTAAAAGTAAAATTTCGGGTTTGGGAAATCTTCGTTGCTCAAAACTAGTTTTGCGCATTTTTTTCGGGCATTGCCCGAAATCGGGTATTGAGTGTAACATATACATTATTTTATACATTTCCGGGACTTAAATTGCAATTTATAGTTATTTCGTACTGTAATTCCAACATAATCGACATTGTCTCTATACAATTTTGTTCAGTGCTCTCGTTATTTGAGAGGAAATAAAGAAAAGAACAAATTCCAGATAATTATGCAAAAAATATTCTATGCGATCGATTTATTGACGCTGCACTGTTCATGATCAGGTTAATTTGATGAACTTAACAACGAGCATAGTTGGCTAGATAATAATTTTTCTTTCTGTTTTTTTGAACTTTTTGAATTGGTTTACCATCACCATAAATATAGCGGAAAATGATAACAAACTGAAATTCGTTGGATACGTCTGTGGTTTGTTGCTTTAGGTACTTCTTCATGATAAACGTTAAGCATAATTAATTGTCCAGCGACAATTTTTTTCATCACACCCGCAAATCCACTCATTTTTGAAATAAATACTACGGTTCAATATTCTCGTTCTTACTTTAAACTATTGACAAATATTGTAGTACTTAGGTTTTGAAATAATCAAATCAGGCAAGGGTCAACTCATTTTTTTTTTAAATTCAATCTTTTCCTTCGCCGAACATGTGCAAAAAAGTATAAAATAAAATCTTTTATAAAAAGTTATATTTTTATTCATTATTTAATTACTATTGACGAGTTTATTTACTTCACTATTAATAAATTATTAAAAGAATTCTTTTTTATAACAGAAGGCTATCACAAACCCGTGGTATCTCGCTGCAATTCCAGTTTTATTCAGGAGCCGGCATTGAAGTGACTCGCTGTTAATAATTTATCTTATTGTAACATGTAGGTACATTTATGAAATAAAAATTACATATTTTGTATACTTTGTTTAAGCTTTAAAATGAGAAAAATATTTAAGATTAAACATTTTTTAAACAAAATTAAATATTTTTTGAAAATTAAAAAAAATAGTTAAGGCCGGTTTGTTATAGTAGTGCCATGGCTCCTGGGCTCATTATAACGAGCCGCCACTGATTAATGTGATTATACAATTATGAAGTAGGCAGGTTAACTCATTTTCATTCTAATTTAAAAAAAATAATGAGAATTTTTCGAAAAAAATTTTTTTAGTATAAAAATTTTTAAATTTAATAAATATCGCGGCCCATTGTTAAAATTAATTGATGAAGATGACAACCTGTATTTCAATATGATATTATATTTTAATAACAATAAGCAATTTGTGCGAGGACAGCACTTGAAATATTTTTCATGAAAATTGTAAAATTTATTTGAAAAGCGATAAAATATACATAATAGGGGTGCGCATATAATCGATTAATCGATCATCGTAATTCGAATAATCGATTATGATAATTTATAATAATCGATTAATCGATTATAGAAATAATCGATTGTGAAAATAATCGATTGTGGAATACTTTATTTTTTATTGGTAACAGGTTTATTCTATATAAGGATAATATCTTGTTTTAATAAATACAACTTTTTAAACTTAAACGTAATCCCAACCCCAACAGCAATTAGAACGACCGAATTAATCGATTATTCGAATTACGGTGATCGATTAATCGATTATATGCGCATGCGCACCCTACTCATAATCGAGTTATGAGTTCATAATCGATTATGAACTCATAACTCGATTATGAATAATCGATTATTTCAATAATCGATTAATCGAAAAAAATCGATTATTTTTTATAATCGATTATGAAATTTCATAATCGCGCACCCCTAAATATATGAATTTTTAATTCCATTTTTTCATAATTATATTCTGTTGAATTTGATGATTATATTCGAAAAAATGATCTATTATTATCTTATACTACATTATTAATTATTATCGAGTGAAGTATGATAATACGCTTACATTTTAAATAAAGAAAACATGTGTGGAACAGTTAATAGAAGGTGTAACGGCAATTTTAAAATTTCGATTTTATTTAATACATTACAATAATTACAAAATTATTAGTGAAAAAATTACATATAAGATTATAAGATTTTTAAGTAGGCATTAAAAATTTTAATATAACATAATTAAAACATTTTAAAAATATTCATTTTGCATAAGCTTTCGGTACTGTATCGTATATAATTTTGATAAATTACACTTTAATTTTAAATAGGTAATTAAACATTGAAATTATTATTTATTTATTTACGGTAATATACAGAACTGAATGCTCTTGTTAAATAATTAATAATTTCAATGTTTACTTAACTATTTATTTTTCAAGTTTATTTTGCAATATTAATTGCAAAATAAATTTGGACATGGACGTGACACACAGGGTAAATGTGGCTTGGCAGAGGTGGAGGGCGCTCACGGGTGTGCTCTGCGACCGCCGTATGCCGATAAAGACCAAAGGCAAGGTCTAGAAAACAGCTGTGAGACCTGCTCAGACCTGCTATGGTGTACGGTGCCGAATGCTGGGCGATCAAACAAGCGCATGAACAAAAACTCCATGTCAATGAGATGAAGATGCTGAGATGGGCGGCCGGTGTAACGAGACTCGATAAAGTGCGTAACGAATACATCAGAGGAAGTTACAAGGTCGCCCCCATCGCCGACAAGGTCAAGGAATCTCGCATGAGATGGTACGGGCATGTCATGAGACGCGACGAAGACCATGTCGTGAAGAAAGCCCTTGCACTACCGGATAGCAAGAGAGGCAGAGGTTGCCCGCTTGCTACGTGGTGGTCCACCATATCAAAGGACTTGAAACAGGCCCAGTTGAACGTGGAGACAACCCAGGATCGACCGACCTGGCGCATGAGAACGAGGAGGGCCGACCCCAAATAATGGGAAGAGGCACGGAAAGAAGAAAGAATTTTGCAATATTAATTATTGTTATTGTAAACCCCGACGGCGCTGTCAGCAATTTCTTCTATCTGATGTCTAGCACATTGCAGTGCATTTTTATCGCACCCACGCTTGTACTGAGTTTACTATTTTATTATTCATTCCAATAATCATTTTGTGACTAAAATTTCTTTCATTATTTTGGTGCAGTTTTCCCTTTGAAGGAGCGAGAGCGAGATACAATCCAGCGGGCGGTCTGGCAGTATTCAACAGGGGTGCCTGAATGTACATGGGTGGACCATCGAGCGGCATCCGGAAAGGGTCTTCAGTCTTTAACAGCGTACGGCTCAGGCAAGTTGACAAGGGTAGCTGATACTTATCGACGAACGGTCAACCTGCTATTTTATAAATTATACTCATGTACATACTATTTTTTCATAATTAATAAATAATTGTTATAAAGCCAAATTAATCAACATCTAATTAATTATATCCCACACTTTTTTTTTCGGCAAGGACTAATCCTGGAAAAAAATTACATACATACGTAAAGCGGAGTCCGTCAAGTTGGCCCCTCCATTTTTGAATTTGATATGTATGTTTTTAGTGCCAGTCGCTAATGCTGGCGAATGCTGTAAATTTTTTTGAAAATGCTGGGTCCGTTGAATTTTTATTGGGAAATAAAGATTTTTGGTCAAGGAGGGGCCAACTTGACGTAGCTCCTCCACTTTCGATTTTTTTAATTTTTTTTATGTCAGTCGCTAATGCTAGCAAATTTACAGCATTCGCCAGCATTTCGCTAGCATTTGTCCCGCTAATGTCATTAGCGACTGACATAAAAAAAATTAAAAAATCGAAAGTGGAGGGGCTACGTCAAGTTGGCCCCTCCTTGACCAAAAATCTTTATTTCCCAATAAAAATTCAACGGACCCAGCATTTTCAAAAAAATTTACAGCATTCGCCAGCATTTCGCTAGCATTAGCGACTGGCACTAAAAAAAATATCAAATTCAAAAATGGAGGGGCTAACTTGACGGACCCCGTAAAGCGCCTGTTTTTAAATGTAGTATATTATACTATCATCAGATGTATTAAAATATTGCCGAAAAATTTTGCGAAATAAATACACTCACGTTTAATTAACTAGTATATTAGAACACATCGGCATAAAAATAACTCGCAACATGAGACACTTGTAAGTTATAACATAACGATAACACGTGTAAATTCTGCATAATTCGAAGAATACCCAAGTTTGTAATGCCGCGTAATTATCATTACAAAAATGAAAAAAAGTGATCTTGCATTTTTGCTAGATTACAAAAAAATGTATTTTTTGAAGTGAAAATAATGGAATACCCCCTTGATATACATATCTTAACGTGACTAAAACTAACTTATTTTGTTATCATAAAACAATTTATATTTGTTGGTATTTTTCGGTTTAAAGGAAAGTTAAATAAACGCCTGTAAAAAAACAAGCCCTTAGAAACGTCAATTTGCGTTGCTAAGTTTGTACGTACTATGTAGTATGACATAAATATAAAAATATATAACATGAAATTTTCAGTAAGATTTTTGAGTTATTGATTTTCAAAACTTAAAAATACACATAGAAAATGTAGTTATTCTTCAAGATCTAAAAACTGAAATCAAATAAATGTAATGTTCCTTTCGCTGTATAACTTGACACTCAAGTTTAAAATAATCAGGTAGAACCACGGTAGAACCAACGGTTTACAAGCATTCCGAATAGCCATCGAATCTAAACGACGGATCTCGACGGAACAGGGCAGAACGGAACGGATCGGAACAAATCCGCTCTAGTGTAACCAGTAAAACGGAACACATTTAAGTACGCATCCAACATATTTTCAATTTGGACGTCAGTCCGTATTAACTTCACTGCGATAAGAACCCCCCAACCCCCAAAAGATTTTGAATTGGATTCACTCGAACTATCTTTACGGAAAACTTTGCAACGATCATCAATGAATTCGTTTACCGCAGATTAAATAATATTTTATTAAATTTTTTTTTTTTTTAAGTTTTATTTTATAAGGTAGTTAAGCTGTAAAATTAGCCTCCTCAAATGGAAAAGTCACGAGCCGCCGCTGACAATAACCCACACCTTTTTCGTAGCTTCATTTTTTGGAAAACTCTACATACATAGTATAAACAGAAGCGATAACAATAAAAAATACTGCACTAATCATTAATATTACCTCTGAAAGGAAATATTTGTGCCTTTAGAATTGCGATTTTTGCAATTATACGCGGGACATGACGCTACCAGGATTATATTTGTTTAAATATATTTTAAATAAATGTTATTTGAAAAATTACGCACTCGACTACATAAAATGAAAGATAAAACTAAGTGCACAATGCATTTCCTACCGCGGTAGGAAAGTCACATGACACCGAGCATCTATCCTTTTCTTACGTTGGAGTCATAATCAAACATAATAACATTATCATATAACTTACATTGGCACCGCTAGATAGAGCAACCTTTAATACTAGCTCGTCATTGTTTCTTCATACATAAATATAAGTCTAAAATATACTAAATTACATCAGGGTTTGGCTCTCTTTGGCACAGCACAGCACACTGCAGCCTCTGGGTCCGCGTCGTACCCAACGCGTGACTTAAATTTTTGAAAGCCTGGTTATCACTACGTGATTGTAACATACCGGGCATAAGCAAATTAATATAATTATTTTTAACAGTCAATCGTCACCGTCAAGAGGACCTCTCTCATGGGACAAATTCTACCCGTGTTAAGCTGGGGAACCCCCAGTTTATTAATTAAATAATTTAAAAAAATTTACAGGTTTTAAAAAAAATTGAAAATTTAAATACTTATGAGGGGGAACCTTTGAACTGTGACGATAGTTTTAATATATAATTGATATAAATAAAATGAAAGAAAACAAAAAATTATTGAACGCAGTGTTTTTTTTAAGGTGCTATGAAAATTGGTTTTTGAGAAATTTGGACTTTAAAGTTAATACACTCTTGATGAGTTCAGAAAACAAACTAAAAACTATATAAGTTCATAGGTAAATGGTTAAAGTAGAAGGCATATAGATTTTACTGCACGTATATCAGGAGTTCGAATCCCCATTTGCGAAAGTTTTTTTTTAAATTTTATCTTAATTTAAATAAGTGGTTCTTTTACTTATTGTTAATTTAAATATTTTGTAATTTCGTAATACAAATTTAATAGCAATTTCGTTACCAATATAATTTTTTTTAACAATTAATACTTAAAAAATCATCGACGAAATTATTTGTAAGCACGTCGATTCTTATTTCATATACCTAACATATATTTTTCACTCAATTTCAGTACTTCAGCTGATTTATATATTATATAAATATATAATTATAAATAAATAAATAACGCTGATTTATATAGGTATTATATAAATCAGCTGAAGTACTGAAATGGAGCGAAAAATATAGGTTAGGTTAATACATGAAATAAGAACAGACGTGCTTACAAATAATTTCGTCAATGATTTTTTAAGTATTGTTGAAAAAATTTTTATTAGTAACGAAATTGCTATTAAATTAGTATTACGAAATTACAAAATATATAATTAACAATAAGTAAAAGAACCACTTATTTAAATTAAGATAAAATTTAAAAAAAACTTTCCAAAATGGGGATTCGAACTCCTGATATACGTGCAACAAAATCTATATGCCTTATACCTTAACCATGCACCTCTGACCTTAATTAGTTTTTAGTTTGTTTTCTGAACTCATCAAGAGTGTAATAACTTTAAAGTCCAAATTTCTCAAAAACCAATTTTCATAGCACCTTAAAAAACACTGCGTTCAATAATTTTTGGTTTTCTTTCATTGTATATCAACTATATATTAAAACTAGCGTCACAGTTCAAAGGTTTCCCTCGTTAGTTAAACCCCCCTTTGCATCTATCAGTGCAGCGATTCTTCTAGGCATGTTATCAATGCAATTTAAGGCCATTTGACTTAAATTTTCATTATGGTTGCATTGATAAATAATTCTGGATATTAACTGAAACTTTGCAGTAATAGTAATGTTTTCCTTGGCCAGGTGTCTTTTTAAGAGTTCCCTAACGTTTTTAAGCCATGGAAGAAGTGGAATATTCTGTTCATCCAGATATGTTTTGATGAATATAGCAGTATGGCAAGGTGCCCCATCCTGCAT
Organism: Podabrus alpinus; assembly: GCA_932274525.1. Lineage (NCBI taxonomy): Eukaryota > Metazoa > Arthropoda > Insecta > Coleoptera > Cantharidae > Podabrus > Podabrus alpinus. Next base: position 13,035,137 of record OW026455.1, read on the forward strand.
AAATACCTTTCTTCCATCACCGTCCATTCCTTCATTTAGAAGATCAATTTGGTCTCCAATACCTTTTTGTAGTGGTCTTGTGGCATGGTCCCTTCAAAATATGCAAGCGGTTCATGCTTTCCCATTAATGAGAGACCATATCAGTACTGACACAGGATGCTTGACTGTTTTTACAGCACAGTCAGGGTTGAATTTTTCATGAGGGCGACGCCGTACAAATTGTACTGTCATCCAAAATTTGAAATGTGGACTTGTCACTGAAGCAAGTCAGTAATTTAGCAAAAAAATTAAAACAGAAGTTAAGTGATTTTTATGTACTTATTATACGCCAGTCTTCCACTGTTAAATGTCTATGGGCATAGGCCCACTGCAACCTATTTTTCAACATAACTGGTGTTAATCTTGGTTTCCTAACTGGCCTCTTACATTTGAAGCCAAGTTCATACAAGTTTCTCCTCACTGTAGGGGTCGAAACATTACATCCAGCTTCCTGAAATTTTTTTCTGGCGTTCAGAATGGCTTGCTCTCCTGAACTCCTGGGCTACATTTCATAAAATGCTTTTTTCTCATTTGAGAGGCTTTTACTCTTTCCCATCTAAAAATATATTTTTAATTTTCTGTTAAGAAAAAACTAAGAAAATGTGCGCATTGAAGTTAAATAATACTTATTAAAACTAGGTTTTATTTTAATACTCACATTTAATAATGTTTACTGGAAAATAATTAATTTGACATTTTAAACAAGTTTGCTACACCACGCATCCTGCACGGTATGCTTCTATCACAACATGGCAAATATGTAATTAGAAATCTGTATTATTACCAAATTAAATCACCAGATGTTTGTTATACAACGGTTATATAATCCTCTTAGCACATATGCATTACAGTAATCCAATAATATCTTCCATATTTTTTATGTAAATTTAAAAAAACCAAAATTTTATGGGTGAGTTCAATAAAATGGCCAAGATGTAAGAATCAACAGAAGAACGGAGCGCGGATCTGACCATTGCTTATTAAGATCAAGAGTAATGTTCCCGTACAAAGCACCAACGGCGTCGGGATAGCCCGTACACTAGCTTCCTGTATAAACTTCAGCTAAGCAACAAATTGAAAAACTTAAATGAAATGACAACACAAACTCTAAACTCTAAAATAAAACTTTAACCGAAGCCGCCCAGGAAAGGCTTGGAAAAGTACTAAAATGCGTAAAGAAGTGCTACTGGTGGATACCCGAAATATAGTCATTGGTGAAAGCAAAAAAGATGGCATACCATAATTGGTTAACTAGTGGAGATCAGGAAAATAGGAAACATTATGCAAGAATAAGGAAAGGAGCCAAAGCAGCCGTAAAAGTCGGACTGTTGCCTTTAAAAAGAGGCACTAAGGACCGAGCTAGAAGGCATTCAATACGAAGTAACTACTACAGAGGATTTAGAAACAGCCTCTAACTACATTAGCCTGTGCATAATGAATCCTTATCAGACCAGTTGTCCACTGAAGAAAAGAACTATTTATCGAGACGTACCTTGGTGGAATGCGGAACTGAAGAGACTAAAGGTCACAGCCAGAAAAGCATTCAATAAGGCCAAAAGGATATGCCTACGGGAAGAATATACAGAAGTCCTAATAAAGCACTATATAGAATTGAGGAAGTCTAAAAGATTGTCATGGATGCGCTTCTGCTAGGAGATCTATAAAATGACCCCACCAGCGCTCATTCAGAAAACTCTGTCGAAAGAACACTCAAATACTATTGGACTCATAAAATAGCCCAATGGTGCTTACACTGAGATCACCAGGGAAAGTTTAAATATGTTGCTAAACACACACTTCCTAGGATCCACGGTAATAGCGACAACAAACCAGATGCACGAAATATCCTGAGCGAATGGAAATCTACATTCCAGCAGGCATAGCAGGTTAGCAAGAAAAATCTTTACTTTGGAAAAAGTAAAATAGGCTATAAATAGTTTTCAGCCCCACAAATCACCTGGAATGAACCGAATTTTTCTGGTCCTACTTCAAGAAGGAATGGATTTGATTGTTCAATGCATAGTAGCAATATTCAAAATTAGTAACGCATTGGGATACATACTCACATCATAAAGGAAGGTGAAAGTGGTATTTATACCAAAAGTGGGCAGGAGGCCTCCCGAAGAGGCCAAATCATATCGCCCGATCAGCTTATCCTCCTTTCCCTCAAATCAATGGAAAACATTATTGATAATTATATTAGAAGCGAATCTCTCAAAAACATGTCGTTTCATATCAAACAATTTGCATACCAATTTTTCACGAAAATTATTTAGTGTTAAAATCTCATCACACGATAAGGACTTCAGCACTGCGATAAGAGCCCCCCCCCCCCCAACCTCCTATAGATTTTGAACTGGATTCACTCGACTCGATTCACTCGATAGGTATTATATATACAGTATTAGTGTATAACTAATACTGACACCTCGGACAAAAGCGAGGCAATCATATTCACCTGGCGTCGACCGAGACTGGACAAGAGAGTTCAAATATTCGATAAAGAGATACCATTGACCAGTTCCGTCAAATACCTTTGTGTGACCCTCGATAGTCGATTAACTTTGGTGCAACACATCGACCAACGAGTGATTCTAGCAAGGGGTCTAATGTCTTCATTGGCCCCCCTGATAGGTCGCAAAGGGGCGATGTCGAAAGATCTCAAGGTAGGATTCTACAAGGCGATCATCCTCCCTACCCTTACGTACGCCGCCCCCGCGTGGGCCTTCGCGAGTGAACGTCAGTTAGAGAGGCTACAAACAATTCAGGACACCTGCCTACGCAGGGCACTGGACGCGCCATGGTTTGTCACCAACCGTCAAATCCATCAGGATACAAAGACGGAACAGGTAAGTAAGATGATATACAAACTAACAGAAAAACTGTACGACCGGAGCCACGACAGCGAAAACCCTCTAGTAAACCAACTAGGGAAATACGAAATCGTCGATTTCCACAGGTTTAAGAGGCCGAAAAGCATCTTGGCTCCAAGAAATACAGGATAAACTGGTAGCAAACAATTTCATGCGATAATTATGAGGATAACCACTTTTCTTTCAGCTTCTGGGACAGGTGCATACGTCCGTCCCCTCGCGACCTTCGATAACAGCGGCATTTTTATTTTGTGAGCCCACACTTCGCATCAAGCATGGATCATGGACAACCGGGCCTCACCCAGCGGTCTGAGGATTTTTATTCTTTCTTCATTTTACTCTATTAATATCATGCCTTTCGGGGCAAAATGCGACTGGCTTCTACGCCTTTTCAGGGTTTTAACCCATATTACATCTTCAACGAGCGTTTTTATTCAATTTTTGAGCGTTGGAGGAGACAAAGCTGGGCTCAGCCCATCACGTGCTCCGCTTCGCGAACCATGCTTGCTTTGTTCATCACGCGCAAAGGTGATTTGCAGCGAGGCCACCACAGAGCGAGACACGACCCCCGACCCATTAGGAAACGAGGGGGGCCATTGACACAGGGGAAGGCCCTAATTCGGAGCCACCCTCTGTCCAAGAAGAACAGAGACGGCCTAGCCCAACTAGGTCAACGGGATCACTACGATCAAGGGAGACCTCGCCAAAAAGGCAGAAAGTCCCCCCATCGTCCTGAAAAACACCGAAAAGTAGCCGATGTTAAATCAAGAAATGACGAAGAGAAAAATAAACTAGACCAACGTAAGAAGCAGGGCAGAAGGCCTTGCAATCACGCCAGCGACAATATCCGACTACAGGGCCCTCTTCAAGATGTTAGAGGAAATTCTAGACCCCGCAGAAGGCGGGTTCTACTACCACCAACTGAACGAAGAGAAACCACTAAAAGTGGTGGTAAGCGGGTTACCCACCGGCATAAAGCAAGAGGATATAAAGAAGGACTTGTCCAAACAAGGCATCCCGACCACAGACGTTGCAAGAATGCATAGGGGGAGAGGAAGGGGTAAAGTCCCCCTCCCCCTCGTCATGGTAACCCTACCTAAAGACGAAACGTCAAAGAAGATATTCCAAATAGGAAAGATCCTCGATATCCGGGTGGACCTGGAACCCCCCCATAAGAAGAACAAGATAAGCCAGTGCCACAGATGCCAGGCATTTGGCCACGCTCAGAGATGCTGTCGTAGCGACCCAAGATGTGTTAAGTGCGCCGGCAGGCACTTAACTGCAGAATGCACCATCCCAAGTACAGAAAAGGCAACGTGCATCAACTGCGGAGGACAGCACCCTGCAAGCTACCAAGGCTGCCCCAGGCACCCGAAACCTCGCGCAACAAACAGAAGATGGCGGTACCAAGAACCGCCTCCAAGCCAGCCGCGATTCTAGCCGCATCGAACCACCCCGGGACAGACCTTTGCAAATAGGACTACCGGGGAAACCCGCCGTGAAGAAGAACGCGAAAAGCAAGCGCCCCCCCCTCAACCGAGAGGGCAACAGAGAGAAGAATACGCGCGCCCACCCCCCCAACCGAGAGGTCAACCGACAGGTGCCAACGAAGAGGGGGAGGACCAAAAGGCAGTGGTGACGCCAAAGGCCCTGACCTTCATCCTGGCGGCCCTGACCAAGCACGGGTTAGACGAAACCCTGATCGAAGAGACTTTGAAGAACCTCAGGGTGATTGCCCCAGCGCAATAAACGCCCGAAGCCAACATCCAGCGAGAATTCTCAACCGCAAATGCCAATACAGGTAACAAGGAAAGTACCATCTCTCCTGAGGACGGCTTACTGGAATGCGAACGGACTGACGGCACCAAAAATGCTCGAGTTGATAGACTTCATCTCCAAGCACGATTTGGATATCGTCTTTGTCTGTGAAACATTCTGGGGACCGTCCACAAGAGCGAAGATACCAAACTTTAACTTGTATAGGTGCGAGCGAGATGCGCAGCGTGGTGGAACGGCAATATACGACAAGAGGACGTTGCGACACCACGCAGTACCCATCACAGGGAACAACACCCTGGAGGCGACTAGAATAGTCGTGCAAATGAGACACGCCGGGGACTTACAGCTCACAGTAACATACAAACCCCCCCCCCCGCCTTCCACTACCCAACGAAGAAATTGAGAAATTTTCAACGGAAACGGGCCGAAGATAATCGCGGGTGACTTGAACGCGAAACACTCAGACTGGCATTCAAGGAAAGACAACCCTGCCGGCAAAGCGCTAAGAAGACTAGCCGACCGACTCGACTTTGTGGTAGACGCGCCAGAAGAAATTACGCACGAAGCAATCTGCGGACCGCAAAGCGACGACGTCCTGAACATTGTCCTCCTAAAGGACGTGCCCATCACACACCACCTAGAAGTTGGTGAGCCACTAGATTCAGACCATTACCCTGTCTTATTCTTCTTGGGAAACTCACAGGGAAATAACGATGCGGATGATCGCGAATACGTCCAGAGAACTGCATGGCCGATATTTTACGACCACGCACTTCGTAATCTGGGCAAAATTCCGATCATCAACTCGGAAGTCGAACTGGAAGAGTACGCCCAAAAGTTTGAGGACAAGATAAATGAGTCCATCAACCACGCGACCACCCAAGTTCAAAAAAGGAATCTGTATTTAATGTTGAGATTATTACATTAATTCTTCTAACTATAATAGTTTCTTGCATATGGCTACAATAATAAAATTTTACAATGTTTTAAACGTTCTAACTTTTTTATCTTTGGAGTTTAAACGTGGAATGTTAAGCTCATTGGAGCTCAAACGATTCTTGATCTATTGGTATTAATTTTACTCAAAAAATCAATTCTTGAAAACAGCATTTCTAAAGCCTCTTTCAAAATTGTTCTTCAGAATTGAAATTTTATTAAAAACCTTTGAATCTCAAACGACGGAAATTGAAGCTTTATTGAAACCCAAACGATTCTGTATCGATTAACATCAATTTTATAAAAAAAATTCGAGATTGGGGGGGGGGACGGTGAGATGTACCTTCGATTTTTACAGCAAAAAAATAAATATTTGGAAATTTCTCCAGTCTCAGTTACACTTCCATATAATATGTAAACATTAAACCGTGTTGCTCGGAGTTGTAAATTTAAAATATCAATAACGTTATAAAAAATAACAACCAGGTGGATCTCGCTTTTTGCGGCAGATCCTGGGCTTCTATACAGCTACCTTTCTGGTGTAAAAAGAAGTTGTTAGCTAGTTATTTTAGTTAGACATGTAATTTAATATATCAGATTAAATTTTTGCGATCAACGGATCAACAGATAAACGGATTATAGGATAAAGGGATCATCGGATAAAATTTTTTGATATTATGGGAGCCGGCATAGAGAAGATATAGGATTCAGCGGGAAAGTGCGGATCAATTACTATAAGTAGAATAACTAAAGAAAAGTCAAATATTACATTACAAGTTATTATCGCAATGGAGCTAAACGAATTTATCAAAATGATGGGTAAAGAACTAAATAAGGGTTAGCAAAGGACCTAAGGAATAATGCCTATCGGTCCCAATTGCACTTAAGACGGTTGAGGTTTATATCATTCCAGCTGGTAGTGAACTTTTGCTAAAGTCTAGAGCGTCAAACTGAATGGACAATCTCTAAAAAAACTACGCTGAAGCATATAGGCGAAGAAAAAGAAAAGCGGAAGAAAAACTTTTTGCCAAAAATGAAAAGAAGGCCAATCTTGAAACTTATGAAAATAGTTTGGAGATCTCGATACATGTCTAACAAAAATAACTAGCTAACAACTTCTTTTTACACCAGAAAGGTAGCTGTATAGAAGCCTAGGATCTGCCACAAAAAGCGAGATCCACCTTGTTTTATAATTACATGAAGATATCAATTGTATCAACGGATTAAGGGATTATTGGATCAACGTATAAACGGATTAATGTATCAGCGTATAAACGGATTATTGTATCAACGGATCAACAGATCATCCGGGTATCAACGAATAAAATGTCTATATATGTAGAAATTCCCCAAATATATATCAGAGTTATGTGAATTATCAAACTTTCATACGCAAAAACATCAAAATGTTCTACTTCATGACGTTGGAAAATGAAATTCTAGTATTACATCCCAAATACTTTAGACCCGGTATAGTGGAAAATATAAAAAATAAGTTAAACTAGAAAGTCGATTTTAAATTTAAAACACATTTTTATTTTATTATACATGCGATGTGTTTACAATCACAATTTCGAGGGTTCTGATTGGGTTTGAATTATGCGGACAGACGGACAGGCGGACGGACAGACAGACGGACGGACGGACAGACACGGAGCCAGATCATAAGGCTTCTTGCTATACTTTGTATAGAAGCCTAAAATGATTCTAGTAGTTTCTGAAGCTCTATTGTGTAAAATCGGTTTTTGTACAAAAATTCAAAACATCTGAGAAAATAGATAAACATGTTTCTCCGGAATAAAAACGCCGGATTAGTGGCAGTGCTGAACTACTAAACGGCTAAATTAGATCCTACTGGATTTTTAAAAATTTTAAATAGAAATATTTTATTTATTTATTTATTTTAAGCTTTACGTTCAAACGAATATTGCTATCCTGTTCCAGGATTTACAGATCCTTTTGTAGAGGGGGATCAGTCCTCATATTACATGTTTCCAATGAAATCAACGTGTTTCGTTCCTATGTTTGGTTCACAGTTTCGCATGTGTTGTAGCGGTCTTAACGATTTCCCTCCATCCTTGCCTGTCTTGTGCCTTTTTTGTCCATTCCTTTATCCCCATTGCCGATAGGTCGCCCATTACCTGGTCCCACCACCTGATCTTCGGCCTTCCTCTTGTTCTGTCCTCCGCTGGTTTCCACAACGTTATCTTTTTTACCACGTCGTCGTCGTTCTTTCTCATGACGTGCCCGAGCCATCTGATTCTCTGCGATTTCATATGTTTAACTATATCTTCGCCGTTTATTTCTCTGGCAATTTCATAGTTCATAAGCGGTCTGGGTTCGTCGTTATCACTTTTTTTTGGGCCTATGATGGTGCGTAGTATTTTTCTCTCAAATGCCCTCAGTTCTTCGGGTTCGCGCTGTGAAAAACAAACCGTTTCCGCCGCATACGCAATCACTGGTTTGATCAATGTTTTGTAGATCTTCATTTTTGTTTCTCTGCTTAGTTTTTTATCTCTCAGGAGTGCTTTATTAAGGTAGTATACCCTGTTTCCAGCTTGAATTCTTTTTCTCATTTCCTCATCTCTTTCGCAATTCCCATCTATATGTACTCCCAAGTAGTTAAAGCTGTTGACTTCTTCGAAGGAGAGGTCGTCTATGGTCATGATGTGCTTTTGACGTGTGGTGTTCTTGTTGCATCTCATGTATTTTGTTTTATTTTCGTTTATCGATAGTCCCATCTCTTTTGCCGCCACTCTCATTTTCCTAAAGATCTCCTCTATATTTCTTCTTGTTCTTGCTAAGATGACTATGTCGTCGGCATAGGCGAGTATCTGTCCTTCTTTTGTTGTTATGGAACCTTTAGTATCTAGCTTGTTTATGATTTTCTCCAGAACTATATTAAATAATTTTGCCGACAGTGCGTCTCCCTGTCTCACTCCGTTGTTTATTTCAAAACCTTCTGTCTCGCCGTATTCTGTTCTAATTCATGCCGTGGTGCCTTCCATAGTCATCTTTATCAGGTTAATCAGTTTAGACGGAATCTTCATCTCCTCCATCGCTTTGTATAACTCTCCTCTCCTCACCCTGTCAAAGGCTTGTCGGAAATCTATGAAAAGCATGTGTAGTTCCATATTGTGTTCGTACATCTTTTCCATGGTTTGTTTATCGTATGTATTGCGTCTATTGTAGACTTGCCTTCGGTGAATCCACATTGGTATACACCTACTGTCTCTTTTGTATATTCATTTAGTCTTCTATAGATTAATGTAGACAGCACTTTGTAAGCCGAATTGAGGAGCATCATACCTCGGTAGTTTCTGCAATCGTCAGAGGCGCCTTTCTTTTTCAATGGTACTATTACACCTTGTCTCCACTTTTCTGGCATCCTCTCCTCCTCCCACACCTGCTTTACTAGTTGGCTCAGTCTTTCACATATCTCCTCTCCTCCATACTTGATGAGTTCTACGTTTATGTCGTCCCCTCCGGGTGCTTTGCCATTTTTCATTTGTTGTATTATTGACATTATTTCTTCGGTTGTGGGTGTCAGCTGTTCTTGGGTGTTGTTTGCTGTTTCGATGTGTCTTTGTTCTTCCTCTTCTTGTTCTTGTTGTACGTTTAGTAGCTTTTGAAAGTGTTTTCTCCAGATATGCTTTATTTTTTCTGAGTCATGTTCTATTGCTCCTTCTTCGTTTTTCATTCCTCTAGGTTTTACGTTGTGTTTTGTTTCCTGTCTTCTCAATAGCTGGTAAAACATTTTTGCGTTATTGAATTTATTATTCCTTTCAATTTCTTCCATTTTTTCTGTTAACCATGTGTTCTTTTTTTGTTTGAATAATTTGTTGGTCTTTCTTATGCTTTCTTTATAGATGTCGAGATCTCTCCGTTCGCCCGTTGCCAACCACTTCAGTCTGTTGTCTGCTTTTTGTTTCCTGTATAGTGTGCACTCGTCGTCATACCATTCTTTGGAACTTTTTTTCTTTTTGTATCCAATTACCTCTATTGCGCTTGTGTATATGCCCGATGTAATATTGTCCAGTTCCTGATCTACATTTCTGTCCTTTTCCTTCTGAATAAGTTCTGCTTTGACTCGTTCTTCATATCTCTTTCTAGTTTCTATGTTGGTTAGTCCTTCTGTAGCTATTCTTTTGTTGTTTTGTTTTGATACATCATATTTTGTGAATTTTTGCTTTATTTTCACGGCTACCAAAAAGTGGTCCGAATCTGCGTTGGCACCTCTGTATGTTCTTACGTCTGTTACCATATTTTCTTTCTTCTTTGTTATCAGGACATGATCTATTTGGTTACCATCTTCGCTGTTTCCGCCTGGCCACATCCATGTGATTTTATGTATCTTTTTGTGTTTAAATTTAGTGCTGGCGATCGTGGTATTTGTTGCTTCTGCTAGATTACATAGTCTCTCTCCGTTTTTGTTTGTTTTTTCATGAATAGTGTGTTTTCCAGAGACGGATCTGTTGCGGTCTTCTTTGCCGATTTTTGCATTAAAATCACCCACGATGATCATCACGTCCTGTTTAGGAGCGGTGTCGCAGAGGGACTCTATTTCATTGTAAAATGCTTCTTTTTCGTTATCGTTACTGTCTTCTGTTGGCGCATAACCATTCACAATGGAAATGTTTGTTTTTGTTCGTATTCGCATGTATGATGTTCTTCCACTTATTGCCTTGAATTCTAATACATTTCTGATAGTCTTACTTGTCACGATGAAGCCTGTGCCATTTCTGCCCTGACGGTTTTCTCCAGAGAAGAATAACGTGTATTTCTTTTGATTTATTTCTCCATGTCCTTGCCATCTTATTTCTTGTAGTGCCACTACGTCCATCCCATACCTTATAACCTCATTTGCTACGTCATTAATTTTTCTGGGTTTCAGTAGTGTTCGCACGTTCCATGTCCCGACTCTTAGTGTTTCCTGTCTTCGCTTTCTTTTTCTTATTTTCAGACATTTTTTCATTTCTTCTTTTACATTTTTCTTTTCGTTGTTCCTTGTGTTTTGCTTTTCCGTCGTATATGTCTCAGTTTCCATATACGGAGCATCCCTCTGAGACTTTACGGCTACTCCTTCTTCATTAGTTAGTTTTTTGTTGTTTCTTCTGTCTCGGTTGCTGCACTCAGTTCAGCCCTTCTTGGATTCCATGTGTATAGCTTGCCTTCTACAATCAACTTTTTGTATCCTACCCTTACTTTCTTACCATTTCCTTGTTCTACTCTAGCATATTCCAGAATCTTGTCCTGTATTGATTTTTCTTTTTGCGTGAGGTCGTTTTCAATGTAGATCTTGGTACCTTTCAACTTATTCTTATTCACCATTACCTCTGATTTTTGACTATGGCTACCTAGTTTAGCAATTATTATCTCTTTGCCGGCTGTTTTTCCTACCTTGAAAGTATCAATGACGTGTACTCTTACAGAAATTTTTTCATGTATTAGTTCTTCTACTTTCTTTTCCGTTACCGATTCCCCCTGATATGCTCCTTTGATAACAATGTTATACCTTTTTTTGTCTTTTTCGTATTTCTCTACTTGCTCCTGCAGTCGACCTATTGCTTCATCCTGCCTTGCAATTCTGTCCTCCAGACCGCCAATTTCCTTCTTCAGTTCTTGTCTGGCGAGCTTCCACTCTTCTCTGAGTTCTTGAAATTCCTTCTTGTTATCAGTAAAGCCAGCATTAACCGTGTGTGCCAGATCTCCTATCATCTTCTTCAGCTCCTCCATTTAGAATCCGTTAGGTCTTTGTTTCTCCTCCTCAGTTTTGTAATTAATACCTGTGTATTTTTTGTCACTCCCTTTTGGAGGCGTTCTAGTTACTTTCCTGCTTCTTTTAAATATTTCTCCCCCCTCTTCTTGCTCTCTCTCCGTTTCTTCTCTTCTTCTCTTAATATATTCTTCCGATGATGTGTCGCTTTTTGTTCTAATTCTGTAAATTTCGTCGCTTTGTTTCATAGAGGCTAGATTCTGTCTTGATACGAGGTAATAAAAGCTTACTGTATATGTACAGGATTTAAATTTGCAAGATTTTGCACCGGGTCAGCTTTTGCAATGTCTTCCAGGTGTTTGTTATAGGCAACCCAAATTACATCTACTACCCTACGATCTTTATAATTTTTTGTCGCAATTACTTATTGCTCAAATCTTTTGGGTTTTATGCTTTACCACGCGTTGTTCAACACGAATGCCCGGATCAACTCCTCGAAGGCAATCGTATTGCTTTGCTACTAATATTAAGGATACTCGCTAGGTTAACCTATAAACATCCAGTGTTTGCTGTGTTTCTTTTCCAATATTGTGTCTGTTGTTCCACCTTCTTGTTACTCTCTCTTAATGTCTCAGAGGATCTCAACTAGTATCTCTAATTCTTATCTATTACGTTATAAATAGAAATATACTATAACTATATTAATGTATGATAAAACATGAAATAAATTCAATATATCACCGGAAATATTACTATTCTGTAAAATCACTTCTACCCGTCAATTTTTGTTTTTTAGCTGTACCTTTGAAGGTAATCTGAATCACGTGACTCAATGCAATGACGTCAATGATAATGCTTTTTAATGAGACAATATATCGTGTGACAGTTTATTTGAAACTCTCTTGAATAGAAATTCGGAACACTGATTACTATTTATTTTCATCATTAAATTCATATGGCTAATACACCTCTTCTTTTGATGAAAATTGACCCGGTTGTTGTTAAGGACAAAACGCTTGTTAATTTAAACAAAAAACTTTTTAATTGACAAGTAGAAAAGAAAATAAAACAAAAAATAGTAAATCGTAACATTGATAGAAGTTGATCGATACTATGTATATGAATAATAAACAATTTTCTGATTTAAATTGGATATCTCTGTTTTTGCTAATAATGACGCTAACAAAGCTAAAAAAAGCTATTTCAAGCTTTGTTTAAATTTTGACGCTTATTAAAATTAATCGTGTAAAGTTTAACTTGATAATTTGATTGCAAATGGGGTTGACCCAAGCTTAGAGAATTGAAATTCTTATATTGATTGTGGCAATAAAACCAGAACTCAAGAGAAGAAGTATGCCACTTATTCAACCTCAAGTACCCAAATTATCAAGCAATTATGGTTCGTTCAACATTTAGTATAAGTTGAAACAAAATTTTGAGAGACCGATGATGTTAAGGAACGTAATAAATATCAGTGAATGAAAGATAGAATTCCTCACGTTATTCAGAGTACTAAAAGGTTCCCAGACTGGATATTACTTTTTGCATAGTTACTTAGAGATAGGGTATTAATTTGTTTTTCTTCTTGGACACAATGAAAAGCTATTCAAAAAAGTGTATTGACGTCAATATGACGACAATCGCATTGACTCGTTAAATTGCTAGGCAACGCGCTTAGAATTAGAAATAAAAGAAGCTTGCGGGTAGTTTGACAACATAATTAAAGAAATATTTCATTATATTACTGTTTACTATTTACCTACACAAATATAAATAACTTTTTTATATATTTTTTATACAAAAATTTTTCTATTTTATAGAAAACATTAAAATTTTTTCGCATTTTACCACCCATTTTTGTCAAATTATCAAAATTACTTTAATTTTAATTTTTTTTTAAATTATTAATAATTTAAATTTTAAATTAAAATGAAATAAATGTCATTAATTTAAAAATTTAAAATTTTTTTATTTAAAAATCACAATTGTGTATGTTCTACCCATAATTTTGAGTAAAGGGGAAGTTTTCTTGTGCAAAGGGTAAACTGAGTTGAGTTTTTTCTATCCGGGAATGTACGTCTTTGGTTCGCAAGGCGTATTTTCCTCCATCTTCCTTTTCTTGCGATATTACCGGTTTTGCAAGGTGTCATACATGTCTTTGGTTTGCAAGACGCTCTCACCCCATGTGAGAAATGTTTTCAGTTTAGCATAGTATCTCGACTGCCTATATGTCTTTGGTTTGCAAGGCTTATATCCTTCCGAGAGTATTTAGGTTCGCAAGACGCTTTCACCCCATTTAACCTCCCCGAGATTTTTTTGGTTTGGCAATGCATCCTTTCAACGCTACCGAGCACATCCCGACGACTTATAATGACAGGATAATTTTTATTTAATTCCTGATAAGATTCCGCTCCTGTTTGATTAACCCCTATTTTTCCCCGTTCACGATCCATTCTTCCATATAGGATTTGAGAATTCGGGTAGCTGGTTATCATTAGTTTGGGTGTTGAAAAAATGTTTCGGACAAAAGTTGTATGATAGCGAGGGGGAAAGAATATGGCATCATTGTTTTTTTAATTTATTGACCTTTTCAAGGTCATTTGAAGGTCAACTTTGTTTTTTTAAATGGCACCTTATATTTTTTTTAGCAGATTCATATTTTGCATGAATAAATAAACAACTTTTGTTGGAAAATTTTTTTTATCCGACATTAGGCTTTTCGAGTAAGATACGTTGAAACTAGGGACGCGCATGAATGGATTATCGAGATTCCTTAAAGGATATAATCAACATTGTTAATCAAAATTTAATATTTACAAATGGGGAACATTTTGAAAATTTGTTATGAAAACACTCGTTTACAAACATTTTTTCCACTGTTTAATACTAGTAAATAGCCTTCTAAAACTTGTAAATATTAAATTTTGATTAACAATGTTGATTATATTATTTTGTTTCAACGCATCTTACTCGAAAAGCCTAATGTCGGATAAAAAAAATTTTCCAACAAAAGTTGTTTATTTATTCATGAAAAATATGAATCTGCTAAAAAAAATATAAGGTGCCATTTAAAAAAACAAAGTTGACCTTCAAATGACCTTGAAAAGGTCAATAAATTAAAAAAACAATTATCCCATATTCTCTCCCCCTCGCTATTATACAACTTTTGTTCGAAACATTTTTTCATCTGACTTTTGGTTTTTGAGATATTAATTGCTGGAAGTTTTAAAATGAACACCCGGTATATTAGATAGGAGTGGTGCCCATGCATTTATACAGTTCCGTCGTTAGGAGACAGTAGAACCTTAAAGCCAAATAGGTTCCTCCCTGGATCCAGCTTCCGTAGCTACCCGTAGTAGTATTTAACGGCCTTAAGATTTACTTGAGGCTATTTGGGTTGTTACACCTGCTTGTATTCGTTACGCCTTGAAAATGTATCAAGAGCACAGAAGGCTTATACCATTTAGTTTAATGTGGATGCCGAACCACAGGAATAGACGATTTTTACAGTTTATTCCGAATAGGGAAGTTGTTTGGCCTATAAAGGGTGTCCTAAAATTCACGCAAGAAGTATTTTGATAGAAAACATAGGTTTTTATATGCCCACACGAAAAACTTCTGCAAAAGGTCTCCTGTGAAATGTACAGAGCCTCACGATACTAGTTCATGTCCACGTAAGGAAAGGATAGAAATGTTAAATGCGTAAATTGTAACAATGATCACCCAGCTAATTACCAACCGTGGCTGGCGTAGCATTCAACTGCAACAACGTCTGTACCCTGCCCTTAGGCAGAAAAGAATAGAGGAATTAACAACTTCCAACAAACCAGCCCATCGAATATAGCCAGGCACGTCTTTCGTTCAAGCACTCACAAATAATAATAATAACAGTGATATTTTAGTTAGAAACCCAAATACTCAGCCGTTTGTGCCACAAATAAGTGATATGGATTTTGGGCGGCAATGGTAAAAGATACTGTGCGGCGGATTTTTGGGATATTAGACACGTCAGACTTTTCTCAAACCAGAAACACCATCATGATTGCGACCTATTCAGATGACACTGCCATTCTTGCGAGTCATATTAATCCATCAGTGTCATCAGAAATTCTCGAACTTGGTCTGAATGCAATACAGAACTACCTTAAAAAGTGGCGAATCAAAGCCAATGAAACAAAATCGGTTCACGTAACATTGATTATGAAGAGAGGCACTTGTCCACCGGTGAAACTTTTTTTTTTTTTTTTTTTTTTTTTTTTTTTTATACTTACCTTCTTCCTTACCTGTCCTCCCGGGTGTCCGCCGTCAGGCATTGCTTCCGGGATGATGTGTCCTAGAATCGGACCACGTTCTTCTCCTTTGATAGTGTCGTCCTAGTTTGTCGGCGGGGTAGGGGGCAATGCGATGGAACTCGCGTGTGCTCTTCCGCATGCCTCTCTTCTACCTGTCCGGGTTTCGCGTCGAATCGTTAGTCCTCCATTTGTGTGTCGTCCTCCGTTTGTGTGTCCTCCGTTAGAGTAGCGGCGGCGGCTGCATGTTGCTCGGCTCTCCCGGCTGCCTCCTTACATCTTAATATGGTGGTGACGAGGGTAGTTATCCGCTGCCACTGTGTCTCGTCGACAAGCATTGCTTCGATTAGGTCCTCGGGAGTCATCGTGTACCCCAGTGCTAGGGAGACCATTGTCCTCTCGCGTTCCCATCTCCAACAGTGGAAAAGGGAGTGTTCCGCGGTGTCGATTTCCTCGCAATACCTGCAACGGGGGCTTGCCAACTTTCCGAATCTGTGTAGGTAGTGGGCAAAGCAGCCGTGCCCTGACAGCATTTGTGTGAGGTGGAAGCTTACTTGTCCGTGCCGTCTTTCGATCCATCTTTTGATGTTGGGGATTAGTCGTCGGGTCCACAAGCCGCAAGTTGCCATCTCCCATCTGGCCTGCCAAATCTCGGCCATCTCCTTCCCGGCATCCTCTGCTCCTTCGTATGTTCTGCCTCTTGCCAAGGCGAGAAGGTCGATTGGGGGCATCGACGCCAAGACGAGGGCCGCGTCGAGCGAGACCGTCCTATAGGCGCAGGAAACTCGTAGCGCCATTCTTCGCTGGACGCTTAGCAATCTCTGTGCGTTCCTGTTTACTCGGAGTGCTTCGTGCCATATCGGTGCCGCATATAACATGATTGATTGCGTCACCAGTCCGAGGGTTCTTCTTTTGTCCTGTTTTGGGCCACCCACGTTGGGCAATAGGCGGGCAAGCGACGTCGTGACCGCTCCTGCCTTTGCTGCCGCTTCCCTGATGTGCTCTGCGAAGTTTACATTTTTGTCTATCTTTACGCCGAGGACGGTTACCGAATCCTTGCATGGGATTGGAACTCCGTTTAGTCGAATGAAAACCGCGGGCACTTTCCTTCTTCCGCTTAGTAGTTAGAAAGTTAGAAACTTAACAACTGTTAACTACCACAAGTAGAAGATGTTCAGTGCAAGTTATCAGGAGAGACTGGAAGTTGCGACTAAGACTAGCGCCATCTGTTCAAGTTGTAAACGTAGGTAGCTCATCAAAAAATGAATGATCATGGTTTCGTTGTAACCTCGTATATAAAGGGACTCAACTCGTCAGACACGCATTGGCTGAACAATACGATCCTCGATTCGCGAACTCTATTGATAAATTCTGCAATAGTCTAGTGAGCGTCCTGCCATAGGCAACTTTTTATGATTACTTGTTATAAGTAGTAATATTTCACAAAAATTTTAACCCCGCCAAGGTACCTTCTCTTCTTCTTCACGTGCCTATTCATTACCGGATGTTGGCGACCTCTCTTCATGCAAGCACAAATTCTATGCTACATTTATTTATTTATTTATTTATTTAAAGATTTAGACACACTCCTAACAGTAAAAACTAATTACAAGGAGTGTGTATACAAATGTATATACATATATATACCAACTATAATATATAGAAGTACATAGCACAAACAAAATAAAATAAAATAACCCATATTTATATAAGTCAGTGCTGGATCGTTTGGACGGGGCGATTACCCAACTCGCCTGTAACAGCATGCAACCAACTCCTTGAGGCCCGTGTGGTTGGGGTCGGCAATGTCAGTAATAACATTAAAGTTGCGGCTGCAGATGGAGATGGGGGACGTGGCCAAGAAGTTGGTACGGCTAAACCTACAGTAGAACAGGTCGCTCTGTCTAGAGTTACCTCTAGGTACTCGAAAATTTATCTCTGCCAATAATGGTGGACAATCGATGTTGTATCTCAGAAGTTTGTATATAAATACGACGGACGATACAAAGCGCCTGCTCTCTAGTGTTTCAACATCGAATTGAGCCAAGAGTTTGCGATGATTATAGCCCTGTATCGGGTAAAGACCATCTTGAAGGAATGCCAAGAATTTCAAAAATCGACGTTGTACCGACTCAAGTCGCCTAATGTGGTACGCATGTGTTGGGTACCAGATCAGCGCAGCGTATTCCAGCCTTGAACGAACAAAGCTATAGTAGAGAAGCTTCAAACATGGAATGCTTTGAAGGTCACGTGCGTTTCTGTAGATGAATCCATACATGCGGGACGCACAACCTAGGGTATCGCTAATGTGTTCGGTGAAGGTTAGTCGTGAGTCAAAGATAACTCCCAAATCTCTGAAGGAATCGCATCTCTCCAAAATTCTGCCCTCGCAAGTGTAGGAGAAGTCAATAAAAGTCTTCTTGTTTGTAAAAGAGACTACTTTACATTTGGAGATTTGTAGTTGCAACCGATTACTCCTACACCAGGTCCCAATCAGGTCCAGATCAGATTGCAGACGATGGCAATCCTCTAATGAGGAAATGCCTGCGTAAATTTTTACATCATCGGCATATAGCAGTTTTTGCGATGATATAATATTGGGCAGGTCGTTCACGAAAATTATAAAAAGGAGAGGACCAAGGTTGGACCCCTGAGGAACGCCCGAGCTAACCGAGAAGACCGAAGATTTATGACCCCGGTATTCAACAAATTGCTTGCGTTCAAATAGGTATGTACTGAAGAGATTAATCAGCTGATTAGAGAAGCCAAACGATGACAATTTCCCAATCAATCTATATAGATCAAGTTGGTCAAACGCCTTCTGGAAGTCAGTGTAGATTGTATCGATTTGTCCCTGGCAGTCCAAAGTTTCGGATACGAACTGTTTAAATGTCGCAAGGTTCGTGACAGTTGAGCGCCCGTTCATAAAGCCGTGTTGATGAAGGGATAGTGAACTCTTGATATGAGCATAAATATGGTCATACAAAATCCGTTCAAATGCCTTGGACAAGTTGGATAAGATAGAGATTGGCCGATAATTACTGATCATTGATGGACTACCTTTTTTCAGGACTGGACATAGTCGTGCTACCTTCCAGGATTGGGGAAACGTGGCGGTAGTAAATATTAGATTAAAAATATGTAGTAGGGGTACCGAAAAAGTCGTGGCACAGTCCTTTAGTATAAAAGCGGGTATACCATCCACGCCGCTGGTAAGTTTGTTTTTAGAACGTTGCAAAGCAGCTATAACATCCGCATTTGAGACTTTCGGACTGTGGATTAGTAACGAAGGGTTAGCATCGTCGCAACCTGTCGCGCAATCCTTATCAGAATCCATGTAAACTGATTGGAAGTAATCCGCAAAAGCATTGACAATAGATTCAGGACTAGAATACTCAACATTGTTAAATTGCAGGGAACCTGGTATCCTAGAGTTACCCTTTCTGCACTTCACAAAGGACCAGAACTGCGAAGGATCTGAACAGATAGCGTTTGCGGAACCAGAAAGGTAATCCCGATGGCTCTCGGCAGTCTGCTTCTTCACCAGAGCTCTAAGGCGTCTAAATGCCTCGAAATCGCTAACTGAACCCGACTTTTGGTAACGTCGATGATGCGCCGCCTTTAACCGGATGTTAGCTATAAGTGCCTTTGTAAACCAGTGGGGGTATTGTCTGGGAGTACCACTCGTACCCAGTGGGACACTCGCATGGAATACGCCGTTAGTAATCGCATAGAATGCGTCGCAAGCCAAATCAACATTCGTGCAGTCACAGACGGAGGTCCAGTCCGTCTCATCGAACTGATGAGTTTTGTATATTAATTGTATATTAATACAATAAATATGTATTATGCATAATACATAAATACATAAATGAAGCTTGACTATATCCGACACCTGCGATTGCAGTGACTCAATACAAACGCTTAGTCACATAATTAATGATTGGCCTGCTAGATTCTTTGCCGATGACTTGGAGCAGTGATTTTATACGTAAGGGACACCTATTAATTACGTGGAGGATTTTGGGGGGAGAGGAGGATCTGAACTATGACCCTTCTCGCAGTAAATTATAACAAGTAGAATAAAATAATAATAATAATAATTACAAAAATTATATAGTTAAAAAATTGGTCTATTAGTGTAAGTATAAGTAATTATATTTTTTCATAACATGCATCGCACAAACCATTAAACGACAAGAGGGCCGTGTTTAGAATCAATATCAAATGAAAAAATCTTATGTGGCCATGGACATTACATAAAATTCGAAATTGAAATAAATTGTTATATCAAGGATCAATCCTTGAATGTCTCGTGGTAAATTTTCAACTCTTCCAACATTTTTCAGCCTTCCATAAATTTGGAAGCTTTTTTTTTATTAGCTTTGCGCTGGGGTGAGGAAATCTCGTGCGAGACACCGGCTTAATCTAAACCGGTAGTGTCAGACTTGCACTGACTAAAACCTCACCCCTATCCTCGACTCGACCGGTTTCACCGTCTGGGCATTACTTCGGGAGTCGCGGCTCTTGCGCGTTTCGTCGCCCTTGTTTCGCTTCCCTCTCGAGCTGTACATTTGGTCATCGCAGTGTCAGCAGGTTGGGTCGTCCAGTTTCTTGAAGGTACTCGTTGAACCTTCTAACCGTGCTCCCTCTGGACTTGGGTGAGGTGGAACGAGAGTTCTCCATTCTTCTTGGCGACCCACGGCTCGACACTGGACAATTAGGGTCTTCTATCCTTATCCATGTAATTCCAAATGTTTGTTAATTTTGTAAAAGTCACTTCCAAATGATTTCCAAATATTTCATAGTCCTTTTCATTGCTAATTATAGTCGACAATTGTTTCCGTCTTTATTCCGAGGCTGAAACATTGGTGTATTTAACAGATGTATATTTTTTTCAGTTGTATATATGAGATGGTCGTCAGCTAAAGCAGTTAAGTGCGTTGCTGCTAAAGCTGAATGCCTGGTTCGACTCCGGGCTCAGTAAAAACTTTATTCTGACCGTCTCCCCTCGGAAGGCAATGGCAAACCACCGAGGTGTAATCTGCCTGGAACAGCCTCTCTGGAGATGAAGTGTATACACTTCCCGCAGTTCGGAGCCCGCGTTAAGCAGTAGGTCCCCTATGTGTGTGATAATACTTCAAACGCACAACACATACATAGGAGAGAGGTCGCCAACGTCCGGGAGACCGGATATGGCACTTGAAGAAGAAGAAGATATTTTTTCCAAGGGATGAGTTCCTGGCCCAACGTCCCAACCTCTCGCTCCTGAAGGACCGTTTTTTTGTCAGGGTATACTCCCTTAGTCGAAGAGATCCAGCTGTAATATTATATAATAAATTTAAAAGAACCCAAAATAAAACATGACGGCTGTCAGAATTTAATACGACCAAAAATCCAAATTAAAATTTTAAATTTCCAAGTGTCAAAGTCAATTTCATTATTTTCCAAAAAAAATCTCCAAATTCCGCCCATAATTACATTCAATTGGTTTAATTCAAAGCTGAATTAAACCAACGGTCCTAATTCGGACCAACTTTAACAAAATTAGCGTATTCTTAGTCGTTCAATGCAAAAATCTCATGCTTAATAATTATTGTGGTCAACCTAGACCTTCCTTGGGCGCCAATTAATTGCGACTCGGTGGTTTCCTCTCTCAACCTGGACGTTATTCTTCTTTCCATTACGAAGTCAAATCACCCATTATTCCTTCTAGGTGCTTTATTAATCTTGCTTCGAACCTTATTTTTTCACTTATCAAAATTTAATAATCACTCCAAGAATTTGGGTAGACCTAATATAGAATAAATCGCCATACCGGTAGTTCCCAAGTTCTAATTATTCCACACATTTTATTATGGATAATGTTCTTACGAGCTCTACGTCAAGTAGGTTCAAAATAATTATAAAAGTTACATTAAAAAGTGTCTAACCTTAGTTAGACCTCTTATTATTCTTAAATACCGGGTGACCGGCCGAAAACTGAACATAGGGAAATAACATGGGAAATTGATTTTTTCTAAATTCCTGCTTCCCATTATAACTGATATGAATAAAAAAAATACCAAATTAAAGAGATATTTTTTCCGCGCCTAAAGATACCAAACACTTAATATTTTGTTTTTCAATTATTGTTAAAAAGTCGATAGTAAAATTAAGAAATAGCGCTTCTTAAAAAAATATTAGCGGGCTGGGTCGTTGCATTACGTCTAATGTGCCGCATTGCTATTGTTTTTAAACTTTTTAAATTTGTTTTTATTTTAAAAATAATAAGAACGCAATTTGAATATTATTTTATTATAACAAGTTGACCAATATTAAAAGTTAAAAGTAGTTTTATTTAGTCAACAAAACCCAAGAATAAGAAAAATATCAATTGGATTATTAAATACTGAACGAAAGTAACCAAATAATAATAATATTATAACAAGTATTCGAATAACCCTCCATTCTGCACTAAACAGTAACCCAATCTATTATAAAATGATTCTCTTACATTTGCTAGCTGTCTAGCAGTAATTTGATTGCATTCTGCAAAGATCGCGTTCCTCAAAGAATCAATATTTGGGTGACGAGTTTTATAAATTTTGCTTTTAATATGACCCCACAAAAAGAAGTCACACGGTGCCAGATCAGGAGATCGGGCTGGCCAGTTTATAGCACCACCACGACCAATCCATCGATTTGGATATGCTTGGTTTAAATAATCTCTAATGTTTACCCCAAAATGTGCTGGACAACCGTCTTGCTGAAACCAGACCTCGTGGTGTTCAGAAGCTATTTCGTCTAACGCAGGACCAATATTATTTATAAGAAGATCTAAATACATATCTGAATTTAAATTTCCAAGTATTTCAAATGGACCAAGAACGTGGTTATTATAAATGCCAGCCCAAATATTAATTTTTTGAGGATATTGTGAGCCGGTCATTAAATTTAGTCTCGGATTTTGTATAGCCCAATAGCGATGGTTTTGTACATTTGGCTCATTGTTTAATGTAAATGTACATTCGTCTGTAAAACATATTTGTTTCAGAAAGTTTCGGTTTCTGTTAGCACGTTCTTGCATTTTCTCACAAAATACAAGCCTGGATTCTTCGTCAAACAAAAATATTTCTTGATGACATTGATATTTAAAAGGATGGTACTTGTGCTTTTTTAAAATTGTTCGAACATTTTCTCTACCAACATTACACTCAGCTGCAATGGATCTAATGCTTGCATTTGGATTCGCAGAAATTAAACCTAATATAGTTTCTTCCAATTCATGGTCGTTTCTCTGATATCCTATTTAAAAAATAATGATAAGACAACTTCAATTAATAATTTGGTTAATACCTTTATTTAAATTTGTCGAAGTATTACCAGTGTCTTCAAATTTCTTAATTATATTCTGTATGGCCGATATTGATGGAATTTGGCTATTATTAAATTTAACAGAAAATAAGTCACGTATTTGGCGTAAACTATTACCGCTGTAATAATATTTTACCATGAAAACTTTTTCTTCAACAGACCACTTCATTGTTAACAAAATTAATTTTAATCTGTCAAAGTAACTTTTGTTTGTAATATTTGGCTTTCATACAATAGCAATGCGGCACATTAGACGTAATGCAAAGACCCAGCCTGCTAATATTTTTTTAAGAAGCGCTATTTCTTAATTTTACTATCGACTTTTTAACAATAATTAAAAAACAAAATATTTAAGTGTTTGGTATCTTTAGGCGCGGAAAAAATCTCTTTAATTTGGTATTTTTTTTATTCATATCAGTTATAATGGGAAGCAGGAATTTAGAAAAAATCAATTTCCCATGTTATTTCCCTATGTGCAGTTTTCGGCCGGTCACCCGTATAAGAATCGTTAAGTCCGAGCGATTTTAAAATGAAAATAATATTACTGTACAATGTATATAATATACAATGTTTGTATTTACATAGGTAGGTACATATTAGTATTTGTGGATTCTTCACTGAATTTTATTTACAACAAAATCTTGTTTTGTGTTGTTGGGTAGCCGTTTCTATGATATTTGTAAAACCATTAAATATTTGCATTATTTTTCTTTTCTCTTGAAGTTTGTAAGCTGTAACTTCGAAACAGTTAGAAGTATTAAAATTTTGTTGGCAGGTAATCCATCTATAATTAACTTCAAAGTAATTAGTTTATTATAAGCGAGTGTCCATCTTATCCAAATTTAACATTTTCATTTCAATTATAATTAAAAAATTCCATAATGAATTATTCGATTCGAAAATCTTTGAGATTGGTATCTAGAATCGGGTCAAGCGACGGAAAATGGTTGCACTAACACTATTGGTTTAGAAATAACAAATTAACTTCGAAGAAATTGATGGCGTCAATACGATAAATAACTTGACTTCATATGTAGCAAAATAATTGTATTTTTGATTGCATTCTTTTTTGTATACTTTAGTCAGTATAATTGGAACGCATTCGGATTAAAATTGAATTTGTTTTACTCAAGTGGATGAACTCGGGATCGATTTATACCATCAACATAAGCGTATAGTCATTCGAGTTTATGTTACTTGTTATAAAACAATGAGTTACTCTGTAAAAGAAAAAAAATTGAAATGTTTAAGTTTTTTTTAAATTTTGATGTTTATTCGTTTATCAAAAAGCACGCTTTACTGTTTGTATAAAAATAAATAAATACTAATATGTAACTGTTTTTAAAAGTGCCTTCTATTGCGCTGTATGACTATATTTGTAAAATTTTATATTAAATGTCAAATACTTCAAGTTTTATCAAGTAGAAGTAATATAGTAAATAGGATATCATTCAAAATATTACTTTGAGAGAAATAATATACCGAAAAATATATCGCTAATGCATTCAAAATAAAATTGATTTTTATGTTGACAAAATTCAAATTCTAAGAAAATTGTTATAGTGTATTTTTAGCAAGATAGTGCTGAAAAATATGTTCGTTAATTTGGATTCGAATCCAGGCGTATTAACTGTGAATACGCGCGCTCAAACAACTGCGCTACCGAGGCGATTAGTTTATGTAGCGCGGAACTTCTATATCTCGTGACTAAAGGCGGTGTGACACTTGTGTAAATTTGCGTGTAGATTTACGTGTAAATATTTTGTAGGAATATTTCTATATTTTCTCGCAAGTTGTGCGTGTAAAATTGCGCAGAAGAATATTCGAAGGTGTGGTTTATTTTTTCTTGTGTTGTGTTTTTGTCAGTTGGTAAAAGTTTGAATTGGCATTAACCCAGTAATCCCCAACGTTGCGTATACGCAAAATTTTTAAAATAATTAATTTTTTATTATGTTATTGAACAATATTACTTTACAGCTCCTACAATTATGCGCGTCACTTACATAATTTTTCAAACTTCAACGTCGATTTATTCAAAAACTTCCGATTTTACGGCAAATTTTTTTTTATTATATTATACTAGCTGGCACAGTCGGCCTACCGGCCGCCTTTAGCCATCTAGACCGTGTCGGATGTGGTTGTTCGGCCTTCGGCCTCACTCAAGGGTATCGCAGGCATACGTGTAGACCGTGGTTGTTCGGCCTTCAGCCTCACTCCAAGGTACTAAAGTAGCCTATGTTTTCCGTAGCGTTGCAAATAACTTCTACACCAACTTTGGTTAAGATTGGTCAAATAGAAACGTAAAGCACGTCCACGCGTATTTGCATTGTAGATTGGTTGACAGCTTGACAGCATTCATTATTGTTTTTTAAGTTGATATTGAGTAGCCTGCCTTCCTTTAAGGAATCTCGATAATCCATTCATGCGCGTCCCATAGGGACGCGCATGAATGGATTATCGAGATTCCTTAAAGGAAGGCAGGCTACTCAAAATCAACTTTCCTTTCCTTTGCGAATTTTTGCACTATTTCAATACAAAAACATGCGCAGGGACCTACATAATAACTGTGCCAAATTTGGTTCCGATCGGTCAAACGGTTTAGGAGTCTATAGGGAACATACATACATACACACATACATCCATTTTTATATATATAGATAAACCGTCAGCTTACAGAATCTCTAGGTAATTTTGAAATTCGGGTTGACAAATCGGTGCTCTACCAATAATAAATATTTTTATGCAACATTATTTTGTAAAAATACTACAAATGTATAATTTTTTTTAACTTTATAATTTTTTTTAACTTTATAAATTTCTTATTGAGTACATGATAAGTAATAAAATGCAGTAAAAACATAAAATTAGTTTTATTTTCGACCCTTGGGTATTAATGGGTTAATTGCCAATTTGAATCCATTATCACGTTTCTTTAGTATTAAACAACACAAGGCGACCAGACATACAAACTTCTTATAGCCACTTACCGATCGAATTTTCAATTGACCAGAACGCGCATGTGCAAATTGTAAATTTACGTGTAAATTTTTACACAAGTGGCAAACACACTCGCAAAAACATTTGCTAGCAGATTTGCAACAAAATCTACACGCAAATTTACGTGTTTGACACGGTGTAGAAATTTACACGCAAATTTACACGTAAATCTACATGCAAATTTACACAAGTGTCACACCGCCTTAATTCTAGGACCGCTACATCACCCTCCCCCTAACAGCCATGTCGGTTGTGAGTAGTAGCCGGCTACCATCGTGGCGTAGTTGGCTAACCCATGTGAAGAGAAGGAAGAAGTTAAGCGTGATATTTCCTAGAAATTAGATTTTTAGAACAGGAGTGCTCAATGTTCTACCGGGGTCACCAATTTAGCAAGATGGTATGCTGACAAATATGTTCCTTAATTTGGATTCGAACCCAAGCGTATTAATTGTGAATACTGCCGAGGCGAGGCGATTAGTTTATGTAGCGCGGAACTTTTATATCTCGTGACTAATTCTAGGATCGCTACATATTTGTAATTTTGAAGTAAGTTTTCTGGGAAATGGGGCCCTAACCCACTAATAATTTTTCAATCGGGGGGCTGCAAGCTTCCATTTAATTTTGATAGCTGATTCAGAATATCATAGAACTTGACATATCGGACTCGGGACTTTGCCTCTCGAAATTATTCTTACCTTGGATATCTGTTAAGTTCTGTGAATTTATGGTTGTTTAAAAAAATATAAATGATTGCGAGTTTATATGGGTTACAGATTAGTTAAAAGGGGTAGACAAAAATTTTTAATTTTAAATTTGAATACCTGTTGTTGCTATTTAACTGCTTGACTACTTGACAAATTTGTCACAGTTATAGGGGTTGGTAAACTTTTATTATTTATACAATTTTAAAAAGTCAATAATTGTCAGTAAACATATTTCAGTTCATTAAATACACATAGTTTAATGTAATTTAAAAACTTTTCAATGAAAAGATCTTAGTATGTGGGTGGTTGTATTCCAATATAATTGGAAGGCGTCTCCGTAACTATGCGGACCAACTACTGTCTTATTGAATCGTCAGAACAGCTTCAAAACCTCGGTTGTAATAGAATTGTATTAGAAACACTCAAATTTAATATATTTGGCATTATACATGAGTAAATTTGGCCTCGGACAAACAATACAATAACTGATGTGGGTTCTATGAAAAATAAATATAATTTGTATTTCTAGAGACCTTTTAAAATATGAATTATTTAGGTCGATGTAGTTTATTTTCAGAATATTCAAGCATTTAATAATCGCTTTTTAGTGCCCACATATTTGTTTACTCAAATATGAATAATTTTGATATTCCATTCGGGGAATCCCAAAGCCCTACAATTTTTGTTCAGCGATGTTTATAATTTTATGTCTTGGCCTGACACTTTGTTTCTGCGAAAACACGATATGCAATTGTCCGTAAAGTTAACTGTGACACCTGCATTAAATTTTGCAGATTTTCCACCTGTTTGTGCGTTTCTTTATCGCCTTTAAATCTAAAGACTAAAAATGTACAGCCGTATATCATCGGTTGTCCATTAGAAACTATGAATAGACACCTACAGTAGTTTGTGTCTTTCACGTAGGATCTTTAGAATTGGTACGTTCCCTACCCTAGAGGATCACCCATCCAAGTACTAAGCACAGGAAATAAAGTAATCTAACCTTTAAACGTTTACACAATCTCTAACTTAACCGTTATGGACGTAGTATTACTACATACGATATTCCAGATGTATTATTTGGTTAGAGGGACTAAAAAATTTCACTTTTTGATTTTTGCTTAATAAAAAGATAGTTTTTTTGTCTTCGGTATAGAATTTTTTCTTATACATTTGATGCATAAATGGCCTTTAGATGAGAGAACGTAGGCTCAATTCTCTGTATAGAGCAAATTTATAGCCATAATGGGGCTCAAGCTGTAGGATTTTGAAGTTGATCAGTGTTTACCATTTTTTGAATGATGTTTTTAGGAATCAACCTTTTCGAAATTTACTGGTTTTTGTGTAATGTTCCACTCTTCACATCTATGTCATAAACGGATCTACTTAATCCTTTTAAACATAGTTAGAGGAGGATTTTTTTTCTCAAAAATGGAAAGACGATAGTTCAAATCAATATAGTTTTCCTGAAAATTTTGAAATTTAATTGTGTGCAAGTAGTAGTTTTTCTTACTGGGAATTGTATGGATAAAAGTGATAAACAAAAGTAATAGAGAAGTAACTCAAATTATTATCCTGTAACAAAACGGGATTTTAATTCATAAAAAATTAATTTTAATATTTTAAATTGAGATATACTTATAAATTATTATTGCGATAATAATTGATGATTGTTAATCAACCATATTTATCAACAGCGGAAGAGATAAGTTTTATAACGCGAACGAGAATTGATAATGTATTTTATCAATATTCGTCTGCATGCGAACTTCCTGCGTCTAAAGATGACTTTTACACTGTTCTTTGTTCAGGTGAACTGTTTAATTTCAGACAACAGTGGAGTATCGCCAATTTCACCGGATATTTCAATGCAGTCTACGCGATTTCATTGATGAAGCAATCAAGATTTGATTGCATTGAAGCAATCAATAGACATTTGCTTCTCGTTAAAAAAGCGATAGGGATGTATCTGTCTATAGGTGAAATTTGTCAGTGGTGCAAATTCTCACGCTATGGAAGGTCAACCCTCGTGATTTCTGAAAGGTATAAATATGGTTGAATTAATTAGTCGAGAGTGAGAAGTCGGGGGTGCGCCCGTAGAGTCAGAAGTCGGGGTGGGCCCGTAGAGCCGCGGCCGGGGGCCATGGGCTTTCGGGATTAATGTTAATATGTAGTTGAATTGAGTATTGTAAATTTTCTTGTGCGGGACATTTTTATGAGTTTGGTAATTGTGATTTTGTATTGGGAAATAGTTAAGAGAGTGTCTTTGTTGAGTTTGTGTTTTAAGTGGTTGTCAAATAGATTTGTTTATTGAATTTATCTTGATTTTGGGGAATAGACAAGGAAAGGTCCCTGTTCCGTGGTCTGGGTCTCCAAAAGATGTATGTAAGTACCATGTTTGATTATTTTGGATTGTATAAATATGTGTTTAAAAGAGCCACCCTAAATTGTAAGAGATATTTAAATGTGTACATGTGTTTTTTTAAACTTATCCATTATTAATAAATATTGTTTTTGAAAATTCAGTGTTTTCGTTTTTCCTGTTGAGGAAAAGAACGTTTTGTTTTCAGTGTCGAGCTTAGTGTCGTTTTGCCCGCACCGAAGTTTCAACTTCAACATTTAGCCGCGGGACGTAATGCCAAAACGGGGAGTGTCTGGAGCTTATTACCAGAAAGTCGCGTACCAAATTGATAGTGTGTTTTTTTGAGAACAGAATTCTACGGTGGGCGTAATCGGTTGAACGGTGGTGGCAGCTTAATCAATAAATGTTCTTAGTAGATCGATAAGCGTCTAAGTGGAATTTTGTTCGATCAGCAGATTTGCTTATTTTTTAATAACTCCAGCCGTTCCTAGGAAAAGTAGTTCCAAAGGACGGTTGGCGGTTACAATCCCATGACAAGGTAGGACGAAATTGTTTCGAATGAAAGGTGAAAAATTTGTGGATAAGGAGAATTAGGATTAGGTATAATAGATACATATAATAAAGATTATAGTGGGTGAGTAAAAATGAATTAGAAGAAATATTTTTACAAGGCACATATTAAACTATTAGCACTCCCTCTCCCATGAATATCAATGTGGTTTCTGCATTTTTCTAATTTAAAAAGATTGTTTCAAATTTAAAGATTAAACCGGAGGGGCACAGGTAGAGATTCTAACAGTTTCATTAATTTTTACCGTTTTAAAATTTTGTAAGTACCTGATTTATTGCTGCTTTTGTATTACCTATAATTGTTTTATTCTAATACTAGAAAACCTCGAGTCCCGAGCCAAAATGTATTTCTTTGATTTGTTATTTTTTAAATTTAATATTATTGAATTAAATTTAAAATAATACACTATAACAGGGGTGGCCAACCTGCGGCTTGCGAGCCACATGCGGCTCTTTGAAGGATTATTTGTGGCTCTCGATAAATGTACCCGAGTTCCCTTTTCATTTTTGTGCTATTATATTTAAAAAAATTATCAAGAATTATCAAGAGAAGTAAAATAAATGTGTTTAATTTTTAATATTTAAATTCAATACACATATTTTGTACTTTTATTTATGTTTTCAATAAATACAAATTCTGTAAAAAAAAATTTTTTAATACCTTTTTTGCATACCTTTTAAATAGGTACGTATTTAATTGAGGGTCGCGAAAAATTTCAAATTTTGAAAAATGGCTCGACTATCAAGGAGCTTGGCCACCCCTGCACTATAAAGTAATTTATAAATAAGTAATCGTAAAATTATAGTTAAGGAATTGGTCATTATAATCTACAAAGTATAACATATGTTTGAAAAAGCGAATATGACAACGAAAATGGACGGTTAGGGCCATATTCAAAGTCAGGAATCAAAGAAATACGGCCTTAGCCGTCGATGTTTGTTGTGGTATTGATTAGTTAAAACATATCTACTGGGTAAATTATAATGGCCTGTTCTTCAACTATAATTCTATGATGATTTCCCAGCTTGAAAATGGTACTTCGAATTATATAAGGAAATAATAAAAATTCACAAGCCGTTAAAAACAAAATCAAATGAAAGCATTTATTTCATGCAGTCTATCTAATATTATGTCATTTGAATAATTTATTTTATATTATGATGCAAAATATCTAATATTTGCGGTATTTTGTCCTCGCGGTACATTTCTTGCGGTATTTTGTACTTGCGATATTTTAGCCTGCGGTATTTTGTCCTTGCGGTATTCTGGCGAAAGTATTTTGTCTTGCGGTATTTCGGCCGCGGTCAAATGTCCGATCCCGAACTTGAAGTAACAAAACTTCAAGGGACACAAAATAGTAGAAGCGAGCGAATCTTAAATAAAACAGGATACTGAAGCATTTCTGGTAAAATTCGTAGTATTAAAAATTCTCTTTTGTAACATTTTTGGTGCTGTCCTTACTTTAAACGTCCTAACAAACAATTTGATTTTCAAGAGAAAAATGACTTTATGTATTCTCTATATTCATTATACTATTCATTATACAGTACCTACTGTTTGTGTTACTTTCTGTAATATAATATTGTTTTATTAAATAATTATAATCATTCAATATCGGTACAATGAAATGCAAACAGCGTTATAACATCCACATAAAGTAATTTTTCTCCCGAAAATAATTTTTTTTAGATAGTTTGCACGTTTTAACTAAGGACGGCAGTTTTATGCTCTTAACTTCATTAATTTAAATAAATTTGCCACTGAAAATTGCTGCATTATCATCAAGTTGTTTATATTATTGCAATGGGTTAGATAACACACAAAAATTTTGGTGCGAAATATGCAGATATATTTCATTCTTAGGATGCCCGTTACTTTGTGAAATGCTCAGATTTCGTTTATTGAAACTTAATTCCATAATGCAAGTTCAAGTGTTAATTATACATTATACGATCCGAAAGTTCTGGCCCCCATAACTTCTCAGTTTAAATAATTAAATTCAAATTTAAAGAAATTACGGAAAACTTAAAAACTGGTGAAGTGGCAGCGAGCAAAGTTGTGTTTTACTGGGGTCAAATTGGAAATGTATATGTTAACGGTCAATGATGACAATTGACAATTGACGAACATAAGATAAATGGATACCATGGATCTCAATGAAATGCGTAGGCGATATAATGAGAGCATTAATTTAACAATTCAAACAAAACGCGATGATAATAAAATTGATAATAACAATATTATTTTTAAAAATTGTTATTAATAAATTATTAAACATTATAATACATCACTGATGGACGATCTGTAAAAATAAATAGCGCAAAATAAGCAAAATTCGACATATTTGGTTTTGCTTCCTATCCATTAAATTTTGATGTCATCATTGTCCGTTCACTTTTGCCCAATAACGTTATTGACCGGCCAAGGACGTAAATATTACAATCAGATAAAAATATTTACATCATTGTCCACCGTGAACGGGCATTGACGTCAATGCCCAATTCACATCATTGACCGTAACATATACATATTTAAATGCTCGGGTCGAACCTTAAACTTAAAAAGCCTAAAAGCCTAAAATTTTGCAAATTGCTCTATACAACAACACACTGCCTTGTTTGGATTAAATCGAACTATTTTTGACTGATGATTTCTAAATTTCCGCAAATTTTCATTATACCCACTGCAAAAACCATAATAACAAATCCGAAAAATTTTCTACATGAAGTTCGTGACAACTAATTTAATAATATGTACAAATTTGTTTAGGCGTAGAAGTTGCGGATAAGAACTAAAATGGCAAAATCTGTGACTTGGAATATCTCCTGCGTTAAAATTTTGGAATAAAAATAAAATACTGTTAGTATTAGTAAGTCCTTGTAAACGAAACAATATCGATCTGTAATTGAAGAAATAATTCATTTACCAATAAATTTTTCACAGAAAAAATATTTCTCGCTCTCATAAAATTTTACACTGAAAAAATTCGCCGGTCATGGTAGATGCAATTCTTACCATTAGCCCATAGTCAAAAATATTCTTATCTTATATCTTTTGTCGTGGGATGTAGCAAAAACGAATAAATGATGAAAAATTGATAACTTAAAAAAACCTTTAAAAAACGGCAAAAAGTGATCAATTTTAAATGCTCACAGCGAAGGCCCTTTTTGGCGACGTAATGACCGAATTATCCTATTACACTGAAAAAAATGACGTTTTAAATCTAAACGAATATTCGTTTTAAAATGTTATTTTTTGGTTTAAAAATAATCGTTTTGTAATAAATAGTAATTTATTTAACTTAATAGTATCTGTTGTTTTAAAACAAAACTTTATTTCTTTTAAATTAGACGTTTTAAATCAAATCATTTTCTTATTTTATTGGTATGTAAGTTACAATGTGACTGATAGATGGCGCGACATATTTATGTAGCTAGTTATCTTTATACCAATGCTGAATATAAGACACCTGTTTTGTACATTTAGTCACTCCCCAGCGATAAACAGTGACAACGGCCTTGCCGTCACCGATCAAGAAAAAGCTGAAGCTTTCGCCGACGCATTCAAAGAACAATGCACCCCCAACTACGACGACGCAGATGGGGTCCACATCTGCCACGTCGACACGGAAGTCGCGAGAAGATTACAGGAAGTTGACCCGGATCCAATAAAGCCAGCATCTACAGACGAAGTAGCACTGGCCATAAGGGCAACTAAACCGAAGAAAGCACCGGGGCCGGATGGTATTAAAAACCAAGCCCTAAAGAAGCTCCCCAAGAAAGCCGTCACAGCACTGACGGGGATGATTAACGCAACACTAAGACTGAGGTATTTTCCGGACAAATGGAAGGTGGCCGATGTGGTCGTCATCCATAAGCCCAGAAAACCCAAAACCTTAGCGCAAAGTTATCGACCGATCAGTCTGCTACCAACGATAGGCAAGATAGCGGAAAAGATCATCCTCACCAGACTGGATGAGGAGGTGAGCGACAAGAACATAATCCAAGACGAACAATTCGGCTTCCGTGGGGGGCACTCCACCACCCAACAGATACTGCGAGTAACAGAAGAGATTACCGGTGCGTGGAACCGTAAGAACGTCGTAGCGGCGGTCTTCTTAGACGTCGCGAAAGCGTTCGATAAGGTTTGGCACAACGGTCTAATTTTCAAAATGCTACAGGCAGGCGTCAAACCGGGACTTGTAAAACTGGTAGCATCCTACCTGAAAAACAGACGGTTTAGGACAATCATCGACGGCACAAGATCTCAAGAAAGAGTAGCCGAGGCTGGAGTGCCCCAAGGCTCCCTACTCTCTCCGACGCTATTCAACATCTATGTCAGTGACATCCCGAGGACTGCAAGAACGAAGATCGCGCTATATGCCGACGACACCGCGATCCTTGCCCCCTCCCTTAACCCGGTCATGGCAATCAAATACTTGCAGGAATCGATGGACGCTCTGGAAACATGGTTCCGCACTTGGCGAATCGAGGTAAACTCTGACAAAAGTGAGGCAATCATGTTCACCTGGCGTCGACCGAAACTGGACAAGAGAGTTAAAATATTCGATGAAGAGATACCATGGACCGGCTCCGTCAAATACCTTGGTGTGACCCTCGATAGTCGATTAACTTGGGTGAAGCACATCGACCAACGAGTGACTCTAGCAAGGGGTCTAATGTCTTCATTGGCCCCCCTGATAGGTCGCAAAGGGGCGATGTCGAAAGATCTCAAGATAAGAGTCTACAAGGCGATCATCCTCCCTATCCTTACGTACGCCGCCCCCGCGTGGGCCTTCGCGAGTGAACGTCAGTTAGAGAGGCTACAAACAATTCAGAACACCTGCCTGCGCAGGGCACTGGACGCGCCATGGTTTGTCACCAACCGTCAAATCCATCAGGATACAAAGACGGAACAGGTAAGTAAGATGATATACAAACTAACAGAAAAACTGTACGAACGGAGTCACGACTGCGAAAACCCTCTAGTAAACCAACTAGGGAAATACGAAATCGTCGATTTCCACAGGTTTAAGAGGCCGAAAAGCATCTTGACTCCAAGAAATACAGGATAAACTGGTAGCAAACAATTCATACGATACTTATTAC
Source organism: Podabrus alpinus (assembly GCA_932274525.1). Lineage (NCBI taxonomy): Eukaryota > Metazoa > Arthropoda > Insecta > Coleoptera > Cantharidae > Podabrus > Podabrus alpinus. The sequence goes on from OW026455.1 coordinate 13,069,867, forward strand.
CTTATTAGGATAACCACTTCTCTTTCAGCGATTAATTTTTGTAATCTGTTTCAGCGTGTTACCTCTGTTTCAGATTAAATTAAGTTTAACCCGTTCTCTCCCCTTTGGGATAGGTGCTATTCGTCCCGTTACTTCTGGGACAGGTGCTATGCGTCCCCATATGATATGATTTTTGGGATAGGTGCTTTTCGTCCCGTTTTTCTTCACGCTTCGCATCAAGCATGGATCATGGACAACCGGGCCTCACCCGGCGGTCTGAAAAATTTTTTTCTCATTTTATTCTATTAATATCATGCCTTTCTCAAGGCATAATGCGACCGGCTTCTGCGCCTTTTCAGGGTTTTGACCCATATTACATTTTCAATGAGAGTTTGTATTCATTTTTTGAGTGTTGGAGAAGACAAAGCTGGGCTCCGCCCAGCACGTGCTTCGCTTCGCGAACCGTGCTTGCTTGCTGATTTAGTCACTCAAGTACGAGTCCACAACCAGGATAATGATGTTATCCATTGTTTGTTTATAAAGTTGTATTGCCAATGTGCTCTTATTAAATTGTTTATGTTGTGATTGTTGTATTTATTCTCTTGTCTACTGCCAACCTTCCCAATATATTTAAACTAAAATTTAAATAGGGGAATTACCGGAATTGTAAACCGAATACTGTCGAACGCTTTAGGCACGACTTAACAGAGGAAAATTTTAATGCAAATTTTTATTCTGCAACGTTCTTGTGTGACTGTACGATCAGTAGGTAAACAATAGTTTAAAATAAAAACCATTGTGGTTTGAAATAAAACTAGACCGTTTTAATTCAAAAGATAAATCTTTAAAAGAAAAAAAGTTTTAATTGAAAAATAATTATTTTTTCGCCATAGGTAATGCGTAAAACTGTTTGAAATAAAACGATTCATTTTAAATCAAACGATTTTTTTTTTCAGTGTAGGGTTAGAAAGTTGTTTTATGCGAAAATTTACAGAAAATTGGGTAATGCAGATGAATAGAAAAAAGTCTACATCGATAATTAAAAACTACATTTTTTGAAAAAGGACTATAAGGACTAGAATAATATCCTAATAGAATCAGATCATTTTCATTTTCCAAATATAAAACTTTGATAATTTAAAATTTTTTTACGTCTTAATCTTAATTGAATTTTAAAAAAATAATATGTAACTTTTTAAAGATAATAACCACAGAATTATGTTTGAATTAGAGAGCGGAAATTCCGGATTCGTATCGCAGTTTTCACCGAATTCTTACCTCAGGCTCTGCCTAAGTGTATTAAATAATTTGTTTTATATTTACATTAAGTTTGATCAAACGGCGAAGTCAAGGTAAACAAAAGATTAAAATTAAGAAGCTAAAAAGGTCACGACCATTATTAAGTGGAACGTGGAAGAAGTCTAATAACAAGCTGACTGGTGATATATTCTGTATAATAATTAGTACATTTCACAACAATGTAAGTACGTAAATTTACATTTTTGTAACTAATTAAAAGATTAGAAGGATTATCTACCTACAGGATTACTTCCATACTAAGACCTATTAATGCAAAAAGCACAATAATTACGGCAATGGATTCCAAAATTAAAATTGTATCCAAAATAAATTTTATGACAATGCAAAATTTCTTTAAGGCTCGTATTTCGATTCTATTAGATCTCTACAGTTAAACGTAATTTAATTTTATCGCGACTCTGCTTAACTGAAGACAATAAGATAGAAACATGTCGGTTTTCGTTTTCATTTTCTTATAATGGGACGAGATCTTCGAAGTTAGAATGAACAGAGTTACTGTTTCGTTTGCTGTATGGCATGTTGAGCGCATGCGTAAGAGTTTGACTGGCATCATTTTCAAAGAAGTTGTAGAACAACTAAGTTGATCCTAGTAAATATAAGGGTCCGTAAATCTTTGCCTAGGGTAACTCTCTGGTTCCCGTGCACTGGACCGACTTTCAACCGACCGACTCAGCTTGAACCGACCGACTTTCAACCGACCGACTTTCAACGGACCGACTTTCAACCGACTGCCTTTCAACCGACCGACTTTTAACGGACCGACTTTTAACGGACCGACTATTTTTTCGACCGACTTTCAACGGACCGACTTTCAACCGACCGACTTTTAACCGACCGACTTTTAACGGACCGACTATTTTTTCGACCGACTGTCGATACTACCCGAAGCATTCACTACAAGAATGATTTCCAATTCGACTATTTGTCACATCATATAGTTTCATTTTACAGCCATGACAACTGTGAGATGTCTAGGAATCCTTCGGGAAACCTGGCCTCAATCGTTTATCTTTCTTATTAAGCAATAATAAACGATTGAGATCAGGCCTCCGTATGGATTCCTTGTCAGCTCTCGTCAGCGCTGCCCACGGTTGAGGTCACCTAGACTTCCCAGACACCTGTCGCTATGGCATCTCCACGAAAACCAAACCAACAGAGTTATGGATCTGCCAAGGTTAGAACCCCCCCCCCCCCCCCAAAGACGCTTTTACCAAAAACTCACGATATTGCTTAATAAGAAAGATAAACGATTGAGGCCAGGTTTCCCGAAGGATTCCTAGACACCTCACAGTTGTCATGGCTGTAAAATGAAACTATATGATGTGACAAATAGTCGAATTGGAAATCATTCTTGTAGTGAATGCTTCGGGTAGTATCGATAGTCGGTCCGTTAAAAGTCGGTCCGTTGAAAGTCGGTCGAAAAAATAGTCGGTCCGTTAAAAGTCGGTCGGTTGAAAGTCGGTCCGTTGAAAGTCGGTCGGTTGAAAGTCGGTCGGTTCAAGCTGAGTCGGTCGGTTGAAAGTCGGTCCAGTGAACGGTCACGAACTCTCTTTCTAGAGATTGAACGTCTCTGTCGATTTCTTCACTTCTTTCTGGCCAGTTTTGTTCGAGCGTCACTCCTATTTTATACAGGAGAATTGTACGACGGATGTACAAAGATCGGGGAGAAGGGTAGTTAATCAATAAAGTACAAGATTACAAAATAAACCAGATCATAAGGCTTCTTGTTATACTTTGTATAGAAGCCTAAAAAGTATAATTGAATTAATGTTATTTTAATTTATAAAAATAATTTATATTGCCAATTCAAAAGTACGATTTTCTCGACTAATCAAATCAACTAATCAATTCTCACAAACGGATGCCTTACGGTCCTCAACAACTCAACACTACTACACTAAAATAGGAATTTTCCAACTAAACTAATTTTTGGAAAATCCACACGATGTTTCCAAAATTATAATGACAAATGAACTAAAGCGGCGTTCTTTTAATAATAAGGGGTGACTCAATTAGAGCTAACAATTGATAATTTGCTGATATTTTTACTGTAATGTAAAGACATTGACATTAAACATGAAAAATGATATCCGTCAAATGGCCGCCATGGCCGCCTTTGCAGACTTCCGCTATTTTTATGAAATTTCCCATTAGTCTTCGGCATAAATTCTGTGGTAGTTCATAAATAATGCATCGAATCTCGCCCTTTAACTCTGCAATCGTTTGGGGGCCAGTGAAGTCATTTTATTTTACGTGTTAGGATCGTCGTCAGACGGGTTCCCATGAACCTGGGACGCCTCACTTATGTATCATCTCAGGACGGGCCTCAAGGCACTTTCTAAGTCGGCCTCGAGTTTCCTGCTACCAGGCAGCCGCTTGCTTTGATCACCATGTAAGCTAACGCAGGTTCTATATACACAGGTGCATATAGTTTCCACCGTTGGCTAACACACCCGACCACAGCCACCACGAGTCCAACCGCAATTGACGGGGAAGAGCATTGAATACTCTTCGGGACACCCCCGTAGTAACGGTACCAGGCGATAGTCCGGATTTCTAAGGAGTTATATGCACTAAGGAGCTTCACCGCTGCGCCGCCCGACCTAAATGGGTCTAGGGCTGCGACGCCGGTACTTGGTCAAAGGCTAGGGGATATGTCACGTCCCAGGCAACTGTTAAGGTCAGAAAGGTTGGCATAAGTGGATTCCTAAGAATCTTGCACTTCCTTTCTTTGCATGCGCGCGTGGTCAGAATCACACATGCGGTTCAGTTTCGACCGGTTTCGTACGATCAGGATTTTCCCTACCCGATATGCCCAGTGATGTCGACTGTATGCACTTAATAACTGTCTCCTCCGGATTATCCATACCGGACAGAAGTTTTACCGTATACGCTCCTTACGCATGAAGCACCTTTTTCAACAGCCACCATATCCTTGCACGACGGCATTACTTCTAGAACGCAATTTTTACACAGACTCCTTTGGAGATTTTATCATATAGAATTTGTACCTACGTAGATTTATAGTCCTGCATGTACTTTTCCATGCGAGATTGCTTGATCAAAATCACAGACGAATGGGCCCTTGCTCGATTCGCACATATAAGGTTTGTTCCTTATCTTTTTGTTTTCGGCAGGTTTATACCACATCTGCTTAGACCAGCGCTCCGCAAGTGCCGTGAGCCGTTACAGGTGTGCCACGGTCAAATAAGACAATATTTGCTTTTTTTGATACTAAAATAAAACTTATACTCGTTTCCTTAGGTGCAACCACTAAAAATTCCCCGCTAAGGCGGGGATGACACCTCACCCATCTGCATGGGGGGTGACACCCGACCCCCCTGAGTGCAACCCCTCAACCCCTAAAAAAAAAGCTCATCAAAATTTTTTTTTGATGTGCCGCGGAATTCTAGGAGGAACTTTGGTGTGTCGTAGGTGAGAAAAGGTTGCGGAGCGCTGGCTTAGACAATACCGCGGACCATGGACTGCGAACCTAGACCGGACGTAGGAAGGGAGGAATCCAGCCTCATTGTGTGGCTAGCCTCCTACGGCATTGCCCACTTTATCACAAGTCAGTTTTATTGGTTTACCTAGCGTTGAACTCATAGATTCCAAGGAGTCTTGCATATGATCTTTTGATTTTGTAATTGGCTGTAAACAGCCAGGTTTCACTACTTTGAACTTATGGATTTGTTTTTTTGTCCTAGTTTCCCCATTGTGGTAAACCACCCCACGGGGGAGTATAATGTGCTAATTGGTACAGATGAGCAACAAAATTAAATTAATTAAAATGCTTAAATTAATGTGAACAAAAACGTTAACTTATAAATGGGTAACTATGTGCAATTTTATATGGTAGAACTAAAACACGAAGCATGGCACTGATCAGGAGAACATAAAGCGTATAGTATGTAGCACAAACACATACCAAGGCAAGAGATTGACTGTCTTTGCCCCATGTGTGTTTTGTATGAGTGTTACAAACTTGAAAGTTCAAAAGCCCGGGCGTGAGTCATGGTCAGAACGGGAAATTTAGTTACGATTGCTGTGTGAAGTAATGATATGATGGTCCCACATAAAACGGGACCGGGACCTACATAGCAAATGATGGTTTCTTCAAAATTCTTAATTAGTTCGAGCTCAAATTCAGGGTCAAGTGTTAAACTCTTTTAAAGTATAGATGATTTTAGTGATAAAGGTGTTGAAGGAAGTAACCAAAGAAGGGTGTTTAGAAATTTGAAGAAGGTCTAATGGAGAAATAGAGTATACATTACAGAGAGAAAGATGATTAAATCGAGGGGACAGACAGCGTGGGCAATCTGACAATAGAATAGATGTTGCAGAGTGATCTTAAATCTAAATAGATATTCGCGCGAATAGGAATGTCCCGTCAATATCTGCGTCAATTCAAAAGAGGTGTTGAACGCACAATTAAATATTAAATATTAATAATAACAATTAAATATTTTGTGGAGCAAGCTCCTACCTGCTAACAGGGGGCGCCACGTGAAGGCTTACACTGCACTTGACTATAGCTACTAAGCTCCATAATGCAAATTAGGATAAATCCTGACTACACGCCAGTCGTTCGCTATAATTCCCCCCTCCCCCCCGTTTGGGGGTTATTAGCATATACCTCTTGCTTCACATAATCCCAAAGAAATAAATCCAACGGCGTGATATTACACGATCTTGGTGGCTAAATTTGGCCGTCGCAACGAGCGATTACGCGACCGGGAAATTTTGTATGCAATAACTGCAGTTTTGTTGAAACCACATGTCTTCAACATCAATGCCGTCCAATTGGTTCCAAAAATAATTTGTTATCAGGTTCCGATATCGTTCACCGCATTGACTTTTACAATACCACCACGATCACTTTCGAAAAAGTATGACCCAATCACGTTGCCGGTCCAAAATCCGTACCAAACAGTGACTTTCTGTGAGTGCATTGGTTGTTCCTGAATAACCCGTGGATTTTCATCACCCCAAATGCGAGAATTTTGTTTGTTTACGTAGTCATTCAATTGAAAGTGAGCCTTATCGCTGAAAATAATTTTGTTCGAAAAATTGCAATCGACTTGGTGGTTCTCTAACACACCATCAACAAAGTCACGACATTCTTTATGGTCTGGTGACTTCAATTCCTGAGTCAATTGGATCTTGTGGGCATGAAGATGCAGATTTATTGCTAAAATGCGCTGCGTGGAGCTGTAGGAAAGGTCTAATTAATTGTTGGGATCGATAGCGAATTTAGGTTGAAGGATTTTCACGAACATTGTCACTCGTTGCAACGATACTTTTGTTTGATTTTGGTTTGATCGAATTTTGCGATTAATATCTTAACCGGCGCCCGACTTAAAGTAGTACTATCATAAACTAGCAAAATGTCAGATTTTCATGAAATTTAAATCACTCATTCTGCAAGTTATTAGGAGCATACAGTTAAATTTTTATGACGATTGCCTTCATTGTGAGCCGAAATAATTGCTTCTAAAAATGCAAATATTTGCATTAGGCTTATGGAGTATACAACTAAAAACTCAATTATTTCATTATAAATTAGAAATTAAACGTCAGATTTGAATAGAAAACTAATTAAAGTTATTTTGAATATAGAAAAGTAATTTAGTGAAAACCTGAAGACATTTCCGTTCTTAGTTTATTAATAATTTAAAAATATAGTTCGAAATTTGCTGTCTGAAATAAATCCCAATTTTCTTTTACATCGTAAAGAAAAATCCACTGTGTAGTATGTCTTCTTTACACTTTGTTTGAAATTTTTAACTCATCACAGATTTGACATTCGATTACACAGTTGCCAAATTTCGTGTAATTATAATTCTCCTGTTCTTTAACGAATGCAGTTCGGAGCACAGGATAGATGAGATCCAGTTAAGCGAAGTCTGTTATCTAGGAGGGGTTGGCGGTAGTGGAATACTTAGAGGTCCTGCAAAGCAAGGCTTATCTAGTTTGGATATACTGGATGACTTTCTCGTTAAAATAAGTGCGACCAAGATTTTCAAAGCCTCTCGTTAAACGGAGTCAGTTTTTTAAAATCTAGAACGATCGCTCTGATTCCACTGCAAGGCTTCGTTCCCATACGGTAAAAACTTATGTGAAAGTAAGAGTTGTTGAGGTCATCTATACATTTTTGGAATACTTAAATGTTTTAATTTATATTGCTGTGTGGGGTTGTCTTTACTAATCGAGCCACACGTTGGGCTGTCAAAAAGTGCTATGTACCCCCTCGCTAATAGGGTTAAAGGTTCTTTTTGTTAATATTTTATATGGGTGTACGTAGTTGTACCCCGTCAATGGAAAAGTATGTGATATTTTGTAAACACAATTTAATGAAATAAGGTGCCTCAGCTTAGCTCTTTCGTAGTGCATGTACCTTACCTTGTGCAGGGTGGATTCGCTCCGTTACCAATGCTGTAAATGAAATTTATGGTGCGGAACAGGTCTAAATAAATATCCTTCGTTACAAAGTAATTAATGTTTTATTAAGCACACAAATGAAAATAAATATTTGGTTAAATCAAAAAGTTCAATTATTAAATCTATTATATAAAAATTTCTGAACGCAAAATGGTGCAAAACACGTGTCGTACGAAGTCCGGAGATTTCACTTAAGTTTATAAAGATTTTATTGCAATGTACACGGTACCTTATTAAATCCAGGAATATTTCTGTTATTTGAATTGGAGATGGTACAATTGCGCGTCAAAGACACTCCAAGGGTTCATTTACCATCAGAAACTTCCAGCTGCAGTTTGTTGACCTCGTTTTGTGTTGGAGTTAATTTTCTTTTATAATATTTGCAATCCGTTACGATTTTCACCTTAATTGTGGTTTTTCGTAGGTAAGTAACTATTTTGTTTAATTATGCACTTATATTTCGTAATTTCACTATTTATTTTCACTGTAATATCAATTTTATTAGGACGATTCTCAATTCTCCACTTTGCACGTGCGAATATCAACACCAACCTTTTTCAATTTGTTTTTATTAATTTCTTTACGAAGTTCAACGCAATCCTGATCTTTGCATAAACGTATTTTTATTGGTCGATCGAAAAATCAATATTATTTGCAGTTTCATAGTACAGGTATGGACTAAGCCCATTGTGGTTCGTTGAAATTTTATAAGTAAAATTTTCTATTTTTAGATTTGATTGTGTTCTTCTCAAGTGTTTCGTGGTTGGACAAATAAAGATGCTGGATATGAAATTTCCATACGCAGTTCATTAAGTTGTGACATGCCGAACTCACGTAACGATTTAACAAACTTATTTTAAATTTAACGCTAACATGGATTTTTACATTTATCAATTAATTAACACATTTCTAACTTTTAAAATACCTTTCTTATTACTAACAATCTTTCATTTACTATTAATTAACATTTTAACAAAACAAATATTAAAATGATGCATTTCAAATTTATTTTATTCACACCTGTTTTATGTCCCGTTTTCAACGAATCATTTGACTTTTAAGTTAACTTCCTTGGTATCGGATGAAGTTTTTCTGATTACTTTGATAAGTTACATGCTTTTATTCATAACAAAACTTTTGCTGAAATTTAAATGACGTACTTCCATTGACGTGGTATCTCGATACCGCAATATGAATTACAGTTGTCTTAGATATGAATAAATTTTTGATCATAATGATGATGATAAATTTGATACTAGATCGGTTTAGATTACTTACTGAACCAGCTTGCTTAATTTTTTTAAAATAAATTTACAATTTCGCTACGAGAAGATGTAGCCAAAATTTCACGACTGCAAAATTTTCACCATTTTGGTAATGTGTTTTCACAAACACTATACGTTAGTCGATTGAATAAAGTTCCATGATCAAATCGCATTATTTGCAGTTGACGTATATATATGGTGACCATATTATTTTTATGAAAAAAAAGTACATTTCGGCGAAACACGGTAAATACCTAAAAAAAGGTCAACGGCGCACAGTGTGGTGGAGGCGGACAAATGGTGATTTTTAAAGTAATTCATTTGGTCTTCTTAATAATAGTTTCTTGCTAGGAACATCCCGAGGATTCAGGAACACAAAAAAAATCATAAAAACTGCGCTTGGAAAGTGTCGAAAAAATGGGGCAAAGTCAACCTTTTTTATATACTACATAAAATATATGTACCGTATACATAGGTACTTTAACTTTGCATAAAAACGGAAATACATTGATTTTTTTCAGTTTTCAGGTTGAAATATTATTTCTGTTTCTCGTTACTAGCACACAAGTGCCAAAACAAAACAAAGAATTACATTTTTAACGGTTTGTAGACCTAATTTGACCTAAAAACTCGATTTTTTTAAATGTTAACTTCTCTTAAACTTTTAGTTGTGTGAGAACGCATGAGACACACCGAAATTTTTTTTGTGGTATCATTGGTAAATTGGTATCTCTAGTACTTGCCCTTCAAATTTCAGCTGCAGATACTTGCAGATGCGAACACAAGAGCGTTTTTATTGAGACTTGTCCAATTTTTACCGAAGGTATTATTGGATTAACAAATCAATAAATTTTTCCCAAAATGCCCATGTAAACAATACATAAGCAGAACGGACGATACAGAAAGATATTAAAAACAATTGAAAACTATTTTAAAATGACGAACTTTAGCATTTCGAATCGTGGCTTATGCAATATTCTGTGAGAAAACACAAAAATATTGTTTTCTTCTATTCTATTAAGGACTAGCTGGCACAGTCGGCTTACCGGCCGTCTTTAGCCATCTAGACCGTGTCGGATGTGGTTGTTCGGCCTTCGGCCTCACTCCAAGGTACTAAGGTAGCCTATGTTTTTCGTAGCGTTGTAAATAATAATAATAATCTTTATTAGGTTACTAAGTCAAAATTAATTTACATCAGTCCTAAATGGTGGAGATCAGCAGTTGCTGGTTTTCATCTCAACTCAATTTGGAAGAATTCGTCCACATCATATAGCGCACTTTCATTTAGTGTTTTCTTCATTTCACTTTTAAATTTCCTAGTCGGAAGATTTTTGATTCGTTCTGGCAATTTGTTATACAGTTTTATTTGCAGATTCATTCCATTAGAACATTTGAGCCTATTTCTCTCAGTTCTCACTTCATTTCTGCTTCTGGTCTGATGCTCGTGTGTTGCGATGTTGTCTGAGATTTTCCGATCTGTCTTCACTCTCACTACACTAGCGTAAACATAGGCAGATGAGATCGTTTGAATACACAGATTACGGAAAATTGGCTTACAGTGAGTCCTTGAGGGTACTCCTTCTAGTGCACGTATAGCCCTCTTCTGTAGTAGGAACACTTTCTTTATCTTCGCTTCATTACCCCAGATCAAGAGTCCATACACCATTTTGGCATGAAACATTGAATAATAGACTGCCTTAGCTGCCGCTTTTCCAACCGTTTCCCCAATCCTTCTTATCGCAAAAATACTCCTACTTAGGGAACTCACCAGAACAGCCACATGTTCATGCCAGGTCAGCAAAGTGTCCATTATTATGCCCAGGTATTTTACCGAAGGCTTATCGTTTTGCTTAATCGCTCTACAGGTAGTGAACTTAACCATTTGAGTTTTATCCATGTTTAGTAAGAGTTTGTTAGTTTCAAACCAATCAGTAACTTCCCTTTGCCGATCATTTGCTTGGTTATTTTCTTCCATGACAGGGCAGTGTCATCTACATACAAAGTGGTGTTGCATTTTACATTATGTGGCAGATCATTAATGTACAGAACGAAGAAGAATGGGCCCAAGATGCTTCCCTGCGGTACACTACGGAAATAACTTCTACACCAAATTTGGTTAAGATTGGTCAAATAGAAACGTAAAGCACGTGCACGCGTATTTGCATTGTCGATCGGTTGACAGTTTGACAGCATTCATTATTGTCTTTAGGCAGGCTACTCAAAATCAACTTTCCTTTCCTTTGCGAATTTTTGCACTATTTCAATACAAAACCATGCGCAGGGACCTACATAATAACTGTGCCAAATTTGGTTCCGATCGGTCAAACGGTTTAGGAGTCTATAGGGAACATACATACATATACACATACATCCATTTTTATACAGGGTGTTGAATGAGTTAGCCGTTCATAGGATATTTACATGTAAAAACTTATTTATGCAAATTCCTGCTTCCCTAATTATTTTAGAAAAAAAATGAAAGACACAAAAATCATGCAGAAAAATAAACTACAAATGATAAAAGAATTATTTTCATCTAGCTTTTACTTAAAGTGGCAAAAAATCCTTTTGAAATTGTTCAAATTTTCATTTATCAGACTAGCCATGAAAGTTTCCAAGGTAATTATTTTTGATAAGTATTAAAAAACAATTGCACTTTGTTTACAGTTTTGCACTTTATTAAATTTTAATTTCATAAAATGGAAGCAAAGTACACAATTAGTGAAAAAAATCAATTTTTAAAACTATATTACTCTGGAAACAGTATACGTATGGTACGAGATCTCTTTGCTGGTTTATACCCAGAAAGACCAATCCCTACTTATTCGACAATTAAAAATGTAATTGATAATCAAAATCAATATGGGTCTGTATTTAAGCCGTCATGCAAGACCTGCAGAAATAAAAGAATAAATTTAGAAGAAATCAATATTGGTGAAGCTCCAGGTATCGATATCGAAACAAATGTAATTGCTGCCGTAGTGAATAATCCTTGTATCAGTACAAGAACAATTGGTGCGGAGTTAAATATTCATCACACTACGGCGTTCAAAATTATAAAAAAACATAAATTTATATCTTATAAGTTCCAAAACCATCAAGAAATTTTTGAAGAGGATATGTACAAAAGAATGATTTTCTGTGAAAGCATTATCGAAAAGGCCAATTTGGATAGAAATTTTATTAAAAATATTTGTTTTACCGATGAGACAACGTTTAGTATTAACGGGGAACCAAATGTTCAAAATTATCGGTTTTGGTCCACCGAAAATCCTCATTTAATGATCAACAATCGTTCACAGTATCGCCAAACTGTAAATGTTTGGGCAGGGATATTAGGAGCAAACATCATCGGACCATTTTTTATTGATGGAAATTTGAATGGACTAAAATATCTAGAAATGTTACAAAACGAAATTGGACCGGCAATTGATATTGTGGCAGGAGAAAATAACGTAATCTACTATCAACAAGACGGATGTCCGGCACATTATACTAGAGATGTAACCAATTATTTAAATGAATGTTATCCCAATTCTTGGATAGGACGCAATGGACCAATAAACTGGCCAGCTCGGTCACCAGACTTGGCTCCAAATGACTTTTTTTGTGGGGTCATTTAAAATCTAAAATTTATGGTGAACGATACCAAAGTATTGATTCATTAAAAAATAAAATTGTGGAGGAGTGTGGCAATATTACCGAAAGACAACTTGCGAATGTACGATGTAACTTTTATGATAGACTTGGTTTTTGTTTAGCTGAATATGGAAACCTGTTTGAACATTTGCTGTAAATTTAATTATTTCTTAATGTTTGTAATTGTTTATTATTAATAATTTATGTAATAAATAAATTAAATTGAATTTATTTCATGGCTAGTCTGATAAATGAAAATTTGAACAATTTCAAAAGCATTTTTTGCCACTTTAAGTAAAAGCTAGATGAAAATAATTCTTTTATCATTTGTAATTTATTTTTCTGCATGATTTTTGTGTCTTTCATTTTTTTTCTAAAATAATTAGGGAAGCAGGAATTTGCATAAATAAGTTTTTACATGTAAATATCCTATGAACGGCTAACCCATTCAACACCCGGTATATTGCCATGTAACGCTACCGTAAATTCAGTTGTAAACGATGACAAGGCACTTAATTAATAATGCACCGGCCAGCAGCATGAAACTCTCAGGGTCAAAGGTGGGCTCATTTTAATCAACTGAAACACTCAATACGTCACCTTAATTTGTGATCTTTCTTATAAAGATTATTTAAATAATGGAACGTTGTATCTGTTTCTTCGTCGATCTATTACTGCTATTAATATGAAATGAAACGCAAACGTTATCAAAACGAAAAATAATGGACTTTATTCAACATGATAAAAATTTTAAACAAAATATTGGTTTTCTCATATTCAAACAAATTAAATTTTACAAGTAAATGTGCAATTAAAACCCCCAATGTTTATGCGCGCCCGAAATTTTAAAAGAAAACGATTTGTCTATTATCAAAAGTAAGTGCGTCACTAAAAAAAACTCTTACCGAAGTATAATGTCTTTACGAAGTTTTCCGATGCGTTCGGTATCGTGTGGAGCATAGAAGCGTGCAGATTATCGTTGGCAAACAGCTTCCGATCTTGTATCAAACAAAAACAGGTAGGAATGACCAATGAACAAGTATCCTCTTCGGAATCGTGCAACCAATGACAGGTTAGTAATTCGAATGATTTCTTCCAATAAATTCTATTCTCATATCCATAAAATATAACCATCAAAAAATATTTCCAAAAACTTATTTCCAATAACTTATCCAAGAAAATTAATATCCAAAAACTTTTTCAAAAACGTATTTCCAATAACTTAATTCCAAGAAAATTAACATCCAAAAATTTATTCAAAAACTTATTTTCAAAATACTCATGACCCGTCTTAACACTTTGACGGCTCCCTTCCGAGTCCCCCGCTCCGTTCTCCTTATCCAAAATCCCACTAAATTCCCCACTCGCGCACTCGCAAATTTCAAAATCGTCACTTCTTTTATTTACAAAATCCTACATTAACAAATAAACAAATTTAAATCTAATTTGTTTCTTATATTTTTATTGAACCAAACAACCAACAATATTTTGTCTTTTACAACTTCATTCCATCTTTCAGATCTTAATAGCGTTTGCATCTTTATGTTTCTGTGAGGCAAAGCAGTTATTCAATCTTTAAATCAAGGAAAATTCAGATACAACTATTCAATCACCTGTTGTGGTCTTATATTTAGTTAATAAAATTCATGAGTGTTTCAATCCTTGATTCAATTACATCATACCACCCCCTATGGTGAGCGGAACACGACAATATATTAAGGATTAAGGATATAGTAAGACAACTTCCAGATTTTTTGCCCTAAAATTGAAGGCTCAGCAACCGTTTGTCCACAAAAACCCCATTTCACCACACTTAAATATACGACGATTACGATTGATGACCTTTTTTTTTCTGGGGTTGCACTGAAGGAAACAACCATGAGGTTTGGGGCAGCGTCGGGTGGCACCCCCCCCCCCCCCCCCGGCGGGTGTACAAAAAATAAGTACATTTGTAAGTACTTGGAGAAGTTTTTAAGTACATAGGATATCGTTCTAAAAAAGAGTACTGTCCTACTAAAATAAGTACATATGGTCACCATACGGTATATATGTCAAATATGAGCGTTGTCAAATCTGTAGAGCGGAAATGTCGCGCAATTCAAAATGAAGCCTCTTATTGAATCACCCTTAAAATGTATTTTTAAAGGGTGTTTAGTGTCTTTACTTCAAGTAAAATTGTAAGACCTAGATGGATTCTCGATAGATGTGATTTTCTGGGAAACAATTTCCCTTTTCCGTTGGGTGCTTAAAAAGTGATTTAATATCAATCGAAGTAAATTTTCAAAATGTATAAAGGTTTAATAATAAAAAATCATTTTGATGAATTTTGTATGAAATGCGTTGTTGAGGAAAGCAAATGGAATAATAATGAGTTTAGTAAGATTTGTAGCTTTAATTTTTTAATTATACATAAAACTTTGAAGGAAAGGAGCGCTAATTTGAGTTTTGCCTATAGGGTTTAGAAAAATCGCAGAGGAAAAGTCTGCGGCTTAACGATCAAGATATCCTCTTGGCTGTTTTTTACTAAAAAAGTAATTTGTGACTTTTATCGTTTAAAAAGAAAGTCATATAATTTGAGTATTTTAACAATGTAATATAATTCTTTAAGTAAACAGCGAAAACGTTTAACTTGCGTTGTGTTCAGCTTCCCGGGCAAATAGAAATTAAGAATTTAATTAACTCATGATTAAATTTGTTGTAATATTTGTTGCGAAGTTGCAACGGTTTTGATATTTCATAAATTGGTGCTTTGTGAAGCCGCTCAAGTTCCTTCAAGAATAAGCTTGCAGTTTTATTCGGTTCGGATTCAAAAATAATTTTAGTATAATTAGTAGTTTAAGTATGGTTAATGAGAATGAGATTCGAATTGATGGGGGTAGAGATAAATGTTTTTGGCTGCCGCTGATTTCGGAGCCAAATCTGCGTATGTAGCAACGTGGGGGCCACAGGCTTGTATTGGCACAGGGTGTGTTGCGCAGCCGCTGTGCGCGAGTGTAGCTATTCTTTTCTTTATGGTTGCACACCTTTACGAGGCAGACATCGGTCTGCTACGTTTTGTTACTCGCTGATATTTAACTCTGTCAATAATCATGTTATTATCGTAATAACGCGAAAAGTTTTTAATATAATGGCAGTGTTGTTAACAAATATATTTCTAAAGTGGACTATTTTATCTATTTGTTTGGTGTATATCTCCTGGGCCAACACAGAATTGTCAAATAATGGTAAGAAAATTCAAAAATTTTTAATCAAAATTTATTTTAATATTGAAAAAAGTATAATATAAATATTTTTTTTCATTTTGCACCCTTGTTAAAATAAACATTCGAATTTTTAGAAGTCACGTTACATCGAAATTTAAATTTTTAAATGTTGTTTACAACGTGGAAGATAGTTTTGATGAGTAGTTACATTAATAAAACATCACCTGATTTTATTTATTTATGATTTCATTTAGTCAAGGTATGAATTGACTTACTATTCAGGTATTTCAAAATTGTATTGTACCTCTTGCTGTCACAAATCCAGGTACTGGAGACACTTTTTTCAAATTTTCTGTCAAAAATTCCATTCTAGGTGGCATTACAGAAAAACTTCTAATTAGCTCAAAAGTTTTAATAAAAAAAAGTTAATCTTATTTTCCAAAACGACTTATCTAATATTAGTTCCGTCTTTTTCCAAAACTTGTTAACTTCTTTTCGAAGTCGATAAAAATAAATAAGAAATTATCAAATTAACCTTAATTTTTCTTTTCATAATCGTGTAATAAGGATTTAACCTAACGAATTCATTGTAGAAAAGCGTCCAACTATGGTCATTACTGCTAACACATCAAGCACATGTGGGATTCGTACCCAAACTTATCGCTTTGTTCAGAAGAACAAAATTTATTTTCGAAAATAAATTTAACGAACCAACAAAATTAATAATCAAGTTACCACAATAAATTAGTAATTTATTTCGCAATTGAGTGTAAAACATCAACATTTAACCATCATCAAAGTGAACGAAAAGTACGATAAAACAACACAAAAAATAAAATAAAACGCAATTAACAAACTTCAAACAATTGTTTCGATCTAATTGGTTCTCATCGGTGGGTACTACAATCGGGTTAAATTAATGATAAATATGTGTATAGGTATAATGTGATAACGCAAAATTTGAAAGATTAAAAATTTGACGTCAATTTTTGCTGATACTTCCGTCGTGAAATTACAATCATAATCCCAATTTGTTCCGCCCATCTGGATAATTTTAACAAAATTTTACTCTTTCGCCATGAATTACTACACAAACGTGGTTGTCTATAAATTATGGTAAATATTCAATTTGCACAAAGGGTGTTGCCAACCCTTGTATTTTGTTTCTATTCCTCGAGAGGCAAAATTATTATTACTCCTGCTCATTATTACCATCACTGTTTTACCAGACTTAATAATGAAATTGCAACTAATTTTTTAACAACTGTGAAGTTGGGTTATAAAGTTTTCCTTTTCATACATCCTTTAATGATCGTTTTGATACCAAAAGGTTATTCCAATTTTTACAGCTTCCCTCGTAAAAAAATTGACGATGAATTATATGCTGCTTCCCCACCATCTTGTTTTGGTTTGCTTAATTTAAAAGTTTTCAATTTTAAAAGCCTTTTTAAGACACAGTCGGGGTGTATCTAATTTTTCGATCCTTAAATAACGGTATCGATAGACCGGTAATTCTGTAAATCCCCGACTTCTTATTTAATCAGCCATTTTAGTTTTAATAGTAACCATCCAATTGGATGTTTTCTCTTGTTATTAATATCAAAAAGCAAAACAACACATTTTACCATCATACGACATCTGTTTAAATGACTGGAACCCCCGGTGTAATCGATTTTTGAAACGGGCAAAATTTCCACTTTCAATATTTTCTTACAATTAGTAACTATGAGATTAAACGATTCCGGATTCTCCTGTTACACGATCCCCGTTGAATGTATGTTTATGGTTTTCATTAAAAAACCACTCTTGAAGTTTCCTGTTTCTTTTTGCAAGGAATAACCCCTACCTCGTATATATTGATGATAAAAATGTAACCCGCTAAAAAGTAATTAAAAAATGTGTTTTGTGATCATTAATTTTGCAATTTAAATTTTATTTTTGATTAAAACATCAGTAATTATCGTTTCTACTACTGACATTCCGGTAATCGGTTAATTGTTTTTTTAAGTTTATTTTTGTTTCTTGGGCTTTATACATCGTGGACAATTAGTTTAAAAAATTTGCATATTATTTTTATTAAATGACCAAATTATTGAAATGATCGTTTTTATAAAAGAGCGCGAATTTAAAATTCTAATTAGGTGCCACTAACTTGTCTAACCTAACTTTTGTTAAGTTTATTTTTGGGCGATGAAATAAAGAATAAATTAATTGTAGGGTAAATATAAAAACGTTTTAGAAGCAGATAAAGCGTTTAAGATTTAAATAAAGTTACAGAAAAAAGAATAAGTTCGATTTATGAGAGCAACGTGCTTCACGTTTGATAGTCTAATCGTAGGCTTTTCTCTAACACTGAGTGACCCTTATATGAATAATAGGTTTTTTTTTCTAATGTAATAGTAGAGAGAATTCCCATTTGATAAATATGTTACTTATTTATTAGGTAAAACGTTGAAAAGGACTATGCGACGGCTGGTCGGCTGGGTATCGTCCTCAAAGGACGATGCATGCGTGATGGAGCGGATTAATTTTTAATTTTTCCATATAGTAGGAAGATAAACTATTTTGCAAATGTTTAAAATGAAATACTTACATAAAGGCATTCTTCGAAAAGAAAAATTAGCCTTTAAGTAAGTGTCAAACTTTTACACTTTTCAATTGATGTAATTACGAAAGCATCGCCTAATGGCGAAATAACTTAAGGGAAGTATGAGAAAAAAAATTAAAATACCAGAACAACGCATAAATTTTGGAATTCATTTGGTAGGAAATAAAAAACTAACTAATCTCATTAAATTCTAGTAGATTCGCATTTATCTGGGTTACTTATTTCAACCCCGAGTTGTAAACAAGCAGAGCTTTACCTTGTGTAATCTCTTTGTTTATTTTGCGGGGTTTTATATTACCGAGTGAAGAGTATGGTAAGGTAACGTTTCGATATTTTTTTTACTTTCAAGTGGGTTTTATAAAATTTGCAACTGGAGATATTGATCTGTTGACGAACAGTAGAGCAAAGGAATAATACTTTCTCCTTTTATTTCATTCTATTGTTAAATTGCGTATGTTTTCATCGTGACCATGCTCGGAAACAAATTTTGTTAAAATCTCGGAAAATTTTAGTACAGTTTTAAAAGAATTATTAATTTTTCTGCCAATATTGACTGACATTTTAATCTTTGTGTTAAGCTCCCCGTTTTATTTATTAACAAGTATATCAGCTACAAACGGAAAAAACCGTTTTATTTTTCGACCAATACAATAATTTCGTTTAGCTAATAAATTGTTATTTATATAACAATTCGCTTCAATTTAATTAAAAATTAAATTTTTTTCTTTCAACGGTTCAAACAGTGTCTTTTTTATATCAACGGAAAAACTACACGTCAGTTTAATTATTAGAAATGTTTGCAGGGAAATTAGCTCCGCTAGTCTTATTAAACAATAAAATAATAATCTTGTTGGTTTTGTTGAAATGGAACACTGACCGGGATATTTTAATAATTTCCTATACATATTTCTAAAATAAATGCAAAATTTTATCGAGCAACTCCGGATATAAAAATTATCAATTTCATAGTTCAGATTACAAATATACAAAAATTTGCAATATTCAGACACAACGGATATCCGGATAATCAAAGAGATCCTGTAGGAACAATAGAATCTCGTTTATAAAACACTAACTACACGAGCTAACATTGGAAAATTAAATTTAGTGTTTGCATTTTTTAGTAAAAACTGTCCGAAATCTCCATTCTGCCTTTTGCACAAATCAAACTGTTCGAATTTTAATTTGATCCAAAAGGTTTTAGGTTGTGATCACGAATATGGAAGATGTGGTGCTGAACAGATACAACCTTAAAATTACGTACTTTCATGGTTGGTTAATCGAAAACCATACAACTTGAGGTGGATAATTGAAAGGAAAATGGATTTTTTTCCTTTTCAAATAAATTTAACATGTAAAATATAGTAAGCCTGAGAAATGTTCAAATGTAAACATTAATTGTTTATTAACTTTATCAAATATACTTAATACGAAATTCCCTCCTATCTGGGTGCACTTACAATTAGCGAAATTAATTAGATGCTTTATCAAGATCTGTAGTTCTATTTTAATCCAGATTACATACGCTCAATTAGTTTATTATTTTAAAAACTATTTGATGGCATTAATTAGCAGTTCTCGAATAATATTCCAGTTTCAAAATAATACTCGTAAAAATGAATTCATCAAAGTAACGATATTTAACAAATTACGAAGAAATTTTGCTCATGCTTCCGAAAATTAGAGCCTCTTGATAAATAAGATTAAAATGGCGCCTCCTAAATTTAGCATTCTTTATTACTAAGTACCCTCTGTTCAAATTACCATTGTCATTTAATTTGAGTATTATGCATCTGGATATTACCATTCTGTATTTAATGTTGAGATTATTACATTAATTCTGCGTCATATTAAATTCACTCCAAACTTCTCCAATCAACATTACGTATCCTTAAAATTTTTCTGAGTGTGGACAGGTCTATTTCATTTTACACCTTTCCAGGTGGTACCACCTAATCGCAAGTTTTTTTATTAAAATTCAATCACGAAGGGAGTTTAAACATACTTCTTTATTTTTCGTCAGGTTTATGACAAACAACAGGTGTAATATTCCCCTCGATAGATTTTTGCCTCCGATACCCCAAGAACATCGCGAGTAAAATACCAAGTGTAGCTGTCTGTGAAATGCTTAATTTGTAAAGACAAATATACTTTAATGATTTGATCTCTCATGGCCTTGACTAAATTGTTTCCTCAATTCCTTTAACATTTCTTCCAAATTTGTTTTAATACATGTTTCGATCTTATTAGATCGAATAAATCAGTGGCGTACTAATGACTATTGGTTTTTATATTATAATATGTACGGGGACCACGACAGTGTTCAAATATCTCCTTTTTAAATTTTTACAAACTGCAATTTTCAATTCATCGAAACTACCTTTCCATACTACGAACATTTTTATCTTTCACGCACGTATTTCGCGAATAACGTCATTATTTTTTGACGTTTTCACGAATGACTTATTTCTGGTATTTTTTCTAACGTGTGGTTCGGTTCAGCATTCGAAGCTTATTTTTTTATCGACGAGTTTAATAATTTTCTATATGCAGGTTGTTCCCAAGTGTGTTTATTATTGCACTTAACCTCAAAAACGTACACGTTATAATAACATCAAGGTAACATAATATGAGGGGCATACGAGTACTAGTAATAAAATAATATTGAGTTTATATTTGATCGTTCCTTGTAATTTTAATCCATAATTGAATTATGATTTCAAAATTTATTGAAACTCATTTTTAAAATATTATCGAATATTTTCGATTATATTTTTAATTTTATTGTTGTAGAAGTCTGTATTTAAATGTTTACTTATTACTTTAGATTAGGTGTGTTTTGATAAAACCTTGTAAACCTTGAAATATACATAATTATTACCGTGTAACGTAAAAGGTAAAATCATTGCTATCAAAATGTTTCCAAAATGGTTGCAATGTCGAATAAAATTATTAACCAAATTAAATGTTGTTAATTATCGATGGTGTTAAATCGAGTACTTCGATGAAGTTCAAAGTTGCTAAAATAGTTTATTAAATTGTGTCATTAGCATAGGTGATTATTTCCTGTTGAAATTAGAAAGCTATTTTTGGTCTAATGCCAACAGTTATTTAAGTTGACACGCAGTGGCGTAACATAAAACATATTAACATAATTTTTTAGTGGTAGTGTATACAAATTACTTTGAAGGAAATCGTTGATGAAAAATCAATTTTCCGGGGTTTACCTAAAAATTAACATTAATTGGTCTAGAGGATGTAATTAAAGGTTAACTTGAATCAATTTACCTAAGGTTCCTAAATATTTTCACAGGAAATTTTTGTACGCAATAAATTTTATGGTTCTTGTCAACTTTTAATTAGATTAAACGATCGTTATTTGCTTACGTTGTTTAACTTAAATTGTTGCAATTTTAATTCTGTTGACTCAAAATGCAAATAACAAACTGGATTATTTGCAAATTATAAGTTAAATAAGTAGAATTGTTAACACAAAATTAAAATGTTTCTTATCTTTTGCAACAGTTTTCTTAATTGTTCGTTAAGGAAAGATCCATCTAAATGTCCTTTTATGTCACCAACCCATCATGTGTCCACTTCTTTCTTATACGATTCCCTTGTAGTACACTTTCTTTAATTAAGTGTTGCTATCTTGGGTATTTTTGTCAACCTACTTTATTTTTTTTCTCACTAAATTATTTAATTCATTTACCAACAGAGCGCCATAATCACAAATTCACCTTTTGAGTGAGCATAATGACCATAGTTCTTTAGAACGCTACGCCAATTAAAAATAAATATTTTTATAAATTAATATAAGCAAATTTCAAAAGAAATGGAAAATTATAATATCGGGTCAGATTTTTTCCTCATTCTTCGGTTCTGCTTTTAGTATGAATATAAAGAGTTTCTTACGAGTGTCTTTAAATTCGAAATTCATGTAAGCTTTGATTGAAGATGTATTATATATCGACTGTATAAGTTTTTGTCAGCTTTTTCTTTTTTGTCGTTTCGTTGTATGATTGAAAATATATTTGTGGTGAAATGCCGCATTCAGAAATTTGGAAGTTATTACTTTTGGACATTTTTTTCCGACTAGACGTGCCCACATGACGCGAGTTAAATTTAATTACAGCACCATTTATGGGTTTACTATGGTAATAAATGCTATTGCTTATTCAAATAAGTACATCCTTTTTCTCAAACTAAACATTTATTTCTTAAAAAGCAGTATAATTTAAAATAAACGGTTAGTTAATTCAGAAAGTCTGTTCGAAGAGGTTCCAATATTTTATCAGATGTTTTCTTTTAAGATTTATAAACAGGAAATAACTATTAATATTTATTTTTGTAATAATTGTTAAAACATTAAAATAATAAATATATTCCTAGTTTTTAGATAACATGTAGAACGGACAACATTTTGTTTTAAAAAATACCTGGATCATCCTAAAGGCGTTCTACAAAGAAAACGTTTGTTGTCAGTCACCTCAAAGCTTTTTCACATCGAAGAATGCGTCAACTTGAGTTCAAGTGAGACTTGAATCTAGAATATCGGAACGTTGACGTTAAAAAATTAAGTTTAATATATTCAAATCTATAGAAAATCGTATAACGACAATAACTGCCACAAATTATTGCAGTAATTTGTGCGATTATAAGAATTTATTGTTTTGATATTTAGGGTGCCGCAGCGAGTTTAGTCCAAATTTCTAGGGGGTGTAGCCGCCCACTTTTAAGCAAATAAATTCATGTGAACAAAAATTGGAAAATAAACATTTCTGCTCAATGTGCTTTAAAAAGTATTGCACCTTGAATCACCAACGCCAAATAACTTTGACGAAAGTTAACCGATTTTAATTTTTCTTAACTTTTTAGAAAGGGCATTGTTGAAGTTTAAAAAGTTGTTTAAATACTTTTTTCTGTAGAACCCATACTCTTTGAGTTATTACTTGTCAAAGTTATTTCAAAGTCAGAAAAAAAATAAATTGAAATTCAAACAATCGTTTTTTTTATTTGATATATTTATTTAATATTTTTCAGTACAAAATTCTGTTTTAATTAAAAATTCTATTTTTGGCAACATTCAGCTATTTATTGGAAACATCCACTCCGTTTAGTGGGGTGGATCTGTCCACTTAGTTCTTCTTAGTTTCCTTTTATTTTTTTGCATTTTCCGACTACCTCTAACTCTCCTTACATTCCATTCATTGTGTTATCATTCTTATGATAAACCTCACTTGTTGTGTGGTTTTCAATACCTTCATGTTCATAGTTAAGCGTTTTTTCTCTTTTTTCCATTACGGTGGAACTGGTGGAATTTCAACTTAAAATTCTTAATGTTTAATTCTTTCCTTCCATAATTATTTTAAAGAAAAATTGTAAGTTATAAAAAATACTGCATCCATATATATTTTATCTGTAATTTTTCGTCCTGCAGAATATAAAAATTAAGGAAACTAAAAGTAGCGTTTTAACAAAAAATATCTATTGACTTGGAATGCAATCTATCAAATTAGTTATTTTTTGTATCAACGAATTCCAAGACAATATTGGTTTTTGCTAAATCAGCACTTTTAGTTTCCTTATTAATACCTTCTATAAAATAGAAAACTATTGGAAAAATATGTACGGCAGTATTCTTTACGTTACAAGAATTTTCTCTAAATTAATTAGAGCAAAGAACGAAACATTACACTTTTTACATTGAAATCCCTATAGTACATGAACTAATTCACCACCTGGTATATAACGGTGGTTCTTACAAAAATATATATAGGGTGTCACTGCGACCGAGCACAATCTTTTAGGTGGTGATATAA
Source organism: Podabrus alpinus (assembly GCA_932274525.1). Classification (NCBI taxonomy): domain Eukaryota; kingdom Metazoa; phylum Arthropoda; class Insecta; order Coleoptera; family Cantharidae; genus Podabrus; species Podabrus alpinus. The sequence continues at coordinate 13,094,144 of OW026455.1, forward strand.
GACACTTTTTTAAGAAAAATGTTCAAATAACATTTTTGTCGAAGTCGCACTTTTGGACAGAAGCTTTTTAAAGCAATTTTTTGAAATTTTGCCTGCAAATCCTAAATGGTCATAGTGCCGAAATTCTTGATTTTTCAGTGTTAATTGTTTAGTGCTTTTACTTTCTCATTTGCGTAATAAAGGAAAGTATTTTTATCGAGTTAAATTATTAAAACATTGAGTTAACATTTTTCCCATGGTCTATGGTCCATACGAATTGTTTAAACCCAATTTTGGAGTGATGTCTGGATGTGTGTGTGGTGTTTTTCGACAACGATTACAGACAAACGCGTGCACCGATTGAGTCGAAATTTTATGCACTAGTTTGAAGCATCTGTCTAAAGAGCTGATTAGATTTTGGTTGAAAACTGTCCAATTTTAATCCAATTTTTTATAAGAATGAAAATTGCTAATGAGCAGTTCCGCTTCTCGGTGGAACACATGAGAATGAAATTAATATCAATCGAAAAACATTATTTTTCCGCGTCTTGTGATACCCAACACTTGATATTTTTCTCTTAAATTATTGTTAAAATGCAAAAATAAAATTAGCGCTTTTAAAAGGATATGCATGTGTTTCCTTGGGTAATTTTGATCTGTCAAGGTGATTTGTATTGTTTTGCGTGTATAGTATAATTTATAATTTTAACAAATTTACATATATAAACATATGTAATTAATATCGAACGGATATTTTAATTACTTATCAAAAATTTAATTTTGACGTATTACGACCATAGTTATGGTCATATGAAAATATTAAATTAACATATAAACAACATCCAACAAATTATAAATTAAATTTGGTAACTTTGATATTATGTTCAAATAATTTGTATATTTTATCCAGTTAAAAAATCTTTTAGTTAACATTTTTTTATTATTATTTAATATAAATTGAAGTAGAATCTAGTGAATGGGAAAGTAATGTGTTGTCACATCAGATTTTTTAAAGAGCATTTAATTATCTATAAACTAGATTATATTCCTTTATCGTGTAAAATCAACAAATTTTGAGCTATAAATTAAATTAAGAGAAGAAATGTAAAAAATTTGAAGTTTTACTTTATTGTTTTCCTTGTAAACCCTGTAGCTATTTAACAACACGTCATACCAAAAAGCTGATACCCATTCCAGATAGAAAATTGGACAGGCTACAACATTGATATAGTAGTAAACTTTTTTAAAACTACACCATTTCAAACAAAAACTGAAATTAGGAATTTTCACAATGGCGGCTTGACCTAAGGGACACAAGGGCACGTGCCCTCCCATCTAAAACTGAAACTAACTAAATATAATAAATTATTAAAATACGGTAAATTTATATTTACTGTCAATTTTTCTTTGTATCTTTTAAATTAAACATTGTACAAAAAGCTGATTGCCATTCCGGATAGCAATAACTTTATTCTACTACATTTCTTTGAAAAACCGACCCATTTCTTAGAAAAACTTAAATTGCTTGTTGACAATGTGTTTTTTTATGAACTTATTCCAGAATTATGTAATTCCAAAAGCTTTAATCTATAACCTTTAGCATAACTGCGAATATTTCAGAAATTTAGGCTTGCATGCGACTCCGGTGCTGTGGGGAGGGGGGTAAAGATGTTTCTGTAATCTGCAATAGCTTGACTGCTTACTGATAACGTTTTGTGTTACTTTGGAAAATATTAATACTCTTCATTGTCAAATTAAATACTAAAGTCAATAATAGAAAGTGAAAATTTGAATGCGGGAGTCGGGGGGGGGGGGTATGAGTACCCGCAGCATATCGTTACAGCCAAGAAAATTAAAACAATATCATAAAATTCTTAATGTTTCATCGCCATATATACGGGGGGGAAGGGTATTCCATACCACCCAGCCCCCCCATCTCTGTAGCATACAATATTGCAGAACTTCATTTGTAGTGGCGGATCGTGACTTTTTTCAAGAAACAAAATTTAAAGAAAACGCAAAAATATAAATTTGCTGCTTTTACAGCAAGCTGCCACTATGAAAATCCCTCATTTATTCAAAAACGAAGTAATTTATTATCTTTTTTGACTTCCCAGTGTTTACTTTGTGTAATTTATTTTATTAAAAAACTAAAAAAATTTTCATTGATATGGATTGGTTTTTCAAAAAACTTCACCGGACTAAAGTTGTAGTCTGTCAAATTTGTTTAACATTTCTTATCTTAATTTAATTTAATTCATAATTCGAAATCCGTTGATTTTAGACGATTAACTGATATAATCTAGTTTGTAGATAATCGAATTCTCTTTATTCTGTATCAAAACAGTCAAAATATATTTCGTTCAATCGATACAAAGATCTATGTGATTTATTACGATATTTAATCTTTTTATTAAAAATTCGTGTAATAGAAAATTTCGTTAAATCGAAGATTCACTGTATTATTGTGAAGGACCCTCAGCTTCTTAAAATTCTCGACTTCAAAAACTTCATACCACATAATTTCTTCCTCTGTGGCATATTGTCTTTTGTTGTTTAGCAGTCTCATCTTTATGCTTAGTCCTTTATAATTTTGAATGTTTCGATCATATTATTTGCTCTTGTTCTTAACATAATAACGACATCATCATTTTATTGTTATTCCCTTACACTCTGTGCTTCTGATTAGTTTCTCTAAAACAATGTTGAATAATGGCCCTGACAAAGCATCCCCCGGTTTCAATCCGCCATTTATCCCAAAACTATTCGTTTCTCCTTCTGTTCTTTTATGCAAGCTGTTGTGTCCCTCCGTTTTATATGGACTTTTAGTAATTCTTATCTATTTTGTTTATCGAAATCCCGCTGTTAGGCGTTAAACAACATGTGTAAATCTATATTATGTTTGTGACTCTTCTCCACCATGTCGATATAAATTCATATTGGATATTTACTAATAAGACTACTGTTGACAGAATATTATATAATTCTTCCTCTTCTGCGTAGTTATTTAAAAATAATGATTAATTTCAATTTTTATTAGAAATTTCAATTGAGCAGATGCTTTGTTATAAAAACAAACCATAGTTGAGTTACAAGGTTTTATTAACTCACAAACTGTGCAGTATTTACATGGTTCAATGTGTAATGTTTTAAAAATTATAAAATGAAATGATAGAATTTCACTTCTGACAGTATAAAAACATGAAATTTATGTTTAATTAACTTTTAATGTGGGTATAAAAGTCAACTCAGCTGTAAGCACATTTTATTACTTCAAAAATATGAAGTAAAGAATGAAATGGTATTGAAAGTACTGGAGCTGCAGGTTACCTCAAGAATAAAGTAAATCTCATCTGATGACATTAAAATTTTTTTTTTTTTTAATCTAAGCTATTTGCTCGAAAGTTAATTTAATCATTTTCTGCAAAATAACATCAAATAAAACAAGTTCTTTTGAAATATTCACTTCCATTCTTCAGATCCGTGACTCAAAAACGACAAAAAAGAACGTGAATATTTCAAACATTTACACGTTAATTAATTTTAATTTTGAAGAGGGATTTTTCTTGTATCAATTTTTGCTGTTAATTATATATAGTTTTGCAGCAATGTTTGAAAACTAATTAGTTGAAACTTGTCAATGAAGTCGTAGTAACAAATGAGAATTATCAGAATATCGGCTGAACAATTTTGTAGAACGTAATTTGGATAATTAGCGAATTTAGTAGAAATTATTTTCATTAATTAAAATTATCCTAATAGTAAACTATAAACAAAAAATGGCTGTTTTTAAAAGCAATTGTATTTTCTAACCAATTAGGTTATCCTTTTTGTAATTCACAATTGCTCGTTTTTTTTGTATAACTGTTTTTAATTTAATTAATTTTATAGCAACATTAAATAACTTGAAAATTTTGAATTTACTAACATCAAATATTAAATATTAATAAGATTATATAATTTTTGTGGCATTTTACAATAACGACATACGGCTTTTATTTATTCGAAAGTATACCATTTCGTTATGCACAAATTCGTACTTTTACATCAAATATAGAAAAAATCTCTCATTGGAGATTTTATTTTAATTTACATAGGCAGTGAAAATAAAATTTAACAGTTAAATTGAAAATGTAAGTATAAGTATATGCGAAAATTGAAAATTTACTGGCAAGGCATTTGAGTAGAAAATATGATAAAATTATTTAAAAACGTTGACATGCGGCAATTGATTTATTTTTATAAAATTTTTCCGAATGGCGTACATGTTCCTTTCTATATGCACCGTTTTCGAGATAATTGCGGAAAACAAACCACCCTGTGAGTGTTAATAGGGATCATTCGATATATATTTATGTAACAGGTTTTAAAATTATTATTTCCCTAAATTGCTTTTTTTACATAATTTAATTGGACTATTAGAACGTTAATCGATTGAGTATTTTAAAATTTTATATTTTCTGACTAATTTAAAAGAAAATTGATGTCGTGAATACTAAAAGGACATAATTACCGCTAAAGATTCAATTGCCGTTGCCACTACTAAATTTTTAAAGATTAGAAATGCAAAATTTTAAAAAGTGGTAACGTAATTTATTATGTTTTTAATTTCCTCCAACTTTTTTTTAGCTATAAAATGAACAGTAATAGAAAATCGAATCGCGTCTTCAATTTGTTGATTACATGAATAATTTAATCACATTTTATATCTTACGATGTTGGTTTTTCTTACATTTTGCTGATGCCATAAAACTAATGAAAATTGATAATCAAATATAAATTCAATTTAAAATTTTAATAGTTTTCCTTTCCTATCGTATATACAGCATTGGCCAAAAGTATTACTTCAGCTATTGAGACCTAATTGATTTTTTAAAGCATTTTAAATAAAGCAAATTACAAAATATATGTTCTATTTTGTGAAATATTGCAGCATTGCTCGAATATTAATCGAAGGTCCCTTTTCGCTTTGTTTTTGAAGGGCTACCTTATTTTTCAATGTTATAAATTTTCAGTCCGGATTTTGCGGTGGTCAGTTTATGAGAGGAATCATATTATTTGCAAACCACTCCACACTGCCCATTGAACGGTAACACGGGGCGTTGTCCTGTTGATCATCTTCCTCAAAAAGTTTTGCTATAGAAGCATCTAAATGTCCTTCTAAAGTTGTTATATACGCGGTTGGATTCATTCTACCATCGCAAATTTGCACTTCCTACGTCCATACCCGACATGTAATCCCCATATCATGATGCTACCTCCACCTAACTTTACAGTGGAAGCACACTTTTCAGTTCGATAGATGGCTTTTTCACGCTACCTGACGGAGAGAGTTATCCCTAAGTTATTGTTATACGATTATCAGCTATTGTTGGCTATTGTTAAATTTGGGGATAACAATAACTTACAGATAACTTAGAGATAAGAGATAAAAAGCCATCTATCGAACTGAAAATATACCATATATTTTTGACAGGTAGTTCCATAACAGCTGTCCTTGTCACTTGTGCCTAGAGACCAACCGTACGAGTTCTATGCGGGAAGGAGGGGGGTCAGGTGGCGCCCTAACAAATTATAAAATAAAAAGTGATTGTTTTACTTAGAACCTCTCAGAGCAGTGGAAACTCCAATTGGTAATAATAAAGGGCGACTAGAAATTTTCATGAAACCTATAAAGATTACACAATAAGTTATGTTAATTCAAGCCCCGATTGTTTTAAATAATTGAAATTAATTTAACATCTTAGTTAATTGAAATTAACTCGACATTCAACTTCGTTTGTATTAAAACATCGATAAGTTTTGTATAACAATATGAAAATTAATTACTCCACTCAACCAAGAATAATACAATAAATTTAATACTTAATTCTTTAATTATTTATGCATATTTGCGTTAATTTAAAGTTATAATTAATTAAGTTGGATTATATTGTTGTGTTATCTCGAAAGCTGTTATATTTAGATACCACTTGTGATCAAGCGCATTTTTATTGTGATAATCTTACTATTATATAATTTTTGTTTATTTTTATTCAATGAAATTGTTCCATAATTTTTTAAAATTCGATGTACCGTCATTGCAATTAGAATATCGAAATTGTGAAGTATCAGATGATTTTTATCGCAAATTTAATGTGTTTGAATAGTCGATATCATTTTATTGATTTTCTAATAACTTCGGAAGTAGGTGTGAGGGTTTGATTATTTCGGGAAATTGAATGATTATGGTTTTTTAAGTGAAAACCAAAAAAGTTTAACCGTCATCGGTTTTGATAATACATAATTGATTATTATTACGATCATTTAAACCTTGAATGTTTATCGTGAACGGAGGCAATTTACTTTATAATTTTCACCTAAAATAATAATTTCTATCATCCTGGGCAATTAAGCAAATACTTTGAGTGATCGATTTTTTATAATCCAATTGAATTGAACTTGATTGATTTATTGAAATGTATTACTGACGCTTTAATACTAAGAAATAGCGTACGTTTCGAGTTGAATTTAATGGTGGGTTTATTTTTACAGCAATCGGAACTTGTAATTTTCCTCAAGTAAACAAAATCTACTGTAATTGGAAAAATGTTTTATAAGAAAATTGCGCACTACGTATCGAGATATATTTATTATCAGTAAACTATTAGGATTTACTTCAAATTGGCGAAATAAAACGCGGTTATTAAAAGTGGCGAATCGGAACCCGCTTTTCTTTTTTAATTATTTTCATCGCTACTTTATGACTGGTTGCTCAAATATAATGTGGAATATGTTAAGCATAAGTTATTAACCGTGTGATTTATTTAAATTAAATCTCTTATTATATTCGTTCGGTCAATCAACATATTTTTAAATTGTTTATTAAAGAATTATTACGTAGTTAGAAATTTCGTCAATGATCGCCGAATTATATTCAAGTTCATCAATTAAACTGGTTTTATAAAGTTGTAACATTAAATTTTGTTAGCTGTGAGTATAAATGAAAATTGAAGTTGATGAATAATCGTTGTAAGGGCTCAGAGGTATGTTACATACTCTGTGTAAATCAACATTTAATGTTTATATAAAAAAGAACAGCAACGTCTTGTATGATTTATTATTGCATATAGGGAAATAAATTTTAAAAAAATAGAAGAGTTTATTAAAGTTGAATTTTATATTTATACTTTTAACCTCATATTATTTTGAATAACGAAACTCGGAAACGGATATTATTTACATAGAGTACCACCTTGTTATAAATATTTACAGATTATATTACTTGAAATTAGGTTTAAATAATTTGTTTCACATTATAATTTTTCCAGGTTTGCTAATTTTTTATGCCGATAAAAAGGTTATTGATCACTTCTACATTATTAATGAAATACGTCGGACATTTAATGAATTATGTAGACACAGAATATACGAACTGCCACGGTTCGATATATTTCAGATTAATAAAAAATCTATAAATGTGTATGTGAAAGAAATGACGCTGAGGGAGTATAGAGCAGGGAGTTGGAAACTTCATGACAAATTAGTGAAACCGTGAATAGAAAATTTCTCAAATTTAGTTTTCTCTTGGCATTTGCGAGGGCAGAATATTGCAAATATATACCACGTCCAGTGTTACATTTCTACTTTGGAACGAATTAGATGTACCGAAAGTCTATTTTTATACTTCAAAATATTTGATCGGATTTGTTCCACAAAATAACCTATAAATAAATATAAAATATCATTTTTTATTATAATCAAATACTAACAGGCTATATCAATATAAAAATTGTAGAATATTAAATTTATTTCGTCCTACCAATATTCTATTTTACTCAAATCTGAGTTATTGTCTCGAAAAAGTTTTTATTTATTTGCTATTTACAAAACTTTACATTTTAGAAAAATTGTATACTCTAAAATTTGAATTAGTTACGAAATGTAAACTAATAGAATGCCCGCATACTGGAAATTAGTGACAATTGAAAGTTAAAAGAACAAACTTTTCACAGTAAAAAAATATTCAGAAGTTACGTAAAAAAGTCCTAAATATATTTTTAAAACAGAGAATTCTTTTTTGTAAAAATGTTTTTTTACTAAGTACTTGTTAAAATGTACATAATAAATATTTACTTACATGTTTGTACTTTTCAATGGGCAATGTGCATCTGAGGATGCTGAATCCCTTGTGGTAACACCGAAACCGCGGTCACGCAATAAGACTAATGTGATCCATGTTTTTTCGGCTGTCTGCGTTGGTTTATACCCTATGCTGACGGCGATCATCCGTTGCTTCGTGCTTAAGCCTTGGTTAAGTATATTAGAGAAGTATCCATCCAATATGATGGTTCATTCGACCAAAAAAGCCATTGTACTTATTTTCAGATCAACTATTCTGAATTAAATTAATATATTACTTACATAGGTATCTGATATTTATTTTACATTTCTGAAAAGCAAACAAATTTCTCCATGTAGTAAAAAATATAATTTAATACCATTTGAAGAAAATATCGATAACGTCATCGTTCAAAATGTTTGATAATTTTTTTTTAAATTATAAATTATAATATTATAAATATCTTCCGATTTAAAAATACATCAGATTTGTTTGGTGTATATTTATAAATGACGGCGCTATAAGCTGGGGTTTTTGTGAAACTGTCATAAGCAAAGCTAGGAAGTTCGATATTGCAAGTTGATTTCGCTAGTGACCTATATGAATTTTGATTAAAAATGAGCACGCGTTTACTCAAATAGAAGCAATTATGCGGTTTCATATTGCACAAAATTGCATATTTTGCTTATATTTGCTTAAATTTTTTGGCGATTTAAAATTTTTTTAACTATTTAGTTAATAGTTGTTAAGTTAATGATTTCATTTACCGTAATTTTATTATTCTCAAAAGCTTGGCGTAATGCTTAAAGCAGAAATAATATGCTTGACAAAAGAACGACAATTGCTTGAACAACCTGTGTTATAAAACATCAATAACGGGGGAGGGGAGGGATATGAGTGACATTATAATATTATATCTCATGTGTATTGTATTTTTCTTTAGCTCTTGTCATGGTTTTTACAAGAAATTTTCAAGTTTTTGTTACACATTTAATCAATGTTACTGTATATTATGCATAATATACGAAATCTATTGCCAATATAAAAAATTGAATAAGACAATTTTTCTAGAGAATTTTCTCATCTTCAATTTTTGTAGTACTTATTTTAGCCGTGGGATGAATAAATATTGAGATATTAAGTAAAACTAATTTTTCGCACTGTATCATTTTTCGCTAACTTCAACTTCTAATCTTCAGCTAACTGCAATTTATCCAGGATTTTTTTGACTAATTTGACCGAAATACGTAGAAATGTTATTCAAAAACACTTCTAAAAACATTTTTTACCGCTGATAAGGTAGGACTGAAATATTATTAAGAGATAATAAAAATGAAAAGAGGGGAGGGGTTATAAAAATCCTGAAATTTATTTTGAAAGACGAAAAAATATAGTGGTCAGTGGGCTGCAAATTTTTACAAGTGAGTGGATTAAGAAATTTTTTTCCATTTGTGACAATAAATAAAAAGAAACTTTCATTAAATAAATTAAAACACAGTATTGATAACAAGACAAAAATCTCTTCCAACTGATTTAACCAAAGAAAAGGATATCGGGCTATTGGAGTAAATAAAACACTTAATGCTTTTCTAAGTCGACGTTTCGGCTACTTTATGTCGCCATTTTCAAGACTAAAATAGAGAGAACAATGTATTAATCCCAAAAGGGCAAAAACAACTCAACACCATTCACTCACCATGAAAAGCAGGATGGTAAAAGGTCTATATACAATAATAATGTGACGCAACATGGAAAGGTCAAAATCACCAATTTGATCACACTCAACAAAGTCAACAAACTTTAAAAAATTTGGAAATCATAAAAATATTTCACGTTAAAAATTCTCATAAAAATATAACAATAAATATTCAAAATTTGTGTAAAACAACCAATTGTAAATAGTAAATCTCTACACTACTACACATACTTTTATGTTATCAGAGGATTGATAGATTAAGAGGTTTGACCCTGTAGTTCAACAAAATACCAAATTACCGCCGTTGCGCCACTAACCAATAGACGAAAAATATTTATTTAAAAAGAGTAGAGTCCTCTAATATTAGAAAAATGACCTAAACACACCCTAACCACACATAAATGTTTACATGATGAGTATCGTTAATAAGAAATTCAAACTACTTGATGGAATATGTAGGAAAACTTGCCAAGACGTGATCTTGACACAGAAACTATTTGATTTTCGTTTTTTCTACGTATTTTCTGAGGACGCCCAGGTAACCACTGTTAATAAAACCGAAATCCGTCTGCTTGTTGATGTTGTTCGTAGAAATAGAGATGTGAGCTGCCTCCAGGAAAAATCGCTGCTGGAAGTTACTGTTAGATTCTAGAATCTTAGTATTATTGGTTATGAACCTATGGTTAGTTTCCAACAAGTGTTCCGCTAGTCCGGTTTTGGCAGAACCAACCCGTATGTCACCTTGATGTTGTTTGATTCTAGATTCAAGGCGCTGTTTTGTCTGGCCTATGTAATATTTGCCACATTCACACTCGATCTGGTATACCACATTCGCTTTTTCCAGAATGGGGGTTTTATCTTTGGTTCTCGAGAAAACAGTTTTATGTAGCGTGAGATGGTTATGGAATGCCAACTGTAAGTTACCATTCTTAATGTAATCCTTGAATACCTGTCTGAGTCTGATTGCTAACCACGGCCAATTGAAAATGGCGACATAAAGTAGCCGAAACGTCGACTTAGAAAAGCATTAAGTGTTTTATTTACTCCAATAGCCCGATATCCTTTTCTTTGGTTTGACAGTATTGATAGTGCAATATAGCTAATAATTACCACGGTAGTTAGCGTGCCATATCTAATAAATAAAATTTCCTACATATTAATAACTGCGTCACAATTTTTTTTAAATTCTTAAACAATTTTTGGCCTGCAAAGGCGGCCAAATTTTAGGGGTCCAAATTTTGATTTCTAATAGTTTGTTTAAAATATGCCCAGTGCAAACACTTTTAACAATTTTTAAAGATGTTTGGTACCTTTACACAATTTATTTGGGCTTTCCAAAAATGTACCTTTAAAATTGCAAAAATATTTGGAAATTATTTGGGAACTTTCCATGGTACCCTAATATAAATGCGCACATTCATTGTCTTGTTTTTGTGCAACAAATTATCAGTAATAATAGTAGTATTTACGTTAAAAAAATGTTAAATTGTTGCATTGAATAACACAATAGAAAATAAATTACTAATTTTTAGGAACCACTTAAAGATTTAGCAAGGACGTTAACCAAAATACATACGGGTTTACGTAATATAGTTTTAATGTTAAAATTGGAAATTATTATGAAATAGTAACTACTGAAGTAGAATATAAATTATAAATTAACATCTTCATTCATTATTTCTTGTTAAGCTTCAGCCCTTTTAAGATAGTTTCACCTACCGGTTTTTCAGTTATTAAATAAAGGAAATTAATTTTTCGTGTTATATATTATGCGAGTGTATTTTACTTTAATTGTGGCGGCTTTTTTCTCATTGTTTTTAATGTTAAGGAAAATTTAGAAAAATACTTGAAACATATGGAACAGCGACAGTTAACTTGGTTTTGGAATCATAAAAACCCTAGTAAAAATTGATCTCTAAATACTTCCTTTCGAATATAGGGGTTGTCTAAAAAGTACAAAAGTTACTGTCAAGTGAATCCGGTTGGGGGCTTGACAGAAATAATCTATTGCATAAAGTAAATTTATTTTATAAAAATGAAAGAGCTTCAAGTTTGTTATACACAGTGTTTCTGCAAAACTTAACCAAACTTTACTGATGTAATCTACTAATGAAAAGGGCATACAAGCTTCTAATAATGTGTCCGCCGGAAATGCTTTGTTTGCGAGATATGGACTTTCAAATGTTCTTCCTTTCGGTGTTCTTTCGACGGCCATAGCACCCTTATTTATAGAACGATTGTTCATTTTTAAGTATAAGTAATTGCAAATGCATGTTATTAAAAACTTGTGTCTTTTTGGTAGTAAAGAAGTTAGGTCAAATAGTTCAGATACACCCTGTATATGGTTTGCTGTATGCCGTTAGTATTAGGGGTGCGGTTTTTGACTTGGTTAGTAGTAATCGCAGTAAGTGAAGGGGTTGCGCAGGAATCTTCTTTGGACTGATTAATTTTTAATCCTTTTATGAATTATTTTCGATTGTTATTTCGACACGAATTAACGATGAACTTGGCAATAAAGTAGTTTATCGCGCAGAAAACTTTGTGCCTCCCAGTGACGATGTTTGCTAATAACATCGAAACATGTCATCCGTTAAGGTTTCTTTAAATATCTGATGCTTTGTTAGTTTTTCATTCATTTTTATGGTTTTAACGATTCTACTATCAATAATTTATTGTAAATTAATTGTAGTCGCGATAATGAGCTATTCAAGGACCCGAAACGTCAGTCATAATATCGTAGTCTTCAACGATCTAGATATAATTTTCAAGTTTGTTATAATTTATAAATATGCTTCATACGTATTCTATTTTTTGGGTTTTACTCCAAATTTTGAATTTGCTTAAAATAATTATATTATTGTATTACATAATTAGTAGTACATATTATGTTTAGTAAGGTTTGTTTGCGGTTATGGTAGTTAGGGTTCGTGTAATTATTTTCATATTCAGCAAGCTCTATTTAATTTAAAACATGCAAAAAAAATTATGACATTCAACGTAAATTTACCTGCACGTTGTGTACTTTAATTTAGTTTTTTTTTATTTTCTAAAATTGTTCATTGTTGAAGCTGAAACAAGTCCTGTAATTCGAAAAGCCCTCCTATCTGAGGTCGTTATATAAGCTATCGATCTAATTTAAAATTTAATGATGGAAATTTATCTTTAATTAAAAAATAATTTATTATTTTTTTAATATAAAAATTGGAGCAATTTTTGAGCATTAAATTAAATTTAAAATTGTAATTTTATTTAATTATTTAAAAATTGCTAAGTTTTAGTATTACAGTTTCTTACCTAAAATAGTTTTTGGCAAGCAACCAAGCAGTAGGATACATTGACGCATTTTTCATTAATTAGAAATAATTTTCACTTTTTTGTGGGATAAATAAAATTGGAAATAAATTTTGAAAACACGTTTTTAAATTCGTTTTTATTAAAAATAAATTGAATTTTTTTCAGTCCCTAATAGAATGACGTAAAATCAAGTGAAAGAGAGTTAGAATTTTTAATTGTATAGCACCACTTTGTTGATTTAATGCTTTTAATTATCAATTGCAATTAAAGACTTTGTTCTTAATTGCTAAATTTATTGGTGATTCGAAATTTAAATAGTGTCATTGTTAGTTATTGTGCATCGTTAGCGTCATTGTTAGCCTAACTACTTCATTGTTATAAAAGTTTTAAAATTTAAGATGTAACTTACATCGTTATTAATAATAAAGTGATGTATAGTCCAGAATTAAAATTTTCTTCTGGAACTATTTGATATTTTATCTCGAAAAAATGTTAATATTTTCTTATTTGCTAGGTTACTTCCGAGTTCTCTCGAGTTTAACACTTAGCTCGATCATTTCATTTTATCTAGAGAGATTCCTAATTGTTTATTAAAATACTGGTCACGATTTGAATTGCTCGAAATTCATAAACATGACGACGTCCAGAATTTGCAGAAACAAAACTTCGCATATAACACTCATCCGTTGATGCGTGGTTCGTATATTGATTAACTTTAGAGTTGATTTGATTGGCTTCGATTCAATGCAGACAATGGTTCTCAAGCGAGACAAATCGAGTTATTAGTAAATCTTTTTATTAGTTTTGTTTTCCCAATAGTGGGAAATCCATTGTTGCTTTTAAGCTACCTACTTACAAAAATTACTTTAGTAATTCAAAAAGTATTGTGAACCTGGGAGAAATTCTATTATTTCAGGATTCGAAACACTTCGTAAATAACTATTTACCTTTGTAACTATTACGGGTGGAAAGATATCTTTTCACCGTTTCAAATAATTCTTCCTTAAAAATATTTTGTTTCAATTATCATTTCTAATATGTAGTTCACGAATTCGATAAATTTAAAAAAACCCGCTACTTCCTGTTTTATTTATTTATAATCAAACTTTATTGGAGATCATCGAATTTCGTACGAGAAGTAAAGTTGCTCGTCGTAAGGAATCGAAATCGCCTAGTTACTTCTTAAATTTTAATATTTTGGCTTCACAAATCACGACCCAATACAACCAAATTTTCTCTGGAGGAAATTTTTTAAAATAAAATTAACAAATTCAGGAGAGATTAATAAAGAATTACGAATAGACTTAAAAAGTTACAGCAGAATGAGATGAAAACTACTTACATTGTCATATAAGGAATTGAAAAAGGTTAAAAAATCGGCGATGATCCTTGAAACTACAAGAGAATGTTGATTTTAACTAACGATTTACAGTGTTCACAAAATTAAAGATTTAGTCGTAATCTTCCCTGAAGGCGCGAAGAAGCTGGAAAAGGCATGGGAAACTAAATTAGAGTAACGAAAAAAGTTTAAATCCTGGAAGCTTTGACATATTTTAGTATATTTATCATTTTCTATTTTCAAATATATAACTGGAATTAAAGCTTTTTTAACGATTGTTTAATATTATTCATTACACACTTAACAAATTTTGTCCTTGTAATTAGAAACATTATTGGAATCAACAGTTTGATTATTATTAATTGAATGTGGGATTTTCGTAAAAATTATTATTAATTTCAATGGATTAATTTAAATTAAAGTATTTCAAGTCATAAAGAGATTTTCAAGGAGTGATAGCTTGTCAGTCGGCAACGGTTACGTGGATACGAAAATATATAAAAAGGAACACAAATTGTTTTATAACCAGATTTATAGTATACTGCCGTCATGCGTCAGTAGTAAAAGAGCGGTAAGATTTTCTGTTTTTGATATTTTTGGGTACGTAGGATCCGACCAATCAGCGTGCGCTATTTTACATTGTACTTATATGGATACGACGCATGCACAGTCGAATAATATCCGAAAATAAAAAATATTCAAAATACCCTACCAGAATATCGAATATTTGTAGTGGGGCGTAAAAGAATTCATACGTAATAAATAATCTCGCAATACACCCTAGATGCATGGTGAAAATCGAATATTTGTAGTGGGGCGTAAAAGAATACATACGTGACTAACGCACTCTCGCATCCGATGCGATGTAGGAAACCGGTTATATAGCATCAACGCATTAGTTCCCACCCGAGTTGACTTAAAGCAATGTACTTCTAACGAATTTTATATTAACGAATTTTATATTACAAATTTAGTGCGATTATCTTCTTCTTCTTCAAGTGCCATATCCGGTCTCCCGGACGTTGGCGACCTCTCTCCTATGTATGTGTTGTGCGTTTGAAGTATTATCACATACATAGGGGACCTACTGCTTAACGCGGGCTCCGAACCGCGGGAAGTGTATACACTTCATCTCCAGAGAGGCTGTTCCAGGCAGATTACACCTCGGTGGTTTGCCATTGCCTTCCGAGGGGAGACGGTCAGAATAAAGTTTTACTGAGCCCGGAGTCGAACCAGGCATTCAGCTTTAGCAGCAACGCACTTAACTGCTTTAGCTGACGACCGTCTCTTGCGATTATGCTTCCATTTTTTTCGGTACTTACGAAATTTTTTTTTGCAATGATTGTGATGCGATATGGTCAATTTGTTTCACCATTTTTGACATTAAAAATGGCGTTTGAAATGGCGATTTTCGTATGTGATGTTGTGCTTTTAAGTTGTGGCATTTCTTCACGGAATTATCATCGCAACAGCAACGCGGGTTCGGACAATACTCAAAGATTCAGCGAGTACAGGTTTCAGCTGCGGAGATTGACACTCGCTCCGCTGCGCTTCGCTCATGCAATCTCCTTGCTAAAACCTGTACTCGCTGAATCTTTGAGTATTGTCCTTGCCCTTGTGTTGTAACATACGAGTATTGTACGTCTTCCCACGAAGTTGAAAAGCCGGTAAACATCTGGATCTGAAAATGCTTAAAATCATTAAAATAAAATAGTGCTAACTACACTACGTCATTTCCAGAAGAAAGAAAGCGGCAAATACCAAATATTTAGTAAAAAGGTGGTAACTTCATATGAATCTGTTAACACTTGCCGTCTTTTTACTACGAATTACGGTCATATTACGGTATTATAGTAGTTTAGTTCTTGTAATTTTGGTAATTTCTGATTACCTAAAGTAAAACTAGTAGATATCATTAGCAATAAAAGAAAAGACAATGGTATCAAACAGAATTATCAACAATAGCAACATAAAGGAAAAAGTAATTCTTAATGATTCCATATTTTCCATATCTGACGTGTTAAATATTTACTTTAGATGGATTTACAGAAAAAAATAAATAAACATTTTATTTTATTCTCGAGAGCACGTAGGCTTCAGTTCAGACGGTTTTCCAGTAGGCAAAACAGTGCCTCTGTTTACCTGATTGAACGTTTGCCGTAATGTAATTTGCAGTTACGAGTGTAGTGTATTTTCCACGTGTATGCGGTACTGATGATAGCAAACAAGCTTGAAACGTATGTCTGCCGCTCACGCGCTTGTGATTGCAAAATTTATTATAATTATTAGAAAAAAATAATATTTAAATATTTGATTTTTTAACTAAAAAAAAAAAAAAATTGCATAAACGGAACTTATTATTAATTATGGTAACCAATATCAATCCATAAGTAGCAAAAAAGCGGTAAGTGCTGTAGAAATAATTACAGTTGCCGCTTTTATGCTACTTATTTTTACGTTTTGAACAATATAATTTTTATTTTCAAATATTTGAAGCAAAAATCTACACAAAATTAGAAAATACCTATACCAACTTATTAGATAACATATTAAAAAGTTGGATTATACGACATCTGTTCGCAGCACAATCGCTTAATGTTTTTCGTCATTTTCTCTGAACTGATCTAAATGCAGTTACCGCCTTTTTACTAGTGGCGGCAGTATAGGTAAAGGGATGTCAAGTTAAAATGGGGTGTACTGCAATTGAGATCTCTATGGAAGCTTCCTTCCGGGACACGATATTCGCACGATACAACACAAGGGCTAGGACAATACTCAAAGATTCAGCGAGTACAGGTTTTAGCAAGGAGATTGCACGAGCGAAGCGCAGCGGAGCGAGTGTCAATCTCCGCAGCTGAAACCTGTACTCGCTGAATCTTTGAGTATTGTCCGAACCCGCGTTGCTGTTGCGGTGATAATTCCGTGAAGAAACGCCACAACTTAAAAGCACAACATCACATACGAAAATCGACATTTCAAACGCCATTTTTAATGTCGAAAATTGTGAAACAAATTGACCATATCGCATCACAATCATTGCAAAAAAAATCAAACAAAAAATTTCGTAAGTACCGAAAAAAATGGAAGCATATAAATTTGTAATATAAAATTCGTTACTATAAAATTTGTTAGAAGTGCATTGCTTTAAGTGAAGTCGGGTTGGAACTAATGCGTTGAACCGGTTTCCTACATCGCATCTGTTGAGTGCGTTAGTCATACACACTACATAAATTATAATATTCGAAGAGATTTTTTATTACGTATGAATTCTTTTACGCTCAACTACAAATATTCGATATTCTGGTAGGGTATTTGGAATATTTTTTATTTTCAGATATTATTCGACTGTGCATACGTTGTACCCATTTAACTACAATGTAAAATAACGCACGCTGATTGGTCGAAACGACAAAATTTGACCCTGAATGGAATTATCCATTATACTGAAGCAAAAATAAAACGTCAAGTCTATGCAGATTATTAACCTAAAAATTAACAATAATTGGTTAAATACGATGTCGAAGGAGAATCTCACAAGGGTAGCAAGAATGATAACTAAAAGTATCAATAGTAGCAGAACGATAACCATAAAACTCTTGATCACAGGAAAACGATAACCCTTCAAAGTTTTGATCACAGCTAAAAACGCCTTCTTACCAGATTATACCTTGCCAGATGCGATTTAATAAAATACAAAAGTGAATTTTCTACAATACCGACTAGCATTTTCAAAATATACACGGTGCTTGAAAAGGAACGTTTATATCAATTTGCATATTATAAAAATTTTTGAGTCTCATTAATTTGAAATATATTCGATCAGGACCGATTATAATTTTAATCGGTTTTGCCACGGTTTACGTAAGGGATTTATTAAAATTTATTACCAAATAAATAAATAGATACTCTTTTAAAAACTACAAACTATCGATTCTCTATCGAGGAAATGTGATAAAAATTGAAATGGTATGCATCAAAGAACTAAAAAGTAATTTGGATTTTATTTTATCAGATTTAAGATTCTCGTAAGGATAAAGGACCACTTGTCCTAAGCATTTTTTAAATATGATTTTTTATCTATAGGAAACTCATGTAACCGTGATTAAATTGACATTTCCTCTATGCTAAGTTCTTAAAAAAGCAAATATTGTTTATTTATTATTGTTTATTGTATATTGTTTATTATTAAAAATAAATTTATTTATTATTAAAATTGAACAATGCACCGAATAAGAATACCAAGATTCCCCGAACATATAGATTTAATAAGACTGATTTATTAAAGAAAAATTTAATTTAAAATATTGTTAAAAGGTTTACAGGAACAAAATTCTTTCCAGTATGAACAAGAATTAAATTTAAAATAAGAAGTCGCATTATATTTAGTAAACGGAACTTGATTTTATTAAAGACGTGGGAAGCTGTTTAATATAAAATTCACAGGATTCGAACAAATTTTCATGAAATAATTTAAAAAGTACTCCTATTAAAGGCTTTAAAGGCTATTATATTTTAGTACCATATTATGAAAGTGTTATTTTAGTCAAGGAGTTGCAAACTCTGCACCCAGTAAAATAATACTAAGCCACCACGAAATAACCTTAAAAAATATAATAATATTGACGTTATTTTATAAATATCATTTAATAATAAACAAATTTTTCTACTGTCAAACGCATAAATTCGCTTGATGTTTTTTGTCCGATTTCTTTACAATGGGCTAATCCCTCAAATATTTTTTTTCATTAAAATCGAAAATTTAAGTGATTTTAAACCCCTCTTGCGTAAAAAAAAATTTTTTTTAGCAATTTTAACGATCGTATTGAAGTTCAAAAATTGAAATATTTTTAAATAATTAAAACGCGGTAAATAATGACGTACATAAAGGTAAGCCAATTAGAAGCCAATACACTCCCACTATTGAAATTTAATTATTTTTAAATGTCAGTTGGTATACTATAACCTTAAAAGTTTAAATAATAATGTATTTAAATGTAAAGAATGAATTGAAACTATATATTATTATTTTTATACTTCAAAATGGGTAGCAATTAGAAATTAATTTTGAACAAGCATCATTTATTTATTTACAAATTGCATATTTTCATAGTGAACGTAGATGGCGTATTATGTATGCATGTTTGCCATGGTTATAATAAGTATTTGAATTTACGGATTTTTAACAATTTTTAAACACATCACATGGGTACACTCAAGGATGTAATTTTCGCATACATATAAACGTGGCATCGTGGTAAATGCAATTTTAATTGCAAATTGTGATTGGACTACCTTTTGGTACGTCACAGAATGGCGACTTTTCAAACGTATACGTTTAAAAAAGGCACTTTATTTAATTAGTATAGCGTTTTAAAATTATATATTTGTAATTATATATAGTATTTTGCTATGGGCCATCGATTTTTATAGGTAAAAATTATATTTTTGACAACACGGGACAACCCCATTGCAAGAAAAACGAAAAAAAATAAATATTTTATAAACAAAACAAATACTCACAAAAAGATCGAGGTAGAATCAGACGTTTTATTATAAAACATTAAAACTTTAATATCCGGTAACTCTAAAACTATGCCGCTTAGTATACGTATGAATTGTTCTGTGAGAAATTATCCTGCATAAAGGATTTTATTTGCAAATAGAAAATATTTTATATAGAAAAATCAATTGCTTTGTGTTATTTTCGCTAGGTTTTACCTGATGATCGCAGTACTTTTACATTCATCAGTACAACGATTGAAGTGCAATTTTACTTTGAGCTTCACATTATTTGCCAACTGTTCAACCACAACCACTACGTTTGCCAACGTTTTGACGAGAAAGGATCAGGACCCTGGGGTTTTCCGCGCCCTAATACCGAATTGTTGTGGATAAGAGAGTTGGAAAAACAATGAAAAAGTAGCCGAAGCTACTTGAGAATTTAAGGTAGTTTATAAGCTGTACTTATCTTTTAAGAACAGTAACTACTATGCTTATAGTAGAGTCCACGGAGGCTGAAATTGTTATTTTCGTTTGCACTTTGAGATTAAAAGCTAAAACCAATTTTAAATGATTCCCCGCCATTAGAAGTATGAAAAACCCGAAGGCGTCAAAAAAAGTCCTGTACGGGGAGGCTGTAGGGGGTGAAATGTGAAAATCACCCCAAAAATGATTTTTGGATATGTGGATCTAAAAAACAAGCTGAATAGTTATACATAAGTAAGATTTGCCTCAGAACATTGGAAATATCGAAAAATAATTATTGAAAATTCCATAAAACCCGTAGTTAAATGGGTGATCTTAAGATTTAAAGCGCTCTAGTGAAAAGTGTCTAAATATTTCGCGCGTACTCTACATCTAACCTGCCGTAACGTTTTTATATGTGATCCAATCAAAAAATACCTTTGAATAACATTGTAGAGCAGAGTTTCCTGAGTATGTAGGGTATTTCATATTTTCATTTGGATGATTTGTAATTTTTTTTACGAATTTTTGTTCGAGCGCGCGCACGGGGTCGACTACGGTCGACTATCGCTTGCGTTACACACAGCGGCAGCTATACTATGGTTGAATGTCGCTTATTTCTCTCTTGTACATAGATTAGATCTGTTCTTGCGGAAGTTTCTGATGGTTGGAAACTATTTTTTACATGCGGACAGTTTCTAACCATTCCGGACTGCTTGTATTGCAAGAACCGACTTATTAAAATCATGTAATTGTTGAAATCAGTAACGTTACTGTACATGAAAAACTAACAGGTTCCACAAATACAGTTTACTTAAATACATATAATAGGTATAAACATCGTGAAAAACATGACCATTAATCGGATTCCAATTCCGCCGATATGTCCTCTGGCGTGCCAGAAACTTTACGTTGGAGATTGTTGTTGTTTAAATTTTGGCAAGTGGGTATTTGTCCCATACATTTGCAGGATCCAATACAAGATAGCTTCTTTTTCGAGCAAGAACATTTAAATTTGGAACAGCCTGAGAAAGACAGTATAATATAGTGGGAGACAAAATCGAGTATTAAAAACAAACCTATTTTGGACTATTTAACAAGGACAAGATTACCTTCAAAAAGTAGTAGTTGCCAAAGAGATGGGTCGGGACATCCAGTATCGAGAAATTTTCGAGTACGAATTGACGCCTTATCCTATGGCATTAGCTCCTATAGGAATCCTGAATACACCGACTAATAAAAGTGCCTTGGGGCATATTGTTGAGTCTTACACCAATAGTTACAAAGAATTACCTCCAAGTCACAGAAAACTTATACATATAATTGATGGCATGTCACTTGTACAGGCAATTGGTAAACCGACCAATGCAAAGACTTTTGGTGACTACGCAGATATTTTAAACGCGATAGTTTTTAAAAATCCATTTAATGCTGGAAGAGTTGACGTAGTCATGGACCACTATCATGAAATGTCTATCAAAGATTGCACTAGAACAAAGAGAGCCTTGCGAAAGGACACCGTAAATCGTATCATAGACAATCGCTCTACAATTTTGCCGCAGCAGTGGCACTTGTTCATCCATTCCGTGTTTAACAAGCAGCAATTACCCGATTTTCTGTCCCGTCAGTTCTACGAGTTTTCCAAAGCTTCCAGTTTGAAATTTGTTACCAGTGGGGGATTCAGAAATATTAAGGACTATAAAGCGAATTATTTACTTAACACCGATTTACTTGCCTCTACTCACGAAGAAGCCGACACTAGAATTATGCTACACATCCTGGCAGCAAAACTCGAAGGATATTCAAGGTGTGTCATAGACTGCAAAGATACGGACGTTCTCGTATTACTTGCTCACTTCAAGGATCGACTTACTGATGAAATCTGGCTAAAAGTTGGGACAACAAACAACGTACGTTTTATAGCAGTACATGAAATACAAATCGCTCCACATCTGCTGACAAACTTACCTGCATTTCATGCCATTACTGGGTGCGATCGCACAAGTCAATTTGTCGGCCTCGGAAAAACAACATGTTGGAAAATATATTTATTGTACCATGATTTTCTAAGTACTGTTGGGGCTTTGAAATTTAATGAAGATATATACTTCAATTTGTTGTAAAATTATATACAACTTCAGATACCAGCTGTATAAATCATTTGCGCAGCATCATGGCTTGTTCAAAACCAATACACAAACTACCTCCCACTGAAGATAGTCTTTATCAGCACTGTACGCGTGAACTACCAAACATACATTTGGGGTAATAGCCTCCATCCAACGCCTTATCTACCAGATCCTCTGGAAAATGTCTGGAAACGTGTTCAAAATGCCCTTGTTCCAATTCTCAGTACGAAACCCGCTATGCCTAGTGATACATCGATACTGGCTACATGTAATTATAAAATAGGTTTGTTTTTAATACTCGATTTTGTCTCCCACTATTATATTATACTGTCTTTCTCAGGCTGTTCCAGATTTAAATGTTCTTGCTCGAAAAAGAAGTTATCTTGTATTGGATCCTGCAAATGTATGGGACAAATACCCACTTGCCAAAATTTAAACAACAACAATCTCCAACGTAAAGTTTCTGGCACGCCAGAGGACATATCGGCGGAATTGGAATCCGATTAATGGTCATGTTTTTCACGATGTTTATACCTATTATATGTATTTAAGTAAACTGTATTTGTGGAACCTGTTAGTTTTTCATGTACAGTAACGTTACTGATTTCAACAATTACATGATTTTAATAAGTCGGTTCTTGCAATACAAGCAGTCCGGAATGGTTAGAAACTGTCCGCATGTAAAAAATAGTTTCCAACCATCAGAAACTTCCGCAAGAACAGATCTAATCTATGTACAAGAGAGAAATAAGCGACATTCAACCATAGTATAGCTGCCGCTGTGTGTAACGCAAGCGATAGTCGACTGTAGTCGACCCCGTGCGCGCGCTCGAACAAAAATTCGTAAAAAAATTACAAATCATCCAAATGAAAATATGAAATACCCTACATACTCAGGAAACTCTGCTCTACAATGTTATTCAAAGGTATTTTTTGATTGGATCACATATAAAAACGTTACGGCAGGTTAGATGTAGAGTACGCGCGAAATATTTAGACACTTTTCACTAGAGCGCTTTAAATCTTAAGATCACCCATTTAACTACGTGTTTCATGAAATATTCAATAATTTTTTAAAAATATTTTCTGTATTCTGAGGCAAATCTTACTTATGCGTAACTATTCAGCTGTTTTGTTAGATTAAAATATCCAAAAATCATTTTTGGGGTGAATTTCACATTTCACCCTCTACACCCGCCCCGTACAGGACTTTTTTTGACGCCTTCAGGGTTTTTATAGTTCTAATGGTGCGTAATTATCTAAAATTGGTTTTAGCTTTTAATTTCAAAGTGCAAACGAAAATCATTTCTAGACGACTTCGATAGGCTCGTGGACTCTACTATTATGTTAGTTAGCTAGTTAAGTAGAATACCACGAAGCGCCTAAGGCGTAAAGATACCAAATTTAGGTAGTTCCAGACTATGATGAACTGCTGAATTCCAAACCATGTGAGGCTTTTCTTGATAGGCGCCCCCCAAAAAGGACCTTTTTGGAAATATGTATCTGTAATTTTATTAGTTTTTTATATCACCATGAAAGGATACCGTGCATGTCCAATAAAAAATGATATAATTTTTATGCCGATTTACTTGTTTTTAGTTAGACTTATAAAATTTTATGAAAACGATTACATTTAATTGTTCTTACCGATTAAATTTTCTATGTATATACTATTGAGTAGTTAATGTGGATAAAAAGGCGGAGATAAAAGCTCCACTAGGAAATGTTGAAATCAAGTTAAACTAACTGAACACCATTTATTTAAATTTTCACGACCCATTTTCTTAATTTTTTATGTTTCAGTGCATGAGGAAAAGCGAGTAAAAAACAAGTTAGGTTTTTATAATGTTATCGCTGATTATAACACCTTGTTATGTATTCTAAATGCGAAACTTCATTGTGAAAAGTTTGCTCCTGCAGTATAATTGGGTTAAAAGTTATTTTTCCTGCAAGGAGTAGCATTTTAATTTATTGCAAATTTAAAGTTAGGTGTAATTTTCCTTCCGTTAATACGGCATCATATAAGTTCCATTAAGAGACTTTTTGAAGAGTGGAAATTTGAGTTGAACTAATTAATGTATCACCATGTCTACGGAATTTATTTCTGTATGTTCTTTGATAGGTATACAAAAATTTATTTCACTTGTTGACATTAATTTACATAGCACATATTTGCTTTTGCTTTGCCTCGGAAAATTGGAATATTAAATCTGGAATTTTTAAATTAACTTTTAAATGGGTACTTGAAATATGAAAGGAATAATTAGTAAAATTGTGTGTATAATGCAGCTGCAGGTTAATTTTGAATAAAATCTACCGCACACAAAGTATCCAGTACATGAAAAATTACGTTGAATTTATGTCGAGATGTCGCCGATTTCAAGCGTAATTGACGTTTTAAAGAAGAGAAAAAGTATACCTTGAAAAATTAACATGTGAAAATTTTGACGTTATCTCAACGTGGAATTAACGTAAATGACACGTATATTTAGTTGGCGTTTCCGGTGTGACTTTAATCGTTGAAAATTTTAAAGCATTAAAGAAAACTTAAAGCGCTTATTTTAAATTGTCTTCTTAACTAACTAAAAAATTAAAATTTTCAAACTTTGATGTTGTTTCCGTGATATGGTACTTATTTTTTACGGTTGCATATGGGAAAATTTTGTTCCTTACTCTCTTGACGACAATTTTACATATGATGGAAGATAAAAAGATAGGGAAATTGTAATTTGATATAATCTCTTTTTGTGTACAAGGTAATTCAAATTTTAAATCTTACTATAGGGATCTTTCATTTTATTTGAATTACCGAAGTGTGTAATTTTGATTAAATTTTTGTAAATCGACCAAAAGTTGGTTACTCACAAGGCCTCTATTTAAAAGTAATTTCTGATTAAACTTTTTCTTGTTCAAACGTTTACATAAAACTCGGTTGGATGTCGTGTAAATATATTACAACTCTTGCGAATATTTTGTTGACACTTGAAGAATCAAATTAAGTCTTCAACATTTATTCTTCTTTTATCTAATGAAAGCGCAAATAAAAAATAGCTCCTTTAATGTAGTCTTGTGTTACACAGAAATATATAAGTTCTCAACACACCATTAAAATTATTATTATTACTCTTATTGATAAATGAATTCATTGAAAACTATTAAAGCACTGATTAATTATACTTCATATAATGCACGCTATTTTAGCAGATCTTAATTATTTAGTAAATAACCTCTAGGAAAACATACCTAGAAATTATTAATATGTGTTAGCTGTCACCGTCAACATTTACAAATTGCCGTGGTTTTTGTGGTTTATAGCAAATTAAATATTTAAATTGTGATAAGAAAAAATTTTATAAAAATCTTTTTTATCGGGTTTCCCCCTTTTTGCGGTTACAAGAAGAGGTATCGGCTAAATTCTTTTACAAAAAACATTTTATTTTTTCTACTACATGGTCCTTAAACCATAATAATTAATCTCCAATTGAAAAGTGGGTCGGTTATCGTTTTCAAAAATATTAGCGTTAACAAATGCAGTAGTAAGTTTGAAACGATCACAATAAATTATATCATATTGAACTATGTCCTTACCCTTATAGGGAAGGGTTAGGATATGCCTTGCTACGTTACGTTAGTTTAATGGGGGTTGGTATGTTGCAGCAACAAGCCTTCCTATTGCAAACCGCGATCTGTCGAGAATCGGCATTTAGTAGATCGATCAGAAATCGTAATCCATATATGAATTTCCAGGTTAAATTTTACATATAGTGGAAATTAATTCCAATTAAGGTTATTAATTCAAACAGCTCACGCAAGCATTACAGACCACAACGCGTTATGAAAACCCCAAAACCACAAATCAAACTGGAGAAAAACTCGAGTAACCGTCAAGTGCGTCAGTATATATAACCGACCGTGAAGCTTCTAACTTGATAGGTGGTATTATAAATTCTAATCAGTGGAATTTAAGCGGGATCTGGAGAAGCAGGAGCTCATCCCGAAATCTGGTAGTGGGTTGCTGGAAAAGCTTCCGGAATCTAGTAGTTCTAGTGATTTCAATTGTTTTTAACTGCCATATTCGTAAAATTTCATATGTTCGTACTAAGTATGTAGACAAGTTTTGTTTACACAGCATTTTAAAGAAAGTAATTGTGCGAAAAAATGGAACTTTCATGTGAAAATTTTCGTGCCATGATTTTTTACGATTTTAAATGTGATCATGCTGAAACAATCCATCGATCGGCTTGTTTTGGCTTTCGGAAATGAAGCACCATGTACGTGAAATGGTTGAGCGAGAATGGCATGTGCTATACCGAGAGATTCAAGCATCCTTAGGCATTAACATGAAAGCAATATACACGATTTTGCATAATCATTTAGACGTATGAAAGTTTTGCATCTTTCAAATCTTTTCGTCTTTCAAATTTGATCTACAATATCGTTACTGGTGATAAAACTTCGATTTATTCATATGAACCCAAAAATAAACAACAGTCATTTGTTCATTTCAAAATGAGCCTCAACCGACAAAAGTTGTCCGTCACGTAATGCTGCAAAGCAAATGATCGCTTGTTTCTTCAGTGTTACTGGACATATGGCAACCATAGCTTTAGAAGATCGAAGAATACTACAATTTGTTTGCCGGAAGTCATTGAGAAAATAAAAAGAAACAAACAAAATCGACGAATTATTCTGCATTGTGACAATGCAGCGCATCAAATCGTTGACTTCTAATCC
Source organism: Podabrus alpinus (assembly GCA_932274525.1). Classification (NCBI taxonomy): domain Eukaryota; kingdom Metazoa; phylum Arthropoda; class Insecta; order Coleoptera; family Cantharidae; genus Podabrus; species Podabrus alpinus. Next base: position 13,121,380 of record OW026455.1, read on the forward strand.
AGTAAAAATGTTGATTTAATGACTTATTGCCTGTACTTACCTGATTTGTCACCTAATGACTTCTTTTTGTTCCCAAATATCAAAAATAAAATGCGTGGTGAGCGTTTTTCCTCACCTGAAGCATCTGTTGAAAAATTTCAAACGTTGGTTTTTGAGGTATCAGCTTTGGAGTGGCAAAAATGTTTTGCAAATTGGTTCCAATGTATGCAAAAGTATTAATATCAAAAGCGAATACTTCGAAAAGCAATAAAGTCATTTATCAAATTTTATATTATGTGTTTTATCATATCGTTTCCAGAAACTTTTTCTGCAGCCAAAAGTACAGGATGCCCGAAAATAAGGCATCAAAATAATATACAGATGCTCAATACCGAAGGGAGAGTTTTGGTCCGGTAGCAAACAGCCGTAAGGCAGAGAATAAAAGTTGACACCTGGAATATACCTAAAATGCACCTGTCAGGGAATGTGGGTCAAATAGATGTAATTATTAATATCAACTTGAAATTCTTGCATTACGTTCACTTTAAAGCAATATCTTAGGTAATTGAAAATAAAGTATACTAAATTCGGTACAGAAAAGAACGGAGAGTTTTTTCTTGCACATCAATCGGTTACGAAGTTATAGCTATCAGAGCGGGCAGATTATAATTGCCATTTTTTATTATTTATCAATTTCATTATTTGATATTTTGGGTGTCCTAAAATATTTTTAAGGCTTTTTGAAGTCATTTAACCGATTTATATTTGTACGCAACGGAAATATTTATGTATATGTCTTTTTTCGCATGGTTTTTACAATATGGCGGTCAAATGTACGGTCGCTAGATTATTCAAAATTTGTCTATTTAGAGATTCAAAAATATATTCTAACCTGCCTCCAAGTTTTGCACCCCGGATTTGGCCGTTATATTGGAAAAACAACGTGAGATATATTCTTATGAATATTCTTGAATATTTCAGTTTGATTTATAAATATTTTAGGAGAAAGAAGAGATCAAATTATTACATGTAAAATAAATAATGACATAATCGCGTACTCTGATGGCTGTAACTCTGCAACTGATCGAATAACAAGAAAATGTACCAGATGTTTTTCGTAGAGAATTTAATTTACTGAATTTTTGATTACTTAACGTTTTACTCTAAAGTGAATCCAAACGAAGATAAGGTATTCATGAATAATCATAAAGAATCTTTTCTGCATAGTTCTTCCATTATTCTTCTAGACCATGCAAAATTAGTACCTATACCTTTTTAGAGATTCAAATAAATCCCATGTTTAATGGGTCATTTAATGGAAAACTCGGAAAATTTTATTTAAAATATTGCTCCGAATCCTGAAAGTGTACTAGTAAAAGTACCACAGTGATTTTCATCTTAGCATCTCTTTAACATTAAGCCAAAAGAACCTAACCTTCTCTATACGGTTCAGCTTCCGCATTGTGTAACTGTAGTTGAACCATATCATCATCATCGAGAATTTGACCAGCACAAAAAAGACAGTTTTGTCTGTACAAAATCATTCAAAATCAAAATCCTGCCTAGCCTGATTGAAGCCGTGGCCTCCGTAGAATATCAAAAACCAATAACGTATATATAACGTAATTAGTTATAAAATTGGTATATTCACTAAAAACCACCGGGTTTAAATAATTTGAAAAACTAATTTCAAACTTCAAAAAAATCCCTTAAATGTCTCTCAACCATAAATAGCTATGAAATTTACTAAGGATGTCTCATATCACAGAATTCAAAGACTATAATATCTTACTCAGGGAGTTGCCAAGGCGATATTGTTTGTGATTTACATTGTTGTCTGCTGATAGCTCCTTGACTATAATAGTCCTTCCATGCTACCATACGATCCACTTTAAAACTAGTTTTCAATGCTGTTAATTCGTGAGGGGTTATTAAAACATAATATTTTTAATACATAAATTATCCTGTTTTTTTAAATTCTTATCTTTGTGTTGATAATTATTTTTACTTGAGATGTTTGAAAGAAGGGCTGGACTAAAGTTCGAGTTAAGGAAAATTCAAAGTTCCTACTTTATTAATAGAATTCATAAAAATGATATAGTGCATACTAACTTATCTCGTTTCGATAAAATGCACAGTTTTCGAGATACACGAAAGCATTTAAAGAGCGCAGAGATTTTAACACTAAAGTACTATCGATTTTCCAAGTTCAAAAATACGGTGTCTAGACGTAAATTTAGCATTCGAATAAAAAATGGAAGTAATAAACAATTGGACAGGTGAAACAGTACGCATTTTAGAATAAAAGTAAACTTAAATTTTTTAATTTCTTTTAGCGTATTAAATCTGCTGAAGTTTACTAAGCGTGTCCAAATTTTCGTCCCAGCCGGTCAAAAACATAAAACTCCCATTATTTCTAAAATGATGCATTTTATCGAAGTGAAACAAGATGCCTTTGTTAGTATGTACTTTGTGTGTGCCTTTTGAAATCTTTGATAAAGAAGCTTTATTCAATAGCGCAAATAAGTTATAATTAAATATCCTTCGATCAAAATCAATAAGTGCTCTTATGAATACCCAATTTGATTAAAATTTACCAACATAATTTCAAAAATAAAAGGATCTGCTTGCTGTCACTTTTTTAACCTGACTTTTTTAGTGATAATATTAATCAGAATAATCGTTTTTTGTTAATAACCTTCCAAATTTTTAATAGATAAATTAATATTCAATTAATGTTGAAGCGGGTGCGCTTTAAAGCACGGTTGTTTATTTAAAATTAATTGGATCCGACTCCGGCGCGGCGTCGGTTTTGCCGTGGTGTGTGTGAAAACGCCCTTAGTGTCTGACAATGCTATACTATGACGATCAAGATATTTCCCTTTTGCTTTTGTTATTTTAAAGCATCGCATGTTAAATTGGCGTAGTTGTGCTGCATGTTGGTTAGTGATGTAGGTTAAATTTTTTGCATATCCAATTATCAAGAGAAAACTAAAAAGTTTCGACTCAGTTTCTTAATTTTAAATTTTGATCTCAACAAGAAATTTTAACCTTATTTGAAAGCTGGAAATAATCAAAATTCCATTCACTTCTAAATATTTATGCTGGAGTGCGTTTGCTGAATTAACAGCTATGAAAACAAAACAGCATTTTAGCTTTAATCCGGCGAATGACATCGGATTAACATTTTAAAATGTTATGCTGAATATTATGCAAAATTCAGGCTTACCCTTTTAATTACCGGAGAATTCTGTTTTATAAACATTTAGATTTAGCTATTTATTTGAAAGTTCGTGAAGTGTAAGTTTTGATTTTAAATTTTCAATAGCGTGGAAAATATACGGGGTGGTCTGAATGTCGCTTATTTTAACGCGGCCGAGGGAAATCTTTTACAGTTGCGATGGGAACAGGTTGGTTTGGAGGGAGGTATCGAAATACTGAAAGATTATATTACCGCACAAAATGTGGGTGCAAATTAGATTCTATTTGCAGATTTGGCCACCCTGTGGGGGAATAATGCTGTGGGCTAATAAGTAAGTGTAGTTTTGTAGAATTTGCTTTAATTGACAGTAGGGTGAAAACGAGAAGACGAGTAGTTTGAAATTTTGAATTCGCAAACTTGCAAAACTAACTTTCGCTGAGAATTGAGTTAAATAATTTTTAAACTAAATTAATTGTATGTAACCCCCGAGCAGCGTTAGGGGTGGTTGTCTTATAAGTCCTGAAAATAAAAATAAAAAATTATCAAATCATTTTTCAGTGCAATCTATCATTATAGGGGAAAGCTGTTATAAGTTCTTGTGGTATCTAATGAACGCCCCGATAAAAATTATATCTGCTATTAATTTTGTAATTAACGAGTTAGTTAATAAACTTGATATTTAATACTGAAAGAACTCGTGATATACTACCAAAGGGAATGCGAGCGCCACTAATTTTTGAAATTCAAGATAAAGGGATGCGTTTGAGGTTTTTGTCGAACCGAAACAGAAGTTGTAAATTACTCAAACACGTGCTCGATGCAATTGAAATTTTGTATTTCATTCTTTATCTTATCGTCGGTTTTGAATGAAATTTTGGTTGAGGGAGGATTCATAGAACTGTTTAGACGTGTGTGCGCGCGCTTTGATTGTGTGTGTACGGGTTCATACCAAAACTGCGAGTATTGATCAAAAATAATTCACCCCTGCAATTAACATAGGGTTAATAAGAATAATTGCTTAATAAAAACATGTTAATGATCTTTAATATACGTTAATTAAGCACGGGTTGATTATAAAGTGTTAAACCATGTTACACACACACATTACGAAAATGTTTGAGCTGACATCATAATGTACACCAACCTAATGCCACTTAAATGAAAATATTGAGAAAATATTTTTATTTGTCTTCTTTAGTTTGGTTTGGAAACGTTGGAAATTTTCTGATATAAATATTAAGAGAAAAATAACAAAAAAATCTAGATCAAGTGTTTTTACTTGAAATCAGTTTTCCGTACTCGTGATGGAGCGATAAAGCACGCCAATACCAAAAATTGAGATGCTTGGGTTCAATTTTCATCCACATAATCTTTGAAGTGATTTCTAATCAAAGTTTTATTTTAAAAATCGGTATTTTGTTTTCAGTCAACTGTCATGTCGTGTAAAATCTTCAGCCACACAAACTTGAGATTTTTTATTTTGAATCGTTGAGGCTGTGAAGTAGAGAAAGTGCTTGAGTTAGCGAAAGTATCTGATTGGTGTCCAATCGGAAACGTCTGTTCTATTGATGACGGGCTCGATTTTGTTATGTATGAAAGTGCTAGTAACTTTTAGTAACTATGTAATGAAGTGGTCCAGTTTGGAGTAATTTGAAAAGGCGAATTTGTTACATTTATAACCACAAACACTTTACTATACGTAAAGGCCTTCTCATGAATAATGCTAAATTTTATTAAATCATTTAATGGATTATGAACTAACTACCCCAAAATTTATTGAGTACAAATTTAATGCTTAGGTTAACCGGTTAACCTCTTTCACTGTCAGAAATAATTAATAGGCATTTTAATATTTCTCAATGTTGGTCCTAACATTTACTCCCTTTAATTATTATTACTGTTTTGATATTCAGCCGAACAACTTTGATATAAAATTGAAAACGAAATAAAATATGCTATATAACCTACCAAGAACCGCACGAAATGCATGGAATACATTTTTTTATTCGATACTTTTAACGAAAATCCAAAATTTCAATACATAAGTGACTATTTTAACATAAAATAGCATTTTAATGCTATAAAAGCGAATAACTTTTTAAATTTAAATTTTGAATATTATTTGTCAATATTTAATTTGAATAAATTCTGAATAATTCTGCTGAATTTCAATTTCAGTTCGCCCTTTAAGGTAAATCAAATTATTTTTGTTGTACTTAGCGAAATGTCGTTCAAATTTGACGATTATAAATCTAAAATTGAAGTAATAACTAAAAATTGTGATTGAATAATTTTGACGATCGAAATTGGTTTATGGATTAAATTTTTTGCATCCAAAATGGAAACGCAGCTTTTTGTACAAATTATTCATACATTAAATATTACCTTTGTGGATTTAACTATGGTTTTTCGATGGTGGTGTATCAAAACGCAAATGTACGTATGTAAGTTTTAAATTAGGAAAACTCATTTAGTAAGTCACATAGGAATTGGTTTTACAGAAAACCCATTCATTCGTTGTATATGTTAACTATAACAGTAGATACAAAATCAATTTAGAAATACTCTTGGGAAACGATAGAATTGGAAAAGCTTTATTTGTAGTACGTATATATGTATGTATGGATCACTTACTGCATATAAAAACAATTTGCGAATAAAAGTATACTATAGTGGTAATTTCCCTCACTTTGCAATAAAATTGTATATTTAAATTGCAAAATTCTCCTATCCGGGCTTCAGGTTTATATTGATTACAAAGAAAATTAGACTTAATGTGCAATTAATTACGCCGTTGTGAAATAAAATAAAAAAACTTCGCTTAAATAATTAAGTTAATGAACACAGAATCCCAATACAAATGATTTGGGACCAACCGAGAATCAAACTCGCGACTTTCGGTGCCGTAAATCTTCGAGACATCTCAATCATGGGACGAACTTGAGATCGCTTGGACTTAATTTAAATAAAATAAAACTAACCGATAACTTAAGAGTGCATGTGCAGGGTCGCTGGTCATCGGTAGTAAATTTTAGAATATTTTGTGGAACTTCTTTCTGATATACGCCCAATAAAGTGATTGGCTAACTAATTGATGGGAAATTTAAAAAAAGAATTTATTCCAACGAAAATATTAATTTTTCTGTATTTTTATATGAAAATAGACTTTCAACAATCACATAATTATTATGTAAGTAAGATAAATATTGAAATAAACCAAGGTGCAATCACTAGTATACATGTTTTTCTAAGGTGGAAAGCTTCAAAATTTTTTGATAACGGTTACATAACTTAGAAATATAAATATATAATGGCTACAAAAAAACATCAAATTTCAATTACATTACATTAAGTTTACTATATTAATATCTATTTAAAATTGAAATTTAAACTCGTTAAACCTTAGTCTGAACATTTATTAATTGAAATATTTAAAAATTATATTAAAAAGTAATATAGTTTTGATTTTATCATGTTAATGTTACGGCACTAAAACAACCTATATTTCGCGGGGTATACATGCACTCTTAAACAGGTTAAACCTTTCTTCCAATCAATTGCGTTTCTGCTGAAGGTATATGAATCCACCCATTTTTATCCTCAACCTTATAGTATTCTATTCATCGAAGCTTATTTTAACTTTTTCAAAGCTTAGTTTTCCCGTCTTTTAACGATTTTAACGAATTTATACAGGTTAAACGGTTCTTCCAATCATCTTAATTCAAACTTTAGTGAAGAGGATTTAAATTTCTGAAGGTACATCAACTTACTCGGTTTTTTCATCGAGTTTAACATTCTATTAATCAAAATCAATTTTAAATTTTTCAATATTGCAAAACTCCTCAAGGCTTCACGGTTTTAACTGCCTGTTAAGTAAATTGCGTGGTTAACCTTTCGTCTAAGCTGGAAGTGACGATTGAGAAATAGGTAATTGTAATTTATGAAATATACATTGTTATGCTCACCAGTTTCAACAACACGCAATTTGTTTTTTGTATTTAAATAGTTAAGAAGTACAAGACGTGTATAATTTTGTTCATTGATAAGTGCATCCAGAAAAAATTAAGTATTATTTAAAATAAAAACTATAAGCAAATAAAATAAGATACCCTGAGATAAGAGTTTACACAACATAAATAACTATGGCGCCCAACGTGGGGCCCCATGCGCTGTTTCTATTCATTCAACTTAAACAGTCTCGAAATGTGAACTCTGTATTTACATATTTTATTGCTTTTTTCTTCTATTATTGTAAAATTTCATTTATTTATTATCATTTTCAAGTAAGAATGCAACCCAGCCAGTAAATTTGTCGAAACGTAAGACTAAAATCTGAGGTTTTTGTCCAATTAAGTTTAATTTGAATAAACACAATTTTCAATCGCAATAAGGACAATATACTATAATATACGATACGCAGCGTAAGCTTACCGTAGAAACATTACATAAATAAATCTATAAAATCTACATAAAACTTTAATACCGCGTATCTTTGAAATCCGAACTTTTAGAAAAAAAATTTATGTATATTTTCGACGCCAATTTTTTGTGGAGTTGACGGTGTTAAATAAAATTAATTATTCCTGTCAACTTTCAGCCAAGATCATTTTCATTTTTTTACGTTATTGATGGTCGCATCCAATAATTTAGCAATAATTTAAAATAAAACGTACATTTTTTAAATTCTATCAAGTGTTCTTTGTATTAGTAGTTCAACACAATCATTTGTTTTAATTACAAATACGTTTATTGATTAAACATTTATCTTGCTCACTTATGTTTTGAGTAAATTTTTAAATTTGCTTTCCAGCTGAAGTTGGAAACGTAATCAAATTTTACTTTAAGCATTTGTAGAACATCGTTTATGTATTTTTAATAACAATAATTTTTCCAGTTTCGAACAATCAAGCGGATTTATGTAATTTATTTAATCAGTTAACTTTAAAATAATTACTTTTGTATAATGGGAAAATAATTGTTGTGATCGTATGATTTTAAAGTAAACTTTGAACTAATTAACACTAAAAAGGTGCAAGCGTGAATAATTGATTTTTTATAATTAAAAACCAATTAACAGGACCTGTTATTTTTCAGTGGATGGAACGAAAGAAATTTTGAATAAAATGAACATTATATTTAAATGTTTAATTGGGAATTCGTGTGCAAGGGGGAAACGTGTAACGTAAAACGTAACACAACCGAAATTAATGTAACAATTTTTTTCATTTTAATAACATCCCCACGCTGTAATTTTAACAGCTGCGTGGTAATTGATACATAAAAAAATTTGGTGTATACAAAATGTCCAATGTAGCAAAATTTAATTTATGTGATATGGATCTAACTAATTTTTCCACAAAATATTCTTCGTGTGAACAGCAATTTTAATTTTTTTTTGTAATATTTTAAATATCCTTAAGCTATTTTACCGTCTTATCTTAACTTCTCCGAAACAAGAAAAAGTGAGGTTACAATTTCTTAATTTTCCCCATCATGTAAAAACTACTATTTTGTAAAACATAGCGGCTTCCTCTCAGACTAAAATGGGGTATTCCCACATTTTATCTATGTACAGAATGTAACCCACTACCAAATTCACTAAAATTTAGTAAGGCAAGATTTATACAATTTTTAATTAAAATTACACCAACACAAATTTTTTTATTTGTATAATGAGAGTTTGTAGGAGTCAGGAGTCGTACAACAATTTGCATTAGGGGTTGAAAACGTTGAAAACTTGTAGTTACGTCACTGGTCCATTAATTTTGAGTTTATATTTTGCTAGTCTTTAGTCTTTGCTTTAAACCACAACGTTTAATACCTCACATTTGTTTCAATTAAAATTGCAAACTTTTAAATTATTCAGTCCATTGGCGTAACATTTTATTAAATGAACTGTGCAGAAAGTGATTAAGTTTTTCAACAAAATTTGTAATGTCGTTAAACTATGTTTGGCGGTCGGTTAAGGGAACTATTAATTTTGAATAGGACCTGAGAATAGAAATTATTAATACAATACATCAATTTTGGTATTGTGTCCTATCCAACTATGGAAGGGCAAAAGTTGTATGTAGTCTTGTTCATTTAAGTATAGGATATAACCGTATAACCGACTTCAATTGATCTTGAAATACTAAGCTTGAAAGTTGAGATACAAAAGTAATTTGAAGTGCATGGTTGTGATTTTTTTGATTTGAAAATCGTTTGTGAACAAATTTCGTCTTGCCAAGTTTCTTTAACTTTTTTAACTTTTGTGCTTGTTTTCCTAAAAATAAGTTTACCTTATGATGAGAAACCTGGAACTAACTTGGTTAAATTGATATCCGAGGGATCAGAAGTACAATTTAAGTCTTACCGTTATTGTTCATTATTGATTCATATTTTTATTTTTCATTTCTTTAAATTGATAATTTAAATTTTCAAACTTTCTACGCTACAGAAGTATTTCTCCAGGAAAGAATTAAATTTCCAGCATTTTACGTGCTTTACTGAAATGTTCGTAATATTAAAAGATTAAATTAAAGAAAGCTTTAAAATCCTGTAAAACAAATATAATATAAACAAGATTTTACTTATGAATTTTTGAACCATATAGTCGTAGTCCTTCCTACTGCATAAGGTCTTGGTTTGAATTGAAGTTCTATTGGTTTGGAGTGCTTTCAGGAAATAGTTTATTTATTTTACCCTGATTACGTTGTTTTATTTCAGAACTTTCAGGCAAATATAAAGCGAAAATCTTTAAAAGGGATATTAATTTATTTGTTATTGTTTTTGTGTATTCCTAATTCTCGATAACCGTTTGAGCAATATGTAGTTTTGCACCGTGTTTAATATGTTTAAATATTTATGTTATTATTTATTTCTTAAATTCGTAACGAAGAACCCGTAAATATTCCCTGCATGGCGTTTGAACCCACGTCCCACAATTTCGTGCTTTGTATTTTAGCATCGATGTAGAAGTTGATCAAGTTTGTATATATACACTTATCGGTAGTCCTCAAACTTTCTGAAATGAGGTCCTCAAAAGGATTATTATTTCAAATTTTAAAATACCTCGCCAATACTCTACAACAGTTTCATTTTCGTGTCTCCGCATTTAATTACGTGCAAAATTTTCAGTTTTAAATTCTGAATATTGTTCGAGTTTTAATTTTTACTATTAGTTTTGTTTAACAAAATAATTTTACTCAACTTTCACTAATCTGTATATTAATAATTGAAATAAACATTGTTTTCCAGTTGTTTTACTTTCAATTTACATTCAAGTTTGAAATACATATTTTCAATTTCAATGCGTTCCCTCGTACAAAACTGTGTAAAAAATAATGGAAACTGGACAATAAGCAGGAGCAAACAAAACATATTTACATATTTTTACATTTATGAAAATAAACAATTGATATGGTATGAAGACAGTTATCGATTATCTTGTTATCATTATATTAGCACTGAATAGAATTTTTATTATTGCTAATTTGAATAATTAAAATTGTACTTACATCCTTAAAATAGCGACGCATCCCAAAATACCAAAGATGAGCAAGCCTGGAGATTAAGCTAAACACGTCGTATACTTCCTCTTATCAATATTGAATAAATTGATCTGATTCTTTGGTAATGGAATCGTGTAACGGATTACTTCAAGTGGAAGTAAAAATTTGTAAATATTTAAAAGCATTTCACTCTGCTGTTTTAAGCACTTTTAATAATATCCAGTATTATTTATAACAACGATACTTTCGGCGAATAATATCGATATAATTGCTAATTGTTTAATCATGACTAGTTGGACTAAATTACGTAATTATTTATTTGTCTGTCCAATACAAACACCGGACCGGGTAAGTTTTCAGCGGCTCCCACACGGATTTGACTGAAATTTGCCTAAGATTATCCTCAGTGTACCTTCATTGTCGTGTAAATATTAACCCTGATCACACATCATTTTTTTTCAAACTGAAGGAAATTATTTTAGTTTGAACGGTTTGACCGAATATTTTGTAAAAAAATTGCCGTTGCAGATCTGTCCATCACACCGATATCAATTAAAATTTTTTTTTTAAACGCGATGTGGTCTTGACACAAACATCAAATTTTCGTGTGCTTTACTTTGCGTTATAATATTTTTAACTAGAAAATCATGCGGCTTTGTGTGATGTGATTACCGTGGTTATGGCCGCATTGGCCCTTCTTTAGGTTGGTAACTAAAATGCGAACCTTACACACAGATGCAAAAAGTTTGTTTTTCATTATATTTATTATTAAACAGATAGAATAATCCTAGGTAATCACGTACTAATCTATCATCAATTTAAATATATAATCATCTAAATTTATCTGTATGGCTGTAGACGCTAATTTGTGCGGCCTTTAGGTAGCACAACCTAGGCAATCACGTATACATCAATCAAAATATATCAGCTAAATTTACCTGTGTAGCGATAACGCTAATCAGTGCGACTTGTAGGTTAAAGTTGCAGCCACGCAATTACGCACTAGCAGGTTATGACAACCGACTGATAAAGGAAGGTTTCTATTTAATTGTTATTGATCAAAATTGTATTTATTTCAGGGAAAGCAATTCGTGACAAATCAAGATAAAGTTAAAAATCCACTTTTCTATTAGTGCTCCGACATTTTCTTTTCTCCTATTGTTTTCCGTGATTTAAAAAGTTTGCCTACCACTGTTTTAAATCAATACAAAAATTATCACATATGTTAAAAATATTTTTTGTGCTTTTATTATTATCTGCACCCATTGACACGCATGAATAGATTGAAGAGGTTCCCACTAAAAATTTCTCAATGTTTCAATGCAAAATATATCTAAAAATTCCTATTTCAAGTATTGAAACGAATCGAAACGTTTTAATCCAAAGAGTGACATTTCCACCTATTTGTTTTGTTTTATATTGAATACATTTTTTTAATATCTTAATAAAAAATAAAAAGCCAGAATAAAAAATATCGCAGTCACATTTATTTTCACTACGACAAATATTTGTTGTAATAAAATAATTAGTAGTATATTTACATTGGGAACCTCGTTAATCCGTTCATGCGCGATACTTTCAAACGTAATACACAGGGCCGGATTGGTAATAATTTAGTTATCAGGCAACTAACTCCTTTAGTTAGTTCCATGCTTCTCATGGAGCACTGTGTGTACTCGGTTCAGGAGTTTCGTGATCTGTTGAAATGTCTGTAATTGCATTTTGTATATGTATTTTTTCTTTTGTACTGCGTGACTTGTCCTATATATTGTAATTTAACAGGATTGAATATATATTATTATTATTATTTGAGCGATTTCTTAAATCTTGAAGAAATTTTTACAACAAAGGGAAAATTTCTGCTTGCCATAGTTTAACGAGATTCCCCCTCCCTGTGCGGCTTTTTAGCTCCACAATCTAGATAGATAACCATTTTTTTGGGTTATATTTTGACCAATAATCTACAAAGAAATGTAACCTATCATTTTCAATTATATTATCTATAATAAAATATCAAATAAATATAGTGATTTTCGTTTTAATCTTTTAAAGGGAAAACTGATAAAACTAGGAATTTTTAATTGAGAACATATAATATAAAATAATATAAGGTACACAAATTAATGGTCAACTTCACGAACAATAATTACGTTTAATCCATGATTAAAATGATAACCATAGTGACAACAATTAAAGTTCATTGTATTTGTTCATAAATTAGCTTAGTTATGGTTTAATCACAGATTAAACCTTAATATCGTTCTTAAAACTGGCCATTAATTTAACAAAATTTAAGCAATTGTTTTGTTCATATTTACATTATTATATGTAGTACATTCGGTATTTCAACATCTTGCGACATTGTCCGATTCTCTATCTGTGCTCTTTGCATGTTGAAAATGTGGGACAAACATAGAGGACCTATAGCTTAACGTGGATTCCGAACCACGTGATTATACGATTTTTATACCGTCCACTCTGATCAGGAAAGTTTTTAGCCATATAAACGTTACCTAAATATTCGTTCAATATTATAAATACATACGTATATCAAATCTCATTTGCCGTTTGAGGCCACACTTCATGTGTATTCTTAGACAGGGACGGCGCTAGGTCTTACGGGGTCTGGGTAAAAGGTAATAATATTATATTATTTTACTCAAAAGAGAACGAACATTTTTTATAACCATGACGCAGGAGTCATTTTGGGGGCGATGTAGCCGAGCGCAGCGAAGAAAACAGCACATCAGTCAATTGTTTTTTCAAGGGGCGTGGCCTAATTTAACTGCTTTTGGTGAAAAGGAGTAGGATTTCTCTTAACTTGAAATTATTTCAAACTCACTTTCTTCCGGCTTTTCAGTTTATTCTATTCACAATGCACTTCATTTGTTATTCTCATAAGTCCTGAGGTTGTAAACTTGCAGTCACAATGTTTAGCATTGGTACAATTGGTCGTTGTGGGGATAAAAGTAAAAAAGTACTGCTCATTATTCTTACTTACTCTATAAATTTTATCGATGAGTTTGGCTAGCGATTAACGTTTGAGTAGTTGTAGTATGCAAACGTGCGGAAGGGAATTCATTCCTGAATAAAAGTTTCAGGTTCTTTGTTCGTGTTTTTTTGGATAAAAGTAACCGTGATTTATCATTCATTCATCAAGCTTTGTTGATTTTAAAAAGCTAAAGATTTATAATCAGTAATCAGATTTATTTTTTCTTGAATTTCATAACCCTACTTTTATAACGTGGTTGGTTGAATGGTAACTTTTTCTTTATAACGATTTTTGGATCTATTTTTCGTCATATTCAAAATATAGATCATCTTAAAATTTAAGATAATATTTATTTTTGTAATTTTTATGTAAATTTAATTAAGTAGTTTGAAAGTGCGTATTAAAGTCACCGTTTTGTTCTTGATGCAATTTTGTATCTACAACTTGAACAAATTTAATTTGTTTTCTAACTTCAGCAATAGAGTAGCATCGATACAATTTAAACTTATTAAATAACGACGCTCTTTCGAATTCTGATGGAGCCATTTACAATTCTTTGTGGAAATCATTTTGAAGTTTCTAAGTTGTTCTAATCTTGTGCATTACACATTTAGAAACGATATTGGAATATTCAGTCTAAAAAAATTCGTTGCAGTCAAGTTATTTGGAAAATTACTTTTCTTTATTTTTTTCTAGCTTCTAGCACTTTAATTTGTGTGTTTTGTTAGCGACAAAGTTTATGACGCTTTGTGCGACATTTGCTTTTATTTTTTGTTGTTAAATCGTTTGGCAGAAATCTTATTTCTAATTATTGGAAGTCTTTTTAATTTGTTTCCGTAGTTATGGTGTCATTATGAGATGATTAATTATGTTCTTGTTGCTAACGACTCAAGATAAAGTTTTGCTGTAAAAAGCCTACGCACTTAATTAAATGATTTTTTATTCATTTTTCCAATTACTTCTCGGGTTGGATTCGATTGGGATAGCACCCGCGGGTCATAGGTCGATAGTTACTGCTTACCCAATGCGGGTGTTGTTTATTTCTTGTTATTTGGTTTGGCTTATTATGTCTGTAATTAATTTCTTCAATTTTTAATTAGACTTATTAAGCAATAATAAGTCTAATTGTGTCTTAAGTGTCTTTTTCCATAATCAATAGATTGTTTTGATGAATTACTTGTGATAATGTTGAAAATATTGGTTAAAATGTGTTAATTGTTTTCAATTGAAACTTTTCTTTATTTTAATTAAATAATTTTACATTTTAATACAAGTTAACAAAGTTGAAAATATAAATTAATAAAGGAACTTTGGTGTGTTCTTGTTAACCGAGGTAATTTTGGACAGCTATTGCGAATTTATTGCAGTCTCATCAGAAGATCCACTCTTTTGGATGATATTCTTTCAACATCTGTTCCGTTTGATATTTTTGCTAATGTTAAAACTTTCGTTAGTACTTATAAATTGTTTTACTTAGAGAAATTAATTTCTATTTTTACCAAAATTTGAATTTCAATTATGTAGATTTACTAACAATCATTTTACATAAGAGGTTACATTTTTGTAAGTTTTGTATTTTATCATAGTCTTTCGTATGTAAATTTCCTTGCAGCGTTTTCCCACGTATATTTTATGTATGTATACGAGGAACATAACTATTTTTTTAGCTTTTTTACGCAACTTAACGTGTGCCATTGTATTTTCATTTTTTATAACTTTCCTTTGCATCTTCAATTGAAACTTGTAATTCAATTTTTATTACTTATAGATTTTTCTTTTATGACTTCCTTACATGTACTTGCACATCAATTAAGATTTATTTATAATAGGTTTTAGAGCTAATGCAAATTACGTGTCGTTCAAGATTTATTATTGACAGAATATTTACAATTTTTTTATAATAATTATCACCTGTTGTTCTGCAAAAAGTTTACAACGTACGTCACATTTTCTAACTTTTTTTTATAATTGATTTTGAACCGCTACGTTATTTACTTGATTGAAAATTTATGTTAGTTTGAGTTTAAAGTACAAATCCTTGAACTTCATTGTACTAAAATTTATTCAAGTACGAATATAAAGGAAAAGTAAAGAAACAGATTTCGTAACCGGTCAACGGTAAAAATAACCAACTTGGTGACTTTCCGTCCATCCTGCAGTCAGTTCTTTTCTGAATTATACGAAGAACGCCCTTAATGTTTACCCCTGTATATAGTAGTTCTAGTAACGATTAATTATAGTACGCTAAAGCCAATATAGCGATAACATCAACTCGAAAATCTAGGTTGAAGTTTCTTTTAGGCAGCAAAGGCTACGTTGTAATCAAAAATTGATTGTACACTTCTATCCCAAATTATAATCTGTGAGGAACATGAAGGGTTAATCTAAAAGAAGTCATCACATTCATCAGGAACGTGAATATATTATAGAGGTTACCACGAGAGCTCGAGTATGACTCGTTACTAAAAAGTATGTATAAAAATTAGTTTCATGTCCTAGATAATCACACTCGAGCTCTCGTGATCCAGCTGTTGAAGCAAAAAGGTTCAATTATCAACAAGATGATTTTGTTCCAGATCTAAATATATGTATATATTATTCATAAAACTCAATTGAGTATCAAATGGAATAACCAATCCCTAAGAGAATGACGTCGGACGTGTCCTGTATTTAAATTAGAAACACGTCGGACGGGTCACGTAGTTAAATTATAGACACTTATTTCTTTTGTTAAGCGGAAATTTCTTTTTAATTAAAACAAACAATTAAAAGTTTTTTTAGACTTTAAATCCTGTAGATATTGTTTTGAAATATCAAGTCCGTAATTATTTTTAACTGTTTTACTCGTGAAATTAAAAAACTTTCGTATTCGATTTTTAGGTCACTTGTAAGACCCCATATGCCTGTACCCTGTTTTTATTGTTATGATGGCAAATCATTGACACCAAGGGGCCGACGGCTTTACGTGCCCTCCTAAGCACGGGGCGTTAAGAAGTTGTAGACTGTATCCGGAGTCAAACCGAGGAGCCTTGCTAGCAGTTGAATTCGCTAACATTCAGGTCATGACCGTTACCAAAAAAATATTAAGTTTTTAATTCGTTGAATTATGGATTTACGGTGTTTGTAAACAAAATTTATCCGATTTGAAGTCTAAATTCTAAAAAATATATTCAAATATTTATTGTAATTTAAATTTTTTTAGCTTATTTTGAAATTTTCGGAAGGAAAATAAGTTCCTACGTGTCTCCAATTTAACCACGCGACCTCTCCGACGTGTCCCTAATATAAATACACGACACGTCGGGCTTGTCTGGCATTGCTCTTTTTCTTAAATGTATGTACATAATCTAGTCGTGCCATAAGTTCTGATACTAACAAAGCACCGTTCATTTTTACTATGAAGATTAAGGGATGGGGGTTGCTAATGGTATTTTTGGAAAGATCATTTGCAGGTATATAAGTGGGCGAAAGTTGAAATTCAAGTCTTAAATAGTAAACATGAATTCGGATGTCAACGATAATCGTATTGTTGTAATTGCTATACATAACAATGATAAAAGTACTAGTGCAATTTTAAATTTGTTAAAAAAAATTACGGATTACAAATTTTTTTCTTTTTAACTATCCATCGATAGAATGAAACTTCTAGAGTAGATAACCGAAAAAAAAGTGGTCGACCACGAACTCTAAGAATTCTTGGAGTTATTAAAACAGTTCGCGAGCGAATGAGAAGAAATCCCTTGAGGAAACAAAAAATTATGGCTAGGAAATTCAAATTTCGAAAAGAACCATTTCTCGCGTGTTAAAAGATGACTTAAAACTTGGGGCTTATCGTAGGATTACAATACATCGTCTTACAATTGCTCTAAAAAATATTAGACAAGAAAGAACAAAACGACTCCTGGACCGGCACGCGTATGAAGATCACAAAAATATTTTGTTTACTGACGAAAAAATTTTTACAGTCGAAGAAAAATTCAACATGAAAAACGATCCTGTGTAGGCTTACAACTCTAATGAAGCCCCTAAAAAAATTTCGGGGGTGAAAAATGGCCATTATCCAACAATAGTAATGATTTGGTGAGGTGTGTCGTATGAAGCAGTAACGCAGCTGTTTTTTGTGAAAAAGGGGAAAAAACGTGAAAAATAACGGGGGAAAAAATACCAAAAAATGTTACAGATCGTAGTTAACCCTCTAAATTACAACTTATTTCGTGAAAACCATAGGGTGTTTCAGCGAAATTCTGCACCAGCGCATAAAGCGAAAACGACCCAACGAATGACTACAAACAAATTTACCTGAGTTTATTGCCGCGGAAGACTGACCTTCAGGTAGTCCTGACTTGAACCCTTTGGATTACAAATTATGGTTTGTTCTTGAGGAACAAGCTTGCAAAGTACCCCATAAAAATATTGAGCTCTTAAAACGGAATTTGATCAAGGTTGGAACATCTATACCAATAAAAGTAGTGCGTGCCACAATGGATGACTGCCCGCGACGTTTAAAGGCCCTTGTGAAGGCAAAAGGTGACCATTTCGAATAATTCGTACAAAATTGAATTCCTTAGAATGTACCGAATAAAATGTAGTAATTTATATAGAGGATTTTTATTTTGAAATCATTAAAATCGGCTTCCAAACAAGTATCAGAACTTATGGCACGACTATATATACATATGCATTTGCTAGAAATAGGTTCTCCTGTTCTATTGTCTTCTTCTATTAGCTATTTTCATCTTTCTGAGTTAAGTCTCCCCAATACTTCAAAAAAGTGGTTCTCTTGAATCACTTGATTCCCTAGGTACTTGATACTGGATTCCGTAGGTTGTGCGGTCTGAAAGCCGCACGGGGGGGGGGGGGGAGTCAGTAGTAGAAAAGTGTAATCGAAATAATTAGAAAAAGAATCAAAATTATCCAGGACGAACCCTACCATGGCGGACGAGCTAAATCCAAATAAAAGAAGTCTTACTTTAACAAATGAGCATAAAAAACGTCTGAAGGATTTTAAGATACCCAGGTATCTTCAAAAGAGAGATAGACGTAAAGAAGTATAATTCATGGACGACGAGACAAACAGCTCCGGCGAAGAGGCTACTGGAACCAAAACGAGGAAAAACAAGAGGAGAATTACCTCCGAAAGCGAAATTATACAAACCCAATCAGAGTCCCCAAAAAAATTTAACCAAAAACCAACGGAAACAAGCAAGGAATGCGAAAACAAAAAAAGAGTATGAAGAATCCGAAAAATCAAAAAAAGAACAGGAGTTGAATAAGAAAACGAAAATGAACTAGAAAATACAACAAATCCAGGGAAGAGGTAAATACTATATCTGCTGTTCGACTTGTCAGTATTATTACCACAAAATAAACGTGTCAAAATAAACATAACCTATGCGACATTCGAATAATAATTGTAGATTGACAACTTATTTGTGTGAACGAGTTTAGAGCGATCTGCGCACATATCGGCGCCGTTTTCGTACAAGAATTGAGAAATTTTATCAATTTTCGTACAGTCGATCGTACGAACGAAAGGACATCCAAGTTTTGTGTATTACACTATTAGTAAAAACTGTACGTACAAGAAACGGTACCGTCGTTCGTATGATAAATTGCATAGTGGAATACCAGCATAAGAAACATAAGATTTCCACCAACGTTCAATCATCACAAACCGCAATTGTGAAAGATTCTGATGTTGAAATTCCTGTAAATACCAAACCTAAAGTGGGTGCTAAGAGGGCTTTTACGAAAGAGGTACATCAAAATGAAAACACGGGGGAGAATGCGGGAGAAGCTAAGCGGAAGAAGCATGACACACCGAGTAACTTGTCCTGTGAATTAAAATTAAGCAACGCGAAGGAAACCTCTAAAGACCTTAAACAAAGTGAGAGTGCTGTAAGAGAGACCGAGGAGAAGGAGCAAGAAAATATTGCTTCGAAAAAACTGCAAGAGAAGAGAAGAAGCAAACTTATTAATGAAGTTTAGAAGAAACTGCAGAAGAAAGCGAATCAAAATCCGCAAAAGACACGAAGGCTATGCTAACCAGCATCAAGAATAAAGGTGTAGTGGTGGAATCTTCGAGGCACACAGGGAATCTAACATTAGAACAAAGGACACATACAGACCTACCCGCAATTACAGTGAGGAATTGGAATGAAAACGAAGAATCTCAAGTGGAACCCATAAGGAGGTGAAGTTAATGAAATCATTAACATTACAAACATTAACATTAAAACATTAACCCGGGCAAGAACATGGTAATAAATCCATACAAAATTAATCCTTTTAGAAACCCCGTATTTTAACCGGTGAAATTAAGAAAACTTTATTTTGGAAAAAACGGGTTATCCGCCAATTTACAGATTAATTGGCAAACGTATACTTATTTTTATTCATTTTTTGTATATAAATAAACAAACTTTTATTTGTGGTAATATCGTTAATCCATTCATGCGCGTGAGTGACAGGGCAGTCAATAAGGAGGGTCCCTATATTTTATATTTTGTGCTCTCCTGGTAACTAAATTATGACCAGACCGGGCCTGCACTATGCTTGGCTATATCCAACTCCATATATTATTTATGACGGCATTAGGGACTATGCTTCCTATGTGAGTTGACATCTTTGTGATTTTAACAGCCAACAACTGAGGTAAATGTCAATGTAATTGGGTCCAGAGCAAGTGCATATTTTATTATC
Organism: Podabrus alpinus; assembly: GCA_932274525.1. Classification (NCBI taxonomy): domain Eukaryota; kingdom Metazoa; phylum Arthropoda; class Insecta; order Coleoptera; family Cantharidae; genus Podabrus; species Podabrus alpinus. The sequence continues at coordinate 13,141,748 of OW026455.1, forward strand.
ATATGTACATATTCTATATAAAACTCAGTTCAAAATCAATTCTTGTCAGTCACTTTTAACAAATCACAATTATTACAAAATTCTATTTGTAATTTTTTTTTATCCAATGCAATATAATATCGTCAGACGCGGAAGAAAGCTCTCTTTCGACTGATTTTTCATTCTTATCCGTTATAATAGAAAGCAATTTTCAGTCTTTTAAAAGATGGGGTGAAAATGGGGGGGGGGGTTTCTAATCAAAATTTAATCAACTCTTTAGACAGCTGCTTCAAACTCGTGTGTAAAATTTTAACTCAATCAACCCTTTTGTCTATACTAATGGACGGAATATTCCAAAAATAATCCTAAGCGATTCGTATGGATTTATAGACCATGGAAAATTTCTAAACTTTAGCGGGTGGGGGGGGGGGGGTTTGTAATATTTCAAGTCGCAACAACTTGATAACATAATTAAAAACAATAAGATAATTTTAAAGGGCGCGAAGTGAGCAAAATTTGTATACCACTGGTTTAAAAGGTATGGAAATGCGTAGGTAAAACATAGGAGTTTGAGTTAATTTTGAGTCTATGCGATACAAAAGCAGATTGAATAGATTCAGTTAATTTCCGAAATGTAATTAATCCACCTCGGAAAATTAAAAATTCTTAATACTTCCTGAATTTATCGTTCAGTATTGAATAGTCTAACTTAAGCTTTCGCATCTTCCTCAACTCGGTCCTTCATATAGAGATTGCCTTTAAATTGGAATTAAACTGGGTTGTACATGCAACCTCCGGCGCAGCGTGTGGAACAATAACAATTTGGTATTTAAATTAAAAAGTTTTTAATAATACTTACAAGTTGAGTGAACTTACAGTAAATTGTAAACAAACTTCTAAATGTTTGTATATACACCATAACACGTGTTTACCCTCTGAAGAGCTTAAATAAAAGAGAAACGTGTGTCATGGTTTATATACAAACAATTAGGTCTTTGTTTAAAATTTATTGTATATTCACTTGTATTATTAAAATCATTTCATCTTAAATCTTATTTCCACAAGTTAATATTTTAAACATGATAACAATGGGGTTAAATATAAATAAAGCATTGATGATAATAATATAAATCTCAAAATATATTAATTAGGCGTTTACTTACCCGTGTAATTACTGAACGTGAATAATTAACATGTTTTCTTAACTCTTGACTTGTTCTTTTTAATCTAATCGTGCGCGTCATTAACTATTACAAAGGTGTTTTTGCAATACTGGAAAAGTCTTGTCAAACTCGATTGCCTATATTTAGTACGTTTTCATTCATTTTTACGTGAGAAGAAAGTTTTACTCGAGGAAAATTAAATAAATTAAATTAAATCGTTTTCAGTATAACCAAAAATATTTCACATGTTTTTCTTTTCCATCATAAAGAAATCTATTTAAATACTTAAAAATAATATATTTAAATGTTTTTACCATTGGATTAAATTTAAAAAAACGAAAAGGATAAATAATCAAGTTGTAGAGCAATTTTCTTTGAGTACTTTGAACAGCTATTAACTTCTGGGACAAGCGAAGAGATCTCAATAGGTTAAACTCGATAGGTTTTTTCCATAAGTAATTGTTTTCCCGTGTACTGCAGTTTCCTTAATTGTTTTCCGTACTTATATAATTAATGAAACTAATAACAATAGGGAACGAAACTGAGGACCTCTTTTGTTAAGGATTTTAAAACATTCAGGTATTAAAAACGTAAAACGATATAAACTTGGGTTCGTTGATGTTTGCTGAGTATGCCGAGAAGTTTATTAATTAAATTAACAAAACGTAAAATGCACTCGGGTTTTTGTTTTTACATTAATTTAATTAAAATTTGAAATAAAGCATTGTCAATGTATTGCTATAAAATTTTACAACGTTTCTATAGAGTGAATGCAGTTTCATTAAGTTTCTTTTGGTTCCTTTATTAAACTATTATTTAAATCCGTTTCAATTTATTGCAGCGAAAAGAGAAAATTGAATATTGAACTGTACAGATTTTCTATTTTGTTTTCCTGAAAAAATAACTTCCTGAAAAAGTAATTTAAAATTTGAAGACTACCTAAAAATTAGATCGTTTTTCGAAACACGGCAACTTAAATTATTTAATAATACATTTTTTTAATGTTTTTTTTTTAAATCTTCTCGTTTTAAACACTTTTAAATGTCAGTACAGAAAGCGTTACTGAAAGTCTTAATGTCAAGATGGAATTGAGACAAAAAATACCATTAAGGTATTTGAGTAATCTTAGTAAAGCTTTTACAGATTTACTAAATTTAGAAGCCAATTTCGCGTTATTAAACCAATTATACTTGAAAATATAAACCAGAAAAATTTGTTATCGCTTATGTTTCGTATTGATATACTAATATAAATTTAGATGGAGTTTTCACTGCTAATTTGTTGTGGAAACTTATTGGTTTGGAGTGTTTTTCATTTTTTTTATCGAACATTCATATTGTAATTTTAATGCCTTTGAAAGTTTGAGCTAAATGTAAGTATACATTTTGGCAAATAACTTATGTGTTGACTTACTGCGAATATAATCTATTAATGATGTTCTCAAAATATGAATTTGCGTATGTAAATAAATACACGAAATGGAATTGCTTTAATTTTAGCGATGTATACCGATTTTGAATAAATAGGAATTATGCCCTTCATCTTCGTAATACATAAAGTATTTTTTTTATCATTAGGCTTTGGGAAACGTTAAATTATCGTTCAATTTCAATAAATATTTTTTAAAGAGATTATTTTCATTTCTTCGAAAAATTTTGTATACGTATTGTTTTTTTGCAATTAAGTGGAGTTTCGTGTCTATAATGAATTACAAGTGAAGTTAAGCTTTTATTGGGGAGGAGAAGATTTAAACTTATACCATTACGTGTTACTCTTTGTTTCTCTGTTTCTATTACTTAATAGTTTCACACAAAAGCGATTCCATTCAGTAAATGTAGATAAAGTTTAACATCAACTTTTAATTATTATTCGATTGAGTGTTTTAGATTGCCCGTTAAATTTATAGCAAAATTGTGCTCTTTTGCAAAACAATTTTCTGCACAAAATTTTATGAGAAATGTCTTTCAGTCTATTGGCTATAAATTTTTCTGCTTGTACCAAATTTGTCACCAATCAACGTAATTGAATTTAAAATTTTGCTGTAAAATGCACGACGAAATTATTAACTTGAAAATAAAGATCGACTTTATGTGGGAATAAAGTTTCCAATTCCTGCAAGGTAACATTTAAAGATTTCATTAAAAAGTCGTCAAAAAGTTATGAAATGGTGGTAAACATTTTGATCTTTTACATAATTAATTACTCGATTCGGAAAAATTTTAAGGACGGATCTGTTCACTATTATGTTTAATTTGTCTGTCTATCTTGTTTCCTTCTTCAGTTCCTTTTAGTAATTTTCTTAATGAAAGTTTCTTGCTATTATGACACAATTGTTTCTTAAAAGTGATTTTTTTTTACAAAACAATAACAGGAACTTAAAATCAATAGTGCCAACATTAACTTTTGAAGTTCTTTGTTAACAATTATTATTATGGAAGTCATCTAATTTAAAGTTTCCTTGTTCGATTTGTCTTTAGATTAAAATTTTACATTTTTATGAAAGAAATTTTAGCTTTTTTTCTTATTATATTAGCTTATAAATGAAAACAGGGTGTTTTATCTTCATTCATAATTAAATTCAGGTTCATTTATCGCAGATGTCCTTTCTTATCTTACTTCTGAAATTTAATATCTTTGTTTATGTACATAATTTTGTAATAACCTTTAGCTTAGGTAACATCTATTTCATTTTTACCTTTGGTAGTATCTTGTGTATTATTCCGTAATTAATTGGAATAAAAACTTGGGTAGAATAATATAACAAAGTCATATTTTGTTGCAGTGTATCTGCATTGTTAATTTTTTTAAGCTTCAAGTAACAAACTTTCAAAGAAAACAACTTTATTTAGCTTTTTTCGTTATTATAAAGGTTCATTAAAATTTATTCAATACAATTGCCAAGACGTATATTTCTTTAACTTCGAGAATACAAAAGCAGGCCCCACGTTGGGCGCCATTTGTGCTCCTTCTTAAACCAAGTTTATGCATGACCGAGTCAGACAACGTCGTATTTTAGTAATTGGCGTTATTTACTAATTAACTGCGCAGTTTCGAATAAATATGTAATATTTCAATCTATCTGACATTAAATTACATCTATAGATAACATTTTATTAGCAATAAATTAACAAATTGCAATTGCAGTCAAAATATGTATTAATTTTGTAAAGATTGACATTTTAAATTATTTTCATGTTATACCGGTAACTAGGGACCAAGTGGTCTTTCTGAGAAACTTACAAAAGATAAGTTTCTGTTTACCTGATTCGGAGTCCGCTGGTCACTATCGGATATTCTATAATAATGATAATTCCACTCAGGGTCATATTATAGTCGTTTCGACCTATGAGCGTGCGCTCTTTTACATTATACAGATATATATCATGCACCGGCGACCTGTATCCAGTTATATCAGAGCCCTTGTGCAATTACCGAAACCGCTGCCCGATATTAGTAGGAACCGTTAAATAATTCCTACGCGGTCTAGTACGTTTCGGCGCAGCCGGTTCGGCGCGAGGCCGGTTCGGCGCAAGCCCGGTTTGGCGCGGGACGGTTCGGCGCGAGTCCGGTTCGGCGCGAGTCCGGTTCGGCGCGAGTCCGGTTCGGCGCGAGTCCGGTTCGGCGCGATGCCGGTTCGACGCAAGAAAAGAATCGTTATAGAAGTAGTTTGTTTTTTTTTTATTATTTGACTTCTATCTGTTCATGGTTAATTAATTGTTTATTTAACTAATCAAAAAAAAAATTTTAATATAATATTGATAGATAAATAATGTAGATAATAAATTTATTAATGTACAAAAGAAGAGGTTGTTGTAGCTGTAATGCTGCAATGATTGTTTTTCTATGCACTCATCTTGTAATTACAAGACAATCCTCGCAGATAGTCGATTATATCCCGATTCGCTATGTCTTTAATTATTTTGGTGGCTCGTGACCTGCTAGTAGGTGTTCATAAAACATATCACGACCTTTCTGAATTTTTTTCAATCCGTCTATAAATTTCCACAAAATTGGATGATCCATTCCCATCTCCAATTGGAGGCGTCGATGGGCCGCCTCAGCATGGTTGTTTGTTCTATCCATGTCGTTCAAAACGCGATTATATAAAGACCACAATTCTGGGCAGAAAACTGCAGGCCTTCTACCATTTCCTCGACGATTCATTCGGCCAACATAAAAATCTTCAAACCATTGCAACAGTGGTTGTCGTTCGATAGGCAACACTGCAGCTAACCTGTCTATTGCATGATCTAAATCTGCAGTTGGTACAAATGCAAGAGACACCACCATTCTAGCATACAAAGCAAAATTAGAGTCTGTATTGTAGTTCCCAATTACATTGAAATTTGTGAGTTGTTCTTTCATATTTTTAGTCAAATGAAAAAAGCATCCCTGCATTTCCGCTGTAGGAAATGCGTTTCTAAACGCAGAAATCGCAGCCAATTCAAAACCGCATGAAATATGTACTGGATTCAAATTTGGTTCCAAATTTTTCAACATATCTAGCATTGTTGTGTATGTTGCAGCTTGTTTGTTAGGAAGAAGCGCGTATAACAATGGATGAACTCCTCCATATTTCTCCGCCAAGATTACATACACCTGCGAAAATAACGATGGCGTAATTTTAAAGGTCCCATCTATAAACCAATGGTCACATTCGCTCAAAATGCGAAGGTTTTGTTCACGACCAAAAATAAGAATTCTTCCGGCAACTTGACCACTATCAGCCAGTAAAAAGTTTTCTTGAATACCGGGCTGGAGATCGTAAATTTTATATTTTTCAGGAATGATTAAATCTTGTACATTTTCAGGCGCGGGGGGAACAGCTTGCACAACATTTCTTGTCCTTCGGATTACTTTTCGTAATGCAGCGTGGTTTGGCATAGCGGCTAAAGCGCCTTCGGATAATTCGCCGAGGCAAGCATCAATAATTTGCGAAGTTCTTTCCGGAACATCTTCTTCAATTCTTCGCTTCATTGCAGATACAGCTACATCAACCTCAACTTTAGCTGCCGAACTGTCATGAGAATGATCATTAACCATTTTGACTACAATGCCATTTTCAGTGTGAATTCGACCTTTGCAAGAGTCTTTCCTTTCACATCGCCAAAATATTTTCGATCCGGAAGCGCTCATACGATCAAAGATATATATGAATCCATTATTCGAGAACTTTTCCTTCTGGCGTTTACTTACAATATTTAACATTTTTGGATTACCGAAAAGATCAAAATGATATTTTGTGTCACTACAGTTTTATAAAAATTTTGATACTGACAAAGTGTGGTGCATCATTTATATACTTAAATTTTTTATCAGAAATACCAATTCAAGAAAATTTTAGGATTATCAGATTTGGGGCCGGCACGCCAACCCGGACCGCTTAATAAAAAATTTGCTATTGATAACGTGGTGGTTCCTAATGTCTGCCTGATGAAAATTCAAGTTAATCTTTTAACTCCGAGGCGTTGAGCCGGGTGCATGTGCTATATACGAATAGAAATTGAAACGCGCAAAAGGCGTAAGGAGGAAAGTAATGGCGAGGTCCCGTAAGAAAATGGAAGAGATGTTTGTAAAAATGTAATCCTCTCCTTCAAACGGATTTGTAAATTCCGAAAGATTGGGATAGCAATATTCAATATAGAATATAAATGCTACAAATAAAATAAGGCTCGCGCCGAACCGTCTCCGCGCCGAACCGGCATTGCGCCGAACCGCCCCGCGCCGAAGGCTCGCGCTGAACCCTCTTGCACCGAACCGGCCTCGCGCCGAACCGGCCCGCGCCGAACCGGCCCGCGCCGAACCGGCGGCTGCGAAACGGTCGCGCCGAAACGTCCCATCCCGATTCCTACGTGGCGAGAGCACCCTTAAAAGCGCATAGTATATGTACCGCCGAAGCGAGTACACTAAAGTTGTCTTTCAAGCGGTACATACGTATGCAATGTATACCGTTGAACACTTCCGGGCTATATAAATTTTTATTTTTATTTGAAAATAATACTAATTTGATACAATTTGAAAATCATTCTATAATAACATCCGAAATATTATGTATTTCTTGTTTTGTTTTCTAAAATAACGGAAAAACATAACATTTATTACAATTAAATAAGAAAAGTACGTACAATAGAAAATGGTGTACGAGTGGTTGTCTATAACCCAGGCAGTATACGGCTTATAAATATATGCAAATAAGTTGAAATGATAAACTAAAAACTAAACAAAGCGTCAGCTATATTAGGATTCTTGAGAGATATTATATGGCGGAACAAATACATGAGCAGGGGAAGCAAAGTCAGGATATATAAGACATGCGTAAGAGCCATTATGGCATGCAGGGCGGAGACAACGAAGATAAAACAACGAAGATAAAACAACTTATGAGAATAGTGGAAATGAAGAGTCTACGGGCAATAGCTGGCTATACATTGTTTGACAGTAAGAGAAGCAAAGAGATATATGCGAGATGAATGATATAGTGAGATAGACAAGGGGTAGGAAGACAGTGGAGGGATCATGTTCAACCACAATACCACAATGAAGACCACCAAAGCGATGCAATGAAAGCTGGACATCGATATCCCAGGAACAGATACAGAACTAGGCCAAAGTAAGAAGAAGAGTATTCTCGTGCTCGAAAAATATTCGAAGATTTATCGCGTACAGGTTTTATAAGAAATTGCGCGAGCGAAAGCGATTGAAATTGCAACATTTTTATGTAACGAATTTTGTGCAATTATGCTTCGCTGAATTATCATACAAACAGTAATCTGCAAATATTTTCTTCACCCTCGTGCAGTTACATACGAGGATATACAAGTTTCAGCTTGTGCGGTGCGTCTCCTATCTGGCTGCTTCGTCCGTATCCGTCGTGCACACACTCACCTTTATGTTTTTCTGCCTACAGACTTAGATTAGGTGGGCGTGAGCAACTAGCAAATGAGCACAGAATCAAAAATATTTGGGCGCCACCCTTTTTTTAAACGGAAGAATTACATCAAATTTGCCTCTTCCAAATTTCGTCCATGTTAACTACTTTCTGACACCACATCTTATTCTTTTCATATACAATAATCTGGGAATTACAATATTCTTTTTGTTGGACATCTGCAATTATCGCTGAAAGCTTCTCATCGGGTCATTTTACCTTCGGGAAAAGAAACAGTATAACAATGATAAATCCGTTAAGTAGGGCACGCGAGTGCACATTTCCTACAATTTAAAGTAAAATATAGTCCCAACCATATTTATTGCTTATATTATTTTGTTGAACTGTTTGAAGTTCAATCAATCAATCAACCAATGAGTCAGGCGGACTTGCATGTTAAAGCTGGCGCACAGAACTGTTTGTAGCGACATAATTTAAATTCATTCGCATGGGAGAGAAACCATAAAAATGCGTAATTCAGTTTGGATGCTGCTGGCTTACTACTGGTGAAAAATCATGGTTAAGAAAAAATTAAAAAAATTTGTTCAAAATGTCAAATGAAATATTACTTGTATGTTGGCAACCCTTATAGAAAATAATTTTCCACTTCTTGTATAGTCTTTACATATTAATTGAGTTCTGCTGCCAGAAATATTTTTATTACGTTTTTATTTTACAAGATCCTAAATTTAAAAATTGTCGTATATCGTATCTGCATAACCTAAAAACACAAACTATAGTTACTATAACAAATATTTGATTTACCTGTACATACACAGACAAGGTTCCGTTTTTGAAATTTACTTATGGAAGGTTCAGTTTATAAGATTTAATTAAAACACATCAAGCGTATGCTATGAAAACGGTAGCGCTATCGGAACGTTAGCCCAAAACTTTAAAGTAGCTGAGCGTTTCTACGTTATACGCTTGATCTGTTTTAATTTAATTGTGTTTGCGAATGCTTGACCCATCTTTACTTGAATATTTATACTTCCTTTATTTGGATGTTTAGAAGTTTGACACGATGTAACATGAGATGCTGGTACGGTCAGATGGGTGGATCCCTAGAATAGTTGTTACGAGTGCGTGTCGGTTAGCCTTTTTATATTTAAAATTAAAAGGGCAGGTACAGGTACAAAAATACACAAGTGTATCTAATAAAAATAGCGCAAGTGAATTTTGCATTCAATGGCAAGCTGGAAAGAATATTCTTTCTTGTCTTGAAATATTTACCTGAAATAAATTTGTAATCATGAATAAATAAATTGGGAGTTACCCAATTTATCTAGCGAAGGTCTAAGTAATGTGTCTTGACCGGTTAAATCAAATTAAATAACATTTATAGAGTTATAGAATTGGGGACCTGTGGCTACTGTATTTAATTAACTGGGTAAAAGTTAAGAGAGTTTCAGTGAAAATTTTCAAAAATGTGCTAAACCTGAAAGCGCTCTAATTCATTTAGCGTGTGAGTGGAGTGGCAGTGGTTGTGGTGGGTTTTGATCTACAGTAGCGACGCTCAGCTTCAATTCGGATTCAATTATATGGGAATACTTTTACTATTGACATTTTGAAAAGTTCTTCATTCAGGCTAGTCCCGACAGCTACGGAATGCGGAATTTTGTTGTGGTTTGGTCCCCACAGTTGTGGGATTTGTTTGCATGATACGACGAAACTTAACCTAAAATAAAAGTGTTCAAACTACCGATCTTACATGTACTACATAAGATATAACATATAACCATATCAAGCAGACTGTTTGAAGTGCAGGAAGTGTTTTCCTTTTGCATAGCCCCTGAAACAACTGCAACTGAATATTCATGATCTGTTATATCATGTGTTAAATTTTTTTCATTTCGTGAATTTTTTCCTATAGCATTCCTATAAAACATCTGGTTGTTTGAAACATCACTTTTTATGCTTTGAAATGTCATGTTGACCCCTGTTAGTATGCAACCTGTGTTGCATCTAAAATCGAAAACAAACTTTATACCTGCTAGTGTGTGCTGCACAACAAATGCGCCTATGTCCTATCTAGTAAATACACGATCGATGGTTTCAATACTCTTATGATGATGATGCAAACAATGTAAAATCGGTTCGGACCAGTGCGTTCTAAAGTCAGGTTAATGCACTTCTCACAGCTTTACGTGGAATCCCAACCACGGGTACTGATCCTGGATAATAATGGCAGTGCATTTAGAAGGCTTTGTTTGTCAATCCATGAAAATATTGAAAAAGCACTGAATGACACACTGTTAGAATTTCTTAGCAAGGCCCCCCGGTGAACATCAACACGTGTAGAGTTAGTCAAGATCAAAACAGAACAATAATTCACAGTATTTACGAAAATATCTTAGTATTAAAGAAAAGATTCATTGTATTCATGAAGGATTTATAAAATCAGTGAATTTCAAGCAATGAACGAACCTTCATTCATCGATATTATGAATAGTATTAAATTTTTCAATGTAGTCTACACCCGGCGCTGAAATATCTAGCTACGACTCTGAACAAATGTAATAAAAACTTGGATAAAAATATTAAATCAGTATTATTTCTAATAGTTTTATGAAAACTTTCAGTTTCAGTATGGTTTATAAATTTTATTGTTCTCCCGATTTATGTTTTTAATGCGGAAATCGAACATACTTCTTGGTTTTATTATTTTTGCAACGTTTCTTCAGTTTTAATCTGATAATTAATTATATTTGTGAATTAAGAAAGAGTAGTGAACGGTTAGATCAATATCGTATAGATGGAAAATGGTGTAAATTTATCTAATTATCCTTTTGATATCAAAACAAGAACTCGGAACATTTATAAGAAAAATTTCTCGGTTGTCTGTACAAATTAATGCCAAATATTATTGGAAATAACAAGCTCTAACTAGACTTTGGAACGATTTCTAATTTTGCCAGTAAAGTGATGTTTGATTTCCTTTATTTGGTTCATAAGAAAGTGTAAACAAAAATACTAACAAATTTTTTTAAATTATTATAAAATTTCCAATCTTATTTAGCTCTTTACTTACAAAAAAACGCTCGTTTGCTATTATTCGAGTTGGTCAAATTGAACAAGGGTTGTTAAGCTTTATGTCGATTTGAAATTGGAAACGTTAATATTCTTACATTCTTTCCTCGCTATTAGCAATGTAAAGAAAATCTAGAATTGAAAATAGCGTTTTGATAACAGAAAACAAAGTACTTAGCCAAGTTCGTTTTTTTTTATTTAATCCGATTTATGCTCATTACTTTATTATTGGTATTTTATCCAAGCGGATGATTCAATTAACCCTTGATGCGCAGTTTAAATTCGGTAGACTATAAAAAATAAATTTTTAATATCATTTAGAAATTTTATTTTCAAGTTGTATTTAGATTATAATTTTTTTTCCGTAAGGTTTGTAACGTTCAACTTAACAATTCAAAAACTGGTAGTTCAGCAAAATTTTAAATTATTGTAATTTTAACTCGAAGAGCAGCTTATATGCTAAAATCGTCGTTTCGTTTAAAAATTCAATACCAGATAACTGTTTAAAAGCAGAATCGAGTCTTGATTTGGCGTTATTCTCCAGATATAGTCACCGTAAGTACAAAAGCACTCAATAAAACATAACATCCGTCACGAAGTTCCACAAAGACTAACTGGATAAACTTTAGGCACTAGTAGAAAAAAAACTTAAAAATGCAAAATCCATTAAAATCAGTAGTGACATAATAGAAGCAATCGAACATATAAACGAAATATTGCAAGAGGCGGTAATAATTGAGTGCTCTACAAATATTTAACAAAATATAAAGGAAAAACGTCAATTAAGAAAACTGGCAAATACTAAATGCAACACAGGCTACTGGCTATTCCATGTGGAGAGCAACAACTCATAATACCTTCGCTAAAAATGGAAGTTGGGATAAAACTGATAACCAAAAAGTTAAACTATTTGCCCCATGAAGACCAAGAAGCAATTTATAGATTTGCAGATATTCCAGGCCAATCGAACCACCAAAATACTACCATAGCAACATTTGGACAACACTGCCATTCCAGCTGCACATAGGGTACCAGCCTAAATAACATCGACGAAAGCAAGTCTGTTCAAGAAGAGATGCGTTAACAAGAGATAAATGTCATCCATGTAATAATCAACTAAAACAACCGAGGACATTTAGTATTTGGGCATCCATCTCCACAGACGCTTATTAACTTGTCAAAAGCACATTTTCGCCAAAAGAAGGCAACTTGGATTAAAGCTAAGTAAATTAGATTGGATTATTAGACCATGTATTGACTTGACTAGAGGTACGCCTTTGGGCATAGACAAGGAAAGAAAGAAAAATGGAAGGACAAATGTGGTGATAGTAAAGAATGAACAAGAGTGGTAGGCGGGACGAAATCACACAAGAAACTGTAAGTAGTGATACAAATGAGGAAACAGGAGTAATCCACCTTACTAATGGATTGAAAGGACTTCGAAGGGGGTGGCTATATTCTGTAAGGAACGAAAGCCAAAAATGAAGAAGAGAGGTTTAGCCCCATACTTCAGCAGCTCGTTGGCGTCTGCGAAGTTGGCCCTCCATTTTTTGAATTTTAAAATTTAAATAGTTGTTCCAAGGTTGTGCCGGCTTTAAAATAAATTTTCCGTTTTCAATTTCCACTAAAAACAAAAAAAAACTGTTTTTTCACTCTTGTCACCCATTTTTTATTAATTAGTTCTATGAGCATTTTTGTTTTTACATCTTTCGATGTGCCTGCACCCTGTTTTTTATTGTTATAATAGCAAATCATTAACACAGGGGGACCGACGGCTTTACGTGCCCTCCGAAAGCACGGAAGAAAGCCAAGAAATTTTTAGACTGTACCCGGAGTCAAACCGGGGAGCTTTGCTTTACCAGCTTCATCGGGCCATGACCGTCGTCTTTCTATCGTCGTTATTCTTTCTAAATTTATTAATTTCTAAATTTTATATTTATTTGGTTTTTAAAATAACCAAATTAGTGAAACGTAACTTACATGCAATAAAGTGGGGAAGAACTGGTTTGCGTTAAAACCTTAATAAAAATAATTAGACAACATTAAAATTAAGCGAATAAGCTAAGGATGAATTCGATAACCCCTGTAATTTTGGCAATAATCGATATTGAAAATCTTTATATTTTTAGAGCTCTACCAATCGGAAGCTCGTAGTCGATTTTCGGCGGACTACGTCACGCATTCTGTTGGCGGTCCGTGTGGTTTCATAGTCTTAACACACAGAAAAAAAATTTCACCTCATCCCGTTTGCGGGTGGCAGGGGGGATATTTATTTTAACTTCAAGTCGTTATATTTCTCTCCGGCTGTATTCAGGAAATTTGAGCACGCAGTCTCGGACTCCACCTAAGGGGGGGGATTGCCTGGCCAATATCAGAGGCAAGCTGGCGGGATCACCGACCATCGGAGCGAATGATCCTCCCCCGATGCAAATATCCAGCCGACGGGCTTCTGATTTGACCACTTTTGCACTAAATTTGCCTTTTTCTCCCATTTCTTTCCTATCACCAAAATTCCGACCCAGCTATGTAAGGGATCTGACGGTGACGATAAAAATCTGCATTATCAGCATTTCAGAAAGGTAAAATGCGTATATGCCTTTCAGTTTTTCATATGCCTTTCATCATATGTCTTTCATAATTTCAAAACCAACTAAAATGTGGGGGGAAACCAACCATGGATACTGACGGTCTTTGTTTGCGGGGTGGGGGGGCTCAAAATCCAACCCTGCAATTTAAAATTCAGGAGCTGTGACGCACCAGCTATTTGAAAGAAGTGTGGGCTACGCCCGCTATTCTACAAATTATACAAAACGTATAAAATACGTTTTATGTGATGTATTACATTAAATTTTAAATTGAATTAAATTTTTCCAAGTTTACCGTTAATAGCTAGATGCGCTTTTTCGGATCTATCGTCGTTTAGATTTGTCGCACTGAGGGCTATTTTTTGCAAGTTGAACGTAAAAAGTTAGAAGGACGCAAAAATAATAATTGGAAATTATTCAACTACTTATTGCAATGTCGGGGTGGAATGTGGCCTAAATAAGAGAACTGTGAGTTCTCTGTTCCACTAAAGGTTTAGGGCTATTTTTGGGGTTAAATATGAATTAAAAAAAAAGAAACCCTTCAGCTTTCTGAATATCTAAAGGGCATTTTTAAAATCCAAATGGAGTTTATCGTGCTACTCCCATAAAGTGTTTAAAACAGGACACGACGATGTCGTTTCGCCCTGCTTGGGGCTTTATCAAGGATTAGTGATATCAAGTTATTAAAAAAGGTTTATATAAAATTTAAATTTTCTCAACAAATTAAAACTCAATATTATAAAGAATATTAATTTCTAACTGTACTTTTTCTGGAGTTATTTCTACTCCGTCATTATTTGCGTTATTTTCTAAATTCAAGGTATCGTTGTTTGTATTATCTGTATACAACGTTTAAAAATAAAATATCCATTGTTGTTATGCCAAATAACACATTTTCACTTATTGCCTTTTTCTGGCTTCGCAGTATTTCCCATATTTTCAACTGTGCCCCATACTTGTCGTGCTCCATCTCTTTTGTATACCTTTCACTGTTTGATTTTCTTTATGTCCCGATTAATACGGTTTCGTGTGCGTACAATCGTTTGATTGCGTTTGTATTTAAGGAATTCTTTCTTCTTTTCTTTCGCAAGTTGTCTAAATCCTCATTAAACCATGGTGATTTTGTAAAGGCTTAAATAGTCATGATTAAATAATGGGAGACGTCACTAGGCAATCCCTACTTGTCGTATTACTGTAAAATATTTTACCTATTGTCAACTGGATCGATTGTAAAATTTATTATGTTAATTCATAAAAATAGACTAAGTGCCCATTCACAATGGACGTAAGCATAAGAATTACATAAGCATAAGCATAAAACATAAGCATAAGATGGGACCGTTCACAATGACCGTAAGAATTACATAAAAATTAAAAAACTGCGCAGGCGCTATGAAGTTTCAACACGAAACTATTTTGTGACATAACCTCTCCGTCGTTTAAGTAATTATATCGTTTGTTAAGAATGGATCTACTACCATCTGAACAATTGAAAAATTCAATTGAAAAAAATTCAATTGAAAAATACCATCTGAAAAAACAACCCTGACAGCGTTTCTATTGGTTAGAAAAACGGAGCATCATTCAAATATATATTTTATTTTTATTTATAAATATAAATATATTTATAATTTATAAATTTTTAGAGCGTTTACAAAAGAATGTACAATTTTAGGTTATATTATTATTTGAACTGTCACATAAGAAGGTGTGTTCACTGCGTGAAAAACGGCGCATCGTTCAAATTAAGGTTAATTTCCATAAGAAATACGTAAAAGTTGAAATATTCCAACTTCTTATGTAGTTCTTATGTAGTTGTTATGGGCTCCCTAAACATAACAATTACGTAACTGCATTGTGAACGCTCCCATTTAAAACCAGGTATCCAACTTTATGTATTTCTTATGCTTATGTTATGCTTATGTAATTCTTATGCTTACGTCCATTGTGAATGGGCACTAAAGCTGAAATTTTCTTTTCAAGTTTTATTTAGATTATAATTTTTTCCTTAAGGTTGCAACGTTCAACTTAACAATTCGAGAAATGGAGGTTCAGCAAAATTTAAAATTATTGTAATTTTAACTAGAAGAGCAGCTTATATGCTAAAATCGTCCTTTCGTTTGAATTCAAACTAAAATTTTGATTTGATATTTAAAGACATCGGATACGGATTTTTTTAATATACCATTTTTAATTCTAACTAACGCAAACATCTACGAGCTTTGGGGCAGAGTCGGAACCGCGAACCTTTGGTTTGCACAACCGCATTATTTACCTTCCAACCAAAATCAAAATAAATAAGCAGTCGTGAAATTTTTCAACTCGGAGTGAATTTATTGCATAATCGTAGGGATTATCAGAGCTTTATTGGAATTTACAGTTTGCTTAATCCTAAACTAGTTTTTCCTACTACCCAAGGATAGATAGATTTTCGTGTTGGTTTCTTGATAGTGTCACTCAGTCGGACTAGGTTTAATTAAGAGATACTAAGATTTTTTATAATTATAAAAGTTTCATAGATAAGAACTTAAATTAACGTATTAAGCCTCGACATCCAACATTCTTGAATTATTCTTTAAGTTTGTAATCTGGTGACGAAAATTTCATTTATCAAATTTATTTTGTTTCCTAATCTGCTATCGAATTTAATTGTCTTATTCTCTTTTAGTTGTATTTTAACGTTATAAATGCTCGAGTATTTTTTTGTTATATTGAACAATTATGTTCCATTAACAATTGAGAATTAAATGTAATTTCAATTATTATTGTATTATGTAAAATAAGAATGTGAAATTAATTTCAAATTAATTCAAACACTTTTAATTAATGTGAAAAAGCTGCAAATGATTACATAAATTTAACTCGTAGCCACGTCCACTCCGTTTTGTATTTCGTTAAGGTCTCAAGTTCTTCCTTCATTATCCTGAGGTCAATTGCTTTTCCCATAACATTCCGATTAGAAGTACACCCTTACTTTATAATTAAAAATAATCCTTCGTATTTCCATATAAAACTTAAAAACAGTTAAGTGAAAATTTTTGTTTGAGTTTCATTATTGATGGACGTGACTACGTTGGAATTATAATTAATTAACTTTTTGGAATTTTTAAGTAAACTACGTGATCTGGAATGAAATTAATTGTCTAACTGTAAGAACAATTTGTTACAATTATTACTAATTGTTTTTACAACGTTCCACGTTGCGGATGAGACTTGATTCTAACCCTACCACTTCATTACTTCATTTGTCACGTATATTTTGGATATTGTTCATTTTAGGGTCAGTTTATAATTTCACATTCAGAGCCATACTTTCGTTTTAAATGTTAATTGAAAACGAACGAATTCAAAAACAAAACAAAACGTACAGATCAAACGCATACACCCCTTAGTTTTATCGACCCTTGCTGAATATATGCATGAAATTGTAAGGTTGCCTAAGAGTAACATTGGTAGTCAACAAAGATCGCTACCAAAAGAGGCAGTTTTAGACATAAACACAAAAATAAATGACGGTAAAGTTAAGGAACTTTAGGGGTCGTTAGCCTCCATGACAAACAAACGCAAACAATATAAAATGTCACAGAAAATTTACACGTAAGAAAAACTGCTTTTTTCCTTATACTATAGGAACGTTAAATTAAAAAATAAAAGGATGGGTACTGACGGTATTAAAGGCGACGTTTTATTTCTTAAGAAATGGTAGTACGCTGTTGGTTCGATCGATCACGTAGTAAGAAAATGTGATTTGCTGTATGTCGTGTGTTCAAATGAAAATCTTTTAATTCTAGTAATTTTACTAATGGTTGGGATTAGAAAAGCCAAAGTTCTGCCAATTAAAAAAAATTACAGCCACCAAAAGATCGACATCTCGTGAGCTCCAATAGCAAGTGGTAAATTTTAGATTTAAAGAGGTAGTTGCACGAATTACTCACAAATTAATGATATTAGATCAAAGATTATTGTAATATGTTTGGAGTTTCCGTATGGTGCTCAAAGATTTGGTTCGTATTTGGAAACGGATATTATTTTGATATATGAAGATAAAGAACAGATAGTAAGAACCGAAGAAATCAGATACAAGAATAACATCGTGAATTTTTGCATAAAATTAATCATTCGAGATTATTTTGAGATTTTTATTATATTATATAATCTTCTAATTATTTTATTTTATGGTTTGGACCTCTTACGGTTTTAAAAGATTGAAAAATTGTAATTTTCTTTTATAACGTCGCTCCGAGCAAGTGGCGGTCAAAATTTGTTTGTTGTTGCCATATATGCAAGAAACTATAAAATTAATATAACTATTGAAATTCGAAATTACTGAAATGATTTTTTTTAAACCTAAAAATGCTTGAAACTGAAGATTTGAAGATTAAATCAGTTTAAAAAAGCTAGTGTAAACAAACTCTCTGTTAGCGGAGAGTTTTAACCCGGGGAATTCTTCAGTAATTTTAGTTCAATATTCATTTGATGGTCTATAAAACTTTTTTCTACAAAAATTATTGCTGTGGTGCGAGTTTCTGGAAGATGTTAAAAGTTTATAATTTCAATATCAATTTCAAGATTGTAAGAAAGGCACAAAATTAAATAAATTGAAAAATGATCTAAAAGCAGCTTAGAGAAATGGCGAAATGAGAAACAAGAACAATTGTAAAAGAATTAAAAAAGGATTAAAGGAACAAGATTGAATCATTTTAGGAACTATTTATCCAAGGTTCGCTGAATAAACGCCAAAATCCAGGTCCAGACTGGGTAGAAGCCCATTTGCGAGCAACCAGGGAAAGGGTAAACGTTTAGTTGTAAAAGGAAAGAGAGAAAGAAAAGAATAGCCCAGCGCAAAGAATCAATTATGAAAAGTTATTTATGCTATAAGTGTGAAAAAATGCGAAAAAAAAAACAAGTGTGAGAATATGCATTTTCACACGAGTTGCATACAAAATTTTATCTACTTCGCAATCATTAATATTTAATTTACTTGGCATTTTCCATATAGGGTGTTTTTATTATTTGTTTTTCATTATAATATTTTATTATCCAATTACTAAATAATTTTAAATTTTTCGAGAGTTTATTAGGTTTCTTTGAAATTTCATTTAGCTCTACACTTTTTTTTTCTCAACATTTCCTTGCTGACCTGTGTTTGCTATCTACGTGTGTGAAAAACTGCAGCACAAAAAAAAAGGTTAGAAAATATTGAAATTAAAAAAAGATAGAAAGTAAACAAAAGGACCTGCATATTTTTTTTTTAAAGAAATGCAATTTTATATCGGAGAAATCACAAAAAACTCAATTCCGACTACAAATAAAGAGAGTTTTATTTATTTTTTTTTTATTTCTTCTACCAAACAACGAAACTACAAAATGAAGCTAAAGTAAGAAAAATCATCCGATAAATAACGAAGTTGCGGGGGGCCCGATGATAAAATATTTAGGCCTTCAAAACGATAACTTTCTGAAGTGTTTTGTTTACTCTTCGTCTATCCATTACGGAATCTACGCCCGTATAAAATTTTAGTGCCGAAAACATGCGAAAGTGAAAATATTTACCAACGGGAAAATAAAATTTTAGGAAAACTTAATATATTTTTTAAAAATTTGGTTAGGTTATTTATTTAGATAGGTTTAGATATCTACTACCGTACGTAAAGACCTATTTTTCGAACACTTTGCCGAATTTTACTAGTACGAAAAAGGTTCACTCTTTCGCACTAGTGCGAAAAAGCAGGCCCTTCCCTAAAATAAAAATTTGTTCGTAAAGTAAATAAAAAATTTAATTATATTTTCATTTTATAATCCAAATTAATTAAATGTAATTTACATAATATGTACAATTAATTGTTTAAATATGAAGTTACGACGTTGTTGTTTCATCCTCATTGTGACTTATCAAGCAACAGTAAAATGTATAAACCAGAGAATTATAATAACTAATGTAATTACAATATTGTCAACATATTCAAACTAAAAATTATACATAAAAGTTAAATAGTTCAAGTTGATATCTGTAGAAAAAGACTCATACATTTTGTTTTTGAAGAGGGGGACGCTCAAAGGAGTTGCCCGGTAACTAAATTATTGCCAGTCCGGGCCTGCATAATGTTTTCAATTTTAGATATTATATTTTGTGAATACAGTAAAACTAGCACTACGAAGTTGTTTTTAGGGAGGGATGAAAAATAATTTTGCTTAAAAATGTTGAAACATTGTATTTCTTCTGAATATATCAAAATACGTAAAAAAATCCAAGTAGCAAAATAGTACACTGATCGAATCGATCAAGTCAAGCTGTTTAGAATTTTTGTACTATTTCTGGTCTATTCACAGCTTTCATTTTCTTTTACAATCTTTTAAAAAATAGTTGAGAATGCGATTCATTAATCTACTTAAGTAGACAAGAATTCTACAAGCACCATGGAATCAATAATTGTTTTGAGGACCTCATTCAGACTTATTATGAACTTAAATATAAGTATTTAATTAATAAAATTCTATTCCAACTTTCAACACGAATTTTCAATCGTTATATCAGAATGTTGTTATTTTTGAAACAAAATTAATTTTTCCGTCCTCCCTGAAAAGAATGTGTGAAATTTATTTTTTTAAGTGAAATTTATATTTCATCCCTCCCTAAAAGCACCTCCGAACTGCTTAAAATTATTTTTATCGCAACTCGATCCGTAAGTGAGCAGATAGCGCGCTGTAAAGACTGTGCGTAAGCACTTGTTCCTTCCCGGTTATCTGTTGCTATAAATAATTTTGGTCTAGAGCTCATTAACTCGTCTTGGGAGATTTTAATGTTCACTTTGCAATTTTTATTTATATTTGCTTTTGAATTAACGTGATCAATATATCTTTAATTTCAATAACTACATTGGTTATTTAAAAGCGAAAGTATTTTGTATTGTAATCATCTTGCATTATTCGTAAATAGATCCTTCGTTTTTATATGCTTATCACTTATCAAAGTTATTTTTGCAACGACCTTGCGGCTTAACAAAGATGTACCGCGCTTATCGTTTGGTATGCATTAGATAACTGATTACTAGAGATGAGATTTTTAGTTTTGACCTTTTTTTTATTTTAAGTCCTATTTTTATGATATTAGTACCAAAATTTGTTTCGTGGAAAACTACGTTATATAAGCCCTATTTGTTTTGACCTTTTTTGACCTTTTTGGGCTTTTTCGGCCTTTTTTGACATTTTTTCATTTTTCGACCTATTTTTATATTTTGGAAACTTTGCAGTTGAAATTGAGAAAATTTTTTATTTAATTCAAATTAATTAAAATTTTTTTAATTTTTTTTTCATTTAAATTTGGTCCCCGGTGGTGCAAACCCACCATGTACCAGCCTAAAAAAATTTTAACACGTTGGGGCACGTGGTTAAGTGCAGCAATTTTTTATTGTGAAAATATTGATAAAATTAAAATGGTTATTTTGGAATTGGATGACGAATCCACCAAATCAATTATTAAAGCAAAAGAATACTTTAAAAATGCAAGCTTACAATCGGACCTTAATAACCTAATTGGTGGGTTTAGTTACATAAAACCATTAAAACTTTACAATACCAACCTACAATAGCATTTTTTTAGTACCTTTTTTTGAATTTATACGACCTAAGTTGACTTTTTTAGAACCTTTTTAGTACCTTTTTTTGAATTTATACGACCTAAAATGACTTTTTTTAGAACCTTCTTAGGTGCCTTTTTTTGAATTTTTACGTCCTAAAAATCTCATCTCTACTGATTACGCTACTTTTCTTAGTAGCGTTTTCCCCGTATAATGTATTTTCTTTACATTGTATAGTGTTTGCTTACATTGTTACGCCTTTTTTGCTGGTCTTCAGCAAGTTATTTTTGCATCATATTTTTATAAATAGTTGCAATATTTTAATTATGTTTGTTTTTAATTATACTTCCTCCTATACTAAATTTGTTTATTTATTGTATTTTGGTTCTTACGGATCGAGATTGCGATAAAATATCTTATTTTTCCTCGGCTCGTTGGGACTTTTTAGTCTCGGAGAATAATGTACTATTAATGTATTCACAGATTTATTATTTGTTTATTTACAGTGTTACAGGATTTTTAAGCAAAATTTATTTTTGATCCCTCCCTAAATGCAACCCCAGAGGTTTATTTTTATTTATATTGATACATTGAGAGAACAACAGAATTTACAAAATATATAACAATAATAACAGGAAATACATTATTTTTTTCAATGTTTTATAAAAATTGCTAAGCATAAATAACAGTTTTGTAGGTTACGGTGCTGTAGGCAAGGATTCGTCCCCTCATGGATGAATTTTTTAGCTTAAGGCTAGTATTTTATAACTCGTCCTTACGGAGGGATCCGTTTACAAAAGGTAAAGTTCGGTTGCTACGTAAAATTATCGCTTATAATTCAATTGTTTACATTGTAAACGGAACTTTGCCTATTTTGAAAGGATCCTTTCATAAGGGACGCGTTACAGAATACCAGCCTTATTAGTAAAACAAACGGAAAGTAAAAATAACTAATATGTATATATTTACGAGCCCGTACAGAATAGAATATAGACCGTGATCTTGTCCAATTTTTGAAAGTTTGCCTTTTGGTCTCAGATGCTTTTAATAATAATCTGCAGAATGTTGCTAAAGTACGCTGTACATTTATTTTTAGTGGTAATTAACAAGTAGAAGTTTTTCGTTTAGAATGCGTTGATCACAATGCAGTGTCTGAAAATAAGTGAGGAACTTTGGTGGTTACTTCTTTTAAAGTTGAAGACACCAAGTTGGTTAAGTTATTGCATTAATATTTCGAGAAACTTTTCTAACAGTTTTTTGTATAAAATGTTTTTAGTTTTCACCGTCCTCCCACCTATATTCGTCTATTGTATGTGTTTTTTATATAAAAGGAATATTCGAAAAGAGCACTTTTCACTTTACTCAAGTAAATTTTTAACGAAGAAGTGCTTGCTTTTAAATAAAATAAATCATTAAAGTTGTGTAATGTAATAAAAAATTTGTAAACTTGTAATTTTATTTTATTTTGTGGTTAAATAATTGGTATGTAACATATTAGAACATTTTATCCTGGATTGAGGACTATAAAATCCTTTACACGTGTAGGAAATGTTTGTATTAGTTCAAGTTTATCCCTAGGGTAAAATTTATGTTTATATAATGGAGCTTGGGCTTATTGCAATAGATTGTATGGGATAGGTTGTCACCTTATTCCGCGCATCGGGCGCATCTTTAGATTTTGCGTTTATGATCTATTAAACTTATATTTTAAATTTCGAATCGATCCGTTGAAAATTACTCTTTGAGAAAACATTTTTAGGTCGGGTTGTAAATATAAAAGATTGAAACATTCGATCAACTAATAAATTTACGTTTTGCAAATGCACAATAATCTTAAGAATTGTATAGTTAGGAAAGTATCATCAAATATTTTAATACACGTACAATGAACCATACGGTAGATGAGGAAGTGTTAATAATGTTGACGTAGCATTAATCCATAATTCACCTCATCGGCAATAAATTCTCTATTCTATAACGTTGCAAACTAAACGTCAATATAGGCAAATGCATTACTATAAAGTTTAGGTAGGATCGAGAGACACTTTCATACGATCTATAATCACGAGCTAGTTGTCAATACAAGGACACACACGTGCATGTTTGAACCTCGTGAGAATCAATGCCTTTTGTTTTGCTATCTCGACCATGTGCAGATAAGCGGCCAAATGTGCTCGGGTTTAACATGGAAAGGATAGCGATTTCGAAATTACAGACTTCGATAAAAACAAGTAAAAAGTGCAAAAGTTAGACCTTTCTCGTCCAACCAGACGAGCAAAAAATTGTTTTGCTCGCACGTGTCGTACCAAACTTCTCGATACACTTTACATGGAGAAAGAAGAAAGTGTGCCCTCACACTCTAGGCATTGATCCAATTAAATCACGTCTCCCTTCTTTCTAAATTTATAGGACCCAATTACCAGGGTCCAAATCAATCAGTAAGTGGGAAAAATCCCAGATCAGAGTAGGGAGAATGCATAAATTGAGCTGCAAATTGCATATTCGGAGAGATTCACTTGGAATCTGATACTACCTTTTTCGTATCTTAGCGCTTCCAAAAGCGGAATTAAAATATCGAGGTCTCACATTTTTTTGAGGTCTTTAAATAAATACAAGTCATTGGTGCTAAAAATTAGTGAGTGTCAACTGCAGATATTTATCGAACATTCATACCGTCTATCGTTAATAACCAATTAATATTTATCGAACATTCATACCGTCTATCGTTAATAACCAATTAATATTTATCGAACATTCATATCGCCTATTGTTGTTAAACAATTAATATTTTATCGGACAACAATACGTCAATTGTTGTTAAACAATTAATATTTTATCGGACCACAATACGTCAATTGTTGTTAAACAATTAATATTTTATCGGACAACAATACGTTAATTGTTGTTAAACCATTAATCAATTATCGGACTTTTTGTTATACCATCTGTTTATCACGTTTCATCACGACGAGGTATTGCTTGCCGCTCTTAAGGCAATTACGTAGCATTGCTTTTATCGAATAATACAAAACAGGTGCTGCACTTCGAACACATGTGCGCATTCCAATCGTTGTTTTTATCAAACACCATATTGACATTTTTTTTAATTAGACAGTACCGGCTTGAATTAATTGTCATTTCGCGAATAACGAACTTAAGTGAAGTATATTAATTTAATTGTATACGAAGGAAATTCGCGTAATATAGTGCGTGAACCACCCCGTTACTTCACCACCTTTCGATTTAAAGAGGTTTTGGAAGCTGGTTACTCCGCTGACCTTCTGGTATGGTTTGAGACATCGCTTTCAGCTCTATTCTGCAGACGAATCTCACTCCCGAAGGACTCGTCATCGACTTTACCTAGAGGTCGAACATCAACCACCCACATTAAGTAAGAAACCTTTTTATATTTTTAAGATTGTGATGTTAATTGGTCCCATGGACCATTATTTGTGTTTATGAACGTTCAGTTCAACCCCGGAAGTCGATATCGCAACCATTTTGTATACCTTTTATTTAACTTAATATTATTATCTATTATTAACGTAACTTTTGCCAAGCCATTCGAGCGTTCCGAATGTAACCAAGCAATTTAACGTAACGTTTCAAGTTTAGTATTGTAGCTAAAGTTTGTTTGTCCCGTTGTTGGGAATTTTGATAATCAATTGCGTTGATTAAGTTTCATGATCAATTTTATGAATCATAGTTTTAGACATCATCAAGTTGCGCTTAAGTAACTATTTATTTTGGTGGAGTGCTGTATTCAATACGCCCCCCTTTCATGCAAATTAACCTTTTGTATTTTTGTAAGAGTAATTGTTTTACGAATATTAGTTTCGCAACGGAAACCACACGGAAAGGTTCCGTCAACTGTACATATTTATTTTTATACAAGACATGTAAATTTGATAGTATCTTGTGTAAACTTTGTCAACTCCCCCCTGATATTATTTTATTTAATACATTTTATTTCCCAACTTTGTGTGTTATTATTATTGTTGTGTTAATGTTTATTTAGCTATTTTCACCAACGGAAAGTTCGCCTCCTGTAAAGGTAAGGTCATTGAGCGAGGTTTTTCCGGAGTGAGAATTCGCTGTAAGATCATCAAGTTGTCGCGTACCAGCTTGGAAGGTGTGATAACCAGTCCCCTTCAAAGAGATTCAGTTCTTCGTATGCGTGGCGCCCATTTAAACTCCCTCGTGTATATTAACCCCATCGATTTTGACTTAACTCCCCCCCCGTGTAAATTATTCACACCGATTTTGACAATTTTTAGAATCGCGATCGAGGATTGCCCGGTCGTCGATAGGAAACACACGCTTTGCGACGTGCCGTCACACGACCCTTTCATTCCATTCACCAACCCACCCCTTCGCGACTTTGAGCTAGCCAACCTTTTATTACCTGTTGGAAAGGTGTCGTAGATGCAGAACGTGGTGTAACAGGATAATAATTTGGCGCGGCCAACGTTGGGCTATCGATAAAGCCTTTTTGGCATGTTATGGTATCGAATTTCCTTTTGTTGTAAATCGAGTAAATTCCGAATTAATTTTTGTAAGTTGAAAAAAATAATTTAGCGTTCAACTAGGCGGCTGTCAAGAAAGCCCTTTTGGCACATTACGTCAAATTTTGTAAATCACGAAGTTTTGAATTAAGATTTCAATTTTTAAAATAGTACCGACGCGCATGAATGGACTAACGAGATTCCATAACGCCCCCCTATTTAAATTTAAAAGTGAAAATTATCGCGATTTTAAGATCAAATATTGTATTTCCGTTTACCATTAGTTGTTCAGAGAACAAAGTAGAGTCGTGTTCCGCGAATTCTTTTTTGTATTTAATTAAATTTATTCATTTCGATTAATAATGGCATTCAGGATTGTACCGGACAAGTTGCGAAAGGACGAGGTCCAATACGAATTAAAGATTAGAGGTTTACCTTTTCACGGTTCGGTAAAAGAATTACGTGATGAATTAGTAATAGCCCTTGATAAAGAAGAAGAAGGCGAAAGTTACGCTTTAGCGTGGTATCCGTTTACCTTTGCAGAAGATTTGGTGGCATTAAGAGCCGGCTTATTGATTCTTCATAGACTACTTGGTCGCTTGGAAGTTTCACGAGACCAAGAACCTAACGTAGAAATCGAGGTAGAAACGAAGTTAGCACATTACTTTAATAGATTATCCCGATCAAAACCCTTTTTAGTAAAAGACAAAAATTCAAAACGAACAGTTATGGACGAATTAGAAGAATGTAGATCCGCGTACCGCTTATTTGTAGCAAATTCTCGAACGGAGCGAGACTCATTATCGAATATCGTGGCCGAAATTAGTCGAGAGACCCCAGTAGAACCAGAAGTAATCGTAACTTCAAATCCAGTTTCATTAAATATTAACCCCCCTCCGGTTGAGGTAGGGCAGAAAAGTTATTGTACGAAATCAACACCTGTTGTCAAGTGGCGATTAAAGTTTTCCGGTGAAGCAAAAAGTATTTCGATCACTGCATTTTTAGAAAGAGTCAATGAATTAATTGTTGCTAGACGTGTAAATTTAAGTCAACTCTTCGAAGAGGCGATTGACCTGTTCGAGGGTAAAGCATTATTGTGGTTTCGCGCAAATAGAGATAAAGCATCTACTTGGTCAGAATTAGTAGTATTATTAAATGCACAATTTCGACCAGCTGACTATGACGTCAGATTACTTGAGGAAATTACACGTAGAACTCAAGGGAACGAGGAAAATTTGGCAATGTATGTAGCAATGTTAAAAACGATGTTTGCTCGCTTAGTCATCCCATTATCGGAAGAAAGACAATTAAGTATCGCATTACGAAACTTAAACCCATTTTATATTGCACAGTTAGGTTTTACCGAAATTACGTCTTTTGACAGGCTCATTGAATTGGGGCGTATTCTCGAAGCGCGTAGGTTGACCATTTCCAATTACGCACCGCCGTCAAAGAGGAAAAACGACTTAGAACCAGATGTAGCTTATACCCACTTGAGTGTACCGACTCAAGAAAATGATCGCGCATCGCGTGCCGAATCAACGCTTTTTAATAAATCACGAAATAATAAACGATCTGTAAATAAACCGACCTTTAAAAGTCGTAATAGCGCTGTCGAAGTTTTTAGTAAAACTTCAAGTAATAATTCTTGTTGGAATTGTGGTGGCACAGGACATTTGGCGTCGCGTTGTACCGTTCCGCAGAAACAAATATATTGCTATCGCTGTGGGAGAAAAGGTGAAACAACAAAAACCTGCCCCCACTGTAACCCCAGTCAGAGTAGAAGGAGTTCGGAAAACTCTTCCGGGACTCATTAGGACGTGGTCACCTAGTGAACTCCCGCAAGTTTGTAAATTCGACCCATTTTCATAAGATGTTAGCTAAACGTAAAGATAAAATTAAAACTATATTAGATTATGTATTAGAGGATTCAAGACATGATAATCGTCCCCATGTAAGAGTCAATGTTCTCGGTTGTGAAATTTTAGCCCTCCTGGACTCAGGAGCGACCAACACGATTTTAGGCGAGGAAGGTTGGAATACTTTACAATCTACCGGTGTAAAAATTCAACTTGACTCCACGTTACGACCAAAGTGTACCGTAGCAGACGGTGAAATTATAAACAGTATCGGGATAGCTCAATTACCCATTAGATTACAGCATCGTGTCGCCCATATTTCAGTCATTGTGGTACCAAAGTTTTCACACGCACTTATTTTAGGTGTAGATTTTTGGGAATCCATCGGTTTCGTCCCTGATTTGAAAAACAAATCGTGGTATTTCGGGAAACCCCAAGTTACATCTGTAATTACCGACAAGAAAACACCCTTGGAAAATCTTTTCAATTTATCAGTTGAGGAACGTCAGCGTTTAGATAAGGTCATTGACCTACATTTTCGGACTAAGGTCAAAGAACTCGGTTGTACTGACCTAGTGCAACATGTTATTAAAACCGACTCAATGCCGATTAAACAGCGTTATTATCCGGTTAACCCTAGTGTACAAGCACATATCGATAAAGAATTAGATCATATGCTTAAGTTAGGTATAATAGAACGATCATCTAGTGGTTGGTCAAACCCCATTTTGTTAGTCAAAAAGAAAGACAAATCATATCGATTTTGTGTCGATTTCAGAAAATTAAATCAAGTATCCGAGAAGGACGCGTACCCAATCCCGTATGTGTCCTCAATTTTAGATCGTCTTCGAGACGCACGGTTTATAACGTCCCTGGACATTAAGTCAGCGTATTGGCAAATTCCTGTCGAGGAAAATTCCAAAAAATATACCGCCTTTACAGTACCCGGACGTGGATTGTTTCAATTCACCAGGATGCCCTTCGGGCTTCATAATGCTCCTGCTACTTGGATGAGGCTGATAGATCAAGTTCTAGGCCCCGATCTCGAACCCTTTGTATTCGTATACCTGGATGACATCATCATCTGTACATCCACCTTCGAAAAACATCTTGAAGTGTTACAGGAAGTTTTTTCTCGGTTACGTACCGCAGGTCTATCATTAGGGAAAGACAAATGTCACTTTTGTCAACCCGAATTGAAATATTTAGGATACGTGATTAACGCAAATGGATTACTTGCAGATCCAGATAAGGTAGCGGCAATTACGCGTATACCAGCCCCTCGTACGGTTAAAGAAATTCGGCAATTAATAGGTATGGCTTCGTGGTACCGCAGATTTATCCCGCAGTTTTCAACAATCCTTGCACCGCTCACAGCGTTGTTAAGAAAAAATTCCAAGTTCATTTGGGATGAACCTTGTGAAGTAGCGTTTACGACTATTAAGAATTGTTTAGTTTCAGCCCCTATTCTATCGTGCCCTGATTTTAGCGTCCCCTTTACCGTACAGACAGACGCATCCGGTTTTGGACTCGGAGGAGTCCTCAGCCAAACCATTGACGAGAAAGAACAAGTCATTTGTTATATTAGTAGGTCATTAACTCGTAATGAACGAAATTATTCCGTTACGGAACGAGAATGTTTAGCAGTTTTGTGGGCAGTAGAGAAATTAAGACCCTATCTCGAAGCTTCACATTTCACGGTCATTACCGACCACCATTCCCTGATTTGGTTAAATAATCTGGAAAACCCCTCAGGACGTTTATGTCGTTGGGCTCTCAGGTTACAACAGTACGATTTCAAAATCATCCACCGAAAAGGAAAGGATCATTTAGTCCCTGACGCTTTATCGCGCACTGTTCCCGAAATAACGTCAGTATTAGTTGACCCTGTTCAAGTTAGAAGGTCACCCGATAAAGTAAAGAATCCAGTAGATAACGACCAACCCTTAATTAACTCGCATACCGATCGTTGGTACTATCGAATGTTGAAGAATGTCAGAAGAGACCCCCTTCAGTTTAGGAAATGGCAAGTTATTGAGGACGAATTATTTAAACAAGTAAAAGTTCGATATCCATCTCTATCGGATAGAGAGTGTCAATGGAGAACAGTAGTTCCGAAATTTCGCAGAAAGAAAATCATTTCCGAGTGTCACGATAAACCTACTTCCGGTCATTTAGGAGTTTTAAAAACATTTGATCGAGTAGCTCATGAGTATTATTGGCCGAAGATGAAGACCGATATTACTCGTTATGTAAATAAGTGTCCAGTTTGTATGGCTCATAAGCCTGAACAGCAAAAACCCCGTGGTTTTATGTCCCGTCATCCCGTAGTAACTAGGCCATGGCAAATGATATCCATCGATATAGTTGGACCACTGCCTCGGTCGACTAAAGGTTACACTCATATTTTATCGATTGTGGATTGTTTTACCAAATTTGCATTATTTTATCCATTACGTACAGCTACCGCATCTCAGGTCATTCAAAAACTTGAAGATAACGTTTTGTTAGTGTTTGGAGCCCCACAGTATATTTTGACTGATAACGGAGTCCAATTTAGAAGTAAGGAATTTCAAAAAATGATACAGAAATATAATACCCGAATTATCTTTAATGCATATTACCACCCCCAGGCGAATCCTGTTGAAAGGGTGAATCGTGTTTTAAAAACTATGTTAGCTTCTTACGTTAACGATAATCATAAGAGTTGGGATATCTATCTCCCCCAGGTTGCTTGCGCAGTACGGACTGCACTGCATGAAGTCATCGGAATGACTCCGTATTTCGCAAATTTCGGTCGAGAGATGATCATGTCCGGTGGACAGCGTATCGAAACAGCTGATCAGAACACGCTGAAAGACATAACATTTGCCGATCGTGACGAACTTAAACGACGTGCATTAGCACTAGGTGATGTTTACGATGACATCACCAAAAGATTAGAAAGCGCTTATGAGAAATCTAAAATTGTTTATGATTTAAGACGACGTCCGTCGAATTTCGATGTCGGTGATACCGTGTATAGACGTAATTATGTTTTATCCGATGCATCGAAGCATTTTAATGCAAAGTTAGCTCCAAAATTTGTAGGACCTTTTGTTATTCATAAGAAACTTTCGAACACCACATTTGTACTGTCAGATACCGCAGGAGTTAGACCTGGTGCATGGCATGCCAAAGACTTGAAGTCAAGCCCCGATTAAAGTTCAGGTTAGGATTTAAGTATGTTTTTTGGTGAACTTAATTTTGAAGTTCAAATTTTCTAATTAGTTTATAGGTACGGTTTGGAAGTTTACGCATCCACCTAGTGGACCCGTAGAAGGTTGTTTTTGACTTTCACGTAGTTAATTTACGTCAAGTTTTTTTTGAATTCAATACCGACCCTTAAGGTAAAGCTTTTGGAATTTTTTTTTGAATTTAGTATCGACATTTACCGTAAGGCTTTAAATTTTTTTTTGAATTTAGTACCGACTTTTACCGTGCCGTTTTTCAAATTTTTTTGAATTTCGTACCGACATTTATAATAAGGCTTTTTTAAATTTAGTTGGGAGTTTAGTTTGTCGAATTAAGTTAGAGTTTTCTTTTGAAAGTTCTTTTTTTTTCTAACGCACCCTGTAAGGAGACTTTTTTTTTGTATCGAATTTTATTGTTGTAGTGCGGTTGCGTTTGGTTGATAGTTGTTTAGAGTAACCCGCTTCTCATGGAGTTATCGTATTATCAGGCTGGACCTAGTTCCACTGTCAGATAAAATTTTTTTTGGACGTCAATCCAGTGTTGGATGTCGATCCAAACC
Organism: Podabrus alpinus; assembly: GCA_932274525.1. NCBI lineage: Eukaryota > Metazoa > Arthropoda > Insecta > Coleoptera > Cantharidae > Podabrus > Podabrus alpinus. The sequence continues at coordinate 13,173,167 of OW026455.1, forward strand.
CCGGGGTTATTGAGTAATTTTGTGGACATAGTCCATTCCTCGGCGCATTATCGTCCCATATATTTTTTTTCTTCTCGTAGTTTGGCGATTTATAATCTGCCCCAAAGGAACCTTCTTGGAAAGGGAGCTTTGTACAGGAGTAGTGGTTAAACTCGAAACAACAACCTGGGAAATTTACCTTGTTAGGGAATAACAGATCGACCACCATCGGCCTACGCAGTTAGGACATCTGTCGGTCCACGGAAGGACAATTCGATCATTAGTTTGTATTTTTTTCCCCCCCCCTTTTTTTTTTCTCTCTCCTCTACGACATTTGGAAAATAAATAGAAAATTAGGGATGAACTTGTATATCTGATCCATTCATCCCAGAGGCCATTGTAAATTTGATCGCGCCTTTCTTAAATTTCACCTTAGATTCGGGCCCAACCCAAACTAGAGTTCTGCGTCTCTGTTGTTAATTGTGGGTCTCACGGCAAGCGAAGGATCGCGTGATTTCGCGAACCGCCCTCTCTTATGACAGTCACAACGACTTTAGAAGTGATTAGGACCTCGAATATTTTCCTTGTGTGTAACTTTTATTCTTTTATTGTGTAATTAGCAGTTTAGGTTGAGTTTCGGTGTAATTAATTTTAAGGTATCGATTTAATCAATGTTAAGTTTAGATATTATGTAGTTAGATTGAAGACGTTAGGGGAAAGGAAGTTATTTAACGGTATCTCGAGCGTATAGAGTAAAATTACAGACCCCATAAGTAATCAGGTCTTTAGTTGGTTTTTTTGTTTATCACGCATGATGGTAGGAGTCGCGAATTTCGTTTTTTTTTTATCGAACATTTAAGGAAGTAGTTTACGCGAAGTTAGAGGGTATACTTATCGGTCCATTGGAGTAACTACCCAATAAATCGCTTAGGTAGACCAAGTATAGATTGGTGTTGCGGTGGCTTAGTTACCCAACGTCCTCATCGGTCATACGTTAATTTTGTGGTCAATTTTGATTTTTGTTTGGAAGAACGATTGTGTTCTCCCCCCTTTTTTTTGAATGAAATGTAATAGAGTCACTTCATACGTTTACAGTAAACATTAGAGGTGCAACTCAGACAGTTGTCACCATGTCGAGCCCTGACCAAGTTACGTTTTTGTGGGAATATTTTTTTCTCGTGGGTAAACAACAACTTTAGTCCCGGTTTAGTCAATTAACTCCCCCCCCCGGCTACCGAATTGTATATAGAACCAGCATTGAGAATTAGTCCGTGTAATACATTAAACTACCCTTCTCACTTTTAGTTTTAGGTTTTTAAGATTTTGTTCTCTCACGACGTGATAGTTACGTCCCGAACTTTATGTCGCTGCTGTTATGGTTTTGAAAATTAGTCCGCGTAAGACGTTAAACTACCCTTCTCAATTTTTACTTCCAGATTTTTCAGATTTTGTTCACGTACAACGTGATCGTCACGAACGTCGTGTTACTGTTGTTTCTTTTTGGAAGTGTCGGTGTTTTCCGACGCACGTCCAAGAATACCGGTATAGGAGTATCTGAAATGACGTGAACATTTTTCTTTTTTTCTTTTTCTTCTCGTACTCTAGTGCATAGGTGCATAACCCTTGCATTCTTTTCTTTAGGATTAAGATATAACGCTCAGTATCTGTGAATATTTCGTTCATTTTTTTCAACCATGTTGACTCTCGGTTGGAGTCAAAGTAAGTTCCCGATATTTTTTTTGGTTTTCAACCATGTTGACTCTCGGTTGGAGTCAAAGTAAGTTCCCGATATTTTTTTTGGTTTTCAACCATGTTGACTCTCGGTTGATGTCATGGTACTACCCTGGGATCCAGGCACTTTACAAATTGCCCGACTCCGAAGTATTATGTCACCATCTTGGAGCAAGACCCTCTTGCTACATTCCTTACACTTTTGTGACATATAGCTCTGGTGGATACGTTCCGCTCATATGGTGTCGCCATCTTGGGCGAGCATTGTCGCTTTGCGCGATTTGCGCTTAGATTGGAGATTTCCCCCGGTGCCAGTCACCGCTGGATTTCCCGATCAACCGCCCGTGCAAGACACTAAACTACCTTTCTCGCTTTTTCTCCTCCAGGTAATTTGGATTTTGTCGAGTGTGGTGTATTCATGCTTTGCATAGGAGGTACAGGACCCTGCCGAATATGGTATATTCATGCTTTGACATACTGGTACAGGCGTTCCTTGGATTGGAGTTTCCAGTCGGCGCTTACCGCCGTTGGACTCCACCAGTCAAGTTGACGTCGGGTATTCTCAAGTAGGAAGTTTTTCCAAGTTTTTTTTTATGGAAACGTCCCGATCATTTCGGAGTAGCGTTCTCGTTTTCGTCGGTGTAATTCGGAGATTCGGTCCCTTCGGTTATACTGACAAAGACAATCCCAACCCCCGTATAGGGTTCAGTTTTTCTGGTTTTATTTCATATTTGATTGTATCATTGTTGACGACTGATACTCCCGTCTCGTCAACTCGAGCTCTGTAGCGTAAATATCTTTTACAAAGTATCGCATATTTAGTTGTGCGACCACGAGTTGTGTAACTTGTACCTTTTGATATGGGTGTCGGTTCGGTACCATCCCACTCTCGTCCCGCCGGACTCCATATCCCTTATATCGCGTCTTTCGCGAATTTTGGATCACGCCTATCGTGATCCTTTATTAGTCTTTACTTGTTGGTTCGGAGATTCAGCCCCTCCGGTCAACACGATTGACGTGGCATTCGTGCCCCACTTTTCTTTCTCGTTCAGCACGTTCTCGTGCGTAGATCCGTGTTCAACCCGGACGGTTCGAGGATTTGCTCCCTCGACTGTCCCTTGTAGGTTGTCATCCCACCCTAAGTTTTTTTTGAGAAAACCCCCCCCTATTTTTTTCTCGCGTTTAGATCCGTGTTTAACCCGGACGGTTCGAGGATTTGGTCCCTCGACTGTCCCTTGTAGGTCGTTATCCCGTCCCGTTTCGTATTACGATTTATGCCCCACTATTTTTCCCGGTTGCATCCGTGTTTAACTCGGACGGTTCGAGGAATTGGTCCCTCAACTGTCCCTTGTAGGTTGCTACCCCTCACTTTTTTAACCCCCCCCCTCCCCCACTCTTATCTTTTACCCCCCCATCACTACCTCTTCTCTCTCTTCCGATCATCTCGTTTGGGTCGAAGTCATGATGAAGGTGGATGGTCTCCCAAACGGCTTTGTAAATTTGATCAAGCTAAGCGCAAGTTTTTTTCTCTGTTTCACCAACGATAAATGATAAAACAGACAGTCCCCATCTACTGAAGTGCCCCAAACGGCTTTTGTAAATTTGATCCAGCCAAGCACACGTTTTTTTTTACTCTGTTTTTTCAACGTATTGAAAAAGGCAGACAGTCCCCATCGACTGAACCATTTTAGAGAAGGCTTTGTAAATATGAGTACGCCAAGGAAGTGTTACCTTAGCTCAGGTCTACCTTGATCTAGAGTCCGGTGTCTTCACAGACATTTGTGGGTCCCACGGCCAGCGAATGATCGCGTGATTTCGCGAACCGCCCTCTCATGTAGGAGTCACTACGACTCACGGGTTGATTAAGCCTAGGGTTAGGTGAACCTTCTCTCTCTTTCCCGGCATATACGTATAGTCTAGTCACTAGCTGAGTAGTTGTTTCAACACTACAAGTGTTGACGGTTTATCGCAGGACAGTTTTTGTTTCGGTTGAGGTTGCGCGCGTCCCAGTTGAAGAGTAGTTAGGGATAACAACTCTTGACGTAAGGGGAGTGTCACCTTATTCCGCGCATCGGGCGCATCTTTAGATTTTGCGTTTATGATCTATTAAACTTATATTTTAAATTTCGAATCGATCCGTTGAAAATTACTCTTTGAGAAAACATTTTTAGGTCGGGTTGTAAATATAAAAGATTGAAACATTCGATCAACTAATAAATTTACGTTTTGCAAATGCACAATAATCTTAAGAATTGTATAGTTAGGAAAGTATCATCAAATATTTTAATACACGTACAATGAACCATACGGTAGATGAGGAAGTGTTAATAATGTTGACGTAGCATTAATCCATAATTCACCTCATCGGCAATAAATTCTCTATTCTATAACGTTGCAAACTAAACGTCAATATAGGCAAATGCATTACTATAAAGTTTAGGTAGGATCGAGAGACACTTTCATACGATCTATAATCACGAGCTAGTTGTCAATACAAGGACACACACGTGCATGTTTGAACCTCGTGAGAATCAATGCCTTTTGTTTTGCTATCTCGACCATGTGCAGATAAGCGGCCAAATGTGCTCGGGTTTAACATGGAAAGGATAGCGATTTCGAAATTACAGACTTCGATAAAAACAAGTAAAAAGTGCAAAAGTTAGACCTTTCTCGTCCAACCAGACGAGCAAAAAATTGTTTTGCTCGCACGTGTCGTACCAAACTTCTCGATACACTTTACATGGAGAAAGAAGAAAGTGTGCCCTCACACTCTAGGCATTGATCCAATTAAATCACGTCTCCCTTCTTTCTAAATTTATAGGACCCAATTACCAGGGTCCAAATCAATCAGTAAGTGGGAAAAATCCCAGATCAGAGTAGGGAGAATGCATAAATTGAGCTGCAAATTGCATATTCGGAGAGATTCACTTGGAATCTGATACTACCTTTTTCGTATCTTAGCGCTTCCAAAAGCGGAATTAAAATATCGAGGTCTCACATTTTTTTGAGGTCTTTAAATAAATACAAGTCATTGGTGCTAAAAATTAGTGAGTGTCAACTGCAGATATTTATCGAACATTCATACCGTCTATCGTTAATAACCAATTAATATTTATCGAACATTCATACCGTCTATCGTTAATAACCAATTAATATTTATCGAACATTCATATCGCCTATTGTTGTTAAACAATTAATATTTTATCGGACAACAATACGTCAATTGTTGTTAAACAATTAATATTTTATCGGACCACAATACGTCAATTGTTGTTAAACAATTAATATTTTATCGGACAACAATACGTTAATTGTTGTTAAACCATTAATCAATTATCGGACTTTTTGTTATACCATCTGTTTATCACGTTTCATCACGACGAGGTATTGCTTGCCGCTCTTAAGGCAATTACGTAGCATTGCTTTTATCGAATAATACAAAACAGGTGCTGCACTTCGAACACATGTGCGCATTCCAATCGTTGTTTTTATCAAACACCATATTGACATTTTTTTTAATTAGACAGTACCGGCTTGAATTAATTGTCATTTCGCGAATAACGAACTTAAGTGAAGTATATTAATTTAATTGTATACGAAGGAAATTCGCGTAATATAGTGCGTGAACCACCCCGTTACTTCACCACCTTTCGATTTAAAGAGGTTTTGGAAGCTGGTTACTCCGCTGACCTTCTGGTATGGTTTGAGACATCGCTTTCAGCTCTATTCTGCAGACGAATCTCACTCCCGAAGGACTCGTCATCGACTTTACCTAGAGGTCGAACATCAACCACCCACATTAAGTAAGAAACCTTTTTATATTTTTAAGATTGTGATGTTAATTGGTCCCATGGACCATTATTTGTGTTTATGAACGTTCAGTTCAACCCCGGAAGTCGATATCGCAACCATTTTGTATACCTTTTATTTAACTTAATATTATTATCTATTATTAACGTAACTTTTGCCAAGCCATTCGAGCGTTCCGAATGTAACCAAGCAATTTAACGTAACGTTTCAAGTTTAGTATTGTAGCTAAAGTTTGTTTGTCCCGTTGTTGGGAATTTTGATAATCAATTGCGTTGATTAAGTTTCATGATCAATTTTATGAATCATAGTTTTAGACATCATCAAGTTGCGCTTAAGTAACTATTTATTTTGGTGGAGTGCTGTATTCAATACGCCCCCCTTTCATGCAAATTAACCTTTTGTATTTTTGTAAGAGTAATTGTTTTACGAATATTAGTTTCGCAACGGAAACCACACGGAAAGGTTCCGTCAACTGTACATATTTATTTTTATACAAGACATGTAAATTTGATAGTATCTTGTGTAAACTTTGTCAACTCCCCCCTGATATTATTTTATTTAATACATTTTATTTCCCAACTTTGTGTGTTATTATTATTGTTGTGTTAATGTTTATTTAGCTATTTTCACCAACGGAAAGTTCGCCTCCTGTAAAGGTAAGGTCATTGAGCGAGGTTTTTCCGGAGTGAGAATTCGCTGTAAGATCATCAAGTTGTCGCGTACCAGCTTGGAAGGTGTGATAACCAGTCCCCTTCAAAGAGATTCAGTTCTTCGTATGCGTGGCGCCCATTTAAACTCCCTCGTGTATATTAACCCCATCGATTTTGACTTAACTCCCCCCCCGTGTAAATTATTCACACCGATTTTGACAATTTTTAGAATCGCGATCGAGGATTGCCCGGTCGTCGATAGGAAACACACGCTTTGCGACGTGCCGTCACACGACCCTTTCATTCCATTCACCAACCCACCCCTTCGCGACTTTGAGCTAGCCAACCTTTTATTACCTGTTGGAAAGGTGTCGTAGATGCAGAACGTGGTGTAACAAGGTATATATTTGAAAAGTATTTAGCAGAAAAATGTAATGTTTGGTTACCTTTTACAACTTTGCTGAGAAATTTCGCAGCGGTTTATTGCAAAAATGAAAACTGGCTCTCTCCCACTCTCTGTTTACTTGGGTTTTCAAATCTTGATCAAGCTATTAACACGTTTGTTTTAATATATTACACAAATAATAATCTGGTTGAAGATAAGTTTAATTAAAAAAAAATTAAATTACCTTGATAAAATAGTTTTTTAAAACTATAATTTTGCCTAGTCCTAATCAAACAACAAATGGTCTAAACCAGGGATGAGCAACCTTTTTTTACAACGGGCCAGCTGTAACCACGGACCGTCCTTCGGAACTATTTTTCCTAGGAACGGCTGGAGTTATTTAAAAAAAATAATCAAATCTGCTGATCGAACAAAATTCCACTTACACGCTTATCGATCTACTAAGAACATTTATTGATTAAGCTGCCACCACCGTTCAATCGATTACGCCCACCGTAGAATTCTGTTCTCAAAAAAACACACTATCAATTTGGTACGCGACTTTCTGGTAATAAGCCCCAGACACTCCCCGTTTTGGCGTTACGTCCCCCGGCTAAATGTTGAAGTTGAAACTTTGGTACGGGAAAAACGACACTAAGCTCCAGGAAAAACGAAAACACTGAATTTTCAAAAACAATATTTATTAATAATGGATAAGTTTAAAAAAACACATGTACACATTTAAATATCTCTTACAATTTAGGGTGGCCCTTTTAAACACATATTTATACAATCCAAAATAATCAAACATGGTACTTACATACATCTTTTGGAGACCCAGACCACGGAACAGGGCAAAGACCTTTCCTTGTCTATTCCCCAAAATCAAGATAAACTCAATAAACAAAACTATTTGACAACCACTTGAAACACAAACTCAACAAAGACACTCCCTTAACTATTTCCCAATACAAAATCACAATTACCAAACTCATAAAAATGTCCCGCACAAGAAAATTTACAATTCTCAATTCAACTACATATTAACATTAATCCCGAAAGCCCATGGCCCCCTGCCGCGACTCGACGGGCCCACCCCGACTTCTGACTCTACGGGCTCACCCCCGACTTCTCCCTCTCGACTAATTAATTCAACCATATTTATACCTTTCAGAAATCACTAGGGTTGACCTTCCATAGCGTGAGAATTTGCACCACTGACAAATTTCACCTATAGAGAGATACATCCCTATCGCTTTTTTAACGAGAAGCAAATGTCTACTGATTGCTTCAATGCAATCAAATCTTGATTGCTTTATCAATGAAATCGCGTAGACTGCATTGAAATATCCGGTCAAATTGGCGATACTCCACTGTTGTCTGAAATTAAACAGTTCACCTGAACAATGAACAGTGTAAAAGTCATCTTTAGACGCAGGAAGTTCGCATGCAGACGAATATTGATAAAATACATTATCAATTCTCGTTCGCGTTATAAAACTTATCTCTTCTTCTATTATTATCGCAATAATAATTTATAAGTATATCTCAATTTAAAATATTAAAATTAATTTTTTATGAATTAAAATCTCGTTTTGTTACACAGCTACAAATTTAAAAATGTTGTGAGGGCCGCATGTAAGGCACTTATGATCATATACGGTGTTTTTTAGATGCATGAGAACTTCAAATTGAAATGTAACATTAGAAATTGATGGAATGTATTTTTAATTATTTTTATGAAAGTAAATTTAATGCCATTTATGATTTGAAAATTATTTCCGGCATGTGACCACCACGACTAATCGTTACGAAGCAAGCGCATCCGATGAGTCCAAGTTTTGACCACTTTTTCCAATATTTCTGGCTTTATTTCATATATGGCTTGCTGAATATTGACCTCCAATGATTTCAGAGTTGTTGGTTTGTTGGCATAAACCATGGATTTAACATAACCCAAAAAAAAATAATCTGGAGGCGTCAAATCTTGGAGGCCAATTGATAAGACCATTTCTTGAAATAATGTTGTCATCAAATTATCCTTTCAATAAATCGATGGTGTCGGTGGCATGTAGCACTATCCTGTTGGAACCATAAGTTGTCGATGTTTAACTCTTGCATTTTTGAAAACAAAAATATATTGAGCGTGTGTCGATATCACACACCATTCACCGTAACGGTAGCTCCTTCCTCATTTCGAAAGAAATATGGACTGATGATGCCATTGACGTGTATTCCACACCAAACAGACAATTTTAATGGATGCAAGGGAGTCTAAAGATAAAGTTCCGAATTGGTATCAGTCCATATGCGGCAATTTTGCTTGTTCACATACCCATTCAACCAGAAATGTGCATCGTCACTGTACAAAATTTGGCGGTAAAAATGGATCTACTTCCAATTGGTTGTGAGCCCAATCTGCTAACGCACGACGCAGTCGATGATCATTAGGCTTCAATACTTGAACCAACTGGATCTTGTAAGGATGCAAACCAAGATCTTGATGTAAAATTTTCCATGTAGTGGACGGACAAAGCCCAAGTTATTGAGCACGATGCCAAATTGAAATGTTTGGGTTCTCTTGCACACTTTGACTCACAGAAGGGATAGTTTCTTCGGTACGCACATTTCTTTGTCTTGTTCGTGGTCTGACATTATGCAATGAAAAAGTGGTACGAAGTTTATCCATCACCGCACCAATAGCCTGCTCAGAAAGTCGATTATGTCAACCATAAAATGGGCGAAGAGCTCTATAAGTTTCGCTAACGGAATTCTGACTTTGAAAGTAAATTTCCACAATTTGGTAGCATTGTTCAAGTGTTAATTAAATTTATTCCTGATTAAATGGCAAACCTTTCTGAACACAAATGTCAAAGAACTGTCACTTTAACAAATTTCATTCAAAAGTTATCCCTATTGAAAGATCTCATGCAGCTCAAAAATACCCTATACAAACACTGAATGAGGAACTCAAATTATCTCTTTATTAACAAAACAAACCTAACCCTAAAAGTGAAATTGTAAAATCTTTGAAGGGCCGCACGACAGAGTGTGGCGGGCCGCGGGTTGCTCATCCCTGGTCTAAACATATATAATAAATACAAGACCTAACTAGCACTGCAAATACAAATTAATATTCATGTATAAATAAACATGATGGAAACTATCACAGAGTATCAAAGAAGTACTTTCATCCTAGACCAGAAAATCAAATCATTTCAAGTGATTTTCGTTTTTATCGTACATTGAAGCAGGGTACATTGGTACAGATCTTGAAGCTCACCGCAAACCGCATCTTAAAATTTTAGTTTGTTCATAACCCGCTTTAACGATTATAATCGATAGAAAAATTGTATTGTACTGTGATAATAAGATAAATTAATCAGTTACTCACGTATTTGTTGGGTAACAGACGGATACCGGCCATTGGTTCTATGTATCCCAACCACACCCAAACTACATTGTTAAATAGTAGCAATAAAAAATTGATTATAGCGGTGTAATATAAATTTAAAAACGGTCGTTAATATAATGTTAGCGTAGCATACAAAGTTGTTTTAAAAATACGTGTTTCATTTTTGTGTTGGCACCATCTGTGCAGTTTTTGATCTAGTATATTGAATGATTTTTGTATAAAGTTGCTAACGCTAGTTGACACGTTACTTTATCAAATATATTGTAAACGATTTTCCAAGATGTTTTTTGCTATGCATTAAATTTAATATTTCATAAGTTTTTTTCACAATTATGGGAGCAACTGTAAATCACGTTTTAAAAGGTGGCTGGTGTTTTAGCGTCTAGGGTTTTACCTTAGGAAGAATATTTTAAGTCCACTTGGAGTTTGTCAAAGTTTTTGAAGCTCGAATTTAAATTCTTCATGTTCTTTTTCTTATTGATTGCTTTCCTGTGTCAAACTGCGTGACAAAAGGCCTACAGAAACTACAGTAATTTGTTGAGAGATGGACATAATTGACATTCTAGCAAAGTGATATTGATTCTTACAACTTCAACTTAAAAAGTTTGTATTCAAATTCGCGACGCAGTCGTATAATTTTTTCATTCATCTGCAATGTTAATTTGACTAATAACGCTCGAAAACTATATTTCCCATTTCAAATGCTTATACAATCGTAAACAAGTAATACAGAAGGATATAAAAGATAAATGCTTCGATTCATCCCTTTTAGCTTTCCCAAATGAGTTTTTGTGTAGGTATGTGAGCTTTAATCTTAAAATTATTTTCCGTTGAATTTTGAATCTTAAAAAGCTTTACAAACATTTTGGACTCACTTGATTACAATTCAAATATTCGTAGTATATCCTCGAATAATTAAAGAATAAATATTGAAATGGACCAATTAGGAAGTTTTAATATTTTAAGAGCCGTGGATCAGCGGCTGTACTACCTTTTAATTTGCTCCGTGCAAAGTTTATGAACAAAATTAATACTATAAACAATTGTTCCCAAATTCATTATTAGAAAGTAAATTCGTTGATTACATCTTGTAATTAATATCTTAAACGATATTACATTCTATCGAAATTATGGAAAGATTGGATAGTCGATGTTATTAAATAATTCTTAATTAATTTTAACTTGTTAAAAAGTTTTCTCAAAGGAAACAAGGAACGGCAATCGCAATTTTTTGTCAATTCGATCATGCCCCTCCTCGTTCTGAACCTTGTGCACATGCTAGTGTAACGGCACTGGCTTGATTATCTAACCGAAAATTAATAAAACGAAAAAGTAAAAGTCAAATATGTTAACATTTTAGGAGGTAGTTATTATTTACAAAGTTAATTAAATTAAGTCAATCATGTAATGACAATATTCTAATGAAAATCTGTGTTTAAAGTTATCCTGTAGTAAGGACGTTAAGTGGCTATGGTCGACTCTTATTTAAAATTAACGGTCCATTTGATAATCAACTTTGAAGATTTTATTAAACTAAAAACAGACTCTTATCTGTTAACATTCAAGTTGTTTCGTAATTATTAGCCTGGCGTTAATTAAAAAGTAATTTTGTTTATCCCTTTTAAATGTTTTTGGTTTCTAGCAATTCGGTAAATTTTTTTTAACTAATTTACTTTATTAGAATAGTAACAAGGGCTAATATTGTCCACTTAGAGTTTAGAAAAATGAGAATTCTCTTAGAAATTTGCATACTGTATAACCTAAATACGCTTGACAATTCTAATCCTTCTAGTATCAAATTGGATTTAAATCTAATTAAAATGTTTGTATACATTAATGCTAAAATAATTATGCATTCTGTCATTATTAAATTTTGGTTTATGACATTGTAATATATTTCTACTCGACTATATTAAATGAAATACATATCAAGGTAGGTTCCGCATATTGTTTCCTCTTGCTAATTCAGCGAGCTGTTAGAGTTCAATTTTAAAATTAACTTATTACTTTCCTCTACAGCGTGAACATGAAGTTAAGTAAGAGACGAGTACTAAGAGTTAGATTAATTGAATTGTCTCTGATTTTGATGACAGTCATAATCACACTCGAATATACAGTGCATCGTGGTACGATAATTATCTACATAGTGCAGGGCTGCCAACAGCACAGGTCCAAATTTAGATTAAATTTGCACTAGGTTCCCTTTAAAATTTCTTATACCTCTTACATCATGAAATTATACCTTTCAATTGATTCTATAAGAAAAGCTTGAGAAGAGAAAAGTCTCCCCGATTTCGGATTTATTATTTTCATCATTGTTATTCCTACCCAGGTAACACAACTGGTGTAAATGACGTCATTTGTACGTCATTATGACGTCGCCGACGTCATAGTGACGTACAAATGACGTCATTTACACCAGTTGTGTTACCTGGGTATCAGCCACTTTCTCATGGGGAGCATTCATTATGCCTTCCCCCATACTTCAGTAAGCATCATAATATGGGACGTGAATGATCATAAATTAAAATTCTCATCTATCATTATAATAAAACAAACAGTTTTGTATCAGAACACTGGCGTTTGTTGTACATTTAATGAATATGTAGATATTGCATTCAAAAATTGGACTGGATATTTTTTAAATAAGTGGAATACTTACAAACCCATCGGTCACCAAACTAGATTTTCGTGTAGCGTTAGGGATGTTGGATCTAAATAAAACAGAAAAAGGAGCATTTAGGGGATCATTAAGGATGTCAAGATGAATACAGTGTGAAACATATAGATGGCAATAAACGACATCGGAGAAAGCAGTAGGCTTGCTTATGGCTATGGCCACGTTTGACTGACAATGGTATTGCTATATTAACAAGAGAACCGATAGCGATATGTCGTAAATTTCATATTATTATTAATGAAATTAAAATAATATAAACATGGCTTGCAAGATGTGAACATATTTCAAAAATAATCATTCTACATTTTACTGCCGTCATTGATTTATACTCCGAGTAATCATCATTTCCCTACATCAAGTGCTAATAGTTAACTGCTAGTTATAGTACAGGATAATAAAAAGCCTTGTGACAAAAAAATGCGTTATAAGAGACTAAAGGCCATTCCAGATTTAGATGTCGACATCGTCGCTGACCGCTCAGCAGGTTTAAAATTACAATTTTAATGAAACTGAAAAATTGAGAAATCAGAGGAAGATCGTAAGGTTAGACAAGACGTTAGGGTTGTAGCATTACTATGTAATATAACGCAAAATGCAATTTAATCTGTTATAATGAACATTAGGAAGTCAAGCGTCGATTGTAATAGTAATTATTCAAGTTATTCACCTTTACCGAGATATTTCTCTTGTTCGGAATTCTCATTTCAATCTTCGTGGTTAATAGTTTATCGTTTTATTTCGTTTGCTGTTGGTATACATTGACAAAATTAATTTGCCAAAAGATACCCCAATGCAATGAACTCCTGAGGTCTCGAGAAGTTGACTGGGAAAAATGAATTAAAAAATTAAGGTATGGTTTTATATTTAGTTTTTTAATTCCAATTTCCCTGGGCCGTCAACCAATCATTAACATTAATTTAATAATTAAACATACATAATCAATGGTAAAGCCTGCCCCATTTACCTTCGGGAAACACAGGAGTTTTAAGCGTTTTCGGTCGTCTTATACCTAGGTAAGAAAACCGTTGACGAAATGAGCGTAATCTCTTGTAGGAGTTTTGTAATTTAATTTTTATTGAAAATATACTCACATATACTAAGAAGAAGATTGTATTTTTCAATTTTATCTGAAGAAATTTATGAAATTTAAAATTGCTTTTAATTGTAGACAATTCTAGATTCGAAATTAACAAAATAAAACCAAAAAATCCTGTGGTATATAACGGATTTAAAATATTTCAGCCGTCCTAAAACGAAAAGCGGATAATTTTTTTGATTTTCCGCCTATTATACAATACCGAACTTATGCCTGTGCAAAATTTCAACTGTGGCATGCTTCAAATTGTTGGTTTATTTATTCTACCAAACACCGAAACTAAGTTCGGGATAAATTTCAGCTTCGCAGTGACATGCTGGCCCTTGGCTTTTTTGTCACCAGATTCTATTTTTGCCTAACTCCTTCTTTCTAATCTTCTATGCCAATTCGTCCTCGTCTTTCTGTACTTCTCCTCTCCAACAAGGTTATCCTCAACTCGTTATTTGTCTTTATAAGTTACTGCCCGTTGAAGTACTTTCCACCGTATGTCTTTAAAATTTTCCTCTTTCGTTCGTTCTCGTTTTCTCATTATCATCTAATTCCTTCATCGCTCCATATAATTCCTCTCTCACGATAATATCGTAGGCTTGCTTGAAGTTCAAGAATATCAAGGACGTCTCTAATCCAAATTCGTGGCCGGTTGCTTGTGTCTCTCTAATGACAAATAGTTGGTCTGTCACTGATCTAGCACGCCTGAAGCCGCACTGATACTCTTCTGTTATTTCTTCTGTATATCATCGCAGTCGATTCTTTACCCTCTGGCATCTTTTTCATCTTCCATTTTCTGTATTACATCCTCTCCTGCACTTCTATTATTCTTCAGGTTTGTTAACACTTCCATAATTTCTTCGTCGGATGGTACTTGTACTTCTTCGTTATTATATTCGTTCCTTCCTAGAGGTTTTCTCTCCTCCTCCTTTTCTGACTGTTCAGCAACTCTTCAAAATATTCCGCCCATTTTTTTCTTGTCGCTTCTTTGGATCCCACCAGTGTACCATCCTGGTCTTTACGGAATGTAGTTTTTGTTTGGGAACCTTTCTTAAGTTGTTTTAATCTCTGATTATCCTATTGCACTCTCTTTTCTGGTCCTCATATAGGAGTAGCCTACTCCTTGCTTTTTCTCTCTAATTTAATTAATTTTCACACTGCTAGTTGTACCATTCTTTTATTTATTATTCCTTCTCCTATATTGTGTTCTTTTAGTTCGTTTTCACTGGTTTCTATTGTTGTAATTATGTAGTCTACGATGGATAGTATTTTTACTTCCAATTTCCAATAACTTATCCATTGCTTCGCGGTACTTTTCTATTTGATCGTTGCTTTGGAGTTGTATTTTTGTCGGCTTTCCTATTGTTTTCATGCATTCCCTGTTATTTTCTCTACTTGGCAATACTTTTGACACATTTACACCTACCATAAAATGGTTAGAATTTCTACGATTTCACATCTCTTATAACAATATTTTGGATTCTACCATTTATTATTTATTAACTGAGAAATTTTGGGTAAAATTTAATTTAATTTTTTTAAATTTACGTAGTTTATTTAGTAGATATATGTATTTTAATTGTAGGCACAGTTACATTCGAAATGAACAAAAACAAAACCAAAGAGTTATTAATTCTTCGATAAATAACGATGATAAAATATTTCAGACTCCTAAAACGAAGAGCGGATAATTTTTGTAGGTTTTTAGTGCGAAAAACAGACTGTTCCCTAACGCAAATGTGTTCGAAAATTAGGCCGTTTCGCACAGCAGTAGATAAACTTATTTTAATCATCTCAAAAGTGTATTTGGTACATACTAAAAATTATGCATTACCTACCACTGGAAATCAATGAATACCATAAACTTTATTGGAGTTAAAATAATTTTTGTTAAATTTTGCTCCTAATCATATTTAATTAAACGTATTTCGGACATTGGATTCCCGATTTGGTGATTTTTGTGAGACGTTTTTCACGTTTTGCGTCTGTCTCTTCTTTCTTGATATCGTTTCGTCTTTTTGTGTTACCTTTTTTACACATTTTTCGGTTTGCTGTCCATATCGAATGCATTCTATCCAAAATTCTAGCTAAAATAAATCCTCCAAGGAATAATGAAGAATCATACTCTACATCCTCTATTTTGCGCACGATCAGGTTGTGATAGCGGAAAATGGGCAGGATTATAGTTACGACCAGAAAACTTGTGGCGAATATACAAATGCTAGATTCTCCAAGATTTTAAATAAAAGAAAATATCTCATTGTTGAACACCAAGAATGTAATGACCTGCTCAGACGGAAAGACAATAAAAGCGGTGTTTAAATCCGGTCATACTAATCATGCGTACGGCGTAGAAGAGTGGGATTTAAATGCAATAAAAGGATGGAATTGCCGATGTGAAGAAACAACAATTAATGGTCTCTCATACCAACAAATTACATGCCTCTTAGGCTAAGCTAATAAGAGCCCCACTTTCAACAAAATCTATGTTCACCGCGCACCCCCAGCACAAACAGCGAGCCAACATAGGAAAATCGAAATGCAAAACTAATTTAAAGCAAGAAACTCTTCCGCTCCTACATAAAATTAAATTCCCTATAAAGCTACAAAAACAACCTGCAATGTACATGTAACAACTCTTATGTTGTCCTTTTTATCGACCGAAGATAAGAATAATATAGATACATCTCTGATGTTATTGAAAAGATACAGGAATACCAGATGAAATGGAAAGAACATTTGGAAAAAAATGAACGACGGAAGAATTACGATACAAATTCTAAACTATACAAACCAAATGGAGAAAGAAATGTCGGGCATTAACACAAAAGATGGAAACCGTATGAAAAGTTGGCCCAATCCAGGAATTGAAGAATGAGATTAGTTATCCCTCAGATTTTTATAAACTCACTATTGTAAAAGTACACCTAATTTCAATTCATAACTGGAAATGATGTATTTTACCAGTAGATCTTTTTATTTTGATAAAAGCAGAAAAAGCATATTTGCATATTGCAGAGGAAGTTTAGTCTATAGAAACAAAATTAGAAGCAAATATATCGGTTGTTATACCTATGTTTTACCAACACTACTTGTGTAAGTAATAAATGTATGTACAAATGTACATACCAAAATCTCTATAGCCAGAAGGTACAAAACTTGGCGAATAGCACTACACATCGGGTCGAGTTTGCACTAATACTTTTGAACATATTATACAAGTTCACATGTTACCACAATAGATGAGAACAAAACCTTTCTATTAAATGGCCAGCCCTATTCAATGACAATATACCGTAGTACTGGAAGGTATAGATAGATATCTATGTAATAATTTTCCAGAAAATTAGCTTCAAAGGGGAAATCCATTCAGTTCTGATTACAACGTATTAGCACAAGTAAACATCACATGTAATTCCGTGGATCAGAAATATAGTTTCAAAAAGAAGCCGCCATACATACACAAGTTACAAATTACTAAAATTAGTGCTGAAACAAACTAAATATAAAGTTCAAGTCAATAAAACGTACTCATACCAATATTATTTATTTAATACAATGTTAAACTCAATTAACTAATGTAGTAATTCATCCACCTTTGATAACTCTTGTCCGCCCAAATAACATCAAGAGCGCTGAAGACGGGTGAGAAAAAAAAGTATCTTTTGCAGTGGGGAAACTTTTCGAATCTTAATTTTCGCAAGCATTTTCTGAATTTTCTAGAAAAGCAAAATTATTAGTAATTTTCGTTGGCGTTGCTAACATTTCTAAGCCAAATAGCATCCAGCGTGGTCTCGCAGTATGCACTCTATATTCTTACTACATGCAAGTAGCGATTATTCGAGAGTATTCAATGTGCATTCCAACAGTGCCGCAAAATGTTCAAAGCGATAGATAGTTTTGTACATTAATCGTTTTAAACCTGCTTTGAAACTTTTTAAGCATTAGTGACGTTTTCCAGTTGAAGTCTTTTCAATTATTAGGGCGTCATGGATAAATTAATTGAGCAATCCGTTGGTTTAGGATAACTTTTTAAAACTTTCATTGGTAGTCATTTCTCTAAATAAAAGGGCTTAAACATTTTAGAAAAACTGGTACTGTCTACTGCTAATACAGCGGTATTAAGATCCTTTCTTTGTAAATTTATTCCGCGTGAAATTTTCAAATTGTTAATATGCTCTTCATTAAAACGCAGTTTCATTGAATTCTTCGTTATATTCTATTAATTAGTGCTCTATGGAATAACGAGGTAAATTAAAATATACAGTTCTGACATCAATGCAATTAGAGTTTTAATCGTGTACAAGAGTGTTATCTGTTCTGACAACCTCTATGTATAAAATGCAACTTGCTAATAATTTCCGAGTACTGCTATTTTATATTTTTCTTTGCTAACGCAAAGAGCTTCTTCGTCGCGTTCGGTTTGATCTTGTTGTGTATTTTCTTTATCCTTGTGCTGTTACCATACTAAGGCTTGATCTTTTACATATCCCCACAAGAAATAGTTTAACAGTGTTAAATCACTAGATTTAGCTCACCAATTGCCTGCAGAATTACGCGAAATTATGTTTCAGCGGTGGTGCGATGTTTCTCAACTAATCGCGATAACGCAATTCATTCACAGTAGCAGCGTTTTCAGCCTCATTTTCAAAATCACTCCTTCAGATCAAAAAGCAGACCAATCAGTAATACGACTGGAATGTAAAGTCTTCTCAACAGTCACTCGTGGATATTCTGGTGCCCAAATGCGGCAATTTTCCTTATTAAATAAAAATGAGCTTTATCTGTAGATTATCGTTTTTCAGAAAAACGATCACTGCGCAAGGATGAAATTAGCAAATTGTCGACGAACAGAATGGTTCACAATAATTTATATTAACAGCCAATTTTGACAAAGTTGAAATCGTGGTAGAATAAATTTAGAAAAAATATAATAACTTGATTATTAAAAATATCAATTTTAGGAATAAAAATAACACAATTAGGCTTACATCCTTAGTTCTTTCGCCAGGACGACTGTTGGCTACTAAAGCCACGAAAAATCGGGCCCAATCCTAAAATAGAGGATATTAAGGGCTTACCCAATTAGTTATGTACAATTCCCATTATTGTAACAAATAATAAATTTGCTATTAAAATCCTAGTTTGACTGTGTAACAAAACTTTAAATGTTTCTTTTCTTTTTCTTTTGCGAAGTGACTTGACATTGTAATGTATTAATAAAACTTATTTTTTATTATTATTACGACGTCATGGCCTGATAGCGCAATCAACTTCGAGTACAGTCTAAAATTTCTTGACCACGTAAAGCCGGTGGTTCCCCTGTGTTAATGATTTGCCATCATAAAAACAGGGTGCAGGCACATCGGAAGGCAAGTTTAGCATTTTTTTAGTGAATTTTCACAATTTCTATGCGTTGCTCGTTCGTGTAATTCTTGATGACTAAACCTCAATACTTCCTGATGCCAGTTGTCAAAGATTAGTACTCTATGTTCGCTACAAAGTAATGGCGCGCAATTTAAAATTTATGGTCATTTTGAGACACCCTTCCGTATTCAATTTTAACGGCATGTTCCAAAATGTTATTACAATTGTCGTCGTCGTCTGCTTCACGGTGTAGGCCTCAGAGCTGTTCCGATTTTTAATCACCCCATCGCTACTGGACGCCTAATGTCTCTTTTCTCACTCTGATCATATTTCATGGCACATTTTGGCAATCGCTGATCTTCCATTCTTTGCACATGCTCCTTCCATTGGGTGGAAGCCGAACACTTTAAGCCGGCGGTGGTCCCCCTTGACGACCTTGACGACTTGACGAGGTGAGACCAAGTTAGGGTTATAAAAAATTCGCCTTCACCCTCATCGACTGCGCAACGCATTTTTGGACCTTCATCGTAGGCCAGGCTGGACTTACACGGTGGAAGCGGGCCGCGGGACTCTGGAAGAATCAGGTTGCCAGTACCGGGACTCATGGGAAACCGGGGTCGTGACCGCTTGTTGGGGGTGTTCTGGTGACGTAAGGCCGACCAAGTGGCTCAGCACAAGACGCCTGGAGCTAAGGCGCCGAGCGCTGCTGAGTTGCTGGCGTGCAAAGTCTGGGGGCGAACGGGGCACAATAAGCTTCTGCTTCGGTTATTATTTATGATTTATAATAATAATAAGTAATAATAAGAAACTGAAAAATAACACAATATTTCCTTAAACTGATATTAGAATACCTGTAATTCATTAATTTCCACAAATCCAAATTATATTAATTGATAAAGCTACTCTAACATCAATTATGCGGATTCTTAATTTTGCTTATAAAACTTTTCCGTTTCTCAGGCGACCCAAATTAAAATTAATAACGAAATAGCCTTGAATTTAAAGTTTGGAAACGGTGAGGGAATTTTAAATTTGGAAGAAATAATTCTTCAAAAATTTGTTATTTATTCAATGTGGTGTTCGTTATTGGTATGTTAAGGACCGAACCAGTAGACTCAAATCTAACCTCCAAATTTTTAAAATCGGTCTTAGGACATTTTTTATAACGACCGAAAATATCCTACATTTTTAGTTTAACAGATTCAGCATTTTCGTAGTGGATTTTATTTATTTCAGGCGATTTGCGATTGAAATAGATGGCAATAAAATAAATTGTAGAGCTTCTATTAACAAGTCAAAAAACAGAATGACGAAAGTCACC
Organism: Podabrus alpinus; assembly: GCA_932274525.1. Classification (NCBI taxonomy): domain Eukaryota; kingdom Metazoa; phylum Arthropoda; class Insecta; order Coleoptera; family Cantharidae; genus Podabrus; species Podabrus alpinus. Next base: position 13,193,589 of record OW026455.1, read on the forward strand.
ATTTACCAAATTGCCCATATCGAAGAACAAGTTCTTGTATTTCAGGTACTATAAATGCAATATCTGGGCCGTATTTCGTATTCATTTCAGAATAACCCAGCAATGGAGCATTTTACTGTAATTCAATCCGGACATGTATCTTGCGTACCCCGATCTTTAAATTTTTGTGAGGAAATAGGACGAGGTTAATTTTCAATATTTGTTTCATGGACGTTCGTCATGGTGTTAATTCATAGTTTTAATAAGATCAGCATTGATCTTAATTTGTTCCTTTATAAAGCCGTTACTGATTAGTTTTAATTTTATATTATTGGAAAAAATTGGTTAAAATTTGATAACCTGCCGCGATGTAGGATTCAAACCCACAATAAAATCAATTTTTTTTTTGTAAAAAATTAACCGATTTGGTAATTTGTGTTGGATAAATTTTGTTTTTATCTAACAAATCTAGATGGATAGGTAGATTTTTGAAACTTGTCAGGTATGAATAAGACAAATTAATGATATCCAATTCATTTTGGTTTTAAGTTGCACTGTATTTTGAAAACTACGTATTTATAAAAGAATTTTTGTAATGTAATTTGTAACTGTCGTTATCTTGAGTGAGGATAAAAAATAGTTTTGCTACTGTATCTCTTAAAATCGAATTATTATATGTTTTCTATAGTTGGGGTGTTTGTAATCTGGTAAATTTGTGTACTTGCAATTTGGATCAATTTTAATTAAATAGAGGAGTATTATACGGTATATTGAAACAATAGATCCGAAAAGCAAATAAACTAATATTACTAGTATTGGTTTTGTAAACTACAAATATTGATTGTCAAATTTGAATAGAACTCTGGCAATTTATATAAAAATTATTCTATATTGCAATGGGCTGATAAATTGGATTTATTGGATAAACACAACATGCCGGAATTATACAATACATTAAGAAAAATAGTTTGTTTTGGTTAATTTTGACTTTTTGCTGGATTTTGGGCAGATTCCATACCTTTACAATTATTGTAAATTGAGAAATTTAATTTGGGGTAATAAAACATGGTGCAGGTTGTAGAGATGATGTTCGGCAATTAACAAATTTAATGCTGCCATTTGTAATGGCCTAAGGATATCACCGTAAATATTGCGGTGATGACCTGTGCGGTCTATTGACACCGCCGTTATCGGAAACATCAAGCAATCGGAAACATCAGACAAGTTTCCATAGAAATTTTTTTTCTATGACTATCGAAGTTGCCGTCTTGTTGTAAGCGGTAAACGTCGTTTTCTAAATCCTTCAAGTGTGGCCTGTAAAACGTTTGTACCGTTGTGGTGTCACTGTCGGCAATTCGTCGGTTGAACTTAATCCGAAGGTTTTAATTTACTATAAAATTACATACAATTTAGTGTATTAAACTAAAAATAAAATATTTAATTGCAAGCTGGGGCCAATGCTGCAGTCCTTTCTTTGTGCCGTGGTTTTCATCGAATTAATCTTGTTCATTCGGGTATTCGACAACATGTTCCTTTAGCAGTACTAGTAATTAATTTATTACTAATTAACCAATTGATTTGTTTTAATTTTGATTACTCACAGGAACGCGAATTTCTGTCACACCAAATCTCTCCCAGTACATCAATTTAGAGTATATACCACCCTGTAACAATGGTATGGAATTAAAATTTCGCGCTCAAATGTTTAGTCAACACCGACAGGAGCGGGCTCACTTTTGATTAGTTAACACGGTTGTGAACGTATTAAACTCTTATGCTTTTAAATTTACCATCGCAAGCGTGAACAGCTAGGGCTTGGAAGGGATCAATAATTCAGCGAACTTAAATTAAGGGCCTTAGGTAGGTGGAGTGGTCGTTGGTGAACTTCAAGTGGGTTTGCTGTGGCCCAATAACGACAATTTTGCTTGTTAACAAAGCCGTCTAAATGCAAATGTGCTTCATCACTCATTAAAGCACGATTCATATCTAGTTGTTCGGTAATGAGGTTTAAGTAAAGTGCCTACAGGGTTGCATACGATTGTCTTTATAGCGTTCAGACAGCTGCTGAAGAAGTGCTTATGGGGTGGAATTCTGTTTAGGAATTGTTCTGAAAACTCTTGATTTTATAATCATCAAAGTTGTTCGTTGAATGTTGAACATCGAGTATATCGTAAAAATGCCGTACATCCTACATCCGTATATCTGTAAATAGCGGTCCGTAATCATCCGTTATGTTTGCTGTCAGAAACTCGTAAATCGTAGTAGTGGATTATCTATTATTTATTCCCTACTCTATTTAGGGCGGTTTTTAAGTTTACTAGGTGATTTTGGCAATTAAATGTGTAAGAATGATTAAACTAATCGCCTCAGTAGCGCAGTTGTTTAAGCGCACGTATTCACAGCTGATACGTCTGGGTTCGAATCCCAGTTGAGGAACATTTTTTCAGCACACTAATCTTGCTAAAAATTCTAAAATTTCTTCTAGTGCAGATCGACGCGTAGAACATGTTTAGAATTAATGCTGTATTTGAAGTATATTTTGAAAGTTTGGACTACAGTTTGAAAAATATGTGCTCTATATGTGAAAAAAAATTTGAAGTCGATGTTTGGTCGGAAAATATGCACCCGGTTTAAAAAATGTAGTTGCGAGAAAAACGTGTTTAAAATTTCTTATTCCTGGTATAGGCACTATTACAATCCTTTATAGCTCGGATAATTTGATATATTTAGCCTTAATATTTTATCGACACATTTTTAAGATCCCAACTAGAATATATGAAAAAAAATTTACAATTTTTCTTGAATTATATCCTTATGGTGCAATACAAACGTTAAATCGCCTACAAAAAAGACATGTCGAAATTTATGAAGGTATGAGCCATACCTAGTACCCGGATAATAACATTGATTTTTAAAATAGCATAACTTTTTATTTACTAATCGTGTGTTTGATCTCGTTAACAATTTATTTAACCAAATTATTAATCAGATTTTAATTGATTGTTTTTTATATATATTTTTTTATTTAGATAGGTCAATTTTACTTAGAAACATGAGTGTATAATGAGAAAAAAAGTTCTTGGCTCATGCCAGGATGTATTTAAAATACAAAAATATCGCACAACCCAATTTGAAATGTGGACTCGAGTTTCGAACTTATTAGTTCTCATCAGCACAATTTACAAAAGGATTGTACGAGCGCATTACGGCTATTCTGCCATCAACAAGCAAAGTAAGTGAATACTTACAAAATTGCAAGTTTCGGCAACGCCATCGCGCGGTTCTTGGGAAAGGAATTTTGTAAGTATTCACTTACTTTGCTTGTTGATGGCAGAATAGCCGTAATGCGCTCGTACAATCCTTTTGTAAATTGTGCTGATGAGAAATGAGTGTATAATGTTTAGAAAAGTGAACGAACTAAAATTACTAATATGAAATAAGAGCAATTCACGCATTGATAAAAAAACGTCTCGCACGGCCACTTTTCTACAATTTCAAGTTCACCTCGAAATGGATGTTTACGTTTATGATAAATTGCTGGATTGAGGTCTGCACCGCATAGCGAGAACATCTTGGTATTGTACCTATAGGTGTCGGGTCTGAAGGGTACAACAGAACGAACACCGTAAAACGGCGTAAAATGTTAAATTTCAGTTGAAATGCTTGTAAATAGGTTACTGTGCACGTACGGCGTGGAACCATTGTGGGCACAGTAACCTATTTACAAGCATTTCAACTTAAATGTGACTTTTGATGCCGTTCAACGGTGGTTTGTCATTGGCTTCCGAGGGGAGACGGTCAGAATAAAGTTTTACGAGTCCGGAGTCGAACCAGGCATTCAGGATTAGTAGCAACGCACTTAACCGCTTTAGTAACGACCATCTCCATCGGAGACCATCATCTCCGTGGACCATCGAGTATTATTTATCCATCCATCTTTGTAGTTCCATATTATTTATTGATAATAATTTATTAGTAATAATAAAATAGTCGGCAGTTTTTGAGCTGAAAAAGTACTTTGCAGTGCCCGTATTTGCGGGTCTCAGCCCTTCAAAAAAATCGCATACCCTAGTACAGAATGACTATTCTGATTCTGTGCAACTTACCCAGGTAACACAACTGGTGTAAATGACGTCATTTACACCAGTTGTGTTACCTGGGTAGTATATTTCTTGATTGTTAAAAAAAGTTTAAAAAAAGTACACAAACCCGGATTTAGCCGTTTTTCCCAAAAGTATATAAGAATTCTAAATCACGAATATTTGGATTTTTAGAATAACATAAAAAATTGTCCCCAATCGCGTGCAAAATCTGGTAAATTTATTTTTGTTAACCGTTTTTTCTAATATTACACGGATCTTAAACATATTTTAACAAAATTTATATCAATGTGATATAAATGTTAATCAACTAATTTAATTCAACACTTTTGGATAGAAATTAGTTGATTAACAGTTTATTTATTATTTTTAGCCTTCAAAATGGGCCAAATTTAATTGGCCTGAAACGTTGAAAAATATTACAAGAAATATACCCGACAAAAATTTTATAATTAAACAAAAAAGGTCGATTTAGTAAATGCTAATTTTAGGTTTAATTTTATAATTCGACTGATTTATACAAATTTATTTATGAAGAAACTCGAAATTTTTTCAAAAATTTTAAATATCGTAGACAGTAAACTGATATTAATATAATTATAGAGTAATTAGTGAAAAAATAGTTCGTTATAATCTACAAGGTTTTGTATTATTATTATCTACAAAAATAAAACAGTTTTAATAAAAAAGGATATACATTTTAAATCGCTGAAAATTTCAAACTGATAAACGGTAACCAGAATAATGGGTTCCTGAAATCATTTTGAATTTGGGTAAAATTTTTTAATCAAGAAATTAGTAACCAAAATTTTTATAAATTGGTTGGGGTTTGGTTAGTTTAATAGAAAATAAAAATCCTAACCTAAAATTAGCATTTACAAAATTATTACCAGAATAACAGTTTTTATATCAGTTGAAATTGGATAGTTTATAAACTAACCAAAAATATTGGCTATTATGTTTACTTTAATGCTGGTAAGTAAACTGGCCAATAAACGAACTAAATTTGCAGCTATTATACTCGACATTTAGTTTTCACTTTAGCCGTAACATATACCGGGTGACCGGCCGAAAACTGAACATACGGAAATAACATGGGAAATTGATTTTTTCTAAATTCCTGCTTCCCATTATAACTGATATGAATAAAAAAAATACCAAATTAAAGAGATTTTTTTTCCGCGCCTAAAGATACCAAACACTTAATATTTTGTTTTTTAATTATTGTTAAAAAGTCGATAGTAAAATTAAGAAATAGCGCTTCTTAAAAAAATATTAGCAGGCTGGGTCTTTGCATTACGTCTAATGTGCCGCATTGCTATTGTATGAAAGCCAAATATTACAAACAAAAGTTACTTTGACAGATTAAAATTAATTTTGTTAACAATGAAGTGGTCTGTTGAAGAAAAAGTTTTCATGGTAAAATATTATTACAGCGGTAATAGTTTACGCCAAATACGTGACTTATTTTCTGTTAAATTTAATAATAGCCAAATTCCATCAATATCGGCCATACAGAATATAATTAAGAAATTTGAAGACACTGGTAATACTTCGACAAATTTAAATAAAGGTATTAACCAAAATTATTAATTGAAGTTGTCTTATCATTATTTTTTAAATAGGATATCAGAGAAACAACCATGAATTGGAAGAAACTATAAAGAAGCGCTATTTCTTAATTTTACTATCGACTTTTTAACAATAATTAAAAAACAAAATATTAAGTGTTTGGTATCTTTAGGCGCGGAAAAAAAATCTCTTTAATTTGGTATTTTTTTATTCATATCAGTTATAATGGGAAGCAGGAATTTAGAAAAAATCAATTTCCCATGTTATTTCCCTATGTTCAGTTTTCGGCCGGTCACCCGGTATATTTAAAAGAATTAATAAAATAACGCTATAGATTTAATGTCGGTACGTAAAAAGGTAAATTTAAGCGAGATCAGAACTGAAAATTAGAATGATGGTACCGTTAAATTAACGGAAGAATAATAAGTAGATAAGTTTCAGCAAAACCATACCACAAGTCACGACCGTATTTTTTCTCACTTTTATCACTAATTCTGAATACGTCCCTGACTGTTTATGTTCGTTGTGGTATTGTTTTGTTGAATCTTATCTACAGAGTTGATATTCTCACTACACCTTTTCTCAATTGGACGTAGTTATGCAGAAACGATCCATCCTACGAAAAGTAAAAAAATGAGTTTAACCCGCCTTTGGATACATTACATGAAAATTTGTATTATGGTAAAACGATCCTAATATTATTTATTACGCGCTTATGCAAACTAAAATTTTGGAAGTTAAATTACTCAAACTTTACTTATGTGGGTTGAATCATTTTTGCATAACTACGTTGAATTATATTTAAATGCTTTGGAGCTATTCGAAGAAAATAATACTTTGTTGGGAATAAGTAAACATTAAAATTAAAATAAGGGAACACTGTTTAACATTATGTCCAATTTTATTATTATCACAGCTAACGGGCATTATTATCACAGGCATCGTGATTTATCGCCGTTAACAAAGTTGCACAATTCCCTTGTTACTTTCCATAAATAAAATAAAAAGTAAATAAAATTTCGATTTGATCTATTAATTGTTCTACTAATCCTAGTTCAACAACTGTTTTAAAGGGCAGATAAATCTCCTAAGCCTTCTCTACAACCTACACCATCCAAATTCCAATTACGTAAGTTAGCAAAAATTTTATTGGACTTTAACTGAGGGAAGTTCCGTGAAAGACTTTGTATTTTGGCATAATGGGCAGCCAGGGGAATTACGTACAAAAACCGAGTTGGTATAACACTTTTGTATAGGCTGTTTAGAACTTAGTTCTAACAGGAATTTTAACTGATAAGACGGCATCTTAATATCCCTACCAACACGACGGACACTTTTCATTTAAAGTGGAAATTAACTTCTAACACGATGCTGTACATAGATAAGAACTGGCAGCCAAACCACTGTTGCTTTACGTTTCACAGGGCGCTACCCTTGTTATAAAATCAATTACAAGTTCAAGTTTAAGCAAATATAAAGTAAATAGCAGTGCGAAACACGAAACCAAGGAATTAATTCTGGTAGATTATCTTTGTGGCCCTCATGTGTGAGCTTATTGAGAATTTTCACGTCGAAATGGGGTAACTGAGAGAGAATCGTCTTATGATAATTTATTTAATAATTCATGCTGAATGCAGGTTGGTTCGTTGAGACAAAAACAATAATTTATAAATTTGAAACAAAGTTTAAGTGCGGGATGAGCTTAGTTAATGTAGCACTTTTTTCAATCTTGGAAAATTAGTGTAACAAGAGACAATTTAATATAAACTACATAACTTCACCCTATTGTTTTTCCCTCACTATAAGTTGAGCCCTGAAAATCACTTTAGGGTTAAAACGTTTTTTTAACATTTTTTATCGAAGCTTCGTGCGACTAATAGATAATTTTGATTTTTGTTTATTAACAAAAAGTTGGAGGAAATAATAAGTAGCTAAAGTAACGTTATCGACTATTTTTTGATCTCGTCTTTTTGGCATGACAGTAGAAAATTTAGATTCTATAGATGTTCCGCGATTGACATTTAAAATCTAGCGCACTTGAACGAATATTGGTGCGAAGAATTGGAAATTGGTTATGCAATAAAAAATACATTTTCGCATGTAATTCGAATTTGTTTATATTTGAGTTTTCCTGTTGTATTTGTTGGAATATTTTGATGTAATCTTAAATTAGCAGCAATTATGGCTTTTAGGTTGCGACAACTATTTACTTAAGTCGGTATTTATTTTAAATACATGTACTTATAGCAGTTCCTTCTCTTTGTTCTTGTTAATGGTACTAATTGTGCCTCTGTCACATACACACAACTGCAAGTTTGTCTTCTTTAGTAGGCTCCCTAACTATCCTTAGTTAAATCTTTTAAACCTTTGATTTATAGAAGAACAGAATGTCGACAACGTTTATCGTATCTAGTGTTACGCATTTTGCTCTCTATTCACTGATAATCAGCTAATTTGATTTCTCCCTTCACGAATTCAAGTAGAATTTTAAGTGTTTTTCTCTGTTTTTGCCAATAAATTTGAAAGTGTAAAGGTCAATATTTAAATTTGCTAATGGATCTTTGAACAATAGGATGAAAAATTTTAAAGCAATATCACCACCTGAATAGGCCATCAGTCATGCAAATAACTCATGTCTGTAAAGTTTGCATCTGGAACAAGAACAACTAATTTGGAAAGTTTGAATTTTATGTAAATTCATCCGAAAAATAAAGTAAACTTTTATGGTATGTGAAAATTTAATCTATTTTTTTAACATTACCTTTTATATTTATTATATTTTATAATTAGATTATTTCACAAGTAATTTAAAATTTGTTTAGAAACTTTTGCTAAATTGGAATTGTTTCCTTTTCGATTCTTTCGGCTCTATACTACGGGATAATACAATAAATAATGTATTCCTATGTAAATTTTTGCTTTTAGACATTGATGAAATTTGACATCAACAAAACGACAATTGACTTTGTTGCTTAGCAACTAAGCGTTCAACCAATAGTAATCATTCTTGACAGACGTATATATTTTTGACATCTGAATATCTAAAGAAAGTTTGGGTATTCAAAATTCAAACTTCATACGCGCCATATAATTACAGCATCATTTATGCTTTACAGCAAAGTTTTCTTACTTCAATACCATTTTCCATTAAATATTCACTACGAACTATAAAATTCTAATATAGCAGTTTTGGTAATTATTTCTACTCAAAAGATTTCAAACTTGAAATATTTTTTATGCAACGACCTCATTCATCGCCGATGTATTTCAACGACGTGAACTGGATTATTTTTAAATTCATAAAAAAGTATAAGATAAAAATAGTTGACTAACCAGCACAATTCTACGCTATTTTATAAGATGTTATACTAACGCAATTTTTAGGATGTAATTCTGCTTCGATTATTTTTCCATTAAAAATTAAATTATTAGGAAATTCGTCCGAGGCGACCTTCAGTTTGTTTAACCGTCCCTTAAAACAGATATTAAATTCCGTTTTCACAACTAACCCATCCAATGCTGTTATCGTCCTCCATACAACTTGCTAATTCTTGATTTTTCTACATTTCCTTGCTCTTGCTTCTTCAGTATGCATTCATCACCGTTGACCTCAAATTGTCTGTCCTTCCGCTATTTTCGTTTTCATCTCCTCACTACTTCCAGTTTTCTGGTTATTAAATATAAAATTATGGACCTCCTCGAATTTATATTCCTGTAACCGGCACAAAGCTTTTACCATTGTTTTTTGTTATTTAACGTGTTTGCTATAGCTATTGTTTTTGATTTCAAAGCGTAGTTTTTTTGTCATTTTATAGATACGCCATTTTAATTAAAATTTTAGAAATTTGGATGAATATAATGGAACTACATTTCTCTCTTGCCAACTAAACACAGGTCTTTGATTTGGTAGATAACATATTTGTCTAGATTTCATTTATCCATGTAGGTTAGCTTCCAATTAGAAGGTTTTGGTCATTTTAATAATTTTTGATAAGTTATACAGTGGCTCAATGGTTTTGTTTAGGGGTCATCCATTAATTACGTAAGGGTTTTTTGGGGGGGAGGGGGTATTGGATATCTTACGGACCCTTACGTAGGGGGGGCCAGGGGTCCGACGTATTCCTTACGTAAGTTTCTTAAAATATTTTTTTAAATTAAATTTAAAAATCAAATATAATTTTTTCGTTTTATGTTGGTAATTATATCCAGGTATAATGGAAATACCATATATTGAAATATATAGTACTTAAAAATCATTAAACATAGTGGCACAATAGTGTGAATTATAGAAAATGGCATCAAACTTTGGCGATCTTTACGAACGGTTTTTCATCTATGTAAATAAAAATTTAATTAAAATTTTTGTATTTATTATTATCTATCTATATATATAAATGGATGTATGTTCCCTATAGACTCCTAAACCGTTTGACCGATCGGAACCAAATATGGAAGAGTTATTATGTAGGTCCCTGCGCATGTTTTTGTATTGAAATAGTGCAAAAATTCGCAAAGGAAAGGAAAGTTGATTTTGAGTAGCCTGCCTTCCTTTAAGGAATCTCGATAATCCATTCATGCGCGTCCCACAGGGACGCGCATGAATGGATTATCGAGATTCCTTAAAGGAAGGCAGGCTACTCAAAATCAACTTAAAAACAATAATGAATGCTGTCAAACTGTCAACCGATCGACAATGCAAATACGCGTGCACGTGCTTTACGTTTCTATTTGACCAATCTTAACTAAATTTGGTGTAGAAGTTATTTACAATGCTACGAAAAACATAGGCTACTTTAGTACCTTTGAGCGAGGCCGAAGGCCGAAAAACCACGGTCTACACGTATGCCTGTGATACCCTTGAGTGAGGCCGAAGGCCGAACAACCACATCCGACACGGTCTAGATGGCTAAAGGCGGCCGGTAGGCCGACTGTGCCTGCTAGTATAATATATTATTATTCATCTTTTATAAATGTAAGGAGGGTGAGGGGGGTCAAAATTAATTTTCTTTTAAATAATCCTTACGTAAGATGTGGGGGGGGGGGGGTTGCCACAATCTTACGTACCCTTACGTGGCGGGGGGAGGGGGTCCAAAATTACAAAAACCATCCTTACGTAATTAATGGACGGCACGAGGTTTTTTAAATTTAAAAATTTTATTTAGTAGTTCCATCCTTAGATCTATTAACTATCCATCATCTTTCACGTGTACGATTTATGGCCCATTCCGTCAGTCTTCATTGGCCTCCCCGTCTTCCCTTATGTTGACTTAAGTCGGTATGGTTAGTCATTCTGTTCAACCCCAAATATCAGTGTTACGTTTCCGGTCAATTCTTGTATATCCTGCAATACCTCTTTGAACCGCATTTCTTTGTAAATGTTTTTCGTCTGCTTTTCAAGTCCATGTTTAACTTCCGTAGGCCCCTCTTGGTACTAAAATCGTTTTGTAAAACATCAATGATACTGACTGCATTTGTTCTTAAAGGTTCTCTTAATGATTCAATTTTTTTCATTGATTGTTTTTCAATTTTATTTCAATTTTTCAATTTTGATTTCTATATCCTTTTCTTCGTATAGAGAAATTGATTGGTGTTAATTGAATGGATGGCGGTCAGATGGCACAACTTCGGCTTTGAGCGCAAAAATTTCTTGACGTCGGTCACCCTGTCTTAATGATTTGTCTTCATAACAATAAAAACAGGATACAGGCACATCGAGGGCCAACTTAGCAAGCTGCCCAAAATGTAAAAATTTATTATAGCTTGATCATCGGCGTAAAGTACAGGTAACCCTCCTATAATACGTTAGATAGGTTCCTAAAAATTCCGTGTTATATGAGACCCAGAGCCAGTTCAAAAAGATGGGTTAGGTTCCGAAAACTTATTAAAAACAATGATATTTTTTTAAGTCAATCCAAGTAATTTCAATTTTATTTTTAATAAACAAAACGAAACCTGTCAAACAAAACTTTACGTCGATGTTAATTCAGGTTACTAATAGCAAATTTAATAAAATTTAGGCTCACTTTGTAATTAACAATTTACTTTAAATTTAAAATTTATTATTTTATTGTAAGATTTGAAAATTGTCAAGACATATTACGATGTTTATTAAGTGTAGGTGGTATTTTATTTCAAGTCTGCTCGCCCACGTGCATTTATATCATTTTGTTAGCTTGATAGGCGGTATGATTTTAATTAAAGCTATGATTAAAGCTGAACTGCTTTGGTTTATAATGCTTTTAATTGAAATAAACATTTATTTTGTAATATTCCTTAATTTATTGATTTTCTTTTTTTATTTCGATTAAGGCGTTGTTCTGGAGAAGAAATAGCATATGTGCTGCGTACAGAAACAATTTTTTACGAAATTCACTCGTATCCGAACTCGTCCTTTGGAGTCGTTCGGATAATCCCTCGTTTATTTCGTAAAGTATGTGTTTCTGTTGCTCATACGTAAATATGGTATTTGTTCTTTCCAAGTATAAGCTGATTCCTCTAATTCTTCCATAATAACCTGTTCCTCTTCTTAAATATTGAGGTTGCAACGCAATATTTGCGATCTTCCATTCTTGTGGTGTTTTCACTTGTATCCAGCCCCCATTATTCATGAATCTCAAAAGTCGCAGTTTGTTTTATTATTATTATCAGCTCTACATTCAAGAGAATATCGCTATCCTTCCGGATTTACAGATCCAATATTTTGAGGTGGATCAGTCCTCATTATTACATATTATGTTCATTATCTACATTTCAAGTTTTGTTTATCACAATTTTGCGTGGGTCACAGCTGTCCTGGCAATATCCCTCCATTTCTGTCTGTCCTCCGACTTCTCTTTCCATCCGTTTATTCCCATCAAAGTTAAGTCATTTATTACCTGATCTTTCCATCTAATTCTAGGCCTTCCTCTCTTCCTCTCTTCCGCAGGCTTCCACATTGTTATCCTTTTCAATATGTCTTTTTCGCTCTTCCTCATGATGTGCCCCAGCCATCTAATTCTCATAGACTTCATGTATTTTACCACATCCTCACCCTTGTTTTCTCTTATGATTTCGTGGTTCATTAGGGGCCTAGGTTCATCATTTGCATCTCTTTTGGGTCCTAGTATTACGCGTAACACCTTCCTTTCAAAAACTCTCAGGGATGCTGAGTCTGAGGGATGCAGGGGTCTGGTCTGATCAGGGACCTGTATATTTTCATTTTTGTTTCTTTTTTCAGTTTTTTATCTCTGAGCAATTTTTTGTTTAGGTGGAAAGCTCTATTGCCATTCTGTAGCCTTATCCTCATTTCCTCCTCTCTACTGCAGTTGCTGTCTAAGTTCATCCCCAAGTAATTGAAATTGTGTACTTCTTCCAAAGTTAGGCCATCCATGGACACCGTATTCTTTTTGTGTTTGTTTCCGTTGTTATTGGTTCTCATGTACTTGGTTTTTTCTTTGTTAATCAGTAGACCCATCCTTCTTGCGGCTTCTCTTAGTTTTTTGAATGCTTCAGCTAATTTTCTTTGTGATCTTGCCAGGATGACGATGTCGTCCGCATAGGCGATCATTTGGACATCTTTTGTTATTATTGATTCCTCAGTCTCCATATCGTTCAGGGCTTCCTCTAGTACTATGTTGAAGAGTGCCGCTGACAGGGCGTCTCCTTGTCTTACGCCACTGTTCATACTGAAACTTTCAGTTTCTCTTTCTTCCGTTCTGACATAAGCCTCTGCAAATTCCATCGTCATCTCTATCAGTCTGATCAGCTTGTGGGGTATTTTCTTCCTTCTCATCGCCTTATATAGTTCTTTTCTTATCACCTTATCGAATGCCTGTTGGAAGTCTACAAATAGCATGTGCAGTTCCATATTATGTTCTTTCATTTTTTCCATGGTTTGTTTCACAATGTGTATCGCATCTACAGTAGACTTTCCCTCTGTAAACCCAAACTGATAAGGGCCTATTATTTTTTCCATATATTTTTTTAATCTTTTAAGTATCAGCAATTTGGCAGTTGATTCCTCTAATTCCCGCATAACGCCCTGTTCCTCTTCTTGAATATATTAGTATTGCGATCTCAATATTTGTGATTTTCCAAACATTGCCGTAGGGGTGTTATATATAATTATAACCCGGAAATAACATCAGTCCTCGGGCTGTTTCCGTCCCCGTAGGGCTGTAATTTAAAAAAATATTATTTCCACTATACCTCAAATTCGGGTATTTTTGGTTTTTTTACCCTAGTGTATATTCCGAGAATTCCGTTTCCTATAGAAATACGGAACCTATGTCCGTGCATAATTTAAACTTCGTGGTATTTTCATGGTATATTCCATCCTTTATATCATGGTACAGATATCATTGAGTGAGAACGGGGAATTTTTGTTGTTTTCTGAAGGGGTGTTAGAAAAAATAGTGTGTGTATCATGGGAAAAAACAGTTCTTACTTAGTAGTTCAGGAATTTTATACGAAAAATACAAATGCCGGCGCCGGTTATTAAATCAAAACTATCTACATCGAATTTTCACAAAAATCATTGCTTCTATGAAAAAATATCCTTAATTGAAAATAATAATTCCGAATGTCAAAAAGTCAATAATAGTAATTGAGATAATCGTAAAAAACTCGTTTTGAGTATCTTCGGAGGACTGTTAAAAGTTACGCGAATCTGGAAAAGGATCGGGATAATGATGGTGACAACACCAAATATGTAATCCAAATTTAGGGAGTAGTACGAATTTCGGTCCCCCACATTTGACAAGTTTCCTGTAGATATTTAGAAAGCTGAAGGTTTTTATAGTAGAAATAACCAAAAACATTGCGGAATATTCAGGTTTACCCCTAAATAAAAGCATTTACAAACGGTAATGGAAGCCCATGAGCTATCTGTACAAATAGGCCACGTGCACCCTTACTGAATTTAACGGTCTGTTAAATTTAACAACCAATAGAAAACGTTTGTTGATATTATTAGTAAACCAATAGAAATCATTCATTAATTTAACAGACCGTAAAATTCAGTTACGAACGTTTGTGAATTAGTTTATTACGAATTAGTGATTTAAAAGTAATACTTAGGGCAAATTTAATCAGTAGCCACCGAAACATGACGGCAATACGGTCACTTGATGACATTTTGATACTTTGCAAATGTTACACCGTTATACAAATATTACACCGGTTGGAACTGATCAGATATTTTTTGTCCATGTAACTTTTTGCGTTCAAATTTGAGAAAAATTCCCTGAATACGACAGAACTAAAAGCCGATAGATTCGAAAAAAATGGATCTAGCTTTTTGGGGCACTTATTATTTTTGTGTCCATCTCACTTTTTGCGTTCAACTTAGAAAAAATATCCCTGGGCGCGACAGATCTAAAATCCGAAATCCGACCGAACTTTAAAAAACGGGAACTAAATTTAACGGTTACATTTTGCAAAAAAATATCGCTTTCTAACACTAACTAAGAGCTGATCTAGCTCTTCGCCCCCCGATCTATACATTTTCCCGAGGTTCCGAGGTGAAATTTAGACTATAGGAAATCACACGGACTGTCAATAGAATGCGTAACATAATCCGTTGAAAATCGCCTGCTAGCTTCTGAACTGTTGAGCTCTCTAAAATTAACAATTTTTTCCCAACTTCATGGGATTATTTGGATGGGTAAACCTTAATATTCCGCAAATTTTATTTTATATTTCTAATTATACTATAAAACTTCAGCTTTTCCGAATACCTTTTTATAGGGGATTTATAAAATCTGAAGACCGTTTTACGTGCTCTTCCCGTCGGCTAATGTTAAAGTAGTGGGTTCTGCAATAAAACCCTAGAGTTGCTTACACAAGATTAGGAAATTATATATGTGCAATTAAGCAGAATTACTTTCTAGTTTTGTTATATAGTTGACTTGGAATCCATTGAGCTAGTAGTAAAAAATAATGTGTAAATCGTTGAACCCAAACATTAAATTCATAGAAACGAGGTAACGCCGTAGTCGGCTGGTATTAAGTATAGTCTTCTTTTTATTCTTCTGTTAAGAATTTTATTCTTAACTTAATTAAATATAAAATTACAGTGCGGGATCAGTGAGGTTTACTTGAATTTACGTTGACCGAGTTGTTTTCTTTGTTATTATAAATTAACGTTTCGAGATTTATTGCATTTTCAGTGCCGGAAAAAAACAAACCAAGAACTAACCAATAATAAGCTTAACGGTTTGTGAGGCGCGGGCCAAAAATCTTTAAAGGCGAGATCGCCTGGTTCATATAAGCAATTCTCGCGCAAATGTAAGATCTATCATAAATATTAGATTTTTTGTTTATAGCACAAAAGGTAAAACGTCTTATTTTTGACAGTAGAGGTGAATATCGTTTGGGTAACTCCTAGTCTAATATAATGTTTATGTTACCAGAAGCAAAGTTGTGTATATGTTGTTAATTAAAACATTAAAATTTAACATTAAGAAAATATTTATTAATTAGTCGTGGGGCTGCTGTAATTGTCTATAACCACCCTGGGGAAATGATTGCACGATACAGCACAAGGATAAGGACAGTACTCAAAGATTCAGCGAGTACAGGTTTTAGCAAGGAGATTGCACGAGCGTAGCGCAGCGGATTGTCCGAATCCGCGTTGCTGTTGCGGTGATAATTCCGTGAAGAAACGCTACGACTTAAAAGCACATCACATACGAAAATCGACATTTCAAACGCCATTTTTAATGTCGAAAATTGTAAAACAAATTGACCATATCGCATCACAATCATTGCAAAAAAAAATCAAACAGAAAATTTCGTAAGTACCGAAAAAAATGGAAGCATATAATCGCACTAAATTTGTAATATAAAATTCGTTACTATAAAATTTATTTCTAAAATAGAAGTACATTGCTTTAAGTGAACTCGGGTTGACACTTATTAGGGTTGACTAATGCGTTGAACCGGTACCTGCATCGCATCTGTTAGTCATCACGTCATCACACTCATAAATTATATTCGAATATTTTTTATTACGTATGAACTATTACTACAAATATTCGATATTCACAATATTCAAATTTTTCAATTTTACATAGGGTTATTTGAATATTTTCGTAGTGCACGATTTGTATCTGTATAAGTATCATGTAAAATAAACGCACGCTGATTGGTCGAAACGCCAAAATTTGACCCTGAGTGGAATTACCAGGCACTTTGTATATCGATTTCTAGAAGGGTTTACCCCGCGGGAAATCGTACCAAATGACTGTCAAATGGTAACACGCCGAATATAGTAAATTTTCCCGCGGATTGTTTTGGGGCATTACAGCCCGGAGGTAACAGTCCTAGGGTTGTTACTGTCCCCAGAGCTGTAAAAGATTCTGTAAACTGGTTCGAGAGCGTCATAATCTTATATGCAGATACGACAGGCAACTCCACAAATAAAACAGTAATTTCAATATTCCGACGGCCTCTTGTTTCTGTCGTGATTTGATTAAAAATTCAACATACGTTTCCATTTAATACCATGTATTCGATTAAACTACATTTTTATTCTTGTATCGACTTATTTTTTTTAAATATCAAAAATTTAAATGTTGAATTTTTTTTTCAGAATTAACAGGATGTACCGAGAGACAGTTTCGGTGTGCCAATTCAAAATGTATTGCTCTTCAATGGACATGTGACGGTGAATTTGACTGTGATGACGGTTCCGACGAGAACGCCACCCTATGTGCAAGTTAGTATCTATTCTTTTAATTTAAATATTAAAGTATTTACATTTTAAATACCGTACGTCTAGTAAGGACGTAATAATATGTTTATTCGAGTGTTCTCCAGACGAACTTATATTATCTTAAATGTGACCACAGGGACTTTGTAATATACGCAGTCAAGGATCAACATTTTAAATATCTTCGTCCTGAATTTTTTGAACAAAAGGGATCGTTGTTCTTTGTTAATTATTGATTTTGTAGGACTTATTAGTAGCAATTTAGGTGAGGTTAAATTTTTTTTCACATCAAGTGTTACATTTAGAAAGTAATAAAAAAATGAAAGAGGACATTAAGTAGCTTCACTTATTTCAGAATGAACACAGAGAGTTTTATTGCCTTTTTCCATTTATTCTTTCTTGCATGGTTTTATTCCTACGACGCTTTTGTAACCAAATGGAATTTGTTGCACTTAAAAGCTGTATTCTTTTAGTGTTTATTTTGCTCATTTTTTTTTACAAAATAATGTCTCGATAAATTAATTTTCTTACAAATAACTTCTAATATCGTTTTCAATACATACGAAAGTAAATACGTACTTACTTTGATCTTAAATAATAAATTGTACTCTTCGAAGATGGTATACGTGATTATAATCTGTTATTGTGGAGTACGTTATAAAATATTTATTTTCAAAATTCGAACAGCAATTTATGTTTCGTATTTCAGCTAATTTTGAATTTAATCCTTATATTTTTAGAAATTAGCCTTTTTAGTTTTAAAGTTTCACGTAAAAGCTGTTTTAAACTCCCAGTTCGGCTGAAATAAACCACTTTAATATTAATAACATCTTAAAGTTAAATTACTTGTACTATATTTTATGTACTACATATTTAGGATCATACAAACAATATGTATAATTTATGAGACCATAGTACTATCATGGTGTGATTCAAATTAATTATTAATAGGGGCGCATTTGAAAATTTAATGACATTTTCATACTCCATTAATAAGTTAAAAGTGAATCTAAGTTATAGATTTTTTTTTAAATAGCTCTTTATATTCTTTAGTATCTTTAATATCAGCGATCTTGTTTTACATTCCTTTCACCCAAAATTATTTTTTGTCGGGGGAGTTCTATACAGGTTTCTAACACAACAATAAAAGCTTGCGTAAAAGAAATGTGGATTTGTATTTAGGACATTAGCGGTAAATTAGTTTCCAAAAACTTAATTGTACACTTTACCGTAAATGAATTAACTCGAATTTTGGGAAGCTCTGGTGGGAAGACGTAATTACTACGCATTGTGAGACTTCTATGTTAAATCAAATCCGTTTGTTATTCACTAATTTCAAATTTTTCGGGAAAATTCAAGTTTCTGGTTGCTCAAAGTGGTCGTCTACATTTTATTACCAATGATGGTGCTGTAACTTGTGCTTTATTTATTATTATTTAGGTTATGTATTCTATTTTATATTGTGACTTTTTTTATGGAGCTTTTAATTTATATTTTTAGTAGGGTCAGATCTTCACATTTGGGCCACCCGTTATGTATATTTTATTTTATATAAATAAAGGCATAAAAAGCATCGTAAAATGTTTCATTGTTTATCTTTTATATTAAGATAACATTAGAACAGTTACTTTTTTTGTCAACAGAAAATTACAGAAAATATGTAATAAAATTTTCAGTTCCAGAACTGATTTTGTAATATCAGCGGTCGTCTACACCAGATAACTGCGAACTCATAGCTTCACAAAAGGGCAATTTTGAGGTTATTCCAACACTTGATTTTATCCAGAAGTTGTTTTATTTACTGTGTATTCTTGCAAGGGGCATTCTACTGAATTACCCATTGCTTTGCCCTTTAAGACTTTACCTCGTGTGTGATCACAATTAAGGTTTATTTCACTGCCCAATCAAATTAGCGTAAATCGTTTGATCTTCTCAATCAATCTCGTCAATCGTTTGGATTATTATTTTACTATTGTTTATTTGATGTATTATTAAGTGGAAATAAGAGCTGCGAGTAGAAGCAGAAATACTTCGCTCTTTGTGTTCCAAAAACTTTTGTAACCCAAAGTCAACAGGAAAGCTTTTACTGCATCACATAATTTTCTTCCCAATATTTCACCCTTCAGATACTACCACACCAGTAATTCATGTACTTATCACATTTCCTATACACCTTAGCAGGTGCTTTTCGTAAATATATTGTAATTTACAAACATTTCACCTAATTTTCTGCATTTTCCCCAATAAATAATATGCTTATTTCATTGTCGAAAATTAAATAAAATTTAATCAACGTTCAAATTTGCTTGATCAAAATTATTTGTATTAAACATTAATTTTCAATTTACAAGTATATAAAGGTTTATTAGATTTATATTAAAAACTAACAATGCTGCATTCTCTCCGTGTTCATTTATTTATTATTTATTACTGCGATATTACCCATTTTACAAAAAAATTTTCATTTTAAATTTTAAACAAAATTTAAAAGAGTAAAATGTCGTTCCTACGTTACAAAGAAAATTCGGCTTGCAAACGCTTTTCTTTTGGACTACGTGCACACATATTCCCGAAATATTCTTGTACTTCAAATTTTTGTTTTTGTGTCAATAGTTGATTTTGTGAATATAAATACAACACAGCTCTATGACGCGTCTTTTTAGAAAACGTCTTTTATTTCAATTTTGTTTTCACGAAAACGCTTGATTTTATCTGTGTAGATAACTAGGAAATCGTCTCATCATAGAACCGCTTGCAAATTTTCCGCGAGAGAATGTTATTGCCAGTCCGCTCCTGCTGTGAATTGTGGAAACCATATAATTTTCTATCTGTGACCCGAATTAAAAAAATAATAAAAATTCTACAAACATAATATATTTCATAGCGTGTTAGAACTTATTTAGTTTTACGACCCCACAATTTATTTTACGTTACTGAAGTAAATAAAATTTCCTATAATTGAAAAACAATATAGCAGGATTATAGTTGTTGACGAATAGGTCAGTAAATGTACCAAGCATTACAAAAATATTAACAGTCAGCTTCGTATTCAGAATCAGCTTCAAATGTTTCTGATTTATGATTTCTAGCGAGATTTTCATTTGACGCTGATTCTAAAGACGGCCCTGACCGTTAATTTTTTTCTAACGCATTCCATGTTTGAAAGATATCTAGTTGGCAAATTTAATGAACAATTCGACAGTTTCTGTCCACTACTAGTTAAATGCTTTGTATTTCTATAGGAATTCAAATTTTTTTATTTTTTTGAAAAATCTGTTGGAAACAAATGGAAACACTTATGTGATCTTGCATATATTGATGTTCACTTTCGGTTATTGAATTTTTAATTTTTCAGAATGCAGCTTTTAAAAGTAAAAAATTATAATCGTGAAGTGGTAAAGATAGCGTTTTCCAAACTTTTATAGTTGCGAAACCCTTTTGAAATAATATAGCCGAACTCTTGGAGCTACAAAAATGTCTATAAAAAATTTAGAGAGGTTCCATTCATTATTTATTATATTTCTCTTTCAATATACAGATAAATTAGCCATTTTGTTAATAAGATGAATAAAAGGTTCTCTTGCGTGTTGCCATGGTTATGCAGCCTAAAGGCCGCACCGGACCGTTATTGATTAACTTAACAATAATTGTTCAGCAACAGTGGCGAACATGAAAGTTAAGACTTCCAATTTAACAGTACCCCAATTAATTATGAACATTAAGGAATGACCTCTTTTTAGGTCATGTCGGCATTTAGGTATTTTCTGATGTTTAGAACTGCGTTAATTCTACCGTAAATACCATATTTATGTCAATCATAACCACGAACGTGATATATGGGTAAATATTGAAAGATGTGCATGTGGGAGAATTTTTACATGTTTGCCCCGTGATCAACCCTTCATCTGCAATACTTAAAATACTAACCACTGAAAATCGGCTGAAAATAAATTTGCAATGCCGCGAGGCCTTCGGCATTGCTAATCGGTCTTCACCCTCTATTTTAGGACAACGGTCACTATTTTAAACTCAGGCTACGGCCTCCATTTTAAATTTGGCCAAACAAACCACATTGAACCTCACCGTTTATCAAACTTTAGCCTTCGTTGAATGGCTTGCTGTCCCACGTTTACCTCGACCTGCGGCTTCGCAGTTTAGAACCATTTAATACTTTTGAATGGATATTCAAACTTAATGAATCGGCTTCCAAATTAATTTGGCCCCAAAACATCCGTGTTTAACTCAGCTTGTTTTTCTGTTTTTTTTTCTCTGTTTAAAATAAATAAAAAACGCTATTAATAAACTGAAAATATTAATTATAATTTTAAAAATGTATGTATGTATGTAAAACCGACCATTTAGTATAAAAAGAATAATTTTTTAGAATCAATTTTTATTTGCTCAATTAAAATTTAGTTTGTTTTTAAACTTTCAAACCGGACTAGGGTAAATTCGGACTGGTCGAAGCCGGAATATTCGAGGTATTTTATGCGAGTACTACAATTTAACTTATTTTCTCCTGCAAAATATTTTTGTAATTTTCCACAAAAATTTCAAACTTCGCCATGCGGTTGCCATCTATGCAATAAAATTTTAACGCAAAACAACAGATTTAATTTTTTTATGGAAATTAAAATTTGCTAACCGTTAATATTACGAAAGAAACTCAAAACACTTTTTTTGTTTATCTTATTCTTTGCTTGAAGACGCTGATGGTCAGATTGGTTATTCCTTCCGTTGAAAATAAACGAATTCCCGTCTTAGTATATAAAGCAGAAAGTCTGATGGGTCTACATTTTTATAAAGCCAAATCAATTCAAATCTGGGAAAGATGAAACAACCAAAATTCAAAATTTGGTCCAAAAATAGGTGCTACCCGAACTGCACCACGGTTGAATGTCGTTCCGTAATCCCTTTGCTGAATTGCACCACAAGTAACCCGAGCATGTATCACAAGCAAACAAATAATATAAAGAAATAAATATTTTGAAATTTTAATTTCGAGTTCATTATATTCATGTTATAGCCAAGGTTGGGTTCTAGCGTAATTGAGGGCCGGGTGGTTTATTGGTCTGAGCAGAGCCGAAGTCAGTGTAATTTAGTTATTTGGTTTCTAATGTTCATGTGATACGCTACGGGCAGGTGGTAATAAATTAATAACAGAAGAGAAAATACATTTAAGAACCATTTTATTTAAAAGGAGAAAAGAACACAAACAAAGGCAAAATAGAATATACTAAGTTATAGAAGTCCAAAAAATGGTTATTAAATAAATGAGCAAAGTTTAATGTAAATAAATAAAATTTCATAGGGTTTTGCAGTTTACAGATGATTTTATGTACAAAACTTGATAAGGGCTTTGATTAATTTTGGATATGTAGTCGCATTTAAATATTTTGCAGAACACATGCAATTTCATAATTGGACTGTAAACTCCTGAAAACCTAGGGATCCGGGCGAAATATTGTCGATTTTAAAAATCCTTGTTTAATTGTGAAAAGTTCAACCCTCTCCGATTTTAAGTCCAAATAGAATGTTGGCGTTTATCACGAGTGGTAGAGATAGTTTTAAAACTCAAGAGCCTTAATCTGCGGGAGGAGGAGCCAAGAGAGCGAAATACATACATATACGAATTTGAGCCCTTTGCGTCGATTTTTAGGGTTCTTGAGCTTTGAAACTATCTCTAACTATTAACCAAATATAACTCATTGATTAAGAATTATTTACGTAAACTCCAGCATTGTATAATAAATAATAAAAACGACGACACAAAAATGTACACTAACAGCGAATTTTGGCAGTGGAATCTTGGTACAATAAATTTAGAAAAACAACATGTTTATTAAAAAGATCAAGTTAGAGAATGCAAATAACATAATTAGGCTTACCCCTTACTTCCTTGGCCAGGACGGCTGATGGCTACTAAAGTCACGAAAAATAAGGCCTAATCCTCGAGCTTCAGCAATCCTAAAATAGGGGACATTAAGATCACATCCAATTAGTTACCTACAATTCCCTTTATCGTCACAAATTAATTTTTTCTATTAAAATCCTGTTTTGGTTGTATACCGAATCTTGAAATATCTCTTTTCTGGCACCCCAAAATATAAATAAATTTTAACGTCATGTTCCAAAATATTATTAAAAGTATTGGTTTCAAAAATGGATAGCGACAGAGAAATTAAAAAGATACAGTAACACAATTTCCTTAAACTAATTTTAGAATACCTGCAATCATATAATTTCCACAAATCCACAAATCCTCCACAAATTATGTTAATTCATAAAGCAGCTACTCTAACATCAATTATGCGGATTCTGAATTTATTGTTAAAACTATTCCGTTTTTCAGGTGACGAAAATTAAAATCGAAATAGCCTTGAATTTAAAATTTGGGAAAAGGGAAGGAATTTTAAACTTGGAAAAGTGGTGAGAATTTTTAAATTTGAAACAAACACGTACTTGTAAAAATTCTTTAGTTGAGCAATCGCATTTTGCCAATTAGTTTCCTAAGTAAAATTGCAAATAAGACCGAAATGTGTAGGATTCCTGCCAATTAGTATCAAAATTTTTTAATTTCAAAGGATTTGTACGTCTGAAAGAACTGGAAAAACGGAGGTGTATAACAGATCTTTTATAATATAAAAGTAAACTACCTACGTATATATTATATCTTTTTATAAACCTCTCCTGTTTTTCTTTCATCATTTTTCCAAAATATTCCGTTTATTGTTCCATAATTTTAAACAGCAACCAAGAATCAAATCGGGTGATTTACAGCTTAAAGACTTTTCAAACAAAGTATCTCGAGAAGATAATTCTCAATTTATGCAAGTGCAGCTTGCTCACAAAATAATGGGTGTTAATAATTTATTAGTGGAGGAATTAGCTGGAAATTGTGAGGAATTAATGAGAATTAGCTGGGGAATTGCGGGAATTAGACAGAAAAAGAGGAATGTTGTACAAAATGTTGGTGTGCAGTTAAAACAACAAAAAGAGAATTTAAATCGCACGTCACGGTAGGAAGACATGAAATGTTTTCAGGTTAAAAGAACACTCGGTATTTTACAGGATGCATTATTTACAAGTGACGGTATAAGCTTGGGGCCGTTTTTATAAAACGGTTTGTATATCTGGGTGTAAAACACCTTCCGTTGAAGTTTTTTAAAAACTTCCCTTTTTGACGGGGTATCAGAGAATTACATCTGCAAATGCATTAGTAAATTTTGCAATACAGCGTTCATGGATTTAGAAGATTCGAGTATGACGTACGTAATCTAGTTTGTTAATAAAGTTTCGTTTGACACAGATATCGCCCTGATGCAGTTAAAAGTTAATTGTTAAAGTATGAGCTTCAAAGTTAGATGCTATGTAATTTTGTATTCCATTTACTTGCAAAATTGCAAATTCAAAGAGTTCAAGGACTTGGAAAAACAGAATTTGATGTACATAAGTGAAGAAGAGCGCATTAATTGTATTTATTTGTGGTAAGTTTATTATATTTTGGTTGGTTGAATAGCACTTTAATTTACCTTACATCAGCCAGCCGTTTTAGGAAAGTGATAGTTATTTTTTGCGATCATTAACTGGAGAGACTGGAAGCGTCAGGTCTCTGAAACTGTTTTACAAAGTTGCATCAGCAACTTAATCATAATGGAATCTGTAAAATACAAGTTATTTTGCATAGAAAAGATTTTCAGAAGGTTTTATCTGCATGCATATACAAGGTTGAAGTTAATAACATTATTTTAGGGTTTCTGTTTAGGTTATGTACGTGCATAACATAAATATTCGAGTTATCAGTTCAAACTTAAGACTTTCTATTTATTTGTGCCGAAATTGACATATTTGCGATTTATACTTTACTTAAAAAATGTTCGTGTGTAAAATATATAAGTTAGATAACGAGTTTTATAACAAAAAGATGTATTGATTGTATATTTTTTACAATAAATAGGAAATTTTATTGAAATATATAAAATTCAAAAGAAAACTGAAAGCATCAGTTTTTTCGGAATTTTTTTACATAATTTTATTTTTTATATATGGGCTTTTTTGTGAACGCTGTTTTTGAGACGTTTAGTCTAATTGACCACTTCTAAATAAGATATATCTTTTCTTTATTCCCGAATTGCATTTTTCCCAATGCTTGCTTTTTCACATTTGATCGGCAATCGGAAAAAAACAATGATTGAAAATTCGTGTGCACATTCAAGAGGAAGCTTCTATTATTGTGATTTACATTTTACAATTTTAAACGTTTTCGAAATATAATAAAATATAATATAACGTGAAGTTCATTTTATATGATATTGTTGAAGAAAGCACCGGTACTACGGGAGACGGAAACGATATAGAAATTCAAATAATATCGATAACCAATATAGAAAATATCGAACAATAGTTTTGGAAACAAAAACAGAATAAAAATCGCAGCTTTGATTTTAAATTTTGGCATTGGTTTTTTCACGTTAAAAGAAAAATAAAATCTTCCTTGTTTTATCGAAAAGTCTTGCCAAGTTTCGGATTTCCTTTTGATAAATTGTTTTTAACATTTTGTAATAATAACAACTTATGATGTACCACGTGTGTTTGTATACAAACTGTCGCTAATAATTCAAGAAGTTACATCAGATGAAAAACAACAAGCTAGAGGCTGTGAAAAGCAATGGGTCATTTATACAGGTCATTCCATAACCGTTCCAAGAGTTTATAAGAACAAGTTGGTACGTTGTTATTAAATTGTTGGTAAAGAGGGAGAAGTGTATTTATGGTTAAAATCACGCGTCATCGAGATTAGCTATCAAAATTGAACCAACTTTCGTACCACTAAGATCCTGTTTTTAAATAAATAAATAATTTAGTCCATGCAAAATATGATTTTCAAGTTGTGTGTTTTGTGCATGTTCGCCATCATACAACCCCTTTTTGCTACAACCGATGGTAAGTTTTTCTTTTTTAAATTTAATAAAAAGTTTTGCGACTTCTATGATTTTTATGAAATTATTCAACTTTGTAAGACTTTTAATATAGAAGATTAGCCTCGAGAAAAAATACGAAAAGAGTAGATGCCGACGTGTGAAAGTTTCCATTTCTATTTAACTTTTCCTGTTTTTTTCATAACAAAGTTTTGACGAATTTAACTTCTTTTCAGGTAAAAATTTCAATATTTTTAAAGCGGTAAGCTATTTTCTTTACACGGTAGTGCGGGTCACTGTTTAAACAGTTTTCCTTTTTCTCTTCAATACCCTGAGCAAATGTATTGTTTATCTACCATAAGGCATTTAAAATGAAAATTTTCACCTTTGCCTTAAAAATATTTTTTTAACTCAACCCGTAATTTATAACACCTTGGGATATTTATTATCACAACATAATCCTGTAAATATTTTCTTTTGTTATAAAATTGTAAAGCATTCATTTCTTTTCAAATAGTCAACTTCAACTTTTTGACCTGTGATTTATTCCTCTTCCTGTTTATACAATTTACAGATAAAAGTATATAAATTTTGTTTCAAATTAATTAGTACTTATGTAATCGAATAATATCAACGATTTAATTACATAAATTCTATTTTTGCTTGTAGTGGCTGAAATTTTTTCTATTTATAATCGATTTGTTTGTTTATGTTGATTATTTTATCAAAGAAGGTTATTTTTGCACAATCCAATAAGTTGATATTCACTAGTTACGACGTGTTCCTGACATGTTTTTACCATGTCATAACGCTTAAAATGTATCCTTATGTTCTCCAGTGTTTTCACCCTATCATACCCGTCGTTACTGATATCCGACACAAATAGTAGACATGATTATTGTTTGCATACAAAAATGTTCACTTTTGCTGATGTAGCGTTTATAAACTCTTTTTATTGGAGTGTTCAGGCTTTATAGGTACAGTAAATTCTAAAATTTATTTTGTTTAACCAGCTAATGTTTTCCTTTCTCGAACGCCAAAAGCAAGTAGAAAACTCGTATCCTTAAAAAACTGTGATAACAATTTTTTAACTAAAATATCGATCATTTTTTTTATAATTAAAAACAATTTTTATTGCGAAAAATTTCACAGTTTATTTATTTTATACCAACTGTCTGATATGACATTGACATGGCATTGATGGCATGGATTTTGGAACATCCAATTCTAGTATATCTCGTCATATCTTCTGAATGACCTGATTCGTTTTTTCCACATAAATACGTTTTGCTTTTTTATGCAGAAAATTGTTTTTGTAAAATTTCGAATGTTCCTGAAAATCTGATACTACTCGCTTCTTGCACAGCTAAAAATCGTTTCATAAATAAACCTGGCTTCAATTTTCCTCGACTCATTTACATTATTCTACTTTGAAAAACTCGGTGAGCCATTAACCCGGCTACATCCGAGCAACATCCGTGCAGAATGATAAAAATGCAGTGATCTGTAAAATATAATTAGTAACTTCTTTAGGACTATTTTTTTGTTTTCCTTTCTTTTAATTTCATTTCAGTTGCTAGCCTTTTGTATAAGTTTTTCTAAACCGAAAAAGACCGAATTGCATGATGCAGCTTAATATTCTTTTTACACTGATAAAGTAAAACGTAGAACCACCATTATCAACTATCGTAAACTACCGAAATAAGAAATTATTTACATTGCAGAATATAAGAAAATTTACTAAAGTCGAGTGAACTAAACGGTTTTACCTGAAATCGTTTTACGGAACGACTTCAGTTTTATGTAGTTTTTAAATTTTCCTCGCGGCGTCTACTATCAGTTTTCGGTAGACATTCATGTTGCCATTAATTTTTATGTAAACCTTGTATTGAAATTTTATGACATGATTTAAAAATTTTCCAAATTTATTCTGAAACGTGTTCACACATGTCAATAGTTCTGTGCTATTGAAAATAAGGTTTCTGATTTTTTTCATCTAAATCCGTATGTTCGTCAGGGTTTTCAGTAAAATGATAGGCAAAATGCGAGAGAAAAGTTAAAGGAAACTATAATCCGAAAAGTACAAAAGAAGGTGAAATTAAAACCGGATCAGGACTGATGAAAGATGACACTAAACAAAATGCAAGAGAGTGGAAAGATAATGGTTACAAAATTGGAAATAAGAGTGATTATTTTTTTATAATATAAAATCGAAAGGATGAGAAAGGAAAGATAAGAAATAATGTAATAATGAGTTCCCCAGAGAAAATTGAGGCTAGAGGCTGTACCCCCAATCGCTCTTTCGCCGGACGTTTGGCCCTTTGTCAATGGTAGATGTTAGAGGTAAAGGATAATTTTGTGTTTTTAGGACACATACCGAACGGATTTCAAACTGGGTTTACGAGAAGTTAATAAACACGATTACATTTACATAAACAACAATTTTCAATTCTAGGATAGCACAAACAATAAAATATATTTTACAAAGTTAAAATTGAAAACCAAACTTAGGTTTGAACCCCAGATACACATAATACAAGTTAAAGTAAACAAATATAATCTCGGTAGCTTAACAAGGTACACATAATTACAGATTCATTCTAAAACATACACATTTCTACTGAAATTCGAAAAAAACCTAAACCGCCTGTAACACCAAATTTCTTAATATTTAAGATATCGACCTAATTATTTTATGAAATACATTTATTTAAAAATGCATGTAAAAAGCCTGAATTTCTTTCGCTAAGCCCATAAAAAATTACAAAAAACAATAGTTCTTTGAATTATAATCAAAAGTTTTGTAAGATTTACATGGTTGTGCGGCCTAAGGCCACACTAATTTTCGTACGTTGGTATCTAAATATGAACCAATACGAAGTGTTACGGACAGATAAAGGATAGAAACAAATGTTTAAACTGTGAACATTATTATTAAATAACAATTCAAAAATTGGGTACCAATAAAACAGAATTGCATTAAAATAATGAAATTGAGATTTAAAAATTAACACCAAAACACTAACAAAAATCCATTAAAATTTTCTACAAAAATTTAATAAACATTTATAGTTATTTAATTATAACATTTATTGTTACAAAAGTTGTAATATTTACTCGTATTTACTATAAAAATAGTAAATAGAGATAAATTTTATTGCATTACTAAAATTTTCTGGAATATTACTACAAGTTTGTTGTAGTAATAAAATCTGAAATTTGGTAGGAAATCTTGGTAGTATGATATTGTACAAAATTTTAGTAATAATAATACAATACATTTTATGGCTATTTACTATTTTTGTACCATTTCTTTGCTTGTACCTTTAAACAATTATTGTTATTAAATTTTACTATTGTCTAAGAACTACAGAAAATTTCACAATAAACTTTTTACCGGTGTAGCAAGGCCATATAACACGATAATATATTATTTAGAGCAACCCATTCCATATTATTAAATAATAAATAAATTCATAATGGCGTGCGATTTACTTGAATTTTATTAGTTAATTGCATGGAAATAAGTTGCGCTTAAAAACTCTGACCATGTCTTACGGCAAAAGACATTTTAAGGATCGAGTTTTCGTAAAAAAACAGAAACAACTTTTTTTTATATTGTATAATAACTAAAGTTTATTTATGCCCGTAACGGTTAATCGATACGTTTATCCGTGCCCCTCCCCCGTGTGGTCTTTAGGCCGCACAACCTAAGTAATCATCTTAGTCAACCTAAGATGACTAAAGGTAGGCGCATAGCAGTCCGTGTTAGCTACACTTTAAAAAATTAAGATGAAATTTGTAATTTATAATGTAAATTTTACAACTTTACATAGATTTACCATGTACATTTACAACTAAATACATTTAGCATGTAAATTTACAGGGAAAATCTTTGTAATGTTTTACTTTTTACTAGATTTACGGGATTTACCATGCAAAGGTATAAAGTTATATGGTAAATCTATGTAAAGTTATAAAATGTAAATTTACATGATAAAACAGGGTTTTATTTTGATTTTGCACAGTGTAGCTAAGCATAACGGCTATACTAAGTAATATAGTACGTGCTTACCTAGATTGTGTGGCCTAAAGGCCGCACTGCAAAGGTTCGGATTATTTTTTATGTTTATATTTGTATTTTCAACAGTGCAGTCTAAACACCAGTTTTGTGTATCTGTCCGTACGTAGCGCGTACCAACGTAAGAAACTTTGAAAATATGATAACCATGCACTAGATTGCCATGGCAGCCTATAGGCTTGATTGGTTAATGAGGGCACTAGATGGCTAGCTACTTTTCGAGTAAAAACATAATGGATATTGCTATGTTTTGTGCATTTTTATAAATGTGCACTGTTGTGCATCAAACCTGTACAATTTAAAAGCTTTTATTTATTTCTTAAATTTTAAACACTTCTATTGAATCTTTTATTTTTCTTAAAATTTGCACCTACTACAAAAATTAACATGCCTGCTTAACCAACGCTAAAGAAAAAAGATTGTCAAAAAATTCTCTGTTCCGCGCGCACATTGAGTCAACATCAAAAACCCTAATTCAAATTCCCTACTAATTCAAGTTACAAAACAATAACACACATGTATATAGTATTTTCTGTCTTCACTTTTCGGTTATCTCATCAGCCAAGCTCAATCGAAGGGTAAATGATAATTGAAAATATAATATGTATATTTATGTATGTCTCAAATTATCGGTTGTACTAAATTTTCAATGCTAATTTACCTCCCCCCCCCCAACTACGTGTTGTTTTCTTAAAAGTTTTTTTTTTTTATTCACAAGTTTTATAACAGAAAAACATTTCAAAAACAATTGAGAGCCCAGAAAATCCAGAAAAATCAATGAAAGAAATATGAAGAAGAGGAAGACAATAATTATAAGATTGACCCTCTACATAACCTGAACAAGGAAAAGGTGCTGCAGGTCACAGCAGGCTTGAAAAGACGTGGCTGTTGGTGCAAGAGGATTTGAGATGGGATGTGAGGTAGTGGAGAGAACAAGATGACACGGAAAACTATACGGAAATGGAAGAATATCATAACAGGGAGATGAAACAGAAATAATTTATCTCGTAAATAGTTGCCATTTTCAAGAGAAAACTTTTCTCAGGTGTTTCACAAAAGATTTTTCTATTAAGAATACGCCACTTAAAATTTTAAATATTTACGTTACCACATGCTGATAACACAAAGGAATCTAAGATTACCGTTACCTCCCGACGGCTGATAAATTCTATGATCTTTTGGGTTTTTACAAAATGTTTGAGTTATTTTGTTTTGTTTAATTTCTTTCGAGTCACAATTACTGATAAATTGATATATTTTAATTCTACGTAATATTTTGATGGTGTTTCTTTTATTTTGGTTAATAAATTTAGTATAAAATCAAAACATGAAAATTTGAGAAAAAAATATTTTAACTGAAATTATAGAACCAAATCACTAAAAACTCTTTTATACGCGCAAAATACAGGTTTTTAACGCGAGAAAGTATTCGTTTTCCGTACTAGTATGGAGAAGTAATACTTTCTCGTACTAGTGCAGAAAACGTACTTGATTGGAATTTTGTAATCTTTTCTTTTAACGATTTCTGAAAGAAAAAAGAAAGATGACGAGAACCCTATGCGGTGTGCAGTTTACAGTTTACTGACTGTACCCGTTAAATTATTTATGTTAACACAGAAAAAGGTGCGTTTTCTATAGGCAATAAGAAGAGGAATAAAGAACTTCTAGAGAATTTAGTTGAGGTAATACATCGGACTTACGAGTGATCCATACTTTTTGGAAATCTATTGTACAAACGACGGAACAAAAACATGTAGCATCGTTGAAAATAAAAAGTAACTTAAATGTTGCGTGTTTTTTTTACATTCGATTGATGTAGAATAATTGGCAGGACGTGTAGCAAAAACGAACTGCAGGACAAAGAAAAACTATTACGCACAACAAATAGAAAAGAAAAATAATATAAGAACTTGACGTAATACGAAAAAATATTATTGAACGAGCGACACAAAATTTAACAATTGAGGTATACAAATCAGACATGCGCTTAATTACTTTTTTGTTCATCAAAGTTTAAAAATTGCTTTTCAAAAGTTTTCTTCCACTTGATGTTACTCGTCTCCTCGATTAAAAAAAATCTATATTGTCATTAATTCTGGTTTATATTACAGGTGAAATGGAATGTCGACCGAGTATAGTTTAATATTTTATAATGTGAATATCACAAACTTTCCAACAATTTCCTGCAAATTTCAGGTGGAAAAGCTCTTTTGGTATGAATTACGGAAGTGTCTTAAAAATTAATGGTTAAATAATCTAATTGCTTCATAATATCAAGATAAACTGCCGTTAAACCGTGAAATTTCTGTTTAATCAACCTGGTTTAGAATCTCATTAGAGCACGAAATTTTAATTTATAGGGTGGCCAATTAATGTGTAGTTCTCTCATTGTGCTTTATTGTTCAGTGTACGAAAACTTTTATACGCTGAAAGGGTTTATATCGATCGGATGCGCAACCGTACAACTGATACCGAGTGTTCGGTTACATCGGGTCATAATCCACCTTTGATATTTTAAAACGAGAAACACCCCGTATTTGGTTTTTCTGAATTTTTGTACTTTATTGATTTAATGAAAGTGTGCTGAAATCACATTTTTCATAAAAAATGTCCTTACTTAAATAAACTGATGAACAATGTGAGTTCCTTATTGTAATAATTTCGGTAATGTGATCTATTATTCCTGATAATGGATTATATTTATTATACGTATATTGTAATATTCGACAATGGATTTTCATTGATGAATCGAAACTGCTCAAATGTAATTAAACCACACGCATTATGATGATATTGAGCGAATTGTTTAATTGATAACGTAATCGTGGTCCAACTTTTTAAAATTTTAATACTCATATCGATCTTTTCGCGCTTCGCGATGCTACTACGTAATTGTAACTGTAATAACCCGACAAGCAGAGCTTTTTTGTTAACTTTTACATTTATGGTTAAATTTCTTTAGCGTCTGCCCTAGAACTAATTTTATTTTAATTCGGTGCTGACGTGAATGGAAAACTGCATCGAAAGTTTTTATCTCACCGGCAATTTATCATCTTCGTGAGTATTAATTTATTTTCTGGAAAGCTCCTCAATATTGCAAGATTTTGTATCATGGACTTGGATTTTGAGGAAGTTTTAAAATTAAAATTTTAATTAATTCTGTTATAAAAATAATTCGTGAACCGTTTTTGACATGAATGTGCCCGACGTAAACAATTCAAATGATTCGACTTTTAATTTTTTTAACCCTCGCACCTTTTAATTTTTGAGGTACATTATGAAAACTTAAGCACGAAATTATAAATCAAGGAAGGAATTAAACTCTTTATTACCAACATTAAAAATATAAATTAAGTACCGGAAGAAAATTTGGCATCAGCGTTTGAGCTTCCATTATTTAGAGTGCGCAGGAAAACTTTACAAGAAAACCAATTTAAAAAAAAAGTATCAACAGAACATTAATTATGTTTTTTAATATTGTAAACGATGATGGTTATTTTTCTACATTTGAAATGATTTTTATTTCCAATAATTGCAGGATATTGCAGATAACAAAATTGGTATTTGATGTTCGATGAGTTGGAACAAAATTACTTGGGACAATTTTACTGTGAAAATATAAGTGGGTTTAACTAAAGGGAAAATTCAAAATTAGACAAATCAACTGTTTGCCTTCGTGGTTTGTTTCACGACTCGAATTCAATCCTCCAGGGAATGAATGACTCAGTTCTGACGTATGAACACGAATTTGTAGGAGGAAACGCTTTATGTGAATTTGGTATTCTTAGTGTTATCCTTTATCAGCTTTTCAAGTGCCACGGTTGTACGATTTTTGCGAGCATTCGTTTACTCCCTTTTTGGTTTTCCCGAAAATGTTAAAAGCTTCGGTGTAACCCATTTTTGTTATTTCCAGATTATGGAAAAGAAGCTTTGCAGGAAAAATTAGGTATAATTTTCACGTAGACAAATAGTCCTGTTCATTAAAATCGGTCGAATTTTTCATGCAGTTTGTTATTCGGAAAAAGTTTATAGGGCCACGTTTTATCATTCTTATCTTTTACTACGTCTGCACTGACGAATTTGAACCGAATGGTTGCTAAAACTTGAGTTTGGAAAGTTGTAGATAAATTGCAAAACCTTCTTCTGTTGAGGTAAATTTCGAAATTGTAATTTATTAGTTTACAAATATTTTTAATAAAATTTCCATTGTGTTTTAATTTTGAAATTTTCGTGTGCATATAAAAGATTCCATCTACTAAAGGAAGAAGTAATGTGCTTCTTTTGAAAACATATCCTTTAGGATTTAATCTGATAAAAGAGACGTGTTTGTATTCCACTCGATGTCATTCTGTTTTATCATCAAATAGTCTTTTTGTTTGGACACTGAAAAATTTTACGTAATAATTTTTTTTATGTATTTTTTCTTATTTAAGCGATAAACTGTCGGCTAGACAAAACCAAATTTGTTATGCGCACTTCCATGTTCAATTATTACTTTTTGACTTTGACCTATTCACTTTACGATAAAGAGTCTGGGCGAATTAATTGCGATGTATTTGCACTTTTCGTGTGCGTATCTTTGAACTGCAAATTATTGATTTGTGATAATTTGTGTTTATTATTATTAACTGTTGTGGCTCTGATTGAATTGCACTGATTACTAAAATTGTGGTTTGGGGTAACGAAATTACGTGTTTGCAACTGAATTATTATTTTAGGTTTATTTCTTATTATTTTGATTATTGCACTGTTTATTGTTGTCATAACTCAGTTACTGGAAAATTTATTTCTTTGTAAAGATTTTCCATTAAATTTGATGGAATATCAAAAATACGAGCTTTTTACTAGCGCGTATCTTATTATTTATTTTGGCAGGTCCTTCCTCGACACATTTTGCAAATATTTATATTTTACTTCCTATTTTGTCTTCCAACTCATTTCTAATTAATCATTAACTTTCTAATTCAATCTCCGATGAACAAATTATCATTTATTAAAATTAAGATTTGAACAGTTGTGGTTAATAAAAAATGTATGCCTAAAACTTGGGTTTCATAATCGTTTGCAGCAAGAAGGGATGACGGTCTAATGAAGGTTTTCGACCTGCATTAAACATATCGGGTTATGTAAACATCTAAGCTTCTAAAACTTGTATTTGATTTTATATCCCTAACTATTAAATCGAGCTTATTAAATTGTGATGTATATTGGCATCGATGTCGTATTTAAACCTCAATGATCTGTTTAATTCTATGGTTTACAAATTGCCTTAATTAGTTTGGCTAACAAAGGTTAATGGAAATCTTTTATTTTTAAAGGTTAAACCAATTTAAAAATTCAAGTGCATTTTCGGACTTTCTTCTACATTTCAAAAAATTTATTTTAATTTAACTTTGTCAGAGCGCAAAATATTTACTTTTTATTTGTATTATTTTGTGACATTAAATTGGATACACAGTTTTTTGAGATTTTATTTTAGTTTATGCTTTCTTCCGTAGCGTATCTAGCTTTTTGAGGCCCGAAGCTAAACATGTATTCTTTAACAATACGATCAAATTCAGGATATAAAAATAATATTATGGTCCTACCATATTACGTAGTAAACGAAATCATAATAATTATGTTATACCCAGGAGGGACCATCAAAATAGGATTCATTAGCGTTAGGTAAATCTACTGCCACTTTCTTTTTCTCTGCAGAGCATAATCTAACATAGGGGCTCGACCCCCCCCCTTCAAAGCGTTTGAAAAGACAACAGAAAATACTAAGTAGGTAATGAATTTTCACTAAATAATATTTCTTTTAAGATCCCCCGCCCGCCCAAGTGAGGTTGTAGTATGCCCTGGTTCTTTAGATATCCAAAACTTTTGCCTAGTAGTGACGCGCATGAGTGGATTAACGATTCTGGTTTTCGGTATTTCTATTTTTTTACACCTAATTAATTCTTCAATATTTGACTTAGCTGTCATAACCTTGAGCTTGGCAGCAACCCAAAATTATCCGACGTTACAACATTTCCTAGGGGTAAAGCAGGCGTCTAGTATCAAAACCAAGGCATTTTACCTTTTAATTCGTTAGACAAAGTCAAAAATTTTATGATACTTAGAAGGGCGAGAATCGCTTATAAAGGCTAGGAGATTCTCGCTTTTAAAGATTTTTGGCCACGTAGGCTAAACTTCCCCAGACCCCCCCGGTCACTGCAGTCTCAAATTTTCTATAACCTCATTTGCAGTAGCGATGCAAGTTAATTAACTTACAATATTATCTATTGTAGGCAAAGATTTCATTGTTTGTATGCAAACCATGGCACGTGTTTCACTTTTATTTAACCTCTTCGGATTACTATAATATTCAAATAATTATGATAAAATAATATCAATAATCTCATTCTATAATCTCAAAATAATTTGTTTAAATGTAACAAAATTATTTTGAAATCTATTTGACGTTTGTTATTTACACTACGTAATGTTATTTAAGTAACGATAGGTCAAAATATTAAAAAATGATTAAGTTAATCTATCAAATTTAAAGTTCTATTAATGAATTACTAGATCTTTGCCTGCAATAAATGTTTGTATTTTTAAAAAAGCTAATTAATTTAATTAAAAATGAACATGAAATAAATTCAACAGATACACAGAGTTGGTATTTTATTTTATTGATCTTATTTGTATATATAAAATATCAGTTTTAATTCTATGTTTATCTGTTCTTAACGTTTGAATGTGGCCTGTACCCTGCACATTGCGGCCGCTAGGCCGCATGACTTTCTAGTATTATGTATTCTCCACGAGAGTTAGTTTATTTCTCCTGAGTAGGGTTTAAGGTTCGTCAGGCTTTTAATTTCTTCATCGTTTCTAAGGTTAATTGATTTAACGTGTTGATATGAAGCAAGCTAATAAGATTAGATGTAAATTTGTGTTTATGCTGTATTAAAGTAAGCAAATAAACAAAAAAGTACATGAAGTACGTAGAAATTCGACTACCTTTCGAAAAGCCATCAAACCATTAAGCCGATTTAATGCAATTAAGAAACCAGTAAATTAAATATATCAAGTTTCACTGTTTTAGTCTCCGCTTTGCTACGACTTAACAAATATATTGTAAATTACATCAAACTTATGTTTATCCAAGACTACAGGTTATTTTATGCATAATATATTGATATACTAGGTATGGAACTCCGCAAGTAGATCGATGTCTTCAAAGAGGTATCGTAAGTTGAGTCCTGAATTGGGTGCTGATATTTATGCGTCTTCGTCAATCAGATGTTGCATCATGCACTAAGTTAGCATGTGTTTTAGCAGAGCAAACATCTTTATTAATTAATTAATGGGAAACAATTTAATAACATCGATTGAGTATGATTTTTATCGTGCGGTATCGCACAGCTTTCCAACCAGCTCAGTAATAAATTTAATATTTCTTTGTGGAAAATACAAAAAACAAATATAAATTTATTGCTTTCCTACCAACTCAGCTTGATTGGTAAATTAATTAAGAGTTGTAAAAAATTTAAATCAGATTATTTTTGTAGTGCGATAAAAAAATACAGAAGCTAATTACTCACGACTTATGAAGTCTAAATAATGTACACAGCACAATAAATAAAATTTTCTACCACTCCAAAGAATTTGAGTATAAACTTGGAAAGGAAAGTTGAATTAATGTTGTCTATCGTGTCGATTGCAGAAATTCACAAAAAATTAATTAAATCGAGTCGTTGTTGTAACTTAGTTTGGTTATTGCTGAACTAATTGCTGTGAAACATTTAAGATAACATTTAAATACTATTTTGTTAAATGTTTACCTGATGCAATGACTAAATATATTTTTCGTACGTAATGTAAAATTTCGTTGGAGGTGTTCTTATGAGAATTCCATTTGGAAAATTTCAACCAATAGGATATCCGTTGTCATGACTTTTGGGTCAATCACGATCTAGTTCCTTTGATAATACAAATCACGGTAGTATTTTGTCGCGACTACGGCCACCATAGCATGTATTGTCATTAAATAACATAAAATTTAAATAAATAAATATATTTCCATGTGTTTCTATATATTATAAAGTTTATTTATGCCCTTATTTGACCCCCTAATAATGCAACCTAAAAAGGAAAACAAATTTTATACCTGTTAATGTCTTCTTCACAACAAATGCGTCTATGTTCTATCTAGCAAATATAAGATCGTGGGTTTATTACATTACACTAAAAAATTGGGAGAATACCGAAATTTTCAACTCGAACTAAGGGTTAAAAATTGAACCAAAACTTCCCGATGTAATATTTATAAAAGAATAAGTTTTATTAATAAATTTTTTATACGGTAACACGTTTACCATAAAAATCGAATTTTTTTATGATTCATGTATATGTATGATATACAAGATATTGCTGAAAAATCATCCTGTGAAAAGGAAAAGGAATTAATCGAAGCAGCAATTTATCGAATCCCAATTTCCTTATATTAAGAGCTTGCCCATAATTTATTCAAATATAACACAAACAAACGAGTAACGACGTTACATACATTTACGGGTGCATACGAATTTTGGTTAGTCAATTTTACAAAACATCAGTTGGAGTCGGTGGTTCCCCAAACATAAATTTAAAATTTATTTGAATATTTTATTTAAGTAAATTCAAAACTAGGCCGCAGCGAAGGCAGGAATAGTGATCAAAAAGATTTCCTTGCGATAAATTACTTTTTCGGTCAAATGTTATTCAGTAAATTGTGTTTGGTCAATTTTCCGTCGGTAAATTCTCCTAGACCTGACGCAAAGTAGTGTCAAGAATAATTCCCAAGAGAGATTTCGCAGTGCTTAGCAATCACCCCGTATTATATCAACATTTTTGCAGATTTACTTGCTTTTATATTATGAAAATTTTCCTTATGGAATAATGTAGCGACACTTTCACTCTTCCTAGCTTGAAAAGTTTGAATTAAAAGAAATCTCAAATAAGGTTCACTGATGTTAAAATGAAATACTCGAGCAAGAATATTGATAGAGTAGATCTGAACCACCCCGTATTTGTGTTATTTTAGGAAAAGATTCCGATTTTATTTCGCTCATATTTAGAGAAACTTTTAATAAATTTACATCAATTAAATAAGCAATTAGGACGGAATATTTTATTTTGGGCGAACGGTAAAATTGGGTTTGAAAAGGCGATCATTTAAGATTGATATTACCCTAATCATATTATAATTTTCTCGGAATAAAAGTTTCATGGTAATTCCTTCATTTTCATCTTTCATTCTAATTTGTGAACTGTCTTACTCAATTATTGTCATTTCATGCTAATGACATAATTATATTAACTTTTTTTCGCCTACACAATATCGCAATAAATCGAAGTAAAGTTTTGTGTATTTGTTTGATAGATTTTCTCAATATCGAAATAATATTGACGTGATAAATTAGTAAACTTGTACCGTTCGAACGATAATCGTAAATTAATAACAACTTCAAAATTCTGTCTATTACAATGATTTGTAATGAAGTGTCTCTAAACATCAAAGCAGTACAATGCTTTCCAATTCCGGCTACTCGCACTTAAACCAGAGTGTTTCGCCATGGTTACTAATTAAAAGCTCTATCAATAATTTATAAGGTAGCTTCATAATAAAGCAACAGTTTTAAATAATATACAATTAAGAATTTACTTCACCCATCTGTTCTATATTAATTATGCCCATTACCGGTAGCTTTTTTATTTTTGAAAATACAAAACCGTAATTATTAAATTTTACCATTTATATAATTTCAGCTTGCTTGCATGTTTGTTTAAAATTGCTCTCGAGATGTTTAACTTGAAATTTAAATTATAAATTGGTGTCTGTAAACGCAAATTGTAAATAGGTGCAAAAACCTCCTTGAAAATTTTCCTTTCAAATTTAAAATCAACGATGACGTTAAACTTTGAATTTGTCCTCTGCAACAAACTGCCTTGTAAATATAAATTTGGTATCGGTTTCAAAAGGTACTCACGTTTAAAGGGGCCTTTCGCTTGAATACTATTTATCATAATTTTGTTTTTCTTCTCATTTCTTTTCTAAGCAGTTTTTATATTCCATTGAAAATATCAACTTTAAAATATTCGTTAAAATAAACAAGCCTTCATCAACTGTGCTGCCAGCCGAAAGATTAAGTCACAGCGCAAAGGATTAAAAGGCTATTTCAAAAAAGTCTTTTGCGATTTTTCAACAGATTTCGGTGACTTAATCAAGTCTGAACTTCTGAAATACTGAGCTTTTTTCACAATTCTTAGCTAGGAGTTGAAATTTTGAAGGGCAAATTGAAAATTATGTCTTTCGACAGAACATTTTTAAAAGGATTTCTATTTCTCCGCAATATCTCCTTACCAGTTGATCTTAAGATGAAAATGATTGTTACAAATCGTTTAGAGGGCACAATTTCATACAACTTTTGTCTTAAATATTTTTGTGTAAATCGAACTGCGGCACTGTAAAATGGAGCGGACTATTGAAAATTCCAAAAATTTTCCTTCTTTACTGATGACCTTTTTTATTATTATTATTCATTATCTATAATTTAAATGGTAATGGTAAATATGTAATTAATTATTAATAATTATAAAAACAGCCAGGTCAAAATAGAATTTGCTTTATTTTAAAGCGCTGCAATTTAGGACCTATTCCACTTGCAGAAAAACGGTTAAGACAAAAATAGTAGAAATTGTGTCCTCTATAAGATTTATACCAACCATTTTATATATAGTTAATATAGAAATCCTTTTTAAAAGTCTTTTTCCAAATGATATCATTTTCAATTTTTACTTCACAATTTCAACTTCTGACGAAGAATTAAATAAAAGCTCAGTGTGACTTGCAGTATGTTCAAGTGCCAAACTAAATGTGAAAAATAAAATAGGAGAAGACGGTTTTTGAATATTTTGATCAAAATATGCTCAATTTTCTTACACTATACAAAACAAAAATGTTGTTAAAAAGAATTCCTCGTAATATTCATAATTTTTACTTGCCGACACTGATTTTAAAGTACCACTTGTAAAGGTACTTTCACGCTCCCCCCCCCCCCCCCATTGTGAATTTTTGAACAAAAGTAGTGTTATTCGTGGAAACTGGAATGGGGGACTCCTTGCCCTATCGCAGTGGCGGCTCGTGGTTTGTTCCAATGAGAAGGCACAAAATTTAAATAAGGCAAAATTAATAATTTCATACTCTCCAGTCACTGCAGTCACTACTTTTTTAAAACTTCATTTGTATTTTTTTTGCTATATTTAATTTGCTGTAGTTTCGTTTACTTAAAATTATTTTTTTTTTATAGTCGTTTCCGATTTTGCATAGAAAGACCTTCAGGGTAAACCTCTTGGGCCCTTCAGGGTAAACCACAACTGTTCAACACGAATCATATGTTTGTGTAGCTAAAGTAAGCCAATGTTCCGTTCACTCAGTGCGGCCTTTAGGCCGCACAATCTAGGCAATCACGAATGAATATGGCGTTAAAATACCACTTCTGTATATCTATTTGCTGAAGGCGTATCTCTCATTAGTTTAATTTAAGTTATCAACCTAAAAAAGTTTTAATGCGGCCTTTAGGCCACAAAACTATAAAAATCACGCTTTAGTAGAAAATTAATGAATAAATAAATGAGAAAATTATTCATTTTTAAGTAGTTAAAATAATATTGAATGTGAAGATAATAATATGAAAATTATGTTACCTTGAGGTGATGGATTCTGAATCCAAATCGGAACTTTTTTTAAATGTAGGAAGTATCTTTTATTATAATGCGGCGTAAATATTATAAAATAAGTTTAGACTGCTGTGATAACTAGAATTTAACCTAACTTTTTTAAAGTAGATTTTTATTTTTGTTCTTCCAACTCATTACTATAAAATTTTATTAACATTCTCCATTTATAAACAATTTCAACTTTTCAAATATTTAAAAAAAAATACATAATATTTTTTGAAAATATTTTATTTACAAAAATGCGTACTGAAAATACCGCATTGTATTCATAAAAGTTTTCTTTTTGAATTCAAATTTTCGATCTAAATTCGATATTTCTTTAAAACAGTTAAAATTACTGCACCTTTTCCAGAGGTAATTCAGAAAGCGTTAACTGATATTCAGAAAACGTTATTTTTTAGGATTTTCCTATTTTTATAAAGTGTTATTCCAATAAGGCCTACTTTTACAATAGTCCATTAAATCTCTGTTTAGATACAATTTCATCCTGTTTACATAAATGATCTGAATTAAATTATTATTCTTTCTGAATACAATTGACGCTTACTGAATTACTAGTGAAAACGATGTAGATGTACAAATTTGTCAGTTTTTTAAATTTCGAATAATCGTTATATCCGAGATTTATTAAAAAATATTGAGTTCTATTTTTTATTCAATAAACCGAGTATTCATTTTTATTGAGTTCGTTATATCTAAGTTCCACTTTATTACATGAACTTTGTTAAATAGTATTTAAAACCAACCAACCAACAATTATTTATACCAAATTATATTAACCCGTTAAGCTTTGGTTTCCTATGAAGCGGTAC
This sequence comes from Podabrus alpinus, assembly GCA_932274525.1. Taxonomy (NCBI): domain Eukaryota; kingdom Metazoa; phylum Arthropoda; class Insecta; order Coleoptera; family Cantharidae; genus Podabrus; species Podabrus alpinus. The sequence goes on from OW026455.1 coordinate 13,236,494, forward strand.
CGCCAAATAGCGGCCGTACTGTAAACATCACGTTCACATTTTTCACTCCGTGCACCGCTACAAATATATTTCGACATCAATATATTTTGTTAGATGTCACAATAGGCATTAACACTTTCTTAGAAAATTACTTCGGCTATACTTGATGTACTCGTAACTTTATAGCCGCTATTTGACAGTCCTTTTCCTATGAAACCAAACCTTTAGAGCACAATCCGCTAATTACTTATTATTAGAGGTAGAATTATTTGCGGGGTGCGGAGTAAGAGGTTGAAGCATTGATTATAAATTTGAGAAAGACACAAATATGCCACAATTTAGTCCAAAAAATTTCCTGAAATTGATTAGTTGCATTTAAACATTGAGAATACTTTTCGTAATTTATTGTTTGAGTATGTAAACGAACCCTTAAAAATTTCTGGATAAAAAACGTAATAACGCCACCTATATTTTGGTTTAAATTATGTTACAAATCACAAAACTTTCTAAACGGTTGGGTATCTTGTTAAAAATTTAAAATTAATGATTGATGTAAAATCAAACCGCTTAAGTACTGAATTTGCGATAATTCCATTCAGGGTCAAATTTTGTCGTTTCGACCAATCAGCGTGCGTTATTTTACATTGTAGTTAAATGGGTACAACGCATGCACAGTCGAATAATATCCGAAAATAAAAAATATTCCAAATACCCTACCAGAATATCGAATATTTGTAGTTGAGCGTAAAAGAATTCATACGTAATAAAAAATCTCTTCGAATATTATAATTTATGTAGTGTGTATGACTAACGCACTCAACAGATGCGATGTAGGAAACCGGTTCAACGCATTAGTTCCAACCCGACTTCACTTAAAGCAATGTACTTCTAACGAATTTTATATTACAAATTTATATGCTTCCATTTTTTTCGGTACTTACGAAATTTTTTGTTTGATTTTTTTTGCAATGATTGTGATGCGATATGGTCAATTTGTTTCACAATTTTCGACATTAAAAATGGCGTTTGAAATGTCGATTTTCGTATGTGATGTTGTGCTTTTAAGTTGTGGTGTTTCTTCACGGAATTATCACCGCAACAGCAACGCGGGTTGTGTTGTATCGTGCGAATATAGTCCAAAATTAACCCAAGATTATGGTATATTTCTTTTTGTAAATATGGGATTTAAAAATTTATAACAAAAATTCTACAGTAAACCGATTAATTCTAAATCTAAAATGAAATTAGCCATTTAAGAAAAACTGAATTTTCACTTAAGGTAACCTATTTATTTGTATGAATATTTTAAGTTAATTATATTGTTACAGAATTAAGGCAAACTTGACAAATTAAATATTAAAATGTTTGAAAATGTTGCAAAATGGAATAAAGAATTTTAAAAGAAAAAGTAAACTATTTAATTAAATAGAAACTCGAGGACTAAAAATTTTCATTTGGCATTAGAAATTTGCAACTACTGCAATGCATTCTATAATCCGAATTGCAAAAGGATAAGAGTGACTTAACGTAACCAGAAATTCAAATTCCTGTTTAATTATCTGAAATGGAATATGTTGTAGACCTACATTAAATTTCAAATTAAAACCAATAATGTAGAATTGCGATTCCCAAATCATTCCTGCAAGTGAATGTCAAATTTCCATAATATGATGAGAAAAGCTCGTTTACTCGCTTAATAATATGTCATATTTAACTCGACAATATTATATGGTTAATAATATAATCAAAAACAGTTACGACAAGCGTTCTCTCGACTGTCACTACTATTTCAGTATATTTCAATTTAAATAAATATTTCTTCGATTTTATTCAATGCTAACAAAATAAGAACTCCTGTTCCTATCAATTAATTAAAAATAAGACGGTTTCGTGGGTTCAAATCTGTTCCTGATTGCCGTGGTGTGAATTTTATGGTAAACTGTAGGTCCCCACACTTGTAATCTTGTTCAAAATGTTATTTTGAATAATTAATATCTTCTTCTTCTTTAAGTGCTGTGCCTGATTTCAGACGTAGGCGACCTCTCTCCTATGTATGTGTTGTGCGTTTGAAGTATTATCACACACTTAGGGGACCTACTGCTTAACGCGGGCTCCGAACCGCGGGAAGTGTATACACTTCATCTCCAGAGAGGCTGTACCAGGCAGATTACACCTCGGTGGTTTGCCATTGCCTTCCGAGGGGAGACGGTCAGAATAAAGTTTTACTGAGCCCGGAGTTGAACCAGGTATTTAGCATTAGCAGCAACGCACTTAACCGCTAAGCTGGCGACCGTCTCAGCGGTCGCCATTTAATTAATATCAGCAAATCAAAATTTAATGATGACGGTTGATTATTTTGTAAAAATTTTCAAGTTTAATTTTAAATAATTTTGCTTTCACGTTTTCACTTACAGATTTTGTCAGTTGACGCACTTTTCAATATTTTATTTCCTTATTGACATCCTATCCAAGTATACAAAATTATCTTGCGTGTGTCTACAGTTTTACGTTTTCAATTTATTCAGTCGTATATTTTTTAAATTCAAATTTTTATGAAATGGTATTTGCATTTAAAATAACTTCAAATATTTTTTTAATAGTTTTTCACAATTTTTAAACGGCGGTAAGTTCACAACTAAAACTGTCTCTAGTCGTGCAAACAACTGCAAGTTTTTGCAAAATTCCAAAAATATTTGTAAATCAAACACCTTATCCGTCGTCTTTGATCTTACCTATTAATAATGAAAAGGAATTTAAAATTCCACATAGCCCAAGCATCCAATTTCTTGAAGTTAGAGTAGCCAACCTAATTACAAAAAGTAGCTCTAGCCAACTTGTGGACGGACTACTTCCTCAGCTACTTTATTATTCATTTTCCAGGAAAATTTTAAATGCAAAATTGTATTATGAGTAGCCGCAGTTCAGCCTAAAATTATTTAAGTATTTGGTTTTACCTGGATAAAATAATTTTCCTTCTTTTACGATAAAATCATCCATTTTATTTAAATATTGCACGGAAATTTAGAAGTTAAGAAAACAAACACGAAACAACTTCCAATAACCAACAAAAACAAAATCGTTGATTTTTGAAAAATGTTATCCAGTGTTTTTGTTTCCTTGATAAATTACCAAGGTAAAACTTTTTTTATTCAACAACAAGGTACTTTTGTGCTATAAGTAGCAAGTAACTTGCAACTTCTTTTACCTTAAGATAAAATTTTATACAATTAAGGTTGTATGATGCTTTTGGAGCTACTATTGATTATACATTTATAAAAGATACGGAATTTAATTTTGCGTTATAATTTATTTTGACGGATTATGGTACAAAATAAGTAGTACATTTTTCTCCCGGCCCCTCCCATTGAGAATTTTTTCCAGAAGTTATACGCGAAAACTTGTGGTGCCTGTAGAACAACAGCTTACCTTTCCTGAATTTTTCTATACAATTGATTTCAATCGATCGAGAATCGTTTGAACTTCAATAAAATTAATAGCAATCGAGCTTCTATTCCTATCGTTGTGAAATTGTAAAATTTATCCGCTCCGAGCAAGTAGCGCGCAGAATTTTAGTGTTGCGATAATAATTAAAATAGTTATTATTATTTATATTTTCTAAATATATAATCAATGGCAGGCACTCCACTTCCATTATCTAAAATATATACATATTAGAAATTGAACCGATAAAGAGATTATCCATTAGCGTAACTGGATATTTTGTAGCTAAGTTACTGCCCAACTTTGATTGGCATTATAGTATTTTTTTAAGTTAACTAGTTTAGTATAAAATGCATATTGTTTAGTAATAATTATAGTGAAAAATTACTTTTTTGCAAAGTTAGGAGTTTTTACTTAAAGGTCTTATGTTGATTAATGGCGTGAAAAAAGTCGATTATCTCTTTTAGATACACAAAGAAAATTGAGCTTTAATTTTTTGTTGGCTTTTATGATTTTTTTATAGTAGCATTAAATGTAAGACGGCAGAAATTTTAATTTGTTATCAACTTTGATGTAGCTGTCACAGCTTTGAACGTATCTATGTCCAATTTGCTTTCTATAATCGTTTGGTGCAGCCTGTTTGATGGATTTAAAATGTTATTTTCAAATTTCCTAAAGTATTTTTTAAATTAATTTGCCTAGTATATAGGGTCCTATACCTACTTGACTATTTGCTCTTTTTTAAAAGGAAAAATCCTACAAGAGTAATTTTTTCATCGATTTTATATTATCCAGGTACAAAATTGGGTCGTTACGAAACAACGAGAACAATTTGCAAGTTAAATTTAAATTACACCAAGTTATTAAGTTTCTTATGTATTCACTATTCAATAGGAATTTACTGAGAGATTTGCCTCATTTTAATAGGATTTATTTTTAAGCAAGGAGGTATTACATATAATTTTATTTGATTATGGATGAAGTAATACAGCTGAATTATTAAGAATATTTGCGCCCCTTTCCAATCAGCTTTTAAAACTTTAGGGGTTTTAAAGAACCTTTGAAGAATGCAAACGAATACTTAAACCCTAAACTTTTTCTCTAATTTACTTCTCTTATTTTATTTTTCGCATTATAGTTTTCCCTTAGAAAAGTTCTCACAAGTTGTTCATTTTACAAATGAACTTTTTTCTTTATTTGTTTTGTATTTAATTTAAGTTTCAACAGGTGAAAGTTAATCAAATTAGACGAAACGTTTAAATTTACGTCTTTTGGTTTACAGTTTATGTGAGGTCAGTTACTAAGGTTACTACTTAATCGATCATAATATCTGAAATCCGACTCTTAGCTATGAGAGGTTTCGAAACAAGGTTTGTAATTGCTTTGATTAGCTTTGATCAAAACTGTAGACAATTTGCTAATTTTACTTGTTGTAATTATTCTAAGTTAATTAACGATTGATTTCTAATTATTCTCCTTTCTGTATACAAAGGAAATCAACGGGGAATAAATCACCACTTGTACGTAACTTGCTCGGAGATATTTACGTCGTAAAAGTCACCTTTAAATTAAAGTAACCACAAAAAAAACTAGCTAAATCTCCGATATACCTTTCTACGTCGCTATTTAATTTCTTAAATTACATTTTTATCGCTTTGTTATACATCGTTTTACTTATAATTGATTGATTTTCTCGACACCTTATTGGCATTTCTGCCTTACTTTTTATTACATCCTTAGAGAAATAATTTACGGGGTCTTTTATAAAAGTTCCGTTCACTTTCAAATCGAATAAAATGTTTCGTAACTTACCTGATTAGAATTTCGATAGTGCAGGTTGTAGAGGAGGCTTATTTGTCACTTAAATAGTTGATACTAAAACTAAAAATAGTTAAAAACTTAAGGAAACCGACCCATTTAGCTCGCAACTTTGAAAAGTGTCGTTTTGAGTAAAGCACGTTTAAAGTTGCTAATCTGCTATTCCTGCACCATATGGCCCTCCCTTATCTTTAGAATCTCATACAAAGCTGTTACTTGATTTCTGCGAGCAATTCGAACCTGTTTGGTGGTATCGAAACTCCATCGACCTGAACTGTCTAATAATCCATAATTCATTAGCTTTATTGGGAGTGAAGATTTTGTCAGAGTTTAGTGATTTAATATTCGTTAGATGAAGATTACTGTGATTAATTGCGATTAAAATTTGCCTATTTTGTTTTTATATGTGTAATCCATGTATGGTTGTTTGCGTATTGAGGAATAACGAACACCTTCCTGATCTGTAGTTATTAATTTGTATTAGCTACTTTTATAACACTTAGGATGATTTATGCCTTTTATTTATGATTTTGACGTGTGATTTTAAATTCAATATCTGGTACATACGCATACATTCAACAAATAGCAATTAACAATGAAAACGAGTAGATATCTCGGCCGCACAAAAAAATTATATAAAAAATAATTACATTGACAAAACTCTGACGCAGGACACCCAACAAAACAGTCCAGATCGTGAAGCGCATATCAGAGTTGAAAAATTGGAATCTAAAAAAATTTGATCAAGAAATCGAAAGTCAATTTAATCGTCATTTTTTTAAATTCAAAATCCCAGAACGGACGTTGCAACTCCAAATAAAACAGATGGCCAAAAATAAATTATGGCATCGGACGTCACAAGTTGCATGAAATCGTCACCATATACAGATAATTTTAGTAAAAACTCCTGGAAAGAAAATCTTCCAAAATGGGTCACATGCGAACACATTAGCGGCTTTAAAGCCCTGAAATGCATATCACCTTGCCCTTATTTGATAAAACTGCAGTTAAAACTAAATCTTCGTGCATTGGAAATTTATGATGTTGAAAATTAATTTTACGTATAAAACTGAAAAATCGCATTGTAAGAAATAATAAAATGTTACAAAGGATTATATACCTGCAAATCATAACTTATTATCCTTTAAAACAAAGAAAAGCAAGAAATACCATTTATTTGCAGTTTTAAAATTATTATTATAACGGATTTATTTACAGTTTTACAATACAGAAGGAAAATTAAAAATAAAAGTTTACATGAACGACTGTTATCAAACCAAGTTAGTCATACCAACTTGAGGCGTTTAACTTTAGTTTTGAAATAAATTGAACATATATGTAGAGAGGTATAAAATAAATGCATAACTGCAAATAAAAAGGTGACAGCATTTGATAGAAAAACCCTGAAATTATTTGGCACGCTACAATACTTTCGAGGAAAAGGGATAAACAGTAACAGTGACAGCACAACCATTATATGATTAAAACGTTTTTTATGCTACATCTAGGATTGAGAAAATTGGGATACGGTTTTCAGTTTCAAATGCGTCATATGGCAAGAATTAGCTTTAATTACTTTTTATCGACATAAAGTGTTATTTTCGATGCACACGTTGGGCCAGCCAATTGAAGGGTTATTTTCTTTCATCAACATGGGTGCTTCTTTTCAGAAAAAGTACCATACTCGAACTTTTTCAATTTTGCATTTTGTTTGCAATTATTTTTATTTAAGTTAAACTCCCGTTATCAGTATAATACTTTTTTTGAATTATTCTAAGCCACAACTGTTCGTGAAATACAAAGCGCGCTCAATTCCAATTATTACTTTTACTGTTATTTTTAAATAATTCATTGGCTCACCCAGAACGTTCACAATCTGTAATCAATCATTTCTTTAACATAAACTTCTATATTTCAAAATTTTATTACAAATCAATTTATTCACTATTACTTATCAAACAATGTGACCAGTTCGTTTTTGTATCTAACGCCAAGTCTCCCCCTATTCTCAGTTTATTGCTTGTCATAGACGTACAAAACATTTTTTAAATCCAAATTCATACCAAACCAAACACGACAATAATTATAATAATAGTCTAAATTTGTTTATCTGCAACATTAAATTAAGCTGATGATCCATCCCTCCGTGCGGCTTTCAGACCGCATAACCAAGGCAACCATGTACTAATAATTCTTAGCCTAAATGTATCTGTAATGCTAATTAGTTATACCTGCATCGATTAGGAAATTATTTTAATAAAACAGAAAATATAGAAGAAGCTTGATGACGGGGGGGGGGGGTGAATTTATAAATTTACTATGTAGTAAAGGTTCGACCTTACAGGAAAATACCAGTAAAATACGAGTATCTGTATTGGTCTGGACAACGTTCTAAACGTCTTCCGATCCATCTACATCACTCCTTCTCATAGCATCTCTTCAAGTTTTCTTTCTGTCAGTTCCTTACCAATGCTTTCTCTCACTCAGTTTAGGTCATCCTCGTTTTCTTTTTCCTTGAGGTTTCCAAACTTGTGAAGGAAAATAAATACTTAGGCACTTTTTAGACGAGGACTTATCGATGCAGCCGCATGTACATAAATTAAGTCTGGCAAAACCTCAGCGTTAGTGCATGCCCTGCATCGAAAAAAAGGAAAAAAGTGAGTGGAATCGGGTCACTATGACTATATTCGAAAGAGTAGTAGAGGCAGTAGTCCTCATCGTGCTATAGATTTTGTTGTCGGCCTTGGCCGCCGATGTTTTGGCATGAATCCATCCACTTGACATGGAATTTCAAATACAAGGTGGAAGTCAAAAGGAGACCCAACGGACTGCTTATGGACGAATGGCTACACAGATGGGATGCAGGGGAGGTGGAGAGAATCAGCCTTCAATTCATACCCTGTTTATAGTCCATCTGGTTTTGGATTGCAGTAGAGGTCGCCTTGAACGGCAAGTCAGATTTACACTGGGAAACGTCAAATAATTAAAGCGTATGAGTGACAAAAACCAAATGTCACTTATTTGATACTTGAAATAATCGAGTTAAAAGTATTTTTTTATCAAATAGCAATTTATCTTGTACAAATTATTTAAATTTGCCAGAAACTTTTAGAAAAAAATATTCGTGACCTGTAAAAATTTTAACCAATCACGTTCCGAGTTCACAATTTTAGTACAATCTAGTTCTGCATTCTTAAAACGGATGGACTATAGATACTAACATGGGAACAAAGACGACATTCCAGTTGGCACAAATCTTCACCGTACATGGCGAGTTTGGATATCGGAAGACGAACGGTGTCTAGAATGTGGACTACTGGATGAACCGGTACACAAAATATAGGAGTGCGAATTGTACAGGGAAGAACAGGCAGAGGTGTCTACCTTCCATGGTATACACCTCCTTGCACTCCTGGAGCAACTGTGCAACGAAACACCACCTGAGTTAATGTGCTGATTCCTCGAAACAATGACGATAGCAGTATGGATGGAAAACGGAGTAGACCCCCCCCCGAAGTAGACCAATTCAGGAATGAACCAGGGAAATACATCAATGAAACAGAAGGAATCAGGACCCAGAAAGACAAAGACAACTAAACCTCCCCTCATATGAGGAGGAAAATTCTTAGAAGAATTGGAAAAAAAAGTACAATAAAACAGTGGCATGACCAAAAAATGGCCATGTAGTCTGTCGTAATTCTGCCAGCTAATCTTCGCTAGAAGTGCAGCTCTTACGGTATATTTCCCACGTTTTTCCCCATTCGCCACACCTTTGAAGCCTATGTTGTTATTGGTTTAATTATTATGCTATTATATATTCTTGTCTTGCTAGTTTTGGTCACAGACTGATCCCATAGTATTGAATTTACCACGGAAATCTCTTTTCTTCCTAGTTGATTTCTTTTGTAGATTTCCAAGGTATTTATATTTTTCTTTTTTTTTAATTATTGCAGTTTTCTACTTATAGATCATGATCCATAATAACCTGATCATCTGCAAAATGTAGCAAATTCCATTTTTTTAATGCCTGTTCCAGATAAATTTTAAACAAGGTAGGTGAAAACAGCAACCTTGCCGTTTCCTTTCGTTGCCAGGAAATCCATTGTTGTTTCATTTTCAACTTTTATTAAAGATTTGAAATTTTTATATAACCTTTTTATAGCAGATCGTGTTTAAATTATTTAGGTTTGTTTCTTTTAGGGTGTCCCAGAATTTTGGTGTCGAATCGCTATCATACGCTTTTCTCATTTTCACGAAGAGCTCGTGCACCTCTTTTAGATGCGGTTTTCTTTTCAATCAATTTTATCACACAGAATAGATTATCGAACGTGGATTCTTCCACTTACATGTCCTTGTATTCTTTTATCAATATTTCTTTCAATGTGCAAAATTATGTTATAAATGCTGAAAATGGAAAACTTTAAACAATATTATAAGGTTAAATAGATCTTCCAGGCCTTCTCAAAAACCTGCACAGCAAAATGCCATTTACGTAAGTAATGGAAAGACCTTGTACAAAAAAACATAAACAATAATGGAATGTCACAACTTGAAAGTATTTTGATAACAAATTTCGGTCATTGGTCAAATGAGGCTAGTGCGAATGAAAGTTTGTTTACAATTTTTTATTACGTAAAAATGGAAGTCGATTATGCTGATATTATTTATGTACACAATGGGGTCATTTAATGACCATTGCTTAACGATGGATCATGTCAATGCAAAATTTATGATAACCCAATCAAGGATAGTAAAAATTTGTAATTTTTAGTGTCGGTTTGTTTGATAAGTTGTGTGACGTAGTTTGTGATATTATACCAAAAATTTTTGATAGGAAACTTTCGACAAATTTATACAAACATGAACTTGCTAATTTGATTTATGTTAACTACTGAAAATAATATTATCATTTTGGAGTAAATTTAATGCATGGACGATTTACCAACCAGCATGCAAACTTACTTTAATTACTGCCTTAGTACTTGTAACTGCCTTGCAATTAACAGTTTCATGTAGGTAGTTGGGTTATTATCATGGGATATATTCCAACAAAGTTTTTAACATTTTTCTTTATTTACTTTTCCACCGAGGAGGAACCCAAATTTTGACAAAATTCAATGTGACAATTTTATGAAATTAAAATTGTTTTGTTAATTTTAATATGAAGCGGAAAATAACACATCATGTTTTATTCAATTTTAATCCACGCCCTATCATCGCACTTTTTTCCGTATGGGATCCACAGAACACGAATTACGCTTACTTTCATCGCATTCACGCTGCGCTAAAAACTAAAATATCCGGAAAAAACATTTTCCTACGCTTTTATTAGTTTCTGTAATCTTTCTACATTTTGCGTTTTATTTGTACAAAACGAAAACTACTACACTTTTAATTTGCCAAATTTCATTTTGTTCAAGTTCGATGGAATCACTAACGGATAAATTGAAAATTAAATCTATTTGATGTACGCATAAAGTAACTTATCGGAAATTGGATTTATTTAATTAAAATATCAAAGACAATAATTAAAAATTTAATTTTACGAAATATTTTCCATATTTTATATTTGCTCGCTGGAATATTAAATATTTTCCTTTATTATAATTTCATAAAGTCGATAACTTCAAATTGTGTTTTCCTTGTAAATTTTATATTAAATTTCTGTAAAATGACACACTCGAGCTTTGTGATTGAAGAAAACCTTTTCGAATGAATTCATTTTTTTTTCAAGTTAAATCAACCTGTTGTGGTATTTGTAATGAAAATTTGATTTTCCTACCGTAATCGTTAGTCTGTAAATTGTAATCAAATAATGTCGTTAAATAGTTAGGACTAATTTATTGTGCAGTCCTATTGACTTTACCTAATAGTGCGATTTTCTATCGGTAATCGTCATTTGTCCTGTTTTTGTAATTACATTGGTTTAATTACAAAATTAAACCGATGTAATTTTGTTTATAATTTCCAGATTTAAATAAACAATATCATAATTGTTTCTAAACAGACATTAAATAATGTAAATATTCCCACTTCTGATGTGATTTTATCTCGTTTTTACGTTCCATCAATTCTTACTATTTTTCTTCCCTTTGATATTTAGTTTAATTTTATATTGATTTCACAAAAGAAGTCAGAAAATAATTAAACGTGTCGGACCAATTTAAATCTAAAGAAACTAAACTCTAGAGAGCTTAAAAAATAAAACATCCTCTTTTTGCTAAACGGTTGTAATTTCTCTTTAGAAACGGTACATCGTGATGCCAGTTTTATTTATGACTTGACAAAGCAAACAAAGATGCTACCAACGTAAGTTAAGTCAAAATGAAACTCTGACTAAAATAAAATTTACCACGATACACTAGAAATATTCAACTGTTTTTCTAGGGTCTAGGGGAAGATAAGTCACTATGATACCACCCTAATAATAATAACATGTAGTCGGAAAGAAAAATTCGAGTTTTTGGATTATATCCAGAACTTCTACAAATTTTATTCAATTTTGCTTTGTTTGAAAAATTCTGATTAATTGCATCAAATTTTGTTCCGCATAATAAACGAGAGGAATTTTTTGATGAATAAACATAAGTGGAATAGCTTCCCTCTATATGAACGATGTACGTAATCCATGTTCCTACCAACCACTAAAATTCTCTTTAGTCAGTAAATTTATTTTGTTGCGAAATCATTAATTACGGATTAGCGTAAAATGAATGTGGCATCAAAATTCATCAGCGCCATCTTGATAACAAGAAAAACGGTTCTTGTAAAATACAGTCAGATTAACCGAAGAAGCGTTGAAACCATTGCACGTTAAATAGTAAATATAGCTCCATTTTGGAACCTTTTTGTTGCACCTTGGTTCAAATTTAAGCAAATGTTATTACAGCTGTGTTTTGTTTGTTAATTGTTTCGAGATTTAGCGAAATTAAATTTTTTTATGCTGTCTATGAGAAATGTAAATGACAAATAGTAATTTGTGCTATGTGATATTATGTAAAATTATCGTTTAGTAGGTACCTAGTTCATATTTCAACTTTCGTGCTGGATTTAAAAAATGTTGGTATTTAATTTATTATGTTTTGTCCTTGGTAAAAACCAATTAATCAAAATTGCATTTCCAAGTACATGGGTTTAGATAACAGTCATAAAAGGATCGAGTTTAACTTTTAAATATACAAGAATAATTTTTAATCATAAAGTCAATGTAGAGTCTTGCAATGAAATAATTGTTTTTTAAAGGACCGACTTCAACATTTCATTTTTTCTTCAGCGTTCGGTTTGATGCTTTTAAATACTTTTTCTCTTCTCCCTTCGTTTGTTCTATCACAAAAGTTACGCCTTCTTGCCGCACTTTTATTTTCTCTGGGAGAGAAAAGAATTTCTTTATTTATCCACTGTTCTTCCAACCCACTTTTTGCAGAGGTGTCAAACCGATTATGTATCTCTAGATTTCATTTCTTACGTCATTCATTGGTCCAGGTATCAGCATTGTTCTGCTATTTTGTTTCTTATTTATTTCAAGTTCCATTTTCTTTGGAAAAATTGACATATCGTTTGTTCTCATTAGTCATTTGGGCTTCCCTGTTCTTTAAGCTTCAAGCTGAAGTTTTAGAGTTTCATGTACATACATAGTTTTCGTCTTCGTTTTGCTCTTGCTTCTCATTGCGTTCACTCCAATCTCATCTTTCAAGAAGATCTAAATCGGCTTTTTCAGTTTTGTTAATTTTCCATTTTGATTCCCTTTATTACTATGTCATTTGTTTCTCTTGCTTTCTATTGGTACTCATTGCATTTCTCAGACTTTATTATCTTTTTTCATTAGTTGCTGTTTTTCATTACTTCAGTTTTTCTTTCTTCCATTGATCTCTACTTTTTTCTCGTATCTCCTCCCTAAAACCCCCACCTAGTTTTCGGTAGTTTCTCGCATAGCCCCTGCCTTTCTAATATTATGTATGCACTTAACTGGTTATCGCTGTTTTAACGTTCTCTAAATACTGCTATATCTTTGTTTTGCTTATCCGTGCTCCTGTTCTCCATTTTTCGGTCTGTTACTTATTAGTGACTTATAAAAAGCTCTTCAAACATGCGAAGAAAGCCTTAACTAGGCACCTTTAGGAAGTTGCAACCTTCTATTAATATACGTTTTGTGGGTTTCCTAACGTCTTTATAGTATTTCTTTTCCATCTCCACCAACCCTCGACTCGTTGCTCACCTTTAGGTCATTTCTTACACTTGTAAACCGATAATAATCTCCTTTATATCAATACTATAACCTATCGCAATTTTCCATCAGTGTCAAAATTAATAAAAATTGTAACCAAGAGTATAAGAGTATAAAGACTTGTTTCACTAATTTCTAGCAAATTTCTATGACTTTACGACCAATTGCAGGTTTAATTTACTAACCAGCTACTAGTGGATACGGCTCGGGCTAACCAGGTGTCAAATAGACGCTACATATTTGATCAAAAATAAGTACACAAAAAGATATCTGCCAGAAATTTCACCATCTATATCAGTAGTTTTTCCCTTTTCAAAGTCATGGCATTCACTTGAAGTCACTTAATTATACAAAAACTTTGCGGATTACCAAAATTTACATAGAGCGCGTCAAATCGGAAAAAAATTCAATAAAAAAAAACAAGTTAACTTTATTTTTTTAAATGTCACTTTTGCGATTGACATTTTTCATTGAGTTGTAGCATCACCGACAATTTTTTTTAAATAGAAACCCTGCTTATTTTGCTTCACGGATTTGGATAAAGCACATTTTTGTGAGTGCAAAACGTCCCAAATGTATTACCTATAAAAGGAAAGTTTTCGAGATAATTAATCCAAAGGTTTCAAAAATGTATGTTAAATTTATTACGACAAATTATTTATCAAGAAGGCGCTGGAAAAAGGATAGTTTTGACAGCAAACAAAATTTATTTGTGTAAAAATGAAAACAATTAAGGTTTCAGTGCAAATGATGAATTATTAAATTAGGCAATGATTAATTAATAAAATAGAATACAAATTTTCGATGGAAAATTGCAAAATTCTAATGTTCGTAAAACCGTCTTTTTTACCAGCGCTTCCTTAATAAATTGTTGGCCAAATAACTATTATAACTTTAACGTGCAGTTTTAAAACTTTGGGACTGATTATTTTCTAAAACTTTCCTCATCAGCGCATACGTTTTGATATTTTTCTACCCAAAAAAAATAAAATGTGCTCTATCCAAATTCGCTAAGACAAATAAATATTGCAATTTAAAGAAATTCCCCATGATGTTACAGCTCAAAAAAGCAACACAGTCAAGAAATGTTATTGCGTAACTTGGGTCACCACAACAGCTACGTATAAAAACGTGTGGCTTAGTAATAAAATTTATAGTGTCTCCAGATAACGCTTTTATTATGGGAGCGGAGCTTCGGCTAACTATTGCGAGCTCAGGGTGAAGGTGGCTCAAAATTAAATGAAAAAGTTTACCCGGCGCCACACGATTTTTCCCGCTCCCAACTCATGCTGTTATCTTAATCGTGGAAGCTATAGGAATCAAACAAAAGCACATATGAAGCACTACAATAATTTATTAAAAATAAAAAAAACTATCAGTCAATCAGTAATCAACAAAATCAAAATATCAAACAGCTAAAATAATTATAATAGTATAGGAAACCAAAAATTCAAATTATCAATCAAATAATCTTTCAAAAAAAACAATCAAATAAACGCGGAACAGATTTGTAGGCGTTAACACTAATCTTTACAAGTACGCTGCTTCGGCGTACTTATCAATCAAACAAATATTGCAGTTAGGTTGTAAATCAAGTAGCGCAAATAGACAGTTTTTAAATAAATAATAAAACAAAAGCAATAGACACTTAGCTCAATATATTGCGGTGGTTCCGCCTTGATCCTACGCCGCTGCAAATCCCACGCTACTGGACTACCAAACAACAAAGTGAACCGCCGAATCTTCAAATATAGCGTGCTCGTACTTAGGACTGCTTAAAACTCGAAAAATAAGCTAACAACAGGGTGGAGAACTTCCAATTACTCCCAAAAAGGTACCTTGATCGAACCAATTGACGATAATAACTAAGTTGACCGATGAACCAACTTTTCTTGGTTTAACCAGGCAAGACTAATATTTTTAACCTCCAAATTGTATCTTATCTTCCAAAAAAATTCTAGTGAACGTTGAGCTTCCGACCAACAGAATAAAAGAAGCTACGTCGTGAATAATAAATCAGTATAGATTCTTCCAAAAATATATGCACTAGAAACCATAAATGCGAAAACGTGATGGGTTCGCAATAATTCCAATCAGCTCGAATCGGTGTATCGTATTATCCCACTTAAGTGGCTATGGATTATATTGACCAAAAAAACCATCAATATACCTCCAAACTCGAATAAACAGTAGATGATCCCAAAATACTGGCAAAGAAATATAAATTTCCAACTCTTAACTTCTTTATTCTACTTTACACAAATTCTTGCAGGCCAAAATTATTCTACCTCAGTATCTACTTGGTATCTATTTAATTCTACGTCACTTCCTGAAAACTATTGGGGATATTTTTAATTCCACTAGAAAATTATCAAAATATAAATGGGTAGAGATAAATTTTACCGCCAACTTCAATAAATGTATTGAAACAATAAATGGATTTAAACTAAAATTATTACGTCTGGAATCGAAGGTTACAATGTCAATGGAGGAAAAAAGTGAAATTTTAAAGAATAAGTTAAAAAATCCTGGCAAGGTAAATTTTGGTAGATGTGGTTTTTGAGTACCCGAATCAACCCATAAAATCTCTTGCAGGTTCCTCCAATTGGGGATTTCAACTCCCATAAACGTTTTTTGCCTATAACTTGCTTAATTTCATTTTTACTGAAAATTATTACATGATTAAAATTGTTTTGACAAATTTTAAATCCGAATAACATTTTTTCTATAAAATTTGATAAAGAATTTTGTGTGACTATAATTTTCTGTAAAAATGAAATTAATGGAGTTACAGGCAAAAAACAACGTTGGCAGAACTAAAATCCCCAATTGGGTGAGAAACCACCGGGGAATTTTGGGAGACGTTAATCCGGACATTAAATACACGTGTCTGCCAAATTTCAGCTTGCCCGGATTTTTTGAGGATTATTTTAACAATAAAATATGCATGAACATTGTAATACCTTAATTAAAAATTTTACATTACAGATTATAATAAATTATGAAATAATAAATTTTAATAACTCATATAATTACAACAATTCGTGAAAAATATTTTTAAAAAAGTTTACCGTCGAAGAATCATTGATCTGTATAATAAAATCTCGGGAAAAGATTTAGAAGGTCTCCAAAGTCTCCAAAGTCCAAAGGCGGTCTTATGAAGACCGCCAATACACTGATGTTACCTTCTATGACCTCTCGAAGGCCTTCGACTGCGTCAACTTCGAGATTCTGACACAAAAACTGTTACATTACAACTTTACAGCAGATAGTGTTTTGCTGATAGATTCCTTCTTACGCAACAAACAGCAATGTGTAAAAATCGAAAACGTTACCTCCGCATGGATGACTGCCGACATGGGTGTACCACAGGGCTCAGTTTTCGCCCCTTTACTATTCTTGATCTACATCAATGACATAAATAACGCCAGTCCTGAATCTGATTTTGTTCAATTTGCCGATGATACTGCCAAAATTCAAAGCTGCTCCATCCCGGCTGACCTGCAAGTCAGTGCACAATCAGCTGAATTGCAAATAAAAAATTGGTTTTTATGCAATAAATTGAGCTCCAATGAAGATAAATTGCAAAAAATAATTTTCGCCCTTCGAAGGGCCTTTGACGATAATGCAAACCAACCGGTGAAGTACCTAGGCGTATACCTGGATTGCTCTCTAACCTGGGAGCCGCATATCAACTATTTAAATACGAAATTATCAAAAGCTATCTTCTGTCTGAGAATGCTGAAGAACTGTCTCTCTAAGAAATATCTGAGGTTCGCTTACTTTGCTCTGTTCCACAGCAACATGTCCTACGCCATCCTGAACTGGGGCCATTCAGCTCACACTGAAAAAGTGTTCAAGATTCAGAGACGATGTCTGCGAGTGCTGGCTGGAGTGGGGTATCGTGAGGATTGCCGAACCCATTTTAAATCAATGAAAATTATGACTACGGCGTGTGTCTACATAATGGAATGCCTGATGTATGTTAAGAGACATATCAACACTCTACCGACAAACAGTAGTTATCATAATTATCCTACGAGAAATGCCAAAGATCTACGAGCAGATTTCCACAGACTCCAGCGTACCCGAGATGGCGTCGGCTACCTGGCTATTGCGATGTTCAACAAACTTCCAGGTGACCTCGGAGGGCTGGATGAATGCAGATTCAAGTACAAAATTAAACACTACCTCACGGAAATGGCTTTCTATAGCACAGAAGAGTTTTTGCAGAGCACATTCGTGGACTTTGCTGATGTTATTTGAATGATTAATCGTTTCTTTTTTATGACCTGTGTAAGTACCTCTCTGTGTAATAGCACAAATAAATATTATTATTATTATTATTAAAGGTATGATAAAAAGAACGCTTTTCCGCAAAAGTCATAGACACTAGCGAGGCGAAAGGCCGAGCCAAATTATTGACTGCTAGCCTTTATGAGCCTGTTTATTGATACAGAGCTAGTTTATTAGTCTTAAAATACCTTATTTAAATACTTTTAAAAGTAACTTTTGAATATTTAATTGGTTATACATATTTGATCTAGAAAAATATTTGAAATACTTTTGGGAATTGGAAATACTCTGTGCTTCGTAACTTTTTCATTATGTTTAGTATGAAATTGTAAAATCTGAAGTATTTAAAATACTTGGGTATTTCAAATACTTCTTAAAAGTTTTTTGATATCGAAATTCTCTTGGGTACAATTTGAAGAACTAAACCGAATCCGATATTTTAAACATAACACAAAAAAATGTAAGGTTAATAATTTTGAAAGCTATGACAACCTATATGCAAATAAATATATAGGTAGTTTAGGCTGTGCAAGGCTAAATTGATGGCTGAAAATCCCTGGGCACGCTAAATTGATCCAATTCGAATTGATTACAATTTTTCTATAAAAGTACAATTTGGGAAAAATTCTACTGTGTAATGAAATTATTACTGAATGGAGAGAAAGCGAACGCTAAATATTTTGAATAATTGATTGCTACTTTTAATCTCTAAGCTGTTTGATAATTTTGCTTTATCCCTATGAAATTTTAGAATTAATACAGAATGCATTCAAGCGTGGTTTTCTTTGAATAAGGTAATGGATTAATTTTATTTAATTTTTGTGTTCCGAAGTTTGTGCCTTTTGATAATGTAATTTAATTGCTATACCTTTTTTAATTGGTGCGCGATAGCAAAGGTAAGTTAGGTTTCAGTAATTTGTTATCCTACTTTTAGCTTTTAGGAAAGCAATTCAAACCACAATATGCGGACCAACACTGCTAACCTCTCGTTTCTGTTGGAATTTTGTACCACTTTAACCTCGGGAATTACTAAAATATGCAACACTTTGGCGTTCTGGATGTGTAATTAATATACATTTAACTACTTACGATAATTAGCGTTTGATGTGTTTGAGTGCATAACTTACATTTCTGCGAGTGTATTAAGAATCATGTTAATTCAAGAAGGTGCTATGCGTTAATTCTCATTTTAACTAAAAATAGTTAACTCCCAAGTTAACGGGAGTTAAAGGGGAAAAATTGTACGATCGTACTGAGTTTTCCGGTTTTAAAATGCATTAAGTAATTAATTTTAATACAACAATTAATAATTTAATAGTACAGGGCGAGTCAAGTTAACAGCTGTCACCAAAATCTCACTAGGAAAATCGGGAAATGCCTGCGTTTGCATGGCTTGCATAAACCAGTGTCGGTGTTTAATGCCCACGAAGCAAAATAGAATTTTATTTCCGCTATCGGTTAAATCAAAATACTCCCAACGCGTTATTCTCTTGTTCTTATTTCGACTTACTTAATGCTTCTCAGTTTAACGCTACCAACATAATTTACTTTTTATTTCTCTGTTATTAATGTTAACTTTTGTATTTATGTACAGCGAATTACGCTTTTGCTATTGAAGCTAATCTCGACTAGAGCTAAGTTATCTGATTTTAATTATTTAATTCTTAACTTAATGTAGCATTCAAGTCATTTACTAATTTCTTAAAAATGTAAAACGGCGAAATAAATTTTATGTTCATGCTTATCAAATCATGCTTCCTAGATAATAATTCAGTCAACCATTAATCAGGGATAGATTATCAAAATGTTGTTTCAATACGTGTCGGAGGAAACATCAATTGCGAAGTTTCCCCATTATCTATGCGAACAGTAAACTTGTCCGAACCCGACTCGGAAGAAAAGTACTCATTTAAATTGGACATTAACTTAACAGAACTTATATGTTGGACTTATGTTTATTACCTCATATTTCAAGATCTATTGTAGTTTGCGTTTTTTAGGTTATAAAAACATTTGTTTTATTTTTGAATTTACTGGATATAGTAACTTTAACGTTGGTATTTGTGGTTATTATAGCCTTTAAAATTAAAATAGGGTTAGAATATTCTACAAACAATTCGATCATTTTCATTTTATTTGGAAACTGTTGTCGATTTCCTTGTTACAGCAACTGCCCGTATGTTGACGATTTTCTAAACTTTTAAAGTACATAAGTCTAATCCAAACAAAACAACTATTCCGATATCGACAGAC
This sequence comes from Podabrus alpinus, assembly GCA_932274525.1. NCBI lineage: Eukaryota > Metazoa > Arthropoda > Insecta > Coleoptera > Cantharidae > Podabrus > Podabrus alpinus. The sequence continues at coordinate 13,256,505 of OW026455.1, forward strand.
AGTTGAGCGACCCTCATGACTTCGAAAGGCCATAAAATCTTCTTCCGTCCGGTGCTCGATTGTTGTTAAAAGTAAAGTTTAAATAAAGAAAACAAAACAAAAAGTAAAAGTAAATAATGCAATTTACAATTACATACAAATTATTGTTCTGATATTATCGAGTTAAGGGCTAATGGAAAGAAAGTTATGTAAAATCACATGGGATCTTGCGTTGCCAACCGACAGGAACTTGCTATTCCTGGCACAATTTCACTCAATTATAATCGTGGTTATTACTATATCCGTATTTGAGTGTAATTAAAAAATGCTTTCCGGAATCACAATGCATAAAAGGTCACATGTAAAATAAGTGACGCGACATCTAATGATTACCAAGCTAGCTGAGTTTATTCGGTTCAAATTAAACATAGGAATTTAATTAACTCCATTTCTCTTATTAGAAAAAACAATTAGAAACCATGTTTACTTTTGAAAAACGTCTAAGTATCAAACTTTACATAAAAACACGACCACAGCATTGCGTTTAAATAACTATATCATTAATTTTAATTCAATTAGGAGTCTAAGGATAGGGACGAAGTCATACTTGAATGTTTTCAAAATACCAACAGAACTTTTCAAATGAATTTAAGTTCTCTATGTGTGTGATAGAACTTCGAGCGCATAACACAGATATAACACATGGATTTAAGAAGGAGAAGAAACATTAACAAGCAATCCAGATCTGTACCATCGATGTTATATTTACTAGATAGGACATAACCATAAAATCCAGTTATTTTGAAGCACAGATGTATGATGTTGGTGATATGCAGGGAATGTTTTCCTTGCTTGAAACATCGATTTTGATTTTTTGAAATCTCATATTGACCTTGTATCCATCCTGTATTGCATTCAAAGAGGAAAACTTTATACCTGCTATTGTTTGCTTCACAACAATTACGTCTACGTCCTGTCTAGTGAATATAAGATCGATAGTTATAACAAATAAAAATAAAAGTCCTAATTTTTGTAATCGTACACGTTTATATACATTTAAATTCTGTTATAATAAACCCTCGGATATAATGCACTAATTTTCAAGTACTTTTTCATTATTTTTCAATTATATTAAGGTTTTTTTAGCGTTTTTTAAAAAATAAATTAAACACGGGGGGGGGGAGTAAATTAAATTGAATTATTAAAAATGATCTGCCTTTCTGTCTCATTAAACCATCATCCGGTGCACTGGCGGATTTATAGGGGGGGGGGAACTATAGCTTCCCCCATGGCTCAGCAAAGAAAAAGAAATTCACTTGAGAATAGAAATTCTAAAATATAAAATAATTTTGTGTTGAATTTGAAAACTGTACTTTCATTAATCTCCTTAGAACACAATTTACCCTAATGTAAATAGGTAAATTTAAAAACAAGTGTAGAGGGTATACACAAGATAGAAACCACTTGAACCTTTTTTGAAAAACATTTTACCAATCAATCCTTGACGCCCAGTATTGTATGTATATATGCCTTACAGGCCTACTAGGCCCATGGCTTCGTCTGTCACCGACTTCCATTCTTTCCTGTCACGAGCACAATTTCTCCACTCTTCTCTACCAATCACAATCAGGTCTTCCTGCACTTCATCCCTCCATCGGTTCCTCGGTCTACCTCTTCTTCTTGTGCCTCCAAATATCACCTTCCAAATAACACTTGGGACTCTGTCTTCGTTCATTCTCACCAGGTGCCCCAACCATCGCAGCCTCTGCGCTTTCACGCACCCGACTATGTTTGGTTGTCCATACATCTCGGCTATCTCTCGATTTGTTCTTATTATCCATTGACCATCCACATATTTCCCACCGTAAATCCTTCTCAAAACTCTTCTCTCCCAAACCTCCAGCATTGTTTGTTCACGCCTTTTCAGCGTCCACACTTCTGCTCCGCACATAACCGATGGTCTTATAACCGTTCTATATATTCTTGTTTTAACTGACCTAGACATCACTTTGCTATTGAGAATTGATTTTAGTGCAAATGCGCTTCTTGTACCTGCAGCCAGTCTTGCTTTAATCTCTTCTTCTTGTCCTGGCTCTCTTGTTATTATCGTTCCCAAGTATTTAAAAGCACACACTTCCTCAAAATTTACAGTTTCATTCTCCATTTTTATGCTTATAAATTTCCCTTCTGTAAACCTCTTGTCACTCCAAACCATGTATTTTGTCTTGCTCTCGTTTACTTCTAGTCCCATTTTCCTAGCAGCCTTTAATAGTTTTCGCGTGACTTCTTGTATCTCCTTCTTTGTTCTTGTTATAAACGTCAAATCGTCCGCGAAAGCTATGCATTGGTGTCGTCTTCCAAAAATTGTACCACATCTGTTTAATCCTGCTTTCCTTATTGCACTTTCTAACACAATATTAAACAGAATCGACGACAACGGGTCACCCTGTCTCAGTCCCACCTTTACTGTAAAACTCTCCGACAACTCACCACTTATTCTTACTTTGCTTTCAGAGCCATCCAGTAACATTTTTACCAATCTTATCAATTTCCCAGGGATTTCCACTCGCACTCGCTTTTTTCGCCTTTTTGTGGATCGGACATAGCAGCCAGCTTCCATGATGCCGGCATTTTTTCTTCCTTCCAAACTTTTTGTATCATGTTGATGGTCATTTCTTGTAATTTCTCTCCTCCATATTTCAGCATCTCCGCCTGAATGCCGTCTTCTCCTGCACTTCTATTGTTCTTCAGTCTTGATATTACCTTTCTTATCTCATCTTCTGTTGGTATTTCTACTCCATCTTCACTTACGTCGTCGGCCTCTGTATCTGTGCATTCACTCTCTTTATCTTGACTACTTGTTCTATTTAGCATCTCTTGAAAATATTCTGCCCATCTTTTTGTTACTCCTTCCTTTGATCCTACCAGTGTGCCGTCTTTATTCCTGCAGAACGTTGTATTTGTTTGGAATCCTTGTTTTATTCTTTTAGCTCCCCGATAGAAGTTTCGCATTTCTCTATTATTATATTTTTCTTCCAACTCATCCAATTCCTTTATTTGATGTTGTCTTTTCTTCTCTCGTATTAACCTTTTGCATTCTTTTCTCTGTCTTTCATATTTCTTCCTTGTTTCCTCATTTCGATTTGTCAACATCAGCTGTCTTGCTTTCTCTATTTTCTTTACTTCCAATTCACACTGGTGATCATACCACTCCTTTTTTTTCTTCATAGTGCTCACATATTGTGTTTTTGTTGCCTCAAATGTGCTTCTTTCTATTGTTGTTCGCAGGTGTTCTGTGGTTTGTCGTATTTCAGTCTCTTTCAATATCTTTTCCATCGCTTCTCTATATTTTCTTCTCTGGTCTTCAGTTTTGAGTTGCATTTGTATTCTATTTCTTTGTTTAGTTACGTGTTATCCTATACTCGTTCGATTTACCAAGGCTATTGTCATTTTCACACGTACCATGAAATGGTCTGAATCCAGGTCCGCTCCTCTATACGTTTTAACGTCTCCAACAATATTTTCACTTCTACTCTCTATCAGGACGTGTTCGATCTGGTTCGTTGTATTTCCATCTGGGCTTATCTATGTTGCCTTGTGGATGTCCTTGTGTTCATTGTGTGTACTCATTATCTTCATATAATTTCCCATTGCAAAATCAGTAAGAAGCCTTCCATTTTCGTTGGTTTCTTTGTGTAAGCTAAATTTACCAATTGTAGGTCGATATGTTTCTTCCTGCTCAAGTTTTGCGTTCCAATCCCCCACTATCATTTTAATGTCGTACTTTAGTATTTTCGCGTACGCTTTTTCCAGCTGTTCATAAAATTGCTCCTTTATTTCCATATCCCCTTCCTCCGTAGGCGCATGTACATTAATAATACTTATCTTTCTATTATCTCTTTAATCTTAGTATGCACATTCTATCAGTTATTGGTTTGAAACCGATCACCATATCTTTCCCTTCTTCGCTCACCATAAACCCAGTTCCCAACCTTCTGTCCTTCCCGCTACTTTTTTCCCGCTACTTTTGAAAAAAGTATAGTTCTCAATGTCAGTTGTTTCATTATCTCTTTGTTTTGTCTCCTGTAATGCTACTATATCTACTCTATACTTTTTTAACACCTTTATTAATTGTTTCAATGCTCCCGCCACATAAGTTCCCCTCACGTTCCAAGTTGCAAAAAATTTAGTATCACTTCCTGTCTCTATGACTTTTCTTTTCCTTTGTCCTTTTCCTCGCGTTTTCGTATTGTTTTTCAGTCCGGTTTCCTTCACTATTAGTTTTTTGGTATAGGGCTATAGGGGGTCCTCCGTTTTTCACTATCGACCCCTTTTGCTGGTCCCAGTCCCAACGTCCGCGGTTTATGTATATTTTTCCATATCCTACGTTTGTTTCATTTCCTTTTCCTCTTTCTTGTTTGGCGTATTCTCTTAAACTAGCCTGCATCCTTTGTTCTTGCAATGTTAGGTCATCATCAATAAAGCTGTTGGTACCTTTCAGTTTATTTTTTGTTCTCATAACAGTTATTTTATCTTGCCATGAACTCATCTTTGCTAATATAAATGGCTGCGCAGACCTTGGTTTTATCAACTCGGCGGTGCCAACGTCTACTTCGATACCCAATTTATCTCTGAGGAAAGTTTCTATCTCTCCCCTGACGTCTTTTCCAACAGTTTGTATCCCCTTCAGAATAATGTTGTTTTTTAAATCTTTCTTTTCCATGTAATTCAGCCTGACCTCAAGTGTATCCAACCTATTCTTCAGCACCTTATTTTCTTCCTTCAGGGTTTTGATCTCGTTTTCGTATTTTTTCTGACCTACCTTGATGTCTTTTATCTCAGTTAGCATTTGCTTCATCATTTCCTTTAGTTCTTCCATTTCACCCTCCCCTCTTACTAGTTTCTTAGCAGGAGTCCTATGTATCTTTTTACTTCAGTAATAATGGTAATGATTGTGTTGTACTCGCCCCCCCCCCCCTTAATAAGATTATTACAGGTAATTTATAAGTATATTATTAGACTTGATGGAAATTTATATGACATTGTTTGTTTTAAACACTTGAAAAATTAGCATTTAATTTTTCCCTTCCGACTCAGCCCCTCTTTGAGTCAATCTTAGATTATCCACTGATCCGGTTCGATAAATGAAATTTAATAAAATATAATTGGAATTAAAATTAAGATAACTTTTATAAGGATTAAAAAGAAAAAATAAATTAAAAATTGCAAAATTCAAGAATAAAACTTAAAAATATTTGCACGTGGCGGTGAAATGAAAATGGAAAAATTAATTGGTAAAAATAACGGAGAAATGTTAACCAAACAAAAAATCAGGCTAAAAATGGAATTTAAGTATCGGTGAAAATTAGAGACTCCGATATTTACAAAGTGTGTTATTTTTTTTTACAAAAATTGATACAAAATATTGCGTTGTTTTTGCAGAGGTTTTTTTTAATACTTTTTACGATATAAATGTTCGATTTCTGTTCAAAAATTACATAAATATTATTAGTAAGACCGGCCACCCCTGGTTGCAAGCCTGAAACAATAAAAGACTAACTAGATTGTGTAGTGGTGATTGTAAAGATTTTTTTGTTTGCTGTCTACCTTTTATGTATTCACCGGTAAATTTTTAATTTTCCGGTTTCATTTGGATCTCGAAGTTTACTTTGAATTTCCGCAAAATAATTCATATTAGGTTGTCGCGGAAATTTTAACATATTTTCTAATTCAAAGGAAAAATAAATGAAAAATTTAATTCCAAATTTGACACAAAATAAGATCGAGAAATTAAATTGCGCTACGTAATAATTAATTGCACTAAATAATATAGCGTAATTTTTACCGGTCCTGCCTAAATATTTACTAGGGATAATTTACCAACATATCTCTTGTCTTTTCTTCTGTTTTTCTTTTTGTCAATCCTGAACGTTTTAGTGGTAAGGTTAAGTATGGGGACCTACAGTTAAACGTCGATTTCGAACAAATAAATGATAGAAGAAAGTATTAATATTATTTAAAAAAAAATTATAGAAAAAGTATTAATATTATTAAAAAAAATCTGATGTGACAACACATTACTTTCCAATTCACTAGATTCAACTTTATTTTTTGGTTCGTTCCTAAACTTTCTTAAAAGAAATACACTATAAATGCTAAATAAAAAAAGTATTAACTCAAGATTTATTTTAATTCTATAAAATACACAAATCACTTGGACATATTATCAAAATTGCCAAATTTAATTTGTTGCATGTTTACATGATAACTCATATTTGTTAATTATTGAGAATTAATAATAAGTTAAACTTTAAAAATAAAATACATAGTTATTAATAGTAAAAATAGTTTTGATTTTAAAATAAAAAAGTGAACATAAAAAATATTTATGTTAAATTCATAATTTTTAAAAGCGCTTATTTTAATTTTCATTTTGACAATAGAAAATAGAAATGACACGTTTGCATTGAAAATATTTTTAAAATGTCATTTGCAGAAAAAATTAGAAATTTGCGGGACGCCGTCTATATGCAATCAAATTTTAACTAACCGTAGTACGTCAGAATTAAATTTTTGATGAGTAATTAAAAAATTCGTTTAATATTAATTACATGTTTATATACCTAAATATGTTAAAATAAAAAATTATACTGTAAACGCAAAACAATACAAATCACTTTGACAGATCAAAATTATCCAAGGCAACTCAGATTATTTTAAAACCGCTTATTTTATTTTTGCATTTTAACGATAATAATTTAAGAACAAAATATCAAGTGTTGGGTATCATAAGATGCGAAAAAATAATCTTTTTCGATTGATATGATTTTCATTCTTATGCGTTCCAACGGGAAGCGGCAATGATCTTTATCAATTTTCATTCTTCAAGAAAATGCGTTAAAAATGGACAGTTTTCAACCACAATCTAATCAGCGCTTTAGCAGCTGCTTCACTAGGTTGACCACACACTTGAACTCGGGGGGGGGGGGGGGAATAAATGGTTTCAATTAATTAAATCGTTATTACTCCTTCGTCGAAAAATGTTGAAAGTAAAAATGAGAAATGTTTATAATAATCAAAATTAAAAAAATACTTTTGATTTTTTGATAGTAAAATTTATTTAGAAAGCAAGGCACTTTTCCAAATGACGGTTATAATCTGCTTGGCAAGCTAAAATGCACTGTTCGACGGCGGTAAATTACAAATCAATTTATTTAAAGATTTTAAGGCAATTTTTCGAAATTTTTTCTCATTTATTTTGAGGAACAGGAAGAACAAATTAAAATGGTGTACCTTAGTACGAGGATCATACATTGATCTGACCTTTAATATTTAACCGAAAAATGTTCTCATATATTAATTTCTCTGATAAGCACAATGAAGGTTGAAACAGCTCGTCAATATTAGTCATTCGAGAGTTGATTAATTTAAATTCATCAATTGAATTGAGAATGGAGTAGCATTGATAGTGTATATTTAGTTTTGAGTTGATTATTAATTTTGTGATTGATTCTATTTTTACGATATATCTACCTACGTGAATCGTTCCACTGTTGTGAAGCATTTGTTGACGTTGCTATTACTGACGTGGTGAATTGGAACAAGAGAAAAGTTAATTATTTTCGTTGCATAAAAACAATTTAAATATAAGTTGGCAGTAATTGAATTTGGTTATTTTTATATTTGTGCGTAATAGATGGGTTGGTTGGTCATTTTAACTTAGTTTGAACTAAAGGAGTTTTGATAATTCCCAAAATGTGTTACACTCTCAACTCTAACCTTTCATCGGTTATTAGGACATATTGCTTCTCTGAATACGTGATTCGAATTTGTACTACGGCGAAATTGAGCTAAAAATTTGTTATCATTATACCTTTTTACCTTCCTCCTTATGATATCGGTTTCATGAAACTCAACAATTGATATTTTATAAGACAGAGATTTTCCAAATGCTTAGTTTCTTTTTTTCCTAATGTTTTTATTGCATCCTATCGCCTCGTACTTTTTAAATTATTTTCTCTGCAAACTTTGAAATTAATAGTAAAAAGAGTAAACTCGTTTTACGCTGTCATAACTTTATTCATTTTCAGTTTTAGATAATACAATAGTTATAGAACAACAAAGTTGATCAAAAGTTTTAAGTCTTTACGTTTCAGTTACAGTGTGTAACACTACGATTTAGCGAGTTTTAAATCTTGTGGCCAACCACACCACTAAACTTTGTTTAATATTACTTTAATTAAAATTTTCACTTCTTCTTACAAAGGCATGTCTTACAAAATTATAAAGTCGTTTATGTATCGAAAGTGCAAACTTTACTACATCGTTGTTAATTACCTTTTTTAACTTCAAAAACATCACCAAAGAGTTTCACTTTCATATTTTAAACTTTTAATATCTTTTAAATTTTAAATAATACTAAGTTTTTTGGGAATAACCCACGCAAAATTCTCAAAAAATTTTACCCAAAACTTCCACAGAATAACTTTACTGAAATCCTGAAATGAAACAGTTTTAGTTGAGTCGAAAATTTTAATCAAAAGGCATTCTATTCCAGAAATCTAATTAAAAGGGAATAAAAATTTGGTGAAAAAGGAAGAGGGAGGGTAGGTAAATAAATGAAAATTGAAAAATTAAAGCAATAATGAGCTTCCAATATTTACAATATCCAATGTTCAGGCAACGAAGTTGTAAAATTTAGTATACACATTATATTTGGATGCCCCCAAAAGTCCCCCGCCGGATTTTCGCCAAATTGGCAATTTTAGTCCCACCAACTTCGTTTTTCGTTTATAACTCGCTTAATTTAATTTTTAGGGAAAGTTTTCATAGGATCAAAATTAAAGAGAACAAAATTCTCTACAAAACAGAATTTCCAAAATTTTCCTAAACAAGGAAATAGTAATCGAGTAATCCGAAATTTTGTAGATAATTCTGTGCTCTTCAATTTTGGTGTGATGATAATTTACTTGACCAAAAACCACTTGGTGGGACTAAAATTATCAATTGGGGAAAAGTCAATTGAGATTTTAGACAACTTTTGGGCAGTTTATTTGGACACTCAAATATACGTACATGTGTACCAAATTTCAGCTTGTCTGGACTTTTTTTCCATTTCCTAACATCTTCAACAATTATTCTCCTGCAATTTCTATTTTAAACTTTCTATGTTCATCCGCTAACCCAAATTAATTTGGTTCTGGCTTTTAATTCATTTGGTGTCCGTAGATCTTGGTGATTTTTGCTCATTCTTCATCTCAGTAAAGTTTTGTTCAAGTGGTAACATAATTTTTAAGTTTTCCAGTGTCATTATTATCAATCGAACCAAACATGATATAACAAGGTTGTGCGGCCTAAAGGCCGTCTGTGGGGAATATTACCATAAATGTAGGTTGTAATTGTTTGACTTTTATGCGACACAGAAATATAACAAAGTTTTAATAAAATTTAAAAGTACAAGTCCACGGTTTTCCTTCTTATCAAATATCAACTATATATAAACAATATCTGCTTAAAATTTCAGCTTTTTACGTAGCGAGGTTTGTGGGATACCGAGATGAATAAGAGGATGAGTGGGCGTTACGAGTCTAGACGGTTTTAATCTAATATTTACGAACAAATAAGTACATAAAAAATTTATTACCCGCTTTGAAAACATCATAACATAATATTATACTACTATGTTGGAAATATTGTACATACCGCTGATAATTAACCAACTGAATTTTTCAAATTATGACAGCGAGATGTCGCATTCCAGGTAGTTTCATTTCTAGAATTGCTTTAAATAATTCTCGTTTGTCCACTTGATCAAGCTTTTGCACGTGGAAATCAATATGGTGTTTGTAGACTTTTTCCATAATCCGTTTCACTATAGGTATCGCATCTACTGTTAACTGCCCTCGGCGAATCTACCTTAGTAATTTAGTACCACTTACCTTGTACATTTTATTAAGGGTTTGTGTATTAGAGTTTATTATTAAGAAACGTTATTATTATACTTTCTCTGACTTTTTTGCACAACTGGTTTTATTCCTCTGTATAATCCGCGGTGCAATTGTTTCAATCTTGTTAGATCTCATCAGGTAAGCTTAGTTTAAGAAACTTGACGAAGCCAATGTAAATTTAAATGGAAGTTAAAATAATAATCAAACATGTATTTACTATTATTAATCCGTGTTACACTATAATTATACAAAATCTATAGTGCAATAGACCAGCGGTTCTCAACAATTTATATAGAACGATAAACCGAAAAGGAGGTTGAATTCTGTGAAAAATGTAGTTCTTTTAAATTTCAAAAGTACGTAAAGAATGTTCAAGTACAGATCGTAATAAAATCAGGTATAAAAGAACCGGACAGATCAACTTTTTAAACATATTATATAAGTTGGAAGAATTTTTCATTGGCGCGAAAAATTAAAAGGTTGAGCACACCAGCATTCAGAACTTAAAGACAAATACTTCTTTAACATTTAGTCGGGACGGGAGAGCATTGTAAATGCTAAGTCATGTATTAGAGTTCTAAGCCGGACATCTGAAGCATCCGTTTGAAATCTGTACAGTAATGTGTCCCTTATTTATAGGATTGCAATTCACTTCCCAATTTTTATGTATATAGCACAACAGCTGTTAAGATTTTTCTTGTAAAAGAACTATTGCAAAGATTTCTGTGTAGTGGTTACAGATCGCTATTTATCGTCACGAACTCATAGCGGTTGAGATTATGTCTAAAGTTTCCGATTGTCTGCGAATTGTAGATTGTTTTGTCACCAATATGGGTCTGAGGAGATGAGATCAGGATAAAACCTGATCATCAATATAGTCTGGTAAGATTATTTCGAATTTATAATGAAACTCTGCGTTTTCATGTAATCGTGATTCTGAAGACGACCACAGATGTTGATACTGTTATCGTTTTGGTGGTATGCCAGGTGACGTCTTGTTCCATGTGGTATCTATGTTCCCCATTGCTTCTGATCTTTGTTTTATTTCTGGTGCACATAAACAAAGCACATAAATATGAGTAGATTTTTCTGGTATTTGTCTAATGGTGCAGATGGCGTCTAGGTTGATCTGTTTCGTCTGAACCCCTGCCGCTTATTACTTTGGGATCTTATCGCTAATGGCAGTGGCCTGCAGTGCTATAAGAACTTTAGTCAGGTCAGACAGCAGCGTGAATCCTCTGTAGAGATGGGTCCTTCTTATTACCCTTTATTTTCCAATCGGCCGGAATGGTTTGGGTTAGGAGTATCTTCTAATAGAGTAGGGTGATCTTTTCCACTAAGGCTTAAACTGTATATTTTTTGAGTTCATTCGGGATTTCATCTGTCTCGGAGGTCTTCTTATCTTTTTTATTTCGGGCTCTACATGGTGCTCTTCTACAGTCCAAAGCAACTCCCCATCTGGATTTAGTACTGATATTTCTCTTGTTTCTCCTTCTCCTGTATTGTACAGCGTGGTGAAGTAATCAATCCATTCCAATTTGCTTATGGTAGTCTTTCAACATCTTCGTTTATTGGCTTTTGTTGCACTCTTAATAATTTCCACACCTTATATTGTACCCCATTTAAATCTTTCTGCATTATATCTGGAAATTTTTCCCAGTGCTCTTCCTTTATTTTTCGGATTCTGACATTCACTCCATTTCTTGTGGCCCATAAGAATTCTGCACTACTCTCAATAGTTTTTAGCCTTCTGTATCTTTGCCAATATTTTGACCTCTTCCGTGAACCAAGGTTTTATATTTCTATGGATGTTTACGTTTGTTCGTTGGATTCCCAAAGTATCTCGAGCTGCTTTATCAACATTATTAATTAGTTTTTTCCAGCTGTTTTCCACATCATCTATGTTCTGTTTTTATATTATTTACCTCTTAACTGATGAGATCATTGTTTGTTAATTTTTTTTGATCTGAAGTCGGTGTGGTTAGAAATTAGCAGGTCGAAGTATGGAGCGGAATAACATCGGTTCGCTTCCCAGCCAGCCATTCCATGCATTGGCCTGTTTTTTACACAAATAAACTATTTAATCTTTAAAACTTTAATGTTTTAATCATTAATAAAGTTAAAATATCAAAAGCAGAATTTACTCTTAGACCACAAAATTTTATCTAGAATATTTAATTAAAATTAATATTGTATTAAAATTTATTTGATGTACAAATATATCTTTGCGTTTGAAACGTTATGAAAGAGGATTAAAATATAAAAACAAATAAGACCAACATTTTGTGGTGAAATGAGAAGTTAAACCATTTTGCTTTGATACATGATTATACGATTCCAAAAATTCAAAATATCAAATAATTTGAAAATGCTTACGAATCCTTTTATGTTTAACAATAGAATTATTTTTCTTTCTTTTTATTATTTAAAAATTACAAAATTTATAAGTTTGTTCATTTTGTGCAAAATAATGATTATAGTACATATTGCTATTTTACAAACGAAAAGAATTAAAATTAATCGAGAAACTTTGCTATTTTTATAAATTAAACGCTGGTGACTTTAATCCGTTTAGGCTTACGTTTTATTTTTTTAAATTTATCTACTACTGATTAGGCTTTCCGTTGGAAAGTGCATAGGAACCGGAATTTATTTTAGTTATTTTGTTTAAGCCTTCGATCGATACTCTCAAATATTCTATTTCCAGTTTATGTTTTATCAAAGGATTATAATACGGTAGCAACATGAATTTTATCATAATAATGCCATTCCACTACTTCGCGTCTTTTAGCTCCTTCAAATGTTGCTGAATCGCATTATGCCAAAATCTCTGTGAATTTTAAAACGATAACAGAAATACATCTTTGTATCTTTGGCAGAAAAGTCATTTTCCAATTTCAAGAAATTTCCAAAAAAATACCAAAGTTTTTCTTTGACTTAAAAGGAAATTTATCGTTAATCTTGAAAACTGTAAACTCAATTTTATTTCATAAATTGTTTTTTTTCTGCATATAATTTTGTTTTTGAACGGTTCCACTTTAAGCGACGAGGACACTGGTCGCTAAGATTAATTTTTTAAGAAGATTTTTTGGAAACGAGAATTTATTACGGTAAAAAAATAAAGAACGTGATGGTTTAAAAATCAGCTTAGCTTAGTAACCAGTGTCCACTTCGCCTTATTAAGGATAATGGGTACAATAACGTGCTCCTGCATGATATCTCTTAAATCATTGCAACACTCACAAATTATACGCCATGCGCTTTGTGAATCTCAACAAAATAAATGCAAAAATAAAGGTTATCCAGCTTTTCATATCTCACGAGGCGCACCAGCGCATTGTCTTTAAGCGTTGAGTGATAATTTACATACGATATATCATTATATATATAGAGGAGTAGCTGCTCTTTTAAATGCTATACAGGGTGTCTTTGATTACTATTTATTTTAAAAAAGAACACATACAATAATAATTTGGTTTCATAGCATTCCACTTTGACATTTTAAATGGGATATCCAAGATATTTGGATTCTGTATTAAATTCCTTTTTATACCTAAATCTTCTATTTTACTTGTAACATGGATTTTTATTAGCATTTTGAAATTTTTTGCAGGGTTTAACGATTCAATATTTTTTTAACCAAAGTATAGTTATACCAGCTATACCGGAAGTGGAGACAAATTTTCTTATTATGAACTAGCACGTGATTGCCTTGGTTGTACGGCCTAAAGGCCGCATGCGGGAAGCTCAACGGATATAGTTAAATTTAGGTTATTGTATATTGAAATGATATTTTCTACCTATAATGGGGAGGGGAAGGTTCTGGACTTGTTTCAATACATCTTATAATCACGTCCAGGTTACACGGTTCCTGCTCAAATTCAATGTTATTTTATTATGTTTAATTTTCTGATTAAAATTTCAATAATTAAAACTTTTAATTTTGATATCTGCTTATATTGTCCATATTGCTTTATATTATTGTCGATTCACTTTTCTTTAATTATTGAACCTCCAATTTATGTGTCTTCCACTAATCAACACCTATCTTCTTTTTATAATAAAACGACCCTTCCTTTCTTCTACTTTCTTACATGTTCCTGTTCAAGGAACGCGACCTGTTCAAGGATTCAAAGCGAACGAACAACACGCAATCTACTGGCTTTATTAAAACCAAAACTCATTGTGCCAACCTTACAATGAAATAATAATTCGCCATAAATTTAAAAATAATTACAAACTAAATCGAAAATGACAAAAACTTGACACAAAACGTCCCGACCTTCCTCGGGTCAAAACAAAACATGACAATATGTTAATAATTAATATAACTGGCTAGAACGAGATTGCCTTTGTTGTGCGGCCTAAAGGCCGCGCTGCGGACGGACCAGCGGACCAATTTTAAATTACAGCTAGACAAATAAATTAAGACTATTATAGTTTAATTTTATTATTCTTCCTCTTATTATGGGTCTAATTAATTCAATCAGTTTAGGTAGCTTGCTAGGCTGGCCTTCGATGTTCTGTACTCTCTTTTAATTGTTATGATGGCAAATCGTGAACACCAGGGGGACTGGCGGCTTTACGTGCCCTCTGAATCACGGAGACGATCAAGAAATTTTAAACTATATTCGGAGTCGAACCGGGGAACCTTGCATTAGCAGTTGTTTTCATTTTAATTTCTTCATCAGCTTGATGCTCTTTCAAACATACAGTCCGCTCCACTATAGCCTCTCCCCCATAAGGAGGAGGTTCAGGCCATACCTTACCACGCTGACCAAGTGCGGGTTGGTAGGGGAGCAGTCAGCGGCGTTCAATTTTCATTAGGAACCTCGCGGTCACCCATCCATTGATCTATTGATCATTTTATTAATCTTAATTAATACTAATTTATTAATATTTTTAATAAACCATAGACGATCATATACTTATAACTTTTATTTTGACTTGTTTTTCATTATCCGAGGCCCCATTCAGTCTACATTAACTCGGATAATTGGGGTTCTACTGTATTTAAATAACTTTTAGATCAATAGTTTGTAAGAACAATGTGACATAAGTCGTTAGCTGTGTGAGTTACGTGCTGCAGATTCTGTGGTATATCTCCACCATATAATATACAGTAGAGTCTCGCTAGAGTGAACTAATTAGTGCACGACGCTGTTGCTATAACGAGGTTGTTCGCTATTTAAAGTTTTAACTAGAATAATAAAAAACTTATAGTTTTCTTCTTCCTGTTCCATTAGGTCTGGGACCTGTGTTTTACATATTTTTTTAAATTATTTCCGTGCGCATAATTGGTTTTCACATCTTAAGTAGATGGCTCTCGATGTGCCTGTATCCGGTTTTTCATTGTTATGGAAACAAATCATTAATACAGGGGGATCGACGGCTTTATGTGCCCTCCGAAGCACGGAGACGGTCAAGAAATTTTTACGCTCAAACCCGGAGTCGAACAGAGAAACCCTTCGTTAGCAGTTGATCGCGCTAACAATTAGGCCATGAGCGCCGTCTTATAGTGTGTTTATTAAATTTAAATCAGTAGATTGTTTGAATTTTGAAGTAAAATTAGTTGATTTATTGAAAAAAAAACAAGTGTTTTGGAAACACCTTTTTCAATAAATTTATTTTGATGTTCACTATAGTGGATAGCTCACTATATCGAGACTTGACTGTATTTTAAATACATTTATTATTTTAATTCATTAATTTTATACGTATTATTTAATAAATGAGTCTCGTGTTGCAAATGACATTTGTATAATGTAAATTGTTGTAATTCTAGTGGCATCATAAAACGTTTCAAGAACAAAAGTTTATTTTTTCACAAAAAATCTCGTTTCCTTCTTCACTGCCTTGTTTATGTGGCAAAATTTACACGAGATTAAAAATTCGAATTTTAGACTCGGGATGAATGGTTCACTTATTCTTTTTCATTTGTTTAACGAAGCGTTAAGATATTAAATTGCATTTCTGCAACAAGAAGATGTGTTATGTACATAACTCGATTAAACTTAAATGTCGCTTAAATGCTAGAAGTGGTTTGTGAATCACAGCTGCTTGTGTCTTGTTAAAAGATTCATGAAAAAAGACTAAAAGAAGAACATTTTAGAATGTAAAAGTTTATAGTGTAAAAGAGTTGCGCCTCTTTTTGCTTTTACTTTTGTGAAACATCAAGCACTTATGGAATTTCTACAACACTATAAGAGCCAAGTACGAGGGGTTAGTAATGAATATTATAAAAATTTTCGGTTTTTATAAATAACCACCACGATCACAGGGTGGAGATGTTCATCGGATGGCCGAGCTGTAGAAATTAGTAGCTCAACTAATGGTCACATCAAGGCAATTGTATTTACTAGTCTTATTATAAAATAAACAATTTGATGTGACAACACATGACTTTCCCATTTACTAGGTTCAACTTTAAATTTAAAAAACCAAAACATTTACACTATATTTCTGAAAATGTAAGGTAACTGAAAATGTTTTTTTATCATAATACTTTACTATACGTAAATAGGGAAGTAAAATGAAATGCAAAAATTATTTTTAAAATTCTTATTTTGTCGATCTCACTAAAAAACCTTACTTGAAACATCAAAGACTTGCATTTTAATTAACTTTAGAAGCAAGAGTTACTTGATATTTTAAGGATGAAGTGATATTTTCTATATAAAACAGGAAATTATAGCAACTACATACAATTTTTTGTAATCCTGATGGCAAAATAATTATAAAATACGTTGAAACTTTAAACTATGTTTTATAATGTGTACAGAGTTTAATAACGTCAATCCTAAAAAACTAATTATTGAAGTTTTTCAAAGTTGTAAATTGAATTCTGAGGAAAATTATCATATTACGAGTTAAATAGTTCACATTAAAAGCTTTGTTACATTTTTTCAGTATTAATACTTTAAGTATAGCCTTGTAAATGCCATAGTATTTGTGAAACTCTTGTTTCAATAGCTGGAATTATAAATCAAAAATATCGCTTCAAATTCCAACCTTTTATAATTTAAAATTTTTATTACTTGGAAAACTTATTCGAGTTGGAATAAAGGATCGTTTTTATTATTAGCTAATTTTTCTTTACATTGTTAATGCTAAAATTTATAGTCACCCGGTCAGGATGGTCGTGTATACTTCAAACAAACTTGCGGTTGTGATGCAATTACTCTAGTTTACCTCTAAACCTCTAGTTTACTGTAGTTTCCAGTATCTGCGGGGCATCGAACCATAGAAAACGTGTTTATTTTTAAGGGTTACAATTTTCCATTTCAATTGTTTAGGCCTGAGGTTTATTTCGGGTTAATATTTTATATAAAACTGGGTTCGGGCTGAAAAACGGTTGAATTAAATTTTCATCTGGGGATGGTGAATCCCTTGTGGTAACACCGAAACCGGTCATGCAATAATACTAAAGTGGTTCTTGTTTTTTCGACAGCTGTCTGCTGTATACGACTAAATGTCATATTTCATGCTTTTATTAACAAATTTTCTTTGTTTTCAGTTTCTCAAAGCACAACTTGCTCTAAAGAAGAATTCCGATGCGGTAACGGACGATGTATTCCGGCATATTGGCAATGTGATAATGAAAAGGATTGTGCTGATGGAAGTGATGAAGACCAACACACATGCCGTAAGTCATTTTTTATTTATTAGGTTAAAATTTCCATTTAATATTTTTGGAGCAGAACAAAAAGTTTGTGGAGCAGACGAATTCACATGTAGGTCGGCTCCAGGAGAATGTGTACCGTTAACGTGGATGTGTGATGATAATCCCGACTGTTCCGATGGTAGTGATGAAAAATCGTGCAGTACGTCGTTTTTACATTTCTCACTTTGCATTACTTAAATTTATTCAAATTTTAGATGAAACTTGTAGATCAGATGAGTTTACTTGTGATAACGGTAAATGTATACAAAAAAAGTGGGTGTGTGATTTGGATAACGATTGTATAGATAATTCAGATGAGCAAAACTGCCCAGCCGTGGTTTGTTCTCCAGAAACTGAGTTTCAGTGCACGGAAAGTTACTGCATCACGTCCAAATGGAGATGTGATGGCGATTACGATTGTTCGGATGGAAAGGATGAACAGGTATTTTTATTTTTATTTCCATTTTTGCTTTCCCATTTTTACCGTTTTCTCGATAGGGTTGTGCAAAACCTACCGCATCAGTATCGATATGTCTTGCTGAAGAATACGAATGTAATGATAGAATAACTTGCATTCACCAAGCTTGGTTATGTGACGGTACCAAGGATTGTCCTGATGGGTCGGACGAATCTCCAAATTATTGCCAAAATATCACTTGTCGTCCAGATCAATTTCAATGTAAAGATCGGTCTTGCATAGCAGGAAGATTGGTGTGCTCTGGGCATGCGGAATGCCCTGACGGCAGTGACGAAGTGAACTGCGTTGTAGAAGAAAGAAAATGTGATCCAAAGACCCAATTTGATTGCGGAGGTGAAAATTGTATTTCGCTATCGTTAGTTTGTAACGGCCGACAAGATTGTCCTGAAGGTGAAGATGAACCAAGAGACCTTTGTGGTAAAAATGAGTGTTTGGAAAGCAATGGTGGATGTTCACAAAAGTGTATCGATACTCCAGCAAGTTACTACTGCGATTGTAATAATGGTTATAAGCTTGTAGACAACAGGACTTGTAAAGGTAAGACATTTGTAAAAAAATTACAAATCCGTGTAAAACTAAATAAACTAATTTTAGATATAAATGAATGCGAAATTTCCGGAAGCTGTTCACAAATTTGTATAAACGATAAAGGCACATTTAAATGCGAGTGTCAAGCCGGATATATTAGGGATCCACGTGATTTGACGCGATGTAAAGCTACAGAAGGTCACGCATCACTTCTTTTTGCTCGTCGACGTGACATTCGTAAAATTTCTTTAGATCATCACGAAATGACCAGCATCGTTAATGATACTAATTCTGCTACAGCCTTGGACTTTGTTTTTCGCACTGGAATGATATTTTGGAGTGACGTCACTGATCAAAAAATTTATAAGGCCCCTATCGACGAAGGGAGTGAACGTTCTGTTGTAATTAATAGCGATGTTACTACCACTGATGGATTGGCAGTTGATTGGATCTACAACCACATTTATTGGACAGATACCGGAAAAAATACTATCGAGTTGGCTAATTTTGAAGGTCAGATGAGGAAGGTTTTGATTAAAGATGAATTGGAAGAACCCAGAGCAATTGCGTTAAACCCAAGTGAAGGTTGGATGTATTGGACCGATTGGGGAAACGAACCCAAAATTGAGCGTGCTGGAATGGACGGTTCTCATCGCCAAACTATTGTTTCTTATGAAGTTAAATGGCCAAATGGATTAACTTTGGATCTGGTTAGAAAACGTGTCTTTTGGGTGGATGCCAAATTAAATACCATTTCATCTTGTGACTATAATGGAAGAAACAGACGAGTTATTTTGTTTTCACCTGATTCTTTAAGGCATCCATTTTCGATAACAACATTTGAAGATTGGGTATATTGGACTGATTGGGACAAGGCCGCCGTTTTTAAAGCAAATAAGTTTACCGGAAAGGATGTACAGACTGTTACAGCTACAGAAATGGTAAGAACTTCCAGGTTTTTCAAACCTTTTTTTCTATTGCATATTTTTAGATCCAAAATCCCATGGTAATTCACGTATATCATCCATATCGTCAACCAGATGGAGAAAACTATTGTCAACCAGTCAATGGACATTGTTCACATTTATGTTTGCCTGCTCCCAGAATCAATTCAAATTCACCTCGTATATCCTGCGCTTGCCCTGAAGGTTTGAAGATGTTTTCAAATGGTTTAGCTTGTGTTCAAGACAGTGAGTATTATTTTTGTTTGTGGTAAATATCTTTATTTATTATTTGATTTATTATTTTATATATTGATTGTTACCCTCATTTTTATTATTTTTTCTTTATATTTATTTAGCTGAGAACGTAACAACTCCATATTCTGTGACACATTCAGATTTTACAATCTCAACCCAAACTGAACATATTGAAACAACGAGTGAGTACAGAGCTTAAAAGCTAAATTAATTTCATCTAATATCTTACTTTTACGTTACACAACAAGGATTCGCCAAAATAAAAATTCTTAATAATAAAAAAAACTTTTTCAGTCGTGAAACAAATCTCGTTCAAAATTCATCAAAGAATTTTTTTATTTAGCGTTTCCTTGTTTGTAAATTAGTAGGTTTAACACATTTTCTTATAGCGTAATTATTTTCATTTTCAACTGACTTAGATTATTTTCATTACTTTCTTGTAGAATTATCTTACACACTTTTTTTCTCAGCTCTCAGTACTTTTCAATTTTCAATAATTTGAGATCTTTACTAATTTAACTTACATAATTATAATAAAAAATTGTTTACTCTTCAAATTCGCATGAAACAAAATTTTATTTTCTTTCAGTTTCATAAATAAATTTAATCAAGTTTTACGCAAATCGTTAAAAATTAATTTTGGGAAATCTGTGAGAGATCGGGAAAACAGAATAAAATTTTAAATTGAAAAAGTCAAAAATGAAAATCCACTAGCAGAGCTGATAACTTAATAAAAAGCTTTGCCCAGTTCCATTGTTGTTACTTTAATATTAATTTTGAGTTTTGAAGTTTATAACTGAAAGGTTTTCAACCTTTTTTTTTAACAGATCGCTCAATCCAAAGATTGAATCTGTCCAACTATGATAAACACTTTAGTGTTTTTATAGCTTCTAGATATTAAAGTCATTTCTGAGCAATTTTACTTTAGAATTTCACTTTAATACATTACTTGTTTGCAACAATTGAATAGCAGTATACCCTTCTTGATTGGACGCCAATTTTTACCCGACTTTAATTTAGGAGACGAACAAATCTCTTTATATTGATTAGTTTTCACGAAATTTTGAAAGATTTCCTAGTTTGATCACGGTTTTTTTAATCACAGATTCCCAGAGGAATTCTGTTACTCTGAAATTATTTGGACCGTGGTTTGGACTCCACGTTGTGCTATATTATACAGTTTAAAAGTGCGATTCTATATACTGATGAAGATATGAAATTAAACCTTCATCGGTATTTTGTCACGATTATGAGCTTAATTACAGATAATTTTTGATATTTATT
Organism: Podabrus alpinus; assembly: GCA_932274525.1. Taxonomy (NCBI): domain Eukaryota; kingdom Metazoa; phylum Arthropoda; class Insecta; order Coleoptera; family Cantharidae; genus Podabrus; species Podabrus alpinus. Next base: position 13,277,583 of record OW026455.1, read on the forward strand.
CAACAATGTAATATAGAAATCTTTTTACGGGTGTAAAATGTTTTTTAAATGTTACGAAAATCAGTTTTACAAAGTACTTTAGAAACACATTTATTATTATTTCTCCTTTTCAGTTAATTGAAAATAAAATTGTGTGCGATTTCTTTCTATTACGTTGCAATATTTTGTCTTTCTTCGTCGGTAAATCGCAAGTGCGAACTTTGGAAACTATTAGAGCCCCAAAAATGTTGAAATTATCAAAATAGTAGCATATTTTGTGAGCGTGTTTATGATTTTTTCCAAGGAAGTAACGTCAAAATTAATAAGATTACAAATTATCACAGTATAAAACAGTTTAAAAAAGTCCAAATTAACAAAACAATTGATTATCTAATTAAAATGGTAAAAATCTCAATTTAAAACTTTTTTCCCGAAGAAAACTTGAAAAGCCTTAATTTTGATAAAGTGGTCACGTAGTTTGGTGTAGGATGAGGAATTTTAAATGCGGATCTGGTGTTTTCAGTTCGAATCTGAGTTACTCTCGAATTATTTATGCCGTGGTTCGGATTCCACGTAAAACTGTTCATAGTTCATACTATAATGTTCATACACGTATAGTCTGTAAATAAAACTTGGGATTTATAATTCATTGTGGGTTTATCCCTAAATGAAATGGTTTATCCGTAAATATCGTACAATGTCCTCCATATTATGCCTGCCATGAAATTTTCTGTAGTGATTACGGTACCGTAAATAAAACACAATAGAGCAAAGCGTTCTCGAATTATTGGCCAAAATATTATTTATAATTAAAAAGGTAGTTCTTCAGCTCGTTTGTCCAGGGATGAACAGGAATTTCTGCTATAAGTGTTTGGATATCTGTCGGAACTGATTTTCGGAACGGAATTTCCAAGATTTTTGCAACCAATTGACTTCAGCTGTTTGGGAGATAATGCCGGAGAAATTTAGAGCTCAAAACAGCTCGTGTTTCATCGGATGTGTGGCAGGTTACATCATCCCTCTGGAACGCTTATAATCCATGTCCAAATAATTCATCTGCTCTAAAGAAAATCACGGTAACAGCATTACCAGATTCGTTTTCAAAAAATTACAGTTCAATGGTTCATACAGCCCATAAAGCGCACCAAATTTAGTTGACATGTGGATTTTTGGCACCCCCGAAATGAAAGTTTTGTTTATTTATGTATCCGTTCATGCAAAAATACACTTTGGCGCTCAACTTCAAAATGAGATTTTTTTTGCAAAATTTACCATCGGGTTTCACGAACTCGATGCTGAATACACAAGGGTGTTCTGAATGATCCATTGGCTTCAATTGAATCTTGCAAGCACCAAATGCAGATATCAAAATTCAGTGCAATGTGGTTATTGGGACCTGTTGTTGCACACCATGTCAGATGTAGATGGCGTTATTTGTACGTTATTGCCAGACCCAGTAGATTTAGAGAGTACCGCATTCCCTTGATCCAAGAAATGCCGACACGGCGCGGCGGCAATGTTTTACCAAATTCATCTTAGGGAAAGGACGTCCGCAATTTTTTCCGGCTTCTCAACCCCCCTCCCTCCTTGTCACAATAGGGAACATGCATGAATCAAAAAATTTAGTTAAAACAGTATTTTCCGATTAATCCTATATATTAAATATCAAATCAGCAAAAATAACTTATTGTATTATGTTATAAATAATCCATTTTAAAATTCAATGATAATTTAAAATAAATCATGTGACCTTAAACGCAACGCCATTGGTTTGACGTCACAAGGCATAACCCCGATAAGCGCGGTCGTTTCCTTCAATTCAAATTGACGGATTTTTAAATATTTTTTAAATTATTATCAAAACGAAAATAAATAAATAAAATAGCATTAATTAGTATATTTAGTTATTTTTTATCCAACTACGCTATAAAAAATTTATGCATCTTCCCCATTGGTCACAATCTTCGGAGCCCCACATCCCCAGGAGCGTCTTATGTCACAAATCAAATACCCCCTCATTTGTCTAAAATCGAACTTAACACGGCATTGTTTACGCGACATTTGAAATTTAAGGAGTAAATAAATTTTTTTATAAAAAATTACATAAAGCATTCAAACACAGTTTTCTTAGAAATCCAAAAAATGGAATTTTTATGCAGACGTCACATTTGCCCCCCCTCCCTTAAGCGTGGACGTCTTTTATAGACGACCCCTTATTACCCGTATAATTTATAATAAAAATATAACAATTCATTACTTCTTTCTAAAATAGTACCATGAATTCCTTAGTATGGGCAGTATGGGTAATTAATACAGAAATATTGGAAAAAAGCAATTGTTTCATACAATTGGCAGGATAAAGCATGCTGGTCGTACCTTAGAATGCGGTACTCTATAAATCTACTGGCTCTGGTTATTGCCAGAGCCAATATTTAGAGAGTATTACCTTGTATTAAATTTCTTCGATCCGAGAAATGCCGACACGACGACATGTTTTATCCAAATTCATCTTATTACCCGAATAATTTATAAAAAAAATAATAAAAATTCTCACAAATTGTTTGATATTTTCGCCTAAGCGTTATTCGATAGGACAGTGTTTTAACAATGAGTTCTCCATTTTACATGGTTACGGTCTATATGACAGCTGTCAAATATCACTTATCCAAAACCACGGCAAAAGAAATGGCGGAACATTCAAATCGACTACTTCTTGTAAAAACACCTTTTATATATTATCGGAAGGCAATGGCAAACCACCGAGGTGTAATCTGCCTGGTACAGCCTCTCTGGAGATGAAGTGTATACACTTCCCGCGGTTCGGAGCCCGCGTTAAGCAGTAGGTCCCCTATGTGTGTGATAATACTTCAAACGCATAACACGCACATAGGAGAGAGGTCACCAACGTCCGGGAAACCGGATATGGCACACTAAGAAGAAGAATATATTATAACATTTTTTTGGAAAGACTTCAAACAACGAAAAAGTGGAAAATTATTATATTTTAAATTGGTTTTGTAGGGGTACTTAAAAGATTATCTATATAATATAGTATATTATGTATACACCTTCACTAAAAGACCCTATAGGCTTATAGTGCTATTATTTTTGAATATAGTATACCTTAATATAGTTTTAAATCAGAGGATTATTGTTGACAAAAAAAGGTTATTTACCTAGTTATGAGCCACACGTCATCGATACATTTTGAAATTTATACTGTTTTGTCCAATTAGTAATGACTTGATTGATCTTTCCAGTAATGTAAAATGAATATGGAATTACATCATAATTTTTTTGAGGAAAATATGAAAAACTAAACATGTAATTAAAAACTGATCATTTTAATTCAGAATAATTCAAAATAGTATTACAATTTACAAAATCGTTTATTTTTTAATAATATCTTAATACCCACTTGGGCCAAAAAATTATTTCTCTGAGTATACAAAAATTCTTTAAAAAAGCTTTCGATAACTTTTCTGCATTATTTTCAAAAAAATTGCATTTGCATCTTTTCAAAAAATAGCTGATGTCATCCTACAATTATTTCACATTACTAAATGTGAAGTCCACAATTCGAACTCAGAAGTTCCGGTCTAGGGTTTACACCAAACCATTGCTGTGATTTTCCCAAATCTTGAAACATCATTTTCACACCGAGCAAAAAATATATAACGTGCTATTTGAAGAAAACATAGTTGACATCATGGTTCAAATCTTCACAACTCGTGCGAAATTCCCAAATGCTGTTAATATTCAAAAATAAACTACACTGGAGTTTCGATTTGCGTCGAACGCATCTCGTAAATTACTATGGGATCTTATGGAAAAATATGGTTTGTTTCGAATTGAGTCATACTCTTCTGGTCCGTATACCCGACACAAATTGCGGTCCTAGAGTACATTATAATTATTGCTAGTGAGCGATTAACGTTGTTGTGCGGCCTAAAGGCCGCACTGACGTATATAAATTTAGCTTTTCAGACACATAGATAAACTTAGACTTTTATCACATTTTGATAATAATTATTTCTTCAATTTTTCAATAAGAGTCCTCGCTGACTCATCAAAAATCAAAGATCATCAAATATCGCTCACATCCCATGTATATGTAAAAAATTGCTTAATGTTTAAAATAATTTGATATTTGATAATAAAATAAGAAGGTACTATTCTGTTGTGCCCAAAACCTCGTTATCTTTCCGACTCCTAATTGATTTGTTGTGTTATCGTTTTGCTTAGCTTTCTATTTTCTCGTTGTCGGTTTACATACTAACAGCAAATGCAAGTTTTGTAGATAGTATTTGTAATGCAATGTCATCAGATTATCTAGAAAACTAGATTATCCTCTAGTCCTGCATATTACGGTAACACAACGTCATTGTAATCAATAAGCAAAATGCTATTACTTTGTTATCTTAACCGCTTGTGTAGAATCGAGGATTAGAAAACTTGGAAACGCTAGCAAATTAGAACAAAACAAAAATTAATCATTTAATTTAATTTAAAGCAGTCTCTATATGAAAAAAGTTAAACCTTTAAGGATTATTTCAGATACTTTCGAATTATTTGTTGTTTCTTCTTTATTGAAGATTTATCCTTAGATTCATTATTACTTTTTTATAATATATTGATTACTTGAAAGGCGAGAATTTTGCTGTTTTATACCAAAAGTATGTGTTTTGGATGCTTAAAATAAGCCCTTAGAACCAACAGCTTAACGTGGAATCCGAACCACGGCTACTGGGGATTCGATTAGAACTCGGGACGCTTAGATCCCAAGTCCAGAAACTTTATCACTAAATCGAACTGCCCTAAATGTAAAATTGCGCATTTGATAATATACTGATACATACATTGATTATAAACTTGAAAAGGATACGCAAAACATTGTATACTACCTTTTATACTTAAATTGTAAAGCTGCATTTCGATGCTCAAACAAAAATTACGTTTAAATACAGCTTTGTAATTTCAATACATTTTTTTATATCACAAAATGTGTCAAAGGTTACCGTATCTACCTATAGTATATTTGTACATATGTCGCAGAGATATAACTGAAAATAAATAAAACGGGAGAAGTCCACTTTTAAAGTAAATAAAAGCAGATATTTAGTACATCATTCAATAAAGGAGAGGTCAAGTGGTACAATTGAAATGCAATTGAAGTGAAATGTATTCACTAAATAGATCAATGAATTTTATACAGTAGGTAACGCATAAATTCGTCATTTATTCTCTTTCTCTTTCATTATTTTTGCAGCCAATACAAAAAAATCTTATGTGACAACACATTACTTTCCCATTGAAGATTCAACTTCATGTTATATTAATTGCATTGGTTTAGTTTTAATAAATTTACTATAACTAGCAGATCAAAATTACCAAATTTATTTCCAATCTGTTTTTGGTTGCTAATCCTAGGCAACTCATATTATTTTAAAAGCGTTTATTTTATTTATTGCATTTTATCAGTAATTTAACAGAAAAATATCAAGTGTTGGATATGATGAGATGCGGAAAGTAATCTCTTTCGATTGGTACCATTTTCCACCTGGAAGCATCACTGCTCTTGAGCAGTTTTCATTCTTATAAAAATTGGGTTAAAAATGGACGGTTTTCAATCAAAATCTTATCAGCTGGGACGGCTGTTTTAAACTAGTGTGTGAAATTTCAAGTTAATCGGTGCACGCGGTTGTATGTGATCGTTGACGAAAAAACACCACACAACACACACATCCAGATATCATTTCAAAAATGCTGTTAAATAATTCGTATGGACCATGGAAAAATTGTTAACTCAAAAATTATTTTTAACACATGGATAATTTCAGTTTAATTTCTTTTATAAAGATTGTGAAGGTAAAACTGAGCTTTTCTGATCTACATAATATATCGGTATTTAAACAAACTTCTGTGCCTTCATATTCCTGAATCTATCTATCTATCGGTTTTTTACAACGTTCTACGACGTCTTCCGATTCCTCTACGCCATTCCTCACGGTCTTCCCATTGCATCGCTTCAAGTCCCCTCTCTGTCATCTCCCTATCAATACCCTCTCTCCAACTTACTCTGGGCCTTCCGCGTTTCCTTCTTCCTGGGGGTTTCCAAAATAAGATTCTTCTTGGTAGCCTATTTGCGTCCATGCGTTGAACATGACCAAACCATCTCAGTTGTTTTGTTTTTATATCATCCGTTATTGTGTGTTCTACTTACATAATCTACCGGATGTGGGTATTTCGTATTCTCTCCAACCTACTCTTTCCAGCCGATCTTCTCCAGAAGTCCATCTCTGTAGCTTGCAGCGTATTTTCCCATTTCTTCCCCATTTGCCATACCTCTGAAGCGTATGTTGTGATTGGTTTAATTATGCTGTTATATATTCTTGTCTTGCTACTTTTGGAAACAGACTGGTCCCATAAAATTGAGTTTAATACTGAGATCGCCCTTCTACCCAGTTGATTTCTTTTGCGGATTTCTGCGTGGCATCTTCCATCTTGGCTCATTATCACCCCAAGGTATTTATATTCTTCGCATTTTTTTATATTATGGCCGTTTTCAAGTTCTAAATCCTGTTGCATTCCGCCAATACACATATATTGAGTTTTTTGTACATTTACTTCTAGTCCCCACTCTGCATACTCGTCCATCAATTTTCTTGTCATGTATTCCATGTCCTCGTAGTCCTGTGCCATAATAACCTGATCATCTGCAAAATGTAACGTATACAGTGTTGTATCTTCTGATATCGGTATGCCCATTTTTTCACATTTTTGTTTCCATTTTTTTTTAATGTCTGTTCCAGATAGATTTTAAATGGGGTAGGCGACAAACAGCATCCCTGCCGTAGTCCCTTCGTTACTGGGAAATCCATTGTTGTTTCCTTTCCCACTTTTATGGCAGACCTTGAGTCTTTATATAGTTTTTTTATGGCTTTGATAGTATTTATATTTATGTTTGTTTTTTCCAGAGTTTCCCACAATTTTAGGATCGGAACACTATCATATGCTTTTCTCAGGTCCACGAAGAGCATGTGTACTTCTTTTCAATTAATTGTGTAACACAGAATAGATTATCTATCGTGGATCTACCCGCTCTAAACCCGGCTTGTTCTTCCGCTTCCATGTCCTTATATTCATTTTCCAATATTTCTTTCAAGATGCGCCCATATAATCTACTGAATGTACTTGTGATAGATATTCCTCGATAGTTATCACAGTCGTTTCTATCTCCTTTCTTGTATATTGTGGATATGTATGCTCTTTTCCACTCTTCCGGAATATCTCCTCCATTTAGACACTCTTGAAATAGTTCTTTTAAATGCCTATATAGTGTATCTGTTCCATTTTTTAACATTTCGGCTGATATTCCTCCTGGACCACTTGCCGCATTATTTTTTAGAGCTTTGCACGCATTTTTTACCATACTTGTACTTATTCGTAGTGGGGATGCTGTTATTGTTATTTGAGTTGGTTGTTGTTCTATATTATGTAGTAAATATTCCGGCCTCTTTTCTGTCAACAGATCTTTAAAGTACTCTTGCCATTTATTAGGAGGTATTAGGAGGGTGAGCGAATGGCTGAAATGCTAGCGTGTTAGCTTTCAAGCCAAGATTCACGGGTTCAAATCCTGTGAGGTGCTGGCCCCAGATAACATTATATATGGCTAAAAAACTTCCCTGATCGGAGTAGGCGGTGTAAAAATCGTCTATTCCCGTGGTTCGGAATCCACGTTAAGCTGTAGGTCCTCTGTGCTCGTCACACATTTTCAACACGCAACGAGCAGAGACAGGGAGGTATCGGGAAAATGTCGCAAGACGTTCAAAACCGAATATACATACATTGTGGATATAACATTGTTCCCGTGTTCTCTTCTGACTGCCTTCAGAACCTTCCAACTTTCTGTGCTTCTTCTACCTCCGATGTATGTATCGATCTTGTTACAATATTTTTCCCAGCTCTCATTTTTCCTTTGACAGATATGTTTTCTTACATTTGCTTGAGCTGCTTTAAACTCAATTTTATCTTCTATACTCTTCTTGTATTTAGATATTTTATATACTTCCCACGTTTATCTTCAATTTTCTTTTCTATTTGTTCATTCCACCAGTAGGGAGTTATTCCTGAATACCGGAAGTAAAAGCAGAAATTCATTGCTTTAGCATAGTTTTAAAAATCGACGCGTTTTCCGAATTTGTGCGTTACTTAAATGACATACTGTATACCGAATTTTGTGATTCACATCACATTACTTTAATTACAACTATTTCTAAAGCGTTATAGAAAAGTTTTTACTAAGGAAATACTTGAAGACGAACTGAAATTTATTATTTGATATTCAGCAGAAAATGTTGAAAAATACTTTCTTTTCTTTGAACTAAAGCGAAATACGTCTTCATAAAATTTGCTCTTTGAACATAAGCTTGAAATTAAAAAAATCTACTGATAGCATTAATTTTGGATTTATTTTACATCTCATTTTAGAATAAAATCCATTATTGTGTTTATTCTAAAAAGAAGCGGCGTCGTATATCTTTTTACAAAACTGGATACAGAATCAAGTTCATCAATATAAAGTTTTCTATTGAATAATTCCAAAAGTGAATTATTTTTATTTTTATCATAACCTCCTAACATCTCAGATATAAAAAATCATATTTACACTTGGAAAAAAATGTTGAAATAAAGTTTCTGATTTGAAAATTGAAGGGTTTCCTCTCTCAAAACATTGAACAAAATGGCGTAAAATTTAAAAACTGAAATCTACACAATTATTAGATTTTTTAAATTAAGTTCAAGAACCTGTATGACGAAGAATTATAGATTAATTTAAAAATATGTATTTGCATTCTGGTGTAAGGGGTTATCTCGGTAACCTTTAACCAAAATAACAAACAATTAAATTACTGTTTTTCCATAATTTCCATTTAAATAACGATAAGATATTTACGATTTTAAGTTGTTCAACTTGGCTTTAGAATTTTTTATTTAACAGACAAGAACAGTGTTATTCATTCTGTAAAGGCGACTCAGAATAAGAAACAAATGAGAATTGAAACTTTTAATTCAACCACTATGAGTGAGTATGGACATTGTGGTGTTCTTGCTTTTTTATTTCCTTTTTTATTATTGCTTTTAATCGTAGTTTGGTTGTTAGAAAAATTTTGAGACGGTAATTTTTTCAGGTACTCCTACAAAGGTTGTAGTGGATTCGGTAGCAGAAGAAACAGATTCCAGTTGTATTGCTATCATAGGAATTGTGGCAGCTGCAATTATATTTTTAGTGCTGAGTGGGGTGGGTTTGAAGAGTTTTCAAAATTTTCAGGTTTTTAAAACTGTTTATTTTTGTAGCTGATTTATCTGGTCTACAGAAACTATCTACATCGCAATGTGACGTCAATGAACTTCGATAATCCTGTTTATCGGAAAACTACGGAAGATCAATTTTCTTTAGAAAAGAATGGATTTCAACCCGCTAGAATGTATCCTAGTACTGTAGGGGAAGAGGTAAGAGCTCTAACTTTAGATTATAATAATATTACATCTAGATAATCTGTCCATTTTATACTTGCTTAAAAATATGTATGTTAAGTACTAATTACAAGAAAATGTGTCCTTTTATTTCCCTAATAATTTTAAATCTTCATTCACTATAAGTAAAAATAACTGTAATTTATTTTGTTATAAAAAAATGGATGTATAAAAAACAGTTTAGAAAAACTTCTAAGCTTTTACTTAAGTGTTCATCAATGACGGATTATCCCTATCACGTTGATGATCAATAATATCTTCCTTTTTTTACTAGCCAAAGCTGCTTCTCTGGATGCTGGAGTTTTCCAAATAATTTTATTCCTTCTACTTCCACGTTAATCCGTCACTGGTATTAGTCTAATGGTAGGTGCCCAATAACAACTACAATTGACTGTTTTGGAAATCGTGAGGCGATCTATACACAAGCAGAAACGAATATATCGTTAATTGTAATTGTAATTGGGCATATTGCCCACCATTAATTTCATAAAAAAATCCTCAACCATTTCAAAGTATTACTTATCTTATACAAATGTTGAAACTATTTTCCTGTCCATCAGTATTAACATATACTAACTCATATTTTTGTAATCATGTATGTTAACTATACTGTGCCAAATACTACGTGAATTTCTCAACTTAATTTAAAGTAATTTTTGTAGTTGTAAAAATATATCTAATTAATATTTAGACATAAATAATTGTATTGTCTGCTTAAATTGTGCATTAATGTAATGATAATATTAATATTTAAAATTTATTCACATACTGTTGGTACATCTGTATTTGGTGTGTTTCAAAATTTGATCTCTCTCAGTGGAAAATTATTTTTGTTCATTGGTGCAGTATTGAAACAAAATGGAAACTTTTAATACTATAATTCACCATTTTTTTTAACCTCAAATCGATTTTCCATGATTTAGATTAATTTTGCAAACATACTTAATGTTTTGGGTTTTTTACTTCAATGTAGAACAAACTAGAAGACAAGTTGCATTTAATTTTTTTACAAGACCACATCAGCTTAAAGTATTAGATTATAATAAGTAGAGCAAAGTTTTTTAGTTGATGAATATGATGCTAAAAAAAGCTTTAAATTGTTTTTATTTGTCAAGTAAAAGCATATTTAAAGAGTAGCGTTTTAGGAAAATTGCACAATTAAAACTTTTTCTTATCATTGTAAATCATTCAAATCTCGTGCATATTTTTTTTTGTTACACGCATCATGATTATGAAAAAATGGTAAGTGCTAAAATGTTACCTACACAATTCTATTTAATTTGTCCATAACCATTAATTTGTTTGGTTAAAGCCAGATGGGTAAATTTAAAAGTTTTTCGTTTTTTAGGCACAAGAACCCCTTACCAGTGCCAACACGAACGACTTCGTTTGAATTTTTTGGTTGATATGACAATGCTCAAATAATTTAATAGAAAAGAAAGACTTAACGTTTGCGTACTTGTTCTCTTTATTATTATTTGTTTTATGGCGCATTTTCGTGATTTTGTTATCGTACCTGTTAGTCAAAATTTTGTATTGTGTTATATTTTTTACTCATTCCCATTATTTAAACAAACGATAATAAAGAGAGTTTTATCGATGGAAAGAAGTGTTAGTGTTAATAACTGTGCTGTTTTTTACTTAGCCTGAATAAGTATGCGAAATACCAAGTTTTTAGATTTGTACTTCTACCAATTCAATTGTTATGTTCTTGTTCCATGATTTTACATTGTTATTTAATATTATAATAATAAATCTCTAGTGAATTGAGTAAATTTATTGATAAATATTTATTAATTAAATTTTAATTGTATTAAAAGTTTTTATTGTACATCATTCTGTAGATCTTCAACTTGACCGTTGATGAAAAATCAAAATACTGTAATACTTTCTCTACTGTAAATTGATTTAGTGCTATGTAAAAACATCTCTGGAATTCTGTGATGTTATTTATGCTTCTATTTGTTGCAATGTAAAAAATAAATTTTTAATTTATTAATTATTTTAAAATTGTATCATGAAATAAATATAATTACCAATCTTGTGAAATCTATTTGTATTAAATTTGCATTGCAATATAATATGTGTAAATATGTTTCTTTGTTTAGTCTTTTATTCAGGAGAGACCAGGGTAAAATTATCCCCCTAACGAAGACGTTTTAAAAAAAAGATTTATTTAAGTGGAATCCTGTTCATTTCTTCATGCGCGTCAGAAGAGTCTGATAATAGGAAAGATCTAAAAAGTATAGCATCTGTGACCAAACATTCGAATTACATTTAAAATTGTATTTATTGCCCTATTTTGTAGGTATTTTACCCTAGCGGCATTTAAAATTGCGATTGGCCTAATAAATGAACTAAATACATAAAGTTTCTACATTTTTAAAAAGATAGGAAAATTACAAAATTGTAGTTTTGTTCTGGAAGAGTTTTGGGCCATATGCAAGCTGAGCTGCCTACCACGGGCACTGCCAATGGCCCAAAATAATGGTAATTACTTAAAAAAAAGTTATAAAAATAATTGTTTTGCTTATGAAGGACCCCAGAGAAAAGTATAAAAAAAGTTTGGTGTTTGTAGTCAGATGATAAGAATAATAATAATACAGGCTTCATTCCAATGAAATATGCCGACTTCACATCAAAGTCTTAAAGATGCTCTTCGTGAGGTGGATCAGTCCTCTCCATTCCTCTCTTCTGTTACTCATATCTCTGCATGATTTTTGGCTTCTCCTACTATTCTTCTCCATAACTGGTTTTTCATTAAAATGACGTCTGTGAAACAAAGCCATTTAAAATAAATAAAATATATTATGGTATAGTCTGTCTCAACATAAATGGAATTAAAAAAAGGCATAGAATCATCACATTCATGTAAGAACATACAACTATGCAAATTATTGTTATAAGACAGGTGCACAGTAATTGCTATACAGTGTAGGAGTTAGGTACACTTCGTGCAATACTATTTTATGTTGAGTTCTTGTATTTTATTCTTTCAATTTAAAAGTTTTACAATTTCCTGAATACGTGCCTTTAGCAATGCATTCGTTATCTTGTTATATACGTTATGGGTTATGTTATCTCTATATTATGTTTTGTCGCATAGTTTGACCGGTTTTATCAGCGCCGTAGCAAGCTCTTCTGGCGCCTGAGGCAAATTTGAATATATGCGCCCCCCTCCCAAAAGATTCTTATCATTTCACGGCGCTGACTTAGAGTAATGAAAACAAATGGATGATTGCTTATCAGGAACTCATTTAGGACCTAGGGGTATGGATTACCCCCCAGGTACACTTAATTTATTGCGAAAGAAAAACTTTCAATTTTACGTCCCTCGGTATTAATATCGCCTGCTGCCCCCCTTCCCGGATTACAAACGAAAATTGCAAATGATTCAATGAAAAATAACAAATTTTGATGGTTCTCAATAATGGAAAGTGTACCTGGGGGGTATTCCATACCCCCCAGACATGTGTGATATCGATTTTTATCGTTAAGAACTTCTAAAGATCTTATATAAAATACGCATAGTATGTCAGAATCGCCGTTTCCATGGTAACGTAACGCAATACCCCCTCCCTTAATATGAAGAATATTTTTTACGGTAGGAATTTTCCTTTTCTATTTGAATAATTGTCTCGATGATATTGTGATATTTTTGCCGGTTACCCAGCCAGTTAAAGGGAAATGTAGAAGAACGCGGGGGTTGGAATCAACTTTCCTGAAATCCCCTGTCTTCCCCTAGTCATTGCACCAAAATTGAAGAGCAGAAAATTCCCTACACAACGAGGTTTTAGAATTTACTTCAGATCTGAAGTATATCCTGAAACCTTGTTTTGTTTTGTTCACCATCGATGGTGAAGTTTAAATGTACGAAATTTTTATCCAGAATAAGAATTATTCAAAACTTTTTTCAATTGTTTTCTCTGGAATTTCTTTTTATTTCATAAATACTTAGTATGACGTAGGCAAATTTTGTTAATCTGTTTTATGGAGAATTTTGTACTCTTCAATTTTGATTTGATGATAATTTTCACTAAAAATGAAAGTAAGCAAGTTATAGACGAAAAACTACTGTAGAGGATTAAAATCCCCATTTGGGGAAAAGGCTAGCGGGGAATTTTAGGCGATGTTGCAAATAAAATCGTGGTCAAATTTTGGAATTCAGTCAAATTTGAATATATGCGCCCCACCCCCCAAAAGATTCTTATCTTTTTGAAAATTTTAAACTATTATTTATTGGGTTTTGTCAAGGTTTAGCGCCCACATTGCGATGGCGCCTGATGCAAAAGCCTCAGTCGCTTCACCCTTGCTACGGCTCTGGTTTTTATATCAAATTAATTTGATGCTATGACTTTTTTTAATTCCATTTATATTGAAACAAACTATACTAAAAATTTAAATTTTTTGCTTACATAGTTTGATAGCACATATTTGACATCAATCCTAGCGCATTGATAAGCGTAATAGGTGGCGACCGTTCACATTAGAACTTGATACCTAAGTCGGTCCTTTGTATATTTATATTATAATTATAAAACGATAATATAATTGATATCATAATTGAAGACACGTGCGGATGAAGGTGCTTGGTGCTATGTTACATCTTACAAAATGTCGATATCTGTATGCAACGCCGTAGCAACCTCTTTTGGTACCTGAGGCAAATTTGAATATATGCATCACCCTCCCAAAAATTTTTTTTTTATCTGCATACGCTATTATTTGGCTCTCCTTATTAATTATTAGCCCCTTACAATCGGGGTCTTTAATTATTTTATCTATGATCACATTGCACAAGGTCGCCGACAATAGGTCACCTTGTCTGACCCCACAATTTATTTCGAAGTAAGCTGTTCTTCCCATTGATGTTCTAACACATGCTGTGGTATTCTGCAATGTCATTTGAATAAGTCAAAATTACTTTCTTTTAATCGCTCCTTCTTTAAATTCATCTTTCTTATACACAATCTGTATAAATAACAAATTTTAGAAACATCAATCAACTGAAATTAACAAAATCAAATGTGCAAAATTTTAAAAACATCAAAAAGCAAGTGCAAAACTTAACCAATAAGCTGGAAGAATTCGTCCATGATCGTTACTGTGGGCATCGATTCTAGAACCGATGCATCATATCCTCGTTGAATGCACAAACTAATTATCTGAATCATAAAACTCTTTGTTCGGTTATCCCCTAACACCCCCTCTTCTTCAGACTTCCCCCGTCTACTCCCGGACGTATGCCTCTTCCAACATTTTCCACTCTTTCCTGTCTTGGGCTATTTGGTACCATTTCCTCCCAGCTGGTTCTTTGACATCCTCTATCCAGCGTCTTTGTGGGCTGCTTCTGCTTCTCTTTGTATCACGTGGCCGCCATTATATTACTCGGGTTGTCCCCTTATCATTTTTTGTCTCGAAACATGTCCCATCTAACGCCACTTTAGCTCCGCCATGCGTTTCATTACATCCGTTACCTCACTACTGACGTGGTCTCTTAGAAAAATCCCGAACATTGCGCGTTCCATACCCCTTTGCGTCGTTCTTAATTTATTGGCATGACGCTTCGTCAGGGCCTTTGTCTCCATGTCGTATGGCTACTGGCAAAACACAGGAGTCCTATGCTTTAAGTTTTAGATTGATCGAGATATCTTTGGTCTTTAGGATGTAGTATAGCCTGCAAAAGGCAGCCCAGGTGAGGCCCATTCTTTGGGTCACTTCTGCTCCTTTTCTGCCCACAATTTTTTATTTGGTTCTCAATTTGGAGTTGGATGTGATTTGGAACAACGAGTATCGCCGGAGTGCCTATATTCCGATGAGGAGAAGACGACGCATTCCATGACATCTCCGACTGCTCGAACTGGTCTGAAGTAAGAAATAAATACAGCATCGAAGACCTGAGCCCCGACACCCTTGTAACAGAAATGCTATCATAAAAGGATGATTGGGATAGAGGTGCTGATGCCTTAACTGAGATCATCCGTACCAAGCTGGACGATGAGAAGGTCAGCCAAGCAGCTCTGGGTTCAGGTCACGAAGACTAAGAAATATCCTTATTGACGATAATGCGGAATAATAAAGATATGACACAACAACATCACAGGTTGACAGCTGAAGAAATACCAAGAGGTCAATCCGGCTGTCACCGGGGAGGGGGGTTTTAATGAGTAAGAATCTCACACTACCATCCCAGAATGGGATGGTGCCTATTAAGGTTCCCCCTCCTCTGCACTGAAAAAAAAGGTTATCTCTTTTATACTGATTCTTAAATATGCCAACCTACCGTTTCTAGATTCTGGATTGTTTAGGGAGGGCAGATTTTCACTGCAAGCACTCAGGCCACACATCGGGCCCATTATGCTACCTCCAGGTAGCCCATCGCTCCTCTAAGTCTCAAGCCATTCCACATTTAGGATGTACTCAAGTATCTTCGAGGGCAATGTGCCACTAATACTGGCCATGCTAGGCCAGCAGTCCCCCAGCATGGATCCTCTTTTTGAAGCAAGAGCAGGGCAGCTGCAAAGCAGGTGCTCCGCCGTTTCATCTGCTAAGTTACAGCCCCGACAAGTTGGGCTGTCTACCAGTCCCATCGTGTGAAGATGTTTATTTAGTTTGCAGTGTCCCGTTAGGACTCCTGCAATACTTCTTAATTTTTCTCGCGATAGCTGCAAGTAGTATTTGTGGTGCTTACGCAAGGGTCCACGTATTGCTGCCCTTGCTTGTCGGCAGCCTTTGGTATTTTTCCATCTACTGGTATGCAGTTTGAGGGTCTCTTCTGTAAGAAGGGTGTTGAAGAGCTCACTGGTCGGCGTTATGAATGGCTCAGGTCCACAGGGCAGTTTAGCAGAGCCAATTCCCGCCAGAGCATCTGCCCTTTCATTGCCTTCGTTTCCTTGGTGCCCTTTGACCCATCTGAGCGTTAGAACATTGTTGTTTATCGATATTTCATTTAGCGTCCGTATACATTTAAGTACCAGATTTGAGGTGATCCTATGACAGTTGAGTGCCATAAGGACCGCCTTGCTGTCGGTCAATATCTGTATTTTTTTGTACCGGATGATGTTCTTTTCCCGGACTGTATTTGCGCAGTGAAGTACGCCCATGAGTTCCGCTTGAAATACAGTGACATATCTTCCCAGCGATAAGCTTTCGTTTATTTTCAGTTCAGGAGAGAATACTCCCGCACCCGAGCCAACTTTATTTTTGGAGCCATCTGTAAACATAGTTATGTCTGACTCGAAGGTTTCTATTTTGTTTAATAGGATGTCAAATTTCCTATTAAAAATATATTTTGGAGGGATACTATCGGTCTCAAAGTCCAGCAGAGGCATCCTCTTAGAACAGTCCTCCAGGATCCTCGAGTGACCTCCTTCGCCCTGTCTATGCGTCCACGTGCCCCACGTTCGCAGCCTAATGGAGGCCCGTACCGCACATTCTTCCACATAGATATCCAGTGGAGGTAGGCAGAGGAGAGCCTCCAGGGCCGCAGTTGGAGCCGTTCGCATCACACCCGTCACCGCTAAACAGACCGATCTCTGAAGTCGGTTAAGGGATGACTCTAGGCCACCACACAAGGGCGCCATAGCATAGCATTGGTCTAATTATTGCAGTGTAGAGCCAGAGAGCAATCCTCGGGGAAAAGCCCCAGGACTTTCCCATCGCCCTCCTACACTGCCAGAAAGCCACGCTTGCTTTCTCAGTTTTAAGGCTGACATGTTTTCCCCAGTTCAGTTTTGCATCCTGCACCACTCCCAGATACTTAAACTCTGGAGCCAACTTTAGGGGAATTCCCTTTAGAATAGGAATTCTCATGCTTTGTAGTTTTCTTTATCTGGTGAACAGGACGAGCCCAGTCTTAGTCGGATTGACCGAAAGGGCATGTGTCGTGCACCATTCTTCTAGTATTCTGAGTGCCCTCTGCATCAGTTCGCACAGAGAACTCTCAAATTTCCCTGTTAGCAGTATGACTATGTCATCTGCATAGCCAATGGTATAGTACCCATTTTTATTTAGGAGTTTCAGAAGGCTATCTACTACGAGATCCCACAGGAGTGGAGAAGAGTGCTCCTAGAGTGCATTCTTTAGTATGCAATGATCTTTCTATCCTTTCCACCACCTCGTGAAGGGCGGACTCAGTGGATCTTCCTGTTAAAACATTCTGTTTTTGTTTTTGATAAGTTTTTGATAACGTGGATAGTTTTCGAAATAAATGTGACGGTTTACCACTTAAAATGCGATTTTGGTCACTATTTTCCAAAATCGCAGCAAAGGCTATTTTAGGAATGCATACCCTAAGAAAATTTTGAAAAAAAACATCTTGTAGAGAATTTCATTGTTTAATTTTTGTATGATGGTAATTTTTCGTACAAGTGAAAATAAAGGAGCTATTAGCGAAAAACCGTATTAGCGGTGCTAAAAACCCAATTGGGGGAGACACCAGTGTGGGATTTTAGGAGATTTCATTAGGACACTTCAATATACACATATGCTAAATTTCAACTTATCCGAATTTTTTGCAAACTAAAAATGTTCTTTGCTTGTATTAAAAATGTTTTTTGTGCATTTTTAAATTAAAATTCTAAATCTTTATTATATATAAAATATGTATTATAAGTAAGTGAACCCATAATTGTGCGTCAGCGATCTCGTTAATCCATTCAAGTGCGTCAGTGATCTCATTAATATATTCGTCATTGCGTTAGTGGCTGACAGAGTGGTCCATTTTTTTTTTCATAAGGACTTATTCAATCCGTTCTAATAGTATTTAATTTAATAACTATTTTGAAACAATTTTACCCCAGTGTGCGCCGACTGAAGTAATAATCTCTTTCGCAACCGGTTTACCGCAACCACAAAAGGCGTAAATACGTCGCATCTGGTAAATTTGTTGTCGTCGTACAATTTTATTGGGAATACATTTTTTATCTATTTAATTTTTTCCGTTCATATTTGCACCTACTATTTAAGGTTGATTCCAAACCACTAATATTAGATATGACTTTTTAGCTGTACTATAATACGATGTCCAAATGCCGATAGTAGGGAAGTAGCAGCAAGCAACGTTCTTTAAATCAATTACCAAACGGTCACCCATCCAAGTACAAACCACTAGCAACTTTGTTTGACCGTTGCAGGTCGTCGCTGCTCCTTATTTTTGGTTTTCTCATTTATTCAATTTATTGCAAACTTCTATTAAATACACAGTTATAGAGGTGGGCGTAAGCCTTTTCAAAATTGTTCCACTACCTTACAGTTCATCTTGCAATACAAAATAAATTTTAGATTTGTTGCTATAAACAATATTTTAGCAAGTAAAAATAAGTTAACCACGTCCCCCGTTTTTCATTTGTTCGCACCATTCACTATTGTTTTGTCCATGTCTACTCACCCTCTGAAAAAACCTACCACCGCCAATGGTTACAGACACATAGGTAGTGGATAATAATTAACATAGCAATATATAATATTTTATTTAAAAAAATTAAAAATTAAAAAATAATCAAATAAATTATATTGTTAAGAATTCTAAATTTTAAATGAAATAAATTTAAATAAACCCAGATATTAATTTTAATGCAAATCGGTTTCCTGAATTTCTGGGATGGCATCTGGTAAAATTTTGGCTGTCGCCGCAGTTAGGCTAACCAAGTTTATTGTTCGAAATGGATGATGCTTGAAAGCTGGAGTGACGGAATGCTTGTAAATAATATAATCTACATCTTGATAGTTGTCTATGCTCATTGCCTCCTAAATGTGAAAATTTACGAAAATTTCATATTTTGAGGAAGAATATTTATAATTACCTTTCTCCATAAAGTATCGTTGTATCGAAATATGTCATGTTGATGCTGATGCTTTTCACTGACGACTTTACCATCTTTATAAAAATTTATTTCGAGAATGTATGTAGTGGAAGATACCGGAAAACTACTTGAATGCCATTCCGATATGTAAATGGTTGGTTTATATGCATTTATAAGCGAATGGATGAGTTTATTCTTTGTGAAATCAATATGTTGATATTTGGAGCATGGTACTCTGACTGCTTGAAAACAGCTGTGAGTATTGCGTAATTCGTGACCTTGCTCAAGGTTGGTAGAAACATTGAGAGAATTCAGGGTCAAAAATCCAGAGATTCCTAAGCATGCACGATAGTCGATTCCACAATAGGAAGAAGTTATCCAGTGCCGTGTACCTTCTTCCCCACAACCATTAAGTACCAAATTTTGGTCGAAATAATTTGTCGTTACCATTAAGTAAAGAACAAACCAGGGCCAATTCTTTGGAGTTTTGTCGTATTTTTTGGTATACTTTATTTTCCAAATAGTCGACTCCTTGATAGTTTTATTCCAATTGTGACACACTTCACTACACTTCAGTAAAACTTTCGGTTCCAAATAACAAAAAATTTTCGAAATTACTTCTTGGGGAATTTGGTGCCCGTTCATAACAAGTCCATTGAGCGGATCTTCTTTTAATTCAATTTTCTGACTCTCAAATAATTGTTTGATGAACTTTTCATGTACCTCGGAACTCATTGTGTCGTTACACTGAATATTTTTACGAATACTGTTAAAAGAAGTGAAGTAATTTCATTACCAGGTAAATAAAAATACCCACGTACGTTCGTATGAAATGTATGGAACGGGGGAAGAGTTTCGTTGATTGGTAATTTGTACCTTATTACTCATGCCATTTGCTGATAGACTGAAGAATGCATATTTAAAGTATAATCTTGTTAGTCATCGATAAAACCTCCCATCATTTTTTAAACATAAATGTTCCTTTTTAAATGTTTTCATTATGATATTCAATACAAAGAAAATGATTTGCGTACTTTATTAAGTTTTTTCCCTTGAAATCCAAATGTCATAGACCTTTTGGCATTGAAGAATTTCTCTTGTTTTAAATCAAAAGAATACCAATTGCCAAAAAAACATCGTTCTTTTGGACCAACAAAATATAGTCCCTATACGAAATTCCCTAGAACAGAACACATAATGCCGTCGCCCATGTGGGGGACAAAAAAAAAAGACATTAGCGCTCTATGTTTACTGAAGAGGTATTCGATCACGATTTACTCCATGTAGTATTAATCAATTGTTACTTCTTCCTTGCCTTTTTGTCGGCCTTTCTCGGTCTACTTTCGAACATAGGGGTTTCATAATTCCTTCCAAACCTCTCTCTTCTGGCCTTCCTGAGTCACCCCAACCGCATGCTCAGCTCATTTTCGAGCCATCTGATCTGTGGTCTACCTCTACTTATCTTTGTTTTTGTCTACCATTCTATCATTCGGAGTGTCCATCTATTGTGGTCCCGTTTCGCCACATGACCATTCCAACTCCACTTTAAATGTGCCACTCTTTCCTTAACATCCGTTATCCTAGTTTTTCTTCTGATATCGTCATTTCTAATTTGATCTCTCAAACTCACTCTCAGAATCTATCTTTCTATTGCTCTCTGCAAAACGCTCAATCTGCAATACTTAATCCAAGAGAACAGGATAAAAAATAAACGGCGTCCAAATAAACGCTTTCATTAGAATCATACAACATACTTATGATTGAAAATTATGTTTTTTCAACAGGTGAGGTGGATCCTAGATGCAAATTAACTCCATCTTCCTGTATGATACGAAATGAAAAAAATCAAGAAGTAAATTTCAGCTGCTTCCATCTTCCCATACTGAACCCAACAACTTTAAACGAATCTTGTGTAAAGGGCGATTCCTATGATTATTTTAGTGGTAGTGAACTTTCCTACATTCTGACCCATATATTTTTGGGGACTTTTCTTCTAAGTGCGTTTTTGTAAATTTTACTGGAAGGGTTGATTCTTAAGTTGTGTATTTTACAGGTGCTATAAGTGTCATATTTGTGTTGTTAAAGCTAAAAGATAGAGAAGGAGAACAAGCACAAATGAAAATATCTCATCAAGTACGAAACTCGTTCAGGCATGATAAACGGATTGAGGATCCGGTGTTCACGGGTAATTTTGGCCTGCGAAATTTCAAATGTCATTTTAATGTACTTCTATTGTAGTAATGGAATGGTGCGGAGAAAAACTTGCAATGAGGCCCGTTGCCGTTGTATTAAACTCAAGATTAAGGCAGATTCGGCTCATGAGCTCATGACACATAGAGGGGTCATCTTGAGAGTTGTTGATTTATCCACGGAGAGTTGTAAATTAACAGTTTATTTAATTAGTGATGCACCTTATGTATTGATAAAAACATTACAAGATTATGATTTGGTAATTATTTTCTTATATTTTTGTATTTTCTTAATTCTGTCATTTCAGATGTTGAAATTTGATTCCCTCTACTTGCGGAAAAATTTCCATACATCGCTGGAGCGATTTATCAAAAATTTGAATATAGAACGGCAAATGATTAACAATTTTACATTAAAAGCCGTAATTAAAATTTGGTTGCTGTGCAGTTGTTCTGACAGCTCGAAACAAAATTTCTTCTGCTACACACTAAAGAACACACTTATTTTAGCATATTGTAAAAGTAAAACATATAAGCCGGGTCCAAATTACCGAAATAATCGATTTTGAAAAGTACGGAAAAGTAGCATTGTGGGTGAGAGTTAACTAACTCTTACTACTCGAAACAAAATTTCTTCTGCTACACACTAAAGAACACACTTATTTTAGCATATTGTAAAAGTAAAACCTATGAACCGGGTCCAAATTACCGAAATAATCGAATTTGAAAAGTACGGAAAAGTAGCATCTTGCATGCTGTAGAACCGGTCGATGCCACTACTTCGCTCGGCCGGCGCGCATTTTGTTGACGGTACCTGTGCTGGGATATAGTCTTAGACTTAGAATATTTCGCAGCGGCAAGGCTGAAATCTTCGCCGAGAGCCTCCAAGCTCAATGCTCCCCCAACACCACAAGATTAGACCAGACCATATTAATTCGGTCGAAAATTATGTCACCACCACCCTAAACACCTCCGATGACACACATATCACCCCCTCCTCCCTTCTGGAGGTCACCATTGCCATTAAACGCCTCAAAAAGAGGAAAGCCCCAGGTCCCTATGGCATCACCAATACTGCCCTCAAAGAACTCCCCCAAAAAGCCAAAGTTGCCATCACCGGCATAATTAACGCATGTTTTCGACTCAACTACCACCCACAAATATGGAAAACCGCTGACGTAGTGGTAATCCCCAAACCCGGTCAAAATCTCCAACTTCCGAAAAGCTATAGACCAATCAGCCTGCTCCCTTCCATCGGAAAAGTAGTTGAAAAAGTCATTCTCACCCGTCTCCAAGAAGCCATGTTCGATAACAATATTATTCAAAACGAACAATTCGGCTTCCGTGCTGGAAACAGCACGACCCACCAAGCCCTCCGATTAGTTGAGCACGTCACGCAGGCACTCAACAAAAAAGAATTCACCGGCCTAGTGCTACTCGACGTATCGAAAGCTTTCGATAAGGTCTGGCACGAAGGCCTCCTGTTCAAAATGCTTCAATCTAAAATTCAAATTCCACTAGTCCGACTTATTGCCTCCTACCTTCACGACAGAAATCTCCAAGTCAAACTCATGAACACCAGATCCACAAAGCGCCCCATCACCTCCGGGGTCCCCCAGGGATCGATCCTTGCAGCTTCACTGTTTAACATCTTCATGAGCGACATTCCAACCCCCTTAGATCCCGCAACAAAAATTTCACTATATGCAGATGACACTGCAATATACACATCCTCAATCCACCCGGACATAGCCACAACCCGCCTCCAGGAGGCGATCACCGATCTTGGAAGGTGGTACGAAACTTGGCGCATCGAGGTTAACTCGAGCAAAAGTTCCGCGATCATGTTTCGAAATCGTTGCAAGCCTCACAACTCCAGTGTCTGGATGTTCGAGGAGCAAATCCCCTGGAAAACCAAGGTCAAGTACCTTGGCATTACCATGGACCGGCGCCTCAAATGGGACGCTCACATTTCCTCCGCAGCCGGTAAAGCCAAATGCCTCTTCAATAGACTGTTCGTCCTCATGAACGCAAAAAGTACCATGTCCCCCGCTAACAAACTAAGATTATACAAAGCCATAATCCGCCCGACAATGATTTACGCCTCCCCTGTCTGGGGATATGCACGCCCCAGGGCCATAAATAAACTTCAAGTCATTCAAAACAAAAATCACCGAGCTATTTTCAGCGCCCCCTATTACGTCACTAACAGGCGACTACATGCAGACGCCAAACTAGACCTCATTAACACTCTTAATCGTAAACATGCCACCAATCTCTACAACAAATCAAAATTCTCAGAAAACCCACTAGTAAACCAACTAAGTCAATACAACCCAGCCGACTTTCTCATTCCCCGTCCCAAATCACTCCTGACCACGGACAACTACTGTCCATAACTCACCCCCACACAGACTAATGTATGTTCATAGGTTTAACTTACACAAATTCTCTTCGAAAGTAAATTTATTCACTAGATTTGTGTAATTTTTCGATCAATTATCACAAGCTTCGTTAAATCACCCCCCATAGTATCACTATAATCCCACTAGTCGCCAATTCTGACTAGTTCCAAGTAGAAGCCACTCACTTCGAGGTCATCAATAGAAATTAATTCATAATTTCTTTCTTCGAATTAGGGACTCTACTATATCGGCAAACGTAAAAATTTTCTTTTTCTTCTCATATTACATATTCACAGTCACAGCTCAGGTTTTTACCAGTCAGTCCGCCAAGCGCCAATTCCCAGAGACCCACCGGTCTCTATAAATTCCAATGTCACTAATGTATTCTTTCAGATGAAGGAGAAGGCCGGCTGCGCCGGGATGCTCCATCAAATACATATCAGGTAAGGTAAGGTAAGGTTTCGCAGCGGTAGATGCACCTCGAGCGTCGTACATGCAACATCGATTATTTTTTGTTTTTAGGTGATTTTTAGGGGGTGAAACGTAATAGTTTACTGCCCCATACCGCGACTATACTTTTTAATGCTATCTTGAGGGTCTCTCGAATCCCGATTGCCTTAATCCCGGTGGTCTTGATCGGTGGCGCCTTCTCGTTTCTTTAGCCCTGCTGCGTAGCAGCTCAGAGCACGAAAAACCGCCCGGAGATGCGGAGCATCGGAGGGTAGGTTTTTTGATGCTCGCAGTTCTGGCCAAGTCAACGTTTATTATGTTTATTTACCCCAAAATTAAAAATTTTAATTTTTTCACTTTTTCGGCAATACACGGCTTATTTTCCATTTTTTGGATTATATTTATTACTAATATCCACTAATGACACCCCCGTCTATCCGAATTTCAAAGAAAAATTGAAATCGGATCGAAAAAAGTTTACACATTTTCATCGAAGCACGGGCGACTAATGTCGCATCGACCCGGTTCGGAGGCATATCAGGTTACATTCCCCGTACTTTTCAAAAGTCGATATTTTGGTTATTTTTACAGTATTCACAGTATATGTGAATACTATATATTACAGTGTGAATATATTACAGTATATTAAAAAAATATTTATACAAAATATTTTTTCTATAGCCTAAAATAAGCCTGTTCTTTAGTGTGTAGCTGAAGAAATTTTTTTTCAGCTAGTCAGAGTAACTGCACAATCGCCTAAAATTTGTATTACAAAGCAAGATAGACAGAAACAGTTGGAAATGTTTTTCCGAGTTGTTTTCGCTCAGGTATGAACTGAAAATATTGCTTTTCTGTTTTATTAAATAAATTTAGTCCACTTAAAACTCAATTACACCATCGACAAGACCAAGATTAATAGCTTTCATTAATTAATTTATAACTCGGAAAATTTAATATTTTTTTATTTAGGCATTTAAAATCCAACATTCAAGAGATGAGATCTTAAAAGTTGATGCAAAAATGGCAAAAACTGTAATCAACACCGAATTGACGTTATCTGAATTTGCCGATGCGTTAAGTATGCGTCCTGAAGCTGAATTTGTTCTGAGGATGTTTCAGTTAATAGACAAAGACAAAAATGGGTTTGTTTCCTTTAGAGAGTTTGTAGATTTGCTCATTATTTTTGCGGAAGGAGATGAAACTCAAAAGGCTAAATTGTTATTTGATATGTACGACATTAATGGCGTCCAAAGTTTAACATTACAAGAATTTGTGAACATGATTAAGTAAGAAAATATTGTTTTTACTAACTGTTAATTTATCAAACATTTTAGGTCATTTTTGGAAACTGTGGAAGGCAAAATTGAACCAGAAGAATTACAGAAAACGGTCAAAAATATGTTAGAATCAGCTGGATTGCACCACAAGGTAAACTACGGCTGTTGAAATTTCTAAAGTTGATCAAACTTTTGTTTTAGACAAGTCTAACATTTGAAGACTTTAAGCGAATCATTGGGGATAATATTGTGAAGCTTAACCATGCAAACCTTGGCTTCAAAGGTATGGAGGGTCAACAAAATTTATTTTTGGACAGCGCACGTGATACAATCGAAAGCATTTATGAGTACTTCAACTGTAATTAAAACATACTTCCTTACTTAACAAAACTTTTTCAGCAATCCTGTTGATATTAAAGCGAGACTGCAAGGAACGGCCGCAACCAAATCTTTCACACATTCCAGCAAAAAAGCTGTAGAAGATTCCATAACTGTTACCACACTTCACACTAAACCAACTACATACTTGAAAATTTTGAAGTATTGCGAAGAAAATTCTAAGGAATTGTTTTGGCTAAGTTTGTACACCTTGCTTCTTTGGGCAATTTTTGCAGAAAGGGCTTATTGTACGTGGAATCCTTTTTCCCTTTGTTGTTTTCTATAAATCATAAATTTTAGACTACAGCGTGGAACGCGAACATTCAGGATTAAGGCAAATTGCTGGATATGGTGTAACAGTTACCAGAGGTGCAGCTTCAGCAATGATGTTTACATACTCGTCTCTTTTGGTCACAATGTGCAGAAACACAATCACATTTTTGCGCGATACTACAATTGGACCATATTTCCCATTCGATTTTTTTATCGAAATACATAAATATATTGCTTGTTGGGCATTGTTTTTTACAAGTAAGATGAAAAAAAATGCCTCCCAAAGGCAGAAATAAATTTTATCCTTCATATTTTTAGTAATGCACATAATTGGACACAGTTTTAATTTTTACCATATTTCAACCTAAACTGCTGATGATTTAACGTGTTTGTTTAAAAATTACTTCCATGCGTAAGTTATAAACTTTTTGCATTGCAATGTTTAATAATCGAATTTTTTAGCCCCCATGTACTGCCTAAATATCACTATTGGAGTTGGCAAACTATGACTGGTATTACTGGAATAATACTAACACTTCTCTTAATTCTCATTTATCTTTTTGCCCAAACATTTGTGCGAAAACGCTTGTATAATTGGTTTTGGTATACTCATAGCCTCTATCCTATATTTTTTATTTTTATGATTTTGCATGGCTCTGGAAGACTTATTCAGGTGAAATTTACTTTCAAACATTTTCTCCCACGTTACTAACCATCTGTTTTAGGAACCCTTTTTTTATTACTTCTTTTTGGGACCCGTAATTCTGTTCACTTTAGATATGGTCATGAGTGTCAGTCGAAAAAAAGTCGAAATACCTGTAATCAAAGCCGAAATCTTGCCCTCAAGTAAGTATTACCCTAACTTTTTTCGATAGTAATTTTGCACGGTATTTTTTCTTTAGATGTCACGATGTTGGAATTTAAGCGACCCGAAAATTTTGAATATAAATCTGGTCAATGGGTTCGGATAGCTTGTTTAGGTCTAAACGCTAACGAATTTCATCCGTTCACCTTAACATCAAGTCCCAATGAAGCTAACTTAACATTACACATTCGTTCTGTTGGGCCATGGACGCGAAATATTCGACTGCTCTATGATAACTTCAAAGTTTCCGATCAACCACTACCTAAGGTATGGTTCTATTTTGCTAAATTCATTGCATAACTTTTATTGTTCAGATTCATTTGGATGGAGCGTACGGTGAAGGTCATCAAGATTGGTACCGATTTGATGTTGCTGTTCTGGTTGGGGGTGGAATTGGAGTTACACCTTTTGCTAGTATTTTAAAGACATTGTGTTCCGCGCAAATATCAAACATAAGGCACAGTGCAAGAAGGTGAATAATTACTTTGTGAGGTCGGAATTGTTATTAAAAACATAATCTTTTATTTATTTAGGTTTACTTTATATGGGTTTCAAGGACACAAAAACAATTTGAATGGCTTGTTGATATTTTACGAGAATTGGAAAAATTAGATGAAAATAAAATTGTCAGCAGTCACATTTTTATCACTCAATTTTACCAAAAATTAGATTTGAGAACAATTTTGCTGTACATTTGCGAAAGACACTATCAAAAAATATCAGACAAATCGTTATTTACCAATTTGCAAGCGGTAACTCATTTTGGAAGACCAAAATTCAAAAGCTTTTTCAAGAGTCTGCTAACTTTGCATCATGACGTAAGTTAAAATAAAAATAAATTTATTTATTTTGACGAATTTCTTGTATAGGCCCGAACTGTTGGTGTATTTAGTTGTGGTCCACCACAAATGACAACATCCATAGAATCTGCTTGTGTTGAAATTAACAGAATCTCAGTTGATGGGCCAACTTTTAAACATCACTTCAAGAATTTTTAAGATATCATTAGTTGTTTTTGCTTTTATGTTTAGGATTAATAGTTTACAATTTGTTTACTACATATTGCGATATCGAGATACCACGTCAATGGAAGTACGTTATTTAAGATTCGGGAAAATTTTGTTATTAATAAAGCATGTGACTTATCAACGTAATCAGAAAAACTTCGTCCGATACCAAGAAATTTAGTTCAATGTCAAATGATTTGTAAAATAAAAAAAGGACATGAAGCAGGTTTGAATAAAATAATTTAAAATGTAACATTTAATAATTTTCTTTGTTAAAAAAATGTTTATTTATAGTAAATGAAAGATTGTTTAGTAATAAGAAAGGTATTTCAAAAGTTAGAATATTGTTAATTAATTGATTAATGTAAAAATTTGTGTTAGTGTTAAATTTAAAATAAGTTCTTAAATCATTACGTGAGTTCGACGTGCAACAAGTTAATGAACTGTGAATGGAAATTTCATGTCCAGCATCTTTATCTATCCAACCACGAAGCAATATGAAGAAGTCAATCCAATCTGAAAATA
This sequence comes from Podabrus alpinus, assembly GCA_932274525.1. Classification (NCBI taxonomy): domain Eukaryota; kingdom Metazoa; phylum Arthropoda; class Insecta; order Coleoptera; family Cantharidae; genus Podabrus; species Podabrus alpinus. The sequence goes on from OW026455.1 coordinate 13,306,271, forward strand.
TAAAAATTTTACTTATAAAATTTCAACAAGTCACAATTGGCTTAATACATACCTGCACTGTGAAACTTCAATAATATTGATTTTCCAATCAACCAATAGAAATGCGTTTACGCAAATATCGAGATTGCTATGAATTTCGAGATGGGAAATTAAAAAAAAACAATCGTGAGGTCCTTGTGTTAAATTTTGCACGTAATGGTGGCGAGTTTTGATCGTCCTAATAAAAAATTAATTTTATAGTGAAAATAATTGGTGAAGATATTAAATACAAGTGTAAAAATTAGCAAATTAATTACTTACCTACGTAAAACAAAAAATAAGTTGAAAAACGTAAAAGATTGTGAATATTTAAAAAGAATTAAAAATCGACACCAACGAGGTCAACAAACTACAACTTGGAGCATTTTCATGGTAATAAACCCATCGAATGGAATTTTGTGCGCAAGGGTACCATACCAAGTACAAGTAACTAGAAGATTCCTGTATTTTTCTAAGGTAACGTGCACATTAAGTACAATTTAAAATAACTAAGTGAAATTTCCGGACATCATACGACACGTGTTTTTTTTTTTATTTAACGTTCAGAATTTTGATAATTAGATTTAATAATAGAACTTTTTAATATAACAAAACCTTTAATTACATTTTTGTGCTAAATAAAAACATTATTAATTTTGTAACGAAGGATATTTATTTTGACCTGTTCCGAGCCCATAAATTTATTTACAGTATTGGTCACGGAACGAACTCACCCTGTACAAGGTAAGACACATGCACTGCGAACCAGCTAAGCCGAGGCATAATATTTCCATTTATTTATCTTTACTAAATTTCACATACATTTCCATTGACGGGGTACATTTACGTACACTCGTACAAAACATTAACAACCATACGTTTAGCCCTATTAGCGAGGGACATCAGAGCATATTTTGGCTAGCCCAACGTGTGGCAGTATTAGGAGTCAAAGATCACTACAATATGAAAGAAATAAATAATAGAAAATAATAATTGTTACGTTAAATTTTATCACTGTTGATTTTCCGCACACTTTAATTCCATTTTCCTGAAAAATTCCCGAAAAAATATATTTTAAAAAAAATTCCAATGATACAAATTAATTTCAGAAATGCCCCCAAAATTAGTTTATGAATTTTTATATTAAAAAAATTAAATTTTAAATTTAAAAATCGCTACGAACTTATGCATGAACTCGATAGAAACCGATTTAATTGCAGCAAATCTGATTACCGCATTCATTTTATTTAAATAATTATTAAGATGACGTCTGTGAAACAAAACAAAAATAAAGCGATTTAAGTTAAATAAAATGTTTTATGGTAACTTAAGATTTGAAATTTGTTTACATAATTTGATAGCACATATTAGACAATCAATCCTAGCGCATTGATAAGCTTAATAGGTGGCGACCGTTCACATTAGAACTTGATACCTAAAGCGGTCCTTGTATATTTTTATTATAATTTTATAGAAATATATACTACTTTCGCCAGCACTAAAATTAGAGATGAATTTTTAGCTGTACTCTAACGTCAGGCGGTGTCAAGCGGCGTTCTTTTTTAATCAGCTACCACACGGTCCCCCATCCAAATGCAAACCGCTAGCAACCTTCTTGGACCATTGTAAGTCGTCGCTGCTCCGTATTTTTACTTTCTCATTTATTCAATTTATTGCAAACTTCCTATAATACGCAGTTACGGGAGGTGGGCGGTAAGCCATTTTCAAAATTGTTCCACCATCCTATAGTCCATCTTACAATAAAAATTCAATTTTAGATATCTTCCTGTAAACAATTTTTGTTATGTGCTCCACTCACCGTTGTTTTGCCCATGTCTGACCACCCTCTGTAAAAACGCACCACCGCCACTAGTTACAGACACATAGGTAGTGGATAATAATTACGCCAACATCCGGTAACGGATAGGCACGCGAAGAAGAAGAATAATTACCATAGCAATATATTATATTTTATTAAAAGAAATGAAGTAAATAAAATAGATTACACCACTAAATTACACACATTAAGAAATAGTCAAACAAATTACATTGTAAATTTGAAATTTGAAATAGAATAAATTTATATACATAAACCCAGATATTAATGTTAATGCAAATCGGTTTCCTGCATTTCTGGGATGGAATCTGGTAAAATTTTGGCTGACGCCTCAGTTAGCCTGACCAAGTTTATTGTTCGAAATGGATGATACTTAAAAGCTGGAGTGACGGAATGTTTGTAAACAATGTAATCTACCTCTTGATAGTTGTCGATGCTCATTTCCTCCTAAATGTGATGGTTTACAAAAATTTTATATTTTCAGGAAAAATATTTATAATTACCTTTCTCCATAGAATATCGTTGTATCGAAATATGTCATGTTGATGCTGATGCTTTTCCTTGAGGATTTTACCTTTTTTATATAGATAAATCTCCAAAGTGTACGTAGTGGATGATTGCGGAAAACTACTAGAACACCATTCCGATATATAAATTGTTGGTTTATATGCATTTATGAGAGCATGGATGAGAGCATGGAGAGTTTATGTTTTGAAAAATCAATGAATTGATATTTGGAGCATGGTACTTTGACCGCTTGAAAACAGCTGTGGGTATTGTATAATTCGTGTTGTTCAGTAACGGTATGGAGAGTATCCATGGTCAAAAATCCACAGCTTCTAAAGCATGAACGATAGTCGTTTCCACAATAGGGAAAAGTTGCCCAGTGCCGTGTACCTTCTTCCCCACAACCATTAAGTACCAAGTTTCGATCGAAATAATCGGTCGTTACCATTAAATAAAGAACAAACCAGGGCCAATTCTTTGGAGTCTTGTCGTATTTTTCTGCGTACTTCCCTTTCCAAGTAATTGGCGCCTTTACAGTTTTATTCCAATTGTGACACACTTCACTACACTTCAATAAAACTTTTGGTTCCAAATGACTAAAAATTTCCAAAAGTATTTCTTGGGGAATGCGGTGCCCGTTCATAACAAATCCGTTGAGAGGATCTTCTTTGTCTTCAATTTTCTGACTCTCAAATAATTGTTTGATAAACTTTTGATGCACTTCGGAAGTCATTGTGTCGTTACACTGCAATTTTTTCAGAAGACTGGTAGAAGTGGAGTAACTTAATTGACAGGTAAATGAAAACCCCCCCACGTTTGTTCGTATGGAATGTTTGCGACGGGGGAATAATTTATTTATTGGTAATTTGAATCTACTGATATCATACTTGCAATTTGCTGATAGACTGACGAATGCTTATGTTTATTTTTTTAAACATCAATATTCTTTCTGAAATTGTAATTGTTTTCATTGCGATATGCCTACGAAGAAAACCATTTGCGTACTTAATTAAGTTATTTTTCCTTGAAATGTATTAAATGTCATAGACCTTTTAGCATTGAAGAATTGTTTCCAATTACTCTCTTGTTTTTAAATTAAGAGAATACCAATTGCCAAAGAAACATAGTTGTAGCTGATTTTTGGTTGAATTTTATAGTCTTGGTACCACGAATATCACCTCTTCTGGGCTTCTATTCTATCATTTTCAGTGTCCATCTGTTGTAGTCCAGTTTCGCCATTTGACCAACCCTACTCCACTTCAAATGTGCCACACAGCATCCATCTTTCCATTGCTTTCTGCATCAGGCGCAATCTGCGGTACTTAATCCAAGAGCACAGGATATATAAACAGCGTCCAAATAAACGAATTCATTAGAATCATACAGCGTGCTTATGATTGAAACTTATGTTTTATCAACAGGTGAGATGATACTAGCTGAAAATTAATTCCATCTTCCTGTATGATACGAAATGCATTAAATCAAGAAGAAAAATTCGACTTCTTCCATCTTCCCATACTGAACCCAACAACTTTAAACGAACCTTGTGTAAAGAGCGATTCCTATGATTATTTTAGTGGTATTGAACTTTCCTACAATCTGACCCATTTATTTTTGGGGACTTTTCTTCTAGGTGTGTTTTTGTAATTCCACTGGAAGGGTTGATTCTTAAGTTGTGTATTTTACAGGTGCTATATTAGGTGTCATATTTGTGTTGTTAAAGCTAAAAGATAGAGAAAGAGAACAAGCACAAATGAAAATATTTCATCAAGTACGAAACTCGTTCAGGCATGATAAACGGATTGAGGATCCGGTGTTCACGGGTAATTTTTGACTACAAAATTTCAAATGTCATTTGCAGCAAATGTGATTACCGCATTCATTTTATTTAAATAATTATTAAGATGACGTCTATGAAACAAAACAAAAATAAAGCGATTAAAGTTAAATAAAATGTTTTATGGTAACTTAAGATTTGAAATTTGTTTACATAGTTTGATAGCACATATTAGACAATCAATCCTAGCGCATTGATAAGCTTAATAGGTGGCGACCGTTCACATTAGAACTTGATACCTAAAGCGGTCATTGCATTATATATTATTATAATTATTATAAAAATATATACTTTCGCCAGCACTAATATTAGAGATGGATTTTTAGCTGTATCCTAGCATCAGGCGGTATCAAGCGGCGTTCTTTTAAATCAGTTACCAAACGGTCACCCATTCAAGTGAAAAACGCTAGCAACTTTCTTGGACCATTGTAAGTCATCGCTGCACCGTATGTTTACTTTTTTCATTTATTCCTTTTATTACAAACTTCTATTAAATACGCAGTTACGGGAGGTGGGCGGTAAGCCATTTTCAAAATTGTTCCACCACCCTATAGTTCATCTTACAACAGAAATTAAATTTTAGCTATCCTGCTGTAAACAATTTTTGTTTTAATTGTTTATAAAGATAACACATTTCGTTTGTTCGCCCCAACCTTGTATCGTTTTGTCATGTCTGCCCACCCTTTGAAAAACCGCACCACCGCCACTGATTGCAGACACTTAGGTAGTGGCGGACTAGTACAATTGGGCGCGAATACAATTGGGCGCGAGAGAATATGTATCCATTAATCCGGCAATAACCGATCCTTGGCCACTATACAATTTGTCTATTTCCATTCTCTATCTGTTTTTGGATCCAATTTGCTTGTTGAAATTGTTATATGTAAATAATAGTTTTTAGAAAAAAAATTCTTACATGGGGTCGTCCATAAATTACGTCACGCTACTAGGGGGGTGGGGGTTCCGACCCTTGTGACGATGGGGGCGGGGGGGGTTCAAAAATTGTGATGTCGCAAATATAGATTGATTATTTTATTATAATTATTTAAAAAAAAACTTTTTTTTGACCTTTTAAAATTTTTTCAATTAAAAAAAAGTTTAAAAAGATTAAAAAATTTAATTGTAGTTGGTATTAAACCGTCATAAATCTATTAATAAATTGTTATAAATCAAAATTAAACAGATTGTAAAATACTAAGAAGTCAATAATGTCCTTTTGTTAATTATTAAGTTTAGTGAAGTTTCCTTTTATTGTAGTAAAGTTTCTTTTTATTATAGAAATTTGAAAAATTTGGGGGGATATGTGACGTAATATTTGGAGAGGGGTCTCGGTTTGTGTGACGAAGTGTGACGATGGGGGGGGAGTTAAAAATTGCTTAAAATTGAGTTACATTATTTATGGACGACCCCGAATCAGTTATAATAATTAATACGTAATGTATAAATTTTACCTAGCGCCCAATTGTATTTGCGCCTAATAGTCTTTGCGCCCAATTGTCTTTGCGCCCAATTGTCTCCGCGCCCGATTGTCTGCGCGCCCAATAGTCGGTTACCGTAGGTCGGTGATAATAATTAGCATAGCAATATTTTATTGAAAGAAATGAAAAAATAAAATAATTACACGACTAATTACACAAAATTAAAAATAATCAAACAAATTATATTGTTGAGAATTCTAAATTAGAAATAAAATAAATTTAAATAACCCCAGATATTAATTTTAATGCAAATCGATTTCCTGCATTTCTGGGATGGAATCTGGTAAAATTTTGGCTGATGCCGCAGTTAGGCTAACCAAGTTTATTGTTCGAAATGGATGATGATGACTGAAAGCTGGAGTGACGGAATGCTTGAAAAGAAGGCAATCCACTCTTCCATAGTTGTTGATGCTCATTTCCTCTTAAATGTAAAATATTAGGAAAATTTTACATTTTCAGGAAAAATATTTATAATTACTCCATATAATATCGTTGTATCGAAATATGTCATGTTCGTGCAGATGCTTTTCCTTGAGGATTTTACCTTTTTCATAAAGATAAATTTCCAAAGTGTATGTAGTGGAAAATAGCGGAAAACTACTAGAACGCCATTCCGATATGTAAATTGTTGGTTTATAGGCATTTATGAGAGCATGGATGAGTTTATTTTTGTGAAATCAATAAATTGGTATTTGGAGCATGGTACTTTGACCGCTTGAAAACAGCTGTGGGTATTGTATAATTCGTGGTGTTCCTCAAACTTGGTAACAGTATGGAGAGTATCCAGGGTCATAAATCCACAGCTTCTTAAGCATGGACGATAGTCGTTTCCACAATAGGAAGAAGTTGTCCAATGCCGTGTACCTTCTTCCCCAGAACCATTAAGTACCAAATTTTGGTCCAAGTAATCTGTCGTTATCATTAAATAAAGAACAAACCGGGGCCAATTCTTTGGAGTCTTGTCGTATTTTGCTGCGTACTTCCCTTTCCAAGTAATTGGCGCCTTTACAGTTTTATTCCAATTGGAACACACTTCACTACACTTCAATAAAACTTTTGGTTCCAAATGACTAAAAATTTCCAAAAGTATTTCTTGGGGAATGCAGTGCCCGTTCATAACAAATCCGTTGAGAGGATCTTCTTTGTCTACAATTTTCTGACTCTCAAAAAATTGTTTGATAAACTTTTGATGGACTTTGAAAGTCATTGTCTCGTTACACTGAAATTTTTTCAGAAGACAGGTAGAAGTTAAGCAACTTAATTGACAGGTAAATGAGCCCCCCCCCCCACCCCACGTATGTTCGTATGGAATGTTTGCAACGGGGGAATAATTTTATTTATTTGTAATTTCAATCTACTGATATCATACTTGCAATTTGCCAATAGACTGACGAATGCTTATATTTATTTTATTAAACATCAATATTCCTCCTGAAATTTTTGTAATTGTTTTCATTGAGCTATAGGTACGAAGAAAACCATTTATGTACTTTATTAAGTTATTTTTCATTGAAATTTATTAAATGTCATAGACCTTTTAGCATTGAAGAATTGTTTAGAATTACTCTCTTGTTTTTAAATCAAGAGAATACCAATTGCCAAAAAACATTGTTGTAACTCTCCTTCGGTTGAATTTTAGAGTCTTGGTACCTCGAATATCACCACCTCGGAACTCTTAAATAAACATTAACCACTAATTCATGTAATTCATAGGTATAGTGATTTTATCAGTGTCACGAGGTGTTTACGTGTGCCCATTTCTTGCCATTATTTGCCACAGAGTTCTCCATTTCACTTTGTCAAACGCCTTTTCGTAATCCACAAAGCAGAGGATCATGGGCAAGTTAAACTCTCTAGCCTTTTTAATAAGTTGTCTCACGCTCAGAATTTGCTCTCTGGTGCCCTTCCCCGGGACGAAGCCTGCCTGTTCTTCGCCTATTTGTGGCATTAAAAGGGCTTCAATCTTCCGTGTATTATATGCAGTATAGCACATTACTCGCATGCGAAATTAGAGTCAGCGTTCTACAATTACTACATTCCGTTGGCGAGCCCTCTTTTAGAATTGGAGTTAACACAGATTCTCTCCAGTTATCCTGCCATACGCCAGTGTTCCAAACCTTAGTGCATATCAGATGCATTATATCCACCCCCAGTATTCCCATAACTTTCAGAACTTCTCCTGTGATGTCGTCTGCACCCGGTGCTTTTCTGTCTTTAAGTGACTTTAGAGATTGTTCTACTTCAGATTTAAAGATGACCGGCTCCCTTTCTGTTGCAGAGATGCTATCGGTCGGTTTTAGGTACCATAATAAATTATGTTGTTAAAGCTAAATGATAGAGAAAGAGGACAAACACAAATTAACTCATTTTGGAAGATCAAAATTCAAAAGCTTTTTCAAGAGTGCTAACTTTGCATCATTACGTAAGTATTTCTTGTATAGTAGGCCCGAACTGTTGGTGTATTCAGTTGTGGTCCACCACAATTGACAACTTCCATAGAACCTGTCTGTGTTGTAATTAACAGAATCTCAGTTGATGGACAATCTTTTAAATATCACTTAAAGAATTTTTAAGATTTTATGGGTTTTTCTTGCTTTATGTTTAGGATCATCATTTTACAATTTTTTTATAATTTTCGGTTACTCTCTTTATATTAATAGACTTTATCATATAATAAACTTTTTTAGAGAGAGTAACCAAAAATTATAAAAATAGTCAGAACAAAATCGAGCGTTTTTGAAATTTTCTAAAATGTGCTTTATCGGCAACTATTATACTTACAGAAAAATACCTTAGATAAAAGTTGTAGTAAATTTTGTTCTCCATAATATTTATGGCAGTCAATTTCGTCCTAAAGTCAACTGGTAAGGAAATATTGCAAAGAAACGTTTTGTTTTCGCCATTTTTATTTAAATGGCGGCACTTCCGAGCGGTCGCGGAGGTCGACAACTCAGAGTTTTCAGAGTTTTTATCAGGACTCAGAGTTTTTATTAGGACCCAACACCTTAAAACATATCCAAAAATCAGAACACCCTGACCATTTTCAGGAAAATCTTCTTTTCATGATTTCGAGGATGTTGTTAAAATATTTTAAGTGATTTAAATTTTTTAATGAGTTATATGATAACAATATAGCTGAAATAGAAATGTGTTTAAAAATATTTTGCCGAAAAACATAATTTTCACTCCATAAAAAATGTCAACTTCAGACGAAGAATTCGGTAAGAAGCTTAGGGTTCCGAGAGGACGTTTTTTTCAACGACGAAGATAGATATAATATTTCAATGCAATAGAAAGAGACCGCAATAGTGACTCATTTCTCAACTTTCAGGCTAATTACAAATTATTTCAAAATAACTGAAAGAGAAACATAAAATAGAAGATTAAATTTTCATACTAAGCTGATTTTTATTGAGAAATTTATTATAGAAATCTTTTTTAATAATTGGATTTCAAATTTTACTTATTTATGTTGCTTTAATTGTGTGGAAATCAGTTTTACATAAATCGGAAACAACTTTAGTTTTATTTTTCCACTTCAGTTTATTGAAATTATTTGTAATTAGCCTGAAAGTTGAGAAATGAGTCACATTGCGGTCTCTTTCTACTGCAGTGCAATATTATGTCTATCTTCGTCTGTGAAATTGCGTCCTTAAAGTACGAACAATTACCTAACGAAATCCGTCGAAAAATCGCAGAAAACCGATTTTGGATTTTTTTGATCAAAATGAGCTCAATTTTCTTACACTACATGGAAACTTAAGATTTCAAATTTGTTTACTTAGTTTGATAGCACATATTAACAATCAATCCTAGCGCATTGATAAGATTAATAGGTAGTGACCGTTCACATTAGAACTTGATACCTAAGGCGGTCCTTGTATATTTATTTTATAATTTTTTTTTTTTTATTAATAATAATTACATATCAACAATCAGAACACAATAATGTAAAATACAGAGTTCTATAAGCTGATCTGATAACCATATTATCGTGTAGGGAATACGCCCATCAGCGATATCCGCTTTCAAAATTCTTGCTTATGTAAAAAGGTCACATGGCCAATTTCTCTTCAGTCGTCTATATATGTTTTTCTGGATGAGTTGTGAGGTGCAAGGATTGGGGTGGTCTTGCGCGTTTTCTAATTTCCTCAACTATATAGTTGATGTTTAGGTCACTATGCAAGGTTTCATTGGTTACATACCATGGCGCATCTACCATTATTCGGAGTGTCTTGGATTGAAAAGTTTGTATTATTTTTATGTTTGAATTACTAGCGCATCCCCATAGCTCTATTCCGTAGGTCCAAATGGGCTTAATGATAGCCTTGTATATAAGCACTTTGTTTTCAATGGAGAGGATTGATCTTCTTCCAAGCAGCCAATACATTTTCCTGATTTTCAAGTCCATTTGCTTCCTTTTTTTCTTAATGTGCGTCTTCCACGTTAACTTTCTATCGAGGTATAGTCCGAGATATTTTACATCCTCCCTCTGCGGTATTTGTATGCCATTAATATAGATGGGTGGACACTGTAATCGATTCAAGGTAAATGTAACGTGGATGGATTTTACTTCATTTACTCTCATTCTCCACTTAGACATCCAATTCTGCAGGAGGGACAGATGTATTTGCAAGACTTCAGAAGCTTGTTGGGCATTGTCGTGTCTTGCTAGAATAGCAGTGTCATCTGCAAATGTGGAAATTTCTGTGTTTGTAGTGACAGGAAAGTCGGCGATAAACAGCAGATACAGCACCGGATCAAGAACACTGCCCTGTGGCACTCCCGATGCTATGGGGCAGATATCAGATACTACATCATCTTGCTGTACTTGGAAATGTCGGTTTTGCAAGTAAGAATATAACACAAGGTAGTAATGTTGAGGCAAGGTTTGTTTAATCTTAAATAAAAGTCCCATGTGCCAGACTTTGTCAAACGCCTGTTTTATGTCCAGGAAGGCTGCTGAGCAGAATTGTTTTTCTTCTAAAGTTCTATAGATAGTATCCACTATTCGGTGGCATTGCTGTATAGTTGAATGCTGTTGCCGAAATCCGAACTGGTGGTTTGGTATTAAGTCATCCAGAAGATTGGTTTCATTTAAACGTTCAAGGACAATTCTTTCAAGCAGTTTGGAAATGACCGGCAGCAAGCTTATTGGCCGGTACGAGGTTTTTATCTCTTAAATCCTCTTGTGGCTCTCCATATGGAGTGGTCCTTGTTAGATAAATTTTTTAAGAAGTAACCAAAAGTTTCATTCTTCGCTTCCTTAAGTTTTCTTTTAAGTATTTTTGATAGGCGATTATAATCAGATTTGTCCAAAGGATTAGTACTACGCTGCCATCTTGCTCTGGCTCTTCGCTTTTCTTTTATCAGTTCTCTGATTTCCATAGGGATATTACATTGATTATTTGTTTTATTTTCTAGCGGGGGAGTTGAAATCCAGCCAGCATTTTGAACTGTCGATACGAAGTGGTCTGTTGCGTGTTCTAATTCAGTGTTGGTCTTAATGCTTAATGTAAAATTTAAATTTTGATTTATGTACTCTTTGAAATGATCCCAATTAGTGCATTTGTTATATAGAGTTGGTCTTGGTTGCTTCCTAATAATAGTTGAACCCATCGTGAATATAACTGGGGTGTGGTCCGATGTTAAATCTAAGCTTGATTGTACTTCAATAAAATTTGTTGAAATTCCATTAGTTATAAAGAAATCTAGCAAGTCAGGAATCTTATCAGGATCAGCAGGCCAATTGGTTGGTTCACCCGATGAAAAGATACTGTAGTTGTTGTTATCTATGAGTTTAAGAAGTTCTCTTCCCTTCGCAGTTATCAGTCTGAAGCCCCAAACAGTATGCTTTGCATTGAAGTCTCCACCTGCAATACATTTTTGGCCAAGCATTGTAAAGAAAGGTTCTAAATGTTCCTTTTTAATATTGTGCCTGGGTGGGCAGTAAATTGCAGCTATTTTTAGTTTACCATGTAGTTGTTTAACTTGGATTGTAGTGGCTTGAAGAAAATCGTTTTCGCATTTATTTACCTCGTGATGTGCCATTGTTCCTCTAATAATGATAGCAGTCCCCCCATGAGCTCTTCCATCTGGATGATTTGAGAGGTATACTTTGAAATTTGGTATTTTTATGTATGATCGAGAAGTGCAGTGTGTTTCCGAAATGTTGTCTATATTATTATTTTTTATGAATATTTCTGTTTCATTGCTTTTTGATTGGAGGCCGTTGGCGTTCCATAAGGCAATTCTTACGTAGTCTGCCATTAGGGTATCAATTTACCAATGACTGTATTTAATAAATTGATCATTAGTGAATTATGTTGCATAAGTTGGTTGAACATGTTTTTGAATTCGTTAAGAAATCCTGATAGTGATATATCTTCCTTGTGGCTTTCATTGTGTGAATTATTGTTTAGGGCTTCTGCATATGACGGTCTGTAGTTTTGGTTATAGTATGTTCGTGATGTCTTGTTTAGGGTTGGACTTGAGGATTGAGGTGGTATATTGTTGTTCAATGAATGTGTACGCATCTTATCTTGTTGATGCGATTTGTTTTTGTATTTATCTTGTAATTCTCTGTATACTGTACAGCCTTTATAGTTTGCTGGATGTGATCCGTTGCACAGAAAACATGTTGCTGGTGTATCTTTAGATTTTTTACAAATTTTAGTGTCGTGCTGTCCTCCACATTTTACGCAAGCAAATGGGCGATTACAATAGGCTTTCGTGTGGTTATACATTTGGCACCTTGTGCATTGAACTATTTCGGTATTTCCTAGGGGCGGTTCAACCCGAATGGTCCTGTTTTGAAGATATTTTAAGTCATATTTGCTTTATTATTTTCAGCTGGTTCCAAATCAACATAGAATAGTGGTAGTGGGTCTTTTGATGCAGGATGTTTAATATTGATTACATTTCTTACTTTAAATCCTTGAGTGCATAATTCTTCCTTTATTTCTTCTGTGGGAGTTGATTGATGTAGATGTTTAATTACTACTCGATATGGCTTATCCTCTTTTAGTTGGTAAGTATGATGGACAATATTTTCCTTTTTTAAGTATTTAATCATTTTTCGATAGTTCTCTGTGGTGATTACATTTATCTTCACTACGTTGTTCGCTAGAGTTTTTGTGATAATTTGCTCTTGTTCTAGTACATCGTTTAAGGTTTTAATCATATCCTGATAATTTAATACTCCGTGTATAAAAATTGGGGGTGGCCTATTAGTGTTATTAGCCTGGCTATAGCCAGTGGAGGCTTCATCATTATTAACAATTGTTGTGAGCGGGAGGAATCTGTTGTTTTGTATTAATGGTGGTGTTTCAGTTACGGGAGAACTTACCCGTTTTCTTTTATATCTTCCCACTTCTTGCCAGGAATGGTTTTTAGTCTCCACGTTGATGTTGAACACAGGATCCTGATTCATTGATTCCGATGTCTTGGCATCTGTAGCCATATTATGATGAATTAACCGCCCGAGGAGCGGTTAATACACAATATTTGTTTTGAATTGGTTTATTAATAAGTATGAATTTTCAACCAAATATTAGATTATAATTTTGCATACGCTTGGATATTTTTATCGCACTATCACTCGGCACTTAGAAAACACGTCCAATACGTTCCAATGCTAGCTCGCGAATCCCTCCCTGAATATGAAGATTATTTTTAACGGTAGGAATTTTCCTTTTCTAATATTTGAATAATTGTCGCGATGATATTGTGATATTTTTTCCGGTTACCCAATCAGTTAACGGGAAATGTAGAAGAACGCGGGGGTTGGAATCAACTTTCCTGAAATCCCCTGTCTTCCCCTAGTCATTGCACCAAAATTGAAGAGCAGAAAATTCCCTACAAAACGAGGTTTTAGAATTTACTTCAGATCTGAAGTATATCCTGAAACCTTGTTTTGTTCACCATCGATGGTGAAGTTTAAATGTACGAAATTTTTATCCAGAATAAGAATTATTCAAAACTTTTTTCAATTGTTTTCTCTGGAATTTCTTTTTATTTCATAAATACTTAGTATGACGTAGGCAAATTTTGTTAATCTGTTTTATGGAGAATTTTGTACTCTTCAATTTTGATTTGATGATAATTTTCACTAAAAATGAAAGTAAGCGAGTTATAGACGAACAACTACTGTAGAGGATTAAAATCCCCATTTGGGGAAAAGGCTAGCGGGGAATTTTAGGCGATGTTGCAAATAAAATCGTGGTCAAATTTTAGAATTCAGTCAAATTTGAATATATGCGCCACCCCCCAAAAGATTCTTATCTTTTTGAACATTTTAAACTATTATTTATTGGGTTTTGTCAAGGTTTAGCGCCCACATTGCGATGGCGCCTGAGGCAAAAGCCTCAGTCGCTTCACCCTTGCTACGGCTCTGGTTTTTATATCAAATTAATTTGATGCTATGACTTTTTTTAATTATATTAAAATTATATTATTATATTAAACTATACTAAAAATTTGAAATTTGCTTACATAGTTTGATAGCACATATTTGACATCAATCCTAGAGCGCATTGATAAGCCTAATAGGTGGCGACCGTTCACATTAGAACTTGATACCTAAGTCGGTCCTTTGTATATTATAATTATAAAACGATAATATAATTGATATCATAATTGAAGACACGTGCGGATGAAGGTGCTATGTTACATTTTACAAAATGTCGATATCTGTATGCAACGCCGTAGCAACCTCTTTTGGTGCCTGAGGCAAATTTGAATATATGCATCCCCCTCCCAAAAAATTTTTTTATCTGCATACGCTATTATTTGGCTCTCCTTATTAATTATTAGCCCCTTACAATCGGGGTCCTTAATTATTTTATCTATGATCACATTGCACAAGGTCGCCGACAATAGGTCACCTTGTCTGACCCCACAATTTATTTCGAAGTAAGCTGTTCTTCCCATTGGTGTTTTAACACATGCTGTGGTATTCTGAAATGTCATTTGAATAAGTCTAAATTACTTTCTTTTAATCGCTCCTTCTTTAAATTCATCTTTCTTATACACAATCTGTATAAATAACAAATTTTAGAAACATCAATCAACTGAAATTAACAAAATCAAATGTGCAAAACTTTAAAAACATCAAAAAGCAAGTGCAAAACTTAACCAATAAGCTGGAAGAATTCGTCCATGATCGTTACTGTGGGCATCGATTCTAGAACCGATGCATCATATCCTCGTTGAATGCACAAACTAATTATCTGAATCATAAAACTCTTTGTTCGGTTATCCCCTAACACCCCCTCTTCTTCAGACTTCCCCCGTCTACTCCTGGACGTATGCCTCTTCCAACATTTTCCACTCTTTCCTGTCTTGGGCTATTTGGTACCATTTCCTCCCAGCTGGTTCTTTGACATCGTCTATCCAGCGTCTTTGTGGGCTGCTTCTGCTTCTCTTTGTATCACGTGGCCGCCATTATATTACTCGGGTTGTCCACTTATCATTTTTTGTCTCGAAACATGTCCCATCCAACGCCACTTTAGCTCCGCCATGCGTTTCATTACATCCGTTACCTCACTGTTCGATCCGTTACGCAATGTTCGAGAAAAATCTCGAACATTGCGCGTTCCATACCCCTTTGCGTCGTTCTTAATTTATTGGCATGGCGCTTCGTCAGGGCCTTTGTCTCCATGTCGTATGGCTACTGGCAAAACACAGGAGTCCTATGCTTTAAGTTTTAGATTGATCGAGATATCTTTGTTCTTTAGGATGTAGTATAGCCTGCAAAAGGCAGCCCAGGTGAGACCCATTCTTTGGGTCACTTCTGCTCCTTTTCTGCCCACAATTTTTTATTTGGTTGTCAATTTGGAGTTGGATGTGATTTGGAACAACGAGTATCGCCGGAGTGCCTATATTCCGATGAGGAGAAGACGACGCATTCCATGACATCTCCGACTGCTCGAACTGGTCTGAAGTAATAAATAAATACAGCATCGAAGACCTGAGCCCCGACACCCTTGTAACAGAAATGCTATCATAAAAGGATGATTGGGATAGAGTTGCTGATGCCTTAACTGAGATCATCCGTACCAAGCTGGACGATGAGAAGGTCAGCGAAGCAGCTCTGGGTTCAGGTCACGAAGACTAAGAAATATCCTTATTGACGATAATGCGGAATAATAAAGATATGACACAACAACATCACAGGTTGACAGCTGAAGAAATACCAAGAGGTCAATCCGGCTGTCACCGGGGAGGGGGTTTTAATGAGTAAGAATCTCACACTACCATCCCAGATTGGGATGGTGCCTATTAAGGGTCCCCCTCCTCTGCACTGAAAAATAAAGGTAATCTCTTTTATACTGATTCTTAAATATGCCAACCTACCGTTTATTGTCCCAAAATGCTTTATATTTTTCTGTAATTATTTTCTTCTCTACAAACAAATCATTACTCCTCTTTTACCCTGTTTTTCTTCGCATGAGTACAGGAACCTATACTTGCTCGTGACAATTTCACCTCTGTCTCTCCATATTGTCTCCTGTACTGCTGCTATCGCTATTCTATATTTCTCCATTTCACTCAAATTTCCTATCTTTAGCATTGTTCTCACATTCCGGGTACCTATTTTCAGTATCTCTCCATTTCTCTTCCTTCTTCTCCTGGCACTTTTTTGTTCCGTTGCGTATCAAATCGTTTTGCCTTTTCCTTTGCAAATTTGGTCGCCGTAGATTAGTTTGGTTTCTCTTTTTCATTTGTTAGCATATTTTAGATTTGCTTTCATCTGTGTACTTCCAATCTCATTATCTTCTTCTTCTTGTTCCATCTATACAACGCTCCATCTATTATCGCTTTTTGGTAATCAGGGATAACTGTCTTTCCATTTTCTCTCTTTGCTAGTACTCTGACCTCTCGTTGGATCTTGCCCTCTTATACTGTAATATCATTATCTATATAGATCTGTTTTCCTCCTAGCCGTGCCTTGTTCTTCATCAATTCCATCTTTATGTTCCAGGTTTCTAGTGCGCAGTCCTTTAATATTATAGTTGTTTTTGCGTTTTATTTTCTCTTCCCTTTTGAACCTCTCCTCCAGTGCTTCGCTTCTTGATTCAATAAGTACTTATCTATCCTTTTCTAATTTAGGTTGTCTTCATATTACGGGATTGTTGCTTTTCTCTTTCGGCCTCCGCTTTTTGTTGGTCTGGGGATTTAATGGTTTTTTATTAATTCCAAACAACCCATGTTCTTCGTCTTTTGTTGCTCATTTTTGGTTCTTCATCCATCTATTTTCAGGCTCCATTTATTGCCCTATTTTCCCTAACGGCATTTAAAATTGCGCTCTATATCTATCGGCCTAATAAATGAACTGAATACAGAAACCTTTTTAAAAAATATACATTTTTCAACAAGGCTGGAAAATTACAAAATTGGAATATTTTTGTCGATTCCATTTCAGGACACCTTCGTTCTGGACCCCATGCAAGCACAGCTGCTTAGTTCGAACACTGCCAATTATCCAAAAATAACAGCTATATTATTTAAAAAAATTATAAAATTAATTTTTTTACTTATGAAGTTAGGAAGTACAGAACGTAGTCCTAGAATAAGAAAGAAGAAGACTTACTATGAAGTACCCTTGTAAGGACCCCAAAGAAAAGTATTAAAAAAGCAACCATTTGTCGGTGATATGCTGATTTCAAACGTGGTTGTACAAATGATGCTGAACTCTGGTCGTTCAAATGAAGCAGATCTGGCCCCCAGTGATTACTGGCTATTTGCAGACCTCAAAAAAATGTTTCAAGGAGAGAGATTTGGCTGTAATGATGAAGTCATCGCTGCAACTGAGAGTTATTTTGAAGCCAAAGATAAATTGTTCTACACACATAGTATAGAAAATTTAGAAAGGCGTTGGAATGATTGTATGGTAGTTGAAGGAGATTATGTAAATGATTAAAGAAGAATTTTGCCAAAAAAAAGTTGTTTTAGTAGTTAATCTTGGGACTTATTTAATGACGTGATATAATAGGTATTTATAAAACTTATTTTTGAAAAACATCATTTGTTTGTTTTAACAAATGTGATTCCCGCACGCTGCAAGGGGTGGGAGGTAGAAGACGATAAGGATTCACCTATCAAGAATTAATAACATTTGAAATAGTTAAATAGACCTATTAATCGAATAGGAATGTTGATTATTCATAATAATTATGACCATTTATTTTGATTGAATCATCACTTATTGAAAAAACAATTTAAGTTACGTTTTTAACTTATCGGGAAAGGAAGATACATTTTTCACATATACTATGCCTTTTGGGTATTATGCAAATAACCAAGGGCGGATTCAGCCGAAGTTCCCAATGAAGGGGGGGGGGATAATTAATTGAATAATAATGCAAAAAAAATGAATTTAAAATATTTTTTAGCAATTTTAATGCATATAATCAATTGTTATGTATATCTGAAAGTTCATGGATAGTTAACCCCCCCCCCCATGTAGTCTTGCAAGCAGAAGAAGTACCTTGAGTTTTATTTAATAAACTTATAATTCTTTGTCAAGAAATGACTTAGGTTGTTTCTGCAATAAATAGATATTAATAGTTTATTATGCACAAAAGAACAAAATTTTTGATTTAATAATATGGAATTATTCAATTTGTTATTTTATGGGCATTTGGTGATAGAATTTTTGATAATTTCTTCATAGCATGTTGATTATCATTTTCTAGCCGTTGAGGAAATACTTTTCAAATTTTTGTTTTGTAATGAGAATTCACATTTTTTAATTCTTTGTTTTGGCAATTGTATCTACATACTTTTTCCCCTTTTAAGATAAAAAATAAATTTACATGTGATTTATGTTGTTTTAGCAATAAATAACTAAATCGATATGAGTATAATTCAATAATCATTTCCAAATTTTTAAGTTCTTGCTGTTACATTATGTAACTCAAAATGGCCTAAAAGTGACTTAGGTTGATTCAGTCCTGCTATTTATAGTTGAGAACCTCTTTTAATTTTGTACGGGGGGGGGGGGGGTCCTTATTGACGCCACTGGTAAATAAAAATTTAAAGTTATCCTTCTGCTTACAAGTATGGAATTTCCGTACCGTAATCTATAGTAACATGACCCAGTTTTTCGCATTTTTTACAAACATATTATATTAAATAAAGTAAATTGTTTACAATAATTTTATTAACAAAAAGAGGAAAACATTTTTAAAAGTTAAATGTAACCATTCTCTCCAAGTTTCAAGAGAATAAGCTCTCGGCCGATGGCGTTTTTTGAGTTTCTCGGCATCGCTTTCTGAAAACGAAGACAATAGAGTTTTCAGTTAAAAAAATATATAACAATAAGCAAAAACAAAAAGAGGCTGTTATTCCAAATCAAAACAAAGTCATTAAAATTTTATAACTACTTCTAGTCCCTTTCTATAATAATTTCACAATTGGATATTACGGTTACCGAAATAATTGTAAATCATCACAGAACTTCCCCATAATGCTATAAACTGAAATTTGCAACTTACAATGAGAGACCATTTCTAAGTAATCATTTAAGGAATTACTGTAAGGATAATGGAAGCATGAACTATCACTGTACCAGCTTAAAAATGATGCTAGAGCTTCTAATTATTATTTTATGCCAAAATTATAAAATTTGCATTGCAGATTGCTTAATAATGAACAAACTTTTCCTGGAAAGTGAGCCAATGTTACCCCAATTTATGGTACATTTTAGACTATATCATTTAATACTTACAGTTGGTGAACCATCATTATTCGTGTAAAGGATTTCTTGTAAAGCTTACTTTAGGAGATTGTCGAACAGCATTGACCAGACCAACGAAGTGGAATAGTATTTCAGCTCTTGGATACCCTGTAGTGTCAATATGATGTAAGGTAAGAGGGCAATGCTTATGGTGAAATTGTAATATCTGTTCTTATCCGCTTAATGTCTCCAGGCATTGGTTCATCAATTTCAATAATTGCTATAAAATATCAAGAGGGATTGTGACTAGAAATGACGAGAAAATTCTATTTGGACTCGGGCCTGACTAAATATGGCGGCCGCCAGGCCGCTCGTACTGTCTAGTATATAATACTATGTAAAATAGATTTGTCAAAATAAAATACTAGTAGAGTGTATAACAAAGGATTAAAGTGTATCTTGTAATCTTAAGTGTGAAGTTTATTGTCTTAGATGAGGGGCACCAATAATACGGCAAACTATCAAACAGATTACCGTTCTTAAATCACCCTTTCTTAAACCACGCCAATTTTTGTTAAGAGAGTCAATGGCCAAGCAGTTAATGTGTTATCTTCCCATAATCGTGACCTATGAGTTGACAAGATTAACAGCTGTTAATACAAGGTTTCTCGATTCGACCAAATAATTGCCATCATTGCAATAAAAATAAAAGGTCAGAAGCATATCCAAGGTCAACTTAGTAAACTACTTCAATTTGCATTATCCAGAGATCACCACGTGAAGGTGAAAGTAAGACTTACAACAGAGCTGTGTACCCACCTCAGTATAATGCACAACCCTCATGACCCTTTATTATGGTCCATATCGCCCCGGTCTCGAAAACTACTGTCTAAACATAAATATACACTTTCTGTAGTAGTATTTGTTTATATTACAGTGTCAGTTAGGCCAAAAAATGTGGACATGTTGCTTTTTATGTAGGGAGCATGGACATAGTTTGTTCCAAATCTCATGATCCCAAATTGCGTAGAGCCTTACCATTGCATTGGTCACCCAATAAAAACTATGAATTAGTCCTTTATATTACTTTACGCAGAATCATAAGAATTGGAAACAAGTCTAACAGTGAGACGCGAGTAACAGTGAGACATTTGAAATATTTTCTATTATAATCCGCTCACATAAATGGCACTTTATTATAGTATCAGGTTGATGCATAAGTTCGTAGCGTTTTTTGTTTCCAAGGTTTGGAAACAGTACAAGAAAATAATAACATTTCCGACATATCCTTTTGTTTGAGTTTAACAAAGGAGTTAAGGCATCGGAGGCCGCTAGAACCATTTGTGCCGTTTACGGAGAGAACGCCATCGTGGAAAGTACTGCACGAAAATGGTTTTCTCGTTTCTAAAAGGAGCACTTAGATATGAATGATTTCCCACGTTCAGGGAGACCATCCGGCTTTGATGAAGACCGATTTAATGTTTCAATTCGTGATAATCCACGTCAATCGACTCGGGAATTTGGCAATATGATGAATTGTGACCAATCAACTGTCGTACGGCATTTGAATTCCATGGGCAAAGTTTAAAAGTTGTGTGTTTGGGTAACCATTCGTTTTGAGCGAAAACAACAAAAATCGACGTGTTACCATTTGTGCTTCTTTGCTAGCTCGTCAACAATATCGGCCGTTTTTGTCCCAAATTGTTACTGGTGACGAAAAAGAGAGTGACAGCATGCTATAGTTATTCACAACAAAGGCATTAGTTTAGAAAAATATGATATTTTATAACACAAAAAAATCAATTTATGTTTTGAACACAATTAAAACTTCTTCTTCGTCAATTCAAGGAATAAATCTTATGACCTGATCCGGTCCCCATCGTTTTCTTGGCCTCCCGACATCTCTTCTTCCTTCTTGTTTTGCAGGTCCATGCTTCCAAAGGAATTTATTCGGCAGTGAATTAAAACTATTAAATTAAATTAAAGAAAACTACCGAATTAAATATTACGACAACAAAAGAAGTTAAATTAAAATCATAGCATTTCTTACTAAGAATTGTTTAATACAGAATCTTTGCATAAAAGAAAAATAATAAAAAAGTTATTTTGTTACAAATCTTTAGTTCCAGAATCAAAATGGATTCAGGGAACCTCAAAACATGAAAATCTGCCAAAAAATTTGGGGGTCAAATTTTGTCTGATAACAACAGTTTAAGGGTTCGGAAATTAAAAAACGGAAATTATAAATTATAAGAAAAGGGAGTTTGTGAAAGAAATTAAAAGAATTTAGAGAAGTGATAATTTACGACATGTTTCGATTTATTAAATCACCTTCAGTCTAGCATAATCAATAAATTAATAAAGGACAATTAAAAAATGAAGAAAAAAATATTTTACTGAAAAAACTGAAAATTTAAGTAATAAATTGAAACAAATAATGTAAAAATAATTTAAACAATGGTAAAATATTAAAATAAGATTTTAAGTTTTATTGGTTTTTTTAAAACATTTTTAATAAAAAACTGCAGAGAAAACTTGTTTTTAATTGTTATTTAAACAAAAAAGTACAAAATACTTAGCGCATTTATTGACGTGATTCCTAGATAATTCTTTAGTTCAGATCGATAATTATTGCTGTTGTAAATGATGATTAGTCATCAAATTAAAGAGCTAGCATGCATTTTTTGTCTTTTAAAAGTTATTTTGCTTCTCCTGAAATTTTAGCCCCAGATACATTGTTGTAAAAACCGTAGATGTTCAAAATTTTAAAATCATTCGCTGAATAGTTTAAAGTAAAGCACTTTATTAGCCATAAATTCAAACTATTTCATACGGTTCGTATCCAGGTTGAGAAATATATTTTTCAGTATACCACTAATTCTTCATAATTTATCATAAAATATATATTTAGTGGGATTGGTAAAAACCAACTGATATAAATAAATATATGAAAATGTATAATACCATAATTTTATACTTTGATAAAAATTGGTCAATTTTTTGATAAAAGATACAGGAAATTACCCGATAACTAAAAAAAGTTTTCATACAGAATGTGGAAATTCTCTTTAGAACTTGATAATATGCATATAATTTTAACGGTAACCTTGATGATTTAGTGTGTAAATGAAATATTTTTCGAATAAATTTAATTAAATTTAAATCTGTCTGTTATCCGCGAGATAAAGTATCTCTTGTGGTTTCCTTTACAAAACTACCGGAATTTTGCAACTTTGTATCTAACAGTCAAGGCATCAAGTAACATGGTACAGTATTTTTTTACGGTGTAAAAAAATTTAAAATGAAATATTTTATATTTTTTCTAATTATTTGTTATGCGTATGGTCAAGATACTATCGTAAATAATTCTACAATAGTGGTTCCTCCTCCAATCCCCCGTCCCACAGTACCTAAGAGTAAGTTGGTCTTCCAAAGGATTATTTTTCTTCATTTATATTTTAATAGATACGCTTAAACCTAGTCCACCAGAATGGCCTGGAAAATATGGTCAAGATAGAACTATTTTGGCAAGTTGGTTATTAAGTGGATGTTCGGGCAATGATTGTAAAAAAAAGGTTCGTCCAACAAAAGTTGAATTTCCAGGGTTTGATGGTTGGTATAACAATCTTGCTAGACCAGACTCAGGAGCAATTGGTAAATTTATTTTGACGTAATTACTGGAGGTAGCATTAAGTATTTTTCTTAGATGGACCTTTATTAAGGCGATCGCCTGCTGCCTACAAAGATGGTACATATTTACCATCCGGTTCCACACGACCAAATCCGTTAGAACTAAGTCAACAATTATTAGAAGGCCCGGTGGGTTCGAGATCAAGAACTGGAAAAAATGCGCTGCTTGTGTTTTTTGGACAACAAGTAGTTGAGGAAATTTTGGACGCCCAAAGACCTGCTTGCCCTCCTGAATATTTCAACATTCCGATACCTAAAAATCACACCTTTTATAAAGATCAGCCACATCATACCGAATTACCTCTGTTAAGAACGAGATATGATCAAAAAACTGGTTATAGCCCAAATAATCCCAGACAGCAAGTAAAAATGATTTTAACGATATTCTTATCAAACCATTATGTGCAATACTTTTTAGATTAACGAAATCACCCCTTACATTGATGGTGGATTGATGTATGGAATTACTAAACAGTGGTCTGATCAACTACGTACTTATAGTAATGGAACCATAGATCCATATGGTCTTTTAGCATTTTCTCATGATGGATTGTTTCCTGAATATAACACACAAAGACTTCCTATGGCTAATCCTCCCCCACCGTTTCATCATGCTACGTTCATAAAAAATCACGAAATACATAAAGTTTCACGGTTTTTTAGTAAGTATTCAATTTTAAAAATGTCCTGTCTAAATTATTTAATTTTAGAATTGGGAAATCCTAGAGGTAACGAAAATACATTTCTTCTTTCGTTTGGAGTGTTATGGTTTCGTTGGCATAATTATTTAGCCAGACAAATACGTCATCAACAACCGGAGTGGTCGTCTGAAAAAATATTTAATGAAGCTAGAAAATGGGTGATTGGTACTTATCAGCATATCGTTTTGGATGAGTGGTTACTTGCGTGGGTTAATGTGACAACTTTACCTCCTTACAAAGGTTATGATCCCAGTATAAATCCACAAATTGATCAGTTTTTCCAAGCAGCTGCATTTCGTTTTGGTCACACATTAGTACCACCTGGTGTATACTTACGAGATTATGCTAGAAACGGTTGTAATTATAAATTTCCACAATGGGGTCGAAATGCTATTAGAACATGTAACTCTTTTTGGAGACCACAAGATGCAATAAAAACAAAGTACACAGAAAATGAGTTTATGGATATTGATCGAGTGCTGATGGGTATGTCTGTACAATTATGTGAAGCAGAAGATCATAAGATAGTTGAAGACTTACGAGGAAATGTTTTCGGGCCATTGGAATTTCCTAGGAGAGACTTAATGGCTGTTAATATTCAACGTGCTCGAGATCATGGTTTACCCGATTTTAATTCTGCTAGGAAAGCATTTGGTCTTCTTCCTATTAACACCCCAGAAGAATTAAAAAGACATTACAAGGATACCGTCAATTCTACTGTGAGGCTTAGAAACTAAAGCGACTAAAATTATAATGCAATTGTTTTCAGATTCTAGATAAACTTTTGCACCTGTACAACAATGATGTTAATAATATAGATCCATGGGTTGGTGGTATTTTAGAAACTGGAGATGGACCTGGTGAACTATTTCGAACTGTAATAGTGGATCAATTTAGACGCATCAGAGATGGGGACCGATTTTGGTTTAATAACACCGAGAATGAGTAAAACTGAAATAAAATATTAAACCAATGTAACAAAATTTTTAATTTCTAGACTTTTTACTCCTGACGAAATAGACAGGATAAAAGAACTGAAATTTTATGACGTATTAATGGCTGTTACAAAAATGGACAACAATGATATTCCAAATAATCCATTCAATGTTCCAAACAAGACAGGTAAGTTTAAATTTCAACGCTTTAAAATATTTAAACACACGTTTCTAATAAATTCAAAAAATCAAAAATAGATACATATTTTCATGCTTCATTATTCTTCCATTCTTTAAATTTTTATCAGCCCAAAAATTGGCTTGAGCTTGCAAAAAAACCGGACCAGCTGAAAATTGAAATTATATTGGAGTGTCTAATGCCCGTACTAATAGTCGAGAATTGATTTCGATTCCGGAATTAATTCTGCTGTTGCTATGATACGGCATAAATTTCAGTGATCTGATTGGTAGAAACTAGAATTAATTCCGGAATCGAAATCAATTCTCGACTATTAGTACGGGCATTAATGAATTCTCCATAAGTCCTCTAAAATCCCATACCGGCGTCTTCTCCATTTGGGGGTTTTAGCCCCCTATACGGATTTAGACAAAAACCCGTAATAGAGGTTTTTCGCCAATAGTTCGCTTATTTTCACTTTCACGAAAAATTATTATTAGACCAAAATTAAAAACTATGTCTACACTATTGCCCAAATAATTTTAGATAAAATTGTCATGAAACCTTGAACAAATTCATGTAAAACCAATATAATCTGAATTTTTGTTTACGGACTCTATTGGGCATAAGGAAAAACATATTAAAATTCTCAGAGGTTCGCGTACCAGCGTTATAGATTAAAAATATCATTACGAGAACCTCTGAGAATTTTAATGTAGGTTTCACTATGTGGAACAGGGACCCCAAAACTAAAATTCAGCTTTACATAAATTCGTTCAAGATTTCATAGTCATTTTACCTAGAATCTCTGGTAATTGTATTGACATATTTTTCAACCCAATTTATGGCTAAATGGTTGATTTTATTATAACATGATAAGAACAAATGATGTAGATAATATTATGCAAAATATTTCTTGTTAAAAACATTTTTTGATAACGTGGATAATTTTCGAAATAAATGTGACGGTTTACCACTTAAAATGCGATTTTGGTCACTATTTTCCAAAATCGCAGCAAAGGCTATTTTAGGAATGCATACCCTAAGAAAATTTTGAAAAAAAACATCTTGTAGAGAATTTCATTGTTTAATTTTTGTATGATGGTAATTTTTCGTACAAGTGAAAATAAAGGAGCTATTAGCGAAAAACCGTATTAGCGGTGCTAAAAACCCAATTGGGGGAGACACCAGTATGGGATTTTAGGAGAGTTCATTAGGACACTTCAATATACACATATGATAAATTTCAACTTATCCGAATTTTTTGCAAACTAAAAATGTTCTTTGCTTATATTAAAAATGTTTTTTGTGCATTTTTAAATTAAAATTGTAAATCTTTATTATACATAAAATATGTATTATATAGTAAGTGAACCCATAATTGTGCGTCAGCGATCTCGTTAATCCATTCAAGTGCGTCAGTGATCTCATTAATATATTCGTCATTGCGTTAGTGGTCCATTTTTTTCATAAGGACTTATTCAATCCGTTCTAATAGTATTTAATTTTTGAAACAATTTTACCCCAGTGTGCGCCGACTGAAGTAATAATCTTTTTCGCAACCGGCTTACCGCAACCGCAAAAGGCGTAAATACGTCGCATCTGGTAAATTTGTTGTTGTCGTACAATTTTATTGGGAATATATTTTTTATCGATTTAATTTTTTCCGCTCATATTTGCACCTACTATTTAAGGTTGATTCCAAACCACTAATATTAGATATGACTTTTTAGCTGTACTATAATACGATGTCCAAATGCCGATAGTAGGGAAGTAGCAGCAAGCAACGTTCTTTAAATCAGTTACCAAACGGTCACCCATCCAAGTACAAACCACTAGCAACTTTGTTTGACCGTTGCAGGTCGTCGCTGCTCCTTATTTTTGTTTTTTCTCATTTATTCAATTTATTGCAAACTTCTATTAAATACACAGTTATAGAGGTGGGCGTAAGAATTTTCAAAATTGTTCCACTACCTTACAGTTCATCTTGCAATAAAAAATAAATTTTAGATTTGTTGCTATAAACAATATTTTAGCAAGTAAAAATAAGTTAACCACGTCCCCCGTTTTTCATTTGTTCGCACCATTCACTATTGTTTTGTCCATGTCTACTCACCCTCTGAAAAAACCTACCACCGCCAATGGTTACAGACACATAGGTAGTGGATAATAATTAACATAGCAATATATAATATTTTATTTAAAAAAATTAAAAATTAAAAAATAATCAAATAAATTATATTGTTAAGAATTCTAAATTTTAAATGAAATAAATTTAAATAAACCCAGATATTAATTTTAATGCAAATCGGTTTCCTGAATTTCTGGGATGGCATCTGGTAAAATTTTGGCTGTCGCCGCAGTTAGGCTAACCAAGTTTATTGTTCGAAATGGATGATGCTTGAAAGCTGGAGTGACGGAATGCTTGTAAATAATATAATCTACATCTTGATAGTTGTCTATGCTCATTTCCTCCTAAATGTGAAAATTTACGAAAATTTCATATTTTGAGGAAGAATATTTATAATTACCTTTCTCCATAAAGTATCGTTGTATCGAAATATGTCATGTTGATGCTGATGCTTTTCACTGACGACTTTACCATCTTTATAAAAATTTATTTCGAGAATGTATGTAGTGGAAGATACCGGAAAACTACTTGAATGCCATTCCGATATGTAAATGGTTGGTTTATATGCATTTATAAGCGAATGGATGAGTTTATTCTTTGTGAAATCAATATGTTGATATTTGGAGCATGGTACTCTGACTGCTTGAAAACAGCTGTGAGTATTGCGTAATTCGTGACCTTGCTCAAGGTTGGTAGAAACATTGAGAGAATTCAGGGTCAAAAATCCAGAGATTCCTAAGCATGCACGATAGTCGATTCCACAATAGGAAGAAGTTATCCAGTGCCGTGTACCTTCTTCCCCACAACCATTAAGTACCAAATTTTGGTCGAAATAATTTGTCGTTACCATTAAGTAAAGAACAAACCAGGGCCAATTCTTTGGAGTTTTGTCGTATTTTTTGGTATACTTTATTTTCCAAATAGTCGGCTCTTTGATAGTTTTATTCCAATTGTGACACACTTCACTACACTTCAGTAAAACTTTCGGTTCCAAATAACAAAAAATTTTCGAAATTACTTCTTGGGGAATGTGGTGCCCGTTCATAACAAATCCATTGAGCGGATCTTCTTTTAATTCAATTTTCTGACTCTCAAATAATTGTTTGATGAACTTTTCATGTACCTCGGAACTCATTGTGTCGTTACACTGAATATTTTTACGAATACTGTTAAAAGAAGTGAAGTAATTTCATTACCAGGTAAATGAAAATACCCACGTACGTTCGTATGAAATGTATGGAACGGGGGAAGAGTTTCGTTGATTGGTAATTTGAACCTTATTACTCATGCCATTTGCTGATAGACTGAAGAATGCATATTTAAAGTATAATCTTGTTAGTCATCGATAAAACCTCCCATCATTTTTTAAACATAAATGTTCCTTTTTAAATGTTTTCATTACGATATTCAATACAAAGAAAATCATTTGCGTACTTTTTTAAGTTTTTTCCCTTGAAGTCCAAATGTCATAGACCTTTTGGCATTGCATAATTTCTCTTGTTTTTAAATCAAAAGAATACCAATTGCCAAAACACATCGTTGTTTTGGACCATCAAATTTAGTCCCTATACGAAATTCCCTAGAACAGAACACATAATGCCGTCGCCCATGTGGGGGACAAAAAAAAGACATTAGCGCTCTATGTTTACTGAAGAGGTATTCGATCACGACTTACTCCATGTAGTATTAATCAATTGTTACTTCTTCCTTGTCTTTTTGTCGGCCTTTCTCGGTCTACTTTCGAACATAGGGGTTTCATAATTCCTTCCAAACCTCTCTCTTCTGGCCTTCCTGAGTCACCCCAACCGCATGCTCAGCTCATTTTCGAGCCATCTGATTTATGATCTACCTCTACTTATCTTTGTTTTTGTCTACCATTCTATCATTTGGAGTGTCCATCTATTGTGGTCCCGTTTCGCCACATGACCATTCCAACTCCACTTTAAATGTGCCACTCTTTCCTTAACATCCGTTATCCTAGTTTTTCTTCTGATATCGTCATTTCTAACTTGATCTCTCAAACTCACTCTCAGAATCTATCTTTCTATTGCTCTCTGCACCACGCTCAATCTGCGATACTTAATCCAAGAGAACAGAATAAAAAATAAACGGCGTCCAAATAAACGCATTCATTAGAATCATACAGCATACTTATGATTGAAAATTATGTTTTTTCAACAGGTGAGGTGGATTCTAGATGCAAATTAACTTCATCTTCCTGTATGATACGAAATGAAAAAAATCAAGAAGTAAATTTCAGCTGCTTCCATCTTCCCATACTGAACCCAACAACTTTAAACGAATCTTGTGTAAAGGGCGATTCCTATGATTATTTTAGTGGTAGTGAACTTTCCTACATTCTGACCCATATATTTTTGGGGACTTTTCTTCTAGGTGCGTTTTTGTAAATTTTACTGGAAGGGTTGATTCTTAAGTTGTGTATTTTACAGGTGCTATAGGTGTCATATTTGTGTTGTTAAAGCTAAAAGATAGAGAAGGAGAACAAGCACAAATGAAAATATCTCATCAAGTACGAAACTCGTTCAGGCATGATAAACGGATTGAGGATCCGGTGTTCACGGGTAATTTTTGGCCTGCGAAATTTCAAATGTCATTTTAATGTACTTCTATTGTAGTAATGGAATGGTGCGGAGAAAAACTTGCAATGAGGCCCGTTGCCGTTGTATTAAACTCAAGTTTAAGGCAGATTCGGCTCATGACACATAGAGGGGTCATCTTGAGAGTTGTTGATTTATCCACGGAGAGTTGTAAATTAACAGTTTATTTAATTAGTGATGAACCTTATGTATTGATAAAAGCATTACAAGATTATGATTTGGTAATTATTTTCTTATATTTTTGTATTTTCTTAATTCTGTCATTTCAGATGTTGAAATTTGATTCCCTCTATTTGCGGGAAAATTTCCATACATCGCTGGAGCGATTTATCGAAACTTTGAATATAGAACGGCAAATGATTAACAATTTTACATTAAAAGCCGTAATTAAAATTTGTATTACAAAGCAAGATAGACAGAAACAGTTGGAAATGTTTTTCCGAGTTGTTTTCGCTCAGGTATGAACTGAAAATATTGCTTTTCTGTTTTGTTAAATAAATTTAGTCCACTTAAAACTCAATTACACCATCGACGAGACCAAGATTAATAGCTTTCATTAATTAATTTGATAATTCGGAAAATTTAATATTTTTTTATTTAGGCATTTAAAATCCAACATTCAAGAGATGAGATCTTAAAAGTTGATGCAAAAATGGCAAAAACTGTAATCAACACCGAATTGACGTTATCTGAATTTGCCGATGCGTTAAGTATGCGTCCTGAAGCTGAATTTGTTCTGAGGATGTTTCAGTTAATAGACAAAGACAAAAATGGGTTTGTTTCGTTTAGAGAGTTTGTAGATTTGCTCATTATTTTTGCGGAAGGAGATGAAACTCAAAAGGCTAAATTGTTATTTGATATGTACGACATTAATGGCGTCCAAAGTTTAACATTACAAGAATTTGTGAACATGATTAAGTAAGTTAACTTAGGTATATATTACTTTTCCATTTACGTAATGAAAGAAAATATTGTGTTTACTAACTGCTAATTTATCAAACATTTTAGGTCATTTTTGGAAACTGTGGAAGGCAAAATTGAACCAGAAGAATTACAGAAAACGGTCAAAAATATGTTAGAATCGGCTGGATTGCACCACAAGGTAAACTGCGGCTGTTGAAATTTCTAAAGTTGATCAAACTTTTGTTTTAGACAAGTCTAACATTTGAAGACTTTAAGCGAATCATTGGGGATAATATTGTGAAGCTTAACCATGCAAACCTTGGCTTCAAAGGTATGGAGGGTCAACAAAATTTATTTTTGGACAGCGCACGTGATACAATCGAAAGCATTTATGAGTACTTCAACTGTAATTAAAACATACTTTCTTACTTAACAAAACTTTTTCAGCAATCCTGTTGATATTAAAGCGAGACTGCAAGGAACGGCCGCAACCAAATCTTTCACACATTCCAGCAAAAAAGCTGTAGAAGATTCCATAACTGTTACCACACTTCACACTAAACCAACTACATACTTGAAAATTTTGAAGTATTGCGAAGAAAATTCTAAGGAATTGTTTTGGCTAAGTTTGTACACCTTGGTTCTTTGGGCAATTTTTGCAGAAAGGGCTTATTGTACGTGGAATCCTTTTTCCCTTTGTTGTTTTCTATAAATCATAAATTTTAGACTACAGCGTGGAACGCGAACATTCAGGATTAAGGCAAATTGCTGGATATGGTGTAACAGTTACCAGAGGTGCAGCCTCAGCAATGATGTTTACATACTCGTCTCTTTTGGTCACAATGTGCAGAAACACAATCACATTTTTGCGCGATACTACAATTGGACCATATTTCCCATTCGATTTTTTTATCGAAATACATAAATATATTGCTTGTTGGGCATTGTTTTTTACAAGTAAGATGAAAATAATTGCCTCCCAAAGGGAGAAATAAATTTTATCGTTCATATTTTTAGTAATGCACATAATTGGACACAGTTTTAATTTTTACCATATTTCAACCCAAACTGCTGATGATTTAACGTGTTTGTTTAGAAATTACTTCCATGCGTAAGTTATAAACTTTTTGCATTGCAATGTTTAATAATCGAATTTTTTAGCACCCATGTACTACCTAAATATCACTATTGGAGTTGGCAAACTATGACTGGTATTACTGGAATAATACTAACACTTCTCTTAATTCTCATTTATCTTTTTGCCCAAACATTTGTGCGAAAACGCTTGTATAATTGGTTTTGGTATACTCATAGCCTCTATCCTATATTTTTTATTTTTATGATTTTGCATGGCTCTGGAAGACTTATTCAGGTGAAATTTACTTTCAAACATTTTCTCCCACTTTACTAACCAACTGTTTTAGGAACCCTTTTTTTATTACTTCTTTTTGGGACCCGTAATTCTGTTCACTTTAGATATGGTCATGAGTGTCAGTCGAAAAAAAGTCGAAATACCTGTAATCAAAGCCGAAATCTTGCCCTCAAGTAAGTATTACCCTAACTTTTTTCGATAGTAATTTTGCACGGTATTTTTTCTTTAGATGTCACGATGTTGGAATTTAAGCGACCCGAAAATTTTGAATATAAATCTGGTCAATGGGTTCGGATAGCTTGTTTAGGTCTAAACGCTAACGAATTTCATCCGTTCACCTTAACATCAAGTCCCAATGAAGCTAACTTAACATTACACATTCGTTCTGTTGGGCCATGGACGCGAAATATTCGACTGCTCTATGATAACTCCAAAGTTTCCGATCAACCACTACCTAAGGTATGGTTCTATTTTGCTAAATTCATTGCATAACTTTTATTGTTCAGATTCATTTGGATGGAGCGTACGGTGAAGGTCATCAAGATTGGTACCGATTTGATGTTGCTGTTCTGGTTGGGGGTGGAATTGGAGTTACACCTTTTGCTAGTATTTTGAAAGACATTGTGTTCCGCGCAAATATCAAACATAAGGCACAGTGCAAGAAGGTGAATAATTACTTTGTGAGGTCGGAATTGTTATTAAAAACATAATCTTTTATTTATTTAGGTTTACTTTATATGGGTTTCAAGGACACAAAAACAATTTGAATGGCTTGTTGATATTTTACGAGAATTGGAAAAATTAGATGAAAATAAAATTGTCAGCAGTCACATTTTTATCACTCAATTTTACCAAAAATTTGATTTGAGAACAATTTTGCTGTACATTTGCGAAAGACACTATCAGAAAATATCAGACAAATCGTTATTTACCAATTTGCAAGCGGTAACTCATTTTGGAAGACCAAAATTCAAAAGCTTTTTCAAGAGTCTGCTAACTTTGCATCATGACGTAAGTTAAAATAAAAATAAATTTATTTATTTTGACGAATTTCTTGTATAGGCCCGAACTGTTGGTGTATTTAGTTGTGGTCCACCACAAATGACAACATCCATAGAATCTGCTTGTGTTGAAATTAACAGAATCTCAGTTGATGGGCCAACTTTTAAACATCACTTCAAGAATTTTTAAGATTTCATTAGTTTTTATTGCTTTTATGTTTAGGATTAATAGTTTACAATTTGTTTACTACATATGAAAGAAATAAATAATAGAAAATAATAATTATGACGTTAAATTTTATCATTGTTGATTTTCCGCACACTTTAATTCCATTTTCCTGAAAAATTCCTGAAAAAATATATTTAAAAAAAAATTCCAATGATACAAATTAATTTCAGAAATGCCCCCAAAATTAGTTTATGAATTTTTATATTTAAAAGATTAAATTTTAAATTTAAAAAAACGCTACGAACTTATGCATGAACTCGATAGAAACCAATTTAATTGCAGCAAATGTGATTACCGCATTCATTTTATTTCAATAATAATTAAAATTATGTCTGTGAAACAAAACAAAAACAAAGCCGTTTAAAATAAATAAAATGTTTATGGAAACTTAATTTGAAATTTGTTTACATAGTTTGATAGCACATATTAGACAATCAATCCTAGCGCATTGATAAGCTTAATAGGTGGCGACCGTTCACATTAGAACTTGATACCTAAAGTGGTCCTTGTATATTTATATGATAATTATTATAGAAATATATACTACTTCCGCCGGCACTAAAATTAGAGATGAATTTTTCACTGTACTCTAACGTCAGGCGGTATCAAGCGGCGTTTTTTCAAATCAGTTACCACACGGTCACCCATCCAAGTGCAAACCGCTAGCAACCTTCTTGGACCATTGTAAGTCGTCGCTGCTCCGTATTTTTACTTTTTCATTTATTCAATTTATTGCAAACCTCCATTAATACGCAGTTACGGGTATCTTCCTGTAAACAATTTTTGTTATGTGCTCCACTCACCGTTGTTTCGCCCATGTCTGCCCACCCTCTGTAAAAACGCACCACCGCCACTGATGGTTGCAGACACATAGGTAGTGGATAATAATTACCATAGCAATATATTATATTTTATTGAAAGAAATGAAGTAAATAAAATAGATTACACCACTAAATTACACACAATTAAGAAATAATCAAACAAATTACATTGTAAATTTGAAATTTGAAATAGAATAAATTTATATACATAAATCCAGATATTAATGTTAATGCAAATCGGTTTCCTGCATTTCTGGGATGGAATCTGGTAAAATTTTGGCTGATGCCTCAGTTAGGCTAACCAAGTTTATTGTTCGAAATGGATGATACCTAAAAGCTGGAGTAACGGAATGTTTGTAAACAATGTAATCTACCTCTTGATAGTTGTCGATGCTCATTTCCTCCTAAATGTGATGGTTTACAAAAATTTCATATTTTCAGGAAAAATATTTATAATTACCTTTCTCCATAGAATATCGTTGTATCGAAATATGTCATGTTGATGCTGATGCTTTTCCTTGAGGATTTTACCTTTTTTATATAGATAAATTTCCAAAGTGTATGTAGTGGATGATTGCGGAAAACTACTAGAACGCCATTCCGATATATAAATTGTTGGTTTATATGCATTTATGAGAGAATGGACGAGTTTATGTTTTGAAAAATCAATGAATTGATATTTAGAGCATGGCACTTTGACCGCTTGAAAACAGCTGTGGGTATTGTATAATTCGTGTTGTTCCTCAAACCTAGTAACGGTGTGGAGAGTATCCAGGGTCAAAAATCCACAGATTCTTAAGCATGAACGATTGTTGTTTCCACAATAGGGACAAGTTGCCCAGTGCCGTGTACCTTCTTCCCCACAACCATCAAGTACCAAGTTTCGATCGAAATAATCGGTCGTTACCATTAAATAAAGAACAAACCAGGGCCAATTCTTTGGAGTCTGGTCGTATTTTGCTGCGTACTTCCCTTTCCAAGTAATTGGCGCCTTTACAGTTTTATTCCAATTGTGACACACTTCACTACACTTCAATAAAACTTTTGGTTCCAAATGACTAAAAATTTCCAAAAGTATTTCTTGGGGAATGCGGTGCCCGTTCATAACAAATCCATTGATAGGATCTTCTTTGTCTTCAATTTTATGACTATCAAATAATTGTTTGATAAACTTTTGATGCACTTCGGAAGTCATTGTGTCGTTACACTGAAATTTTTTCAGAAGACTGGTAGAAGTTAATTAACTTAATTGACATGTAAATGAAACCCCCCACCCCGCACCCCACGTATGTTCGTATGGAATGTTTGCAACGGGGAATAATTTTATTTATAGGTAATTTGAATATACTGATATCATCCTTGCAATTTTCTGATTTTCATTGCATTATATACCTATTATTATAATTATTATAAAAATATATACTTTCGCCAGCACTAATATTAGAGATGGATTTTTAGCTGTACCCTAACATCAGGCGGTATCAAGCGGTATCAAGCGGCGTTCTTTTAAATCAGTTACCACACGGTCACCCATTCAAGTGAAAACCGCTAGCAACTTTCTTGGACCATTGTAAGTCATCGCTGCTCCGTATGTTTACTTTTTGCATTTATTCCATTTATTCCAAACTTCTATTAAATACGCGGATATACAGGTGGGCGGTAAGCCATTTTCAAAATTGTTCCACCACCCTATAGTCCATATTACAATAGAATTTAAATTTTAGATATCTTGCTGTAAACAATTTTTGTTTTAATTGTTTATCAAGATAACACATTTCGTTTGTTCGCCCCAACCCTGCATCGTTTTGCCATGTCTGCCCACCCTCTGAAAAAACGCACCACCGCCACTGATTGCAGACACATAGGTAGTGGCGGTCTAATATAATTGGGTACAATTGGGTACTTTGATCGCTTGAAAACAGCTGTGGGTATTGTATAATTCGTGGTGTTCCTCAAACTTGGTAACAGTATGGGGAGTATCCAGGGTCAAAAATCCACAGCTTCTTAAGCATGGACGATAGTCGTTTCCACAATAGGAAGAAGTTGTCCAATGCCGTGTACCTTCTTCCCCAGAACCATTAAGTACCAAATTTCCGGACACGGCCAACTCGGCGATTCCAACTCGGCGACGGTCAACTCGGCGACCAGACAACTCGGCGACGGACAACTCGGCGACGGACAACTCGGCGACCGGTCAACTCGGCGACCGGACAACTCGGCGACGGACAACTCGGCGACGGACAACTCGGCGACGGACAACTCGGCGACCGGACAACTCGGCGACGGACAACTCGGCGACGGACAACCCGGCGAGTTTAGTTATAACATATAACTGCCTGTTCATAATACATAAGACATAAGATTTAAAAACCTCATAATTTTAATAAATAAAGTTGAAATCATCAAAAGTATAACATATCATAACTCGGCTTAGTTATTTTATGTTTTATTTTTAGAAAATCATAAAATTAATGTTCTGCATATTTTTATTGAAGTCTATTTTAAATTTATTATTAAGTTATTATTAATCTACATTATTTAAAATATTTTAATCCATAACATAGTTATGGGATATACCACGAAGATATTCAATAATATTTTCTCGATCATACGCAACAACCTTATTTAGAATTCTGTTATCGGCTTCTTGATAACGTCTTCTTTTCGCTGGACCTTCGTTGCCAGCAATATTTCTTTCATAATCGACATCATACATTTTGAGAATTTTCCTTAGCTTGTCTATAAAATTCCACAAAGTAGGATGAGCAATACCACTACCAAAACCCAACTGTAGTTTGCGATGGCAAGCTTCTGCGAAGTTGTTTGTTCTGTCGCTTCCAAGCAAGGTTCGTTCGTAAACTGACCAAATATTAGAAGGAAATAAAGCTGCGGCTCTTGTTCCATTATTTCTGAGGCGTCCTATATAATTGTTGGTAAACCATTCTAAAATTGGTTCAAACTCTCCAGGCAAATAATTTTCCAGATTTGAAATCGCGTGAATAATGTCTTCTTGGGGAACAAATGAAATAGAAGTAATCATTTTAGCTCTTACTGCAAACTCGGCATCGCTATTATAACTTTGCAGAAGATGGTTTAAAGTCAAGTGTTTCCGAAGATTTTTAACCAAGTGAAATAAGCAACCTTGAATATTCACTTCTGAAAACACTGTGCGAATAGCTTGATGGATCGCTAATTCGTAATCCACACTTATTCTTTCTGGAATAAGTTGAGGCCAAAGGTTTCGTATCATAACAAATAATTTAGAATACGTTTCACTGCTTTTATCCGGCAGCAAACAAAACAATACGGGAAACACTGCGCGTTCATCTTTTCTGGACAATATGACGAAAATTTGAGAGAAGAGAGGAGACAGTAAAAATGTACCATCCATATAGAGTTATTTCATCTGTCCAGTCCATGTCGAATGGTATTCACGACCAAATATTAAAATTCGCTGTGGATCGTGTTCGTTGCTTCCCGAATCTGCTAGAAGAAACCGCTCAAAATTCGCTGGACTGTACTCATAACGGGAATAATCTTCGGGAATAATTATTTCTTCACGAATAGCTGGATTTGGCGGTGCATACAAATTTCTTTTTCTTATCCTTTGTACGTTTTTACGCATCACATCACTACTTGGAAGAATGCCTTGCACCGTAGCAGGAACATCTTCAACGGCTTGTGCTCTTATTTGTGCTGGGCTTTCCATGGTTGTACTTGCGAGGTGCTTCACTTTTGATGATACAGTTTGGAGTAAAACATTTGCTGCATTTCCAGTGTCATTTCGTATAGAATTAAAAGAACCGTCCGCTATATTCGTCCATATCCGACCGTTACATCCGTGGTGTTTATTCTCACAACGCCAGAATTGAATCGAGCCGTCTTTACTAACTTTATCCTTCGTATAAAGATATCCGTCCAAATGAAATTTTTCGTTGGCTCTTTGAGTAGTAATATTTGAGTTTTCCATTTTTTCCGTGTCAGCTAGTTTATAATTGTTATGTATCGATATTCGTTGTAGACACTTCTTACACTTCTTCACACATAATAACAATTAAAATATTTGTAAATAATTTAGATTAATAATAACAATAAATTTATAATAGCCTTAAATAAAAATATGGTATTAATTTTATAATTTTCTAAAAAAAACAACTAAAATACACTCGGTATCGCCGAGTTGGCCGTCGCCGAGTTGTCCGTCGCCGAGTTGTCCATCGCCGAGTTGTCCGGTCGCCGAGTTGTCCGTCGCCGAGTTGTCCGGTCGCCGAGTTGGAATCGCCGAGTTATCCGTCGCCGAGTTGTCGCGTACCGCCAAATTTCGGTCCAAGTAATCTGTCGTTATCATTAAATAAAGAACAAACCAGGGCCAATTCTTTGGAGTCTTGTCGTATTTTGCTGCGTACTTCCCTTTCCAAGTAATTGGCGCCTTTACAGTTTTATTCCAATTGTGACACACTTCACTACACTTCAATAAAACTTTTGGTTCCAAATACTAAAAATTTCCAAAAGTATTTCTTGGGGAATGCGGTGCCCGTTCATAACAAATCCATTGAGAGGATCTTCTTTGTCTTCAATTTTCTGACTATCAAATAATTGTTTCATTAAGCTATAGGTACGAAGAAAACCATTTACGTACTTTATTAAGTTATTTTTCATTGAAATTTATTAAATGTCATAGACCTTTTAGCATTGAAGAATTGTTTGGAATTACTCTCTTGTTTTTAAATCAAGAGAATACCAATTGGCAAAAAACATTGTTGTAGCTCTCCTTTGGTTGAATTTTAGAGTCTTGGTACCTCGAATATCACCACCTCGGACCTATTAAATAAACATGAACCACTAATTCATGTAATTCATGGGTATGGTGATTTTATCAGTGTCACGAGGTGTTTACGTGTGCTCATTTCTTGTAGTATTTGCCACAAAGTTCTCCATTTCACTTTGTCAAACGCCTTTGCGTAATCCACAAAGCAGAGGATCATGGGCAAGTTAAACTCTCTAGCCTTTTTAATAAGTTGTCTCACGCTCTGAATTTGCTCTCTGGTGCCCTTCCCCGGGACGAAGCCTGCCGGTTCTTCGGCTATTTGTGGCATTAAAATTGCTTCAATCTTCCGTGTATTATATGCAGTATAGCACATTACTCGCATGCGAAATTAGAGTCAGCGTTCTATAATTACTACATTCCGTTGGCGAGCCCTCTTTTAGAATTGGAGTTAACACGGATTCTCTCCAGTTATCCGGCCATACGCCAGTGTTCCAAACCTTAGTGCATATCAGATGCATTATATCCACCCCCAGTGTTCCCATAACTTTCAGAACTTCTCCTGTGATGTCGTCTGCACCCGGTGCTTTTCTGTCTTTAAGTGACTTTAGAGATTGTTCTAATACTTCTGATTTAAAGATGATCGGTTCCTTTTCTGTTGCAGAGATGCTTTCGGTCGGTTTTAGGTACCATAATAAATTATGTTGTTAAAGCTAAATGATAGAGAAAGAGGACAAACACAAATTAACTCATTTTGGAAAATCAAAATTCAAAAGCTTTTTCAAGAGTCTGCTAACTTTGCATCATTACGTAAGTATTTCTTGTATAGGCCCGAACTGTTGGTGTATTCAGTCGTGCTCCACCACAATTGACAACATCCATAGAACCTGTTTGTGTTGTAATTAACAGAATCTCAGTTGATGGACAATCTTTTAAATATCACTTAAAGAATTTTTAAGATTTTATTGGTTTTTCTTGCTTTATGTTTAGGATCATCATTTTACAATTTTTTATAATTTTGGTTACTCTCTTTATATTAATAGACTTTATCATATAATAAACTTTTTTAGAGAGAGTAACCAAAAATTATAAAAATAGTCAGAACAAAATCGAGCGTTTTTGAAATTTTCTAAAATGTGCTCTATTTAACAGTGCTGGCGCTCGGCAACTACTATACTTACAGAAAAATACCTTAGATAAAAGTTGTAGTAAATTTTGTTCTCCATAATATTTATGGCAATCATTTTCGTCCTAAAGTCAACTGGTAAGGAAATATTGCGAAGAAACGTTTTGTTTTCGCCATTTTTATTTAAATGGCGGCACTTCCGGGCGGTCTTGGAGGTCGACAACTCAGAGTTTTTATTAAGACCCAAAACCTTAAAACATATCCAAAATC
Organism: Podabrus alpinus; assembly: GCA_932274525.1. Taxonomy (NCBI): domain Eukaryota; kingdom Metazoa; phylum Arthropoda; class Insecta; order Coleoptera; family Cantharidae; genus Podabrus; species Podabrus alpinus. The sequence continues at coordinate 13,346,369 of OW026455.1, forward strand.
AGAACCCCTGACCATTTTCAGGAAAATCTTCTTTTCATGATTTCGAGGATGTTGTTAAAATATTTTAAGTGATATAAATTTTTTAATGAGTTATATGATAACAATATAGCTGAAATAGAAATTTGTTTCAAAATATTTTGCCGAAAAACACAATTTTCACTCCTTCATAAAAAATTTCAACTTCGGACGAAGAATTCGGTAAGAAGCTTAGGGTTCCGAGAGGACGTTTTTTTCAACGACGATGATAGATATAATATTTCAATGCAATAGAAAGAGACCGCAATAGTGACTTATTTCTCAACTTTCAGGCTAATTACAAATTATTTCAAAATAACTGAAAGAGAAACATAAAATAGAAGATTAAATTTTCCTACTAAGCTGAATTTATTATAGAAATCTTTTTTTTATAGCATTTAAAAAGGTGCATTTATAAAAATAATTGGATTTCAAATTTTACCTATTTATGTTGCTTTAATTGTGTGGAAATCAGTTTTACATAAATCGGAAACAACTTTAGTTTTATTTTTCCACTTCAGTTTATTGAAATTATTTGTAATTAGCCTGAAAGTTGAGAAATGAGTTACTATTGCGGTCTCTTTCTACTGCAGTGCAATATTATGTCTATCTTCGTCTGTGAAATTGCGTCCTTAAAGTACGAACAATTACCTAACGAAATCCGTCGAAAAATCGCAGAAAACCGATTTTGGATCTTTTTTGATCAAAATGAGCTCAATTTTCTTACACTACATGGAAACTTATGGTTTCAAATTTGTTTACTTAGTTTGATAGCACATATTAACAATCAATCCTAGCGCATTGATAAGATTAATAGGTAGTGACCGTTCACATTAGAACTTGATACCTAAGGCGGCCTTGTATATTTATTTTATAATGATTATAAATTTATATAATTTCGCCGGCACTAAAATTAGAGATGGGTTTTTAGCTGTACTCTCACATCAGACGGCATCAAGCGGCGTTCTTTTAAATCAGTTACCACACAGTCACCCATTCAAGTGCAAACCGCTAGCAATTTTCTTCGACCCTTGTAAGTCGTCGCTGCTTCGTATTTTACCTTTTTCCCATTTATTCAATTTATTGCAAACTTCTATTAAATACGCGGTTATACAGGTGGGCGGTAAGCCATTTTCAAAATTGTTCCACCACCCTATAGTCCATCTTACAATAAAAATTAAAATTTTAGATATCTTGCTGTAAACAATTTTTGTTACAAATTGTAAGTCATTTCGTTTTTTCACCCCACTCACTGTTGTTTTGCCCATGTCTGCCGACCCTCTGAAAAACGCACCACCGCCACTGGTTGCAGACACATAGGTAGTGGGTAATAATTAGCATAGCAATGTAGGTATTATATTTTATTGAAAAAAATAAAATAATTACACTACTAAATTACACAAATATAAAAATAATCACATCAGTTTGAAATTAAATAAATTATAATAAACCCAGATGTTAATTTTAATGCAAATCGATTTCCTGCATTTCTGGGATTTTATCTGGTAAAATTTTGGCTGACGCCGCAGTTAGGCTAACCAAGTTTATTGCTCGAAATGGATGATGCCTAAAAGCTGGAGTGACGGAATGCTTGAAAATAAGGCAATCTACAGCTCCATAGTTGTCGATACTCATTTCCTCCTATAAATGTGAAAATTTACGAAAATAACATTTTTTCAGGAAAAATATTTATAATTACCTTTCTCCATATAGTATCGTTGTATCGAAATATGTCATGTTCATGGTGATGCTTTTCATTGGGGAGTTTACCTTTTTCACAAATATAAATTTCCAAAGTGTATGTAGTGGAAGATAGTGGAAAACTACTGGAACGCCATTCCGATATATAAATCGTTGGTTTGTATGCATTTATAAGCGAATGGATGAGTTTATTCTTTGTGAAATCAATTAATTGATATTTGGAGCATGGAACTCTAACTGCTTGGAAACAGCTGTGGGTATTGTATAATTCGTGGTGTTCTTCAAACCTGGTAACAGAATGGAGAGTATCCAGGGTCAGAAATCCACAGCTTCTTACGCATGGACGATAGTTGTTTCCACAATGGGAAGAAGGTATCCAGTGCCGTGTACCTTCTTCTCCAGAACCATTAAGTACCAAGTTTCGATCAAAGTAATCTGTCGTTACCATTAAGTAAAGAACAAACCACGGCCAATTCTTTGGAGTCTTGTCGTATTTTGCTGCGTACTTCCCTTTCCAAGTAATTGGCGCCTTTATAGTTTTATTCCAATTGGAACACACTTCACTACACTTCAATAAAACTTTTGGTTCCAAATGACTAAAAATTTCCAAAAGTATTTCTTGGGGAATGCGGTGCCCGTTCATAACAAATCCATTGAGAGGATCTGTTTTGTCTTCAATTTTCTGACTCTCAAATAATTGTTTGATAAACTTTTGATGCACTTCGGAAGTCATTGTGTCTTAACACTGCAATTTTTTCAGAAGACTGGTAGAAGTGAAGTAACTTAATTGACAGGTAAATGAAAACCCCCCCACGTATGTTCGTATGGAATGTTTGCGACGGTGGAATAATTTTATTTATTGGTAATTTGAATCTACTGATATCATACTTGCAATTTGCTGATAGGCTAACGAATGCTTATGTTTATCTTTTTAAATATCAATACTCCCCCTGAAATTTTTGTAATTGTTTTCATTGAGATATGCGTACGAAGAAAACCATTTGCGTACGTTATTAAGGTATTTTTCATTGAAATTTATTAAATGTCATAGACCTGTTAGCATGAAGAATTGATTCGAATTACTCTCGTGTTTTTAAATCAAGAGAATACCAATTGCCAGAAAACATTGTTGTAGCTCTCCTTTGGTTGAATTTTAATGTCTTGGTACCTCGAATATCACCACCTCGGACCTCTTAAATAAACATGAACCGCTAATTCATGTAAAAATAATGGTCCCAAATATGAGGTGCCATACTGTGTCCCTGCTCTTATTGGTTGAAGTAAACCAAATGTGTTCTATGATTTTTTGCAGGCAATTTAAATTTAATGCTTTCATTTGAACGTCATTTTAAAATTGAGTGCTTGACAAATATTATAATATTATGTATTTGGTATTGCAAGTACTTCAATAGTGTATGGTACGATACAACTCTGCTTAATTTTAATTGTTATTACAATAATTGTTTCTTACATAATTATTTCCATTGTTTTTAATAATAAAACTAATCGATTTTTACTTGAAAATCAACAAATATAACCAGAATAAAAATAATAATAAAAAAAAATGAATAGGTACTGCCGAAATTTTATCTCAAAGAGTAGTGGAACGATACATTCACGGTGGTTATACCTTATACACTACCGACCATAAGTATTTGGCCACCTGTAAGTTTAATTTTTTTTTAATTTACAGAATTATTTTACAAAAACACACCCAACTGATGAAATGAATCAAAAACAGCTGGAAATGACAAATCATAACACACCTAAAGATAAACATTCTAATTTACCAAAACATGCACTGAATATGGACTTCAATAATAATGAGTCATCCAAGCACAGCTGGCAAATTATTAAAAAGAGCAAAAGTCAAAATCTTTCACCTGAATTCTTATCTGAGAATCAATTTTCCTATTTCACTATTGCCCATAGGAAAAGACATACTTACCAATCCTAATCAAGAAATCGATAAAGATTGTCAAATGAAATCACCAAGACCACCTCCAATATTTATCTAATGGTGCAACCAATCTGAAGGAAATGAGCGAAATCGTTTCTGCAGTAGGTACTAGCAGAAGAACAATACTTCTGCAAAGCTACTGTAGACAGTACAATTACAATCGATAGTTATTGAAAACTAGCAGGATAAGAAGAAAATATAATACATCACACTTGCCAACTAGAACAAGATCGAGCATACAGAGTTGTAATAAGAAACTTGCATCGCTCAGTACCAATTGAAGAAACAAAAAGGATACAAAAACCGAAATATTAGCAACATTACTCGTAAGCACTACCAAACAAAGCTACCACTTCCAATGTTCTTCGTTTGCTGGAACCGGCAAATAGCAACAAGAAGGTCTATGACATTAAATCTATTGGTAATAATTATATCACAGTTGAACCACCAAATAAGAAAAATGCAATTGTTCAATGTACAATGTGTCAATCATATGGACACACTAAAACATATTGTACTATCTCTTCCACGGCTTCGGAAAGTGGCCGGTTGTCAGGCACGAGTTCATTAGTTTAATAATGAATTCAGGGTAGGCCTCCGCGACCACGCCGCATATATCCGACGTGAGGTTGTCAATACCCGGCGCCCTGTTTGGACTCATGGAATTTAATGCGTCCAATACCTCTCCCTCTGTGAACTCCTCTTCATCCGGTGTATCACACACGTATAAGGCGAATTAAACATATGTCGCAGTTCTCTGTGTCTGAGTCTCATATCGACGTCGTCGTCGGGGTATAAATGACAAAGCAGTCTAGTGACCGTTTCGTCACTGGTATCAGTAAATCTGTTTTTGCACGTTAACGTAAACGGAGGGCGCCTAACGGGCGCGTCCTTAATCAGTCTGTTTGTCAGTGACCACACACTTTCTACATTTCCTAGGTTGAACCTACTATATTATGTATATAGCGTTTTTTACGTAAGTTTCAAATTACTCGACTCCACTCGAACACAACAAAACAATTTTTACCCCAGGGGGTTAAATTTTCACTAGGGTATATTTATCGAGCAGGTAAAATATCACCGACGATAAAAATTATTCCGAATCAAAAACCAAGGCAAAAACATAAATTAAGTGGACTATTAAGAATAATATTTTTTATTAAATTTAAAAAAAATTGTTCAAATAAAATTGTTCATATCAATTGAAGATCAACTCTCTTTTTTGTGTCTTTTCATGTGGTCCTTTATCTTTGGCTAGTTTTTTACCTTAACTACGACCTCAAAATAATTTCCATTTTTATGGTTTAAATACAAAGCTGGCTTCTGGTAATCGGGTTCGTTAAATAATTGCAGTGTACTGGAAAAACGTATCCAACCAAAATATCCAATTCTCCACATACATCCACTAAGGTGCTTTCCGAAATGTTCGTTTCCATCTTCTAAGCGCTATTTCTAAATACACATTAAATAAATAGCAATGAAGAAATACTGTAACCCTGTCATAGACCCTTGGTTACATAAATATATTGATTCTGATAGATATCTTTCCATTTTTACGTTTTACAAAATTACTAATTAGAAACTATTAATTCCTTAGTGAAATTTCACTAGGGAATATTTACCCCCTAAAGAATTTTTACCAGGGGTAAAATTTCGCTAGGGATATTTTACCCCATAAGAAGTTTTACCGGGGGTAAAATTTCGCTAGGGATATTTTACCAGGGGTAAAATTTCTAGGGGTAAAAATTCACGTTGACACCTGGTCTACGATTAGGGGTTGAAACTTTTGCTTTTCACGACGGTATGTTAGATTTTGAAAAATTAGGGACACCACTTTTTCGGGTTGAAGCCTTTTAACTCTTTGTTCGATCTGTATGTACTAAAACTTATTTTTAGTAATTTAATAGTGAGTAAAGGTAAACTAATTTGTTTTTGGTCTAATATGTACGGCTACGTCGTGACATCACGTCGTAAGTGAACATATCAGACTAACCATAACTACTACTACTAGCGTGCTTCACGAAGTGGAGCGATTACGGGGCTAAGCCCCGCTTAATTCTCCTTCAACTGATAATGATTACGCGCACTTTGGGCTTTTTGTAAGGGATTAGCGACCCGTTGCAGCATTGAGCCTGATCTGAATCAGTAACTGATAGCCTTGTAATCGGCGAACCGAATTACAAGACCAAGGTTACTGTGAAAAAATATTTATAAAATTTGTTCGAGTTGTGACCGTTCGAACAATGTCTGAATGGATGATAGTACCGCTGCATTTCTAACCGTTGGCCGCTGCCGCCTACTCGATCGACGGTCGCCCATATGCTAAGTTATCGGGTTTTCGGGTTAGCTTGCCGTCTCCGGAGCCAAGATGCTTATCGGCCGCTTGAATCGGTGGAAGTCGAAGACGTTGTACTTCCCAAGTTGGTTAACCAGTGGGTTATCGCTGTCGTGGCTACGGTTGTACAGCCGTTCACGTTCCAATAAACCATCTTCAAGAACGAGGGTACTTTACTCCTGTTGGTGCCAGACATCAATTGAGCTTCTTCGCGGTGAGTGGGAGGGAGATGACTTCACGATTAGTGGTAATTGGCCACAATCTGGAAACTTGCCAGCGTTTGGTCCACGATCTCTTGTGTTAGACCCGCTTTGGCGAGCGCGGATATAGTGCGGGCAAGATCTTGGGGGGTGATTTTTGGTTTACCACCTTGACTTGGTTGGTCGTCCTGGGGTGTGGCCCTGGGTTGCGGTTCTTCATTCGTTCTGCTGGCGTAGGACTGGTCGGGTGTTGTCCTGTGGGGGACGAACCTGGTTTGGGAGCTTGGCGGTCCCGCTTGTCGCCATCTGTTTGGTGTTGGTCTTAGACGTGGAAACCTGGGGCATCCTTGGTAGCTGGCGGTGTGTGGGCCCCCGCAGTTGGCGCAGATCGCTTGCTCTTCTCTTGGTTTCGTACAGTTGGTGGTGAGGTGCGGCCCCACGCACTTAACGCACCTCGCGTCGGATCGACAGCATCGTTGGGCATGGCCGAACGATTGGCATCGGTGGCATTGTCCAATTCGGTTTTTTCTATGTGGCGCCTCGACTTGCACCGGGATACCCATGATTTTTCTGATGTCGAAAATTTCGCGCGACGTCTAGTTTTTGGTGAGGGTCACCATGAGGAGCGGGAGGGGACGCCTTTCCCTCCCTCTATGCATGCGTGCGGCCTCTTGTATTTCGATGCCTTGCGAAGCCAGGTCCTCTTTGATTGTGTTGGGATCGATTTCTTTGGGTAGGCCCCTGATAACGACTTTCAGGGGTTTGTCTTAGGCCATTTGGTAAAAATAGTAACCTCCATCTTCGGGTCGGAGGTTTTTCTCGAAAAAGCGGTTTATATTACGGTAGTCGGTGGTTGTTGCCGGGATGATCGATAGGCCTCCTGCCGTGTTTCGTACGTTTGTGTATCGGATTTGGAGACGGTCGAGTTCGGCGTTGATCATCTGCCACCGTGTTGCCTTCCGGAGCACGATGGGGGGGATTCTTGGTTTAGGAGCGGCAGCTGGACCAAAGGTTTCGTCGTTGTTGTTGTCGTTTGGGGGTATCATTGTTCGTGATGGCGTTTGACCCATCGGTGGGTGGGTCGTTGTCCGCTACCATTGCGTTATTTATCGTCTCGGGGATGATTGGTTCATCATGGAGCGTGGTGGTCTTTTGCCTTGTCTTTGGTGGTCTCGGTGTATCGGTTTCGAACCCTTCCGAGGAGGTGGAGATCGTCCGTTTGCGCCCTACATCCTGTGGTTGGGCTTGAGCGGAGGTGGCGCCGGTGATTGGTGCCTTCGGATTTATGCTATCGGTTTTCTTTTAGGTATTCTTTACGGTAGCGGGTTTGATCTGAGGGGTAGCGGGTTTGAGCGTCTTCTTCTTGGAGTTTTTATTGACCACCAGTTGGAATTCGCCTTCACCGTCGTCCTCGATGACGTTTGGGGTGTCGACCTCGTCGTCAGATTTGTCCATCAGTTCCGCTGCTTTTCGCGCTTGGTGGAGGGAACGAATCAGCTCGTACAATTCTTTCTTCTCCTTATTGTAGATCTCCATTATTCGCTGCGTTTCGCGTTCTCTTTCCTCCATTCGTTCTTGGTGGTTGTCCTCAAGTAACCTTATTCGATCTTCGATTGAGAAGTCGGCGTCCTGGGAGTTGATTTTTGATGTTGAAGCCATTGTATTAATAAATACGATTTTGTCTCAAAAGTCTATTTCATCTTCTCTACACTGACTAACCATAATATAAATTTTTAGCAATATATTATTATCTGAAGAAATAATGACAAGGTGTTGGTAAAGGTAGCTCTATCTAGCGGCCACAAAACACAACCATCTGTGACATAATATCAAGCAAAGATTATACAGTGACGCACAAAATTAAAGACACAAACGAAACTCGTCAAATTTTATGAAACCTAGTTAAACTAAACAAATTAGTTCGTAAATAAGTCAGTCGACAACGCATTCAAAAAGGGCTATTGCGTAAAAAACGGAGGGAAGCTGGAATAAATTTTATTCTCTTTGTTATTAGGATCTCTCAAATGAAGTACAAATTTTGCACCATCTAGCGACCTCGGATTTCACCGCCACGAACGAAAAATCACCCAAAGAATGATATTTTTCTCGGTTTCAGTGACTTTAAAGCAAAATGTGAAGTTACTGAAAATAAAGTACACTACATTTTCAAGAGAATAGCTTTGATACTTTTTTCTTGTAAATCGAACGGTCGGGTGTCACCCCCAGGCAGGTGGGTGAGGTGTCGGCCCCACCTCAGCTGATGACCTGTTTTTTTTGGGGGGGCTGCACCTAAAGAAACAAGTATGAGGCAGGATGGCCTATCTTTACGGAAAGCTTTGCATCGATCATCAATGAATTCGTTAGAAACAAAATTAGAAGATAGCCATGAATTTATAGTAAATTTTCAAAGGTTTCAATTTTTAAAGTAAGGTTGTAATTTAAAACAAGCACTAAAATATTCTTTTAATACAATGTTAAAATAAATAAATTGCTACATTTTGCAGTGGCGTAGCTAGCATGGGTGACACCCGGGGCGGATTTCATGGGTTTCACCCCCGCCTAAGCAGCTAAGTACGCGAAACAGCTATGAGGCATGGGGGGTCGGGTGTCACCCCCAGGCAGGTGGGTGAGGTGTCGGCCCCACCTCAGCTGATGACCTTTTTTTTGAGGGGTTGCACCTAAGGAAACAAGTATGAGGCAGGATGGGAGTCAGTTAATTTGGGGTCGGGTGTCACCCCCAAACGGGTGGCACCCGGGTCGGTCCGCCCCCTCTAGCTACGCCACTGCATTTTGTTATGATTATCGAATAGGGCATAACCTCGGCTTAGATGTTACGTCACACATGGACGTGCTTTGTGCTATAACCAAAGATCTAATATAAGTTAATGTGGATAGAGCGTGCTTCAACCTTGCAGTAGCGACTATTGAAGCCACCGTAAGAAGAGGATAGCACGATCACGGTATCATTAAGTGCATAAAGGAACGACGAGTTATACCACGTGATTTGAGGCAAGATATTCAACGCTTCGCATAATTATTAATGTAAGATCAGGGATAGTAAATCTATTTTACAATTAAAACTTTAATAATGCACAAAAATAGTTACAAATATTGTTAGAAAAAATTATTGATGTTTAAAATGTATTAATTTGGTCATTTTGGATCGTATTATCTTCCTTTGGTTGATTTAAAATTTGATTTTTATGGTGAATTCTTATATTCGGTTCGTAACTTTTAAATGATTTAATAATAATTGATCTAGGGTGGAAATTCTTTGTTGCATACGATAACTCCGAGTTTGAAGATATTTTATGGTGTTTTTTGTTTTTTAATAGTTTTCCGTACTATTTTCCACATTAATTTGGCTTTTTTTTACGTCATTCATGTCTCCCTCATCAAAGTCCGCACAATACATAGCATTATTTGTATTAGTAATTAAAGATGGGCCATTTATTTGTGTTTGATTAGGGGCTTCTTCATTAATAATCTGACTAAAAATGACTTGAAGAGATGCAATGGGAATATAAAGACCGATATAAATAGATAGATTTCTGATGTTCAAAGAGGATCCAGGTTCAACTGATAAGTCAGGCTTTTGTGACTTACATTTAACAGTACTTTTTAATCTACTTGAACTTAGTTTAGAAACAGATTTTACAAGATGATGAGGAAATTTAAACACCGATTTTACAGATTTTAAAATGTGTAAATGTGTAAAATTTAAAAAAATGTAAATTACAGATTTTACAAGATGATGAGGAAATTTAAACACCGATGGTATTGCACCCACTTTCAGTTATTTTTGACCAAATTGAATTATGAAATCAGAAGCCTGAAAATGTTCGGCACATAACTTTGCACAAGTAGATGGTTTATAATTATCTCTTCTCATTACAGTAACCAGTGGCGGTTTGTCAATGGAGGCAAGGGAGGCTTAGCCTCCTCTCAAATTGTTGGACGGACTTGCTATTTATATTTCGTTTTAAATTAGTATTTTTTCCAATTTTTAATTTTTTTTTGAATTTGTTTAAAACAAAATTTAATTTAATAATAAAATTAGTATTAACAAAATTAGTAGTAACAAAAATTAATAATAAAATCTACGAAATAAAACACGAAAAGAAACCCAACTAAAGTTCTATAAGACGATTGCAGTGCCAACGGTTACATACGGAAGTGAAGCATGGACCACAACAAAAAAGCAAGAAAGCCGGATCCAATCACAGGAAATGAAATTTCTCAGAAGAGTGAAGGGTTGCTGTAGAATGGATGGACTGAGAAATGAAGATATAAGAAATGAACTGGATATATATGATCTAAATCAAAAGATAAAGAACTACAGAAGAAGTTGGAAAGAACATGTCGACCGAATGAACAGTGATAGATTACCAGCAAAGGCTATGAATTATAAATGCATAGGAAAAAGAAATATAGGACGTCCGAGAAAGCGTTGGGTTCCGTAACAGGCAAAGTTGCCTAAAACTTGAAGCGAAGAAGAAGAAGAATAAAATTAGCTTAAGAACTTGACTTACGCCTGAAATAAATTCGAAATAGTACATATCCAGCGGCTAGCCTAAAGGCTTATCTTAGTTTATTAGCACAGAGTTAGGCAACCCAGAATACGGTATTAAATCTTAACTCGCATGTTCTACGGCCGAGATACGTCATAGAGGCTACTGGTTAGTTAGATTCATAATCAACATGAACGATTAACAGATGAATTGTAAGTAATAAGCTTGTAATATAAGCGCATACTATTCTGTGTTATTTTACTAAATGTACGAAGATAGTAATTTTACATGCATACGAGGGTCAAGCTGAATTTATTGAGAATAAAATAGATCTAGTAAGTTGTTAAAAATAAAACATACGGTATTATTTAGAGAAACTCTTTATCTGTCATTTGAAGTTTAGAAGTTGAAAATACGTTCGTTATAACTCAAGTTACTAATTTTTTAAAGTGACATTGCAAGTGAAAACATGGAATTAACAAGAGAGCTTTTTCGAATCATGATTTATTATGATATAGAAAAACTCTCGTCCAATTGCTCAGAATTATAAATTAATACTATTGGGATAGTGGATAGTGATTATATTTCCTTTTTCGACTTGACAACTTTGTAGTTTTATTGCGATCCACTATCCCAATAGTATTAATTTATGATTTATTATGATTTTAAAAAAGATTTAAGCGCTTACGAGTGCAAAGAGAGTTTAGATTCAACTTTTAGTGAACAAGCACCTTCCTTGGCTACAATTTACCGATGGTATAAGGAATTTGAACGCGAAAGGAATTCCGTTCAGCATCAAAAAGGAGCAGGACGTCATTCTACCGCTGTTACCGACAAAAACATTGCTGCTGTTAAAAAAATAATTAAAGAGGACAATAAATCCACTTATGGGGTAATAGAGCATCAACTCAAGATTGGATCCTCAGCTGTTAAAACAATCATACACGATCACCTGCATTTAAAAAAAGTGGTCCGTCGTTTTGTGCCGCATCACCTTTCTGATTTCCAAAAAGCAGAGCGTGTAAGAATTTGCCATGAAACTCTAAATTTGTTAAATAATGGCGGACACCAAATTTATTCCAAAATCGTGACAGGTGACGAAACTTATATTTCCTTTTTCGACATACCTACTTGTCAAGAGAATCGTGTATGGATTCACGAAGATGAGGAAACTCCAACAATGATCAAGAAACAGCGAGCTATGAAAAAAGTTATGTATGCGGTATTCTTCAGAAGTACGGGCCTTGTAAATGCCATTAAGCTAGATGGACAAAAGACAGTTACAGCTAAATGGTACACTGAAAAATGTTTACCTGATGTGTTCAGTAGAGTTCCAGCCAAGGGAATTATGCTCCACCATGATAATGCATCATCCCATTCGGCAGCTATAACTCGCCAGTTTTTGGCTGAAAAAAATATAAAAGTCATAGAACATCCGCCGTACTCACCTGATTTAGCAATGTGCGACTTTTGGCTATTTTCTGGGCTTAAAAAAAATTTGCGGGGCAGAAGGTTTTCGTCTGAAGAAGAGATTGATACCGCAGTTCATACTTATTTTGAAGGTGTTCCGAAAGAAGATTGGTTGGGAGCTTTTAAGCAATGGAAAGAAAGAATGGTCAAGTGTATCATTGTTGGAGGGAATTACTTTGAGCATATTTAAAATTAAAAAATCCTAGAAAATATTAACCGTGTTTTTTATTCTCAATAAATTCAGCTTGACCCTCGTATGAGGCTGGGCTCATATACGTGGGCGTCTTATCAAAGAAGACTTTGCATTATTCATGCATAATATGTTCTAAATATAATCACTTGTATTGTAAACGTATAAAAGTGAAGTGCAATATTTACAGTGCAATTAAGAAAACAACAATTAATTGATATATTTAATTCTATAATCGACAGCGATGATTTTAAAAACGACTCTCAAACTATTAGAGAAGGTTTAAGACAATATTTAAATGAATCAAAATTTTGCGTTTTATTATAAACTTTTAAATTAATTTTTGAATAGACAGACGTAGTATTTTCAATTTTACAAAGTAAACTTACCGATATTAATTTCGCCAAATGTCGTTTAACAAAATTAATCGGAACTCTACAGTCTACACAGATACCGTAGTGATGATTTGTATTTTGACAACATATTTAACAGTTTAGAATTAAATTGCGAGCCGGCTCAGAATAAACGAAAAACGACATTTGATTTACCAGATATGCGTCAAGGTTATAAACAAAATTTTGCGGAAATTTTGCATACGGTTATCGTGCATATTGAAGTTAGATTTGCAGACTTACATAAATTTAAATTTTTTGATCTATTAACATTTGCTAAATTTTCAGATTATAGGAAAAAATTTCCTCAAAATTTATTAGATAGTCTATTAGAGCAGTATCCATTTTTTGATCAAATCCAACTCAAAAATGAATTATCGGTAGCATATTATAATGACCACGAAATGTTTGGACAATGTAGGACTCCATCAGAGATATTAGATTTTACTTTCAAAAATGATTTACACAGTTGTATGCCTGAATTTTACAAACTTTTATGTGTGGTCGTCACCATACCGGTAACATCGGCTTCGGTTGAAAGAAGTTTTTCCACACTAAAACGTATTAAAACTTACACTCGTAAATCGTAATACGATGAACCAAAATCGGTTAAGTAACGTCGCGGTAATGTCTATTGAAAAGGAATTCGTTACCTTATTGTCTCGAAATAATGAATTCTACGAGAATATCATCGATCACTTGGCGAATACTAAAAGTCGCCGTCTTACGTTTAAAGCTTCATAAATTTCGAATGACTTAAAATAATATTAATCTGTATATTGTACAGCATTTTTTCCAAAAAACACTCTGCACTCATGGAACAAATTTTTCCATTGTGCACAGTACTGAAGATAGCCAACGAGCTCGAAACACGTGTCTACCGCAGATTAAATAATATTTTATTAAATTTATTTTTTTTAAGTTTTATTTTATAAGGTAGTTAAGATGTAAAATTAGCCTCCTCAAATGGAAAAGTCACGAGCCGCCGCTGACAATAACCCACACCTTTTACGTAGCTTCATTTTTTGGAAAACTCTACATAGTATAAACAGCAGCGATTACAATAAAAAATACTGCACTAATCATTAATATTACCTCTGAAAGGAAATATTTGTGCATTTCCAATAGCGATTTCTGCAATTATATGCGGGACATGACGCTACCAGGATTATATTTGTTTAAATATATTTTAAATAAATGTTATTTGAAAAATTACGCACTCGACTACATAAAATGAAAGATAAAACGTAAGTGCACAATGCATTTCCTACCGCCGTAGGAAAAGTCACATGACACCGAGCATCTATCCTTTTCTTACGTTGGAGTCATTATCAAACATAATAACATTATCATATAACTTACATGGCACCGCTAGATAGAGCAACCTTTAATACTACCTCGTCATTTTTTCTTCAGTCATAAATATAAGTCTAAAATATACTAAATTACATCAGGGTTTGGCTCTCTTTGGCACAGCACAGCACACTGCAGCCTCTGGGTCCGCGTCGTACCCAACGCGTGACTTAAATTTTTGAAAGCCTGGTTATCACTACGTGATTGTAACATACCGGGCATAAGCAAATTAATATAATTATTTTTAACAGTCAATCGTCACCGTCAAGAGGACCTCTCTCATGGGACAAATTCTACCCGTGTTAAGCTGGGGAACCCCCAGTTTATTAATTAAATAATTTAAAAAAATTTACAGATTTTAAAAAATATTGAAAATTTAAATACTTACGAGGGGAACCTTTGAACTGTGACGCTAGTTTTAATATATAGTTGATATAAATATAATGAAAGAAAACAAAAAATTATTGAACGCAGTGTTTTTTAAGGTGCTATGAAAATTGGTTTTTGAGAAATTTGGACTTTAAAGTTAATACACTCTTGATGAGTTCAGAAAACAAACTAAAAACTAAATAAGTTCATAGGTAAACGGTTAAGGTAGAAGGCATATAGATTTTACTGCACGTATATCAGGAGTTCGAATCCCCATCTGTGAAAGTTTTTTTTAAATTTTATCTTAATTTAAATAAGTGGTTCTTTTACTTATTGTTAATTTAAATATTTTGTAATTTCTTAATACAAATTTAATAGCAATTTCGTTACCAATAAAAATTTTTTTTAACAATTAATACTTAAAAAATCATCGACGAAATTATTTGTAAGCACGTCGATTCTTATTTCATGTATTAACCTAACCTATATTTTTCACTCAATTTCGGTACTTCAGCTGATTTATATATTATATAAATATATAATTATAAATAAATAAATAACGATGATTTATATAGGTATTATATAAATCAGCTGAAGTACTGAAATTGTGTGAAAAATATAGGTTAGGTTGGTGACCGGACAGGTGACCACATGACAAGTGAACGCACGACAAGTGAACGCATGACATCCGAACACATGACAACTGAACCCACGGACAACTGAACACACGGACAACTGAACACACGGACAACTGAACACACGGACAACTGAACACACGGACAACTGAAAACACGGACAACTGAACACAATCTTAATTTTTAAATTTAAATATTTGTTATTTATTTTTATAATCATGACATAGTAACTTTGAGGTTTACGATTTTATAATTATTATTTTATAAATACTGGCCAAATCCTAATCCGAAGTTAAATATTCATATTTTGAAGAAAAAAATTCAGTCGTCGAAATATTCGAAGAAAAACTTTTACTTTGATGTCTACTCAACGCCCCACAAAGATGGTCCATTTTAGCTAATTAGGTTCGAAACCGACTTTGCATTGTTCCTCGACAATTTTGCAACGAGATCATTCTACTTTCGTTCATTTTCGCCATCGATTTCACAACAAAGAGGTGCGAATTTCAGATTTTTTCAAAAAATTTCAGCTTTGAGGTCATTTTTTTTGGGCCGCGGAAGAATAATATTACTAAATTTTCTTCGACAAAAATTCTTAAAATTACTCGGCAAATGAGATTTCGTCGTTAAAATTTCGATTTTCGAAAAAAAATTTGCAATTTAGTTTCAAAGGGAACCCTTCAAAAAAAATTTGAAAATTTTGTTTTTCATTTTAAAGCTTTGCGGTGCGAGATACGAAAAAAAGCTATAGAGGTAAAATTGTTTAGGCCCGGGGTCTACTTCCGATGCCGGTTGAAAATTAAAAATCCCTTGGTAAATAAGGACACTATGGCCGTTTGAAAAATTTTCTAAATTTTGACCTTACAGTCGTTGTGGCGCGATGACTATGAAACAATTTTTAATTTTAAAAACGGTATTGGGTGGCATTTCTCGAGCGCGAATTTTTCGAAATGTATACTTTTTTTCGTGCGGCGTCAATTAAGGTGGCAAATTGCAAAAACGCAAATTTTGAAAAATTTCGATTTGAAATCGGAACCATATTTGCATATAAATATTTGTGCGCAATTTTAAGCGAAACAAGTTGGTTTTTCGAAAAATTTTATTGAACACTTTCCGTTTTATTTGGCGAATTTAAGCGGTACGTGAAAAGAGGTGGATCTGCCGCGAAGAGGAGGATCTGCCGCGAAGAGGAGGATCTGCCGTTAGGTTAGTGTTAGTTTTTGATATTTCTTTAGAAAACTAATTAAAAACAATTTAATTCTCCGTGAAAATTTAAATCTGCTGCAAAGAGGTGGATCTGCCGCGAAGAGGTGGATCTGCCGCGAAGAGGTGGATCTGCCGTTAGGTTAGTGTTAGTTTTTGATATTTCTTTAGAAAACAAATTAAAAACAAATAAATCTCCGCGTAAAGTTAAATCTGCCGCAAAGAGGTGGATCTGCCGCAAAGAGGTGGATCTGCTGCGAAGAGGTGGATCTGCCGTTAGGTTATTGTTAGTTTTTGATATTTCTTTAGAAAACCAATTAAAAACAAACAAATCTCCGCGTAAAGTTAAATCTGCCGCAAAGAGGTGGATCTGCCGCGAAGAGGTGGATCTGTCGTTAGGTTAGTGTTAGTTTTTGATATTTCTTTAGAAAAGTAATTAAAAAAAAAGAAATCTCGGCGTAAAGTTAAATCTGCCGCAAAGAGGTGGATCTGCCGCAAAGAAGTGAATCTGCCGCGAAGAGGTGGATCTGCCGTTAGGTTAGTGTTAGTTTTTGATATTTCTTTAGAAAACAAATTAAAAACAAACAAATCTCCGCGTAAAGTTAAATCTGCCGCAAAGAGGTGGATATGCCGCGAATAGGTGGATCTGTCGTTAGGTTAGTGTTAGTTTTTGATATTTCTTTAGAAAACAAATTAAAAACAAATAAATCTCCGCGTAAAGTTAAATCTGCCGCAAAGAGGTGGATCTGCCGCAAAGAGGTGGATCTGCCGCAAAGAGGTGGATCTGCCGCGAAGAGGTGGATCTGCCGTTAGGTTAGTGTTAGTTTTTGATATTTCTTTAGAAAACCAATTAAAAACAAACAAATCTCCGCGTAAAGTTAAATCTGCCGCAAAGAGGTGGATCTGCCGCGAAGAGGTGGATCTGTCGTTAGGTTAGTGTTAGTTTTTGATATTTCTTTAGAAAAGTAATTAAAAAAAAGAAATCTCCGCGTAAAGTTAAATCTGCCGCAAAGAGGTGGATCTACCGCTCGCTCGAACTTTTTTCCAAGTTGAACGGAAAAAGTGAGAATGGACTCAAAAATAATAATAATTACCCCGAAAAGCTAGATCCATTACGATTGTGTTCAGTTGTCCGTGGGTTCAGTTTTGTAGTTTCGGATTTGGCCAGTATTTATAAAATAATAATTATAAAATCGTAAACCTCAAAGTTACTATTTCATGATTATAAAAACAAATAACAAATATTTATTTTAAAAATTAAGATTGTGTTCAGTTGTCCGTGTGTTCAGTTGTCCGTGTGTTCAGTTGTCCGTGTGTTCAGTTGTCCGTGTGTTCAGTTGTCCGTGTGTTCAGTTGTCCGTGTGTTCAGTTGTCCGTGTATTCAGTTGTCATGTGTTCGGATGTCGTGCGTTCACTTGTCGTTCATTCACTTGTCATGTGGTCACCTGTCATAGAATCGGTTAGGTTATACATGAAATAAGAATCGACGTGCTTACAAATAATTTCGTCAATGATTTTTTAAGTATTGTTAAAAAAAATTTTATTAGTAACGAAATTGCTATTAAATTAGTATTACGAAATTACAAAATATTTAAATTAACAATAAGTAAAAGAACCACTTGTTTAAATTAAGATTAAATTATTCTTTGAATGTTAAAATAACTAACTTGCTATATTATCTTAGTTTTTTCTTAACAGAAAATTAAAAATATATTTTTAGATGGGAAAGAGTGAAAAGCCTCTCAAATGAGAAAAGGCATTTTAAGAAAAGTAGCCCAGGAGTTCAGGAGAGCAAGCCATTCTGAACTCCAGAAAAAAATTTCAGGAAGCTGGATGTAATGTTTTGACCCCTACAGTGTTAAAAATAATTATATTAATTTGTTTATGCCCGGTATACACAATCACGTAGTGATAACCAGGCTTTCAAAAATTTAAGTCACGAGTTGGAGGCGCCGCGGACCCATAGGCAGTGGTTCGTCAAGGTGTGATTAAAATCAAAATCAAATCAAATCAAAATATATTTATTAGAAAAGTAAAACAATTTACACAAGTAATATATTAAGTTAGTTATAGCTTTTGAAGTGTGCACTTCCTCTACTATGTTTGTGAGGTTGGTCAGTATGATGAGTTCGTCTTGTTAGTGAAATGTGCAGTCACAGGTAAAAATTTTCAAAAACCTGATGTGGATAAAAATAAAAAATATAATATAATATAGGGTGAAGTTCGCGTAATATGAACTAGATACGTTAAGTTAGTATTTGCTTAAGGAATTTCTCAATTTTCTTAAATGGCAAATCTTTAATATTGTAGTCAATCGTTGCGGCGATGAGCGGATTCGCATGGTTAGTCATCGACGAAATTAGTTTTTTCGTCTTAAACTTAATGTGGTCCCATATTAATTCGATATTGCAATCGTCGTGCATGTGGGTAATGGTGGTGTAACGAGGATATTGTCCTATAATTCGTAGAAATTTGTTTTGCGTTTCTTGCACAGCTTTCAGATGAGTTTGAGCAGCGACACCCCATACTGCTGCATTATACATGAGTACACTGCGTGCACAAGTTTTATACAGTATAATTTTATCCCGTTTATCCAGTTTGGAATTTGGGCCAATAAGTGGATACAGGAATTGAATGCAGAACATTGTTTTAGCGATACGGTTGGAAATTTCATTTCGAAAAGTGAGTTTGTTGTCTAAGATGGTACCAAGATATTTTACTTCATTTTTCCATTTGATGAGTTGACCACTGACCATTACTCCCTGAGTTTTCCGTAATTTTCGGGAAAACAAAATTGCCTCCGTTTTGTGTACATTTAATTTTAGCTTCCAATCGTTAAAGTACTGAATTATTGCTTGTAGATATCTTTGAAGGAACTTGACTATGTGTTTATCTTGGGTTGCGTGTGCAATGATTGCAGTGTCATCGGCGTAAATTGCGAGGCTTGTGGCTTTTTTTTTTCTGTTTTCTGGAATGACCATTATGGAGCATCACGGCGTAGCCGTCCTTCTCCTTCATCTGGGTTGGCATCTGGCGTTGGAGGTTGTGGAGGCCGGTAGGCCTCCAGAAGTAGCGCTGAGCTAGGCTGGCTGGAGGCTTGTGGCGGGAATATTTTAGACCTATATTAATGTATGAAGAAACAATGACGAGCTAGTACTAAAGGTAGCTCCACCTAGTGGTGCCAATTAGATATAGCACAAAGCTCGCCCAAGTGTGATGTAACATCTAAAGCCTGAGTTACATTATACTTCTTTCAACTAGAAACTTTGACAAGTTTCATAAAAGCTTAAGTTTTATGAAACTTGTCAAAGTTTCTAGTTGAAAAAAGTATAATGTAATTCACGCTTAAGACGAAGTTATGTGCAATTCGATAATCATAACAAAATATAGCAAGTTAGTTATTTTAACATTCAAAGAATATTTTAGTGCTTGTTTTAAATTACAACCTTACTTTTAAAATTGAAACATTTGAAAATTTACTATTAAATTAATAAAACAATTATTTATAGGAGGACCCACTAAATACTTATTTATAAAATATATAGTAGGTTTCCTTGAGAAAGCCCTGCACAAACTGTTTTGTGGACAAAATTTATTTTTCTGTTTCAGTATCACCCTTTGTTTTCACCTACTGGTATGGCCGTTAAAATTTTTTTGAAAAAGCACAAACTCGTGTAAATCGTGATGTGAGCATAATGAATTTTCAAAACCGCCCGGTGACAACAACCACCATTTAAAAATATTAAAAATATTTTACCAAAATGTTCGTGGCTTACGTACTAAACTTCAGTTTGTACGTGGGCATCATCTTAAATGAAAACTTTCCGAAAATTGGTCTAACCGAAATATGGCTATCTTTTAATTTTGATTACAACGAATTCATCCTTAATCGATGCACAGTTTTCCGTAAAGATATATCGAGTGAATCCAATTCAAAATTTATAGGGGGGGGGGTTATCGCAGTGGTGAGGTCCTTGAGATCGTGTGCTGAAATTTTAACGCTAAATAATTTTCGTGAAGAATTATGAGTTTACATAAATTTTAGTAATGAAGTACTGCTACTCTGTGTCACTTACATTCCAGCACAATCTTCTATGCATGTGACGTATATTCAAATCATGTTACTCAAGTTAATAATTATGCTCAAAAAGTTTTGGATCTCAAAATCTGTATTATTGGCGACTACAATCTACCCAATTATCATGGCAACGTCAAGATTTTAATTTAGCTTTTTCAGTCCTCAATGCATCTTCTCAAGCTGAGGTAATGGGTGTGTGATGAGTTATCCGCTAGTGGCTTTTCCCGGTTCAACTCGGTAACAAATTCAAATAGCGCAATTTTCGATCTTGTCTTTTTTAACAATGACCACTTCATAGTCGAGCAATCACCACCACTCATATCCCCAGCAGATAGTAATCATCCATTTTATTTAGTGTATACTTTCATAGATTTTGGTAGCAATCTTCTTCAGAAGCATAGTCCAACTCGCTACTTTGACTGAAAGAACGCTTCTTATGCAGTCATTAACGAACACTTGTGCAATATCAATTGAAAATTTTAACTCAACCATTTTTTCCACATTCGAATCGTTTATTCAACAGTAATATCCCAAGTGCATAAAAATAGCCGATTAAATTTTGACGTTTTTAAACAAAGTTTTGCTAAGCAATATGTCAAGTAAATTTGCCACGTAACAAAATCACGAGTGCGTAGCACGAGGGATTTTGGGTAGAAAATTTACGAGAAATATTTCTTCAGAGCAAAACTTTGTTTCAAAAAACGTCAAAATTTATTCAGGCTATTTTTAAGCACGTGGGATATTCGGCATGATTATTTCTTGAATAAATGTATCTTGGAAGGATTGAATTATTTATTACAATTTACATTGCTGCAATTAATATTTTCTTTTTTTTCGTCCGTATTTGAAGATATTTTTGATACTGAAGTTGACACAGTCTTAGAAATCAACTCGGAGACTAATGGAACTAAAAAGTTTGATGTCTCCTTTGATGTCGTCGGGGTTTGATTTCTCATTTTTTCTAATATTTTTCATGGTGTTCTGGGTCCAGCTGAAGGTAAGGTTTGATTGAGTTTGCAGTAGAATGACCGGTTATTTTTATCAGTTGTTGCTCATCAATTCACTTTTCGCTAATTTGCTTACAGCTGTACTCCGGTTAGAATGGTTAGTAATTTTTACTTTTTTAACATCTAAGCCAGCTTTCTGGGCGGCTTCTTGTGTCCATGTAGATATTTGATTTCTCCCCATTGGACTATTTTTATACCAAACGCCAGTTTTAACCCAATCATGATTAATGTTCAAAAATAATCTATTGGTTTTGATGTTTGTGGTTCTTTTTGATATTAGTAGGTGAAACAACCTTACTGGACAAAAGTTAGAATTTTTTACATTTGGGAGAATCCACTTGCTTTCAGCACATCTTTTCGAACCTCCTTGTGCGGTTTTTGAAAATATGGTATTATACTCGATTCTTCCTGAAAATAAATTTGAATTAAATGAAGATGTTTTAAATTCTTAAAAATTACTTCATTATTTTACCTGTATTTTCTCCTGTATTATTTATTTCTTCTTTAAAATATTCTAAGAGACAATTTACAGCTTCTCCTCCTCTCCATGCAAGCTCGACGGAAACAATATGATAAAACTTGCGTTGAAGTCCTGAAGGAGTTTTGTCGTCCCACAAATTTACAATTGCTTCATATTCAGTATCTGTTAATGCCGTAGAACTAAGTTTTCTTTTAGTAGAGTCAACTTGTAATTCTTTACGTTTAGCATTACGTGCGTCCCGAGCCTTTTCAAATACAATATCATTAAACGGGTCAATTACTTTATGGAACTTATGATAATAAAACTCTTGAATTGTTTTGGCCGTAATATTCCACATTGTTTTTATTACACCTTCTTTGTAGTTTTCTCCATTTACTTTCCTCATGTTATAACCCCAATCAGCTAAAATTTCGGCAAGTTCTTCTGCGGTGGTTTCTTCAAGTAATTGGTATTTTCTTAACTCACAAAACTCTTGAAATTGATACCATACCGATGCCTATAATATTGTAATACTTTAAGGTATTTAGTTAATGCGGACTGACGTCCATTAATTGCAAATATGTAGGATTTTACCCCGGGGTAAAATTTCACGGTTACACCGGTCTGATTTGTTATACTTTACTCCCAGAAATTTGAGGTTTTCTCGTCTGGGTTTACATGTACCTGTAGGTAAAAGTAAAAAATAAATTGGATCTAAGTGGTATAATGCGGGCGTCGCGTGACGGTCCCGCTGTTTTGACCGTTTGGTGTTGCAGGCGACAACTCCTCTGGTGTGTTGACCTAGTGGGTTTAAAACGATTATCGTGCTGACGGCATCGCGGTTGTGCAAGTGTAAGTTTGAACCTTTTGTTCAATTTAAGAGGGTGGCTGCATCGCTCCCGGGCTTGGCGGAAGGCCGCCCGAGGATGCAGTCAATTGCACGTTGTGCAAGCGACTGCAATTCCAAACGGGTGCACTTGGATCCGAAGTGCGAATAGTTACATTTCATAGGTTTTTGTTTTCTTGTTTCCTCTTTAGGTTAACCACCTAGAGAGGGAGTATATTCATGCAATTCGATACAATCATAACAATAAAAAAAAAACTTAACAATAATTGATTAAACTAAAATGGTGGTGATGAATGTTGGTGAAATTAATGTTGATGAATTAAATATGATAATTAATAACTGGATAACTATTAAATTATTACTAGAAAGACAAACGAGCACTACAACGGCAGCGGGTAAAAGACAAAAATTAAAATTTTAAATGAACTTGAACTTGAGTTTGAATTTTAATTTAAATTTAAATTTGAACTGTGTTTGGTTAGTTTAACAGTTTTTTTTTATTTATGTAACGTGAGTGGGGCATAAATCCATTTTAGACAGACTTAGGGAGGGTGTTAAATTGTTTTAGAGTGTTGATAATTGATTTACAGAAAGTTATAAAAATTTGGGTGATGAATTTTATTATTTCAGAAATTGTAAAAGGTGAAATATTTAAAAAGGAACAATGTGAAGTGTAGGTATGGCGTTGTTGGACGTATTTCGGGCAGGAAGACAATAAATGATGCAGAGTCTGTCTACTTTTTGAATCGCAGGGGCACACATCAATAGGACTGATCTTGAATCTGAGAAAGTTTAATTTATTATATATAAAAAACCTGTTTGAGATTAATTACCAATCTCAAGAAGACTAACCCCGCAAATTGGCGGGGATTTCATGTTTTCATAAAAAGATTTTTGATTTCAGATAATTCGTTATGGGTTTCAACTTGTTTCAAGAGAACTTTGTTCACTATTTTTAGTTTTCGTTGTTTTATTCGAGTTATGCATGGTTTTCAATTACTTGTTCTCGTTTCAGGATTGTCTGTCGTTTTATTCTATCTTTTATGGTTTTGCGTTTTGGCTACGCCTATTCTTTATTTCTTGGCTGGGTGTTATTTGTTTGATTACGCCTCGTCCATCGGTATGGTAATTGTCTTGTTCTCGAGGAACTTACACATCAGGTCGGGTAGTGTTTCCTCATACAGTTCTTCCAGGCGTGCAGGGAGTAGGATGGGAGTAGGCTTCCAACTCTGCCTGTTCCTCCCTGTACAATTCGCACTCCCGTATCCGATGGGTAGGTTCATCAAGAATTTCGCACACAGGACATAGTCCGTCCTCCGACTTCCCTAATCTCTTAAGGTGTCGGCCGAACTCGCCATGTCCTGTTAACATCTGGGTCATCTGAAAGGAGTTGTCATTAACGGTTTTACTTACCTAGGTATGAATTGGTGGGTTATCCTCCCCACCAATCCATCGTCCCATCTTTTCTGCCATTCTTTTAGTATTAATTCTTCAATTTTTCGTTTTATCTCTACCCCGTATTTATAGTCTTTCGGATCAATTTTAACGCCCAGGAAGGTGGTTGCTTTCTTGTTTCTGACTTCACGCCATGACAGTAGTCGCAAAAGTTCCAGATCGATCGGGTGGATACCTGCCAAAACACCCGCGGCTATGGCCTACACAGTCGTATAACATTTTGCTATCACACGACAATAAAATCCATAGCACGATATCAGCCGGGCCAACGTGTGCTTATCCCCTATTCTATGTATCCAGATCTCGCTTCCGTAAGTCACGATGGGGACTACTGCCCCCTGGTAGATCCTTTGTATAGAGTTCGCGGTGTCCAGATTCCATCCGCTCTGGCCATTCGATGCAGCGCATGGACCAGTTTGTTGGCCTTGCCACAAACATAGTTGACATGCGGTTGCATCGAAAGGTTTTCATCTAAGAAAACTCCAAGGGACTTGTATTCCCTTGCCACCTTTATTTTCTTTCCATTCAATCTTATATCAAGGTCGTAATTATGTACTCTTTTCGGGTACAAGCACATGATCCTCGTCTTCGTTTCCGAGAGAGCGAGTTTCATGTCCTTGCACCATCCGTTTAGATCATCCACGCATCTCTGTAATTTGTCCTGCAATTCGTTTCTTGATTTCGTCGTTACCACGGTCGCGATATCGTCCGCGTAAGCGAATGTAGTAGTCCCTTCCTGCTTTTCCCTTTTTAGATAATGATCCAAAAGGGAGTTCCATAGGATCGGTCCGAGGACCGATCCCTGGGGGCATCCCTTTGTGGATCTTTTACCTACCGTGGTAACTCCCGAAGTGAGAGTTACCTCTGATCTTGAATCTGTATAGATACTCGCGCGCAAACGAGTGACCCGTCAATATCTGCGTCATTTCAAAGGAGGTATCAACGGCACTTCGGAACAAGCGAACATCATGTAGGGTAGGTAAATGCTGCCGGGTGGTCAAACCTTGGACGGCATTTCTGTACTCGGTACTCGGTACTCGGTACTTCTTGCATAGCTAAGAGGGAACTGGTTGTATACCAGGCGACTGTGTGAAACAGCCGCATCTTTGGCACATTGGTCTGCAACCTCGCTCCCTTCGATGCCGCAATGAGCCTTTACCCATGCAAACCTGATGATCGTTTGGTCCTTCAGTTTGAGCAGTGAACGATGGATGGAGGTGACCAAAGGTACGGTGCTACTCCTATTAGCGATGGTAACAAGCGAAGAAAGGCTGTCGGAGAAAATACACACTGAGTGTAACCTCCTGGGGGAGATCCAAGTCAGGGCGGCGTCAATCGCATAAACTCGGCTTGAAACACGCTACAAGTACCGTTTAAGCGGTACTTGTGGGTCTCTTGCCGAGCCTCACGGTATATGACGATTGCCGCGCCGACCTTCCCACCTTCCTGCTTGCTGCCATCGGTAAATATAGCAACATCGACCTGGTCGCATATTCGATCGACTTCCAGCGAGTCGCTTGCTTTTACGATACTGATCGTTTGTCTGTAGCGGGGATGTAACATCTCCGCTGGCGACGTACGATTTTGCAAGACGATGTCGTCCAGAAGTCGATCGAAAGTACCATCCATTTTCACTTGCTCTACCCTTGCCACCTCCTTTATACTTAGCTCGATTGGAGTAAATCCAGCTAAGGCCAACGCAGATATTGCCGAGACCGTATGAAATGCGCGAGTAGCCCTGACGGCGAATGCCCACTGAAGAGATCGTAACCAACCCAGGACGTACTTGTATCTTAGCACTCCACTCCAAATAAAAGAACCGTAAGTAATGATCGGTTCGATCACCGCGTGGTATATTGTCTCCACATTACGTGGCTTAATACCCCACGTGGGCCGTACGAACCGACATATAGATTTAAAAATTTTGTTGGCTTTGACTATGATGTGTCGAACGTGTTCATTGAATTTCAAGTGTTGATCTAAAATAATACCTAGAATTTTAATGTGAGGCTCATATGTCAAAACAGTGTTGCCGAAGGAAATTTTACAAAATTTGGTTTTTGGACTGAAGGCTATTGCTTGAGTTTTCGGGGCGCTAAATGTTAATTTAACACCTGTGTTATGTGAAACCATCGTGAGCATTCAGGAATATTCTCGAAGTTCAATATACTATGCAAGAAGAGAATCCGCTCTAGAAATTTCTATGCTGAATAATAATTTTATATATAAGCATTTTTATTTTATATAAACGTTGTTATAAAATGTAAACATTAAGTATTATACTGTAAGCTAGAATCGCTGTAGGTTGTTACTTCAAAATAAATAGTTCAGTTCAAATTGGGTTTTTTTAAGTCTTTTTGGACACCGAACATAACTCCTGGTGGGGCACTCACTGATCGCAAGTAGATCTGCGTTGGCACGACTTTCCACCTGCATTACACTGGGCAAACTCACGATCAGAAGGACGTCATCCGCGAATGCTTGCAGATGACATCCCTCCGGTAAACCTACATCGAGAAGTTCATCCAGTATAATGTTCCAAAAAGTAGGTCCGCAAACAGAACCTTGAATGCATCCTTTGGTCATGGTCTTGCGCGACTTCCCGTCAGCGCAGGCCAGCTCAACAGACCGATCGGCGATATAACTTTTAATTAAGTTATATATGTTCCGCGGGCATGCAATGTTTCGCAGTCTGTTGAATAGCGCTGGCCACCAAGCGTTGTCGAACGCCGCTTTGATATCCAAGGATACACCAAGTACCAGACATTTACGACTTTTCTCACATCAGATAATCGATATAGCATCATGCAGGGCGTTGATCGTAGAGGTCTGTTCCCTGAATCCATACTGGTTAGGACTCCATGCCTAACGCTGAACACCAAAATACGTTAAACGCTTGGTGAACAGCTTTTCCAGCAGCTTTCCGAAGAGGGGCAAGAGTCCTATGGGCCTAAAGGCCGATAGGTCCGTTGGATCGGACCTATTCGGCTTGGGCAAGATTGGTTTTTGGAGTAAAGGCTATTGCTTGAGTTTTCGGGGCGCTAAATGTTTATTTAACACCTGTGTTATGTAAAACCATCGTGAACATTCAGGAATATTCTCGAAGTTCAATATACTATGCAAGAAGAGAATCCGCTCTAGAAATTTCTATGCTGAATAATAATTTTATATGATATTTTGTATAAGCATTTTTATTTTATATAAACGTTGTTATAAAATGTAAACATTAAGTATTATACTGTAAGCTAGAATCGCTGTAGGTTGTTACTTCAAAATAAATAGTTCAGTTCAAATTGGTTTTTTTTAAGTCTTTTTGGACACCGAACATAACTGGCGCAGTCGGGACGGATGTCAGAAAGGCACTGGTAAAATTCCAAAAACCTTTTTCGTATCAACTATTAACTGACAGAACTTAGTGATAAGATAGTGATAAGTGAAATAAACAATTAAATTAAAATAAACGGAAAGCCGTTCGCAAAATTAAATAATCAAATTTAAAACAAAGTGTTTAAAAGAAGATTTACCTACCGAATCAAGGAGGAAGAAATAAACAAAAAATTAAGAAGAAAAACTACCAAATCAAGGAGGAAGAAGGAAAATAACCCACGAGAAGAACTACCGGTGATGAAGAGATTAGCAACGCTCTTTGTTTACATTGCGTAAGTTTTCGCTCAAATTTATCTAAATAATCCCATGTCTGAATCCGAAATTGCAAACCCATTATCAAACATATCCTTAACCAACGAAATTGTACAAGAACAGAGTCAAACCCTTAACCAACATCTACAAAACAATTCAAATTTAAATTTAAATCAACCAATCGAGACAATGGCAAAAATAGAAAAAATGCACATCGATACAGTTCCCAAATACGACGGAAATCCAGCAACATTATCCATATTTGTAAACGCATGTGAATACTTATTAAATTCCTTCGGAACAACGACACCGTCAGATACAAACAAACATCTAGTTTATATCATCCTAAGTAAACTAGAAGGCAGAGCATCGACACTCATCGGAAATCGAGAGAATGCCACTTCATGGGGTGAAATTAAAAAATTGTTAATTCAACATTTTGGTGAGTTAGCTATTGTACGCATTGGATGTGTTTTCAAGTTCTAGTGATAGTGCGATAAAATCCCAAGCGTATGTAAATAATATACCAATTGTGTTTTGAAAAGCAATATTATTTAATTAAAATAAATTAATTTAAATAATTATTATCAGCTCTGTTAACCGCTCCTCGGGCGGTTAACTTAACCGTGCAATCTAATATGACAACCAACTTTGAGTCATCCAATCAATCAAAGGAAAATCCTATAATTGACATATCCAATATGGTGACAAATGAACCCAATAATCACCCTTGGCAGGATGTTGGAAGGAACAAAAGAAAACGAGTTCATTCTCCGGTAACGGAATCTCCGCCAGTACTGCAAACCAACAGATATCTACCCCTTGCAACACTAATTAATAATGAAAAAACCACCACTGAGCAGAGTCAAAACACCAAAATTAATAGACCGCCTCCCATATTTATACATGATGTAGTAAATTACCAACAAATGATGAAAGCTTTAAATGATGTAGTCGAAGAAGAACAAATTATAACGAAAACTCTAGCAAATAGTGTAGTGAAGATAAATGCAATCAGTACAGATAGTTATCGTAAACTAATAAAACATATGCAGAAAGAAAATATTATCCATCACACATATCAGCTAAAGGAAGATAAACCTTATCGAGTGGTACTAAGACATTTACACCAGACAACTTCCACGGAAGATATTAAAGAAGAACTTCAGAAAAAAGGTTTTCCAGTAAGAAACATAGTCAATATTAGACATCGCGTAACAAAAGAAGCACTACCATTATTTTTTGTTGACCTGGAACCTGCCGACAACAATAAATCGATATATGACTTGAGATACCTCCAAAACAGGAGCATTAAGGTCGAACCACCACTAAGAAATAGTGACATAGTGCAATGCACAAGATGTCAAATGTACAATCACACCAAAGCCTACTGCAATCGCCCATTTGCGTGTGTAAAATGTGGAGGACAACATGATTCAAAATCTTGTCAAAAAACCAGAGATACACCTGCCAAATGTTACTTGTGCGATGGGCCTCATCCAGCTAATTACAAGGGTTGCATAATTTACAGAGAACTACACGACAAATATAGTAAAAACTCGCAACAACAAGATAAGAAGCGTACTCAATCGTTTTACCGTAACACCTCAACTCGCGTGCCAGGAACAAATCAAACCAATACAGCACAGACATATTACAACCAAAGCTACAAACTAACATACGCTGATGCACTAAACGTTAATTCAGGCGAAGGAAGTCACAAAGAAGATATATCTCTAACTAAATTTCTTAGCGAATTCAAAAATATGTTTAACCAACTCATGCAACAAAATTCAATGATGATTAATCTATTGAATACAGTCATCAGTAAAATAATACATTAATGGCAAACTTTTTAAGAATTGCCCTCTGGAACGCCAACGGCCTCCAACCAAAAATCAACGAAACTGAATTATTTATTAAAAATAACAATACAGACATTTTGCTTGTTTCAGAAACTCATTTTACTTCCCGATCATACCTATATAAAAATTCCAAACTACAAAGTATATCACTCCAATCATCCCGATGGAAGAGCCCACGGGGGAACGGCTATTATTATTAGAGGAGCAATAGTCCATCACGAGATTAATAATTATGAAACACATTTCCTTCAAGCCACTACAATCCAACTTAATCAAGTTCATAATCAGCTAAAAGTATCGGCAATTTACTGTCCACCTAGGCACAACATCAAAACGGAACACCTGGAGCCATTTTTCCTCTCACTTGGACAGAAATTTATAGCAGGGGGCGACTTCAATGCTAAGCATACCAACTGGGGGTCCAGATTAATAACTGTAAAGGGAAGAGAATTTCTTAAACTAATAAATGAAAAACATTTCAACTCCATCTCAACAGGTGAACCATCATATTGGCCTACTGATCCTAATAAGATCCCTGATCTGTTGGATTTCTATATAACCAATGGAATTTCAAATAATTCTATGGAAATTCAATCAAGTTTGGACCTAACATCAGATCATACACCAGTCATACTCACAGTTAGTACAACTATGATTGTAAAACAACCAAAGGCATCCCTGTATAATAAAAGTACTAACTGGGAACAATTTAAAAATCATATAAACAAAGAACTAAATTTCTCATTAAGTATTAAGGCACCAGATGAAGTAGAATATGCGACAAATCATTTCATAACAACTGTACAAAATGCTAGCTGGAATTCTACTCCTACAAACGTTAATAAAACATCTACATTTAACATTTCAATGGAAATAAGAGAACTTGTAAAAGAGAAAAGAAGAGCCAGAGCAAAATGGCAACGAAGTGCAAATCCCTTAGACAAAACTGATTTCAACCGCTTAACAAATAAGTTAAAAAGAAAACTAAAGGAAACGAAAAATGAAACTTTTAGTTACTATTTAAAAAATCTCTCTAATAAAGACTACTCCATCTGGAGGGCTACAAAAGGTTTCAAAAGACCACAATCGACCATCCCTCCTCTACGTAATCCTAACAACTCATGGGCGAGGTCAAATACTGAGAAGGCTGAACTGTTTGCACAACACCTGGCAGAAGTTTTTAAACCTTATTCTGATGAGCCAAATGAAGAAGTTGAGCAATATCTGGAAGCTCCTCTACAGATGTCGCTACCGATAAGGAAAATCAGGAAAAACGAGCTTAAACAACAAATAAGTAGGTTAAAGAAGACCAAGGCTCCAGGATACGATCTAATAACGGGTAAAGTGCTATCGGAATTGCCTGATTTGGGAATTAAATTTTTGACAATATTATTTAATTCTATTCTAAGATTGTCATACTGGCCAATGCAACTGAAATTCGCTAGAATTATTCTGATCTTGAAACCAGGCAAACTCCCTACGGATACCTCTTCATACCGCCCAATAAGCTTGTTGCCAGTCATTTCCAAACTACTTGAAAAAGTTATTCTTCAACGTTTAAATGAAACCAACCTCTTGGAAGATTTAATACCAACGCATCAGTTCGGATTTCGGCAGCAGCATTCGACTGTACAACAATGTCACCGAATAGTAGATATCATCTATAGAACTTTAGAAGGTAAACAATTCTGCTCAGCAGCCTTCTTGGATATAAAACAGGCTTTCGACAAAGTTTGGCACATGGGACTTTTATTCAAGATAAAAAAACCTTGCCACAACATTACTACCTTGTCTTAAAGTCTTACTTGCAAAATCGTCATTTCCAAGTCCAGCAAGATGATGAAGTGTCTGATATCTATCCCATAGCATCAGGAGTACCACAAGGTAGTGTGCTTGGTCCAGTACTGTACCTGCTATTCATCTCCGACCTACGTGCCACTACAAACACAGAGATTGCCACATTTGCAGATGACACTGCTATTCTGGCAAAACATGATAATGCTCAACAAGCGTCTGAAGTGTTGCAAACACATCTGTCCCTCCTTGAGATTTGGATGTCCAGGTGGAGAATAAGAATAAATGAAGTAAAATCCACTCATGTAACATTTACCCTGAATCGTCTACAGTGCCCACCCATCTATATTAATGGCATACAAATACCGCAGAGTGAGGAAGTAAAATATCTCGGACTACACCTAGATAGAAGGTTAACGTGGAAGATGCACATCAAGAAAAAGAGGAAGCAAATGGATTTGAAAATTTAAAAAATGTATTGGCTACTTGGAAGAAAATCAATCCTTTCTATTGAAAATAAAGTACTCATATACAAGGCCATCATTAAGCCTATCTGGACCTACGGAATAGAGTTATGGGGGTGCGCTAGTATGTCTAACATAAAAATAATACAAACATTCCAATCCAAGGCACTCCGAATAATGGTAGATGCGCCATGGTACGTAACCAACCAAACCCTGCATAATGACCTAAAGATCAACCATATTATATTTGAAGAAATTCGAAAACGCGCAGAGAAGCACAATCTGAGACTGCAAGACCACCCCAATCCTTGCACCAACCATCTCCTCCAGGAAAATATATATAGAAGACTAAAGAGAAAATGGCCATGTGACCTTCTTACATAAGCGAAAATTTCGAAAGCGGATATCGCTGATGGGCGTATTCCTGCATGACACGGACAACAAATCAACATAGAACTTTGTATTTAATATAAGTATGTTCTGATTGTTGATATTACATTATTATTAATAAAAAAAAACCTTTTGGTGATCAGCGAGATGAGAACTGCTTGTTATGTGATCTAATGTCTCTTAAACCATTCAAAACAGAATCATCGTACCAATTTGGCATGAGGTGTCAAGATGTTCGATGTTTACTATTAACCAGGTTACAATTAGACGAAACAGCACCGGACGTGAAAAGAATTAAAACCCAAATCTATGATGATTTATCATTGCAAACTGTCTTACAAGGTTTGCAAGGTCAAACTGGATTGGTGGTAAGACTTAAAAATCCAAAAAGTCTAGTAGAAGCGTTAGGGCATTTAACAGAAGAGGAAAATTTTGCTTACGCTCAAGCAAAAACAAATACGTTCAACATGCAACGTCAGTACAATCCCATAGAAAGAAAACAACCCGTAAATTTAACACATAATAATTCTCATAAATCTATAATAAACCAAATGATGTTTAAAAATAATGGTCCACATCAAAATGATTTAAATCAGAATTTTTAAAATCAGCCTAATAAACCAAATTTTCAAAATTTCCAAAGATCACATTTTATTAGACCAGCGACTTTTAATCCAAATAGAAATTTTACGCCACCACAACGAAATTTTTCTACATTCCAAAATCAATCAACGAACTTAACAGGTCAACGTAATTTTCAACCTACTTTTAATCGACCTACTGATAGTCAACGAGTAAATGCTTATCAAACAAGCTCTAATTTCCGACAACAATCTCAACGACCTTACCAGGCAGTTGAACCCATGGATACATCGTCAGCAAATTCAAGAAAAACGATTCCACCAACACGTAAGTAGATTTCTGAAGAATTATTTCATCAAAATATAGGACCAACTTACGAATTGGGTGAAGAAAACGAAAATTTTGAAAATTACGCTAACTTCGATTCATACGACGAAGGTCAAGAATTTGAAAATTACGAAGTGAATGATAAGGTCAACGAAATTCCACCAGAAGAATTCGGAAATTATGATGAAGATAACCAAATTTTTCGCGAGGATTCCATTGCGAACACCAACGCCGACGCATCATCACGAATTCAAATCAATGCAATTGAAGAGAGTGAAGACGATAGCGACAATGTATCTATGATCGTAAACGTACCCGATTTTTACGCGGAGCTAGAAGCATCAGAAGCACCATCATCGACACCTGAAAATATTCGATCAATAATGTTAGAAGCAGCAAACAATAACCCAGCCGATTTTACGGAAAATGTGATTGAAAATGAAAACGAAATTGAAACAATCCACTCTGGATTGAACGACGAACCGAGAGAAGTAATTCCAATTCTCAAAGAAGCAGTAGATGACAAAAAACGCCAATTTATAATTAAAACTATTCATCGAGGAAAACTTACGGTAAAAACCAATAAACTGGATGACAAAATTATCAAATATGTAAACATTTCGAAATCAAGTAGCGAAAGCGAAATTTTAAATTTTTTCAAGGAACATACTATTGCGCAACAACGATATCATTTATGGTTCGATAAAGAAGACACCTATAAACGTTTTTGTACAGTCTATACAAAATACTTCACCAATAATGGACCAAAATTAATTAGATGTACGGAGCGATTACAAATAATTACAGATAAAGATGAACAAACCGAAGTGATCATATTACATCACCAGGGAAAACTGAACCACAGAGGGATCGCACAGACAACAACAGCGATAAAAAGAAATTATTATTCGGAAACCATGAATCAGGACATACAAAATTTCATTAACCAATGTGAAATTTGCAAAAGGACCAAGTATGAGAGACACCCTGCCCAAATACTTATTATGGTTACAGACACACCACAAAAACCATTTCAAAAGGTTCACATCGACACATTCTCTATTGAAGGACAAAACTTTTTAACTATTATTGATGCATTTTCGAAATTGGGACAAGCAATTCATATAATCAGTAAAAACGCAACGGATGTAGCCGACGGACTAATAAAATATTTTGCATTTTATGGGGTACCAGAATCCATCGTAACCGACAACGGTACCGAAATAAAAAACGACACGGTCCAGGAATTGTTAAAATTACACAAGATCCAAGTTCATTTCATTACACCACGAAATCCACCATCAAACGGAATGATCGAGAGAATGCATTCAACCATAATCGAACACCTAAGAATTTTGAGAACGCAGGACACGAAAACGAACATTAAAATTTTAATGGAATATGCACTTATTGCATATAATAATTCTATCCATGCATCCATAGGTTACAGCCCTCTCGAATTAACCCTAGGTCACACAAATTCTCGAGATCCGTTTGACATATTTTTAAATAGCCGATTTTACAAAGAATATGTTAACGACCACAAAAATAAACTAAATTTAATCTACGAAAATGTTAAAGAGAAAATGCATACAGCAAAGGAAAAAATAGCAAGAGCTCGGAATCCAACGGAACCACACCCGTTAAAAATTAATCAAACTGTGTATGTAAAAAGAACCCGCAACATAAGAGGAAAAACTAAAGAAAAGTTTTAAGGACCTTACGTAATACAACGAATTTTCGAAGATAACACCGTAGAAATTAAGAAAAATAATCAAGTACAGAAAGTTCATCTAAGGTTATTACGAACACCTGTTGTTACAGATACTGGACAGGAAGATACCTTGCAACCATCGACATCACACAACTAAAAGAAAATTCAGGAATTATACCAATTCAATTGGGAATCTCTAGCAATAAAAATAGTTACTGTACATTAATTAAGTTAATAGAATAGATAAAATTAGAATAGAATACGATAACATAGTAGATAATTTCAAAATAATTACGTCAGCATATTCTAAGCATGAAAATGGAAGAGATTACTTACGAGTAATGGAAAATTTTCACAAACTTCTGGAACACAAATTAACGATCACCTCAATTTATTTACAACTCATAACAGCAGTCAATACAATAAAGGACATTTTAGAAGAATTAGAAGAAACAATAACTTTTGGCGGAATGAAAATTATGCATCCATCGATATTAACACCGGACGAATTGATTGCAGAATTGGTAGAAATATCAGCCACTTTTACAACAACGAGATTTCCAACACCTTTAAAAAATGAAAACTACCCGGAATTCCAAAAACTGATCCAAATAAAGATGCTCCTTCAAAATTCCAAAATACATTTAATCTTAGAAATTCCAACAATCGAACTTATCGAATACAATTATTTTCATTTATACTCATGCCCTATCCTCAAAAACTCCAGTTATTCAACAATAATCCCACAAGCAAAATTCCTATTAATAAATGAGCAAAACTACGCATTAAGTAATCACGAGTGCACCAAGATACAATTAAATCAATACATGTGCGAATTTGAGACCAACCAAATTAAAGAAGATTCACCATGCGAAGTTCATTTAACACAGTTTACCCAGAAATACAAAAATTGTCAGTACGAATATTTGGATATCAAGTTACACCAATTCAAAAGAAAAATAGACGAGACAAAGTCAAGCCCAATTTATTTTTACCGAACAAGCGGATGGACAATCATTTCATATTTAATAATAATAAGTTTTATAACGTATTATGTTCTAGCCAAATTTATTCCAAATGGAAAGGAGGACCAACCAGCTCAATAGATCAAATCGGCCTACAAAATTAGCGGAACCCGTAATTTTGGTCCTGGTGAGGGAGGTGTTATGTGAAACCATCGTGAACATTCAGGAATATTCTCGAAGTTCGATATACTATGCAAGAAGAGAATCCGCTCTAGAAATTTCTATGCTGAATAATAATTTTATATGATATTTTGTATAAACATTTTTATTTTATATAAACGTTGTTATAAAATGTAAACATTAAGTATTATACTGTAAGCTAGAATCGCTGTAGGTTGTTACTTCAAAATAAATAGTCCAGTTCAAATTAGGTTTTTTTAAGTCTTTTTGGACACCGAACATAACTCCTGGTGGGGCACTCACTGATCGCAAGTAGATCTGCGTTGGCACGACTTTCCACCTGCATTACACTGGGCAAACTCACGATCAGAAGGACGTCATCCGCGAATGCTTGCAGATGACATCCCTCCGGTAAACCTACATCGAGAAGTTCATCCAGTATAATGTTCCAAAAAGTAGGTCTGCAAACAGAGCCTTGAATGCATCCTTTGGTCATGGTCTTGCGCGACTTCCCGTCAGCGCAGGCCAGCTCAACAGACCGATCGGCGATATAACTTTTAATCAAGTTATATATGTTCCGCGGGCATGCAATGTTTCGCAGTCTGTTGAATAGCGCTGGCCACCAAGCGTTGTCGAACGCCGCTTTGATATCCAAGGATACGCCAAGTACCAGATATTTACGACTTTTCTCACGTCAGATAATCGATATAGCATCATGCAGGGCGTTGATCGTAGAGGTCTGTTCCCTGAATCCATACTGTTTAGGACTCCATGCCTAACGCTGAACACCAAAATACGTTAAACGCTTGGTGAACAGCTTTTCCAGCAGCTTTCCGAAGACGGGCAAGAGTCCTATGGGCCTAAAGGCCGATAGGTCCGTTGGATCGCACCTATTCGGCTTGGGAAAGATCTTCACATAGGCACTAAACCATATGTATGAGTTAAATGCGGAGACTTCCACAACATAACTGAATGCAAAAAACTCCGTAACACTCCAGCAACATGTGCATTATGCGGAGGAAGTCATCCAGCCGATTACAAGGGATGGATTACTTATAGAGACATTCAAGAAAAAGTCAACACTTCTACAAGAAGTAGCGTGGCATTCCACTCCGACTAATCAACACGTCATATCTAAAGTAAACAATATTCAACAATACATACGCGAGCTATTTAGTTGCATTAAAATGACGAGCACGAAGTAAATGGCAACGAGCAAGCAACGAGCAAGATAAATGGCAATCCTTCCTTCCTTCTTAGTCCTTTTACCCTAATGGGGGTTTGGTAACCCATCTCGTTCTATCTCTTTCTATGCATATGATGTGCGTTCAAATTGTTTGCACATACATAGAGGACCTAGTTGTTTTACGTGGGCTCCAAACTACGGGAAGTGTACTACACTTCATTTCGAGATGAATTTTCTTGTCAGATTACCTCGGTGGCTTGCCATTGTCTGCCGAGGAGAGATGGTCAGAATAAAGTTCTTACCTGCCCGGATTGTATGAGGCAACAATTACTACACAGAACAAACTTGTATTTACGCACACAAGGAAAAATAATTTTCGGTACCAAACGGATTAAAAAATAACAATTACGCACAAATTGCTTAATTGCGGAAGCAATCAAAAAAGACAAAGCCATATGCCCAAATTTGGTCAAGAGACGACAAACCAGAACGGAAATCAATAGAATAGCAAAAATATCGCACTCACCTACGCGAACAAAAAAATCCTCCAACGAGAATTGCGCAAGCAAAAAACGAATCCTCACTACAGCCATCTGACCCCCATCCATGGCTATCGCTCCATCACCAACAGGAATTGACCAGCTCCCCTAAAACTCGACCTTCCGCTTCGGCACTTCAAAACTTTCTCCCTTTTCGAGTCCTATCGCGACCCCGTTATCGAAAAACCAGCAATACCGCCAACATTAGAATCAATGCATGAATCCACCATACCGGGCGTTACTAAAGTTGTAAAAGCAAAGTAGAAAAAGTAACGATTCAAAAAATCGTTACAACATTATATATTTTTCCCAAGTTACAATTAATCATATCCCAATGCCTGGGTCTGCATCTAAGAAAATCAGAACTATCAACAGAAAACAAGGTTCTTCTATACAAAGTAATATTAAAACCAATCTGGACGTATGGAATCCAGCTTTGGGGTAGTATCAAACCATCCTATACAAAATACTGCTGGGTTTTCAATTAAAAATTCTACGTATGATCGTGAATGCTCCATGGTATGTGAATAACCGGACAATACACAATGATCTAGACATCCCATTCATCAATCAAGAAATTCAAAGATTTGCTACACAATACCACCAAAAACCACCTGATTTCGAAAATCATCTTGTTAGAATGCTAAGAAACGAACTAGACGTAATACGAAGATTAAAAAGACAGTGGCCCAAAGATTTGGTCCAACCAGAAGATAACTAGAAATCATAATACCATAAGAAGAGTCATCAAT
The DNA here is from genome assembly GCA_932274525.1 of Podabrus alpinus. NCBI lineage: Eukaryota > Metazoa > Arthropoda > Insecta > Coleoptera > Cantharidae > Podabrus > Podabrus alpinus. Next base: position 13,384,947 of record OW026455.1, read on the forward strand.
GGGTGACTTCTTCGTTCAAGCCTAAATCATTCATCCCATTTACTTAATACTTTCGTATAAATTATTTTAATGTAGAAGTAGATTGTAAATTAGCAAATAAATTTAAAAAAAAATTTTACCAAAAGTTTGATTTGGGAAAAATTTTACTATACATTTGCGAAATACCCTATCAAAAATTGAAGCGGTAACTTATTTTGGAAGACCAAAATTGAAAATCTTTTTCAAGAGTCTGCTAACTTTGCATCACGACGTAAGTTAAAATAAAAATAAATTAATTTATTTTAACGTATTTCTTGTATAGGCCCGAACTGTTGGTGTATTTAGTTGTGGTCCACCACAAATGACAACATCCATAGAATCTGCTTGTGTTGAAATTAACAAAATCTCAGATTATTAACATCACTTCAAGAATTTTTAAGATTTTATTGGTTTTTTTTTTGCTTTTATGTTTAGGATTAGTATTTTACAGTTTGTTTACTACATATGAAAGAAATACAGAATATAAAATAATAATTTTGAAGTTCAATTTTATCACTGCTGATTTTCCACACACTTTAATTTCATTTTCCTGAAAAAATATATATTAAAAAAGAGGATACTATTTAGCTTTAGAAATGCTCCCACAACTTACCAGCGGATTTTCGTTGAAACATCCCTCCAGGGGTCGTCGTGTTAAATTATTCAAGTATAATTTTTGGCATGGAAACATACTTTCGGTTACATAATCTATATCTCTGACATCTGTTGTGATAGGAAGACAGTTCAACTCTGGATCCACTTTGATGGCAATCAAAATTAAATTACTATGTGGAATTGTTTTAAGGTAAAACGGCGAATGTGTTCGATTAGAAAAAGATAAACTTTTTTCCAAATAAGATCCTTGTCTAAGAATGAATAAATCACGTTCCTTTTCGCATGCCGTATGTCTCCTCTCATATACAGGAATACTATTTTTATCGTGCCAAAGTTCTTCTTGTAGTTTACAATTTTTAGCACACCTTTTACCATCTACTGGTTTTGGGGTTGTGATAACTGAAATAAATTTAATAATGGACTGTAAATTTAAGAAAACATTGAATTTTCTTACCAACAATTCCTTTAAACGCGTCGGTTAATATTTGGGTGTGGTCCCATAAGGTGTGAAGATTTATTTTTATGATCACCCATAAAATCTGACTTAAAATCCATTTTATTACCCAGCTCAAATAATGAAGGGGCTGCAAATTACTTCAAATAAAATAAAATAAAATTTGGGCTTTTTTTTACCGTTAGTAGAGTGTCACCACTTGCAGAAACCCACTGGTAGAAAAAGCACGTTGCTTGATAGTCTCTTACGGTTAATTTTTCAAAAATATTTAAATTAATCATAGCTTCCATTACACAACTATCAATTTCTCCAAAGAATTTTCCAGTTTGCATTGTATCGTTTGAAATGATTACGTATCCAGATGTATCGATAACATAGCAGTCCAGATTATGTTCTCCGCATAATAAACAATCGTCACACTAAAAATGACATTTGAGCTAATGTATTGTATAGGTATCAAAACAAACTCTCTACCAAAACGGGAGTATTAGTTATTTCAAAAAATCTACGTTGTAAATTTTCGTGTGAAAATTGTAAACCCACAACTGCAACTGGTGCTGACATTCCATCCTTTACTGGGAACACAGCAGCACTTCCAGTTACTAATATATCTTCGTCTGGTTCTACATGGAAAGGAACCGAATAGACAAATGACTCGTTGTTATATCTGTGATGAATAACTGCGCTTTTATACCATATTTCATCGATGGAATAAGGATGCATGTCGCCAAATGAACTATAAAATCTCTATAAGAATAATCAGCAATGTTGATCAAGAAAATCTTACTTAGTCATTTTAGGTGGTATGGAAATATATTCCCATCTTGTCAGCCCACTCATGGTTGCAACAAAACGTAAAGTAGCATTAAACGTCGTGCGTAAATTATATTCGGCATCACTTTGGTGTCTCCACTTTTCATCAAAAGCCGTTTTGGTGTGTTTTGCGTCAAAAACCACACGTAACATTAAACTTTTGTCACAATAGTAAGCATCATCGCCCAATGTTTTGGCACCACAAGTTACTGAAAAAATTTGAATTATTTTTTAAAAATTATATTACGTTATTAATTTTACAGTTGTGCTTCTGATTGTCATCTTCGGGCTGTTTTTGCCTATCAAATTCGTACTGCCTAAACCATTTAAAACTATCGGTATTCATCCTATTTATAAAGAACAGTAACTCACTCTCAGGTGTTTCGAACTCGTGTCCTTCTATGTAATGGAATTTGCAATAAACCCTACAAAACATTTGATAACTAAACAAAAATATCTCAAATTTTTACTAACCATCTTGGATGAATTCTCCAATTGGATCCATTGAAAAAACTGGAAATATTTATAGTACTGAATTTGTGTAACTCAATTTCATCGCCTACTTCTACGGAGTAGTTTCCATATAAATCAGGTATTGCAAAACCTAGAGTAAATGGTGTTCTTTTAATTGGTGCGAAATAATAATCATTAACTTCTCTTGAAATCCTCCTCATATCATCGTAATGATATTTTATTTTCAAATTGTGCATCACACCATCTTGGCCTTGTACCAACGACTCCCTTAACGATTTCAATGTTTCTCCTAATCCTCTTGGACCAAAATCATCATCAAGTTGTTCAACTTCTGTTAAATCTATGCTGTTGTAGTTTTCCTTCAAAATACCTTCCGATTCGCTCACCATAGGTCTCAAATCAGGATGTTTCAAGACGTACCCATTGTTGCTAACAATAAAAGCATGCGAATTAACCCCTGTCTAAAAATAAATTGGGATAATAAAAGGATTTTGGCACAAGTTTTTGCTTTCTGTGTTCGTCATTGTCGTGGGTTACTTTGACCCACAAAAAGAACCAGCACATGAAGCTTTCCATTTTTACCTTATATGGGTACATCAGTTTATCAATTTCATCCAATGGTATATCGGTTCCCGCCACACCCAACAAAATTGCATCACGCGTTTTGTTTGTTTCAGTTGAGTCATTGTACGTATTGTTGGTTCTTAAATTAAATGCTGGTCCAGCAACCGACGTAAGCAACCTGTATTTCTCATTTCTACTGTAACTGCTGTTTACAGGTTTAAACTGTAAAAGTAACCATTTTGTAATCCGGATTAATTCCCGATGACTCGGCCAAGAAAAATTTTACTTACGGTGGTATCATAATACGCATGCGTCCACGATAAGGGATGCGCTTCTGCCTGTAAAACCAATGGTCTTGCTAATACCAAAACGTATTTATATACGGATGATGTAACTTGTTCCAACGAATCTACGTGACTGTGAAATCCTAACAATTGTCAAATTATGCAATTTCTAATTAATAGTATATTATATACCAAGGGACTTCAGTGTATTATTAATCCTGAGTGTGAAGTTTTGCCTGAGACGAACTCAAGAGATTAGCAATCCACTCAAATCCTGAGATATAAGGTATACATTATTTTATGCATTTCCGGGACTTAAACAGCAATTTACAATAAATTACACAGCCCAACAAAATGAAAAAAAAAATTTGGTACCGGAGAAGTAAGAACTGAATTTAAAATGTTTGATGCCCTGATTTCAAAAATGTCTTTCTATTTTTTGTAGCAGCTCTAGTTTTTAAGATATCTTAAGATAACTTCTATAGATTTCACGTTACTATTATATGGGACGCGCATGAATGGATTATCGAGATTCCTTAAAGGAAGGCAGGTTGTTACGTACATTTAGCTTTTTTAAATTAAAATACATTAAATTAAATTACGTTAAATATTTTCCATGAACGCACCGTAATGGTAAACTGAAACTTGTAAGGGTTTTAAGTGTACACCGCAGGTAGTGAATTCGGTCGTGAGAGTTCGGCAGGTATCGGAAATGTGGGTTTTACGATCATGGAGATTTCCGAGTACCTAAAACAAGGTAATTTGATTTTAATTTTACCTGAAAAATTTTGGTTTTGACCTGTAAAAATATTTTCTTATTATTTTTACCTTTTATTAAAACTATACAATCGATTACCGCGTATCCAAAAAACTAGAGCTGCTGCGAAAAAAAGAAAGACATTTTTGAAATTAGGGCATCAAACATATTTGAATTCAGTTCTTACTTCTCCGGCGCCAAATTTTTTTTTTCATTTTGTTGGGCTGTGTAATAATAGTAATACCGTGAAATCCATAGAAGTTATCTTAAAGATATTTTAAAAACTAGAGCTGCTATTTTATCCCTTCGGATAAAATTTTATTTTAAATCCCTTCAGATTTAAAGTTCAACTTTAGTCTTCAAAAATTAGGACTAAAATAGCAGTTTAAGTCCCGGAATGGCATAAAAATTATAAAGTTACCTCTATTGGTGCACGCTATTTTAATAGAATCTTCTAAATGTATGCCTTCTTTTCCAATTAAGTAAGTAAATATTCGTATTGGTATGTTGGTTCCATTATCTTTTCTATTGTATTTATTTAGAACATTGCTTACTTCTTCAGTAAGTACAATACCATCAGATACTATCATGATGGCTTGATTACAATATTGACTATTTATATGACACTGGCGTTTTTCCCTGTACTGCAGAATATAAATCATTTAGAATTATCAGGGATACTGTAAATTTCCATTGTTTATATACAACAAAGGCGGTCATAGCTTTGGCAGTTAAGTGCGTCTACTGCTAATGCGAAACGCTCGGATATAATACGGGCAGGGTAAGAACTTTATTCTGACCGTCTCTCCTCGGCAGGCAATGGCAAACCACCGAGGTAATCTGCCAAAATTACTAGTGTACTACACTTCCCGTGGTTCGAAGCCCACGTTAAACAAGTAGGTCCTCTATGTATATGTGAAAACAATTTGAACGCACATCGCATGCATAGAAAGGGATGGGACACCAACCCTCATTGGATTAAAAGGACTGAGAAGGATATACAATAAGGTAAAATCACACATATTGTATATATAAATAATTTCTAAAATGTTCTGTGTGATAAATCTAATTAATAAAGATTAGATAAGAATTAAAGATGAGATACTTCTGAAGAGACTAAATTATAAAACATGACGTTAAAGAATATTTCTAAAAAGCTCGGCATTCGGCCTCGCAACTCAAGTTTGCTATCAAAAGTTTTTGACTTCGTCGTGTTCGATATATTTGTTTCCTTTTTTGGTCAACACGACGTCATCACCACAAAGATTATTTTAGTTTAGTAATAAATGAATAAACCAATCAGAGGTGTCAGTTTACAAAGCGGTCTAAAAGTGGCTGAACGTTCGTTTTCTATTTTGATAAGGGAAAACGTTAGTAACTTTTTCCTCAGGGAGAAAATAAAATTTATCTTTATACAGGTAAATTTAGAAACAGGTCGATATAGATTTTGGACATTTTTTATCTTTGCCCCCCCCCCCATGAATTTTTTAGCTGAATCCACTCTTGCATATAAATAAAAATGTTCGGTCACTCCTAGACTACCCGAAAATCAAGTGTCAAGGGATGTCGATGCAGAACTGCTTGAGATTACTTGTTGGTAATCTTTCGGGGACTTCCTGGTCGTTCAGTTTTTATTTCAAAACAGACGTAACTTTCTGGAGTTGCCCTTGTCAAGCAGGTATTGCTAATCGTAATCAGTGATCGCAAATAATACGCCCCGCCCCCCTCAGTAGAGCGTCATTGCACGAGACCTATAGTTTAACGTAGATTCTGAAGCCATGGGCGCTAACCTTCTTCGTCGGTTGTAAAAACAAAGATATAGTCAATAAAGGCGAAAATTTTCTTCGGGCTTACAAAGCATCCGGGCAGGGTGAAATTTGGCAGACCTATGTATTTGAGTGTTTTCCTCAATTAGAAATTGGATTTCCGCCGGTTTCCCTTTAATCGAGATTTGATTTATAGGTTTTCGCCTATAGCCTGTAGTACACTCTTTGACCAACAGTCAAATATTTGGCTTATGAAATTTGGTCAAATATTGATTTTGTCAAAGTTGTTTGACAGGGATAGTACACATATCTGTGTTTTACCAAATATTTAGCCCATAATTATTTAACTAAATTGTACAAACAAGTTATTTGGTCAGTAAAGGCCAAACATATTTGACAAGGCAGTACACTATTTGGCTAATCAATCCAAATAGATTATTTGGCAAACTGTAGAAGTAATATAGATTAGGTTTTTTGAAGTTATCCTTGTACATTACGTAAACGTTGGTATTTCTTAAATAAAAATTTAATAAATATATATTATATGCCACATATTGGCAAGAATTCTGTTAATTATTGATGTAAAATTTAAAAAAATCCTAGAAATATGTCTTCATGTTCTTCAACTGCTGCTGTTTTGGGTGCTTCATATATATTGCTGGAAGACGATCAAAACCAAAAGAAGAAATGATCTCATCTTCGTAGTGTATGGGTGAAGGATTGAGTAAATAAAATAAAAACTAAAAGTTGCTACGTAAAGTTGCTACGTAAAGTTGCTCGATGAATTGCAAAGCAATTCAGATCATATCAAAACTGACACCTTATTTCTTTTTGTTTTCAACGAAGTATTCCACGATGAAGCCACGTCTAAATTTTCGGAAATATCTAGATTTGTCATTTGACATTTGAAAATATTTGACAGTGTTTAGTTATACAGGAAATCCAGTAGTGCCAAAAAAAACATTTGCCAAATATTGTTAAATTTATTTGGCATGTTTGGCACACGCCATTGTCCACTGTTTGACAAACAGGTAAGTAATTGTTGTGACAAACAACCAATATTCACCAAGCGTTTTTAGGCAAATATATTTGGTTAATACACTATTTGGTCTAGCTGTTTGACAAAATAAGCCAAATATCTGACCGTTGGTCAAAGAGTGTGCCGCAGGCTTTAAACTCGCTGAATTTTATTTTACAGAAAAATTATCATTAGACAAAAATTTAAAACAATAAATTCTCTATGAGATCAAGCGTACAAAAAATTCCTGGCAAGATGAAATTTGGAAGACGGTGTATTTGAGTGTCCTGATTAATCTCTCAAAATTTCCCTAAAATCTCCTGTCGGCTTTTTTTACAAATTTGTGGTTTTGTCTGTAACCCGTTAAATTTCATTTTTAGAGAAAATTATTATCAGACCAAAATTGAAGAACATTAAATTTTCTACAGATTTGGTTTTTCGTCATTTTCCTATGTTATAATATTATTGAAATAAAATGAAGAAATGAAGTTTATTGTAAAAAATTAAAATTACAGCAAAGTTTTTGAATAAAATGTGGTTATATTTCATTTGAAGTAAATAATTCTAAAATAGTTATTTTGTAGAGAATTTTCTGCTCTTTAATTTTAGTCTAACGATAATTTTTCGTAAAAATTAAATTAAGCGAGTTATGTGCGAAAAATCATGTTGGAGGAACTAAAATCGCCAATTGGTGTAGAAGCCGACAAGGGGTTTTATGAATTTTTGAGGGGTTACACATGTCTATCAAATTTCAGTTGACACGGATTTTTTGCAAACTGAAAATATTCCTTCCTACTTTTGTCGCGAGGTGAAATTTATATTTTGCGAATTTTTTGGCGTAAGAAATACCGAACTTGCGTCAGTGCAAAATCAAAAATTAGGAAAATTGAAGCGCGATAAACATCAAAGTACGTAATTCTTGATAAATTCAAGACAAGTTATATAATGTTTTTATATAGGATGTTAAATCATTATAAATTACCTACCTGTTCAAGCAAATTGAATGCTTTGATTAATGCGTTTGTTAGGTTTGCTCTTGAATCTGGTTCCAATAATTTAAAGGCATCTTTAAACACCATTATATTTTCTTCTGTAGCCTGAACGATGATATCTTGAAAACACGGAACTAAATATTCTGTTATATTAGTATATGCAAGTATATTTATATAATCGTTATTCGAAAGAGTGTCTAATACAGTTTTAACCACTAATGATCCTATATGTTTATCCATTCCTAAAATAGAATTGATTTTAATACATTTATATTCTGAATGCGGCTGTCTGTGACGTATATGGGTTGTATCACCACTATGAACTGTTTCCCTAGTTTATATATTATTTATTTAAGACAAAAGAGTAAAATACAATAATTATTGTTTTGAAGCATTAGCTGTTTGTCTTATTTGCAGCGAAACTAAGTATTCCGTTTTATTTGAATCATAGTAAATATCGCTCAGATACATTGAAATTTTCTCTGGTATATCAAGTTTAAAAAACATTTTTTTAAATTTCGGCCAAAACGTTTATTTCACATTAGCGACGAGAATCGCCTGTAAATTGTAAGCGATTTGTTAGAATAAATTCGATTAAAGAGTTAGAAAAGGAGTGAAAGAATACCGTTTGGACAAGTCAATTTCTAATTGAGTTTTCCAATTTATCTGATATAAAAAAAGGGCCTGTATTTATTTGGTCAGTATTTCAAATAATTTTTGGTCAGTATTTTAAATAAATGGTCAGTAAAGAAACTTGTCAGTATTTTAAATAAATGGTCAGTAAAGAAACTTGTCAGTATTTTAAATAAATGGTCAGTATTTTAAATAATATGGTCAGTATTTTAAATAAATGGTCAGTAATTTCAACGCTCAAAATAATACAAATAATTACAAAGAACAGAATGCCGCGAATAAGACCGGAGCACTTTATATAGGTCGCAGAACTCGCCGGAATTGTGCAAGAAGACTAAGAAATGTTACGTTGAACTTTACATGAAGATTTAACTTTACGTGAATATTTATTTGTTTTTACTTGGTTTTCTAAAGAAATATCAAAAACTAACACTAACCTAATGGCAGATCCACCTCTTCGCGGAAGATCCACCTCTTTGCGGAAGATTTAACTTTACATGAAGATGTAACTTTACGTGAAGATTTATTTGTTTTTAATTGGTTTTCTAAAGAAATATCAAAAACTAACACTAACCTAACGGCAGATCCACCTCTTCGCGGCAGATCCACCTCTTTGTGGCAGATTTGACTTTTCGCGGAGATTTCATTGTTTTTAGTCAATATTTATATGCATAATCAACTCGATCTCAAATTTAATTTCTACAAATTGTAATTTTTTGCAATTTATCACGTTAACTGATGTTACATGTAAACTTGGCGCTTCGCGCCTCGCCAGGTGGCTTGACCCCTTTCCCCAATTGGAGGTTTACCCCATTACCTACAACAGCTAAAACATCCCTGTAGATGATCCATACACCCCACCGGGATCTTTAACTCTTGGAAACTAAATCGGAAGTTTTTATTTTCGAAAATTGCTATTTTAACGGAATAAGCGTCTTCAGTGAGCATTTTCGTAGATAACCGATGTAAAAAATTTGGAAAAATTAATTTTCCTTTGTGCAAAAATTTTGCAAAATGTAGAAAGCTCTTCCAAAACTGTACAAAATCACAAACTCGACGGCTAAAAAGTATTGCGGGATGCGATGTAAAATTTTCAAAAATTATCCCAATACTTTGTTGTAAGTATAAAGCATCCCCGTTAATCCAACAATTCTTTCGGCACATTATGTGGGGACGTGGAAAAAAATTGTGAAAAATTTAAATTGTTTTTCACGTACCGCTTAAATTCGCCAAATAAAACGGAAAGTGTTCAATAAAATTTTTCGAAAAACCAACTCGTTTCGTTTAAAATTGCGCGCAAATATTTATACCGGGTGTTCATTTTAAAACTTCCAGCAATTAATATCTCAAAAACCAAAAGTCAGATGAAAAAATGTTTCGGACAAAAGTTGTATGATAGCGAGGGGGAAAGAATATGGCATAATTGTTTTTTTAATTTATTGACCTTTTCAAGGTCATTTGAAGGTCAACTTTGTTTTTTTAAATGGCACCTTATATTTTTTTTAGCAGATTCATATTTTGCATGAATAAATAAACAACTTTTGTTGGAAAATTTTTTTTATCCGACATTAGGCTTTTCGAGTAATATAAGGTGCCATTTAAAAAAACAAAGTTGACCTTCAAATGACCTTAAAAAGGTCAATAAATTAAAAAAACAATTATGCCATGTTCTTTCCCCCTCGCTATCATACAACTTTTGTCCGAAACATTTTTTCATCTGACTTTTGGTTTTTGAGATATTAATTGCTGGAAGTTTTAAAATGAACACCCGGTATATAAAACGGTCCGATTTCAAATCGAAATTTTTCAAAATTTGCGTTTTTGCAATTTGCCACCTTAATTGACGCCGCACGAAAAAAGTATACATTTCTAAAAATTCGCGCTCGAGAAATGCCACCCAATACCGTTTTTAAAATTAAAAATTGTTTCATAGTCGTCGCGCCATAACGACTTTAAGGTCGAAATTTAGAAAATTTTTCAAACGGCCATAGCGTCCTTATTTACGAGGGGATTTTTAATTTTCCACCGGCATCGCAAGTAGACCCCGAGCCTAAACAATTTTACCTCTATAGCTGTTTTTCGTATCTCGCACCGCAAAGCTGTAAAATGAAAAACAAAATTTTAAAATTTTTTTTGAAGACACTCCCTTGAACATTAAATTGCAAAATTTTTTCTTCGAAAATCGAAATTTTAACGACGAAATCTCATTTGCCGAGTAATTCTAAGAATTTTTGTCGAAAAACATTTAGTAATATTATTCTTCCGCGACCCAAAAAAATGACCTCAAAGTTGACATTTTTTGAAAAAATCTGAAATTCGCATCTCTTTGTTGTGACATCGATGGCGAAAATGAACGAAAGTTGAGAGATCTCGTTGCAAAATTGTCGAGGAACAATGCAAAGTCGGTTTCAAACCTTATTAGCTAAAATGGACCATCCTTGTGGGGTGTCATTTTGAAAATAATCATTTGAAAAAAAGAATTTAAAAACTATTGGCTATTTTTAATTAGCATGTAAAACAATAATTGTAAAATTGTAAACCTCAAATTTACTACTTATTTCATTATTATAAAAATAAATAACAAATATTTAAATTTAAAAATTAAGATTGTGTTCAGTTGTCCGTGTGTTCAGTTGTCCGTGGGGTCAGTTGTCATGTGTTCGGATGTCGTGCGTTCACTTGTCGTGCGTTCACTTGTCATGTGGTCACCTGTCCGGTCACCGTTTTAAACATATCAGTATAATTATACAGTGTGGCCCAAAACAATCGGAATGGTTTGAATGCTTAATAACTTTTTTATTTCAGAGTTAGTTTTTTTATTTTTTTTTTCAGAATTTCGTAATGCAGACTTTTGGAATTTGAAATGGAACAGTACACGTTCACCAGATTTAACCGCTACCGCATGGGCGCCCATGTAGCTAAATTCAGGGGGGGTGCAATTGCGAAGTTTAAAAAAATCATTCCCCGTATGCAATTTTATTGCACATAAATTATAATATTCCGGGGGGGGGCAACCCCTTATGGGCGCCCATACGCTCCCGACTGTTTCCTTTGAGGTTATTTGAAAGAAAGGGTGTACGTCAATAAGTCAGCGACCATACCCGAGCTGAAAAACAACATTGAAAAAGCGTTCAAGGGGAAGGCCAAAATTAGCTACTAAAGCTTCTAGTGGATTAATTATAATTATATTTTATTCGCATTTTTTTTTAATTAAATAAAATTTTATAATAATTATTTGGATTTCTAATTTTATATTAAAAATGGTCACTGACAAAAACAATTAACTAACCAATAAAGTATACTAACCAAAACTGCAACTTTATTATTTATACTATACTGACCAAAATAACAAATTATACTGACCAAAATTCGATTTAATACTGACACTTAAATATTTATACTGACCAAAATATTATTATATACTGACCATTTATTCTAAAAAATACTGACCATTTAATGAAAAAAATACTGACCAAAAAATTAGTTGTCTAAAAAAAGTTCACCGAAAATTCGGCCAAAAAGTTTATTTCAGTTTTCACATTAGAGGTAAGAATCGCCTTTGCGATTTTCGTCTTTAAAGTTTTTTTCTAAAATAAATAATATGGAAAGGCCAAGTTCATACTGGTGGAACATCCTGTAGGATTTTCTCTTAATATTACCTTGCATTGATCCTGAATTATCAAATAAAATTACAACATCTTTAGTGCATGTCGCTGCTTCTATAAACCAAGTTTGAATACGACAATCAAACAATCCTTTATCTGATATTCCCCAATTCATAGCTACAAATACAATAAAATTTATTGTAATTATAAACAAACAAATTTGTTTTTCTGTTATCTTATCTTAAGCTATTAATGCAGGCATAAAATACAGGCTGTAAAATTATACCGCGAGTTAAAAGAAAAAAGTTTTCAATTATTTAAATACCTGGAAAATGTCTCATAATTCCATTAGAACTTCCAAAGTATTGCCAAAAAAGTGCAGGATCAGCTTTATAATTCAGTCTAAATACTTCATCGAGATCTTCAGACCATTGTATTACAAATCTAGGATCTCTGTCTAAAATAAATTAATTAAACAATTTCGCATCATTCTAATTAAATAACTTACGCTTGTGGTAAATATTTGTTGGTACGTGTACCGAACTGTGAGTTGTGTTAACCTCCAAATCAAAAAAGTGAGTATCGTTATCCAAAATCATTTTTTTATACATATTTAGGTCGGGATCTTTATCTTTATCATCATCGTAAATAGTCGTTGGAGGATTGGAACGATAATATTCATATTCATCTTCATCCTCATCATCCATAGTGTAATTATTAGCAAGTTTTTCGGCTGATGCTATAATGCACTGAAATGTTCAAACACATAAAACAAAATTATTTTTGTTGTTTATGATTACCCTAACGGCATCCATTTTTTTATTCATCATGAAAGACACATTTCCAACAATTTCACTTATAATCTTTTTGGGATCTTTATTTTCAAGTTTTACCATTTGATAATTCTGCAATATTTTCGCAATGTCATCCAAAAATATCTTTTGGGTATACTTACATTCTGAATATCTCCTCTATTAGTTACAGCACTTCCAAGGTTCCATAATTCTCTCCCTATTGTTTCGGCCCAGTTTTCAATGCTAAATTTTCATTTAGAGAAAAAAAACTGCTTTTATTTTAATACTTACAGGCTTCTTTGACTTAAAGCATAGCACATTAGATTATTAGATGCACCATAAAGATAATATAAAAAACATACACAGAGTACATGATACTGAAATTTCATTTTTTCAATTTAGCTTTTTAAGCGTAAATGTCTTATGTCAAGCATGCTGTTCAATACACTAATTTATTTTTAGACTTTAGTTTTAGCTAACCGGTATTAGATTCTATAAATAATATGCATCTTGTTGGAATAAAATGGTGAGTACGGAAGTAAAGCGACGCAACGCAAATTTAATTAGACCGATCGCATAATTTTATGGTTCCAATGTAAAATTAATTTTAGGCCGGTTTTACAACGAATTATAATATTTTTTATTATTTCTTGTTTAAAATGCATACATTTAATCATGCATGCAGTTATTCTTAGATCAGTGGAATAATTTAATCTAATTTTCAATATATGGTACATTTTGGAACGCACTGTCATCTTCAGGCAAATTTTTGGACAACATTTAAATTTTGCAGTATTCTGAAAATTTAATCAAAATTTTTACACCTGGAGTAGAATTTTCTATGTTTGGTAAACTGAAAATTATTATTATTATGAAATCTATTTATAGCCATAATATTTAAAATTTCACACTACGCCACTGGATAATAGTGATATCTTTGCTACGAGCATGTCTAGCTGTTCTAGTTTCGTCTAGCTGTATGAGTCAGCTAATTGGTATGTACCCGTGGAATGTAGTTGTATCAATTCTTTTAATATGGACAATTCTAACACCTGGTTTAAAAAAAAAGTTATATTAGTAAAGTAGTAGTATTGATTACGGTAACCCTACGTAAAATTAAATAATTAAACAAACCCTGCCAGAAATATTGACTATAACATGTTTTTTTAATTGGCCACCTTGTACATTACAACTTTTTTTTTGAATATGCAGAAAAGCTTACTTACTTAGTTAGAATTACTGTTCTTCTCCTAAAATCAAAAATAAAAATATTATAAATGATAACTCGAATCGGTGAAGAGCGGGGATGCCAAGCTTGCTCGGTACCTAGGCTCAAAATTTAGGGGAGGAAAAATCTGTCAAAATTCTGAATATTTTCTTAATGTGGCTAAATTGCTGAAGTTGTATACAATACCCCTGTTGTATACCAAGGACAGATAGGAAGGGGGGGTAAATAGGTTAGTTCCCTCCATAAATTATCAAACAGTTAAACAGATAAAAATTGCTACAAATTTGTAAAATTTACCTTCATTTTGGAGTATTTGCCTCCCCCCCTAAACTTTCGTTAGATTCGCTCTTCAAAACCAATGGGCCCCGCCGGGCCTTCCCATGGTAAACGGGAATGATTTATTGTTAGCCGTATTCTACCCATTCGGGACTTTGTTCTTTTGATTGTTGGTTTGCCTTTTGGCTTTGAAGTTCTTCTTCAAATCTAGATTTTTTTATTTTTTTTTATGTTGCAGGGAAGGGGGAAACCTTCATAGGCACCACCCCAATCTGGGGTGGTAGTGTCAGATTCCTACTGACTAAAACCCCCTCCCCGACGACAGCGGGATTTACCTTCTCGGAATTACTTCCGCTGTCGTCTGCGATGTTATCTGTAGTCTTGTCTAGTAGTCTTTAGTGTTTTTTCGGCCCCCCGGCTTCACCCGAGATTTAGTGTCCGGAGGACACTAACTGTGTACGTGGCCCGGGAGGCCTTAGTACTACTCTTTGATGGTATTTTTCTTGGCGACCCGGTCTGCAGCCTTCGGCGCGACTTCCCTCACCTTGGCTTGGGGAGACAGATGGTCGTCTCCTAGATGGTACCTCCCACGTCAGCCTTGCGGATTTCCCTCATCCACCGGGATTGGTTACCCGATCTCAGAGGGTCCTCCGCAAGTTACCAAGTACCACCAGCGCAGAGGTGTGAGTATGACTTTGGTCCCTCTCTTCTTCTAGCTTTTTTTTTTTTAAATGCAGGGAAGGGGGAAATCTTCAAACGACACCACCCCGATGATCTGGGGTGGTAGTGTCGGATTCTTACCGACTAAAACCCCCTCCCCGACGACAGCGGGATTGACCTTCTCGGCATTACTTCCGCTGTCGTCTGCGATGGTCTGCGGCTTGGTCGTTTTTCTACGGCCTCCCGTCATCACCGGATTAGCTGGCTCCCGCTGGGCACCAACGGAGTACGTGGCCCGGGCTGATCGCATTGACCCCCCGGCATTACCCGAATCGCTTTGGTCTGATGCGTGTTGGGAGCCACTAGGTAGTGGCCCGCGAGGCTCGTCACTCTGCAACCTGGTGTGCAGAGTCTTGACCCGGTCTGTCCGGTCTGCACCGCTGTCGGGTCGACTTCCCTCAGCTTGGCATTGGGGGAGACTGGTGTTCGTCCCCTTGTTGTTACCTCTCACGTCAGCCTTGCGGATTTCCCCCATCCACCGGGGTTCGCGCCCGATCTCTGAGGGTCCTCCGCAAGTTACCAGGGACCACCCCGAGGAGGTGTGAGTAGGATTTCGGTCCCCTTCTTCTAGCTTAGTGGACATAATGCTTACCATCCTTTTTTTTACTGTTTTTTTTTCATGAGACGCATGTTTTCCGCCTTTAGCATTACCCATAACTTCATGTCGGAGATCTCATCACTTCATGGACATGGCTCGATGGTGTGGGTATTAGTTTGTATCTCCCCCTTCCGTTTTCAGTTCTGTTCCACAATTCCTGCTACCTGTCGGCTATTTCGCACATTCTTTGATCGAAGTCTGCTTTTGTTGTTAGCCTGTGTTTTCCATCTCTCACTTCTACCTTTAGGTGTATTGAGACGATAGAACCATCGTCGTTTCGGTGGAAGCCTTTCTGTAGGCTCTGCAGATTTTGATGGAAATTTCCGCTGAATGATTTCGATTTTACGACGATCCTTCGATATGGCGTCCAACCAGAACGGAACCGGATACCGCATAATTGAGCCCGAGATGGTGCTCAGTACCTTCCTATACAGTTCGCCCGGGACTGCCGCGACCGATTCTTATGATACTATACGTTTTCCATCCACCAATAAAGGAAGCTTTGCTGATATTTCTTCTGCCGGTCAGCATGACAGCCTCTGTCTTCTGAGAGACCAGTTATAGGCATTTTAGTTTCATGTAGTTACATATTATATCCTCGATGGTGGTATTTACTTTGACCATCAATACCACCTCCTCTTTTTCTGCCGCCATTATGATGATTATTATCAGCAAACCCAATGATCTCAATCCCTGATGGTGTGGGAAGTTGGATGGCACCGTCGTGAATGATATTCCGTAGTAGCGGCGCCAGCACAAACCTCTGCGAGACTCCGCTAGTTAATCTGACTATGCTTTTCCGTAGTTTTTCTTGTATTAGTAGTTGCCTTCCTTCAAAACAGTTTTGCATTAGATTTATGAGGTATGGTGAAATTCCCCTATTATCCATCTCTTCCTAAATGCATTTCCATTAAGCAGAGTAGAATCCATTTTTACATCGAACCTGATCAATGCAACCACCTTATTTCTTATCCATCTCCATATGCCTTGTCTAGCTTTCGGAAACCAAACTGGTCCTCCGTCAAATCGCCTGGCTTATCCATTTCTTCCCTTGTTCTGTCTAGGATGAAGCGTCCAAACAGTTTTCCCATATGGTCGTTTTTTACCATGGTTGTCATCTGTTGGAAATGACTTGCTGAAACAGTATTGCCAAATTGCCGATTTAACGAAATTTAATTTTTTTTAATAACCTAGTTTTTTGGCAATTAACGAAAATAAAGTGCCATCTATCGATTTTTGCCTAAATTTTATTAAGATAGAGTGCCATCTACTAAAGTTGGGCAGTATCAGAATACAAATGTATTTCAAATACATTTTTGCACCTAAAGTGGCTGCAACTGCATATACACGTTGATGTTATTTCCAGCGTTAATAGTTTTTATATCTTGATTTTTATATTATTTTCATGTAACTTAATAAAAGGTGTATTTCTATCAATCAATTGGATATTTGAAATATTGAATATGATGCGAAATATTATATTGGACCCCCCATAGTATGTAACCCATGTTGCATCCAAACAAGGTGGAACTCTCTTTAGCGGCAGTTCCTAGGTTTCTATACAGCTACCTATCTGATGTGAAAAGTTGTTGTTAGCTAGTTATTTTTGGTCGCCATATAATGTAATGTCAGATAATCTGCACTAATTTAATTTTTGCACTAATAACTTTTCACACCAGAAAGGTAGCTGTATAGAAGCCTAGGAACTGCCGCTAAAAAAGTGGGTGAATACCCGCAATTGTTTACACAAAGGCGATTAAAGTAACTTAATAGTTTACCCCCTTTCGTAGTAATTTACCCCCTTCGTATGATTCGGTATATACTTTGATTATAAAATAAAAATTACTTATACTTTGTTTAAGCTGTAGAGGTTCTAGAATTACATACGAAATGAACCCAAAGAATCTTTGGTTTTAAGCAACATTAAATACGTTTTTAAAATTTAAAAAATCTTGAAGCTGGTTTGTTATGGTAGGGCCATGGTTCCTTGGGTCCTTGCAGCGAGCTGCCACTGCTTCACTTGAAAGAATTTTTCGGTATTCAAAAATTATGATGTCCTCTAGGTATCAAAAATATATACAGAGAACAATGTACCTATAAATAAAATATAATCAAATAAATGTAAAAACTAACAAAAGCATAATTCGATTTAATATTTCTTTCCTTGAGTTACACATTGTAACCTTACACAGTTGTTCTATTAAGTACTTGTTTACTTGCAGCATAAACTCTAATTATCTAAATATAAACTTATTTAAATATTTGTATGTATGTATATAAACAAATACTTATAGGCAATTGTTTTTTAAAACGTTGCTTTATTTATTTTAAATTAATCAATTATTTTAATTGATTAAATGAGTCAAATTTAGAATTAGATGTTTAATATCCAAATTGAAAGATCACTGATATCATTATTACTTATTTGTATTTGTAAGTTTTAAGTGGGTTATGATAAAGGAATACGCCTAATTTGGAGGCATTCTGAATTAAAATATCTATAACCCCCCCCCCCAGTGAATTTTTAAACTAACTTGTGTTGTATTGTAGAAGCTTGCAAGAACCAATGAAATTAAAATATTGTATAATACTTTAATCTGATTGGTTTTTGCAAGGTTTCACAATACAATACAAGAACAATAATAACGATTTAGGGGGGGGGGGATTTTAACTTCGTCGCGTCGGTACGAAAATTACGTTTTTCTCGAAAATGATTTTTGTTTCATCGAAATAAATAAAACAAGCGTAATTAGTACTTTTTTTTAGAAAATTGGAGTGGAAATTTAAAAATGAGGCTAAAAATTAAAAACTCTACCTCTTTTAAACATATGAAGTAGGGATGTTTGCTTGGGGTAGTTCATGTATAATGACTTTCTCAAATTCGCTCGTTGTAATTTTAGGAGAACCTTTCAACGCATGACCCTACATAATATATGTATTTCGATCAAAGCAAGAAAAATCGACTCTGCAATCCTATCCATACTTGAAATTGTAAAGAAAATCACCTGCGGTGTTTTTACATTATTTCTCCTTCAAATAAGTTGTATTATGTTTCTGTAGTATTATGTGTCTCTATGTAATTTGACATAGAGATATTTGCATTTTTATTATTATATTATTCTGTTAGAGAATTGTGCCAAAGTTTGCTGCCAGCCAGTCTCTGATCTGATTTCTTATTCTTCAATAAGTAATGTAAATAATAACTTTTAATTATTTTTAATTAAAAAATAAAATTAGTTCAGTGCTTTTTAATTTAGTTTCTTAATTATTAATTAATTTTAATTAAGAAAAAGTGTTGAATTTTCATTTTAATTAAAAATTAACATTAAACAAAAAAATTAAACATTTTCTGATTTACTATAAATCAATGCACTATTATTCAAACTTTTGTAAAGTGGAGTTTTACGTCACATGCTCACATGTAATGCGCATTTGGATTCGTTTAATGAAATATTTATCAACTTAAAAATTAATCTTGACCTAATTAAATTACCCAAAAAAGGTTTTAATATTTTAAGAATCTTAGCAGTGTACATTTCTCCAGACAAAATCCATCCAGACAAAATTTAAAAAATGTAGCAAATTTCATCCATCCCACATTCCATTTTCATCTTAAATACCTTCAGTAAAATCTATTATTTTTATTTCGCCAAAATGTGAAAAATTTAATACACTGATTTGCTTTTCCGTTCTTAAAAACATTGAAGTCTTATAATTATGACGACAAGAAATGCTAGGAAAAAATTAAAATGTCTGTTCAAACGCCCGCTAGCTGCTGGAATGTCTATTGTGGCCACAAAAGTCCAGGCTATGCGGCGCCTTGCATCCTTTCGAACAATGAATAAGTAACGGGTTCGCATTCCAGGCAACCAAGGGGTTGAAAATTCACTTAACATTTATGATTGCATAAAATATTTCATAATTTATTAACTAATTTCACTTCTAGCAAAATTCACCATAAATGCGGGTCACCCCGTATACACATTAAAAAGTTTAATTTTAAAAGCTTTACTGTGTACCTAACATCGGTTTTGTTTTTACAATCATTATTTTGATTTTATTTGGCACCGATTTTAGTTCAAAATTGTTTTATCGATAAACTTGGCTCTTTTAAACATATTTGAAACTTTTGGAAAAACGCCTGCGGCACTATTTTCGAAAAATACTAACATTAAAAAAACAAAGCAGGTGCTTTGTTTAATGTAATACAGGAAAAATATTTTGTGAGTCAATAATTTTTTACTCTACCCTTTCATATTGCCATTATAAGACTTTGGATATTGTCGAAAAACCGAGTTTTTCGACAATATCCCTTATCCGGCTCATATTACGATAAAAATAGTTATAAATGACTTTTCAACAGGGACTTTGTTTTTAAACTTTAAATAAAACACACATCTTGGATGAAACTTCTGTATTTCTAATGTAGAAATCTACAATTTATGAATGAAAAATAATATCGGACAAATATCCACCAAGACCACGTATACAGACGTCGATCCGGGGACGGTCCCCTAACTTTGGTCACCCCAAAAAAATTGAAAATTTCCTATAGCAAAGAGGAAGGTTTATAGAGTATCCTGTAAAAATTTCACTTGCGAATGTATTATCAAAATTTCGAGAAAAATCAATTTGAAAGTACGTAAATTTAGCGCATTTTTCTTCGATTTTTGGGGTGTGCATTCGATAGGGAGGTTTATCCATAAACCTCCATACTAAACATACGAGAAGGCGCCTCCCATAAAAAAAAACCGGGATAAATGAAACCGGGAGCTTAGAGACCCTTGAAATAGCATTAAAAAGTATAGTTGCGGTATGGGGCAGTAAACTATTACGTTTCACCCCCAAAAAATCGCGTAAAAACAAAAAATAATCGATGTTACATGTACGAGAGACGAGCTGCATCTGCCGGTGCGAAATACTCTAAGTGTTAGGGTCATTCATATTGCACGTACCGTCAACAGAATGAGCGACGCGCGGGAATCTCGTTAATTTTACATGTAAATTTGCAAACTTCAAATTCGATTTACTCAAAATTTTGATAATACATTCGCAGGTTTAAATTATATCAGTATACTATATAAACCTTCCTCTTTGCAATAGGAAATTTTCAATTTATTTGGAGTCGCCCAAGATAGCGGACCGTACCCGTCGATCCTTTCGTCAAAATTTTCAATTCCATTTTTGCATAATTGCTACTTATCGGAACATGTCAAAACTTTGTCGACATGCCACGATAACGCAATTCATTGACAGTAACATCGTTTCCAGTCTCATTTTAAAAACAATACGGTCTAATCACTCCTCCAGACCAAAAAGCGCACCAAGGGGTCGTCCATAAAGGACGTCCACACCTGAGGGGGGGGAGTATAAAATGTGACCCAAGTATGACTGCGGGGAGGGGGGGACAAATGTGACGTCCGCACAGAGTTGCCAGATGTCACGTTTGAAATATCTCAGTTTGTTGGAGAAGAAGTTAGTAACCTAAATTGCACTCTAACCGAGAAAAACTACAAAACTAATTCTTGAAAGAGATTTTTTTAAGACATAAGCCCGCATTTCATTTAGGCTTCTAGAAGCCAGCTTCTTGCAGCCCAAAGTTTGTAATGCATTGGCTTATATGGGACCGCACTCACTTGAGCTGCTAGAAGCAGGTAATAAAAAGTATCGAGTTTCACAAGCCAGGCTGTTAAAATGCTCCACGTGGAGTAGTGTACTTCTAATTGGTTAATATTTAGAATAAGCACTTATTATTGGATAATAGTTCTATTACGAAAATCTCTTTGGGCCAATTGTTCGTGGGAAATTAAAACCGTTCCTTACAACGGGTAAGATTGCAATTTCACCTAATTGTCCGGAACTTCGATCAATCGAAAAATATTGGGCGCAAATTAAAATGAAATTTAAAAAAAACCAAAGGACAAACAACTGATATCGATAAATTTAAAAAAAAATGAAAGCCGCCGATTCTATTGATATCAATGATTTGTAGAGCATTTTTAGAGACCTTTAAAAAATTGCTTTTTAATTTTTTAATGTTAAATAGTACCCGGTAAATAACTAATAATAAATTGCGTTTATAAAATTTTTGCGGTTTTTAATTTATAACAAAACAATACAGGAGGTCGGTATTTTCGTGGACAAGTTTATTTAAAAAAAAACATCCAAAAATAATCACCTTCTTTTATTGCGTTTTTTATGGGAATGATTAAAAAATTAGTATAAATATCTAATGAACGATGACATCGAATAACCAAAATTGTGTTACAACACATATTATTATCTCATAAGTAGAAGTATCTAATTACCAGCGGCTTGTGAAGCTTGAGTTGTAAAATTTTACAACTCGAGCTTCACAAGCAGGCCTAGTATAGAAATTCATCTTTTATCAGGGAAAGTACACGCGTCCACGTGGAGTCGCAAAGAGATTTTCGTAATAGAAATATTATCCAATAATAAGTGCTTATTCTAAATATTAACCAATTAGAAGTACACTACTCCACGTGGAGCATTTTAACAGCCTGGCTTGTGAAACTCGATACCTTTTATTACCTGCTTCTAGCAGCTCAAGTGAGTGCGGTCCCATATAAGCCAATGCATTACAAATTTTGGGCTGCAAGAAGCTGGCTTCTAGAAGCCTAAATGAAATGCGGGCTATAAACTGCCATCATCGGACTAAGTATTAAAAAATTCCAGTTGTGGGATTTCAAAGAAAATGTGTGTGAATATGGTTTTACGTAACTTTTTGTAAAAAAATTTTATTTACTTATTAAATTCCGAATGTCTATTTTAAGCGGTCTATAGACGTTCAACTTGGTTGTCAACCTAATCGTCAACTTGGCATGTTGACGACAAAGTTGAAGGTGTGTAGGCTAGTTGAAGGTTAAAAGTGCAAGTTGAAGAGCAGGTTGAACAAAATCAAATGCTTTGGATATTTTGTGGGCGGAGCGCGATGTTGGCGACGGAGTTTAAACATGTGTGGGTATGTTGTCAACGCAGTCGTCAACTTCAGTCAGGAACGAAGTTTTCACCGAAGCATTAAGTGCTGCAAAATATTTAGAAATAAAATAGAATGGCTACCGTACCAAATTGTGATGCGATTTTAATTATTGCAGAACAAGTATCAATTATTATTCTTCCTAGACTTTGAGGTGATATTGCCGTTTGAAATTTTAAGTCTTCAAAAGTCTGCCCACTGGCTAAATATCGGAGAGTTGACGATAGCCGTTCATTTGCAGTAATTGCATCTCGCATAAAAGTATCTTTCTTTTCTATTAATGGTCGTATTTTCTCTAACAATTCGGAATACGTTTCACTAATCATTCTTAAAAAATTTTTAAAATCTTTAGGTGCACTAATGCGTAGTTCTTTCATTAAATTTGAATGTGAAAATTGATTTCGTTTTTGATACCAATACTGTGACCACATTATTTTCCATTTTCTCGGGGGCAGTGGCGTACCTAGACCACTTGGGGCCCGGGGCGGATTTATTTTGGAGGCCCCCTCACCCTCAAAAAAAAAAAACTTTTTAATGTGGCTAGCCTTTTTTTGCCTTAATCTAACCGTCTTCCATAAGCTATTGCCCTGGGCAGAGAAATAATAGATAGAATAAGGGAACAAACTCGTGCAGTCCGAGGTCATCAATTATCATTACTGTTAAAAATGTTAAACTGATAAAAAGTTTTATCGTAAGAGCCCGAATTCGAACAATTGAATCTACGACGTTCAGCACGACGCAACGCAGCTCCGAAACCGACGCTCTCTGAACGACTGAGCCACGAACGAGCTCGCTCACTTGAGAAACATGGAATTATTTATTTTTGGGTGGGGCCCCCTTAGTAAAGGGGCCCGGGGCGGACCCCCCCCCTAGGTACGCCACTGCTCGGGGGTTTCACCTCTTCGTCACATAACTCATGAATTATAACGTAATGTAATAAAGACAATTCTTCATTCATGTTAAATTTCAGTATGGTAAAATAAAGTTTTAAATTTCACAAATTAAAGTTAACGCGCCAAACTACACAAGCGTAGATAGTAGACTGATGTTGACGACCAAGTTGAAAAGTGTGTGGCGAACTGGTTGATGACTTAGGTTGACAACCAAGTTGAACGTCTATAGACCGCTTTAGACAAATGATGGGGGAGGGGAGGAGATTGAAGAGTCGAAAAAATTGCGCACGTCCATTATGGACGACCCCCCAACAGTAACACAAGTGGAATGTAAAGGTTTTCAAACGATCACTCTTGGATTTTCTGAAGCCCAAATGCAACAATTTTGCTTATTAACGTAACCATTCAAAAGAAAATGAGCTTCATCTGAAAAGATGATTTCTTTCATAAAAATTATTATCTTGTTCAAGGATGGCATTAGTGAATTAACGACAAACAGAATGGTCGGCTGGCTTTAATTCTTACACTAACTGAACCTTGTAAGGTTTTATACCCAAATCTTTACGCAAAATCCACCATGTGGTGCTCGTGGATAAGCTCAATTGCTGAGAACCCCGTGGAATTGATAAATTTGGATTTTCCTCAACTCTTTCACTTACAGCAGCAATATTTTCAGCTGAACTACCCGAAAGAACACGTGTTGTTGTTGATATGTTATGTACCGAACGAGTAGACTCAAATTTAACCGCAGAATTTTTAATAGCGGTCTCAGACGGACGACTATAACGACTGTCGTTTATAACGAAAGAAATACTGTCGAAAACTCGTTTTTGTCGCCGTTTTTTCTATATAGTGACGATGGTCATGACCTGACGATAGCAAGGCGCCCTGGTTCTAATCGAGGGCATGTAAAGCCGTCGGTCCGCTGTGTTAATGATTTGCCATCATAACAATAAAAAAACAGGGTGCAGATTACAGTGGCGGTTTGCGAGTTCTGTCAATGGGAGGCCACCAAATTTAAATAAAAATAAAATTTATAAAGTTCGTGGGCATACTGCAAAAAGTGACCAAGTCAGTTTTCTCAGTCACGACAAACTTTGTTGATTAAGTTCGCTCAGTATTTTAAAAAAATTTAGTATTAAAAAAAATTTAGCAACAGCCCTAATAAAAAGTATTGTTAAAGTTTCATTTTCCTAAAACAAAAATTAAAACTTTTAAAAAGCTGATTTTTCACAAAATATTAAGCATTCAATTTCATTTATCTAGACACTCTGTTTTTTGACTTGGTCACTTTTTGCAGTATGCCCACGATTTATTTATTTACTTTCAAAATATTTTATTTCCAAAGAAGTTTTAATTTATACTATTATATTAATCGGGGGGGAAGTATGCTCTGAGAAGTATACTCCCAGGATATAATCAAGAAAAGTAAGCAGTATCATAAAACATTTCATAATGTTATCATTTACTTTCATCTCAAAAGCCTCGAAAGTGGGCCAAATTTAAACGGCCTAAAAACATTTAAAAAAATTGTTTAAAAAGGCGTATACCCAACAATAGTTTTACCATTTATCAGAAAAGGTCAACTATATCTACAAGTATACTAACAATAAGTAAATATTATATAACAGCCTAATTGGATCTATGTGTTTGTCTATTTGTAACTTTGAATAGAGCCGGTGAACCATTCCCTCAGTGCGGCCATTAAGCCGCACAAACTAGGCAACCATGAATTAACGCGGCCCTAAAACACCAATTCTTGTTTATCTTTTTAATTACTAACCTAAAAAAGGTTCAGTGCGGCCTTTAGGCCGCACAATCATGACAATCCTGTACAGGGGAAAGATTAGTAAATGGGTAAATAATTTATATCAAAATTATGAAATGGATATGTGTGCTCTTGATGTGGATTCTGATTACAAAACGGACATTTTTTTAATATAGGCTATCACGAATCATAAGAACGTAATTGCTTTGTAGTCCAGTCAAATTAGGTTTTCAGCTCGGAAAAATTCCCACCTAGCTGAATTTTGGTACACATCTTTATGACATCGTTGTAAACAATATGTAAAAAGTCGACCTCGATATCATGCACGCGTTAAAGGTTATTCGAGGTCAAAGGTCACGAAATTGGCCTTTTTTTTAATATCTCGTTTTTTATTAGTCGTACAATAAAAAGTTTTGGATACAATTTGTAGAGGAGGTAATTATCTACAAAAATGGTCTTATGACATTTTCACGTTAAGTTGATAGTTTTTGCGTTATAAGGCCAACAAAATGGACACTTTTAATGAAATATGATTTTTGAAATTTTGATCGGAAATTTTGTGAACGATATTAATTTGCAAATGCTGCCGTTATTTGTCGTTTTTCGTCCATCATCGTCATATACTAAATCAAAGACCGTCGAAAACCGTATCCGACTCTTTCATAAGTTTTACTAAATTATCGACGGTTCTCGCGCCGGAGGCGAATTAAGGCGAAAATTGTGCAAAAACTTTCAACGTCTCTGGAGCTCTTATTTACGAACCGATTCTTAATTTTTAAGATGCAACGGAAGCCCATCGCGAAGGTCTACCAGAGCCCTTATAGAAGCTTCCTTCGTATTTTCAACACCAAAGGTGTGAAATCGAATTTCAATTTCAAAAATTTTTCTCAATACTTTTACCACAGCTTTTACTCAATACTCAATACTATTTTTCAAAATACTTTCGAAAAATTGGAAATTGGCGCCGGAAACTTTTTATTGTACAACCAGTATAAAGCATTTGCAAATTAATATCGTTCACAAAATTTCCGATCAAAATTTGAAAAATCATATTTCATTAAAAGTGTCATTTTGTTGGCCTTATAACGCAAAAACTATCAACTTAACGTGAAAATGTTATAAGACCATTTTTGTAGATAATTACCTCCTCTACAAATTGTATCTAAAACTTTTTATTGTACGACTAATAAAAAACGAGATATTAAAAAAAAGGCCAATTTCGTGACCTTTGACCTCGAATAACCTTTAACGCGTACATGATATCGAGGTCGACTTTTTACATATTGTTTACAACGATGTCATAAAGATGTGTACCAAAATTCAGCTAGGTGGAAATTTTTCCGAGCTGAACCCCTTTTTTCGTCTAATTTGACTGGACTATTGGTTGTGCGGGCATAGGCCGCATAGTAGAGCAATTTAACGTTATAGATAAACAAACAGATAGATAAACTTTGTGGCTATTATATTATGTTTTAATAATTAAAATTTCAATGCGTTGATTAAAACCATTCAATTTCGCGAATCTATTACCGGGGGGGGGGGGGGAATTATTTAACTAACCTGCTTAATTGAATTGTCCAATATTCAGCGGCGCACTACTTTATTGCGAGCGGTATATTTGCATTAAAATATAATATTATTCTGAATTACTCTGTTGTTTTTTATAAGGCGGCACCCCGTCGCCGTCTTATGTCTAAACTACGGTTTTGTAAAATAAATACTTATGGCATACGAGCGCCACTAGTTTGGTAGAAAGGAAAAAGTAGAGAAGCTTGAATGTGTCGATAAAGAAATACTGTCAAATATTTGTTATTATCGCCAATTTTTCAATATAGTGGCGCAACTGATGAAAACCGAGATGGCAAAGCAAAAATCTATAAAATTGCACAACCATCAGAATCTTGACAAGTGTTTCGCATTTATTGAAGCTCTTCAGATAATTTCCAAAATACAATTTTTGAAATTTGTTTGTCATTTGTTGTTTACACCTAATTACGTAATGTAAATTAAATTAATAAGACAATATAATAATATTAGTTAAATGTAAATTAGAAACAGATCATTGTAATTCAGATTATAAATCAGAATTCGTTAATTGTAATTGAGATTAGTCAATTGTAAAACAGAAAGCATCATTTTGTAATTCAGACAACATCAATTGTAATTCAGTTTAACAAATTGTAGTTCAGAAAGCGCAGAGCAGCATAAGTATTATCCTATTATATGATAATAATCTTATAACATAACAAAAACTGTCTGTCTGTATGTCTGCCTGTCAGAAACATTAGGTTATAACATGTATAATATCATCAAATGAAGGGTATGCTGATGAATATATAATCGGATAAAATAAGTAGCAATACAATTTTCTGATTTGAATTACAGGACGTGCATTATCTTAGGAAAATCGATATGCGCAATGCATGACGTCATATCCTATTGTGTCGTATAAGTGAAAATTGAAAATTAATCAGCTGATAGCACATGCATTTTTCCTTCTGCGCAATGTTCATCAGATAATTATTTACGGTCACTACAAGTGATAATTGATTATTTATAATTGACCAGTGGCAGCATTAGGTTTTTTCCGAGTGTGGGCAGACTAGGCGAAGATAATAGGATATAATTTTTATTTGGATCGTTAAAAATACATACCGGTATTGCAAATCCGCGCGAAAAAATTCAAAATTTTTAATTCCTAAAAATTCTACATTTGAAACGTAGTCGACTGTAAACTGAGAATATTATCAAAAAAATTTTGGTTGAGAAATCGCTCAACTACAATTTTTTTACAATATTATTATGAAAATTCGTGAATATCTCGATTTGGGTTTACTTGAGAGCAAATTATTAAGTAATTGAAAATAAAGCAGGCTAAATTGTCTCTAGAAAAGACCTTATACTTTTTTCTTGTTAGTTGATCAGTTGCAAAGTTACGGCCTTCAGAACGCGCTGAGTAGATCTCTCTAAGTCATTTAATAGATTTGTGTGAAACCATGATATGAAGATATGAACAAAATCCCGGTAACAAAGAGATATTCCGACAACGGAAAAATCAGAAAATATTGTTTAAAGCAAAATATGAAACAATATCTGTCCTCACTATCTCTAATGAGAAGGTAGCTCGGAACAGATAATGTCCACGCAGAAAATAAATTCTACTTTTATTTGCGTGGGGCCCTGATGGTAGGTATAAGCCAGCTCGTTATAGCGGCAGCAAGGCCGTGGGTCGTGTCGAATGAACGCCCCGAATAAAATCAAGGAAACAGCTTTGCTAACACAACAAAAATAATCAGCAATTAGATGTTCGTTGCTGGGGGCGGAGGTAAATGTGCCACCAGTAATGTTATTCTACCTGCTACGAATTTAGGATATTAAAAGTACACAGGTATTTGTGCCACCGGAGAAAACGGCATCTACCTGATGCATCTCCTACATGTAACATCGATTATTTTTTGATTTTACACGATTTTTTGGGGGTGAAACGTAATAGTTTACTGCCCCATAGCGCAACTATACTTTTTAATGCTATTTCGAGGGTCTCTCACATCCCGGTTGCATTTATCCCGGTTTCCTTGATCTGTCGCGCCTCTCGTATGTTTAGCGCCCGCCGCGTAGCGGCTCGGAGCACGAAAAACCGCCCGGAGATGCGGAGCATCGGAGGGTAGGTTTTTTGATGCTCGCAGTTCTGGCCAAGCCAAAATTTATTATTTTGCCGAGTTGGTCTATGTATTTCCAGGTAGAAAATTTGGACCCGGATTAAATATCTGACCATTTGCCGAGCTGGCCTACAGCCTTATCGAATGCACACCCCAAAATTCGAAGGCAAAAAAAATTTAATTTTTTCACTGTTAGTGGCACAAATACCTGTGTTTATTTAAAGAACCCTTTTGGTCGGTGGCACATTTACCGGTACCCTTTTCTGGTCAGGTACATTTGGTGGCACATTTACCTCCGCCCGTTGCTGGAAGGCGATGACATAAGCGATGTCGGATGGAAATTGCGTTAGCCGACCAGAACCAGTACAGTGGCAAAGATATTACCACCAAGAACCACTCCCCAAAATTAATCCACGGAACGTTCGAGTGGTCATTAAAAAAAATCCCACAAACGGTGGAACCACAATCGAACTTCCAACAATAAAATCAAGTGGAAGCGACCCCGATTAAATGCAACACCCTGTACGTTGGTCGCACATCGCTGCCTTCTAAAAAAAAACAAAACCAAAAATAAACACAAAAAAAATGTTCAACATAGAATTTCAAATTCAAGATTTGAACCCATGTCGAACGCGTAGGAATTCTTATGCCAATGCATTTGACCAAACGCTGTTCGATGTCACCTAAAGAAAACAATGCACAGTTCAAATTTAATTTAATAAAACATAATAATACAATTAAATTTTAATTAGTTTTCAAACACAAAATTCAAACTTTAGCATTCGAATACACGCCTGCTGTGTGTACGATAAGATAGCCTCTATCAACTCGATGCAGCAATACAAAACCTGCAACTCAACGATAATATCGGCCAAAAACGTTCGAATCAAAAATGCAAGACACAAGGAAAACCCTAAATAATAAAACATAAGGAAATACATACATGAATCAGCCAAGGATAAAATCAAACAAAATCGAACTCCAGGCGAACGGAGCAAAATGGGCCAAGTCGATCAACATAAACCACTGTGAAACAATCTAATAACATAAATGTTATTCACCACTCCGACGGGATACCAAAACCTTCAGAAGCAGTATGGGCAGCAGATCCGACCAAGAAACGTCCGATATGGGGAAAATTCACCATTTTCCAACACAAACAACGAAGATATAAGAATATATTCGTTCCATATCCGCTAATTACGTAACCCCACAGCCCATAATTATTCCACAGTAGCAACAAAAATCGACCTTATCACTTGAAAATTTACCCCAGCCTTATCTTGCTTCAAAAACTGACACAAGAAGCGCCTTGCTTGTTCAATAGTTCACCCAAGACTGTCTTTTGCACCGATGGAACCTCTTATCTCCCTTTCCAGTCCCTCTTCCCAGTTATACCGTTAGATGGAGCGAGAAGTGCCAATAAATAATTATTGGGAACGAATTTAATGGGCAAAAAATTCGTTACAAATAGAGTACTTACCTACGCATTTTTGTCTCTTTCAAAATATTTCCAAATTTTACTTAAGAATAGACTTAGGTTAGGTTGGTATTAGACCCCTCGACGATACTAAGGGTAGGTGTTTTCACCCTGAATTTCTGGGAGCAGGTGCTTTCGCTCCATCCCCCTCGCGACCTTCGATAACAGCGGCATTTTTATTTTGTCAGCCCACACTTCGCATCAAGCATGGATCATGGACAACCGGGCCTCACCCGGCGGTCTGACGATTTTTATTCTTTCTTTCATTTATTCTATTAATATCATGCCTCTCGGGGCATAATGCGACTGGCTTCTACGCCTTTTCAGGGTTTCAACCCATATTACATCTTACGAGAGTTTTTATTCAATTTTTTGAGCGTTGGAGGAGACAAAGCTGGGCTAAAGCTGGGCTCGGCCCAGCACGTGCTCCGCTTCGCGAACCATGCTTGCTTGCTGTTGGTATTAGATCATGTTTAGCAATAGGAAATCATTGTGGTGGGGGCTGACATTTTAAAAATGAAACTATTTTTTTTAAATTCATAATCAACTTAATATTTTCTTCTATCTTGTCAAAAGTTTGGGAGATTGATGGGGCTACTAATTTTTGGGTTCGGTTAAAGCAAAGTTATAAGAGCGTAACGGTAGAAAAAGTTTTACAAATTTATGGGTATCTATCATATTTCTCCCTGAAAAGCAGGCCTGGACTAGGCCGGCTGGTAACCAGGCGAATGCCCGGTGGGTTGCTGCCTTTCGGGGTCACGCGTCGCCGCCCTCGATTAATTTTTTTAGGATACTGTGGTGACTATAAATAGTTTTTCCGTTTTAAGAATGCAAAAATGCGGTATCGAACGGCCGACTTTTTATTATATTATATTTTATAATAATCTGGTTTAAAAATTTCTGGTTTTATCAGTTTTCAATTTAGAAGGTAAAATCGTCTGCTTACTGGTAAAACCAGGTAACTGACATGACCATAGTTTTGAGATAATAGCGTTTAAAAGTCGTCGTCTGCTTCACGGTACAGGCCTAAGGCCTTAGAAATTTTATTTCTTGTTGATATCGTCAATATTAAAAATTCTAGATTAAATTTCTTTTTCGTTTATTGGCCATAATAAAAATACGCAATTTTCTCTAATTAAACGAACTTCATATCTCTTCAGATAACCGAAATTCCCAATCCTTAAAGTCGAAAAACGGTCATCATGCAAATAATTATTAAGCAAAGTATGTTCTTCTGCAGGACATAATTTCCTCCCCATCTTTCGGCTCTTTCGCGTAGCGTAAGCATTTGCACGAAAAACTTTCAACATTTAAGTTAATGTTTGGAGAAAAAATTTTGAAACAGTCAAAAACTCCAATATTCTTGATGGTGAAGCAGAAATAGCTTTGATATTAAAAATATTTAACTTAATATATTGATTTTTCAAATTTTGGAATGCTTTTTTTCAAAATATAATTATGTTAATTTCAATTATTATGGCTAGTAGGTGATTGCCAAGGTGTGCGGCCTAAAGGCTGCACTGGAGGGATGGATCATTTTATTAAAAATAAAAAACTGACTTCTAAACCATTAGAAGATGGAATAGTCACACAAATTTATTGTAACTCCGATAAACATTTATTGATAAATCTTTTTTTATATTAAAATATTTAATGTTTTTGGGAATCTCGTTAATCTATATATTATGTATTATATTATATTTTGTGTGACTGCTCAATGGAGTTGTCCGGTGACTACATTATTACGAGTCCGGGCCTACTGAAAAGTAAATAGCCAAATATTAGTACCCTTGTGTGGAAAGTAAAAAATAACTGTGCTGATTGGTTAGAAAAACAAACAAAGTTTACTTCTAACCATTCAGGACACTTATTTTCTAATTCTGCATTGGGAACTAGATGACGATGTATACTTTCGAGGAGAAACATATGATACATACTAGAAAGGCCCCCCCCCCTCTTCCCAGACCCTAAACTGAAACATAGCGACCGATTGGTTTGTAACTCGATTGTTGAGCAATTCTATTGGTGTGCAACTCGAATGGTTTGATAAATTATTAACGCTGTTATTATGTAAAAGTCGATTATTAATTATTATTATTATTGTAATAAAAATTAAAACCGAAAAAAAAGGATACTACGAGGTTACAATCGAAAGACGCGACCTGGTGGCAGTGATGCAAGCCGAAATAATAGCTGAAAATTTTCCAGAAAATATTTTTGCAATTGAGGCAACACCAAGGAAGCTTCGTCCGCTGCGCTTCAATAAATTTGTATAGCATTTTCCATCTTTACAGCTCTTATATTTTTGGTTTAAGTTAGGTGAAGTTAAATTAGGTTACAAAATTTGCTCATGTCGAGGATAAACTGCTCCATACTGAAAAAAATATTTATAAGGTGGATGCCCGGGAGAGAAATTCCCCCCCCCCCCCCCAGTTGTACATAATTCTCCCGGGAACATTATTTCATCGTCCCTGTAGATATATTTTCCTACTAATGTACATTAAAATTATCTCCTAGAAATTTAATTAACCCCCCCCCCCAGAAGTTGAAAGTTTTTATTGTGTTTATGATAGTTTTTGTTTCAATATATAACCATGAAATATTGCCCATATGAAGAATAAAAAAAAATCACTGATTTTATAGAAGCAATGAAAAAATTCATAAATCCAATGAACTTTTACATTAATCCCATGAAAGAGTATTCCATAAATACAATAAACTAAACGTTACAAATAAAATACTGTTCCATAAATACAGTGAATTTTTGTTCATTGGTTAAAATTCATTAATGCAATAAACGTTTTCGTTGTATTTATGGTAATTTCAGTGGCGGCTGGTACGGCGAAGGCGATGGGGCGTTGCCCTCCCAAATCAAAATAACAACTCGGAATAGAATTTTTTAATTCGAATATACCGCTCGAACCATGGTAGGGTGACGACGACCGACCATTAAATAAAAATTCTGATATGATTCTGAATCAAGTTTTCGCGTCCTAATATAATATATAGTAATATTTACAAAAAGATAGCCACATTCATGCTATAAATCATTAGGATTAGGATTACGTAGTAAAAATTTTAGTAGTAGGCACAAGTAGTGTTTTAAGGTCGCACTGATTCGTGAGTGTCCAGGTTGTGCGGCCTAAAGGCCGCACTTAGGGAACAGATTGACGGTTCAATTTAGCATTATAGACACACAGAAAAATTTGTTTGTTGATGTTTCAATAAATGTTGATAATTTAGGCTTTGCCGACCTAGGGGTCCTATCATCCGGGTAATATTCACCCCCCTCCCCTTCCAATCAATTCACTAAAATTCATAAATTCTGGTTGGACAACGTAGTATAAATGGTACAGTAGAACACGTTCCTTGTCATTCTGATTGGCTAGGGCGTAAGGGCACGTACTCTTCTGTCCAAAAAAAATTATTATAAAAATAATAAAGTATAGGCAATTTTTTTTCTGTAAATTTGGTGTTCTCCCATTGAAACAAGTCATGGGCCACTACTGGGTAGTTTCTGTTTTTATTTAGAACCATGAAATATCATACATGAAAAATTTAAATTTTTCATAAAAAAAACTGTTGGTATTTTGTCCAGGTAGGGGTTTTTACCATCGATTTTGGGTGTCGTGATTGTGGTTTTTGGAACCTCATCACTAATCCATATGAAACACTTTGGTGAAAATTTTTATTTATTTAGCCCCCCCCCCCCCCCCCCATTAATCTATTGCCTACAATGGACTCGCTTGTAATGAAATCAAAAAATACTTAAGAAATTCACATAAATGCCATGAAATTCTATCATTTGTTGAAAACAATGAACCAGTCATTAATATTTGTATAGCGGACGAATTCATTAAAATAAATTTGGATAAGGTGAACTCCCACTTATGTATAATGGACTAAGCTCATTGATCCCTTGAAATTCATGATACACGAACAATAGTGTAATCAGCTTATAATGAATTTCAAGGGATCAATGGACAATCAGTCCATTATAAGCGGGGTCCATCTTATGCAAATTAACTTTTTTTAAATTATTTTCTCTACACTTTTTAGAGTAAATCTTGATTAATCTCTTCGTAGGGGTAGTTGAGTGTTGACTCCTGCAAATTTATTATAGACATTAACTTCCAAATGAATATTTTCGCTATTCTTTTGAGGAAGCTGTGAGAGGGGGGGGATTTGTTCCAATCAATATGACTTTCTAGAAAATGTTGGCAAAAAATTTATGCAAATTGTAGGAAAACTAAGGTTGATAAAAGCAGTGGTGGTTCATTTTGGGAGAGCGACAAGGCATGGGTGTCGTTCTCGCGTCGCTGAATATAGATAATGAAAAGTTTGGGGAAAATTGTTTTGTATAATGCGTACTGGAATTCCCTTATCAATGTTGATAATAAATTGGATTACATAATGTAAAAATGCAGTAGCGTATCTTACGATGTTTGTTTTTGGAATAAACAAAATTAATTTAATTTGCCTGCCCCCCCCCCCGACCCGTGCAAAGTTTTAGTGCAGTTAAAACACTAATTAACATAGATTTTATTTAAACAGCACTGATAAGAGGTATTGCACAAACAATTTTATTTATTACTAATAATTTTTATGGTGTAATTCGCGTTTAATGGAGACCATTTAACTTTATTAGATTTTTAACGAGTTTCATTTTGTTTCCTACCGTAATTTTTAAAATTGAGTACTTTATTATTAGCTACGCTACGTAATCAAGATTAAATTGATGACGGAAAGACCGCATGGTTGATTTGAAGATAATATAAAAAAATTATTTAGATCGATTTGGATGAATTTTTTTTTAAATTCAGGTTGTTGATAATTTAATTTGGGAAGCGGTTTAAATTTGAAGACGTTTAGTTATTTCCGTCTAGGGAGATTGAGGAATTGGTAGAGTCCTTAGGTCTTTCTTTTTGGAGAAACGGAGATTGTAAGGACCACACTTCGATATACCACTGCGCATTCCGCTAATGAATGGTTCCGTCTCGTTTTAGAGGTGTTTCTAAGCGGATCTTTTTATGCCATTTTATCAACTAATAACTGAATACTTTTAATGTAAGTTGTTGTGTTTTATAAAATAACATTTATTAAGTATTTTTCGTAATCTAGTGTAGTAAAACGGTGTCATAAAATCGAGTAAAATCAAGTTATAAATTTTTTGGTATAGCCCGGTCGCCATCATAAGTCCGTGCGGTGTCGTTTGTGAACCCCACATTGATCCACCAAGTTAGTCGTCCTCTTGTCGTGTACGTTGACGTTAGATTAGTAATTGCGTTAACCGCTTTACGTGAAACTACATTTTTATATTTAAATGTAAGTAAATTTTAATTTCTTTAATTTGTTAAAGTGAACCGGGATGTTTCTCTCAAATTAATATAAAAGGGAAAGCGTGTTTTCATTCATTTAGGAATATCAAGTGCGTGACCTTCAACTATTTCATCCCTAAAAATATACTAGAAGTAATAGAACCGATCAATATCTATGTTTAATTTATTACCAATTAATCACTCTACTTGTCGATTGCATTTTTTAAAAGTTAAATTATCGAAATTTATTTGCACGGTATCATGCGTTCACTTGTCGGCTCCCATCCTTAACCCCTCGTGACGCATGCTAACCGCCATTGACTTGACCTGAAAAGATTTTGATCTTATCGTTCAAAATGAAGCATCCTAACATTTTTTAAATTAATTTGACATACGAAAATTTTAAATTGCCTCATTGTGTTTTTCAAATTATCAATTTTTGCGTCGCATTTAAAGGTGTGGTCTGACGCCATGTTGTTACAGACCGGTAGTCCTCGGTTCAGTTACATTTCGTCCGCCTGCTTTCCTCATTTATCAATACGAGAGGGTGGAATTACCCAGCTTTTACCCCTTATCTCTCTGAAGGCACATTCGAAGTTATTTATAGATTTACTCCTGAATAGAACGCTCTCATTGTTATTTTCTCATTTTTCGTGTCGGTTAAATTAGGTGAGTTATTTCTTATTTTTCGAAATTTCCGATTAAACATGCAGTTACTTATTCCCAAATTACATTATTTTATTTGCGACATAAATTTTTTTCAAGTTTCAACATTCAATTCAAATCGAAAATTTTTTCATTCATTCGAAATTTTTTAAAAGGAATTGCTCCACCTTAAATCGTGAGTCATTTAAAATTCTTTAACCTTTATTTTTCGAAATTTATCAAAATTCTAGCAGCGTTGCGTCAAGTGACATGTTTTTTTTAAGGTGTTAATTTGAACCGGTCAGGATGACTAATCCGCCTAATTTAATTAGTGATTCTTTCTGTTACAGTATAGATTTTAGACTGCATCACAATGTCTCAAATAGATAAGGAAGAATTAGTGCAAAGGGCAAAACTTGCCGAACAGGCTGAACGCTACGACGATATGGCTTCTGCTATGAAATCTGTAACCGAAACCGGAGTAGAATTGAGTAATGAAGAGCGAAATCTTCTCTCAGTTGCCTACAAGAATGTCGTGGGTGCAAGAAGATCTTCGTGGAGAGTAATATCTTCAATTGAACAAAAGACTGAAGGGTCAGAGCGTAAGCAACAAATGGCAAAAGAATACCGAGAAAAGGTAGAAAAAGAACT
This sequence comes from Podabrus alpinus, assembly GCA_932274525.1. Classification (NCBI taxonomy): domain Eukaryota; kingdom Metazoa; phylum Arthropoda; class Insecta; order Coleoptera; family Cantharidae; genus Podabrus; species Podabrus alpinus. The sequence goes on from OW026455.1 coordinate 13,421,967, forward strand.
GAGGGAGATTTGTTACGACGTATTGGTAAGCATTTTTCTTAAATTATTCTTACTTATAAAAAAATGTGCAGTGAAACCGTTCTATTTGACATTGCCATTTTTTTATCGTCAAAAGTTTTATATCCAAATCAAATTTTTATGGGTTTAGATTTTAGTACTTCATTATTAATTAATTAAATCCAAGGACACAAATTTTCATTTTACTAAACTTCCGTCTCTTTTCAGTGTCTTTTGGATAAATTCTTGATCCCTAAAGCCAGTAACGCTGAATCAAAAGTATTCTACCTCAAGATGAAGGGGGATTACTATAGATATTTAGCTGAAGTTGCCACCGGAGATACTAGAAATAGTAAGTAATCGATTTTTACAAAAAAAAATTTTTTGTAAGGTGCAATAAGACGAGCAATCATTTGTTCTTCTAAAATTTTAGCCGTTGTTGAAGATTCACAAAAGGCGTACCAAGACGCGTTTGAAATCTCAAAGGCTAAAATGACGCCAACACATCCCATCAGGTTGGGACTGGCACTCAACTTCTCCGTTTTCTATTACGAGATTTTAAATTCACCAGATAAAGCGTGTCAATTAGCGAAACAGGTTAATGTTTTTATATTTTATTTTCACAGGTGCAGAATTACATGTGGATTATTTGTATTTTTTTGACCGTTATGATTCTTTCGATTTGCCTTTTTAAAATTCTAGTTTTATTTATTTTCTTGTATAGCTGTGGTAGAAGACTCGCAAAAGGCGTATCAAGAAGCATTCGATATAGCAAAGTCAAAAATGCAATCCACACATCCTATACGACTTGGGCTTGCCTTAAATTTCTCAGTATTTTATTACGAAATTATAAATTCGCCTGCAAGAGCCTGCCATCTCGCTAAACAGGTTATAATGTGTTCTAGTATTAGAATTAACATCTTAACAAATAGTTGATGCCACATGTAATTCTGCCTGCTCTACTAACACTTAATGGTTTTGAAAATTCACTTGCGAGGTTATTTCGACACAAGTTTTAATGTCGTATTGTTTTACAGGCGTTTGACGATGCAATAGCTGAGTTGGATACCTTAAATGAAGATTCGTACAAAGATAGTACGCTTATTATGCAGCTACTCAGAGATAATCTTACATTATGGACGAGTGATACACAGGTACGTTACTTTTTGAACCAAGTCGACTTGTAATGACTAAATATAATTTTGAAATCACAGGGTGAAGCAGATGAGCCTCAAGAAGGAGGTGACAACTGAAGTGAGGCGTCCATTATAAAAAAGTAATCGTTAAAATTGAAATTTCATGTAAGTTAACGTATTTGTGGAACTTGGTTGTGAAGAAATCGTTTCTTTGGAAATTCAAGTTTCACACCTGAAACTTTTGATATTTCATTAACTGTTTAGTGAAATATGTAAAAAAATAATTTCACATTTACACAATTAGTGGAGACATTGTTTATTCAATTATGGAATGTATTTGTGATTTTTCGAAATAATTATTTTTTTCATAAACATCCTCATAATGTAATTTATTATTTTGAAGTTCAATACTTTTAAGTTTCTTAACTTGTTATGTAATTAAAATTATTTAAACCACTTTAGTTTTTATGTCTGTTTTTTATTTTGTAATTCATCCATTGTTAAGAATATTCACTAAAATTCATACATAATTACCTCTTGATACGTTAAATACATCTTTACATTTAGTCCACAAAATTTGTTTGCACTTTGCTGCATGAGCCATACCGCCTTTCCCTTTGTTTACCGTCAAAACACTCACTTTGGATGTGCTATATATAAATGTATGAATAATATGTATTAAATAAACTGCTATCAGCTCTACTTGTTTTCTGTTGTATCTGCAAATTATATTTGTCGGATACCAATAAATTTTTAAAAACTGATTTGACTTTTTTATTTTACCTTTTGCATACTGTCAAAAATTCTTTTAACACTAAATAAAGCCGCATTGCTCATGTTTTTCAGTTGTCGCTCTTTTGCTTATTACAAATTTTTCTACTGTGTAACAAATTTGTGTTAATAAAATTTTAAATTAGAAAATAGTTTTGATTATCTTCTCCATTCTTAACAGTACGTGATTGCCAAGATTTTAATATTCATCTTTTGCCAAGTTATTGGAATGTAAACCTTGAAATGCTCTCTATTTAAGCCAAGGCATTGCTAACTTCAAGATTTATATTAAACCATTTCCATTTCTTTAATTTGCAAATTTACCATATGGAAATTGGGGGAATAGGAAACCATCAACACCATTTCGAATTATAAGCACTTGAAAGTTGCAATCTATTTTTTTATGCATTAAAGAAATTAATTCTATTTTAGTTCATTCTATTAAAGTTTTGAAGATATAAAAAAATTCAAAATAATGCATTTAATTCCTTTTTGCTTGTACAGTAGAACTCCAATTATCCGAATCAATTGGGACCGGACCCCATTCGGATAATTGGATTTTTTCCGAAAAAGGGTTCTGTATGGATTTTTAATTAATTAAATGAAAAGGCAACACTTGCATGTTATAAAGCGTACTTACAAGTGCTGTACATTAGTATGTATTGTAAATGAAAGTCATTGCTTGCTGAACATCTCGGTCAAATTAAGCTGTTTGACTGTCCGTTTTTGGGCAGCCAAGTCGCGCATCCGCTTGACAGTGAGAAGTTGCATGTGGTCACACTCGAGCTGATGCAAAATCATTATTTTGCAAATCACAGTACGTTTCCGTCTTAGTTTTTTTTTGAAAGTGATTCGGATATTTGGAGTTCTACTGTACCAACTCAGAACGTAATAATGATTATTCGAAAGATAAAAATGTAATGAAAACAAATATGAGATTTTTTATTTCCTGGAATATTTTCATAAAATTGTATTTTTCATTAATTTGGGCTTCAAAGCACATTTCCAGAAATCCCTTTCATAAAACTTAATATTATATGGCCGTCCCATTAAAACATTGATATTCCCTGCAATGGTTGCTTTCTACTTCAATCAAGTTTGGAGGAGATTTCTCGGACGTAGGAAGACCGAGGAAGAGATGGGCCGGAACAGGTCAAAGATCTAATCCGTGAAGGAAGTGATGATGACTTTTAATTTACTATAATTTGCAAATTTACCATGTGGAAATTGGGGTCCCCCTTCTGCAATAGGAAACCATCAACACCATTTCGAGTTATGAGCACTTGAAAGTTGTAATGTATTTTTTTATGCAGAAATTAATTCTATTTTAGTTCATTCCAAATTTTTGATTTTTTCAAAATAATGCATTTGGTTCCTTTTCGCTTGTACCAACTCGGAACATCATGATTATTCCAAAGATATGAAAACAAATTAGATATTTAATTTTGCGGCTCAAAATCTGTGGTGGGGGGAGGCACTAACCACCATTCTAATAGTTTTTAAATCATGTTTTCATAATATTTCTCTCAATTGTTTTATTTTCTGGAATATTTTAGTCAAAATATTATGTATTTTTCATTATAATGGCCGTCCCTTTTAATGTCCCATTAAAACCATTGATGCATGGTTGCTTTCTACTTCAATGAAGTTAATAGTAGTCTGAGGAGACCCTACACCAAGCAAGAGAATCTAGAGCTGTCCTCTGAAAAATCAGGGTGGAAATTATTTTTCGCGATATTTTGATGGAAAATCGAAAGTTATGTTGATGATTTATTTTTCGTGTTATTGCCCCACCCCTCCGGGCTAAGGGGTGTAGATGGCAGTGGCGGCTCGTGACTTCTTCCAATGGGAGGGCGCAAAATTTAAATAAAAAAGAAATATAAATTTGGTTATTTACTTGCAAAATAATTTAATTCAAAAGAGTTTTTGTTATCAAGTTAAAAAAATTGAATTAGCATTTTTCTCATAGTCCATAAGCCCATACGGATTGTTTGATACCAAATTTGGTAATTTTGATATCAAGTGAGTTGTGCATTTTATCGACTTAAAAAATGTTTTAGTTAACATTTTGTTTTATTAATATTTAATAAATATTAATAAAAATCGCAGTCTGGAATGCCAACAGACTGGTCCAAAGAGGACCAGAACTCAAAACATTTTTGATTAATCATGATATAGACATAGCGTTGATTTCCGAAACACATTTTACGGAAAAAAGTTACTTAAAAATTCCAAGATATACCATATATAGTACACAGCGCCCAGATGGTGCTGCTTACGGAGGTACTGCGATAATAATTAAACATAACGAGCAAGACCCATTTAATCAAGAATATCTGCAAGCAACCAGCGTTAGCCATTTATTGTCCACCAAAATACGCGATCAAAGAACAACAGTTTACACAAATTTTTGAAACACTTGGCAATAGATTCATTTGCGGTGGTGATTATAATGCTAAACACCCGTGGTGGGGCTCAAGATCGAATAATCCTACTCCAAAGGGTAGACAGTTATACCTTACATTGCAAAAGGGCAATTTACAAACAGTATCGACAGGGGAACCCACATATTGGCCTGCAGATCGAAGAAAAACCCCCGATCTAATTGATTTCTGCGTGACAAAAGGAATACCAGCAAATAACATAACAGCCGAGTCCTGTCTAGATTTGTCTTCCGATCACTCTCCCATAATAGTCACTCTGAGCTCCCAGATAATAGAGAAACAAAAGCCCCCAACTCTCCATAGTAACACAACAGATTGGAACGAATTCAGAAATATTCTGAACATTCGAACCAGTTATGACATATCACTAAAAACTAAGGAAGAACTTGGAACAGAAATCGAAATCTTCAACACAACGATCCAGGAAGCAGCCTGGGAAGCTACTCCAAAATATAAAACAACGAAAAAAATTCAAACCTGTTCAACAATTGTTAAAAATAAAATTGCAGAGAAGCGTCAACTCCGGAAAAGGTGGCAAACATCAAGATCTCCACATGACAGAGCAAAGTTCAATAAAGCAATAAGAGAACTAAAATATCTTTTGAATGATGAAAAAAATGCAGCAATCCAGGAATACCTGGAGAGTTTGACTGCAACTAAAACCACGGAGTATTCGTTGTGGAAGGCGACAAGAAAGATTAAACGACCACAATCCCACAGATTAGACTTGAAAATGGAAAATGGGCCAAGACTGATAAGGAGAGGGCAGAAAAATTCGCGGAACATCTACAAAAGGTCTTCGAACCCTTCCCTTCAGAGATAAGTGATGAGGAAGATAGGAAAATCAACGAATTCCTTGAAGTACCCCTCCAGATGGATTTTCCAATAAAAAAGTTCCAAGTAAGAGAAGTACAAAATGTAATATTAAAAGAACTTAGTCACAAAAAGGCGCCGGGTTACGATCTGATAACTGGTACAGTACTGAACGAACTTCCTATAAAATCAATCAGAATAATGACCATCTTATTCAATGCAGTACTTAGACTTAGCTACTTTCCACTGCAGTGGAAGGTGGCACAAGTAATTATGATCCCTAAGCCAGGAAAAAATCCGGTAGAAGTAACATCTTACAGACCTATTAGTTTACTTCCTATAATGTCAAAGGTTCTTGAAAAATTACTAATGAAACGGTTGAAAACAATTTTACAGACGAAGAAATTAATTCCAGACCACCAATTTGGGTTTAGGGAGCAACATTCGACGATAGAGCAAGTCCACAGAGTTGTTCAAAAAATTAATAAAGATCTAGAAGAGAAAAGATACTGTTCGGCGGTGTTCTTAGATGTTTCGCAGGCGTTTGACAAGGTCTGGCATGTGGGGCTGCTGTATAAAATAAAGAAGCTGCTTCCATATGATTACTACCAATTACTTAAATCATATATCAGTGATAGACATTTTCTTGTTAAATGCCAAGAAGAATATACGGGAATATATCCAATTAAATCCGGGGTTCCACAAGGTAGTGTTCTGGGGCCAATCTTCTATTTGTTGTATACCTCAGACCTTCCAACGATGAAACAAAATACTACGGCTACGTTTGCGGATGATACGGCTATTATGGCGTCTCATACCAATCCTGTGCTTGCTTCAGAACTCTTACAAAAACATTTAAACAAAATCCAACGTTGGTTAAAAACATGGAGAATTCAAGCAAACGAAGCCAAATCGGCACATATAAAATTCACGTTGCGCAATGAAACATGTCCCTCGGTAACCCTGAATGGAAAACAGGTTCCTCAGCCAGAAACCGTGAAATACTTGGGGATGCATCTGGATCGTCGCTTGACTTGGAAAACCCATATCTGGACCAAAAGAAAGCAACTGTACATACAATCTCAGAAAATGTACTGGCTAATTGGCGCCAAATCTAAGCTCTCACTCGAAAACAAGGTTCTGATTTACAAAATCATACTCAAACCTATATGGACGTATGGAATCAAGCTGTGGGGCTCCGCATCAAACTCGAACATCGAGATACTAGAAAGGTTCCAAGCAAAAGTTCTAAGAAACATGGTGAATGCTCCCTGGTTCGTCCCAAATGAGGTCATACGTAAGGATCTTGATATTCCGCCAGTGAAGAAAGAAATTGGTACCTATAGTGCGAAATATAAAGACAGGATTAGTGCACATCCAAATAAGTTAACAGTGAACTTGCTCAATGAACAATCCGTCAGGCGTAGACTAAAAAGTTTAAACCGCAAGACCTAATGAAACGATTTAGCATGTAATTATTGATAATGTGTACACAAAAGTTGCCCGGCTCCATATGTAAATTCACTATGTGAATTGATAATTTAAAGGTATAAGCCAGTGGGATATACCTAAATGTGTTAATGCATTTTGAGTTGTTAATGTATTTTGAGTCAAACTATTTACTTATTGTCTTTGGCAGATTGTAAATTTACTGGGTTAATAAAAAAAAAAATATTTAATATAAAATGAAGTAGAATCTAGTGAATTAGAGTTTTCCATGTGATAATGGTATAAAATTTAAAGAGAAGAGAAAAATATATATTTGTAGTATTTTAATAAACTTGTTTACTAAATTTTTTTTTTAAATTATTGTATAGCTGTTTCCAATTTTGCATAGAGAAGCGGGTGACACGAAACCGCCACTGCACAACCTGGGCAATCACGAATCAGTGCAGCCTTAGGGATCGTCCATAAAGAACGTCCACGCCTGTGGTGGGGTAGGGAGTTTACAAAATATGACCGGGGGGGGACTAATTCCTAAAGATAGTACACCAAAAATCTCCTCGGGAAAAACCGAAGACGAATTGCAAAACGCATTACACAAATTTTATAGGATAGCAGATAAAAGACAAAGGTGGATGACCTTTTTGGGAAAAGACAATACCGCGGATGTGATGTACTAAAAGATTTGATTACGCGCTACCCAGATGTGAATGACTTGCTCTAGATGTTACTAGGATTAAATCGTCTAATACACCCTGTGGTATCTTCCAGCATTTGATAACTATACATTTCTCAGCATCACCCGTCTTCTTTACTATTTTTTACTCTGCACTCTTTCTACCCATACTTCCACACTTCTGTTTTTGTTTCTCATTTCTGTTCTCCAAATTTTCGGGATTTTCTCTTTTGCAATTTACATATTTAACCACCCCTTTCATAATTGGTTCTTGAAATTTTTAATTTTCGTAATATTTTAGTCTAATTAGCAGTTTTTTAAGTGGTTAATCCATATTTGCCCATCACCTCTACACTCCATTCTTCTGAATATCCATCTTCATTCTTCTTTCTCTTGTCATTGCTGGATATGTTCTTGGATTTCTTGCATCATTAGTTTTTTTCCATTACTTTTTGGTTTTTGTATACTTTGTGGCCCCGGCCCTTCTTTTATAGTTAACCAAGTCATACTCACTATTTGTACCTACAACTTTGCTTCTTCAATCCACTGACTTCTGAGTATTCATCATATTTTATTGTGCTTTACTTTTTATTGTCCATTACTGTTCCGCATTCTATTTTGATGTCTATGAAACTGCCATTTCACAACATCTTGTAATTTTTTGCATCGAGTTACACGATTTCCATTCAGTTACAAATTAATTTTTTTCCCATAGCTTGAGAGAGTAAAAAAAAACCCTCACTACATGGATTTTGGTAGACCTGTGCCACTACCACGTAGTGGTTAGAATCTACATTGCCCCCCCCCCTTAGGATATCAAGTTTGTAATTTCCTTCAACTATCCCTGCTCTGACCATACTCATGTTGCTTTCTATATCTTTTTATACCTAGTCTAATAATCGACAAATTTTTGCGAAACTATGGTTTAATTAGAGAGCAAGACGATGTTGATAACGGATAACAGGAAAGCCACTAATTCCATCAGGTTGATTCATTCAATTTTTCTTTAAATATTACATTTTTTTTTCAACAAATACTTTAAATTGTACCACAAGAATTATTCTTCATTTTGTAAGGCAATTATAAAAAAAAAGTTTCAGGTTCACTATACTGGTAACGATACTCTCCGCAATTACTGATGGTCTAGGAAAGACCATAATATAATAGCTTAGTTCCAACAACGATTATTTCCAGTAATATTACTACAACGCAAGCGCATTCATGAAATGTCGTTCCCACAGACTAGAACTACTAGGACGGAATTCTAGATTACTATAAATCTGCAGTTCCAACAAGTTTAGAATCAGTAATATTATCGGCCAAACGAGTTCATACGATTCTTGCTCTAGATCTAGAACCAAGCGTTCTTAAAGTGGATACGCGTGCACGAATTCGCAAACGAGTTTAAACTTTGTTTACAGATCGTGTTCATTTGTTGCAACAGCAACTATTTCATTTTAAATTTTAGATTTAAGAATAATTCCATTATTTTCACTTCAAAAATTACATTTTTTTTTATATATTTATTATTAATCTGGAATCTTTCTGGAACATGTTAGTGAAAGAATTTTGTAAAAAATTTAAAAAAGGAGGAAAGTAGAAAATTTCAATTTTTTTTAAAACGCTGCCATTTCCTATGCAATTTTTTTTCTTATGATTGTAGTTGAGACGATAGCGACAACTCTTCTTCGCCGAAATGCCTTTCAATTACAAAATGATAAATTAATATATTTAAGTAAATTTAAAAACGTTGCAATTTTTGGTTAGGTATGCATCAAATTTGACGTTTAACCGTGCGACTTTCACTTGTTTTCAAAACAGACTACAACCGTTCCAACATGCTTTTACGGATTGCACGTAATTTTAGTAGTCTTGTACACGCAAGCGCAGTTCCTAGTTCAATTATTGCTCGTGAACAAAAACAGAACTGCTTGTTGGAACGAAGCTATTGTTTCCTCTAGTTGATTATTCTATAATAATATAATTACATAGAACTCTAGCAGTGGCGTAGCTAGCATGGGTGACACCCGGGGCGGATTTCATGGGTGTCACCCCCACTTACACCCCTATTCACTAACTCCGTTTTCGATCGATCGAATCGTTAAGTTTTCGTTCGATCGAAAAGAGTGACAATTCGTATTCAGTATTTTTTGCATACGATGCTGTTTTTCATGGCGATACTTGTCTAGAATGTTAAAATTAGACATTTTACCTCTTAATTATATCACGGAAGACAGCAAAATGCATACAAAATAATGAAACATCTAGACAGATATGAAGGACTTCTAAAATCAACGCTATACCAAAATACGGAAGACGATGCTAACCTTCCTAATAGGGAAATCCTATTCCCACGTTTACGTCGTACCCCCTGACTGCAGTCGTAATGTAGTAAACCGGTGTGGTTTACCAATTTTTTCACTAAAAAAAAGGGATTCTCACACCAATCCAAGATAGCGTAAATAAGCTGCCACCAACAAGTTAATTATAGGAAACTTGTATCCTCTATACTAGTCGTGCCATAAGTTCTGATACTAACAAAGCACCGTTCATTTTTACTATGAAGATTAAGGGATGGGGGTTGCTAATGGTATTTTTGGAAAGATCATTTGCAGGTATATAAGTGGGCGAAAGTTGAAATTCAAGTCTTAAATAGTAAACATGAATTCGGATGTCAACGATAATCGTATTGTTGTAATTGCTATACATAACAATGATAAAAGTACTAGTGCAATTTTAAATTTGTTAAAAAAAATTACGGATTACAAATTTTTTTCTTTTTAACTATCCATCGATAGAATGAAACTTCTAGAGTAGATAACCGAAAAAAAAGTGGTCGACCACGAACTCTAAGAATTCTTGGAGTTATTAAAACAGTTCGCGAGCGAATGAGAAGAAATCCCTTGAGGAAACAAAAAATTATGGCTAGGAAATTCAAATTTCGAAAAGAACCATTTCTCGCGTGTTAAAAGATGACTTAAAACTTGGGGCTTATCGTAGGATTACAATACATCGTCTTACAATTGCTCTAAAAAATATTAGACAAGAAAGAACAAAACGACTCCTGGACCGGCACGCGTATGAAGATCACAAAAATATTTTGTTTACTGACGAAAAAATTTTTACAGTCGAAGAAAAATTCAACATGAAAAACGATCCTGTGTAGGCTTACAACTCTAATGAAGCCCCTAAAAAAATTTCGGGGGTGAAAAATGGCCATTATCCAACAATAGTAATGATTTGGTGAGGTGTGTCGTATGAAGCAGTAACGCAGCTGTTTTTTGTGAAAAAGGGGAAAAAACGTGAAAAATAACGGGGGAAAAAATACCAAAAAATGTTACAGATCGTAGTTAACCCTCTAAATTACAACTTATTTCGTGAAAACCATAGGGTGTTTCAGCGAAATTCTGCACCAGCGCATAAAGCGAAAACGACCCAACGAATGACTACAAACAAATTTACCTGAGTTTATTGCCGCGGAAGACTGACCTTCAGGTAGTCCTGACTTGAACCCTTTGGATTACAAATTATGGTTTGTTCTTGAGGAACAAGCTTGCAAAGTACCCCATAAAAATATTGAGCTCTTAAAACGGAATTTGATCAAGGTTGGAACATCTATACCAATAAAAGTAGTGCGTGCCACAATGGATGACTGCCCGCGACGTTTAAAGGCCCTTGTGAAGGCAAAAGGTGACCATTTCGAATAATTCGTACAAAATTGAATTCCTTAGAATGTACCGAATAAAATGTAGTAATTTATATAGAGGATTTTTATTTTGAAATCATTAAAATCGGCTTCCAAACAAGTATCAGAACTTATGGCACGACTAGTATTAGTAACGTCTCTTCTTTTAAGGCGTAGGAATAAACCTCTCAGATAGTAAGTAAAAATAAAAGAAAGAATGACAATTAATTACTTTAATTTAATAACAAATGGAATTTACAATCCAGACAAAGTAATACAAAAATTTACACAAATGAAATTAACATAATATGATTCCTTACTTGGTACATATAATGTAATATTCCTATGTTGTATCCCTTAGTACTATTTGGAAGAAGGCGGTGAGTCGAAGGCGCTTTAAAAATATCCATATTTGGCCCGTTTTTACGATAACGACTACATAATGACAAAAGTGACTTACTAGCGACCTACTAGCGACTTGTCTGAGATGTTGAAATACCCCCTTTCTGCACTAACCTTCACTGAACTTAATATCGTACTTTGGGTTCAATATCATTATCTCACAACTCAAAATCCAAGGGTTGAATTTACTTCACTTAATTTGTACCAAATAACAAGAGGTTCTAAAACTTCATGAGGTCTATAATAGAATTATAAGTATCAGCTTATTCAATATTAAAAATGTTTGAGGACCTCTTGTTTGGAGAGATTCAATTGTTTACCCTTAATCAATTCGATAACATTTAACATTAGCAAGTTCAGATAATATTTATAGTTAAAATTATTAATTTAATATATTCTTTAGCTAATCTGACCCTGTATAATTATTTAACAAATCATATAATTATATCGCGAGTTTTTACTTATAATCTAGGTAAAAACTTTAAATAAAAATTTGAATTAAAAGAATTTATCCCTGTTTAAATATTCGATAGGAAACAGGAGCAAATAAGATAATTATATGATATTGATTTCTTATATTAATTTGGTGATTAAGTTTAAAATTATACAGGTCCGTATTAAAAAGAAATACATGCTTACTTAAAAAAAAGAGAATTTATGACGACAGTAAAGAGACAATTTTTAGATAATTTATAATAAAATATATAAAAATAAAATAAAAATAATTTAAAAAAAGGGGGGGTCGAATTACTACATTACCCCCTGCGAAAAAAAAGAAGGCGTGTTCTTAAAAGACGCATTCCTTTTTAAAAAAAATAAAAGGGAAGAGTATTATTTAATTACTCATTCCAAAAAACAATAATTACATAGGTTATCTTGTCATCCAAGACAGATACAATTTATAAAACTAAAAAAATATTTAAAAAAAAATGTAAATAAAAAAAAATGTTTATGAACTATCCTTTTGTCACGACACTTTAAAAAAAATGGGATAAAAGAGTTTGTATGTTTAGCGCGAGCAATAATTCACTTGAAAAAGTTTATGAGTTCGCCATGAAAGGTTTCACTGTCGATCCGTAATGTTCATTTGAGGATGTCTTCAGGTGTGCGCACTATGTCTTTATTTTTCACTACGAAGAAATTTGTTGTTGAACCATTACACTTGTTTATGACGATTACTGGATATATACCTTCTGTCCATGCAACCAGTGCTGCTTCCATCCTTTATACGAGCGAATTTTTGCTGTTGAACTTTTGGTTGAACATGATATTTGTTTACATCATTTTCTGACCTCATGCACTATATTTTTGACCACGAACTGTTTGAATTATTTTGACGATTGATTGCCTTAACTATTCCCTTATTTTGAATAGTTACCATAATTTAGCTTAACTTTGACTTCATTCATGATCTTGGATGATTTACTTTAATTGGTTTTAGGCTTTCCTTCTGTTACACTTGTATGGTTGTTCCAAGTTTTCGTGTGGTGATCGGATATTATTGTTGTTGATAGCTCGCTTCCTTTTGATTGCACTGTTTGTTGGTTCTTTAGGTATTTTCCAGTGGGATACGCGTTACTGTCCTTTAAAAAAATTTGTGTACACACACTTCGTCTTTGGTTCGCGTAGGAGCAAATTTCCGCACTTTTGCTTAATAATGATTATTGATATTCGTGATTGTCATGCACTGTTTAAATGTTTATAATCGTTAGCGTAATTAAAAGAAAGAAGAATATAGTCTTTTGTATACACGTTCCGGAGGATAAGTTCATAAAAATATTAATAATAATGTATAACATATGACACTAAGCTGTAATGCCAATCAGATGACTTAAATAATGCATAATATACAAGCATCTAGGAAAAAAAAATTTTTTTGTTAATATAAATTTAAAAAAAAAGAGTTTTTTTTTTATAAGTAATAAATTTGTTTAACAAGTTAGGTATAGCCTAACTACTCTCACATCCTTGTTCTATTTTGAACAAAAAATAAAAATAGAAAAAGGGGTTTTATTTTTATTTACTACCTTTGTGTAGGTAAAAGATACTATATACTGAAAATTGATTGAAAAGAAAAAAAGATTTTTTTTTTTTTAAGAAAATAATAGCCAATTTAATTAAATAAGAAAAATTAGAAATGATCAGTTTTACGAAAATTCAAAAGAAAAATTAGAATGAAAGAAAAAGAAGTAATTTTATAATTACGTAAGTTGAGCTAATTTTTCTTGGTTAAATTATAACTTCAAAATAAAAATCTAGACTTAAAAATGCTATAGGAACGTGAAATATTATGAAGTAAAACGAATGGTTAAAAAAAAGAAATTTTACTTTCAAATAATTAATAAATTGTATAAAATACGAATTTGATCCAAAAAAAAATTAATAGTAGGAATATTTCTGCAATAAATTTTGTTTAAATTTAAAAAGTTATTTAATTTAGTTAGTTTTTCTGAGGTTAATGACGATTTCTAGGAAAAATAATTTTTTTTTCATTTGTAGATAATTGTTTTGGAGTTTGAATAATTATTATGTATGTGGGAATTTCTGTCAATTTAAATTAATAATAGAGGAAATCCGGACGTAGATTTCGCCTGGCTATTCTTTCCGAGCGCCGTGGGAGATTCACTTCGTCGGGCGTTTCGTTGGTTTCGGGTGAAGTTTTTATTGCATTGATCCTGCTTATTGCTCCAGTGTGGTTGACATTTTCTAATACCTTTATGTCCGTTGATACCTTAGCAATTCGTGAATTTGCCTTTAACAATACATCATATTCGTTTGTGTTTATGATCCTGGTAATAACTTTTTCTAGGTCTCGCCGTTGACTAACGCGCTCGCCACAATGAATCCTTGGTTGTTACTGTCATCTTGTTCGATTAATAAATTTTCACTTTGCTTACCTTGTTGCAGTTTCGGGAGATATTCATTTTTCAATTTAATTTTAAATCCTTGTTCGCTATCCGACCGTTTCGCTATTAACAAATCTCTATCAATTATTAGGGCTCCTATAAATTCTATTTTATTTGTTTTACTTATATTCTTAATTTTGCTATTAATTTCATCTTCGAATCTAACCCTTTTTTTCATTTGCTAATGATTGATTACTTTTGTTAGTAATACCTGTTTTAAGCTTTAGACATGCCTCGTCTTTACCTATAATTCTTCTTACCTTTGTACTGTTTAAATTACCGTTTTCTCTTGACGTGCTACCATTTTCTTCATTACGATTTACTTTATTTAAAATTTCATTATTTCCGCTAATACTCATACCATTAATTAAATTTCTTCTTTCCATGTTTACTACTTCATCGTTGATATCTTCGCAAAAATTTCGCTTATTTTTCCACTTTAATTCGTTACTTTCACTACTAAATTCTTCACTACTAAATTCTTCACTACTAAATTCTTCCTTGATCTCGCCCAATTCGTCGGGTGAATTTTTGACAATACTATGATCACGCCAGTTGTAGATTTGATTAGCTAAACTTTGGGGTGATGCGGCGATGTCGTCTTCATCCTTGAATGGGGACCCGTTCATAAAAACCTTCTGTTTAATTTCTTTCTTGTTTAGTTCATCTTGAACGCTCGCTATTCCGTTTCCATATTTTGTTTTATTACCTTTAATTCCGTTAGACCATATTAATTCTATTACCTTATCATTATTTGTTGTAAAGTACTGGTCGAATGTTTCTTCGAATCCAAAGTTTTTCTTGTCCTGTGAATTTTCCTTATTATCCATTTGTTTACCACTGCTGGGTGTAAAGCACTGCTCGCCTTTTTTCTTCATTTTAAATTCTTCCTCTTCCTGATGATTTTTCGTGTTTTCAATTTGTTTACCGCTGCTGGGTGTATTTTCTGATATTTCTTTATCACGTTCTTCTCCATTTCCTATTTCCATCCTCCGGGCACTGTATACATCAGCACCTCGGTTATACCTATAATTAGTACCATTGTTGTCTCGATTGAGAAGTCTATGCGCATTAGCTCCTCCATCGGTTTTATTAGATCTGGTTAAATTGGTCCTTGGAACGGGTTACTTGAGTCTGCAGTTTCAAGCTTCCTGTCTGGAATTGACAACTTAACTTCAATCCTTTCATCATCGGATAATTTATCGATAACATTGTAATCAATTGAACAGGCCAGTTGACGTTTGATTGGCTTAATTCGCGACGTCTCGCGAGTTACCTTTCTTGGTGTCAGAACGACCTTAGTTGAATCGACAGCGTTGTCTTTATCTTCCGATAAATCACCGCACCTTTTAGCAATAACAATTGGTTCGACGTAATGACAAGATATTCTAATTTTTTGTTCGTTTTGATTTCCTAGAGTTTTTCCACGTTCCACAATAATTTGTTTAGTTAGGTTGTCTTTCGAATTGTTTTTAAAATTACCGTAATTATTATTTCTCAATTCCGTTTCGCGCGTATTGTGAATTTCCGTATATCCCCTAATTTGATAATTAGTATCATTGGTCGTGATACCGCTTGTGCTTCGTGGGAAATTGGGGCGATTGTGGTTTGAAGTACCATATCGATGGGGGTTGTTTCTGTTATAATTTTCGTTGTTGTTGCGCGTAAAGTTTCGTTGATTGTAAGTATTGTTGTTGAAGTTACCATTGCGGTTAAAATTTTGCCGATCGTAGTTACCATTATTACGAAAGTTATCTCGGTTAAAATTTTGCCGATCATAATTGTTACTCGTATTATAAAAGTTATCGTCCCGATTAAAATTTTGACTAGTGTCATTTAAGTTAATATTACGGTTAAAATTTTGCGAGTCGTAATTGTTGTATCCGCCGTTATTTTGATAATTTAATCTATTTTGATTGTAGTTTGGATTTGGTTTAAAATTTGTATACCTATACCGTGGGTTGTTATTGTTACCGGTTTGGGGAGGATAATTATTGTAATGCGAGTCTCGAGTTTCATTATAATAGTCACTTTGTTGATCCTGGAAATACTGATTTAATTGATGTGGAGCTTCTCCATGGGGTTGCCATTTAATGAATTGATTAATGAATTTTTGTTTAAATTGCTCATAATTCAAAGAATTTAAATCTGGGTTTACCCAAAAAAAATCACGAGCCTCTTTGTCTAACCTATATTTTATTACGTTAAGGGTCGTTTCTTCGTTCCATTTGTGTGTAAGGGCTATTTGTTCAACTTTTTCAAAGTAACACCTTGGATCTGTTTTACCGTTGTATTTTTCCATTGCACTCGCAAACATTCCGATTGTCATATACGGTAATTGTGTAAAATTTCACGCACTGGTGACAGATCCGTCGTCGCTATCCGTATCAAACATTTTGTAGAAGAAGGAAATAAACGCAAGATTTTTGGGTGAAAAGCAAATTTAGCGCAGGGAAACACAAAGAAGAAAAAATTTGGCGTAACAAAATATAAGGGAAGAGATAAAAAAAAATTTTCGCAAAAAAACAAAGGGGAATTATAAAAAGTAGTAAAAAAAAGATTAATAGTGCGTAATAAAGATATAGCTAAAAAAAAATTATTAGTAGCGCATTACTGAAAAAAAAATTATTATTAGCACATAAAAAGGGATATGGCTGGAAAAAAAATTATTAATAGAGTTATATATTCCAATAACTAATAAAATAATTATATAAGACTGGTAATTTTCCGATAAATGATGTAATAGGAAATGCTAATATTGTAATTGTTTATCCATTTGTCAATTTAGCAAAAGGAAGTTTGGAATAGTCTAGAATAAAAATTCCGCTAAATAAACTATTTTGAAACATACATAAAAATCAATGTTAATAAAATTTCAGTTTGTATTTTATAAGTATTCATTAAGTATGTTTAAGTAATCATTATGATAGTATTTTTTAAGCAGGAACTCTGCAAGTTTAAAGTTTTATTGTGGAAATTTATATTCATAAAAGAATAAATTAAATAAAATTTAAAAGTGTTTTTTAATAAATTAGTGTATAAGTTCAACATATATAACTGGCGCAGTCGTTAAACGGATCCGAATTTTTTGGAAAAATGGAACAAAAATCGTCCTAAAATTCCAAAAACCACGGGAAACTGCAAGATTTCAAATGGAAAGCAAACAAAAATCGTTGTAAACATTTGGAATCAAACATTAGTTTAAAAAAAAAACAAGATTTCAAATTGGAAGAGAACAAAAATCGTCACTAACATTTTGGAATCGAACCAATTAATTTTAAGAAAAGGACCCAACAGCAAGCCAAAGGTAGACAAAAATCGCTGCCGATAACGTAAGCTGTGGACCAACCAATTAATTTTAAGAAAACAAGAAGACAAATTATGAAGATATTGATATTAACGTGAGTATAAAACAGCTCAATTATTCCTAAATCCTAAATCCATATTTAATAATTAAAATAATTTGAATTAGTCATATACGCGAAATAAATTAAATTTAGAAATAATTTACGTTTTATAAAAATTACATCACACAGTAATAAGATTCATTTATAAATTCTATTTTTAAAACTAGGTAAACGAACTAACATTCTACATTATTCAACAAGTTATTTTTTTTTGCCAACGACACCCCGGAAATAACAATAGAAAGAGTAAACGTTAATAACTCGATACAATTTTATAGATTTAAATCAAATTCATTCGCCTCTAAAAATAAAAATGTCAAATTTCCAAAATTTTAGACCCGATAGTTTAATCATTCATGTACAGTGACTCGAATAATAACTCGGGCACCTAATGAAATTGCATTAATCTCCTTGTAATTCGATTATTAAAGTAGAAAAAAGCGGTGTCAACTTACCATTTGATAAAGCAGTCCTTAAGTATACCAAACACCCAAAAAAAATTTTAAAAAAGTTAATAACCACAAAAATTCTAACGTTTAAACAGTTTAATGATATAAATTAACGTTGAAAAATAACTCGGGCAATATTTTATTTTTGTCTTTTACATAAACCAATACATTTTTTTAATATTTTGTGGGGTACCCTTTACGTTTGATAACCTCATTCAAACGTTTGGGCATGTTATTAATAATTTTTTGTAAGTAGTCTTTATCAATAAGGACCCATTCTTCTTGTAAGCGACGAATTAACTCTTGCTTACTGCGTATAGGGGTTTTTCTCATTCTTCTGTCCAATTCATCCCACAGATTTTCTATGGGATTAAGGTCAGGGGACTGAGGAGGTGGGTGTAAAACTTTTGGGCAATTATATAACAAATACTCCTGTACTAAACGTGATTTATGTTTAGGATCATTGTCTTCATAATATTTAAAGTTCCCTTCTAGGCCCATTTTCGTAACACTAGCCAGTAAATTTTTCTGCAAAAGCTGCAAATACTTAAACCTGTCCATAATGCCATCTATTATGACCAAATTGCCGACTCCCTTAGTGGAAATAGAGGCCCAAACGAGCACACTTTGACCACCGTGCTTTACAGTTCCACGCAAATTCTGGGAATCAAGCTCCGTATTACATCTACGCCAGACTATCGTTCGACCATCGGACCCAAAAATGTTGTATTTGCTGACAAAAACGTTGTATTTGCTTTCGTCAGCAAATACAACATTTTCCCACCACGATACATCCTTGCTTTTGTGCTCTCTGGCGTATCGTAAACGTTTCTTGAAATTCACTTTGCTTACAAAAGGTTTTTTACGAGCTACCCGGCCGTGGTAGCCTTTTCTTTTTAAAACATTACGAATTGTATCCGGATGCACATCTATTACTAGGTCATTTAGCACTTCAGTTTTTAACTTAGGGGCACTAATTCTTGGTTTTTTTTTAACTTTACGAACAATATAATTCTCTTCTCGAGTAGTTAAGATACGCGGACGGCCATTTTTTGGTTTAAAGTCAATCCGATCTTCCACTTTGAAGTGTTTGATGATATCTCCCACGGTACTCTTACTTAAATTTAGTAATTTCCCAATTTCACGTTGTGATTTACCCCTGGCATTATGAAATATCACGAGTTGCCTTAAATCGAAATTAGTATCTGTACAATTTTTGCGTTCCATTGTAAAAGACATTCATTTTCCCGATTCAAACTGATAATAATAGTAACTGATGTCACCTTAGAACAGTGCAATAACTGCATTTTATTATCTTATAACATATTACGTCATTTTAACAGCACATCAAAATAATTCAAATGCTTTGCCCGAGTTATTTTTCAAGGTTAATTTCATGCATTAAGCTGTTTAAACGTTAGAATTTTTGTGGTTATTAACTTTTTTAAAATTTTTTTTTGGGTGTTTGGTATACTTAAGGACTGTTTTATCAAATGGTAAGTTGACAGCGCTGCTTTCTATTTTAATAATCGAATTATAAGGATATTAATGCAATTTTATTAGATGCCCGAGTTATTATTCGAGTCACTGTAGACCATGATTATGACACGACAGGACGTAACCAGATATTTATACACATTCCGGAGATTCAAGCAAAATTTTTAATCGAAGATTTCAGTGAATATAGTCTGATAAGTTCAGATTTGGCTTTAAAATATTTTAAAAATTACATACAGACCGAGAATTTTCAAATTCAAAACTCAAGTGGATTGTCACGACATAACCAAATTTTATATACTCCTTTACCTAAAATTTTCAAAAATGATGAAAGATGCAAATTTTACATTTCCAATTTTTCAAAAAAATACGACGGTTTGATAGGACGTGATTTGCTACGTCAACTAAAAGTACGACTTGATTTTGTAAATGATATTTTCGTTACACCCCAAGCAAAATTACCACTTTTTATAATTCAGCCCATTATAACTTCTAACGTGAAAAATTTAAATACAATCAAAAATCATCATTTGCCACACCCAAATAAACCTACCAATTCTTTAGAATCCACAAATTTTAAAGAAAACAAAATTTTTCAAAAAATTGATTCAACTACTGATTTTATGAACGCACATGTCACAAACCTTCCAATTAACCAAAATTTTAAACCTAATAATTTTCAACAACCACATCTTCAAAATTTTAGACGATATAATTATCAACAAACATCTAATCAAAATTTCAATAACCCTTTTCAATCTGTACAACCAAATTTCCAAAATAGTACATCAAACTTTCATAATTTAAACACACATTTTCAAAATAATAATTCAATTTTCCAAATGAAAAATCGAACAAGAACATCGACTTTTAATTTGACACCTACGGAAGTTTATAATAATAAAATTACAATCAGCAAAACGATGCAAAATAAAGCATTATATCACGAAAATGTAAACATACAAAATTTTGATAATCATGAACAAAATTCTGAACAAACTTTCCCACAAAATTATGAAAATCAATTTAAAAGTCAAGAACCAGAAAAAAAATGTAAATCCCTAATAAACAACGGTGTTATCGAATTGCAAACGTTACGGAACCAATTTTTAAAACTATATCAAGAATACCAATTAATTGAACAAAATTTAGAGACAGCAAAATCGGAAATTGATAAAAAGCATTACGAAATTTTGATGAACCAAAATCATGAAAAATTTATTTTACTGGAAAAAACAATTTTAGAAAATCAAAAATCAATAAGTCAATTAGAAGAACAAAATTTACCAATTCCATTAGAAAAGCAAAATTTTGAACAAACCACTTTACAAAATTATGAAAATCAATATTATCCAAAAGAAGAAATAACCGGAAATTTTCACTTAAAACCATTTAACATAACAGAAAATTTAAATATAATCGAAAATTACCATTTGCCATCACACCCACATGATTTAATAAATTCTTTAAAACCCAAATTTTTTAGAAAAAACAAAATTTTCAAAAAAGGTAATTTAAATATTGATCTTACGAGCAAACAAATTGTAAAATTTCCGACCAACCAAAACTTTAGACGAAATCGTTTTAAAACTCAAGATTCAATCAAAAAATGTGAACCCTTAATAGTTGACAGTGTTAATGAATTACGAATACTACAAAATCAAGTTTCAAAACCCAAACTAATAATAAAACAAAATTTAGATTCAACAAAGTTAGAAATTGACAATTCAAATAATAATACTAGTATCAGTCATGCTGATCATTCAAAATTAAATTTTAATGATATTGAGACAAATAATTTATTGTTGAAATTAAATAATTCTAAAACTCTTAACCAAAGTCATAAAAAATTAATATTGCCGCAAAAGGTAATGCCAGAAAACTTACAATCAATAACTCAATCAGAAGATCAGAATTTGAAACCACTTGAATTAACGAATTCATATCATTTAAAACCGATAAATTTACAAAAACAAAATCTAGTTAAAAAACTCAAATACATAAATAAAATTTCGATTTGGATCAATAGGGGAAATCATTTTAAAAATTTCAAATTATTTATAAACAAATCAAAACAAATTTTAAAGATCAATAACCGAAAAAGGAAAAAATTAAGTAACCATTATATTGACCAATACTCACTTTTGGTACCTCCAAAAACCAAAACAGCAAATTTTCTTTTTCACGTAATTCCACAATATGCAATTTTAAATAATTAAAATAAAACTTAAATAATTCCAAATTTTTCAAAATTTCTAAACTTCAAATTTTACATATGAAACTACTTAAATACACTAACAAACATATTTAATGATTACACATTTTCCAAACTGACGCAAATATTTAAAGTAAATTCTAAAAATTCAAAACAGCCAAAATTAATAAATTCAAAATCATTCATTTCAATTCAAAATTCTAGAATGCTAGCATCAGCAAATGAATTAAATTACATTAAATGGCAAATATCCTATATCTAATATTATTAAAATATTGGACAATTTAGGAAATGCATAAATCAAAATTCTCATCTTAGACGTTTATTCAAATTTTAATATGCACCCTTTTTACAAATCAATCTCTCTTTTTAGAAAACTATATAATTTCATAAATCCCACACTTCATAACATCATTGGAAAAAAAAAATCAATACAAACAAGAATTTATAAAGTCAATCGAAACCAAAATTTTAACATATCAACAATTTTAAATCTATGATGTCAACAATTTCAAAATTAATAATTACCTTTCGAATAACCAATGACTTGTTAAATAATTTGGAAACAACAATTAATTTTGCAGAAATTAATGTTTTTCATAAGTAAATGATCACACCTATGAACCTTTTAGAATAAATGAAACTTGTAAACAACGAATTATTATTTGAACCAAATTTAGAAATTATCTTACTATTTGAAAAAAAAAATTTTTTTTATTATTCAAAATTAGATTAAATCACCTTTCTTTCGATATTCCAATTGTTGCAACTGAAAAATATGACTATCTTCAAATTATCTTTTACCAATTCCTAGTTCCTAAAACAATTTTAAAATGATCCTCCAAATTCAAATTTCCTTATTGTAAATGAGCAAAATTACTCCAACGTCGAAAACTATGTCGAGGAAAAAACCATTAAATTAAACAACGCCAAAATTCGAAAATGGAAAAATGGATAGTTAGGTATATCAACAAAACGATTATTGGACATTCAAAAGTGTAAAAATTAAAAAGTGAAAAATTCTTAAAAAAAAGGGAACATATGTGATCGAACTAACTAAATTCCGCGAGTTAAAATTAAACGACATCAAATTGCCAAAAATTTAAAGGAACTCACAGTGCTAAATAATTCAGAAGTGAACTCTTAGAACTGCCCACAGTCAATTTAAGTGAACTCAACAAAATTCAAAGTGAATTTAATAATCAAAGGATTCGAAAAATGTATTTTACAGTGATACAATTTAAAGTGTTTGGACAATTTTAAATTATTTTGTCATTTCTATTTTATCATTTTTATTTATTGTTTATTGTTAATTTATAAAATTTTCATTTATATAAAAAAGCATAGACATTATCCGCCTGAAATTCAAACCAATCCACAACACCTGGAAGATACTACCCAAAACGTCATCGAAACTGTATTGGACGCTGATAAAAATTTAGTCACCAATAAAGTTCCAAATTTTTCATCTAAAGGGGGGAGAAGTTATATATTCCAATAACTAATAAAATAATTATATAAGCCTGGTAATTTTCCGATAAATGATGTAATAGGAAATGCTAATATTGTAATTGTTTATCCATTTGTCAATTTAGCAAAAGGAAGTTTGGAATAGTCTAGAATAAAAATTCCGCTAAATAAACTATTTTGAAACATACATAAAAATCAATGTTAATAAAATTTCAGTTAGTATTTTATAAGTATTCATTAAGTATGTTTAAGTAATCATTATGATAGTATTTTTTAAGCAGGAACTCTGCAAGTTTAAAGTTTTATTGTGGAAATTTATATTCATAAAAGAATAAATTAAATAAAATTTAAAAGTGTTTTTTAATAAATTAGTGTATAAGTTCAACATATATAACTATAGTACAGAAAAGAGATATGGCTGAAAAAAAATTATTAATAGTACAAAAAAGAAATATAACTGAAAAAAAAGAATTATTAATAGTACATAAAAAAAGATATGACTGAAAAAAAAATTGTTTATCAAACATACAAAAATGGTAAAGATGGTAATGCAAAATCAAAATTTTCAATGCTGAAAGAAAAAGATTCAAGGATTCTAAATTGCGATTTTGGTGTGAAAAAAAAAGAAAAATATATATATTTTTTTTAAAACAACAAAAAAAAATTAGCGACTAATATTTAAAAAAAAACTATGTGTGGAGATATCTTGTTCTTCTGTTTGCTCTGCTTCCAGACTCAAAAGCAGTGATAGAGAGTTTAGTCTTGCTCAGCAAGGAAAAGAACGAGATTGAATCCTCCCAAACTTAGCCAGTTATTGCCTTAATCCCAGACTCAAGATTAATTGTGGTTGTCTTTGCCAGCAATAACAATACTACATAGATCTGATTGAGGTTACAAAGTTACTTTACTGTTATGTTTAAATTTACTTTGCTATTACTTTACTGTTTTATATGAATTTACTTTACAATTACTTTACTGTTTTATCTGAGGGTTTATTGTGGTTTCGTGAAAGAAACCTTGGTTTTACCGTAATCCCGCTGCTATAGCCACCATTGTAGTAAACCGGGGCTGTGGTTTACAAATTTTTTCACTAAAAAAAAAGGGATTCTCACACCAATCCAAGATAGCGTAAATAAGCTGCCACCAACAAGTTAATTATAGGAAACTTGTATCCTCTATATTAGTAACGTCTCTTCTTTTAAGGCGTAGGAATAAACCTCTCAGATAGTAAGTAAAAATAAAAGAAAGAATGACAATTAATTACTTTAATTTAATAACAAATGGAATTTACAATCCAGACAAAGTAATACAAAAATTTACACAAATGAAATTAACATAATATGATTCCTTACTTGGTACATATAATGTAATATTCCTATGTTGTATCCCTTAGTACTATTTGGAAGAAGGCGGTGAGTCGAAGGCGCTTTAAAAATATCCATATTTGGCCCGTTTTTACGATAACGACTACATAATGACAAAAGTGACTTACTAGCGACCTACTAGCGACTTGTCTGAGATGTTGAAAGACCCCCTTTCTGCACTAACCTTCTCTGAACTTAATATCGTACTTTGGGTTCAATATCATTATCTCACAACTCAAAATCCAAGGGTTGAATTTACTTCACTTAATTTGTACCAAATAACAAGAGGTTCTAAAACTTCATGAGGTCTATAATAGAATTATAAGTATCAGCTTATTCAATATTAAAAATGTTTGAGGACCTCTTGTTTGGAGAGATTCAATTGTTTACCCTTAATCAATTCGATAACATTTAACATTAGCAAGTTCAGATAATATATTTATAGTTAAAATTATTAATTTAATATATTCTTTAGCTAATCTGACCCTGTATAATTATTTAACTTATCATATAATTATATCGCGAGTTTTTACTTATAATCTAGGTAAAAACTTTAAATAAAAATTTGAATTAAAAGAATTTATCCCTGTTTAAATATTCGATAGGAAACAGGAGCAAATAAGATAATTATATGATATTGATTTCTTATATTAATTTGGTGATTAAGTTTAAAATTATACAGGTCCGTATTAAAAAGAAATACATGCTTACTTAAAAAAAGAGAATTTATGACGACAGTAAAGAGACAATTTTTAGATAATTTATAATAAAATATATAAAAATAAAATAAAAATAATTTAAAAAAAGGGGGGGTCGGATTACTACAGTAATAGACTGCCTACGGCAAAGGATGAAGCGCCAAGAAAATGGGTGTTTTAGATCAACGGAGTTTACCCTGACAGAAAAACTGGTCCTCCAGGTTTAGGGTGATGGGCCAGCAACTCATCACCTGGTAAAATATAATTATGTCCATCAACTTCTATCGAAGGGATGCATACATCTTCTTTCTAAACGAAGCATACATCCGCTCTATACCTGCAACTATGCAGTTATCTGTTATCGCTTTGCGATTTGTGTTTATCAAAAGTAATATAAGGGCTGCAAAGCTCAATACTAGTTAGTTGTTGGTTTGTTCTTTATGCTTATGCTTGTAACATTAATGACCATATTATTATTGCAACTATTATAAATAAATGAGGATAATATGATATTATATATTCAGACCACTACCTAGTTGTCTCAAATATAATCTTATACAAAAAATGGAAGATAGCAACAACTAAAAAGAAATAACAGCTAGGGCCAAGCCCGTTTAGGGTGGATTTGTTACAAGTCAGGAGTATACAAAACCTATAACATTAAAGCCTTACACAATGGAGCATCAATATCAATCCAACTTGAAGAGGGATTTACTGAACAGATATCGACCAATCAGGGCGTTACACAAGGATGCGGGGTATCCCCAACGCTTTTGAATATATATTTAGACGATATGATACGACATTGGAAAAATGGGCATAGAAAAGGAATTAAAGTTAACAATGAAATACTCGCCACAGTACTTTATGCGTATGTCCAAGTCGTGTTCCAAGAAACGGAAACTGATCTCCAAATAGCGGTTCACAAACTACATCTCCTATGTTCGCAATATAATTTTAAAATATCGACAAAAAAAACAAAACCGATGGCTTTCGCCGGAAAAGATCCAATAAGGACAAAGATTCTCATAGACAATATTTTGGCTGAACAAGTTCGACATTTTAATTTCCTTGGCTGCACCTACGAGTAAAACAACATACAAAACCAACTAAATAGATTTAGAGCTATATGCAGCACAATACATAAACACTTAAAGGGGACGGTAACCTAACCTTGACCACCAAAACAAAATTGAAAATTTCCTATAGCAAAGAGGAAGGTTTATAGAGTATACTGTAAAAATTTCACTTGCGAAAGTATACATAAAATTTCGAGAAAAATCAATTTGAAAGTACGTCAATTTAGCGAATTTTTCTTCGATTTTTGGGGTGTGCATTCGATAGGGAGGTTTATCCATCGTCAAAACCGCCCTGGAGGGGTGCAGAGCGGAGCGGAGCGCAGTTACTATGCTAAACATACGAGAAGGCGCCTCCCATAAAAAAAAAACGGGATAAATGAAACCGGGAGCTTAGAGACCCTTGAAATAGCATTAAAAAGTATAGTTGCGGTATGGGGCAGTAAACTATTACGTTTCACACCCAAAAAATCGCATAAAAACAAAAAATAATCGATGTTACACCTTTACCTTTACCTGATATGTATTTGATGGAGCATCCCGGCGTAGCCGGCCTTCTCCTTCATCTGAAAAGACAAAAATGACTTCGGAAGTTGTAGAGACCGGTGGGTCTCTGGGAATTGGCGCTTGGCGGACTGACTGGTAAAAACCTGGGCTGTGACTGTGGATATGAAATATATGAAGAAAAAGAAAATTTTTACGTTTACCGATATAGTAGAGTCCCTAATTCGAAGAAAGAAATTATGAATTAATTTCTATTGATGACCTCGAAGTGGATGGCTTCTACTTGGAACTAGTCAGAATTGGCGACTAGTGAGATTGTAGTGAGGATGCTATGGGGGGGTGATTAATCGAAGCTTGTGAAAGTTGAACGAGAAATTACACAAATCTAGTGAATAAAATCACTTTCGAAGAGAATTTGTGTAATTTAGACCTATGAACATACATTAGTCTGTGCGGGGGTGAGTTTTGGTCAGGAGTTGTCCGTGGTCAGGAGTGATTTGGGACGGGGAATGAAGAAGTCGTCTGTGTTGTATTGACCTAGTTGATTTACTAGTGGGTTTTCTGAAAATTTGGATTTGTTGTAGAGATTGGTGGCATGTTTGCGGTTTAGAGTGTTAATGAGATCTTGTTTGGCGTCTGCATGTAGTCGCCTGTTAGTGACGTAATAGGGGGCGCTGAAAATAGCTCGGAGATTTTTGTCTTGAATAACTTGAAGTTTATTTATGGCTCTGGAGCGTGCGTATCCCCAGACTGGGGAGGCGTATGTCATTGTTGGGCGGATTATGGCTTTGTATAGCCTTAGTTTGTTAGCGGGGGACATGGTACTGTTTTTGTTCATGAGAACGAACAATCTGTTGAAGAGGCATTTGGCTTTACCGGTTGCGGAGGAAATGTGAGCATTCCAATTGAGACGTCGGTCCATGGTAATTCCAAGGTACTTGACCTTGGTTTTCCAGGAGATTTGCTCCTCAAACATCCAGACACTGTGTTGTGAGGCTTGCAACGATTTCGAAACATGATCGCGGAACTTTTGCTCGAGTTAACCTCGATGCGCCAAGTTTCGTACCACCTCTCGAGATCG
Source organism: Podabrus alpinus (assembly GCA_932274525.1). Taxonomy (NCBI): domain Eukaryota; kingdom Metazoa; phylum Arthropoda; class Insecta; order Coleoptera; family Cantharidae; genus Podabrus; species Podabrus alpinus. Next base: position 13,450,001 of record OW026455.1, read on the forward strand.
TTGATCGCCTCCTGGAGGCGGGTTGTGGCTATGTCCGGGTGGATTGAGGACGTGTATATTGCAGTGTCATCTGCGTATAGTGAAATTTTTGTTGCGGGATCTGAGGGGGTTGGAATGTCGCTCATAAAGATGTTGAACAGTGAAGCTGCAAGGATCGAACCCTGGGGGACCCCGGAGGTGATGGGGCGCTTTGTGGATCTAGTGTTCATGAGTTTAACTTGGAGTTTTCTGTCCTGAAGGTAGGAGGCAATAAGTCGGACAAGTGGTCGATGTTACAATACTCCAAGTGTTAGGGTCATTATAACTGCACGGACTGTCAACAGAACGAGCGAAGCGCGGGAATCTCGTTAATTTTACATGTAAATTTGAAAATTTCAAATTCGATTTACTCAAAATTTTGATAATACTTTCGCATGTTTAAATTATATCAGTAAACTATATAAACCTTCCTCTTTGCAATAGGATATTTTAAATTTATTTGGAGTGGTCAAGGATACGTATGTTACCGTACCCCACTTGAAATATAAAACCACGAAAGATACTCGCCTAAAATTGTATAAAACTGTAGCAATACCGACATTGACCTTTGGTTCTGAAGCACGGATCTTCGGAAAAAGAGACGAGAACACAATTCAAGCAGCAGATATGCAATTCCTTAAAGCAACGAAAGGCTGCACCTGAACTGATAGATGAGGAAATATCTAAATAACAGACATGTCAAAAATCACTTTAATGATAGCTGATAATGCACTAATAATGATATTAAAAATACCTATCTTAAATTCAGCTTCGTACATACTCCAGAAAATTTACTTAATAGAAAATTTAAAGAAAATTTAAATTTAAAAAAAATTACTTTTCACATAAACTTATAATTTTCCATGATTTAAAATTACATTATGTATGTGTTAAGCTTAATAAAATATTTCCCCTTAAAACATCAAAGGATATACCTTTGAATATTCAAAATTGGAACTATAAAAAACCATAAATGCAAGGAAGAAGTACTTAGGACAGTATTAATATAAGATTAGATTAGCATTCGTCATGCTGTTAGTTTGTTAGCTTAAATTTAAGTATTTTATTAAAAGCAATTCGAGTTGTAAGAAACTAGAAATCCTTCGGACGGAATCAACTAAGATTAGTTAAAAACAATTATTATAAATATGCCTATATGATTGGAGGGTTAACTTTTCACCTAAATTTATAATTTCCAATCATTTAAAATTACATTATGTAGTAAGAAACTAGAAATGAATAAATAGTTTTTTAAAAATTAAATGCCTAAACCCTGCCTATTAATTCAAAACTTGAACTAAAATAAATCCTTCGGACGGAATCAACTAAGATTAGTTAAAAACAATTATTATAAATATGCCTATATGATTGGAGGGTTAACTTTTCACCTAAATTTATAATTTCCAATCATTTAAAATTACATTATGTAGTAAGAAACTAGAAATGAATAAATAGTTTTTTAAAAATTAAATGCCTAAACCCTGCCTATTAATTCAAAACTTGAACTAAAATAAATCCTTCGGACGGAATCAACTAAGATTAGTTAAAAACAATTATTATAAATATGCCTATATGATTGGAGGGTTAACTTTTCACCTAAATTTATAATTTCCAATCATTTAAAATTACATTATGTAGTAAGAAACTAGAAATGAATAAATAGTTTTTTAAAAATTAAATGCCTAAACCCTGCCTATTAATTCAAAACTTGAACTAAAATAAATCCTTCGGACGGAATCAACTAAGATTAGTTAAAAACAATTATTATAAATATGCCTATATGATTGGAGGGTTAACTTTTCACCTAAATTTATAATTTCCAATCATTTTAAATTACATTATGTAGTAAGAAACTAGAAATGAATAAATAGTTTTTTAAAAATTAAATGCCTAAACCCTGCCTATTAATTCAAAACTTGAACTAAAATAAATCCTTCGGACGGAATCAACTAAGATTAGTTAAAAACAATTATTATAAATATGCCTATATGATTGGAGGGTTAACTTTTCACCTAAATTTATAATTTCCAATCATTTAAAATTACATTATGTAGTAAGAAACTAGAAATGAATAAATAGTTTTTTAAAAATTAAATGCCTAAACCCTGCCTATTAATTCAAAACTTGAACTAAAATAAATCCTTCGGACGGAATCAACTAAGATTAGTTAAAAACAATTATTATAAATATGCCTATATGATTGGAGGGTTAACTTTTCACCTAAATTTATAATTTCCAATCATTTAAAATTACATTATGTAGTAAGAAACTAGAAATGAATAAATAGTTTTTTAAAAATTAAATGCCTAAACCCTGCCTATTAATTCAAAACTTGAACTAAAATAAATCCTTCGGACGGAATCAACTAAGATTAGTTAAAAACAATTATTATAAATATGCCTATATGATTGGAGGGTTAACTTTTCACCTAAATTTATAATTTCCAATCATTTAAAATTACATTATGTAGTAAGAAACTAGAAATGAATAAATAGTTTTTTAAAAATTAAATGCCTAAACCCTGCCTATTAATTCAAAACTTGAACTAAAATAAATCCTTCGGACGGAATCAACTAAGATTAGTTAAAAACAATTATTATAAATATGCCTATATGATTGGAGGGTTAACTTTTCACCTAAATTTATAATTTCCAATCATTTAAAATTACATTATGTAGTAAGAAACTAGAAATGAATAAATAGTTTTTTAAAAATTAAATGCCTAAGCCCTGCCTATTAATTCAAAACTTGAACTAAAATAAATCCTTCGGACGGAATCAACTAAGATTAGTTAAAAACAATTATTATAAATATGCCTATATGATTGGAGGGTTAACTTTTCACCTAAATTTATAATTTCCAATCATTTAAAATTACATTATGTAGTAAGAAACTAGAAATGAATAAATAGTTTTTTTAAAATTAAATGCCTAAACCCTGCCTATTAATTCAAAACTTGAACTAAAATAAATCCTTCGGACGGAATCAACTAAGATTAGTTAAAAACAATTATTATAAATATGCCTATATGATTGGAGGGTTAACTTTTCACCTAAATTTATAATTTCCAATCATTTAAAATTACATTATGTAGTAAGAAACTAGAAATGAATAAATAGTTTTTTAAAAATTAAATGCCTAAACCCTGCCTATTAATTCAAAACTTGAACTAAAATAAATCCTTCGGACGGAATCAACTAAGATTAGTTAAAAACAATTATTATAAATATGCCTATATGATTGGAGGGTTAACTTTTCACCTAAATTTATAATTTCCAATCATTTAAAATTACATTATGTAGTAAGAAACTAGAAATGAATAAATAGTTTTTTAAAAATTAAATGCCTAAACCCTGCCTATTAATTCAAAACTTGAACTAAAATAAATCCTTCGGACGGAATCAACTAAGATTAGTTAAAAACAATTATTATAAATATGCCTATATGATTGGAGGGTTAACTTTTCACCTAAATTTATAATTTCCAATCATTTAAAATTACATTATGTAGTAAGAAACTAGAAATGAATAAATAGTTTTTTAAAAATTAAATGCCTAAACCCTGCCTATTAATTCAAAACTTGAACTAAAATAAATCCTTCGGACGGAATCAACTAAGATTAGTTAAAAACAATTATTATAAATATGCCTATATGATTGGAGGGTTAACTTTTCACCTAAATTTATAATTTCCAATCATTTAAAATTACATTATGTAGTAAGAAACTAGAAATGAATAAATAGTTTTTTAAAAATTAAATGCCTAAACCCTGCCTATTAATTCAAAACTTGAACTAAAATAAATCCTTCGGACGGAATCAACTAAGATTAGTTAAAAACAATTATTATAAATATGCCTATATGATTGGAGGGTTAACTTTTCACCTAAATTTATAATTTCCAATCATTTAAAATTACATTATGTAGTAAGAAACTAGAAATGAATAAATAGTTTTTTAAAAATTAAATGCCTAAACCCTGCCTATTAATTCAAAACTTGAACTAAAATAAATCCTTCGGACGGAATCAACTAAGATTAGTTAAAAACAATTATTATAAATATGCCTATATGATTGGAGGGTTAACTTTTCACCTAAATTTATAATTTCCAATCATTTAAAATTACATTATGTAGTAAGAAACTAGAAATGAATAAATAGTTTTTTAAAAATTAAATGCCTAAACCCTGCCTATTAATTCAAAACTTGAACTAAAATAAATCCTTCGGACGGAATCAACTAAGATTAGTTAAAAACAATTATTATAAATATGCCTATATGATTGGAGGGTTAACTTTTCACCTAAATTTATAATTTCCAATCATTTAAAATTACATTATGTAGTAAGAAACTAGAAATGAATAAATAGTTTTTTAAAAATTAAATGCCTAAACCCTGCCTATTAATTCAAAACTTGAACTAAAATAAATCCTTCGGACGGAATCAACTAAGATTAGTTAAAAACAATTATTATAAATATGCCTATATGATTGGAGGGTTAACTTTTCACCTAAATTTATAATTTCCAATCATTTAAAATTACATTATGTAGTAAGAAACTAGAAATGAATAAATAGTTTTTTAAAAATTAAATGCCTAAGCCCTGCCTATTAATTCAAAACTTGAACTAAAATAAATCCTTCGGACGGAATCAACTAAGATTAGTTAAAAACAATTATTATAAATATGCCTATATGATTGGAGGGTTAACTTTTCACCTAAATTTATAATTTCCAATCATTTAAAATTACATTATGTAGTAAGAAACTAGAAATGAATAAATAGTTTTTTTAAAATTAAATGCCTAAACCCTGCCTATTAATTCAAAACTTGAACTAAAATAAATCCTTCGGACGGAATCAACTAAGATTAGTTAAAAACAATTATTATAAATATGCCTATATGATTGGAGGGTTAACTTTTCACCTAAATTTATAATTTCCAATCATTTAAAATTACATTATGTAGTAAGAAACTAGAAATGAATAAATAGTTTTTTAAAAATTAAATGCCTAAACCCTGCCTATTAATTCAAAACTTGAACTAAAATAAATCCTTCGGACGGAATCAACTAAGATTAGTTAAAAACAATTATTATAAATATGCCTATATGATTGGAGGGTTAACTTTTCACCTAAATTTATAATTTCCAATCATTTAAAATTACATTATGTAGTAAGAAACTAGAAATGAATAAATAGTTTTTTAAAAATTAAATGCCTAAACCCTGCCTATTAATTCAAAACTTGAACTAAAATAAATCCTTCGGACGGAATCAACTAAGATTAGTTAAAAACAATTATTATAAATATGCCTATATGATTGGAGGGTTAACTTTTCACCTAAATTTATAATTTCCAATCATTTAAAATTACATTATGTAGTAAGAAACTAGAAATGAATAAATAGTTTTTTAAAAATTAAATGCCTAAACCCTGCCTATTAATTCAAAACTTGAACTAAAATAAATCCTTCGGACGGAATCAACTAAGATTAGTTAAAAACAATTATTATAAATATGCCTATATGATTGGAGGGTTAACTTTTCACCTAAATTTATAATTTCCAATCATTTAAAATTACATTATGTAGTAAGAAACTAGAAATGAATAAATAGTTTTTTAAAAATTAAATGCCTAAACCCTGCCTATTAATTCAAAACTTGAACTAAAATAAATCCTTCGGACGGAATCAACTAAGATTAGTTAAAAACAATTATTATAAATATGCCTATATGATTGGAGGGTTAACTTTTCACCTAAATTTATAATTTCCAATCATTTAAAATTACATTATGTAGTAAGAAACTAGAAATGAATAAATAGTTTTTTAAAAATTAAATGCCTAAACCCTGCCTATTAATTCAAAACTTGAACTAAAATAAATCCTTCGGACGGAATCAACTAAGATTAGTTAAAAACAATTATTATAAATATGCCTATATGATTGGAGGGTTAACTTTTCACCTAAATTTATAATTTCCAATCATTTAAAATTACATTATGTAGTAAGAAACTAGAAATGAATAAATAGTTTTTTAAAAATTAAATGCCTAAACCCTGCCTATTAATTCAAAACTTGAACTAAAATAAATCCTTCGGACGGAATCAACTAAGATTAGTTAAAAACAATTATTATAAATATGCCTATATGATTGGAGGGTTAACTTTTCACCTAAATTTATAATTTCCAATCATTTAAAATTACATTATGTAGTAAGAAACTAGAAATGAATAAATAGTTTTTTAAAAATTAAATGCCTAAACCCTGCCTATTAATTCAAAACTTGAACTAAAATAAATCCTTCGGACGGAATCAACTAAGATTAGTTAAAAACAATTATTATAAATATGCCTATATGATTGGAGGGTTAACTTTTCACCTAAATTTATAATTTCCAATCATTTAAAATTACATTATGTAGTAAGAAACTAGAAATGAATAAATAGTTTTTTAAAAATTAAATGCCTAAACCCTGCCTATTAATTCAAAACTTGAACTAAAATAAATCCTTCGGACGGAATCAACTAAGATTAGTTAAAAACAATTATTATAAATATGCCTATATGATTGGAGGGTTAACTTTTCACCTAAATTTATAATTTCCAATCATTTAAAATTACATTATGTAGTAAGAAACTAGAAATGAATAAATAGTTTTTTAAAAATTAAATGCCTAAACCCTGCCTATTAATTCAAAACTTGAACTAAAATAAATCCTTCGGACGGAATCAACTAAGATTAGTTAAAAACAATTATTATAAATATGCCTATATGATTGGAGGGTTAACTTTTCACCTAAATTTATAATTTCCAATCATTTAAAATTACATTATGTAGTAAGAAACTAGAAATGAATAAATAGTTTTTTAAAAATTAAATGCCTAAACCCTGCCTATTAATTCAAAACTTGAACTAAAATAAATCCTTCGGACGGAATCAACTAAGATTAGTTAAAAACAATTATTATAAATATGCCTATATGATTGGAGGGTTAACTTTTCACCTAAATTTATAAGTTCCAATCATTTAAAATTACATTATGTAGTAAGAAACTAGAAATGAATAAATAGTTTTTTAAAAATTAAATGCCTAAACCCTGCCTATTAATTCAAAACTTGAACTAAAATAAATCCTTCGGACGGAATCAACTAAGATTAGTTAAAAACAATTATTATAAATATGCCTATATGATTGGAGGGTTAACTTTTCACCTAAATTTATAATTTCCAATCATTTAAAATTACATTATGTAGTAAGAAACTAGAAATGAATAAATAGTTTTTTAAAAATTAAATGCCTAAACCCTGCCTATTAATTCAAAACTTGAACTAAAATAAATCCTTCGGACGGAATCAACTAAGATTAGTTAAAAACAATTATTATAAATATGCCTATATGATTGGAGGGTTAACTTTTCACCTAAATTTATAATTTCCAATCATTTAAAATTACATTATGTAGTAAGAAACTAGAAATGAATAAATAGTTTTTTTAAAATTAAATGCCTAAACCCTGCCTATTAATTCAAAACTTGAACTAAAATAAATCCTTCGGACGGAATCAACTAAGATTAGTTAAAAACAATTATTATAAATATGCCTATATGATTGGAGGGTTAACTTTTCACCTAAATTTATAATTTCCAATCATTTAAAATTACATTATGTAGTAAGAAACTAGAAATGAATAAATAGTTTTTTAAAAATTAAATGCCTAAACCCTGCCTATTAATTCAAAACTTGAACTAAAATAAATCCTTCGGACGGAATCAACTAAGATTAGTTAAAAACAATTATTATAAATATGCCTATATGATTGGAGGGTTAACTTTTCACCTAAATTTATAATTTCCAATCATTTAAAATTACATTATGTAGTAAGAAACTAGAAATGAATAAATAGTTTTTTAAAAATTAAATGCCTAAACCCTGCCTATTAATTCAAAACTTGAACTAAAATAAATCCTTCGGACGGAATCAACTAAGATTAGTTAAAAACAATTATTATAAATATGCCTATATGATTGGAGGGTTAACTTTTCACCTAAATTTATAATTTCCAATCATTTAAAATTACATTATGTAGTAAGAAACTAGAAATGAATAAATAGTTTTTTAAAAATTAAATGCCTAAACCCTGCCTATTAATTCAAAACTTGAACTAAAATAAATCCTTCGGACGGAATCAACTAAGATTAGTTAAAAACAATTATTATAAATATGCCTATATGATTGGAGGGTTAACTTTTCACCTAAATTTATAATTTCCAATCATTTAAAATTACATTATGTAGTAAGAAACTAGAAATGAATAAATAGTTTTTTAAAAATTAAATGCCTAAACCCTGCCTATTAATTCAAAACTTGAACTAAAATAAATCCTTCGGACGGAATCAACTAAGATTAGTTAAAAACAATTATTATAAATATGCCTATATGATTGGAGGGTTAACTTTTCACCTAAATTTATAATTTCCAATCATTTAAAATTACATTATGTAGTAAGAAACTAGAAATGAATAAATAGTTTTTTAAAAATTAAATGCCTAAACCCTGCCTATTAATTCAAAACTTGAACTAAAATAAATCCTTCGGACGGAATCAACTAAGATTAGTTAAAAACAATTATTATAAATATGCCTATATGATTGGAGGGTTAACTTTTCACCTAAATTTATAATTTCCAATCATTTAAAATTACATTATGTAGTAAGAAACTAGAAATGAATAAATAGTTTTTTAAAAATTAAATGCCTAAACCCTGCCTATTAATTCAAAACTTGAACTAAAATAAATCCTTCGGACGGAATCAACTAAGATTAGTTAAAAACAATTATTATAAATATGCCTATATGATTGGAGGGTTAACTTTTCACCTAAATTTATAATTTCCAATCATTTAAAATTACATTATGTAGTAAGAAACTAGAAATGAATAAATAGTTTTTTAAAAATTAAATGCCTAAACCCTGCCTATTAATTCAAAACTTGAACTAAAATAAATCCTTCGGACGGAATCAACTAAGATTAGTTAAAAACAATTATTATAAATATGCCTATATGATTGGAGGGTTAACTTTTCACCTAAATTTATAATTTCCAATCATTTAAAATTACATTATGTAGTAAGAAACTAGAAATGAATAAATAGTTTTTTAAAAATTAAATGCCTAAACCCTGCCTATTAATTCAAAACTTGAACTAAAATAAATCCTTCGGACGGAATCAACTAAGATTAGTTAAAAACAATTATTATAAATATGCCTATATGATTGGAGGGTTAACTTTTCACCTAAATTTATAATTTCCAATCATTTAAAATTACATTATGTAGTAAGAAACTAGAAATGAATAAATAGTTTTTTAAAAATTAAATGCCTAAGCCCTGCCTATTAATTCAAAACTTGAACTAAAATAAATCCTACGGACGGAATCAACTAAGATTAGTTAAAAACAATTATTATAAATATGCCTATATGATTGGAGGGTTAACTTTTCACCTAAATTTATAATTTCCAATCATTTAAAATTACATTATGTAGTAAGAAACTAGAAATGAATAAATAGTTTTTTAAAAATTAAATGCCTAAGCCCTGCCTATTAATTCAAAACTTGAACTAAAATAAATCCTTCGGACGGAATCAACTAAGATTAGTTAAAAACAATTATTATAAATATGCCTATATGATTGGAGGGTTAACTTTTCACCTAAATTTATAATTTCCAATCATTTAAAATTACATTATGTAGTAAGAAACTAGAAATGAATAAATAGTTTTTTTAAAATTAAATGCCTAAACCCTGCCTATTAATTCAAAACTTGAACTAAAATAAATCCTTCGGACGGAATCAACTAAGATTAGTTAAAAACAATTATTATAAATATGCCTATATGATTGGAGGGTTAACTTTTCACCTAAATTTATAATTTCCAATCATTTAAAATTACATTATGTAGTAAGAAACTAGAAATGAATAAATAGTTTTTTAAAAATTAAATGCCTAAACCCTGCCTATTAATTCAAAACTTGAACTAAAATAAATCCTTCGGACGGAATCAACTAAGATTAGTTAAAAACAATTATTATAAATATGCCTATATGATTGGAGGGTTAACTTTTCACCTAAATTTATAATTTCCAATCATTTAAAATTACATTATGTAGTAAGAAACTAGAAATGAATAAATAGTTTTTTAAAAATTAAATGCCTAAACCCTGCCTATTAATTCAAAACTTGAACTAAAATAAATCCTTCGGACGGAATCAACTAAGATTAGTTAAAAACAATTATTATAAATATGCCTATATGATTGGAGGGTTAACTTTTCACCTAAATTTATAATTTCCAATCATTTAAAATTACATTATGTAGTAAGAAACTAGAAATGAATAAATAGTTTTTTAAAAATTAAATGCCTAAACCCTGCCTATTAATTCAAAACTTGAACTAAAATAAATCCTTCGGACGGAATCAACTAAGATTAGTTAAAAACAATTATTATAAATATGCCTATATGATTGGAGGGTTAACTTTTCACCTAAATTTATAATTTCCAATCATTTAAAATTACATTATGTAGTAAGAAACTAGAAATGAATAAATAGTTTTTTAAAAATTAAATGCCTAAACCCTGCCTATTAATTCAAAACTTGAACTAAAATAAATCCTTCGGACGGAATCAACTAAGATTAGTTAAAAACAATTATTATAAATATGCCTATATGATTGGAGGGTTAACTTTTCACCTAAATTTATAATTTCCAATCATTTAAAATTACATTATGTAGTAAGAAACTAGAAATGAATAAATAGTTTTTTAAAAATTAAATGCCTAAACCCTGCCTATTAATTCAAAACTTGAACTAAAATAAATCCTTCGGACGGAATCAACTAAGATTAGTTAAAAACAATTATTATAAATATGCCTATATGATTGGAGGGTTAACTTTTCACCTAAATTTATAATTTCCAATCATTTAAAATTACATTATGTAGTAAGAAACTAGAAATGAATAAATAGTTTTTTAAAAATTAAATGCCTAAACCCTGCCTATTAATTCAAAACTTGAACTAAAATAAATCCTTCGGACGGAATCAACTAAGATTAGTTAAAAACAATTATTATAAATATGCCTATATGATTGGAGGGTTAACTTTTCACCTAAATTTATAATTTCCAATCATTTAAAATTACATTATGTAGTAAGAAACTAGAAATGAATAAATAGTTTTTTTAAAATTAAATGCCTAAACCCTGCCTATTAATTCAAAACTTGAACTAAAATAAATCCTTCGGACGGAATCAACTAAGATTAGTTAAAAACAATTATTATAAATATGCCTATATGATTGGAGGGTTAACTTTTCACCTAAATTTATAATTTCCAATCATTTAAAATTACATTATGTAGTAAGAAACTAGAAATGAATAAATAGTTTTTTAAAAATTAAATGCCTAAACCCTGCCTATTAATTCAAAACTTGAACTAAAATAAATCCTTCGGACGGAATCAACTAAGATTAGTTAAAAACAATTATTATAAATATGCCTATATGATTGGAGGGTTAACTTTTCACCTAAATTTATAATTTCCAATCATTTAAAATTACATTATGTAGTAAGAAACTAGAAATGAATAAATAGTTTTTTAAAAATTAAATGCCTAAACCCTGCCTATTAATTCAAAACTTGAACTAAAATAAATCCTTCGGACGGAATCAACTAAGATTAGTTAAAAACAATTATTATAAATATGCCTATATGATTGGAGGGTTAACTTTTCACCTAAATTTATAATTTCCAATCATTTAAAATTACATTATGTAGTAAGAAACTAGAAATGAATAAATAGTTTTTTAAAAATTAAATGCCTAAACCCTGCCTATTAATTCAAAACTTGAACTAAAATAAATCCTTCGGACGGAATCAACTAAGATTAGTTAAAAACAATTATTATAAATATGCCTATATGATTGGAGGGTTAACTTTTCACCTAAATTTATAATTTCCAATCATTTAAAATTACATTATGTAGTAAGAAACTAGAAATGAATAAATAGTTTTTTAAAAATTAAATGCCTAAACCCTGCCTATTAATTCAAAACTTGAACTAAAATAAATCCTTCGGACGGAATCAACTAAGATTAGTTAAAAACAATTATTATAAATATGCCTATATGATTGGAGGGTTAACTTTTCACCTAAATTTATAATTTCCAATCATTTAAAATTACATTATGTAGTAAGAAACTAGAAATGAATAAATAGTTTTTTAAAAATTAAATGCCTAAACCCTGCCTATTAATTCAAAACTTGAACTAAAATAAATCCTTCGGACGGAATCAACTAAGATTAGTTAAAAACAATTATTATAAATATGCCTATATGATTGGAGGGTTAACTTTTCACCTAAATTTATAATTTCCAATCATTTAAAATTACATTATGTAGTAAGAAACTAGAAATGAATAAATAGTTTTTTAAAAATTAAATGCCTAAACCCTGCCTATTAATTCAAAACTTGAACTAAAATAAATCCTTCGGACGGAATCAACTAAGATTAGTTAAAAACAATTATTATAAATATGCCTATATGATTGGAGGGTTAACTTTTCACCTAAATTTATAATTTCCAATCATTTAAAATTACATTATGTAGTAAGAAACTAGAAATGAATAAATAGTTTTTTAAAAATTAAATGCCTAAACCCTGCCTATTAATTCAAAACTTGAACTAAAATAAATCCTTCGGACGGAATCAACTAAGATTAGTTAAAAACAATTATTATAAATATGCCTATATGATTGGAGGGTTAACTTTTCACCTAAATTTATAATTTCCAATCATTTAAAATTACATTATGTAGTAAGAAACTAGAAATGAATAAATAGTTTTTTAAAAATTAAATGCCTAAACCCTGCCTATTAATTCAAAACTTGAACTAAAATAAATCCTTCGGACGGAATCAACTAAGATTAGTTAAAAACAATTATTATAAATATGCCTATATGATTGGAGGGTTAACTTTTCACCTAAATTTATAATTTCCAATCATTTAAAATTACATTATGTAGTAAGAAACTAGAAATGAATAAATAGTTTTTTAAAAATTAAATGCCTAAACCCTGCCTATTAATTCAAAACTTGAACTAAAATAAATCCTTCGGACGGAATCAACTAAGATTAGTTAAAAACAATTATTATAAATATGCCTATATGATTGGAGGGTTAACTTTTCACCTAAATTTATAATTTCCAATCATTTAAAATTACATTATGTAGTAAGAAACTAGAAATGAATAAATAGTTTTTTAAAAATTAAATGCCTAAACCCTGCCTATTAATTCAAAACTTGAACTAAAATAAATCCTTCGGACGGAATCAACTAAGATTAGTTAAAAACAATTATTATAAATATGCCTATATGATTGGAGGGTTAACTTTTCACCTAAATTTATAATTTCCAATCATTTAAAATTACATTATGTAGTAAGAAACTAGAAATGAATAAATAGTTTTTTAAAAATTAAATGCCTAAACCCTGCCTATTAATTCAAAACTTGAACTAAAATAAATCCTTCGGACGGAATCAACTAAGATTAGTTAAAAACAATTATTATAAATATGCCTATATGATTGGAGGGTTAACTTTTCACCTAAATTTATAATTTCCAATCATTTAAAATTACATTATGTAGTAAGAAACTAGAAATGAATAAATAGTTTTTTAAAAATTAAATGCCTAAACCCTGCCTATTAATTCAAAACTTGAACTAAAATAAATCCTTCGGACGGAATCAACTAAGATTAGTTAAAAACAATTATTATAAATATGCCTATATGATTGGAGGGTTAACTTTTCACCTAAATTTATAATTTCCAATCATTTAAAATTACATTATGTAGTAAGAAACTAGAAATGAATAAATAGTTTTTTAAAAATTAAATGCCTAAACCCTGCCTATTAATTCAAAACTTGAACTAAAATAAATCCTTCGGACGGAATCAACTAAGATTAGTTAAAAACAATTATTATAAATATGCCTATATGATTGGAGGGTTAACTTTTCACCTAAATTTATAATTTCCAATCATTTAAAATTACATTATGTAGTAAGAAACTAGAAATGAATAAATAGTTTTTTAAAAATTAAATGCCTAAACCCTGCCTATTAATTCAAAACTTGAACTAAAATAAATCCTTCGGACGGAATCAACTAAGATTAGTTAAAAACAATTATTATAAATATGCCTATATGATTGGAGGGTTAACTTTTCACCTAAATTTATAATTTCCAATCATTTAAAATTACATTATGTAGTAAGAAACTAGAAATGAATAAATAGTTTTTTAAAAATTAAATGCCTAAACCCTGCCTATTAATTCAAAACTTGAACTAAAATAAATCCTTCGGACGGAATCAACTAAGATTAGTTAAAAACAATTATTATAAATATGCCTATATGATTGGAGGGTTAACTTTTCACCTAAATTTATAATTTCCAATCATTTAAAATTACATTATGTAGTAAGAAACTAGAAATGAATAAATAGTTTTTTAAAAATTAAATGCCTAAACCCTGCCTATTAATTCAAAACTTGAACTAAAATAAATCCTTCGGACGGAATCAACTAAGATTAGTTAAAAACAATTATTATAAATATGCCTATATGATTGGAGGGTTAACTTTTCACCTAAATTTATAATTTCCAATCATTTAAAATTACATTATGTAGTAAGAAACTAGAAATGAATAAATAGTTTTTTAAAAATTAAATGCCTAAACCCTGCCTATTAATTCAAAACTTGAACTAAAATAAATCCTTCGGACGGAATCAACTAAGATTAGTTAAAAACAATTATTATAAATATGCCTATATGATTGGAGGGTTAACTTTTCACCTAAATTTATAATTTCCAATCATTTAAAATTACATTATGTAGTAAGAAACTAGAAATGAATAAATAGTTTTTTTAAAAATTAAATGCCTAAGCCCTGCCTATTAATTCAAAACTTGAACTAAAATAAATCCTTCGGACGGAATCAACTAAGATTAGTTAAAAACAATTATTATAAATATGCCTATATGATTGGAGGGTTAACTTTTCACCTAAATTTATAATTTCCAATCATTTAAAATTACATTATGTAGTAAGAAACTAGAAATGAATAAATAGTTTTTTAAAAATTAAATGCCTAAACCCTGCCTATTAATTCAAAACTTGAACTAAAATAAATCCTTCGGACGGAATCAACTAAGATTAGTTAAAAACAATTATTATAAATATGCCTATATGATTGGAGGGTTAACTTTTCACCTAAATTTATAATTTCCAATCATTTAAAATTACATTATGTAGTAAGAAACTAGAAATGAATAAATAGTTTTTTAAAAATTAAATGCCTAAACCCTGCCTATTAATTCAAAACTTGAACTAAAATAAATCCTTCGGACGGAATCAACTAAGATTAGTTAAAAACAATTATTATAAATATGCCTATATGATTGGAGGGTTAACTTTTCACCTAAATTTATAATTTCCAATCATTTAAAATTACATTATGTAGTAAGAAACTAGAAATGAATAAATAGTTTTTTAAAAATTAAATGCCTAAACCCTGCCTATTAATTCAAAACTTGAACTAAAATAAATCCTTCGGACGGAATCAACTAAGATTAGTTAAAAACAATTATTATAAATATGCCTATATGATTGGAGGGTTAACTTTTCACCTAAATTTATAATTTCCAATCATTTAAAATTACATTATGTAGTAAGAAACTAGAAATGAATAAATAGTTTTTTAAAAATTAAATGCCTAAACCCTGCCTATTAATTCAAAACTTGAACTAAAATAAATCCTTCGGACGGAATCAACTAAGATTAGTTAAAAACAATTATTATAAATATGCCTATATGATTGGAGGGTTAACTTTTCACCTAAATTTATAATTTCCAATCATTTAAAATTACATTATGTAGTAAGAAACTAGAAATGAATAAATAGTTTTTTAAAAATTAAATGCCTAAACCCTGCCTATTAATTCAAAACTTGAACTAAAATAAATCCTTCGGACGGAATCAACTAAGATTAGTTAAAAACAATTATTATAAATATGCCTATATGATTGGAGGGTTAACTTTTCACCTAAATTTATAATTTCCAATCATTTAAAATTACATTATGTAGTAAGAAACTAGAAATGAATAAATAGTTTTTTAAAAATTAAATGCCTAAACCCTGCCTATTAATTCAAAACTTGAACTAAAATAAATCCTTCGGACGGAATCAACTAAGATTAGTTAAAAACAATTATTATAAATATGCCTATATGATTGGAGGGTTAACTTTTCACCTAAATTTATAATTTCCAATCATTTAAAATTACATTATGTAGTAAGAAACTAGAAATGAATAAATAGTTTTTTAAAAATTAAATGCCTAAACCCTGCCTATTAATTCAAAACTTGAACTAAAATAAATCCTTCGGACGGAATCAACTAAGATTAGTTAAAAACAATTATTATAAATATGCCTATATGATTGGAGGGTTAACTTTTCACCTAAATTTATAATTTCCAATCATTTAAAATTACATTATGTAGTAAGAAACTAGAAATGAATAAATAGTTTTTTAAAAATTAAATGCCTAAACCCTGCCTATTAATTCAAAACTTGAACTAAAATAAATCCTTCGGACGGAATCAACTAAGATTAGTTAAAAACAATTATTATAAATATGCCTATATGATTGGAGGGTTAACTTTTCACCTAAATTTATAATTTCCAATCATTTAAAATTACATTATGTAGTAAGAAACTAGAAATGAATAAATAGTTTTTTAAAAATTAAATGCCTAAACCCTGCCTATTAATTCAAAACTTGAACTAAAATAAATCCTTCGGACGGAATCAACTAAGATTAGTTAAAAACAATTATTATAAATATGCCTATATGATTGGAGGGTTAACTTTTCACCTAAATTTATAATTTCCAATCATTTAAAATTACATTATGTAGTAAGAAACTAGAAATGAATAAATAGTTTTTTAAAAATTAAATGCCTAAACCCTGCCTATTAATTCAAAACTTGAACTAAAATAAATCCTTCGGACGGAATCAACTAAGATTAGTTAAAAACAATTATTATAAATATGCCTATATGATTGGAGGGTTAACTTTTCACCTAAATTTATAATTTCCAATCATTTAAAATTACATTATGTAGTAAGAAACTAGAAATGAATAAATAGTTTTTTAAAAATTAAATGCCTAAACCCTGCCTATTAATTCAAAACTTGAACTAAAATAAATCCTTCGGACGGAATCAACTAAGATTAGTTAAAAACAATTATTATAAATATGCCTATATGATTGGAGGGTTAACTTTTCACCTAAATTTATAATTTCCAATCATTTAAAATTACATTATGTAGTAAGAAACTAGAAATGAATAAATAGTTTTTTAAAAATTAAATGCCTAAACCCTGCCTATTAATTCAAAACTTGAACTAAAATAAATCCTTCGGACGGAATCAACTAAGATTAGTTAAAAACAATTATTATAAATATGCCTATATGATTGGAGGGTTAACTTTTCACCTAAATTTATAATTTCCAATCATTTAAAATTACATTATGTAGTAAGAAACTAGAAATGAATAAATAGTTTTTTAAAAATTAAATGCCTAAACCCTGCCTATTAATTCAAAACTTGAACTAAAATAAATCCTTCGGACGGAATCAACTAAGATTAGTTAAAAACAATTATTATAAATATGCCTATATGATTGGAGGGTTAACTTTTCACCTAAATTTATAATTTCCAATCATTTAAAATTACATTATGTAGTAAGAAACTAGAAATGAATAAATAGTTTTTTAAAAATTAAATGCCTAAACCCTGCCTATTAATTCAAAACTTGAACTAAAATAAATCCTTCGGACGGAATCAACTAAGATTAGTTAAAAACAATTATTATAAATATGCCTATATGATTGGAGGGTTAACTTTTCACCTAAATTTATAATTTCCAATCATTTAAAATTACATTAAGTAGTAAGAAACTAGAAATGAATAAATAGTTTTTTAAAAATTAAATGCCTAAACCCTGCCTATTAATTCAAAACTTGAACTAAAATAATTCCTTCGGACGGAATCAACTAAGATTAGTTAAAAACAATTATTATAAATATGCCTATATGATTGGAGGGTTAACTTTTCACCTAAATTTATAATTTCCAATCATTTAAAATTACATTATGTAGTAAGAAACTAGAAATGAATAAATAGTTTTTTAAAAATTAAATGCCTAAACCCTGCCTATTAATTCAAAACTTGAACTAAAATAAATCCTTCGGACGGAATCAACTAAGATTAGTTAAAAACAATTATTATAAATATGCCTATATGATTGGAGGGTTAACTTTTCACCTAAATTTATAATTTCCAATCATTTAAAATTACATTATGTAGTAAGAAACTAGAAATGAATAAATAGTTTTTTAAAAATTAAATGCCTAAACCCTGCCTATTAATTCAAAACTTGAACTAAAATAAATCCTTCGGACGGAATCAACTAAGATTAGTTAAAAACAATTATTATAAATATGCCTATATGATTGGAGGGTTAACTTTTCACCTAAATTTATAATTTCCAATCATTTAAAATTACATTATGTAGTAAGAAACTAGAAATGAATAAATAGTTTTTTAAAAATTAAATGCCTAAGCCCTGCCTATTAATTCAAAACTTGAACTAAAATAAATCCTTCGGACGGAATCAACTAAGATTAGTTAAAAACAATTATTATAAATATGCCTATATGATTGGAGGGTTAACTTTTCACCTAAATTTATAATTTCCAATCATTTAAAATTACATTATGTAGTAAGAAACTAGAAATGAATAAATAGTTTTTTAAAAATTAAATGCCTAAGCCCTGCCTATTAATTCAAAACTTGAACTAAAATAAATCCTTCGGACGGAATCAACTAAGATTAGTTAAAAACAATTATTATAAATATGCCTATATGATTGGAGGGTTAACTTTTCACCTAAATTTATAATTTCCAATCATTTAAAATTACATTATGTAGTAAGAAACTAGAAATGAATAAATAGTTTTTTAAAAATTAAATGCCTAAGCCCTGCCTATTAATTCAAAACTTGAACTAAAATAAATCCTTCGGACGGAATCAACTAAGATTAGTTAAAAACAATTATTATAAATATGCCTATATGATTGGAGGGTTAACTTTTCACCTAAATTTATAATTTCCAATCATTTAAAATTACATTATGTAGTAAGAAACTAGAAATGAATAAATAGTTTTTTAAAAATTAAATGCCTAAGCCCTGCCTATTAATTCAAAACTTGAACTAAAATAAATCCTTCGGACGGAATCATATAAGATTAGTTAAAAACAATTATTATAAATATGCCTATATGATTGGAGGGTTAACTTTTCACCTAAATTTATAATTTCCAATCATTTAAAATTACATTATGTAGTAAGAAACTAGAAATGAATAAATAGTTTTTTAAAAATTAAATGCCTAAGCCCTGCCTATTAATTCAAAACTTGAACTAAAATAAATCCTTCGGACGGAATCAACTAAGATTAGTTAAAAACAATTATTATAAATATGCCTATATGATTGGAGGGTTAACTTTTCACCTAAATTTATAATTTCCAATCATTTAAAATTACATTATGTAGTAAGAAACTAGAAATGAATAAATAGTTTTTTAAAAATTAAATGCCTAAGCCCTGCCTATTAATTCAAAACTTGAACTAAAATAAATCCTTCGGACGGAATCAACTAAGATTAGTTAAAAACAATTATTATAAATATGCCTATATGATTGGAGGGTTAACTTTTCACCTAAATTTATAATTTCCAATCATTTAAAATTACATTATGTAGTAAGAAACTAGAAATGAATAAATAGTTTTTTAAAAATTAAATGCCTAAGCCCTGCCTATTAATTCAAAACTTGAACTAAAATAAATCCTTCGGACGGAATCAACTAAGATTAGTTAAAAACAATTATTATAAATATGCCTATATGATTGGAGGGTTAACTTTTCACCTAAATTTATAATTTCCAATCATTTAAAATTACATTATGTAGTAAGAAACTAGAAATGAATAAATAGTTTTTTAAAAATTAAATGCCTAAGCCCTGCCTATTAATTCAAAACTTGAACTAAAATAAATCCTTCGGACGGAATCAACTAAGATTAGTTAAAAACAATTATTATAAATATGCCTATATGATTGGAGGGTTAACTTTTCACCTAAATTTATAATTTCCAATCATTTAAAATAACATTATGTAGTAAGAAACTAGAAATGAACAAATAGTTTTTTAAAAATTAAATGCCTAAACCCTGCCTATTAATTCAAAACTTGAACTAAAATAAATCCTTCGGACGGAATCAACTAAGATTAGTTAAAAACAATTATTATAAATATGCCTATATGATTGGAGGGTTAACTTTTCACCTAAATTTATAATTTCCAATCATTTAAAATTACATTATGTAGTAAGAAACTAGAAATGAATAAATAGTTTTTTAAAAATTAAATGCCTAAACCCTGCCTATTAATTCAAAACTTGAACTAAAATAAATCCTTCGGACGGAATCAACTAAGATTAGTTAAAAACAATTATTATAAATATGCCTATATGATTGGAGGGTTAACTTTTCACCTAAATTTATAATTTCCAATCATTTAAAATTACATTATGTAGTAAGAAACTAGAAATGAATAAATAGTTTTTTAAAAATTAAATGCCTAAACCCTGCCTATTAATTCAAAACTTGAACTAAAATAAATCCTTCGGACGGAATCAACTAAGATTAGTTAAAAACAATTATTATAAATATGCCTATATGATTGGAGGGTTAACTTTTCACCTAAATTTATAATTTCCAATCATTTAAAATTACATTATGTAGTAAGAAACTAGAAATGAATAAATAGTTTTTTAAAAATTAAATGCCTAAACCCTGCCTATTAATTCAAAACTTGAACTAAAATAAATCCTTCGGACGGAATCAACTAAGATTAGTTAAAAACAATTATTATAAATATGCCTATATGATTGGAGGGTTAACTTTTCACCTAAATTTATAATTTCCAATCATTTAAAATTACATTATGTAGTAAGAAACTAGAAATGAATAAATAGTTTTTTAAAAATTAAATGCCTAAACCCTGCCTATTAATTCAAAACTTGAACTAAAATAAATCCTTCGGACGGAATCAACTAAGATTAGTTCAAAACAATTATTATAAATATGCCTATATGATTGGAGGGTTAACTTTTCACCTAAATTTATAATTTCCAATCATTTAAAATTACATTATGTAGTAAGAAACTAGAAATGAATAAATAGTTTTTTAAAAATTAAATGCCTAAACCCTGCCTATTAATTCAAAACTTGAACTAAAATAAATCCTTCGGACGGAATCAACTAAGATTAGTTAAAAACAATTATTATAAATATGCCTATATGATTGGAGGGTTAACTTTTCACCAAAATTTATAATTTCCAATCATTTAAAATTACATTATGTAGTAAGAAACTAGAAATGAATAAATAGTTTTTTAAAAATTAAATGCCTAAACCCTGCCTATTAATTCAAAACTTGAACTAAAATAAATCCTTCGGACGGAATCAACTAAGATTAGTTAAAAACAATTATTATAAATATGCCTATATGATTGGAGGGTTAACTTTTCACCTAAATTTATAATTTCCAATCATTTAAAATTTCATTATGTAGTAAGAAACTAGAAATGAATAAATAGTTTTTTAAAAATTAAATGCCTAAGCCCTGCCTATTAATTCAAAACTTGAACTAAAATAAATCCTTCGGACGGAATCAACTAAGATTAGTTAAAAACAATTATTATAAATATGCCTATATGATTGGAGGGTTAACTTTTCACCTAAATTTATAATTTCCAATCATTTAAAATTACATTATGTAGTAAGAAACTAGAAATGAATAAATAGTTTTTTAAAAATTAAATGCCTAAGCCCTGCCTATTAATTCAAAACTTGAACTAAAATAAATCCTTCGGACGGAATCAACTAAGATTAGTTAAAAACAATTATTATAAATATGCCTATATGATTGGAGGGTTAACTTTTCACCTAAATTTATAATTTCCAATCATTTAAAATTACATTATGTAGTAAGAAACTAGAAATGAATAAATAGTTTTTTAAAAATTAAATGCCTAAGCCCTGCCTATTAATTCAAAACTTGAACTAAAATAAATCCTTCGGACGGAATCAACTAAGATTAGTTAAAAACAATTATTATAAATATGCCTATATGATTGGAGGGTTAACTTTTCACCTAAATTTATAATTTCCAATCATTTAAAATTACATTATGTAGTAAGAAACTAGAAATGAATAAATAGTTTTTTAAAAATTAAATGCCTAAGCCCTGCCTATTAATTCAAAACTTGAACTAAAATAAATCCTTCGGACGGAATCAACTAAGATTAGTTAAAAACAATTATTATAAATATGCCTATATGATTGGAGGGTTAACTTTTCACCTAAATTTATAATTTCCAATCATTTAAAATTACATTATGTAGTAAGAAACTAGAAATGAATAAATAGTTTTTTAAAAATTAAATGCCTAAGCCCTGCCTATTAATTCAAAACTTGAACTAAAATAAATCCTTCGGACGGAATCAACTAAGATTAGTTAAAAACAATTATTATAAATATGCCTATATGATTGGAGGGTTAACTTTTCACCTAAATTTATAATTTCCAATCATTTAAAATTACATTATGTAGTAAGAAACTAGAAATGAATAAATAGTTTTTTAAAAATTAAATGCCTAAGCCCTGCCTATTAATTCAAAACTTGAACTAAAATAAATCCTTCGGACGGAATCAACTAAGATTAGTTAAAAACAATTATTATAAATATGCCTATATGATTGGAGGGTTAACTTTTCACCTAAATTTATAATTTCCAATCATTTAAAATTACATTATGTAGTAAGAAACTAGAAATGAATAAATAGTTTTTTAAAAATTAAATGCCTAAGCCCTGCCTATTAATTCAAAACTTGAACTAAAATAAATCCTTCGGACGGAATCAACTAAGATTAGTTAAAAACAATTATTATAAATATGCCTATATGATTGGAGGGTTAACTTTTCACCTAAATTTATAATTTCCAATCATTTAAAATTACATTATGTAGTAAGAAACTAGAAATGAATAAATAGTTTTTTAAAAATTAAATGCCTAAGCCCTGCCTATTAATTCAAAACTTGAACTAAAATAAATCCTTCGGACGGAATCAACTAAGATTAGTTAAAAACAATTATTATAAATATGCCTATATGATTGGAGGGTTAACTTTTCACCTAAATTTATAATTTCCAATCATTTAAAATTACATTATGTAGTAAGAAACTAGAAATGAATAAATAGTTTTTTAAAAATTAAATGCCTAAACCCTGCCTATTAATTCAAAACTTGAACTAAAATAAATCCTTCGGACGGAATCAACTAAGATTAGTTAAAAACAATTATTATAAATATGCCTATATGATTGGAGGGTTAACTTTTCACCTAAATTTATAATTTCCAATCATTTAAAATTACATTATGTAGTAAGAAACTAGAAATGAATAAATAGTTTTTTAAAAATTAAATGCCTAAACCCTGCCTATTAATTCAAAACTTGAACTAAAATAATTCCTTCGGACGGAATCAACTAAGATTAGTTAAAAACAATTATTATAAATATGCCTATATGATTGGAGGGTTAACTTTTCACCTAAATTTATAATTTCCAATCATTTAAAATTACATTATGTAGTAAGAAACTAGAAATGAATAAATAGTTTTTTAAAAATTAAATGCCTAAACCCTGCCTATTAATTCAAAACTTGAACTAAAATAAATCCTTCGGACGGAATCAACTAAGATTAGTTAAAAACAATTATTATAAATATGCCTATATGATTGGAGGGTTAACTTTTCACCTAAATTTATAATTTCCAATCATTTAAAATTACATTATGTAGTAAGAAACTAGAAATGAATAAATAGTTTTTTAAAAATTAAATGCCTAAACCCTGCCTATTAATTCAAAACTTGAACTAAAATAAATCCTTCGGACGGAATCAACTAAGATTAGTTAAAAACAATTATTATAAATATGCCTATATGATTGGAGGGTTAACTTTTCACCTAAATTTATAATTTCAAATCATTTAAAATTACATTATGTAGTAAGAAACTAGAAATGAATAAATAGTTTTTTAAAAATTAAATGCCTAAACCCTGCCTATTAATTCAAAACTTGAACTAAAATAATTCCTTCGGACGGAATCAACTAAGATTAGTTAAAAACAATTATTATAAATATGCCTATATGATTGGAGGGTTAACTTTTCACCTAAATTTATAATTTCCAATCATTTAAAATTACATTATGTAGTAAGAAACTAGAAATGAATAAATAGTTTTTTAAAAATTAAATGCCTAAACCCTGCCTATTAATTCAAAACTTGAACTAAAATAAATCCTTCGGACGGAATCAACTAAGATTAGTTAAAAACAATTATTATAAATATGCCTATATGATTGGAGGGTTAACTTTTCACCTAAATTTATAATTTCCAATCATTTAAAATTACATTATGTAGTAAGAAACTAGAAATGAATAAATAGTTTTTTAAAAATTAAATGCCTAAACCCTGCCTATTAATTCAAAACTTGAACTAAAATAAATCCTTCGGACGGAATCAACTAAGATTAGTTAAAAACAATTATTATAAATATGCCTATATGATTGGAGGGTTAACTTTTCACCTAAATTTATAATTTCCAATCATTTAAAATTACATTATGTAGTAAGAAACTAGAAATGAATAAATAGTTTTTTAAAAATTAAATGCCTAAGCCCTGCCTATTAATTCAAAACTTGAACTAAAATAAATCCTTCGGACGGAATCAACTAAGATTAGTTAAAAACAATTATTATAAATATGCCTATATGATTGGAGGGTTAACTTTTCACCTAAATTTATAATTTCCAATCATTTAAAATTACATTATGTAGTAAGAAACTAGAAATGAATAAATAGTTTTTTAAAAATTAAATGCCTAAGCCCTGCCTATTAATTCAAAACTTGAACTAAAATAAATCCTTCGGACGGAATCAACTAAGATTAGTTAAAAACAATTATTATAAATATGCCTATATGATTGGAGGGTTAACTTTTCACCTAAATTTATAATTTCCAATCATTTAAAATTACATTATGTAGTAAGAAACTAGAAATGAATAAATAGTTTTTTAAAAATTAAATGCCTAAGCCCTGCCTATTAATTCAAAACTTGAACTAAAATAAATCCTTCGGACGGAATCAACTAAGATTAGTTAAAAACAATTATTATAAATATGCCTATATGATTGGAGGGTTAACTTTTCACCTAAATTTATAATTTCCAATCATTTAAAATTACATTATGTAGTAAGAAACTAGAAATGAATAAATAGTTTTTTAAAAATTAAATGCCTAAGCCCTGCCTATTAATTCAAAACTTGAACTAAAATAAATCCTTCGGACGGAATCATATAAGATTAGTTAAAAACAATTATTATAAATATGCCTATATGATTGGAGGGTTAACTTTTCACCTAAATTTATAATTTCCAATCATTTAAAATTACATTATGTAGTAAGAAACTAGAAATGAATAAATAGTTTTTTAAAAATTAAATGCCTAAGCCCTGCCTATTAATTCAAAACTTGAACTAAAATAAATCCTTCGGACGGAATCAACTAAGATTAGTTAAAAACAATTATTATAAATATGCCTATATGATTGGAGGGTTAACTTTTCACCTAAATTTATAATTTCCAATCATTTAAAATTACATTATGTAGTAAGAAACTAGAAATGAATAAATAGTTTTTTAAAAATTAAATGCCTAAGCCCTGCCTATTAATTCAAAACTTGAACTAAAATAAATCCTTCGGACGGAATCAACTAAGATTAGTTAAAAACAATTATTATAAATATGCCTATATGATTGGAGGGTTAACTTTTCACCTAAATTTATAATTTCCAATCATTTAAAATTACATTATGTAGTAAGAAACTAGAAATGAATAAATAGTTTTTTAAAAATTAAATGCCTAAGCCGTGCCTATTAATTCAAAACTTGAACTAAAATAAATCCTTCGGACGGAATCAACTAAGATTAGTTAAAAACAATTATTATAAATATGCCTATATGATTGGAGGGTTAACTTTTCACCTAAATTTATAATTTCCAATCATTTAAAATTACATTATGTAGTAAGAAACTAGAAATGAATAAATAGTTTTTTAAAAATTAAATGCCTAAGCCCTGCCTATTAATTCAAAACTTGAACTAAAATAAATCCTTCGGACGGAATCAACTAAGATTAGTTAAAAACAATTATTATAAATATGCCTATATGATTGGAGGGTTAACTTTTCACCTAAATTTATAATTTCCAATCATTTAAAATTACATTATGTAGTAAGAAACTAGAAATGAATAAATAGTTTTTTAAAAATTAAATGCCTAAGCCCTGCCTATTAATTCAAAACTTGAACTAAAATAAATCCTTCGGACGGAATCAACTAAGATTAGTTAAAAACAATTATTATAAATATGCCTATATGATTGGAGGGTTAACTTTTCACCTAAATTTATAATTTCCAATCATTTAAAATTACATTATGTAGTAAGAAACTAGAAATGAATAAATAGTTTTTTAAAAATTAAATGCCTAAGCCCTGCCTATTAATTCAAAACTTGAACTAAAATAAATCCTTCGGACGGAATCAACTAAGATTAGTTAAAAACAATTATTATAAATATGCCTATATGATTGGAGGGTTAACTTTTCACCTAAATTTATAATTTCCAATCATTTAAAATTACATTATGTAGTAAGAAACTAGAAATGAATAAATAGTTTTTTAAAAATTAAATGCCTAAGCCCTGCCTATTAATTCAAAACTTGAACTAAAATAAATCCTTCGGACGGAATCAACTAAGATTAGTTAAAAACAATTATTATAAATATGCCTATATGATTGGAGGGTTAACTTTTCACCTAAATTTATAATTTCCAATCATTTAAAATTACATTATGTAGTAAGAAACTAGAAATGAATAAATAGTTTTTTAAAAATTAAATGCCTAAGCCCTGCCTATTAATTCAAAACTTGAACTAAAATAAATCCTTCGGACGGAATCAACTAAGATTAGTTAAAAACAATTATTATAAATATGCCTATATGATTGGAGGGTTAACTTTTCACCTAAATTTATAATTTCCAATCATTTAAAATTACATTATGTAGTAAGAAACTAGAAATGAATAAATAGTTTTTTAAAAATTAAATGCCTAAGCCCTGCCTATTAATTCAAAACTTGAACTAAAATAAATCCTTCGGACGGAATCAACTAAGATTAGTTAAAAACAATTATTATAAATATGCCTATATGATTGGAGGGTTAACTTTTCACCTAAATTTATAATTTCCAATCATTTAAAATTACATTATGTAGTAAGAAACTAGAAATGAATAAATAGTTTTTTAAAAATTAAATGCCTAAGCCCTGCCTATTAATTCAAAACTTGAACTAAAATAAATCCTTCGGACGGAATCAACTAAGATTAGTTAAAAACAATTATTATAAATATGCCTATATGATTGGAGGGTTAACTTTTCACCTAAATTTATAATTTCCAATCATTTAAAATTACATTATGTAGTAAGAAACTAGAAATGAATAAATAGTTTTTTAAAAATTAAATGCCTAAGCCCTGCCTATTAATTCAAAACTTGAACTAAAATAAATCCTTCGGACGGAATCAACTAAGATTAGTTAAAAACAATTATTATAAATATGCCTATATGATTGGAGGGTTAACTTTTCACCTAAATTTATAATTTCCAATCATTTAAAATTACATTATGTAGTAAGAAACTAGAAATGAATAAATAGTTTTTTAAAAATTAAATGCCTAAGCCCTGCCTATTAATTCAAAACTTGAACTAAAATAAATCCTTCGGACGGAATCAACTAAGATTAGTTAAAAACAATAATTATAAATATGCCTATATGATGGAGGGTTAACTTTTCACCTAAATTTATAATTTCCAATCATTTAAAATTACATTATGTAGTAAGAAACTAGAAATGAATAAATAGTTTTTTAAAAATTAAATGCCTAAGCCCTGCCTATTAATTCAAAACTTGAACTAAAATAAATCCTTCGGACGGAATCAACTAAGATTAGTTAAAAACAATTATTATAAATATGCCTATATGATTGGAGGGTTAACTTTTCACCTAAATTTATAATTTCCAATCATTTAAAATTACATTATGTAGTAAGAAACTAGAAATGAATAAATAGTTTTTTAAAAATTAAATGCCTAAGCCCTGCCTATTAATTCAAAACTTGAACTAAAATAAATCCTTCGGACGGAATCAACTAAGATTAGTTAAAAACAATAATTATAAATATGCCTATATGATGGAGGGTTAACTTTTCACCTAAATTTATAATTTCCAATCATTTAAAATTACATTATGTAGTAAGAAACTAGAAATGAATAAATAGTTTTTTAAAAATTAAATGCCTAAGCCCTGCCTATTAATTCAAAACTTGAACTAAAATAAATCCTTCGGACGGAATCAACTAAGATTAGTTAAAAACAATTATTATAAATATGCCTATATGATTGGAGGGTTAACTTTTCACCTAAATTTATAATTTCCAATCATTTAAAATTACATTATGTAGTAAGAAACTAGAAATGAATAAATAGTTTTTTAAAAATTAAATGCCTAAGCCCTGCCTATTAATTCAAAACTTGAACTAAAATAAATCCTTCGGACGGAATCAACTAAGATTAGTTAAAAACAATTATTATAAATATGCCTATATGATTGGAGGGTTAACTTTTCACCTAAATTTATAATTTCCAATCATTTAAAATTACATTATGTAGTAAGAAACTAGAAATGAATAAATAGTTTTTTAAAAATTAAATGCCTAAGCCCTGCCTATTAATTCAAAACTTGAACTAAAATAAATCCTTCGGACGGAATCAACTAAGATTAGTTAAAAACAATTATTATAAATATGCCTATATGATTGGAGGGTTAACTTTTCACCTAAATTTATAATTTCCAATCATTTAAAATTACATTATGTAGTAAGAAACTAGAAATGAATAAATAGTTTTTTAAAAATTAAATGCCTAAGCCGTGCCTATTAATTCAAAACTTGAACTAAAATAAATCCTTCGGACGGAATCAACTAAGATTAGTTAAAAACAATTATTATAAATATGCCTATATGATTGGAGGGTTAACTTTTCACCTAAATTTATAATTTCCAATCATTTAAAATTACATTATGTAGTAAGAAACTAGAAATGAATAAATAGTTTTTTAAAAATTAAATGCCTAAGCCCTGCCTATTAATTCAAAACTTGAACTAAAATAAATCCTTCGGACGGAATCAACTAAGATTAGTTAAAAACAATTATTATAAATATGCCTATATGATTGGAGGGTTAACTTTTCACCTAAATTTATAATTTCCAATCATTTAAAATTACATTATGTAGTAAGAAACTAGAAATGAATAAATAGTTTTTTAAAAATTAAATGCCTAAGCCCTGCCTATTAATTCAAAACTTGAACTAAAATAAATCC
The DNA here is from genome assembly GCA_932274525.1 of Podabrus alpinus. Taxonomy (NCBI): domain Eukaryota; kingdom Metazoa; phylum Arthropoda; class Insecta; order Coleoptera; family Cantharidae; genus Podabrus; species Podabrus alpinus. The sequence continues at coordinate 13,479,824 of OW026455.1, forward strand.
TTCGGACGGAATCAACTAAGATTAGTTAAAAACAATTATTATAAATATGCCTATATGATTGGAGGGTTAACTTTTCACCTAAATTTATAATTTCCAATCATTTAAAATTACATTATGTAGTAAGAAACTAGAAATGAATAAATAGTTTTTTAAAAATTAAATGCCTAAGCCCTGCCTATTAATTCAAAACTTGAACTAAAATAAATCCTTCGGACGGAATCATATAAGATTAGTTAAAAACAATTATTATAAATATGCCTATATGATTGGAGGGTTAACTTTTCACCTAAATTTATAATTTCCAATCATTTAAAATTACATTATGTAGTAAGAAACTAGAAATGAATAAATAGTTTTTTAAAAATTAAATGCCTAAGCCCTGCCTATTAATTCAAAACTTGAACTAAAATAAATCCTTCGGACGGAATCAAATAAGATTAGTTAAAAACAATTATTATAAATATGCCTATATGATTGGAGGGTTAACTTTTCACCTAAATTTATAATTTCCAATCATTTAAAATTACATTATGTAGTAAGAAACTAGAAATGAATAAATAGTTTTTTAAAAATTAAATGCCTAAGCCCTGCCTATTAATTCAAAACTTGAACTAAAATAAATCCTTCGGACGGAATCAACTAAGATTAGTTAAAAACAATTATTATAAATATGCCTATATGATTGGAGGGTTAACTTTTCACCTAAATTTATAATTTCCAATCATTTAAAATTACATTATGTAGTAAGAAACTAGAAATGAATAAATAGTTTTTTAAAAATTAAATGCCTAAGCCGTGCCTATTAATTCAAAACTTGAACTAAAATAAATCCTTCGGACGGAATCAACTAAGATTAGTTAAAAACAATTATTATAAATATGCCTATATGATTGGAGGGTTAACTTTTCACCTAAATTTATAATTTCCAATCATTTAAAATTACATTATGTAGTAAGAAACTAGAAATGAATAAATAGTTTTTTAAAAATTAAATGCCTAAGCCCTGCCTATTAATTCAAAACTTGAACTAAAATAAATCCTTCGGACGGAATCAACTAAGATTAGTTAAAAACAATTATTATAAATATGCCTATATGATTGGAGGGTTAACTTTTCACCTAAATTTATAATTTCCAATCATTTAAAATTACATTATGTAGTAAGAAACTAGAAATGAATAAATAGTTTTTTAAAAATTAAATGCCTAAGCCCTGCCTATTAATTCAAAACTTGAACTAAAATAAATCCTTCGGACGGAATCAACTAAGATTAGTTAAAAACAATTATTATAAATATGCCTATATGATTGGAGGGTTAACTTTTCACCTAAATTTATAATTTCCAATCATTTAAAATTACATTATGTAGTAAGAAACTAGAAATGAATAAATAGTTTTTTAAAAATTAAATGCCTAAGCCCTGCCTATTAATTCAAAACTTGAACTAAAATAAATCCTTCGGACGGAATCAACTAAGATTAGTTAAAAACAATTATTATAAATATGCCTATATGATTGGAGGGTTAACTTTTCACCTAAATTTATAATTTCCAATCATTTAAAATTACATTATGTAGTAAGAAACTAGAAATGAATAAATAGTTTTTTAAAAATTAAATGCCTAAGCCCTGCCTATTAATTCAAAACTTGAACTAAAATAAATCCTTCGGACGGAATCAACTAAGATTAGTTAAAAACAATTATTATAAATATGCCTATATGATTGGAGGGTTAACTTTTCACCTAAATTTATAATTTCCAATCATTTAAAATTACATTATGTAGTAAGAAACTAGAAATGAATAAATAGTTTTTTAAAAATTAAATGCCTAAGCCCTGCCTATTAATTCAAAACTTGAACTAAAATAAATCCTTCGGACGGAATCAACTAAGATTAGTTAAAAACAATTATTATAAATATGCCTATATGATTGGAGGGTTAACTTTTCACCTAAATTTATAATTTCCAATCATTTAAAATTACATTATGTAGTAAGAAACTAGAAATGAATAAATAGTTTTTTAAAAATTAAATGCCTAAGCCCTGCCTATTAATTCAAAACTTGAACTAAAATAAATCCTTCGGACGGAATCAACTAAGATTAGTTAAAAACAATTATTATAAATATGCCTATATGATTGGAGGGTTAACTTTTCACCTAAATTTATAATTTCCAATCATTTAAAATTACATTATGTAGTAAGAAACTAGAAATGAATAAATAGTTTTTTAAAAATTAAATGCCTAAGCCCTGCCTATTAATTCAAAACTTGAACTAAAATAAATCCTTCGGACGGAATCAACTAAGATTAGTTAAAAACAATTATTATAAATATGCCTATATGATTGGAGGGTTAACTTTTCACCTAAATTTATAATTTCCAATCATTTAAAATTACATTATGTAGTAAGAAACTAGAAATGAATAAATAGTTTTTTAAAAATTAAATGCCTAAGCCCTGCCTATTAATTCAAAACTTGAACTAAAATAAATCCTTCGGACGGAATCAACTAAGATTAGTTAAAAACAATTATTATAAATATGCCTATATGATTGGAGGGTTAACTTTTCACCTAAATTTATAATTTCCAATCATTTAAAATTACATTATGTAGTAAGAAACTAGAAATGAATAAATAGTTTTTTAAAAATTAAATGCCTAAGCCCTGCCTATTAATTCAAAACTTGAACTAAAATAAATCCTTCGGACGGAATCAACTAAGATTAGTTAAAAACAATAATTATAAATATGCCTATATGATGGAGGGTTAACTTTTCACCTAAATTTATAATTTCCAATCATTTAAAATTACATTATGTAGTAAGAAACTAGAAATGAATAAATAGTTTTTTAAAAATTAAATGCCTAAGCCCTGCCTATTAATTCAAAACTTGAACTAAAATAAATCCTTCGGACGGAATCAACTAAGATTAGTTAAAAACAATTATTATAAATATGCCTATATGATTGGAGGGTTAACTTTTCACCTAAATTTATAATTTCCAATCATTTAAAATTACATTATGTAGTAAGAAACTAGAAATGAATAAATAGTTTTTTAAAAATTAAATGCCTAAGCCCTGCCTATTAATTCAAAACTTGAACTAAAATAAATCCTTCGGACGGAATCAACTAAGATTAGTTAAAAACAATAATTATAAATATGCCTATATGATGGAGGGTTAACTTTTCACCTAAATTTATAATTTCCAATCATTTAAAATTACATTATGTAGTAAGAAACTAGAAATGAATAAATAGTTTTTTAAAAATTAAATGCCTAAGCCCTGCCTATTAATTCAAAACTTGAACTAAAATAAATCCTTCGGACGGAATCAACTAAGATTAGTTAAAAACAATTATTATAAATATGCCTATATGATTGGAGGGTTAACTTTTCACCTAAATTTATAATTTCCAATCATTTAAAATTACATTATGTAGTAAGAAACTAGAAATGAATAAATAGTTTTTTAAAAATTAAATGCCTAAGCCCTGCCTATTAATTCAAAACTTGAACTAAAATAAATCCTTCGGACGGAATCAACTAAGATTAGTTAAAAACAATTATTATAAATATGCCTATATGATTGGAGGGTTAACTTTTCACCTAAATTTATAATTTCCAATCATTTAAAATTACATTATGTAGTAAGAAACTAGAAATGAATAAATAGTTTTTTAAAAATTAAATGCCTAAGCCCTGCCTATTAATTCAAAACTTGAACTAAAATAAATCCTTCGGACGGAATCAACTAAGATTAGTTAAAAACAATTATTATAAATATGCCTATATGATTGGAGGGTTAACTTTTCACCTAAATTTATAATTTCCAATCATTTAAAATTACATTATGTAGTAAGAAACTAGAAATGAATAAATAGTTTTTTAAAAATTAAATGCCTAAGCCCTGCCTATTAATTCAAAACTTGAACTAAAATAAATCCTTCGGACGGAATCAACTAAGATTAGTTAAAAACAATTATTATAAATATGCCTATATGATTGGAGGGTTAACTTTTCACCTAAATTTATAATTTCCAATCATTTAAAATTACATTATGTAGTAAGAAACTAGAAATGAATAAATAGTTTTTTAAAAATTAAATGCCTAAGCCCTGCCTATTAATTCAAAACTTGAACTAAAATAAATCCTTCGGACGGAATCAACTAAGATTAGTTAAAAACAATAATTATAAATATGCCTATATGATGGAGGGTTAACTTTTCACCTAAATTTATAATTTCCAATCATTTAAAATTACATTATGTAGTAAGAAACTAGAAATGAATAAATAGTTTTTTAAAAATTAAATGCCTAAGCCCTGCCTATTAATTCAAAACTTGAACTAAAATAAATCCTTCGGACGGAATCAACTAAGATTAGTTAAAAACAATTATTATAAATATGCCTATATGATTGGAGGGTTAACTTTTCACCTAAATTTATAATTTCCAATCATTTAAAATTACATTATGTAGTAAGAAACTAGAAATGAATAAATAGTTTTTTAAAAATTAAATGCCTAAGCCCTGCCTATTAATTCAAAACTTGAACTAAAATAAATCCTTCGGACGGAATCAACTAAGATTAGTTAAAAACAATTATTATAAATATGCCTATATGATTGGAGGGTTAACTTTTCACCTAAATTTATAATTTCCAATCATTTAAAATTACATTATGTAGTAAGAAACTAGAAATGAATAAATAGTTTTTTAAAAATTAAATGCCTAAGCCCTGCCTATTAATTCAAAACTTGAACTAAAATAAATCCTTCGGACGGAATCAACTAAGATTAGTTAAAAACAATTATTATAAATATGCCTATATGATTGGAGGGTTAACTTTTCACCTAAATTTATAATTTCCAATCATTTAAAATTACATTATGTAGTAAGAAACTAGAAATGAATAAATAGTTTTTTAAAAATTAAATGCCTAAGCCCTGCCTATTAATTCAAAACTTGAACTAAAATAAATCCTTCGGACGGAATCAACTAAGATTAGTTAAAAACAATTATTATAAATATGCCTATATGATTGGAGGGTTAACTTTTCACCTAAATTTATAATTTCCAATCATTTAAAATTACATTATGTAGTAAGAAACTAGAAATGAATAAATAGTTTTTTAAAAATTAAATGCCTAAACCCTGCCTATTAATTCAAAACTTGAACTAAAATAAATCCTTCGGACGGAATCAGCTAAGATTAGTTAAAAACAATTATTATAAATATGCCTATATGATTGGAGGGTGAACTTTTCACCTAAATTTATAATTTCCAATCATTTAAAATTACATTATGTAGTAAGAAACTAGAAATGAATAAATAGTTTTTTAAAAATTAAATGCCTAAGCCCTGCCTATTAATTCAAAACTTGAACTAAAATAAATCCTTCGGACGGAATCAGCTAAGATTAGTTAAAAACAATTATTATAAATATGCCTATATGATTGGAGGGTTAACTTTTCACCTAAATTTATAATTTCCAATCATTTAAAATTACATTATGTAGTAAGAAACTAGAAATGAATAAATAGTTTTTTAAAAATTAAATGCCTAAGCCCTGCCTATTAATTCAAAACTTGAACTAAAATAAATCCTTCGGACGGAATCAACTAAGATTAGTTAAAAACAATTATTATAAATATGCCTATATGATTGGAGGGTTAACTTTTCACCTAAATTTATAATTTCCAATCATTTAAAATTACATTATGTAGTAAGAAACTAGAAATGAATAAATAGTTTTTTAAAAATTAAATGCCTAAGCCCTGCCTATTAATTCAAAACTTGAACTAAAATAAATCCTTCGGACGGAATCAACTAAGATTAGTTAAAAACAATTATTATAAATATGCCTATATGATTGGAGGGTTAACTTTTCACCTAAATTTATAATTTCCAATCATTTAAAATTACATTATGTAGTAAGAAACTAGAAATGAATAAATAGTTTTTTAAAAATTAAATGCCTAAGCCCTGCCTATTAATTCAAAACTTGAACTAAAATAAATCCTTCGGACGGAATCAACTAAGATTAGTTAAAAACAATTATTATAAATATGCCTATATGATTGGAGGGTTAACTTTTCACCTAAATTTATAATTTCCAATCATTTAAAATTACATTATGTAGTAAGAAACTAGAAATGAATAAATAGTTTTTTAAAAATTAAATGCCTAAGCCCTGCCTATTAATTCAAAACTTGAACTAAAATAAATCCTTCGGACGGAATCAACTAAGATTAGTTAAAAACAATTATTATAAATATGCCTATATGATTGGAGGGTTAACTTTTCACCTAAATTTATAATTTCCAATCATTTAAAATTACATTATGTAGTAAGAAACTAGAAATGAATAAATAGTTTTTTAAAAATTAAATGCCTAAGCCCTGCCTATTAATTCAAAACTTGAACTAAAATAAATCCTTCGGACGGAATCAACTAAGATTAGTTAAAAACAATTATTATAAATATGCCTATATGATTGGAGGGTTAACTTTTCACCTAAATTTATAATTTCCAATCATTTAAAATTACATTATGTAGTAAGAAACTAGAAATGAATAAATAGTTTTTTAAAAATTAAATGCCTAAGCCCTGCCTATTAATTCAAAACTTGAACTAAAATAAATCCTTCGGACGGAATCAACTAAGATTAGTTAAAAACAATTATTATAAATATGCCTATATGATTGGAGGGTTAACTTTTCACCTAAATTTATAATTTCCAATCATTTAAAATTACATTATGTAGTAAGAAACTAGAAATGAATAAATAGTTTTTTAAAAATTAAATGCCTAAGCCCTGCCTATTAATTCAAAACTTGAACTAAAATAAATCCTTCGGACGGAATCAACTAAGATTAGTTAAAAACAATTATTATAAATATGCCTATATGATTGGAGGGTTAACTTTTCACCTAAATTTATAATTTCCAATCATTTAAAATTACATTATGTAGTAAGAAACTAGAAATGAATAAATAGTTTTTTAAAAATTAAATGCCTAAGCCCTGCCTATTAATTCAAAACTTGAACTAAAATAAATCCTTCGGACGGAATCAACTAAGATTAGTTAAAAACAATTATTATAAATATGCCTATATGATTGGAGGGTTAACTTTTCACCTAAATTTATAATTTCCAATCATTTAGAATTACATTATGTAGTAAGAAACTAGAAATGAATAAATAGTTTTTTAAAAATTAAATGCCTAAGCCCTGCCTATTAATTCAAAACTTGAACTAAAATAAATCCTTCGGACGGAATCAACTAAGATTAGTTAAAAACAATTATTATAAATATGCCTATATGATTGGAGGGTTAACTTTTCACCTAAATTTATAATTTCCAATCATTTAAAATTACATTATGTAGTAAGAAACTAGAAATGAATAAATAGTTTTTTAAAAATTAAATGCCTAAGCCCTGCCTATTAATTCAAAACTTGAACTAAAATAAATCCTTCGGACGGAATCAACTAAGATTAGTTAAAAACAATTATTATAAATATGCCTATATGATTGGAGGGTTAACTTTTCACCTAAATTTATAATTTCCAATCATTTAAAATTACATTATGTAGTAAGAAACTAGAAATGAATAAATAGTTTTTTAAAAATTAAATGCCTAAACCCTGCCTATTAATTCAAAACTTGAACTAAAATAAATCCTTCGGACGGAATCAACTAAGATTAGTTAAAAACAATTATTATAAATATGCCTATATGATTGGAGGGTTAACTTTTCACCTAAATTTATAATTTCCAATCATTTAAAATTACATTATGTAGTAAGAAACTAGAAATGAATAAATAGTTTTTTAAAAATTAAATGCCTAAACCCTGCCTATTAATTCAAAACTTGAACTAAAATAAATCCTTCGGACGGAATCAACTAAGATTAGTTAAAAACAATTATTATAAATATGCCTATATGATTGGAGGGTTAACTTTTCACCTAAATTTATAATTTCCAATCATTTAAAATTACATTATGTAGTAAGAAACTAGAAATGAATAAATAGTTTTTTAAAAATTAAATGCCTAAACCCTGCCTATTAATTCAAAACTTGAACTAAAATAAATCCTTCGGACGGAATCAACTAAGATTAGTTAAAAACAATTATTATAAATATGCCTATATGATTGGAGGGTTAACTTTTCACCTAAATTTATAATTTCCAATCATTTAAAATTACATTATGTAGTAAGAAACTAGAAATGAATAAATAGTTTTTTAAAAATTAAATGCCTAAACCCTGCCTATTAATTCAAAACTTGAACTAAAATAAATCCTTCGGACGGAATCAACTAAGATTAGTTAAAAACAATTATTATAAATATGCCTATATGATTGGAGGGTTAACTTTTCACCTAAATTTATAATTTCCAATCATTTAAAATTACATTATGTAGTAAGAAACTAGAAATGAATAAATAGTTTTTTAAAAATTAAATGCCTAAACCCTGCCTATTAATTCAAAACTTGAACTAAAATAAATCCTTCGGACGGAATTAACTAAGATTAGTTAAAAACAATTATTATAAATATGCCTATATGATTGGAGGGTTAACTTTTCACCTAAATTTATAATTTCCAATCATTTAAAATTACATTATGTAGTAAGAAACTAGAAATGAATAAATAGTTTTTTAAAAATTAAATGCCTAAACCCTGCCTATTAATTCAAAACTTGAACTAAAATAAATCCTTCGGACGGAATTAACTAAGATTAGTTAAAAACAATTATTATAAATATGCCTATATGATTGGAGGGTTAACTTTTCACCTAAATTTATAATTTCCAATCATTTAAAATTACATTATGTAGTAAGAAACTAGAAATGAATAAATAGTTTTTTAAAAATTAAATGCCTAAGCCCTGCCTATTAATTCAAAACTTGAACTAAAATAAATCCTTCGGACGGAATCAACTAAGATTAGTTAAAAACAATTATTATAAATATGCCTATATGATTGGAGGGTTAACTTTTCACCTAAATTTATAATTTCCAATCATTTAAAATTACATTATGTAGTAAGAAACTAGAAATGAATAAATAGTTTTTTAAAAATTAAATGCCTAAGCCCTGCCTATTAATTCAAAACTTGAACTAAAATAAATCCTTCGGACGGAATCAACTAAGATTAGTTAAAAACAATTATTATAAATATGCCTATATGATTGGAGGGTTAACTTTTCACCTAAATTTATAATTTCCAATCATTTAAAATTACATTATGTAGTAAGAAACTAGAAATGAATAAATAGTTTTTTAAAATTTAAATGCCTAAACCCTGCCTATTAATTCAAAACTTGAACTAAAATAAATCCTTCGGACGGAATCAACTAAGATTAGTTAAAAACAATTATTATAAATATGCCTATATGATTGGAGGGTTAACTTTTCACCTAAATTTATAATTTCCAATCATTTAAAATTACATTATGTAGTAAGAAACTAGAAATGAATAAATAGTTTTTTAAAAATTAAATGCCTAAACCCTGCCTATTAATTCAAAACTTGAACTAAAATAAATCCTTCGGACGGAATCAACTAAGATTAGTTAAAAACAATTATTATAAATATGCCTATATGATTGGAGGGTTAACTTTTCACCTAAATTTATAATTTCCAATCATTTAAAATTACATTATGTAGTAAGAAACTAGAAATGAATAAATAGTTTTTTAAAAATTAAATGCCTAAACCCTGCCTATTAATTCAAAACTTGAACTAAAATAAATCCTTCGGACGGAATCAACTAAGATTAGTTAAAAACAATTATTATAAATATGCCTATATGATTGGAGGGTTAACTTTTCACCTAAATTTATAATTTCCAATCATTTAAAATTACATTATGTAGTAAGAAACTAGAAATGAATAAATAGTTTTTTAAAAATTAAATGCCTAAACCCTGCCTATTAATTCAAAACTTGAACTAAAATAAATCCTTCGGACGGAATCAACTAAGATTAGTTAAAAACAATTATTATAAATATGCCTATATGATTGGAGGGTTAACTTTTCACCTAAATTTATAATTTCCAATCATTTAAAATTACATTATGTAGTAAGAAACTAGAAATGAATAAATAGTTTTTTAAAAATTAAATGCCTAAGCCCTGCCTATTAATTCAAAACTTGAACTAAAATAAATCCTTCGGACGGAATCAACTAAGATTAGTTAAAAACAATTATTATAAATATGCCTATATGATTGGAGGGTTAACTTTTCACCTAAATTTATAATTTCCAATCATTTAAAATTACATTATGTAGTAAGAAACTAGAAATGAATAAATAGTTTTTTAAAAATTAAATGCCTAAACCCTGCCTATTAATTCAAAACTTGAACTAAAATAAATCCTTCGGACGGAATCAGCTAAGATTAGTTAAAAACAATTATTATAAATATGCCTATATGATTGGAGGGTTAACTTTTCACCTAAATTTATAATTTCCAATCATTTAAAATTACATTATGTAGTAAGAAACTAGAAATGAATAAATAGTTTTTTAAAAATTAAATGCCTAAACCCTGCCTATTAATTCAAAACTTGAACTAAAATAAATCCTTCGGACGGAATCAACTAAGATTAGTTAAAAACAATTATTATAAATATGCCTATATGATTGGAGGGTTAACTTTTCACCTAAATTTATAATTTCCAATCATTTAAAATTACATTATGTAGTAAGAAACTAGAAATGAATAAATAGTTTTTTAAAAATTAAATGCCTAAGCCCTGCCTATTAATTCAAAACTTGAACTAAAATAAATCCTTCGGACGGAATCAGCTAAGATTAGTTAAAAACAATTATTATAAATATGCCTATATGATTGGAGGGTTAACTTTTCACCTAAATTTATAATTTCCAATCATTTAAAATTACATTATGTAGTAAGAAACTAGAAATGAATAAATAGTTTTTTAAAAATTAAATGCCTAAGCCCTGCCTATTAATTCAAAACTTGAACTAAAATAAATCCTTCGGACGGAATCAACTAAGATTAGTTAAAAACAATTATTATAAATATGCCTATATGATTGGAGGGTTAACTTTTCACCTAAATTTATAATTTCCAATCATTTAAAATTACATTATGTAGTAAGAAACTAGAAATGAATAAATAGTTTTTTAAAAATTAAATGCCTAAGCCCTGCCTATTAATTCAAAACTTGAACTAAAATAAATCCTTCGGACGGAATCAACTAAGATTAGTTAAAAACAATTATTATAAATATGCCTATATGATTGGAGGGTTAACTTTTCACCTAAATTTATAATTTCCAATCATTTAAAATTACATTATGTAGTAAGAAACTAGAAATGAATAAATAGTTTTTTAAAATTTAAATGCCTAAACCCTGCCTATTAATTCAAAACTTGAACTAAAATAAATCCTTCGGACGGAATCAACTAAGATTAGTTAAAAACAATTATTATAAATATGCCTATATGATTGGAGGGTTAACTTTTCACCTAAATTTATAATTTCCAATCATTTAAAATTACATTATGTAGTAAGAAACTAGAAATGAATAAATAGTTTTTTAAAAATTAAATGCCTAAACCCTGCCTATTAATTCAAAACTTGAACTAAAATAAATCCTTCGGACGGAATCAACTAAGATTAGTTAAAAACAATTATTATAAATATGCCTATATGATTGGAGGGTTAACTTTTCACCTAAATTTATAATTTCCAATCATTTAAAATTACATTATGTAGTAAGAAACTAGAAATGAATAAATAGTTTTTTAAAAATTAAATGCCTAAACCCTGCCTATTAATTCAAAACTTGAACTAAAATAAATCCTTCGGACGGAATCAACTAAGATTAGTTAAAAACAATTATTATAAATATGCCTATATGATTGGAGGGTTAACTTTTCACCTAAATTTATAATTTCCAATCATTTAAAATTACATTATGTAGTAAGAAATTAGAAATGAATAAATAGTTTTTTAAAAATTAAATGCCTAAACCCTGCCTATTAATTCAAAACTTGAACTAAAATAAATCCTTCGGACGGAATCAACTAAGATTAGTTAAAAACAATTATTATAAATATGCCTATATGATTGGAGGGTTAACTTTTCACCTAAATTTATAATTTCCAATCATTTAAAATTACATTATGTAGTAAGAAACTAGAAATGAATAAATAGTTTTTTAAAAATTAAATGCCTAAGCCCTGCCTATTAATTCAAAACTTGAACTAAAATAAATCCTTCGGACGGAATCAACTAAGATTAGTTAAAAACAATTATTATAAATATGCCTATATGATTGGAGGGTTAACTTTTCACCTAAATTTATAATTTCCAATCATTTAAAATTACATTATGTAGTAAGAAACTAGAAATGAATAAATAGTTTTTTAAAAATTAAATGCCTAAGCCCTGCCTATTAATTCAAAACTTGAACTAAAATAAATCCTTCGGACGGAATCAACTAAGATTAGTTAAAAACAATTATTATAAATATGCCTATATGATTGGAGGGTTAACTTTTCACCTAAATTTATAATTTCCAATCATTTAAAATTACATTATGTAGTAAGAAACTAGAAATGAATAAATAGTTTTTTAAAAATTAAATGCCTAAGCCCTGCCTATTAATTCAAAACTTGAACTAAAATAAATCCTTCGGACGGAATCAACTAAGATTAGTTAAAAACAATTATTATAAATATGCCTATATGATTGGAGGGTTAACTTTTCACCTAAATTTATAATTTCCAATCATTTAAAATTACATTATGTAGTAAGAAACTAGAAATGAATAAATAGTTTTTTAAAAATTAAATGCCTAAGCCCTGCCTATTAATTCAAAACTTGAACTAAAATAAATCCTTCGGACGGAATCAACTAAGATTAGTTAAAAACAATTATTATAAATATGCCTATATGATTGGAGGGTTAACTTTTCACCTAAATTTATAATTTCCAATCATTTAAAATTACATTATGTAGTAAGAAACTAGAAATGAATAAATAGTTTTTTAAAAATTAAATGCCTAAGCCCTGCCTATTAATTCAAAACTTGAACTAAAATAAATCCTTCGGACGGAATCAACTAAGATTAGTTAAAAACAATTATTATAAATATGCCTATATGATTGGAGGGTTAACTTTTCACCTAAATTTATAATTTCCAATCATTTAAAATTACATTATGTAGTAAGAAACTAGAAATGAATAAATAGTTTTTTAAAAATTAAATGCCTAAGCCCTGCCTATTAATTCAAAACTTGAACTAAAATAAATCCTTCGGACGGAATCAACTAAGATTAGTTAAAAACAATTATTATAAATATGCCTATATGATTGGAGGGTTAACTTTTCACCTAAATTTATAATTTCCAATCATTTAAAATTACATTATGTAGTAAGAAACTAGAAATGAATAAATAGTTTTTTAAAAATTAAATGCCTAAGCCCTGCCTATTAATTCAAAACTTGAACTAAAATAAATCCTTCGGACGGAATCAACTAAGATTAGTTAAAAACAATTATTATAAATATGCCTATATGATTGGAGGGTTAACTTTTCACCTAAATTTATAATTTCCAATCATTTAAAATTACATTATGTAGTAAGAAACTAGAAATGAATAAATAGTTTTTTAAAAATTAAATGCCTAAGCCCTGCCTATTAATTCAAAACTTGAACTAAAATAAATCCTTCGGACGGAATCAACTAAGATTAGTTAAAAACAATTATTATAAATATGCCTATATGATTGGAGGGTTAACTTTTCACCTAAATTTATAATTTCCAATCATTTAAAATTACATTATGTAGTAAGAAACTAGAAATGAATAAATAGTTTTTTAAAAATTAAATGCCTAAGCCCTGCCTATTAATTCAAAACTTGAACTAAAATAAATCCTTCGGACGGAATCAACTAAGATTAGTTAAAAACAATTATTATAAATATGCCTATATGATTGGAGGGTTAACTTTTCACCTAAATTTATAATTTCCAATCATTTAAAATTACATTATGTAGTAAGAAACTAGAAATGAATAAATAGTTTTTTAAAAATTAAATGCCTAAGCCCTGCCTATTAATTCAAAACTTGAACTAAAATAAATCCTTCGGACGGAATCAACTAAGATTAGTTAAAAACAATTATTATAAATATGCCTATATGATTGGAGGGTTAACTTTTCACCTAAATTTATAATTTCCAATCATTTAAAATTACATTATGTAGTAAGAAACTAGAAATGAATAAATAGTTTTTTAAAAATTAAATGCCTAAGCCCTGCCTATTAATTCAAAACTTGAACTAAAATAAATCCTTCGGACGGAATCAACTAAGATTAGTTAAAAACAATTATTATAAATATGCCTATATGATTGGAGGGTTAACTTTTCACCTAAATTTATAATTTCCAATCATTTAAAATTACATTATGTAGTAAGAAACTAGAAATGAATAAATAGTTTTTTAAAAATTAAATGCCTAAGCCCTGCCTATTAATTCAAAACTTGAACTAAAATAAATCCTTCGGACGGAATCAACTAAGATTAGTTAAAAACAATTATTATAAATATGCCTATATGATTGGAGGGTTAACTTTTCACCTAAATTTATAATTTCCAATCATTTAAAATTACATTATGTAGTAAGAAACTAGAAATGAATAAATAGTTTTTTAAAAATTAAATGCCTAAGCCCTGCCTATTAATTCAAAACTTGAACTAAAATAAATCCTTCGGACGGAATCAACTAAGATTAGTTAAAAACAATTATTATAAATATGCCTATATGATTGGAGGGTTAACTTTTCACCTAAATTTATAATTTCCAATCATTTAAAATTACATTATGTAGTAAGAAACTAGAAATGAATAAATAGTTTTTTAAAAATTAAATGCCTAAGCCCTGCCTATTAATTCAAAACTTGAACTAAAATAAATCCTTCGGACGGAATCAACTAAGATTAGTTAAAAACAATTATTATAAATATGCCTATATGATTGGAGGGTTAACTTTTCACCTAAATTTATAATTTCCAATCATTTAAAATTACATTATGTAGTAAGAAACTAGAAATGAATAAATAGTTTTTTAAAAATTAAATGCCTAAGCCCTGCCTATTAATTCAAAACTTGAACTAAAATAAATCCTTCGGACGGAATCAACTAAGATTAGTTAAAAACAATTATTATAAATATGCCTATATGATTGGAGGGTTAACTTTTCACCTAAATTTATAATTTCCAATCATTTAAAATTACATTATGTAGTAAGAAACTAGAAATGAATAAATAGTTTTTTAAAAATTAAATGCCTAAGCCCTGCCTATTAATTCAAAACTTGAACTAAAATAAATCCTTCGGACGGAATCAACTAAGATTAGTTAAAAACAATTATTATAAATATGCCTATATGATTGGAGGGTTAACTTTTCACCTAAATTTATAATTTCCAATCATTTAAAATTACATTATGTAGTAAGAAACTAGAAATGAATAAATAGTTTTTTAAAAATTAAATGCCTAAGCCCTGCCTATTAATTCAAAACTTGAACTAAAATAAATCCTTCGGACGGAATCAACTAAGATTAGTTAAAAACAATTATTATAAATATGCCTATATGATTGGAGGGTTAACTTTTCACCTAAATTTATAATTTCCAATCATTTAAAATTACATTATGTAGTAAGAAACTAGAAATGAATAAATAGTTTTTTAAAAATTAAATGCCTAAGCCCTGCCTATTAATTCAAAACTTGAACTAAAATAAATCCTTCGGACGGAATCAACTAAGATTAGTTAAAAACAATTATTATAAATATGCCTATATGATTGGAGGGTTAACTTTTCACCTAAATTTATAATTTCCAATCATTTAAAATTACATTATGTAGTAAGAAACTAGAAATGAATAAATAGTTTTTTAAAAATTAAATGCCTAAGCCCTGCCTATTAATTCAAAACTTGAACTAAAATAAATCCTTCGGACGGAATCAACTAAGATTAGTTAAAAACAATTATTATAAATATGCCTATATGATTGGAGGGTTAACTTTTCACCTAAATTTATAATTTCCAATCATTTAAAATTACATTATGTAGTAAGAAACTAGAAATGAATAAATAGTTTTTTAAAAATTAAATGCCTAAGCCGTGCCTATTAATTCAAAACTTGAACTAAAATAAATCCTTCGGACGGAATCAACTAAGATTAGTTAAAAACAATTATTATAAATATGCCTATATGATTGGAGGGTTAACTTTTCACCTAAATTTATAATTTCCAATCATTTAAAATTACATTATGTAGTAAGAAACTAGAAATGAATAAATAGTTTTTTAAAAATTAAATGCCTAAGCCCTGCCTATTAATTCAAAACTTGAACTAAAATAAATCCTTCGGACGGAATCAACTAAGATTAGTTAAAAACAATTATTATAAATATGCCTATATGATTGGAGGGTTAACTTTTCACCTAAATTTATAATTTCCAATCATTTAAAATTACATTATGTAGTAAGAAACTAGAAATGAATAAATAGTTTTTTAAAAATTAAATGCCTAAGCCCTGCCTATTAATTCAAAACTTGAACTAAAATAAATCCTTCGGACGGAATCAACTAAGATTAGTTAAAAACAATTATTATAAATATGCCTATATGATTGGAGGGTTAACTTTTCACCTAAATTTATAATTTCCAATCATTTAAAATTACATTATGTAGTAAGAAACTAGAAATGAATAAATAGTTTTTTAAAAATTAAATGCCTAAGCCCTGCCTATTAATTCAAAACTTGAACTAAAATAAATCCTTCGGACGGAATCAACTAAGATTAGTTAAAAACAATTATTATAAATATGCCTATATGATTGGAGGGTTAACTTTTCACCTAAATTTATAATTTCCAATCATTTAAAATTACATTATGTAGTAAGAAACTAGAAATGAATAAATAGTTTTTTAAAAATTAAATGCCTAAGCCCTGCCTATTAATTCAAAACTTGAACTAAAATAAATCCTTCGGACGGAATCAACTAAGATTAGTTAAAAACAATTATTATAAATATGCCTATATGATTGGAGGGTTAACTTTTCACCTAAATTTATAATTTCCAATCATTTAAAATTACATTATGTAGTAAGAAACTAGAAATGAATAAATAGTTTTTTAAAAATTAAATGCCTAAACCCTGCCTATTAATTCAAAACTTGAACTAAAATAAATCCTTCGGACGGAATCAACTAAGATTAGTTAAAAACAATTATTATAAATATGCCTATATGATTGGAGGGTTAACTTTTCACCTAAATTTATAATTTCCAATCATTTAAAATTACATTATGTAGTAAGAAACTAGAAATGAATAAATAGTTTTTTAAAAATTAAATGCCTAAACCCTGCCTATTAATTCAAAACTTGAACTAAAATAAATCCTTCGGACGGAATCAACTAAGATTAGTTAAAAACAATTATTATAAATATGCCTATATGATTGGAGGGTTAACTTTTCACCTAAATTTATAATTTCCAATCATTTAAAATTACATTATGTAGTAAGAAACTAGAAATGAATAAATAGTTTTTTAAAAATTAAATGCCTAAACCCTGCCTATTAATTCAAAACTTGAACTAAAATAAATCCTTCGGACGGAATCAACTAAGATTAGTTAAAAACAATTATTATAAATATGCCTATATGATTGGAGGGTTAACTTTTCACCTAAATTTATAATTTCCAATCATTTAAAATTACATTATGTAGTAAGAAACTAGAAATGAATAAATAGTTTTTTAAAAATTAAATGCCTAAGCCCTGCCTATTAATTCAAAACTTGAACTAAAATAAATCCTTCGGACGGAATCAACTAAGATTAGTTAAAAACAATTATTATAAATATGCCTATATGATTGGAGGGTTAACTTTTCACCTAAATTTATAATTTCCAATCATTTAAAATTACATTATGTAGTAAGAAACTAGAAATGAATAAATAGTTTTTTAAAAATTAAATGCCTAAGCCCTGCCTATTAATTCAAAACTTGAACTAAAATAAATCCTTCGGACGGAATCAACTAAGATTAGTTAAAAACAATTATTATAAATATGCCTATATGATTGGAGGGTTAACTTTTCACCTAAATTTATAATTTCCAATCATTTAAAATTACATTATGTAGTAAGAAACTAGAAATGAATAAATAGTTTTTTAAAAATTAAATGCCTAAGCCCTGCCTATTAATTCAAAACTTGAACTAAAATAAATCCTTCGGACGGAATCAACTAAGATTAGTTAAAAACAATTATTATAAATATGCCTATATGATTGGAGGGTTAACTTTTCACCTAAATTTATAATTTCCAATCATTTAAAATTACATTATGTAGTAAGAAACTAGAAATGAATAAATAGTTTTTTAAAAATTAAATGCCTAAACCCTGCCTATTAATTCAAAACTTGAACTAAAATAAATCCTTCGGACGGAATCAACTAAGATTAGTTAAAAACAATTATTATAAATATGCCTATATGATTGGAGGGTTAACTTTTCACCTAAATTTATAATTTCCAATCATTTAAAATTACATTATGTAGTAAGAAACTAGAAATGATTAAATAGTTTTTTAAAAATTAAATGCCTAAACCCTGCCTATTAATTCAAAACTTGAACTAAAATAAATCCTTCGGACGGAATCAACTAAGATTAGTTAAAAACAATTATTATAAATATGCCTATATGATTGGAGGGTTAACTTTTCACCTAAATTTATAATTTCCAATCATTTAAAATTACATTATGTAGTAAGAAACTAGAAATGAATAAATAGTTTTTTAAAAATTAAATGCCTAAACCCTGCCTATTAATTCAAAACTTGAACTAAAATAAATCCTTCGGACGGAATCAACTAAGATTAGTTAAAAACAATTATTATAAATATGCCTATATGATTGGAGGGTTAACTTTTCACCTAAATTTATAATTTCCAATCATTTAAAATTACATTATGTAGTAAGAAACTAGAAATGAATAAATAGTTTTTTAAAAATTAAATGCCTAAGCCCTGCCTATTAATTCAAAACTTGAACTAAAATAAATCCTTCGGACGGAATCAACTAAGATTAGTTAAAAACAATTATTATAAATATGCCTATATGATTGGAGGGTTAACTTTTCACCTAAATTTATAATTTCCAATCATTTAAAATTACATTATGTAGTAAGAAACTAGAAATGAATAAATAGTTTTTTAAAAATTAAATGCCTAAGCCCTGCCTATTAATTCAAAACTTGAACTAAAATAAATCCTTCGGACGGAATCAACTAAGATTAGTTAAAAACAATTATTATAAATATGCCTATATGATTGGAGGGTTAACTTTTCACCTAAATTTATAATTTCCAATCATTTAAAATTACATTATGTAGTAAGAAACTAGAAATGAATAAATAGTTTTTTAAAAATTAAATGCCTAAACCCTGCCTATTAATTCAAAACTTGAACTAAAATAAATCCTTCGGACGGAATCAACTAAGATTAGTTAAAAACAATTATTATAAATATGCCTATATGATTGGAGGGTTAACTTTTCACCTAAATTTATAATTTCCAATCATTTAAAATTACATTATGTAGTAAGAAACTAGAAATGAATAAATAGTTTTTTAAAAATTAAATGCCTAAGCCCTGCCTATTAATTCAAAACTTGAACTAAAATAAATCCTTCGGACGGAATCAACTAAGATTAGTTAAAAACAATTATTATAAATATGCCTATATGATTGGAGGGTTAACTTTTCACCTAAATTTATAATTTCCAATCATTTAAAATTACATTATGTAGTAAGAAACTAGAAATGAATAAATAGTTTTTTAAAAATTAAATGCCTAAGCCCTGCCTATTAATTCAAAACTTGAACTAAAATAAATCCTTCGGACGGAATCAACTAAGATTAGTTAAAAACAATTATTATAAATATGCCTATATGATTGGAGGGTTAACTTTTCACCTAAATTTATAATTTCCAATCATTTAAAATTACATTATGTAGTAAGAAACTAGAAATGAATAAATAGTTTTTTAAAAATTAAATGCCTAAGCCCTGCCTATTAATTCAAAACTTGAACTAAAATAAATCCTTCGGACGGAATCAACTAAGATTAGTTAAAAACAATTATTATAAATATGCCTATATGATTGGAGGGTTAACTTTTCACCTAAATTTATAATTTCCAATCATTTAAAATTACATTATGTAGTAAGAAACTAGAAATGAATAAATAGTTTTTTAAAAATTAAATGCCTAAACCCTGCCTATTAATTCAAAACTTGAACTAAAATAAATCCTTCGGACGGAATCAACTAAGATTAGTTAAAAACAATTATTATAAATATGCCTATATGATTGGAGGGTTAACTTTTCACCTAAATTTATAATTTCCAATCATTTAAAATTACATTATGTAGTAAGAAACTAGAAAAGAATAAATAGTTTTTTAAAATTTAAATGCCTAAACCCTGCCTATTAATTCAAAACTTGAACTAAAATAAATCCTTCGGACGGAATCAACTAAGATTAGTTAAAAACAATTATTATAAATATGCCTATATGATTGGAGGGTTAACTTTTCACCTAAATTTATAATTTCCAATCATTTAAAATTACATTATGTAGTAAGAAACTAGAAATGAATAAATAGTTTTTTAAAAATTAAATGCCTAAACCCTGCCTATTAATTCAAAACTTGAACTAAAATAAATCCTTCGGACGGAATCAACTAAGATTAGTTAAAAACAATTATTATAAATATGCCTATATGATTGGAGGGTTAACTTTTCACCTAAATTTATAATTTCCAATCATTTAAAATTACATTATGTAGTAAGAAACTAGAAATGAATAAATAGTTTTTTAAAAATTAAATGCCTAAACCCTGCCTATTAATTCAAAACTTGAACTAAAATAAATCCTTCGGACGGAATCAACTAAGATTAGTTAAAAACAATTATTATAAATATGCCTATATGATTGGAGGGTTAACTTTTCACCTAAATTTATAATTTCCAATCATTTAAAATTACATTATGTAGTAAGAAACTAGAAATGAATAAATAGTTTTTTAAAAATTAAATGCCTAAACCCTGCCTATTAATTCAAAACTTGAACTAAAATAAATCCTTCGGACGGAATCAACTAAGATTAGTTAAAAACAATTATTATAAATATGCCTATATGATTGGAGGGTTAACTTTTCACCTAAATTTATAATTTCCAATCATTTAAAATTACATTATGTAGTAAGAAACTAGAAATGAATAAATAGTTTTTTAAAAATTAAATGCCTAAGCCCTGCCTATTAATTCAAAACTTGAACTAAAATAAATCCTTCGGACGGAATCAACTAAGATTAGTTAAAAACAATTATTATAAATATGCCTATATGATTGGAGGGTTAACTTTTCACCTAAATTTATAATTTCCAATCATTTAAAATTACATTATGTAGTAAGAAACTAGAAATGAATAAATAGTTTTTTAAAAATTAAATGCCTAAGCCCTGCCTATTAATTCAAAACTTGAACTAAAATAAATCCTTCGGACGGAATCAACTAAGATTAGTTAAAAACAATTATTATAAATATGCCTATATGATTGGAGGGTTAACTTTTCACCTAAATTTATAATTTCCAATCATTTAAAATTACATTATGTAGTAAGAAACTAGAAATGAATAAATAGTTTTTTAAAAATTAAATGCCTAAGCCCTGCCTATTAATTCAAAACTTGAACTAAAATAAATCCTTCGGACGGAATCAACTAAGATTAGTTAAAAACAATTATTATAAATATGCCTATATGATTGGAGGGTTAACTTTTCACCTAAATTTATAATTTCCAATCATTTAAAATTACATTATGTAGTAAGAAACTAGAAATGAATAAATAGTTTTTTAAAAATTAAATGCCTAAGCCCTGCCTATTAATTCAAAACTTGAACTAAAATAAATCCTTCGGACGGAATCAACTAAGATTAGTTAAAAACAATTATTATAAATATGCCTATATGATTGGAGGGTTAACTTTTCACCTAAATTTATAATTTCCAATCATTTAAAATTACATTATGTAGTAAGAAACTAGAAATGAATAAATAGTTTTTTAAAAATTAAATGCCTAAGCCCTGCCTATTAATTCAAAATTTGAACTAAAATAAATCCTTCGGACGGAATCAACTAAGATTAGTTAAAAACAATTATTATAAATATGCCTATATGATTGGAGGGTTAACTTTTCACCTAAATTTATAATTTCCAATCATTTAAAATTAAATTATGTAGTAAGAAACTAGAAATGAATAAATAGTTTTTTAAAAATTAAATGCCTAAGCCCTGCCTATTAATTCAAAACTTGAACTAAAATAAATCCTTCGGACGGAATCAACTAAGATTAGTTAAAAACAATTATTATAAATATGCCTATATGATTGGAGGGTTAACTTTTCACCTAAATTTATAATTTCCAATCATTTAAAATTACATTATGTAGTAAGAAACTAGAAATGAATAAATAGTTTTTTAAAAATTAAATGCCTAAGCCCTGCCTATTAATTCAAAACTTGAACTAAAATAAATCCTTCGGACGGAATCAACTAAGATTAGTTAAAAACAATTATTATAAATATGCCTATATGATTGGAGGGTTAACTTTTCACCTAAATTTATAATTTCCAATCATTTAAAATTACATTATGTAGTAAGAAACTAGAAATGAATAAATAGTTTTTTAAAAATTAAATGCCTAAGCCCTGCCTATTAATTCAAAACTTGAACTAAAATAAATCCTTCGGACGGAATCAACTAAGATTAGTTAAAAACAATTATTATAAATATGCCTATATGATTGGAGGGTTAACTTTTCACCTAAATTTATAATTTCCAATCATTTAAAATTACATTATGTAGTAAGAAACTAGAAATGAATAAATAGTTTTTTAAAAATTAAATGCCTAAGCCCTGCCTATTAATTCAAAACTTGAACTAAAATAATCCTTCGGACGGAATCAACTAAGATTAGTTAAAAACAATTATTATAAATATGCCTATATGATTGGAGGGTTAACTTTTCACCTAAATTTATAATTTCCAATCATTTAAAATTACATTATGTAGTAAGAAACTAGAAATGAATAAATAGTTTTTTAAAAATTAAATGCCTAAGCCCTGCCTATTAATTCAAAACTTGAACTAAAATAAATCCTTCGGACGGAATCAACTAAGATTAGTTAAAAACAATTATTATAAATATGCCTATATGATTGGAGGGTTAACTTTTCACCTAAATTTATAATTTCCAATCATTTAAAATTACATTATGTAGTAAGAAACTAGAAATGAATAAATAGTTTTTTAAAAATTAAATGCCTAAGCCCTGCCTATTAATTCAAAACTTGAACTAAAATAAATCCTTCGGACGGAATCAACTAAGATTAGTTAAAAACAATTATTATAAATATGCCTATATGATTGGAGGGTTAACTTTTCACCTAAATTTATAATTTCCAATCATTTAAAATTACATTATGTAGTAAGAAACTAGAAATGAATAAATAGTTTTTTAAAAATTAAATGCCTAAGCCCTGCCTATTAATTCAAAACTTGAACTAAAATAAATCCTTCGGACGGAATCAACTAAGATTAGTTAAAAACAATTATTATAAATATGCCTATATGATTGGAGGGTTAACTTTTCACCTAAATTTATAATTTCCAATCATTTAAAATTACATTATGTAGTAAGAAACTAGAAATGAATAAATAGTTTTTTAAAAATTAAATGCCTAAGCCCTGCCTATTAATTCAAAACTTGAACTAAAATAAATCCTTCGGACGGAATCAACTAAGATTAGTTAAAAACAATTATTATAAATATGCCTATATGATTGGAGGGTTAACTTTTCACCTAAATTTATAATTTCCAATCATTTAAAATTACATTATGTAGTAAGAAACTAGAAATGAATAAATAGTTTTTTAAAAATTAAATGCCTAAGCCCTGCCTATTAATTCAAAACTTGAACTAAAATAAATCCTTCGGACGGAATCAACTAAGATTAGTTAAAAACAATTATTATAAATATGCCTATATGATTGGAGGGTTAACTTTTCACCTAAATTTATAATTTCCAATCATTTAAAATTACATTATGTAGTAAGAAACTAGAAATGAATAAATAGTTTTTTAAAAATTAAATGCCTAAGCCCTGCCTATTAATTCAAAACTTGAACTAAAATAAATCCTTCGGACGGAATCAACTAAGATTAGTTAAAAACAATTATTATAAATATGCCTATATGATTGGAGGGTTAACTTTTCACCTAAATTTATAATTTCCAATCATTTAAAATTACATTATGTAGTAAGAAACTAGAAATGAATAAATAGTTTTTTAAAAATTAAATGCCTAAGCCCTGCCTATTAATTCAAAACTTGAACTAAAATAAATCCTTCGGACGGAATCAACTAAGATTAGTTAAAAACAATTATTATAAATATGCCTATATGATTGGAGGGTTAACTTTTCACCTAAATTTATAATTTCCAATCATTTAAAATTACATTATGTAGTAAGAAACTAGAAATGAATAAATAGTTTTTTAAAAATTAAATGCCTAAGCCCTGCCTATTAATTCAAAACTTGAACTAAAATAAATCCTTCGGACGGAATCAACTAAGATTAGTTAAAAACAATTATTATAAATATGCCTATATGATTGGAGGGTTAACTTTTCACCTAAATTTATAATTTCCAATCATTTAAAATTACATTATGTAGTAAGAAACTAGAAATGAATAAATAGTTTTTTAAAAATTAAATGCCTAAGCCCTGCCTATTAATTCAAAACTTGAACTAAAATAAATCCTTCGGACGGAATCAACTAAGATTAGTTAAAAACAATTATTATAAATATGCCTATATGATTGGAGGGTTAACTTTTCACCTAAATTTATAATTTCCAATCATTTAAAATTACATTATGTAGTAAGAAACTAGAAATGAATAAATAGTTTTTTAAAAATTAAATGCCTAAGCCCTGCCTATTAATTCAAAACTTGAACTAAAATAAATCCTTCGGACGGAATCAACTAAGATTAGTTAAAAACAATTATTATAAATATGCCTATATGATTGGAGGGTTAACTTTTCACCTAAATTTATAATTTCCAATCATTTAAAATTACATTATGTAGTAAGAAACTAGAAATGAATAAATAGTTTTTTAAAAATTAAATGCCTAAGCCCTGCCTATTAATTCAAAACTTGAACTAAAATAAATCCTTCGGACGGAATCAACTAAGATTAGTTAAAAACAATTATTATAAATATGCCTATATGATTGGAGGGTTAACTTTTCACCTAAATTTATAATTTCCAATCATTTAAAATTACATTATGTAGTAAGAAACTAGAAATGAATAAATAGTTTTTTAAAAATTAAATGCCTAAGCCCTGCCTATTAATTCAAAACTTGAACTAAAATAAATCCTTCGGACGGAATCAACTAAGATTAGTTAAAAACAATTATTATAAATATGCCTATATGATTGGAGGGTTAACTTTTCACCTAAATTTATAATTTCCAATCATTTAAAATTACATTATGTAGTAAGAAACTAGAAATGAATAAATAGTTTTTTAAAAATTAAATGCCTAAGCCCTGCCTATTAATTCAAAACTTGAACTAAAATAAATCCTTCGGACGGAATCAACTAAGATTAGTTAAAAACAATTATTATAAATATGCCTATATGATTGGAGGGTTAACTTTTCACCTAAATTTATAATTTCCAATCATTTAAAATTACATTATGTAGTAAGAAACTAGAAATGAATAAATAGTTTTTTAAAAATTAAATGCCTAAGCCCTGCCTATTAATTCAAAACTTGAACTAAAATAAATCCTTCGGACGGAATCAACTAAGATTAGTTAAAAACAATTATTATAAATATGCCTATATGATTGGAGGGTTAACTTTTCACCTAAATTTATAATTTCCAATCATTTAAAATTACATTATGTAGTAAGAAACTAGAAATGAATAAATAGTTTTTTAAAAATTAAATGCCTAAGCCCTGCCTATTAATTCAAAACTTGAACTAAAATAAATCCTTCGGACGGAATCAACTAAGATTAGTTAAAAACAATTATTATAAATATGCCTATATGATTGGAGGGTTAACTTTTCACCTAAATTTATAATTTCCAATCATTTAAAATTACATTATGTAGTAAGAAACTAGAAATGAATAAATAGTTTTTTAAAAATTAAATGCCTAAGCCCTGCCTATTAATTCAAAACTTGAACTAAAATAAATCCTTCGGACGGAATCAACTAAGATTAGTTAAAAACAATTATTATAAATATGCCTATATGATTGGAGGGTTAACTTTTCACCTAAATTTATAATTTCCAATCATTTAAAATTACATTATGTAGTAAGAAACTAGAAATGAATAAATAGTTTTTTAAAAATTAAATGCCTAAGCCCTGCCTATTAATTCAAAACTTGAACTAAAATAAATCCTTCGGACGGAATCAACTAAGATTAGTTAAAAACAATTATTATAAATATGCCTATATGATTGGAGGGTTAACTTTTCACCTAAATTTATAATTTCCAATCATTTAAAATTACATTATGTAGTAAGAAACTAGAAATGAATAAATAGTTTTTTAAAAATTAAATGCCTAAGCCCTGCCTATTAATTCAAAACTTGAACTAAAATAAATCCTTCGGACGGAATCAACTAAGATTAGTTAAAAACAATTATTATAAATATGCCTATATGATTGGAGGGTTAACTTTTCACCTAAATTTATAATTTCCAATCATTTAAAATTACATTATGTAGTAAGAAACTAGAAATGAATAAATAGTTTTTTAAAAATTAAATGCCTAAGCCCTGCCTATTAATTCAAAACTTGAACTAAAATAAATCCTTCGGACGGAATCAACTAAGATTAGTTAAAAACAATTATTATAAATATGCCTATATGATTGGAGGGTTAACTTTTCACCTAAATTTATAATTTCCAATCATTTAAAATTACATTATGTAGTAAGAAACTAGAAATGAATAAATAGTTTTTTAAAAATTAAATGCCTAAGCCCTGCCTATTAATTCAAAACTTGAACTAAAATAAATCCTTCGGACGGAATCAACTAAGATTAGTTAAAAACAATTATTATAAATATGCCTATATGATTGGAGGGTTAACTTTTCACCTAAATTTATAATTTCCAATCATTTAAAATTACATTATGTAGTAAGAAACTAGAAATGAATAAATAGTTTTTTAAAAATTAAATGCCTAAGCCCTGCCTATTAATTCAAAACTTGAACTAAAATAAATCCTTCGGACGGAATCAACTAAGATTAGTTAAAAACAATTATTATAAATATGCCTATATGATTGGAGGGTTAACTTTTCACCTAAATTTATAATTTCCAATCATTTAAAATTACATTATGTAGTAAGAAACTAGAAATGAATAAATAGTTTTTTAAAAATTAAATGCCTAAGCCCTGCCTATTAATTCAAAACTTGAACTAAAATAAATCCTTCGGACGGAATCAACTAAGATTAGTTAAAAACAATTATTATAAATATGCCTATATGATTGGAGGGTTAACTTTTCACCTAAATTTATAATTTCCAATCATTTAAAATTACATTATGTAGTAAGAAACTAGAAATGAATAAATAGTTTTTTAAAAATTAAATGCCTAAGCCCTGCCTATTAATTCAAAACTTGAACTAAAATAAATCCTTCGGACGGAATCAACTAAGATTAGTTAAAAACAATTATTATAAATATGCCTATATGATTGGAGGGTTAACTTTTCACCTAAATTTATAATTTCCAATCATTTAAAATTACATTATGTAGTAAGAAACTAGAAATGAATAAATAGTTTTTTAAAAATTAAATGCCTAAGCCCTGCCTATTAATTCAAAACTTGAACTAAAATAAATCCTTCGGACGGAATCAACTAAGATTAGTTAAAAACAATTATTATAAATATGCCTATATGATTGGAGGGTTAACTTTTCACCTAAATTTATAATTTCCAATCATTTAAAATTACATTATGTAGTAAGAAACTAGAAATGAATAAATAGTTTTTTAAAAATTAAATGCCTAAGCCCTGCCTATTAATTCAAAACTTGAACTAAAATAAATCCTTCGGACGGAATCAACTAAGATTAGTTAAAAACAATTATTATAAATATGCCTATATGATTGGAGGGTTAACTTTTCACCTAAATTTATAATTTCCAATCATTTAAAATTACATTATGTAGTAAGAAACTAGAAATGAATAAATAGTTTTTTAAAAATTAAATGCCTAAGCCCTGCCTATTAATTCAAAACTTGAACTAAAATAAATCCTTCGGACGGAATCAACTAAGATTAGTTAAAAACAATTATTATAAATATGCCTATATGATTGGAGGGTTAACTTTTCACCTAAATTTATAATTTCCAATCATTTAAAATTACATTATGTAGTAAGAAACTAGAAATGAATAAATAGTTTTTTAAAAATTAAATGCCTAAGCCCTGCCTATTAATTCAAAACTTGAACTAAAATAAATCCTTCGGACGGAATCAACTAAGATTAGTTAAAAACAATTATTATAAATATGCCTATATGATTGGAGGGTTAACTTTTCACCTAAATTTATAATTTCCAATCATTTAAAATTACATTATGTAGTAAGAAACTAGAAATGAATAAATAGTTTTTTAAAAATTAAATGCCTAAGCCCTGCCTATTAATTCAAAACTTGAACTAAAATAAATCCTTCGGACGGAATCAACTAAGATTAGTTAAAAACAATTATTATAAATATGCCTATATGATTGGAGGGTTAACTTTTCACCTAAATTTATAATTTCCAATCATTTAAAATTACATTATGTAGTAAGAAACTAGAAATGAATAAATAGTTTTTTAAAAATTAAATGCCTAAGCCCTGCCTATTAATTCAAAACTTGAACTAAAATAAATCCTTCGGACGGAATCAACTAAGATTAGTTAAAAACAATTATTATAAATATGCCTATATGATTGGAGGGTTAACTTTTCACCTAAATTTATAATTTCCAATCATTTAAAATTACATTATGTAGTAAGAAACTAGAAATGAATAAATAGTTTTTTAAAAATTAAATGCCTAAGCCCTGCCTATTAATTCAAAACTTGAACTAAAATAAATCCTTCGGACGGAATCAACTAAGATTAGTTAAAAACAATTATTATAAATATGCCTATATGATTGGAGGGTTAACTTTTCACCTAAATTTATAATTTCCAATCATTTAAAATTACATTATGTAGTAAGAAACTAGAAATGAATAAATAGTTTTTTAAAAATTAAATGCCTAAACCCTGCCTATTAATTCAAAACTTGAACTAAAATAAATCCTTCGGACGGAATCAACTAAGATTAGTTAAAAACAATTATTATAAATATGCCTATATGATTGGAGGGTTAACTTTTCACCTAAATTTATAATTTCCAATCATTTAAAATTACATTATGTAGTAAGAAACTAGAAATGAATAAATAGTTTTTTAAAAATTAAATGCCTAAACCCTGCCTATTAATTCAAAACTTGAACTAAAATAAATCCTTCGGACGGAATCAACTAAGATTAGTTAAAAACAATTATTATAAATATGCCTATATGATTGGAGGGTTAACTTTTCACCTAAATTTATAATTTCCAATCATTTAAAATTACATTATGTAGTAAGAAACTAGAAATGAATAAATAGTTTTTTAAAAATTAAATGCCTAAACCCTGCCTATTAATTCAAAACTTGAACTAAAATAAATCCTTCGGACGGAATCAACTAAGATTAGTTAAAAACAATTATTATAAATATGCCTATATGATTGGAGGGTTAACTTTTCACCTAAATTTATAATTTCCAATCATTTAAAATTACATTATGTAGTAAGAAACTAGAAATGAATAAATAGTTTTTTAAAAATTAAATGCCTAAACCCTGCCTATTAATTCAAAACTTGAACTAAAATAAATCCTTCGGACGGAATCAACTAAGATTAGTTAAAAACAATTATTATAAATATGCCTATATGATTGGAGGGTTAACTTTTCACCTAAATTTATAATTTCCAATCATTTAAAATTACATTATGTAGTAAGAAACTAGAAATGAATAAATAGTTTTTTAAAAATTAAATGCCTAAACCCTGCCTATTAATTCAAAACTTGAACTAAAATAAATCCTTCGGACGGAATCAACTAAGATTAGTTAAAAACAATTATTATAAATATGCCTATATGATTGGAGGGTTAACTTTTCACCTAAATTTATAATTTCCAATCATTTAAAATTACATTATGTAGTAAGAAACTAGAAATGAATAAATAGTTTTTTAAAAATTAAATGCCTAAACCCTGCCTATTAATTCAAAACTTGAACTAAAATAAATCCTTCGGACGGAATCAACTAAGATTAGTTAAAAACAATTATTATAAATATGCCTATATGATTGGAGGGTTAACTTTTCACCTAAATTTATAATTTCCAATCATTTAAAATTACATTATGTAGTAAGAAACTAGAAATGAATAAATAGTTTTTTAAAAATTAAATGCCTAAACCCTGCCTATTAATTCAAAACTTGAACTAAAATAAATCCTTCGGACGGAATCAACTAAGATTAGTTAAAAACAATTATTATAAATATGCCTATATGATTGGAGGGTTAACTTTTCACCTAAATTTATAATTTCCAATCATTTAAAATTACATTATGTAGTAAGAAACTAGAAATGAATAAATAGTTTTTTAAAAATTAAATGCCTAAACCCTGCCTATTAATTCAAAACTTGAACTAAAATAAATCCTTCGGACGGAATCAACTAAGATTAGTTAAAAACAATTATTATAAATATGCCTATATGATTGGAGGGTTAACTTTTCACCTAAATTTATAATTTCCAATCATTTAAAATTACATTATGTAGTAAGAAACTAGAAATGAATAAATAGTTTTTTAAAAATTAATAGCCTAAGCCCTGCCTATTAATTCAAAACTTGAACTAAAATAAATCCTTCGGACGGAATCAACTAAGATTAGTTAAAAACAATTATTATAAATATGCCTATATGATTGGAGGGTTAACTTTTCACCTAAATTTATAATTTCCAATCATTTAAAATTACATTATGTAGTAAGAAACTAGAAATGAATAAATAGTTTTTTAAAAATTAATAGCCTAAGCCCTGCCTATTAATTCAAAACTTGAACTAAAATAAATCCTTCGGACGGAATCAACTAAGATTAGTTAAAAACAATTATTATAAATATGCCTATATGATTGGAGGGTTAACTTTTCACCTAAATTTATAATTTCCAATCATTTAAAATTACATTATGTAGTAAGAAACTAGAAATGAATAAATAGTTTTTTAAAAATTAATAGCCTAAGCCCTGCCTATTAATTCAAAACTTGAACTAAAATAAATCCTTCGGACGGAATCAACTAAGATTAGTTAAAAACAATTATTATAAATATGCCTATATGATTGGAGGGTTAACTTTTCACCTAAATTTATAATTTCCAATCATTTAAAATTACATTATGTAGTAAGAAACTAGAAATGAATAAATAGTTTTTTAAAAATTAATAGCCTAAGCCCTGCCTATTAATTCAAAACTTGAACTAAAATAAATCCTTCGGACGGAATCAACTAAGATTAGTTAAAAACAATTATTATAAATATGCCTATATGATTGGAGGGTTAACTTTTCACCTAAATTTATAATTTCCAATCATTTAAAATTACATTATGTAGTAAGAAACTAGAAATGAATAAATAGTTTTTTAAAAATTAATAGCCTAAGCCCTGCCTATTAATTCAAAACTTGAACTAAAATAAATCCTTCGGACGGAATCAACTAAGATTAGTTAAAAACAATTATTATAAATATGCCTATATGATTGGAGGGTTAACTTTTCACCTAAATTTATAATTTCCAATCATTTAAAATTACATTATGTAGTAAGAAACTAGAAATGAATAAATAGTTTTTTAAAAATTAATAGCCTAAGCCCTGCCTATTAATTCAAAACTTGAACTAAAATAAATCCTTCGGACGGAATCAACTAAGATTAGTTAAAAACAATTATTATAAATATGCCTATATGATTGGAGGGTTAACTTTTCACCTAAATTTATAATTTCCAATCATTTAAAATTACATTATGTAGTAAGAAACTAGAAATGAATAAATAGTTTTTTAAAAATTAAATGCCTAAGCCCTGCCTATTAATTCAAAACTTGAACTAAAATAAATCCTTCGGACGGAATCAACTAAGATTAGTTAAAAACAATTATTATAAATATGCCTATATGATTGGAGGGTTAACTTTTCACCTAAATTTATAATTTCCAATCATTTAAAATTACATTATGTAGTAAGAAACTAGAAATGAATAAATAGTTTTTTAAAAATTAAATGCCTAAGCCCTGCCTATTAATTCAAAACTTGAACTAAAATAAATCCTTCGGACGGAATCAACTAAGATTAGTTAAAAACAATTATTATAAATATGCCTATATGATTGGAGGGTTAACTTTTCACCTAAATTTATAATTTCCAATCATTTAAAATTACATTATGTAGTAAGAAACTAGAAATGAATAAATAGTTTTTTAAAAATTAAATGCCTAAGCCCTGCCTATTAATTCAAAACTTGAACTAAAATAAATCCTTCGGACGGAATCAACTAAGATTAGTTAAAAACAATTATTATAAATATGCCTATATGATTGGAGGGTTAACTTTTCACCTAAATTTATAATTTCCAATCATTTAAAATTACATTATGTAGTAAGAAACTAGAAATGAATAAATAGTTTTTTAAAAATTAAATGCCTAAGCCCTGCCTATTAATTCAAAACTTGAACTAAAATAAATCCTTCGGACGGAATCAACTAAGATTAGTTAAAAACAATTATTATAAATATGCCTATATGATTGGAGGGTTAACTTTTCACCTAAATTTATAATTTCCAATCATTTAAAATTACATTATGTAGTAAGAAACTAGAAATGAATAAATAGTTTTTTAAAAATTAAATGCCTAAGCCCTGCCTATTAATTCAAAACTTGAACTAAAATAAATCCTTCGGACGGAATCAACTAAGATTAGTTAAAAACAATTATTATAAATATGCCTATATGATTGGAGGGTTAACTTTTCACCTAAATTTATAATTTCCAATCATTTAAAATTACATTATGTAGTAAGAAACTAGAAATGAATAAATAGTTTTTTAAAAATTAAATGCCTAAGCCCTGCCTATTAATTCAAAACTTGAACTAAAATAAATCCTTCGGACGGAATCAACTAAGATTAGTTAAAAACAATTATTATAAATATGGCTATATGATTGGAGGGTTAACTTTTCACCTAAATTTATAATTTCCAATCATTTAAAATTACATTATGTAGTAAGAAACTAGAAATGAATAAATAGTTTTTTAAAAATTAAATGCCTAAGCCCTGCCTATTAATTCAAAACTTGAACTAAAATAAATCCTTCGGACGGAATCAACTAAGATTAGTTAAAAACAATTATTATAAATATGCCTATATGATTGGAGGGTTAACTTTTCACCTAAATTTATAATTTCCAATCATTTAAAATTACATTATGTAGTAAGAAACTAGAAATGAATAAATAGTTTTTTAAAAATTAAATGCCTAAACCCTGCCTATTAATTCAAAACTTGAACTAAAATAAATCCTTCGGACGGAATCAACTAAGATTAGTTAAAAACAATTATTATAAATATGCCTATATGATTGGAGGGTTAACTTTTCACCTAAATTTATAATTTCCAATCATTTAAAATTACATTATGTAGTAAGAAACTAGAAATGAATAAATAGTTTTTTAAAAATTAAATGCCTAAACCCTGCCTATTAATTCAAAACTTGAACTAAAATAAATCCTTCGGACGGAATCAACTAAGATTAGTTAAAAACAATTATTATAAATATGCCTATATGATTGGAGGGTTAACTTTTCACCTAAATTTATAATTTCCAATCATTTAAAATTACATTATGTAGTAAGAAACTAGAAATGAATAAATAGTTTTTTAAAAATTAAATGCCTAAGCCCTGCCTATTAATTCAAAACTTGAACTAAAATAAATCCTTCGGACGGAATCAACTAAGATTAGTTAAAAACAATTATAATAAATATGCCTATATGATTGGAGGGTTAACTTTTCACCTAAATTTATAATTTCCAATCATTTAAAATTACATTATGTAGTAAGAAACTAGAAATGAATAAATAGTTTTTTAAAAATTAAATGCCTAAGCCCTGCCTATTAATTCAAAACTTGAACTAAAATAAATCCTTCGGACGGAATCAACTAAGATTAGTTAAAAACAATTATTATAAATATGCCTATATGATTGGAGGGTTAACTTTTCACCTAAATTTATAATTTCCAATCATTTAAAATTACATTATGTAGTAAGAAACTAGAAATGAATAAATAGTTTTTTAAAAATTAAATGCCTAAACCCTGCCTATTAATTCAAAACTTGAACTAAAATAAATCCTTCGGACGGAATCAACTAAGATTAGTTAAAAACAATTATTATAAATATGCCTATATGATTGGAGGGTTAACTTTTCACCTAAATTTATAATTTCCAATCATTTAAAATTACATTATGTAGTAAGAAACTAGAAATGAATAAATAGTTTTTTAAAAATTAAATGCCTAAACCCTGCCTATTAATTCAAAACTTGAACTAAAATAAATCCTTCGGACGGAATCAACTAAGATTAGTTAAAAACAATTATTATAAATATGCCTATATGATTGGAGGGTTAACTTTTCACCTAAATTTATAATTTCCAATCATTTAAAATTACATTATGTAGTAAGAAACTAGAAATGAATAAATAGTTTTTTAAAAATTAAATGCCTAAACCCTGCCTATTAATTCAAAACTTGAACTAAAATAAATCCTTCGGACGGAATCAACTAAGATTAGTTAAAAACAATTATTATAAATATGCCTATATGATTGGAGGGTTAACTTTTCACCTAAATTTATAATTTCCAATCATTTAAAATTACATTATGTAGTAAGAAACTAGAAATGAATAAATAGTTTTTTAAAAATTAAATGCCTAAGCCCTGCCTATTAATTCAAAACTTGAACTAAAATAAATCCTTCGGACGGAATCAACTAAGATTAGTTAAAAACAATTATTATAAATATGCCTATATGATTGGAGGGTTAACTTTTCACCTAAATTTATAATTTCCAATCATTTAAAATTACATTATGTAGTAAGAAACTAGAAATGAATAAATAGTTTTTTAAAAATTAAATGCCTAAGCCCTGCCTATTAATTCAAAACTTGAACTAAAATAAATCCTTCGGACGGAATCAACTAAGATTAGTTAAAAACAATTATTATAAATATGCCTATATGATTGGAGGGTTAACTTTTCACCTAAATTTATAATTTCCAATCATTTAAAATTACATTATGTAGTAAGAAACTAGAAATGAATAAATAGTTTTTTAAAAATTAAATGCCTAAGCCCTGCCTATTAATTCAAAACTTGAACTAAAATAAATCCTTCGGACGGAATCAACTAAGATTAGTTAAAAACAATTATTATAAATATGCCTATATGATTGGAGGGTTAACTTTTCACCTAAATTTATAATTTCCAATCATATAAAATTACATTATGTAGTAAGAAACTAGAAATGAATAAATAGTTTTTTAAAAATTAAATGCCTAATCCCTGCCTATTAATTCAAAACTTGAACTAAAATAAATCCTTCGGACGGAATCAACTAAGATTAGTTAAAAACAATTATTATAAATATGCCTATATGATTGGAGGGTTAACTTTTCACCTAAATTTATAATTTCCAATCATTTAAAATTACATTATGTAGTAAGAAACTAGAAATGAATAAATAGTTTTTTAAAAATTAAATGCCTAAACCCTGCCTATTAATTCAAAACTTGAACTAAAATAAATCCTTCGGACGGAATCAACTAAGATTAGTTAAAAACAATTATTATAAATATGCCTATATGATTGGAGGGTTAACTTTTCACCTAAATTTATAATTTCCAATCATTTAAAATTACATTATGTAGTAAGAAACTAGAAATGAATAAATAGTTTTTTAAAAATTAAATGCCTAAGCCCTGCCTATTAATTCAAAACTTGAACTAAAATAAATCCTTCGGACGGAATCAACTAAGATTAGTTAAAAACAATTATTATAAATATGCCTATATGATTGGAGGGTTAACTTTTCACCTAAATTTATAATTTCCAATCATTTAAAATTACATTATGTAGTAAGAAACTAGAAATGAATAAATAGTTTTTTAAAAATTAAATGCCTAAGCCCTGCCTATTAATTCAAAACTTGAACTAAAATAAATCCTTCGGACGGAATCAACTAAGATTAGTTAAAAACAATTATTATAAATATGCCTATATGATTGGAGGGTTAACTTTTCACCTAAATTTATAATTTCCAATCATTTAAAATTACATTATGTAGTAAGAAACTAGAAATGAATAAATAGTTTTTTAAAAATTAAATGCCTAAACCCTGCCTATTAATTCAAAACTTGAACTAAAATAAATCCTTCGGACGGAATCAACTAAGATTAGTTAAAAACAATTATTATAAATATGCCTATATGATTGGAGGGTTAACTTTTCACCTAAATTTATAATTTCCAATCATTTAAAATTACATTATGTAGTAAGAAACTAGAAATGAATAAATAGTTTTTTAAAAATTAAATGCCTAAGCCCTGCCTATTAATTCAAAACTTGAACTAAAATAAATCCTTCGGACGGAATCAACTAAGATTAGTTAAAAACAATTATTATAAATATGCCTATATGATTGGAGGGTTAACTTTTCACCTAAATTTATAATTTCCAATCATTTAAAATTACATTATGTAGTAAGAAACTAGAAATGAATAAATAGTTTTTTAAAAATTAAATGCCTAAGCCCTGCCTATTAATTCAAAACTTGAACTAAAATAAATCCTTCGGACGGAATCAACTAAGATTAGTTAAAAACAATTATTATAAATATGCCTATATGATTGGAGGGTTAACTTTTCACCTAAATTTATAATTTCCAATCATTTAAAATTACATTATGTAGTAAGAAACTAGAAATGAATAAATAGTTTTTTAAAAATTAAATGCCTAAGCCCTGCCTATTAATTCAAAACTTGAACTAAAATAAATCCTTCGGACGGAATCAACTAAGATTAGTTAAAAACAATTATTATAAATATGCCTATATGATTGGAGGGTTAACTTTTCACCTAAATTTATAATTTCCAATCATTTAAAATTACATTATGTAGTAAGAAACTAGAAATGAATAAATAGTTTTTTAAAAATTAAATGCCTAAGCCCTGCCTATTAATTCAAAACTTGAACTAAAATAAATCCTTCGGACGGAATCAACTAAGATTAGTTAAAAACAATTATTATAAATATGCCTATATGATTGGAGGGTTAACTTTTCACCTAAATTTATAATTTCCAATCATTTAAAATTACATTATGTAGTAAGAAACTAGAAATGAATAAATAGTTTTTTAAAAATTAAATGCCTAAACCCTGCCTATTAATTCAAAACTTGAACTAAAATAAATCCTTCGGACGGAATCAACTAAGATTAGTTAAAAACAATTATTATAAATATGCCTATATGATTGGAGGGTTAACTTTTCACCTAAATTTATAATTTCCAATCATTTAAAATTACATTATGTAGTAAGAAACTAGAAATGAATAAATAGTTTTTTAAAAATTAAATGCCTAAGCCCTGCCTATTAATTCAAAACTTGAACTAAAATAAATCCTTCGGACGGAATCAACTAAGATTAGTTAAAAACAATTATTATAAATATGCCTATATGATTGGAGGGTTAACTTTTCACCTAAATTTATAATTTCCAATCATTTAAAATTACATTATGTAGTAAGAAACTAGAAATGAATAAATAGTTTTTTAAAAATTAAATGCCTAAGCCCTGCCTATTAATTCAAAACTTGAACTAAAATAAATCCTTCGGACGGAATCAACTAAGATTAGTTAAAAACAATTATTATAAATATGCCTATATGATTGGAGGGTTAACTTTTCACCTAAATTTATAATTTCCAATCATTTAAAATTACATTATGTAGTAAGAAACTAGAAATGAATAAATAGTTTTTTAAAAATTAAATGCCTAAGCCCTGCCTATTAATTCAAAACTTGAACTAAAATAAATCCTTCGGACGGAATCAACTAAGATTAGTTAAAAACAATTATTATAAATATGCCTATATGATTGGAGGGTTAACTTTTCACCTAAATTTATAATTTCCAATCATTTAAAATTACATTATGTAGTAAGAAACTAGAAATGAATAAATAGTTTTTTAAAAATTAAATGCCTAAGCCCTGCCTATTAATTCAAAACTTGAACTAAAATAAATCCTTCGGACGGAATCAACTAAGATTAGTTAAAAACAATTATTATAAATATGCCTATATGATTGGAGGGTTAACTTTTCACCTAAATTTATAATTTCCAATCATTTAAAATTACATTATGTAGTAAGAAACTAGAAATGAATAAATAGTTTTTTAAAAATTAAATGCCTAAGCCCTGCCTATTAATTCAAAACTTGAACTAAAATAAATCCTTCGGACGGAATCAACTAAGATTAGTTAAAAACAATTATTATAAATATGCCTATATGATTGGAGGGTTAACTTTTCACCTAAATTTATAATTTCCAATCATTTAAAATTACATTATGTAGTAAGAAACTAGAAATGAATAAATAGTTTTTTAAAAATTAAATGCCTAAACCCTGCCTATTAATTCAAAACTTGAACTAAAATAAATCCTTCGGACGGAATCAACTAAGATTAGTTAAAAACAATTATTATAAATATGCCTATATGATTGGAGGGTTAACTTTTCACCTAAATTTATAATTTCCAATCATTTAAAATTACATTATGTAGTAAGAAACTAGAAATGAATAAATAGTTTTTTAAAAATTAAATGCCTAAACCCTGCCTATTAATTCAAAACTTGAACTAAAATAAATCCTTCGGACGGAATCAACTAAGATTAGTTAAAAACAATTATTATAAATATGCCTATATGATTGGAGGGTTAACTTTTCACCTAAATTTATAATTTCCAATCATTTAAAATTACATTATGTAGTAAGAAACTAGAAATGAATAAATAGTTTTTTAAAAATTAAATGCCTAAACCCTGCCTATTAATTCAAAACTTGAACTAAAATAAATCCTTCGGACGGAATCAACTAAGATTAGTTAAAAACAATTATTATAAATATGCCTATATGATTGGAGGGTTAACTTTTCACCTAAATTTATAATTTCCAATCATTTAAAATTACATTATGTAGTAAGAAACTAGAAATGAATAAATAGTTTTTTAAAAATTAAATGCCTAAGCCCTGCCTATTAATTCAAAACTTGAACTAAAATAAATCCTTCGGACGGAATCAACTAAGATTAGTTAAAAACAATTATTATAAATATGCCTATATGATTGGAGGGTTAACTTTTCACCTAAATTTATAATTTCCAATCATTTAAAATTACATTATGTAGTAAGAAACTAGAAATGAATAAATAGTTTTTTAAAAATTAAATGCCTAAGCCCTGCCTATTAATTCAAAACTTGAACTAAAATAAATCCTTCGGACGGAATCAACTAAGATTAGTTAAAAACAATTATTATAAATATGCCTATATGATTGGAGGGTTAACTTTTCACCTAAATTTATAATTTCCAATCATTTAAAATTACATTATGTAGTAAGAAACTAGAAATGAATAAATAGTTTTTTAAAAATTAAATGCCTAAGCCCTGCCTATTAATTCAAAACTTGAACTAAAATAAATCCTTCGGACGGAATCAACTAAGATTAGTTAAAAACAATTATTATAAATATGCCTATATGATTGGAGGGTTAACTTTTCACCTAAATTTATAATTTCCAATCATTTAAAATTACATTATGTAGTAAGAAACTAGAAATGAATAAATAGTTTTTTAAAAATTAAATGCCTAAGCCCTGCCTATTAATTCAAAACTTGAACTAAAATAAATCCTTCGGACGGAATCAACTAAGATTAGTTAAAAACAATTATTATAAATATGCCTATATGATTGGAGGGTTAACTTTTCACCTAAATTTATAATTTCCAATCATTTAAAATTACATTATGTAGTAAGAAACTAGAAATGAATAAATAGTTTTTTAAAAATTAAATGCCTAAACCCTGCCTATTAATTCAAAACTTGAACTAAAATAAATCCTTCGGACGGAATCAACTAAGATTAGTTAAAAACAATTATTATAAATAT
This sequence comes from Podabrus alpinus, assembly GCA_932274525.1. Taxonomy (NCBI): domain Eukaryota; kingdom Metazoa; phylum Arthropoda; class Insecta; order Coleoptera; family Cantharidae; genus Podabrus; species Podabrus alpinus. The sequence continues at coordinate 13,520,428 of OW026455.1, forward strand.
GCCTATATGATTGGAGGGTTAACTTTTCACCTAAATTTATAATTTCCAATCATTTAAAATTACATTATGTAGTAAGAAACTAGAAATGAATAAATAGTTTTTTAAAAATTAAATGCCTAAACCCTGCCTATTAATTCAAAACTTGAACTAAAATAAATCCTTCGGACGGAATCAACTAAGATTAGTTAAAAACAATTATTATAAATATGCCTATATGATTGGAGGGTTAACTTTTCACCTAAATTTATAATTTCCAATCATTTAAAATTACATTATGTAGTAAGAAACTAGAAATGAATAAATAGTTTTTTAAAAATTAAATGCCTAAACCCTGCCTATTAATTCAAAACTTGAACTAAAATAAATCCTTCGGACGGAATCAACTAAGATTAGTTAAAAACAATTATTATAAATATGCCTATATGATTGGAGGGTTAACTTTTCACCTAAATTTATAATTTCCAATCATTTAAAATTACATTATGTAGTAAGAAACTAGAAATGAATAAATAGTTTTTTAAAAATTAAATGCCTAAACCCTGCCTATTAATTCAAAACTTGAACTAAAATAAATCCTTCGGACGGAATCAACTAAGATTAGTTAAAAACAATTATTATAAATATGCCTATATGATTGGAGGGTTAACTTTTCACCTAAATTTATAATTTCCAATCATTTAAAATTACATTATGTAGTAAGAAACTAGAAATGAATAAATAGTTTTTTAAAAATTAAATGCCTAAACCCTGCCTATTAATTCAAAACTTGAACTAAAATAAATCCTTCGGACGGAATCAACTAAGATTAGTTAAAAACAATTATTATAAATATGCCTATATGATTGGAGGGTTAACTTTTCACCTAAATTTATAATTTCCAATCATTTAAAATTACATTATGTAGTAAGAAACTAGAAATGAATAAATAGTTTTTTAAAAATTAAATGCCTAAACCCTGCCTATTAATTCAAAACTTGAACTAAAATAAATCCTTCGGACGGAATCAACTAAGATTAGTTAAAAACAATTATTATAAATATGCCTATATGATTGGAGGGTTAACTTTTCACCTAAATTTATAATTTCCAATCATTTAAAATTACATTATGTAGTAAGAAACTAGAAATGAATAAATAGTTTTTTAAAAATTAAATGCCTAAACCCTGCCTATTAATTCAAAACTTGAACTAAAATAAATCCTTCGGACGGAATCAACTAAGATTAGTTAAAAACAATTATTATAAATATGCCTATATGTTTGGAGGGTTAACTTTTCACCTAAATTTATAATTTCCAATCATTTAAAATTACATTATGTAGTAAGAAACTAGAAATGAATAAATAGTTTTTTAAAAATTAAATGCCTAAACCCTGCCTATTAATTCAAAACTTGAACTAAAATAAATCCTTCGGACGGAATCAACTAAGATTAGTTAAAAACAATTATTATAAATATGCCTATATGATTGGAGGGTTAACTTTTCACCTAAATTTATAATTTCCAATCATTTAAAATTACATTATGTAGTAAGAAACTAGAAATGAATAAATAGTTTTTTAAAAATTAAATGCCTAAGCCCTGCCTATTAATTCAAAACTTGAACTAAAATAAATCCTTCGGACGGAATCAACTAAGATTAGTTAAAAACAATTATTATAAATATGCCTATATGATTGGAGGGTTAACTTTTCACCTAAATTTATAATTTCCAATCATTTAAAATTACATTATGTAGTAAGAAACTAGAAATGAATAAATAGTTTTTTAAAAATTAAATGCCTAAACCCTGCCTATTAATTCAAAACTTGAACTAAAATAAATCCTTCGGACGGAATCAGCTAAGATTAGTTAAAAACAATTATTATAAATATGCCTATATGATTGGAGGGTTAACTTTTCACCTAAATTTATAATTTCCAATCATTTAAAATTACATTATGTAGTAAGAAACTAGAAATGAATAAATAGTTTTTTAAAAATTAAATGCCTAAACCCTGCCTATTAATTCAAAACTTGAACTAAAATAAATCCTTCGGACGGAATCAACTAAGATTAGTTAAAAACAATTATTATAAATATGCCTATATGATTGGAGGGTTAACTTTTCACCTAAATTTATAATTTCCAATCATTTAAAATTACATTATGTAGTAAGAAACTAGAAATGAATAAATAGTTTTTTAAAAATTAAATGCCTAAACCCTGCCTATTAATTCAAAACTTGAACTAAAATAAATCCTTCGGACGGAATCAACTAAGATTAGTTAAAAACAATTATTATAAATATGCCTATATGATTGGAGGGTTAACTTTTCACCTAAATTTATAATTTCCAATCATTTAAAATTACATTATGTAGTAAGAAACTAGAAATGAATAAATAGTTTTTTAAAAATTAAATGCCTAAACCCTGCCTATTAATTCAAAACTTGAACTAAAATAAATCCTTCGGACGGAATCAACTAAGATTAGTTAAAAACAATTATTATAAATATGCCTATATGATTGGAGGGTTAACTTTTCACCTAAATTTATAATTTCCAATCATTTAAAATTACATTATGTAGTAAGAAACTAGAAATGAATAAATAGTTTTTTAAAAATTAAATGCCTAAACCCTGCCTATTAATTCAAAACTTGAACTAAAATAAATCCTTCGGACGGAATCAACTAAGATTAGTTAAAAACAATTATTATAAATATGCCTATATGATTGGAGGGTTAACTTTTCACCTAAATTTATAATTTCCAATCATTTAAAATTACATTATGTAGTAAGAAACTAGAAATGAATAAATAGTTTTTTAAAAATTAAATGCCTAAACCCTGCCTATTAATTCAAAACTTGAACTAAAATAAATCCTTCGGACGGAATCAACTAAGATTAGTTAAAAACAATTATTATAAATATGCCTATATGATTGGAGGGTTAACTTTTCACCTAAATTTATAATTTCCAATCATTTAAAATTACATTATGTAGTAAGAAACTAGAAATGAATAAATAGTTTTTTAAAAATTAAATGCCTAAACCCTGCCTATTAATTCAAAACTTGAACTAAAATAAATCCTTCGGACGGAATCAACTAAGATTAGTTAAAAACAATTATTATAAATATGCCTATATGATTGGAGGGTTAACTTTTCACCTAAATTTATAATTTCCAATCATTTAAAATTACATTATGTAGTAAGAAACTAGAAATGAATAAATAGTTTTTTAAAAATTAAATGCCTAAACCCTGCCTATTAATTCAAAACTTGAACTAAAATAAATCCTTCGGACGGAATCAACTAAGATTAGTTAAAAACAATTATTATAAATATGCCTATATGATTGGAGGGTTAACTTTTCACCTAAATTTATAATTTCCAATCATTTAAAATTACATTATGTAGTAAGAAACTAGAAATGAATAAATAGTTTTTTAAAAATTAAATGCCTAAACCCTGCCTATTAATTCAAAACTTGAACTAAAATAAATCCTTCGGACGGAATCAACTAAGATTAGTTAAAAACAATTATTATAAATATGCCTATATGATTGGAGGGTTAACTTTTCACCTAAATTTATAATTTCCAATCATTTAAAATTACATTATGTAGTAAGAAACTAGAAATGAATAAATAGTTTTTTAAAAATTAAATGCCTAAACCCTGCCTATTAATTCAAAACTTGAACTAAAATAAATCCTTCGGACGGAATCAACTAAGATTAGTTAAAAACAATTATTATAAATATGCCTATATGATTGGAGGGTTAACTTTTCACCTAAATTTATAATTTCCAATCATTTAAAATTACATTATGTAGTAAGAAACTAGAAATGAATAAATAGTTTTTTAAAAATTAAATGCCTAAACCCTGCCTATTAATTCAAAACTTGAACTAAAATAAATCCTTCGGACGGAATCAACTAAGATTAGTTAAAAACAATTATTATAAATATGCCTATATGATTGGAGGGTTAACTTTTCACCTAAATTTATAATTTCCAATCATTTAAAATTACATTATGTAGTAAGAAACTAGAAATGAATAAATAGTTTTTTAAAAATTAAATGCCTAAACCCTGCCTATTAATTCAAAACTTGAACTAAAATAAATCCTTCGGACGGAATCAACTAAGATTAGTTAAAAACAATTATTATAAATATGCCTATATGATTGGAGGGTTAACTTTTCACCTAAATTTATAATTTCCAATCATTTAAAATTACATTATGTAGTAAGAAACTAGAAATGAATAAATAGTTTTTTAAAAATTAAATGCCTAAACCCTGCCTATTAATTCAAAACTTGAACTAAAATAAATCCTTCGGACGGAATCAACTAAGATTAGTTAAAAACAATTATTATAAATATGCCTATATGATTGGAGGGTTAACTTTTCACCTAAATTTATAATTTCCAATCATTTAAAATTACATTATGTAGTAAGAAACTAGAAATGAATAAATAGTTTTTTAAAAATTAAATGCCTAAACCCTGCCTATTAATTCAAAACTTGAACTAAAATAAATCCTTCGGACGGAATCAACTAAGATTAGTTAAAAACAATTATTATAAATATGCCTATATGATTGGAGGGTTAACTTTTCACCTAAATTTATAATTTCCAATCATTTAAAATTACATTATGTAGTAAGAAACTAGAAATGAATAAATAGTTTTTTAAAAATTAAATGCCTAAACCCTGCCTATTAATTCAAAACTTGAACTAAAATAAATCCTTCGGACGGAATCAACTAAGATTAGTTAAAAACAATTATTATAAATATGCCTATATGATTGGAGGGTTAACTTTTCACCTAAATTTATAATTTCCAATCATTTAAAATTACATTATGTAGTAAGAAACTAGAAATGAATAAATAGTTTTTTAAAAATTAAATGCCTAAACCCTGCCTATTAATTCAAAACTTGAACTAAAATAAATCCTTCGGACGGAATCAACTAAGATTAGTTAAAAACAATTATTATAAATATGCCTATATGATTGGAGGGTTAACTTTTCACCTAAATTTATAATTTCCAATCATTTAAAATTACATTATGTAGTAAGAAACTAGAAATGAATAAATAGTTTTTTAAAAATTAAATGCCTAAACCCTGCCTATTAATTCAAAACTTGAACTAAAATAAATCCTTCGGACGGAATCAACTAAGATTAGTTAAAAACAATTATTATAAATATGCCTATATGATTGGAGGGTTAACTTTTCACCTAAATTTATAATTTCCAATCATTTAAAATTACATTATGTAGTAAGAAACTAGAAATGAATAAATAGTTTTTTAAAAATTAAATGCCTAAACCCTGCCTATTAATTCAAAACTTGAACTAAAATAAATCCTTCGGACGGAATCAACTAAGATTAGTTAAAAACAATTATTATAAATATGCCTATATGATTGGAGGGTTAACTTTTCACCTAAATTTATAATTTCCAATCATTTAAAATTACATTATGTAGTAAGAAACTAGAAATGAATAAATAGTTTTTTAAAAATTAAATGCCTAAACCCTGCCTATTAATTCAAAACTTGAACTAAAATAAATCCTTCGGACGGAATCAACTAAGATTAGTTAAAAACAATTATTATAAATATGCCTATATGATTGGAGGGTTAACTTTTCACCTAAATTTATAATTTCCAATCATTTAAAATTACATTATGTAGTAAGAAACTAGAAATGAATAAATAGTTTTTTAAAAATTAAATGCCTAAACCCTGCCTATTAATTCAAAACTTGAACTAAAATAAATCCTTCGGACGGAATCAACTAAGATTAGTTAAAAACAATTATTATAAATATGCCTATATGATTGGAGGGTTAACTTTTCACCTAAATTTATAATTTCCAATCATTTAAAATTACATTATGTAGTAAGAAACTAGAAATGAATAAATAGTTTTTTAAAAATTAAATGCCTAAACCCTGCCTATTAATTCAAAACTTGAACTAAAATAAATCCTTCGGACGGAATCAACTAAGATTAGTTAAAAACAATTATTATAAATATGCCTATATGATTGGAGGGTTAACTTTTCACCTAAATTTATAATTTCCAATCATTTAAAATTACATTATGTAGTAAGAAACTAGAAATGAATAAATAGTTTTTTAAAAATTAAATGCCTAAACCCTGCCTATTAATTCAAAACTTGAACTAAAATAAATCCTTCGGACGGAATCAACTAAGATTAGTTAAAAACAATTATTATAAATATGCCTATATGATTGGAGGGTTAACTTTTCACCTAAATTTATAATTTCCAATCATTTAAAATTACATTATGTAGTAAGAAACTAGAAATGAATAAATAGTTTTTTAAAAATTAAATGCCTAAACCCTGCCTATTAATTCAAAACTTGAACTAAAATAAATCCTTCGGACGGAATCAACTAAGATTAGTTAAAAACAATTATTATAAATATGCCTATATGATTGGAGGGTTAACTTTTCACCTAAATTTATAATTTCCAATCATTTAAAATTACATTATGTAGTAAGAAACTAGAAATGAATAAATAGTTTTTTAAAAATTAAATGCCTAAACCCTGCCTATTAATTCAAAACTTGAACTAAAATAAATCCTTCGGACGGAATCAACTAAGATTAGTTAAAAACAATTATTATAAATATGCCTATATGATTGGAGGGTTAACTTTTCACCTAAATTTATAATTTCCAATCATTTAAAATTACATTATGTAGTAAGAAACTAGAAATGAATAAATAGTTTTTTAAAAATTAAATGCCTAAACCCTGCCTATTAATTCAAAACTTGAACTAAAATAAATCCTTCGGACGGAATCAACTAAGATTAGTTAAAAACAATTATTATAAATATGCCTATATGATTGGAGGGTTAACTTTTCACCTAAATTTATAATTTCCAATCATTTAAAATTACATTATGTAGTAAGAAACTAGAAATGAATAAATAGTTTTTTAAAAATTAAATGCCTAAACCCTGCCTATTAATTCAAAACTTGAACTAAAATAAATCCTTCGGACGGAATCAACTAAGATTAGTTAAAAACAATTATTATAAATATGCCTATATGATTGGAGGGTTAACTTTTCACCTAAATTTATAATTTCCAATCATTTAAAATTACATTATGTAGTAAGAAACTAGAAATGAATAAATAGTTTTTTAAAAATTAAATGCCTAAACCCTGCCTATTAATTCAAAACTTGAACTAAAATAAATCCTTCGGACGGAATCAACTAAGATTAGTTAAAAACAATTATTATAAATATGCCTATATGATTGGAGGGTTAACTTTTCACCTAAATTTATAATTTCCAATCATTTAAAATTACATTATGTAGTAAGAAACTAGAAATGAATAAATAGTTTTTTAAAAATTAAATGCCTAAACCCTGCCTATTAATTCAAAACTTGAACTAAAATAAATCCTTCGGACGGAATCAACTAAGATTAGTTAAAAACAATTATTATAAATATGCCTATATGATTGGAGGGTTAACTTTTCACCTAAATTTATAATTTCCAATCATTTAAAATTACATTATGTAGTAAGAAACTAGAAATGAATAAATAGTTTTTTAAAAATTAAATGCCTAAACCCTGCCTATTAATTCAAAACTTGAACTAAAATAAATCCTTCGGACGGAATCAACTAAGATTAGTTAAAAACAATTATTATAAATATGCCTATATGATTGGAGGGTTAACTTTTCACCTAAATTTATAATTTCCAATCATTTAAAATTACATTATGTAGTAAGAAACTAGAAATGAATAAATAGTTTTTTAAAAATTAAATGCCTAAACCCTGCCTATTAATTCAAAACTTGAACTAAAATAAATCCTTCGGACGGAATCAACTAAGATTAGTTAAAAACAATTATTATAAATATGCCTATATGATTGGCGGGTTAACTTTTCACCTAAATTTATAATATCCAATCATTTAAAATTACATTATGTAGTAAGAAACTAGAAATGAATAAATAGTTTTTTAAAAATTAAATGCCTAAACCCTGCCTATTAATTCAAAACTTGAACTAAAATAAATCCTTCGGACGGAATCAACTAAGATTAGTTAAAAACAATTATTATAAATATGCCTATATGATTGGAGGGTTAACTTTTCACCTAAATTTATAATTTCCAATCATTTAAAATTACATTATGTAGTAAGAAACTAGAAATGAATAAATAGTTTTTTAAAAATTAAATGCCTAAACCCTGCCTATTAATTCAAAACTTGAACTAAAATAAATCCTTCGGACGGAATCAACTAAGATTAGTTAAAAACAATTATTATAAATATGCCTATATGATTGGAGGGTTAACTTTTCACCTAAATTTATAATTTCCAATCATTTAAAATTACATTATGTAGTAAGAAACTAGAAATGAATAAATAGTTTTTTAAAAATTAAATGCCTAAACCCTGCCTATTAATTCAAAACTTGAACTAAAATAAATCCTTCGGACGGAATCAACTAAGATTAGTTAAAAACAATTATTATAAATATGCCTATATGATTGGAGGGTTAACTTTTCACCTAAATTTATAATTTCCAATCATTTAAAATTACATTATGTAGTAAGAAACTAGAAATGAATAAATAGTTTTTTAAAAATTAAATGCCTAAACCCTGCCTATTAATTCAAAACTTGAACTAAAATAAATCCTTCGGACGGAATCAACTAAGATTAGTTAAAAACAATTATTATAAATATGCCTAAATGATTGGAGGGTTAACTTTTCACCTAAATTTATAATTTCCAATCATTTAAAATTACATTATGTAGTAAGAAACTAGAAATGAATAAATAGTTTTTTAAAAATTAAATGCCTAAACCCTGCCTATTAATTCAAAACTTGAACTAAAATAAATCCTTCGGACGGAATCAACTAAGATTAGTTAAAAACAATTATTATAAATATGCCTATATGATTGGAGGGTTAACTTTTCACCTAAATTTATAATATCCAATCATTTAAAATTACATTATGTAGTAAGAAACTAGAAATGAATAAATAGTTTTTTAAAAATTAAATGCCTAAACCCTGCCTATTAATTCAAAACTTGAACTAAAATAAATCCTTCGGACGGAATCAACTAAGATTAGTTAAAAACAATTATTATAAATATGCCTATATGATTGGAGGGTTAACTTTTCACCTAAATTTATAATTTCCAATCATTTAAAATTACATTATGTAGTAAGAAACTAGAAATGAATAAATAGTTTTTTAAAAATTAAATGCCTAAACCCTGCCTATTAATTCAAAACTTGAACTAAAATAAATCCTTCGGACGGAATCAACTAAGATTAGTTAAAAACAATTATTATAAATATGCCTATATGATTGGAGGGTTAACTTTTCACCTAAATTTATAATTTCCAATCATTTAAAATTACATTATGTAGTAAGAAACTAGAAATGAATAAATAGTTTTTTAAAAATTAAATGCCTAAACCCTGCCTATTAATTCAAAACTTGAACTAAAATAAATCCTTCGGACGGAATCAACTAAGATTAGTTAAAAACAATTATTATAAATATGCCTATATGATTGGAGGGTTAACTTTTCACCTAAATTTATAATTTCCAATCATTTAAAATTACATTATGTAGTAAGAAACTAGAAATGAATAAATAGTTTTTTAAAAATTAAATGCCTAAACCCTGCCTATTAATTCAAAACTTGAACTAAAATAAATCCTTCGGACGGAATCAACTAAGATTAGTTAAAAACAATTATTATAAATATGCCTATATGATTGGAGGGTTAACTTTTCACCTAAATTTATAATTTCCAATCATTTAAAATTACATTATGTAGTAAGAAACTAGAAATGAATAAATAGTTTTTTAAAAATTAAATGCCTAAACCCTGCCTATTAATTCAAAACTTGAACTAAAATAAATCCTTCGGACGGAATCAACTAAGATTAGTTAAAAACAATTATTATAAATATGCCTATATGATTGGAGGGTTAACTTTTCACCTAAATTTATAATTTCCAATCATTTAAAATTACATTATGTAGTAAGAAACTAGAAATGAATAAATAGTTTTTTAAAAATTAAATGCCTAAACCCTGCCTATTAATTCAAAACTTGAACTAAAATAAATCCTTCGGACGGAATCAACTAAGATTAGTTAAAAACAATTATTATAAATATGCCTATATGATTGGAGGGTTAACTTTTCACCTAAATTTATAATTTCCAATCATTTAAAATTACATTATGTAGTAAGAAACTAGAAATGAATAAATAGTTTTTTAAAAATTAAATGCCTAAACCCTGCCTATTAATTCAAAACTTGAACTAAAATAAATCCTTCGGACGGAATCAACTAAGATTAGTTAAAAACAATTATTATAAATATGCCTATATGATTGGAGGGTTAACTTTTCACCTAAATTTATAATTTCCAATCATTTAAAATTACATTATGTAGTAAGAAACTAGAAATGAATAAATAGTTTTTTAAAAATTAAATGCCTAAACCCTGCCTATTAATTCAAAACTTGAACTAAAATAAATCCTTCGGACGGAATCAACTAAGATTAGTTAAAAACAATTATTATAAATATGCCTATATGATTGGAGGGTTAACTTTTCACCTAAATTTATAATTTCCAATCATTTAAAATTACATTATGTAGTAAGAAACTAGAAATGAATAAATAGTTTTTTAAAAATTAAATGCCTAAACCCTGCCTATTAATTCAAAACTTGAACTAAAATAAATCCTTCGGACGGAATCAACTAAGATTAGTTAAAAACAATTATTATAAATATGCCTATATGATTGGAGGGTTAACTTTTCACCTAAATTTATAATTTCCAATCATTTAAAATTACATTATGTAGTAAGAAACTAGAAATGAATAAATAGTTTTTTAAAAATTAAATGCCTAAACCCTGCCTATTAATTCAAAACTTGAACTAAAATAAATCCTTCGGACGGAATCAACTAAGATTAGTTAAAAACAATTATTATAAATATGCCTATATGATTGGAGGGTTAACTTTTCACCTAAATTTATAATTTCCAATCATTTAAAATTACATTATGTAGTAAGAAACTAGAAATGAATAAATAGTTTTTTAAAAATTAAATGCCTAAACCCTGCCTATTAATTCAAAACTTGAACTAAAATAAATCCTTCGGACGGAATCAACTAAGATTAGTTAAAAACAATTATTATAAATATGCCTATATGATTGGAGGGTTAACTTTTCACCTAAATTTATAATTTCCAATCATTTAAAATTACATTATGTAGTAAGAAACTAGAAATGAATAAATAGTTTTTTAAAAATTAAATGCCTAAACCCTGCCTATTAATTCAAAACTTGAACTAAAATAAATCCTTCGGACGGAATCAACTAAGATTAGTTAAAAACAATTATTATAAATATGCCTATATGATTGGAGGGTTAACTTTTCACCTAAATTTATAATTTCCAATCATTTAAAATTACATTATGTAGTAAGAAACTAGAAATGAATAAATAGTTTTTTAAAAATTAAATGCCTAAACCCTGCCTATTAATTCAAAACTTGAACTAAAATAAATCCTTCGGACGGAATCAACTAAGATTAGTTAAAAACAATTATTATAAATATGCCTATATGATTGGAGGGTTAACTTTTCACCTAAATTTATAATTTCCAATCATTTAAAATTACATTATGTAGTAAGAAACTAGAAATGAATAAATAGTTTTTTAAAAATTAAATGCCTAAACCCTGCCTATTAATTCAAAACTTGAACTAAAATAAATCCTTCGGACGGAATCAACTAAGATTAGTTAAAAACAATTATTATAAATATGCCTATATGATTGGAGGGTTAACTTTTCACCTAAATTTATAATTTCCAATCATTTAAAATTACATTATGTAGTAAGAAACTAGAAATGAATAAATAGTTTTTTAAAAATTAAATGCCTAAACCCTGCCTATTAATTCAAAACTTGAACTAAAATAAATCCTTCGGACGGAATCAACTAAGATTAGTTAAAAACAATTATTATAAATATGCCTATATGATTGGAGGGTTAACTTTTCACCTAAATTTATAATTTCCAATCATTTAAAATTACATTATGTAGTAAGAAACTAGAAATGAATAAATAGTTTTTTAAAAATTAAATGCCTAAACCCTGCCTATTAATTCAAAACTTGAACTAAAATAAATCCTTCGGACGGAATCAACTAAGATTAGTTAAAAACAATTATTATAAATATGCCTATATGATTGGAGGGTTAACTTTTCACCTAAATTTATAATTTCCAATCATTTAAAATTACATTATGTAGTAAGAAACTAGAAATGAATAAATAGTTTTTTAAAAATTAAATGCCTAAACCCTGCCTATTAATTCAAAACTTGAACTAAAATAAATCCTTCGGACGGAATCAACTAAGATTAGTTAAAAACAATTATTATAAATATGCCTATATGATTGGAGGGTTAACTTTTCACCTAAATTTATAATTTCCAATCATTTAAAATTACATTATGTAGTAAGAAACTAGAAATGAATAAATAGTTTTTTAAAAATTAAATGCCTAAACCCTGCCTATTAATTCAAAACTTGAACTAAAATAAATCCTTCGGACGGAATCAACTAAGATTAGTTAAAAACAATTATTATAAATATGCCTATATGATTGGAGGGTTAACTTTTCACCTAAATTTATAATTTCCAATCATTTAAAATTACATTATGTAGTAAGAAACTAGAAATGAATAAATAGTTTTTTAAAAATTAAATGCCTAAACCCTGCCTATTAATTCAAAACTTGAACTAAAATAAATCCTTCGGACGGAATCAACTAAGATTAGTTAAAAACAATTATTATAAATATGCCTATATGATTGGAGGGTTAACTTTTCACCTAAATTTATAATTTCCAATCATTTAAAATTACATTATGTAGTAAGAAACTAGAAATGAATAAATAGTTTTTTAAAAATTAAATGCCTAAACCCTGCCTATTAATTCAAAACTTGAACTAAAATAAATCCTTCGGACGGAATCAACTAAGATTAGTTAAAAACAATTATTATAAATATGCCTATATGATTGGAGGGTTAACTTTTCACCTAAATTTATAATTTCCAATCATTTAAAATTACATTATGTAGTAAGAAACTAGAAATGAATAAATAGTTTTTTAAAAATTAAATGCCTAAACCCTGCCTATTAATTCAAAACTTGAACTAAAATAAATCCTTCGGACGGAATCAACTAAGATTAGTTAAAAACAATTATTATAAATATGCCTATATGATTGGAGGGTTAACTTTTCACCTAAATTTATAATTTCCAATCATTTAAAATTACATTATGTAGTAAGAAACTAGAAATGAATAAATAGTTTTTTAAAAATTAAATGCCTAAACCCTGCCTATTAATTCAAAACTTGAACTAAAATAAATCCTTCGGACGGAATCAACTAAGATTAGTTAAAAACAATTATTATAAATATGCCTATATGATTGGAGGGTTAACTTTTCACCTAAATTTATAATTTCCAATCATTTAAAATTACATTATGTAGTAAGAAACTAGAAATGAATAAATAGTTTTTTAAAAATTAAATGCCTAAACCCTGCCTATTAATTCAAAACTTGAACTAAAATAAATCCTTCGGACGGAATCAACTAAGATTAGTTAAAAACAATTATTATAAATATGCCTATATGATTGGAGGGTTAACTTTTCACCTAAATTTATAATTTCCAATCATTTAAAATTACATTATGTAGTAAGAAACTAGAAATGAATAAATAGTTTTTTAAAAATTAAATGCCTAAACCCTGCCTATTAATTCAAAACTTGAACTAAAATAAATCCTTCGGACGGAATCAACTAAGATTAGTTAAAAACAATTATTATAAATATGCCTATATGATTGGAGGGTTAACTTTTCACCTAAATTTATAATTTCCAATCATTTAAAATTACATTATGTAGTAAGAAACTAGAAATGAATAAATAGTTTTTTAAAAATTAAATGCCTAAACCCTGCCTATTAATTCAAAACTTGAACTAAAATAAATCCTTCGGACGGAATCAACTAAGATTAGTTAAAAACAATTATTATAAATATGCCTATATGATTGGAGGGTTAACTTTTCACCTAAATTTATAATTTCCAATCATTTAAAATTACATTATGTAGTAAGAAACTAGAAATGAATAAATAGTTTTTTAAAAATTAAATGCCTAAACCCTGCCTATTAATTCAAAACTTGAACTAAAATAAATCCTTCGGACGGAATCAACTAAGATTAGTTAAAAACAATTATTATAAATATGCCTATATGATTGGAGGGTTAACTTTTCACCTAAATTTATAATTTCCAATCATTTAAAATTACATTATGTAGTAAGAAACTAGAAATGAATAAATAGTTTTTTAAAAATTAAATGCCTAAACCCTGCCTATTAATTCAAAACTTGAACTAAAATAAATCCTTCGGACGGAATCAACTAAGATTAGTTAAAAACAATTATTATAAATATGCCTATATGATTGGAGGGTTAACTTTTCACCTAAATTTATAATATCCAATCATTTAAAATTACATTATGTAGTAAGAAACTAGAAATGAATAAATAGTTTTTTAAAAATTAAATGCCTAAACCCTGCCTATTAATTCAAAACTTGAACTAAAATAAATCCTTCGGACGGAATCAACTAAGATTAGTTAAAAACAATTATTATAAATATGCCTATATGATTGGAGGGTTAACTTTTCACCTAAATTTATAATTTCCAATCATTTAAAATTACATTATGTAGTAAGAAACTAGAAATGAATAAATAGTTTTTTAAAAATTAAATGCCTAAACCCTGCCTATTAATTCAAAACTTGAACTAAAATAAATCCTTCGGACGGAATCAACTAAGATTAGTTAAAAACAATTATTATAAATATGCCTATATGATTGGAGGGTTAACTTTTCACCTAAATTTATAATTTCCAATCATTTAAAATTACATTATGTAGTAAGAAACTAGAAATGAATAAATAGTTTTTTAAAAATTAAATGCCTAAACCCTGCCTATTAATTCAAAACTTGAACTAAAATAAATCCTTCGGACGGAATCAACTAAGATTAGTTAAAAACAATTATTATAAATATGCCTATATGATTGGAGGGTTAACTTTTCACCTAAATTTATAATTTCCAATCATTTAAAATTACATTATGTAGTAAGAAACTAGAAATGAATAAATAGTTTTTTAAAAATTAAATGCCTAAACCCTGCCTATTAATTCAAAACTTGAACTAAAATAAATCCTTCGGACGGAATCAACTAAGATTAGTTAAAAACAATTATTATAAATATGCCTAAATGATTGGAGGGTTAACTTTTCACCTAAATTTATAATTTCCAATCATTTAAAATTACATTATGTAGTAAGAAACTAGAAATGAATAAATAGTTTTTTAAAAATTAAATGCCTAAACCCTGCCTATTAATTCAAAACTTGAACTAAAATAAATCCTTCGGACGGAATCAACTAAGATTAGTTAAAAACAATTATTATAAATATGCCTATATGATTGGAGGGTTAACTTTTCACCTAAATTTATAATATCCAATCATTTAAAATTACATTATGTAGTAAGAAACTAGAAATGAATAAATAGTTTTTTAAAAATTAAATGCCTAAACCCTGCCTATTAATTCAAAACTTGAACTAAAATAAATCCTTCGGACGGAATCAACTAAGATTAGTTAAAAACAATTATTATAAATATGCCTATATGATTGGAGGGTTAACTTTTCACCTAAATTTATAATTTCCAATCATTTAAAATTACATTATGTAGTAAGAAACTAGAAATGAATAAATAGTTTTTTAAAAATTAAATGCCTAAACCCTGCCTATTAATTCAAAACTTGAACTAAAATAAATCCTTCGGACGGAATCAACTAAGATTAGTTAAAAACAATTATTATAAATATGCCTATATGATTGGAGGGTTAACTTTTCACCTAAATTTATAATTTCCAATCATTTAAAATTACATTATGTAGTAAGAAACTAGAAATGAATAAATAGTTTTTTAAAAATTAAATGCCTAAACCCTGCCTATTAATTCAAAACTTGAACTAAAATAAATCCTTCGGACGGAATCAACTAAGATTAGTTAAAAACAATTATTATAAATATGCCTATATGATTGGAGGGTTAACTTTTCACCTAAATTTATAATTTCCAATCATTTAAAATTACATTATGTAGTAAGAAACTAGAAATGAATAAATAGTTTTTTAAAAATTAAATGCCTAAACCCTGCCTATTAATTCAAAACTTGAACTAAAATAAATCCTTCGGACGGAATCAACTAAGATTAGTTAAAAACAATTATTATAAATATGCCTATATGATTGGAGGGTTAACTTTTCACCTAAATTTATAATTTCCAATCATTTAAAATTACATTATGTAGTAAGAAACTAGAAATGAATAAATAGTTTTTTAAAAATTAAATGCCTAAACCCTGCCTATTAATTCAAAACTTGAACTAAAATAAATCCTTCGGACGGAATCAACTAAGATTAGTTAAAAACAATTATTATAAATATGCCTATATGATTGGAGGGTTAACTTTTCACCTAAATTTATAATATCCAATCATTTAAAATTACATTATGTAGTAAGAAACTAGAAATGAATAAATAGTTTTTTAAAAATTAAATGCCTAAACCCTGCCTATTAATTCAAAACTTGAACTAAAATAAATCCTTCGGACGGAATCAACTAAGATTAGTTAAAAACAATTATTATAAATATGCCTATATGATTGGAGGGTTAACTTTTCACCTAAATTTATAATTTCCAATCATTTAAAATTACATTATGTAGTAAGAAACTAGAAATGAATAAATAGTTTTTTAAAAATTAAATGCCTAAACCCTGCCTATTAATTCAAAACTTGAACTAAAATAAATCCTTCGGACGGAATCAACTAAGATTAGTTAAAAACAATTATTATAAATATGCCTATATGATTGGAGGGTTAACTTTTCACCTAAATTTATAATTTCCAATCATTTAAAATTACATTATGTAGTAAGAAACTAGAAATGAATAAATAGTTTTTTAAAAATTAAATGCCTAAACCCTGCCTATTAATTCAAAACTTGAACTAAAATAAATCCTTCGGACGGAATCAACTAAGATTAGTTAAAAACAATTATTATAAATATGCCTATATGATTGGAGGGTTAACTTTTCACCTAAATTTATAATTTCCAATCATTTAAAATTACATTATGTAGTAAGAAACTAGAAATGAATAAATAGTTTTTTAAAAATTAAATGCCTAAACCCTGCCTATTAATTCAAAACTTGAACTAAAATAAATCCTTCGGACGGAATCAACTAAGATTAGTTAAAAACAATTATTATAAATATGCCTATATGATTGGAGGGTT
Organism: Podabrus alpinus; assembly: GCA_932274525.1. NCBI lineage: Eukaryota > Metazoa > Arthropoda > Insecta > Coleoptera > Cantharidae > Podabrus > Podabrus alpinus. Next base: position 13,537,920 of record OW026455.1, read on the forward strand.
AACTTTTCACCTAAATTTATAATTTCCAATCATTTAAAATTACATTATGTAGTAAGAAACTAGAAATGAATAAATAGTTTTTTAAAAATTAAATGCCTAAACCCTGCCTATTAATTCAAAACTTGAACTAAAATAAATCCTTCGGACGGAATCAACTAAGATTAGTTAAAAACAATTATTATAAATATGCCTATATGATTGGAGGGTTAACTTTTCACCTAAATTTATAATTTCCAATCATTTAAAATTACATTATGTAGTAAGAAACTAGAAATGAATAAATAGTTTTTTAAAAATTAAATGCCTAAACCCTGCCTATTAATTCAAAACTTGAACTAAAATAAATCCTTCGGACGGAATCAACTAAGATTAGTTAAAAACAATTATTATAAATATGCCTATATGATTGGAGGGTTAACTTTTCACCTAAATTTATAATTTCCAATCATTTAAAATTACATTATGTAGTAAGAAACTAGAAATGAATAAATAGTTTTTTAAAAATTAAATGCCTAAGCCCTGCCTATTAATTCAAAACTTGAACTAAAATAAATCCTTCGGACGGAATCAACTAAGATTAGTTAAAAACAATTATTATAAATATGCCTATATGATTGGAGGGTTAACTTTTCACCTAAATTTATAATTTCCAATCATTTAAAATTACATTATGTAGTAAGAAACTAGAAATGAATAAATAGTTTTTTAAAAATTAAATGCCTAAACCCTGCCTATTAATTCAAAACTTGAACTAAAATAAATCCTTCGGACGGAATCAACTAAGATTAGTTAAAAACAATTATTATAAATATGCCTATATGATTGGAGGGTTAACTTTTCACCTAAATTTATAATTTCCAATCATTTAAAATTACATTATGTAGTAAGAAACTAGAAATGAATAAATAGTTTTTTAAAAATTAAATGCCTAAACCCTGCCTATTAATTCAAAACTTGAACTAAAATAAATCCTTCGGACGGAATCAACTAAGATTAGTTAAAAACAATTATTATAAATATGCCTATATGATTGGAGGGTTAACTTTTCACCTACATTTATAATTTCCAATCATTTAAAATTACATTATGTAGTAAGAAACTAGAAATGAATAAATAGTTTTTTAAAAATTAAATGCCTAAACCCTGCCTATTAATTCAAAACTTGAACTAAAATAAATCCTTCGGACGGAATCAACTAAGATTAGTTAAAAACAATTATTATAAATATGCCTATATGATTGGAGGGTTAACTTTTCACCTAAATTTATAATATCCAATCATTTAAAATTACATTATGTAGTAAGAAACTAGAAATGAATAAATAGTTTTTTAAAAATTAAATGCCTAAACCCTGCCTATTAATTCAAAACTTGAACTAAAATAAATCCTTCGGACGGAATCAACTAAGATTAGTTAAAAACAATTATTATAAATATGCCTATATGATTGGAGGGTTAACTTTTCACCTAAATTTATAATTTCCAATCATTTAAAATTACATTATGTAGTAAGAAACTAGAAATGAATAAATAGTTTTTTAAAAATTAAATGCCTAAACCCTGCCTATTAATTCAAAACTTGAACTAAAATAAATCCTTCGGACGGAATCAACTAAGATTAGTTAAAAACAATTATTATAAATATGCCTATATGATTGGAGGGTTAACTTTTCACCTAAATTTATAATTTCCAATCATTTAAAATTACATTATGTAGTAAGAAACTAGAAATGAATAAATAGTTTTTTAAAAATTAAATGCCTAAACCCTGCCTATTAATTCAAAACTTGAACTAAAATAAATCCTTCGGACGGAATCAACTAAGATTAGTTAAAAACAATTATTATAAATATGCCTATATGATTGGAGGGTTAACTTTTCACCTAAATTTATAATTTCCAATCATTTAAAATTACATTATGTAGTAAGAAACTAGAAATGAATAAATAGTTTTTTAAAAATTAAATGCCTAAACCCTGCCTATTAATTCAAAACTTGAACTAAAATAAATCCTTCGGACGGAATCAACTAAGATTAGTTAAAAACAATTATTATAAATATGCCTATATGATTGGAGGGTTAACTTTTCACCTAAATTTATAATTTCCAATCATTTAAAATTACATTATGTAGTAAGAAACTAGAAATGAATAAATAGTTTTTTAAAAATTAAATGCCTAAACCCTGCCTATTAATTCAAAACTTGAACTAAAATAAATCCTTCGGACGGAATCAACTAAGATTAGTTAAAAACAATTATTATAAATATGCCTATATGATTGGAGGGTTAACTTTTCACCTAAATTTATAATTTCCAATCATTTAAAATTACATTATGTAGTAAGAAACTAGAAATGAATAAATAGTTTTTTAAAAATTAAATGCCTAAACCCTGCCTATTAATTCAAAACTTGAACTAAAATAAATCCTTCGGACGGAATCAACTAAGATTAGTTAAAAACAATTATTATAAATATGCCTATATGATTGGAGGGTTAACTTTTCACCTAAATTTATAATTTCCAATCATTTAAAATTACATTATGTAGTAAGAAACTAGAAATGAATAAATAGTTTTTTAAAAATTAAATGCCTAAGCCCTGCCTATTAATTCAAAACTTGAACTAAAATAAATCCTTCGGACGGAATCAACTAAGATTAGTTAAAAACAATTATTATAAATATGCCTATATGATTGGAGGGTTAACTTTTCACCTAAATTTATAATTTCCAATCATTTAAAATTACATTATGTAGTAAGAAACTAGAAATGAATAAATAGTTTTTTAAAAATTAAATGCCTAAACCCTGCCTATTAATTCAAAACTTGAACTAAAATAAATCCTTCGGACGGAATCAACTAAGATTAGTTAAAAACAATTATTATAAATATGCCTATATGATTGGAGGGTTAACTTTTCACCTAAATTTATAATTTCCAATCATTTAAAATTACATTATGTAGTAAGAAACTAGAAATGAATAAATAGTTTTTTAAAAATTAAATGCCTAAACCCTGCCTATTAATTCAAAACTTGAACTAAAATAAATCCTTCGGACGGAATCAACTAAGATTAGTTAAAAACAATTATTATAAATATGCCTATATGATTGGAGGGTTAACTTTTCACCTACATTTATAATTTCCAATCATTTAAAATTACATTATGTAGTAAGAAACTAGAAATGAATAAATAGTTTTTTAAAAATTAAATGCCTAAACCCTGCCTATTAATTCAAAACTTGAACTAAAATAAATCCTTCGGACGGAATCAACTAAGATTAGTTAAAAACAATTATTATAAATATGCCTATATGATTGGAGGGTTAACTTTTCACCTAAATTTATAATTTCCAATCATTTAAAATTACATTATGTAGTAAGAAACTAGAAATGAATAAATAGTTTTTTAAAAATTAAATGCCTAAGCCCTGCCTATTAATTCAAAACTTGAACTAAAATAAATCCTTCGGACGGAATCAACTAAGATTAGTTAAAAACAATTATTATAAATATGCCTATATGATTGGAGGGTTAACTTTTCACCTAAATTTATAATTTCCAATCATTTAAAATTACATTATGTAGTAAGAAACTAGAAATGAATAAATAGTTTTTTAAAAATTAAATGCCTAAACCCTGCCTATTAATTCAAAACTTGAACTAAAATAAATCCTTCGGACGGAATCAACTAAGATTAGTTAAAAACAATTATTATAAATATGCCTATATGATTGGAGGGTTAACTTTTCACCTAAATTTATAATTTCCAATCATTTAAAATTACATTATGTAGTAAGAAACTAGAAATGAATAAATAGTTTTTTAAAAATTAAATGCCTAAACCCTGCCTATTAATTCAAAACTTGAACTAAAATAAATCCTTCGGACGGAATCAACTAAGATTAGTTAAAAACAATTATTATAAATATGCCTATATGATTGGAGGGTTAACTTTTCACCTAAATTTATAATTTCCAATCATTTAAAATTACATTATGTAGTAAGAAACTAGAAATGAATAAATAGTTTTTTAAAAATTAAATGCCTAAACCCAGCCTATTAATTCAAAACTTGAACTAAAATAAATCCTTCGGACGGAATCAACTAAGATTAGTTAAAAACAATTATTATAAATATGCCTATATGATTGGAGGGTTAACTTTTCACCTAAATTTATAATTTCCAATCATTTAAAATTACATTATGTAGTAAGAAACTAGAAATGAATAAATAGTTTTTTAAAAATTAAATGCCTAAACCCTGCCTATTAATTCAAAACTTGAACTAAAATAAATCCTTCGGACGGAATCAACTAAGATTAGTTAAAAACAATTATTATAAATATGCCTATATGATTGGAGGGTTAACTTTTCACCTAAATTTATAATTTCCAATCATTTAAAATTACATTATGTAGTAAGAAACTAGAAATGAATAAATAGTTTTTTAAAAATTAAATGCCTAAACCCTGCCTATTAATTCAAAACTTGAACTAAAATAAATCCTTCGGACGGAATCAACTAAGATTAGTTAAAAACAATTATTATAAATATGCCTATATGATTGGAGGGTTAACTTTTCACCTAAATTTATAATTTCCAATCATTTAAAATTACATTATGTAGTAAGAAACTAGAAATGAATAAATAGTTTTTTAAAAATTAAATGCCTAAGCCCTGCCTATTAATTCAAAACTTGAACTAAAATAAATCCTTCGGACGGAATCAACTAAGATTAGTTAAAAACAATTATTATAAATATGCCTATATGATTGGAGGGTTAACTTTTCACCTAAATTTATAATTTCCAATCATTTAAAATTACATTATGTAGTAAGAAACTAGAAATGAATAAATAGTTTTTTAAAAATTAAATGCCTAAACCCTGCCTATTAATTCAAAACTTGAACTAAAATAAATCCTTCGGACGGAATCAACTAAGATTAGTTAAAAACAATTATTATAAATATGCCTATATGATTGGAGGGTTAACTTTTCACCTAAATTTATAATTTCCAATCATTTAAAATTACATTATGTAGTAAGAAACTAGAAATGAATAAATAGTTTTTTAAAAATTAAATGCCTAAACCCTGCCTATTAATTCAAAACTTGAACTAAAATAAATCCTTCGGACGGAATCAACTAAGATTAGTTAAAAACAATTATTATAAATATGCCTATATGATTGGAGGGTTAACTTTTCACCTAAATTTATAATTTCCAATCATTTAAAATTACATTATGTAGTAAGAAACTAGAAATGAATAAATAGTTTTTTAAAAATTAAATGCCTAAACCCTGCCTATTAATTCAAAACTTGAACTAAAATAAATCCTTCGGACGGAATCAACTAAGATTAGTTAAAAACAATTATTATAAATATGCCTATATGATTGGAGGGTTAACTTTTCACCTAAATTTATAATTTCCAATCATTTAAAATTACATTATGTAGTAAGAAACTAGAAATGAATAAATAGTTTTTTAAAAATTAAATGCCTAAACCCTGCCTATTAATTCAAAACTTGAACTAAAATAAATCCTTCGGACGGAATCAACTAAGATTAGTTAAAAACAATTATTATAAATATGCCTATATGATTGGAGGGTTAACTTTTCACCTAAATTTATAATTTCCAATCATTTAAAATTACATTATGTAGTAAGAAACTAGAAATGAATAAATAGTTTTTTAAAAATTAAATGCCTAAACCCTGCCTATTAATTCAAAACTTGAACTAAAATAAATCCTTCGGACGGAATCAACTAAGATTAGTTAAAAACAATTATTATAAATATGCCTATATGATTGGAGGGTTAACTTTTCACCTAAATTTATAATATCCAATCATTTAAAATTACATTATGTAGTAAGAAACTAGAAATGAATAAATAGTTTTTTAAAAATTAAATGCCTAAACCCTGCCTATTAATTCAAAACTTGAACTAAAATAAATCCTTCGGACGGAATCAACTAAGATTAGTTAAAAACAATTATTATAAATATGCCTATATGATTGGAGGGTTAACTTTTCACCTAAATTTATAATTTCCAATCATTTAAAATTACATTATGTAGTAAGAAACTAGAAATGAATAAATAGTTTTTTAAAAATTAAATGCCTAAACCCTGCCTATTAATTCAAAACTTGAACTAAAATAAATCCTTCGGACGGAATCAACTAAGATTAGTTAAAAACAATTATTATAAATATGCCTATATGATTGGAGGGTTAACTTTTCACCTAAATTTATAATTTCCAATCATTTAAAATTACATTATGTAGTAAGAAACTAGAAATGAATAAATAGTTTTTTAAAAATTAAATGCCTAAACCCTGCCTATTAATTCAAAACTTGAACTAAAATAAATCCTTCGGACGGAATCAACTAAGATTAGTTAAAAACAATTATTATAAATATGCCTATATGATTGGAGGGTTAACTTTTCACCTAAATTTATAATTTCCAATCATTTAAAATTACATTATGTAGTAAGAAACTAGAAATGAATAAATAGTTTTTTAAAAATTAAATGCCTAAACCCTGCCTATTAATTCAAAACTTGAACTAAAATAAATCCTTCGGACGGAATCAACTAAGATTAGTTAAAAACAATTATTATAAATATGCCTATATGATTGGAGGGTTAACTTTTCACCTAAATTTATAATTTCCAATCATTTAAAATTACATTATGTAGTAAGAAACTAGAAATGAATAAATAGTTTTTTAAAAATTAAATGCCTAAACCCTGCCTATTAATTCAAAACTTGAACTAAAATAAATCCTTCGGACGGAATCAACTAAGATTAGTTAAAAACAATTATTATAAATATGCCTATATGATTGGAGGGTTAACTTTTCACCTAAATTTATAATTTCCAATCATTTAAAATTACATTATGTAGTAAGAAACTAGAAATGAATAAATAGTTTTTTAAAAATTAAATGCCTAAACCCTGCCTATTAATTCAAAACTTGAACTAAAATAAATCCTTCGGACGGAATCAACTAAGATTAGTTAAAAACAATTATTATAAATATGCCTATATGATTGGAGGGTTAACTTTTCACCTAAATTTATAATTTCCAATCATTTAAAATTACATTATGTAGTAAGAAACTAGAAATGAATAAATAGTTTTTTAAAAATTAAATGCCTAAACCCTGCCTATTAATTCAAAACTTGAACTAAAATAAATCCTTCGGACGGAATCAACTAAGATTAGTTAAAAACAATTATTATAAATATGCCTATATGATTGGAGGGTTAACTTTTCACCTAAATTTATAATTTCCAATCATTTAAAATTACATTATGTAGTAAGAAACTAGAAATGAATAAATAGTTTTTTAAAAATTAAATGCCTAAACCCTGCCTATTAATTCAAAACTTGAACTAAAATAAATCCTTCGGACGGAATCAACTAAGATTAGTTAAAAACAATTATTATAAATATGCCTATATGATTGGAGGGTTAACTTTTCACCTAAATTTATAATTTCCAATCATTTAAAATTACATTATGTAGTAAGAAACTAGAAATGAATAAATAGTTTTTTAAAAATTAAATGCCTAAACCCTGCCTATTAATTCAAAGCTTGAACTAAAATAAATCCTTCGGACGGAATCAACTAAGATTAGTTAAAAACAATTATTATAAATATGCCTATATGATTGGAGGGTTAACTTTTCACCTAAATTTATAATTTCCAATCATTTAAAATTACATTATGTAGTAAGAAACTAGAAATGAATAAATAGTTTTTTAAAAATTAAATGCCTAAACCCTGCCTATTAATTCAAAACTTGAACTAAAATAAATCCTTCGGACGGAATCAACTAAGATTAGTTAAAAACAATTATTATAAATATGCCTATATGATTGGAGGGTTAACTTTTCACCTAAATTTATAATTTCCAATCATTTAAAATTACATTATGTAGTAAGAAACTAGAAATGAATAAATAGTTTTTTAAAAATTAAATGCCTAAACCCTGCCTATTAATTCAAAACTTGAACTAAAATAAATCCTTCGGACGGAATCAACTAAGATTAGTTAAAAACAATTATTATAAATATGCCTATATGATTGGAGGGTTAACTTTTCACCTAAATTTATAATTTCCAATCATTTAAAATTACATTATGTAGTAAGAAACTAGAAATGAATAAATAGTTTTTTAAAAATTAAATGCCTAAACCCTGCCTATTAATTCAAAGCTTGAACTAAAATAAATCCTTCGGACGGAATCAACTAAGATTAGTTAAAAACAATTATTATAAATATGCCTATATGATTGGAGGGTTAACTTTTCACCTAAATTTATAATTTCCAATCATTTAAAATTACATTATGTAGTAAGAAACTAGAAATGAATAAATAGTTTTTTAAAAATTAAATGCCTAAACCCTGCCTATTAATTCAAAACTTGAACTAAAATAAATCCTTCGGACGGAATCAACTAAGATTAGTTAAAAACAATTATTATAAATATGCCTATATGATTGGAGGGTTAACTTTTCACCTAAATTTATAATTTCCAATCATTTAAAATTACATTATGTAGTAAGAAACTAGAAATGAATAAATAGTTTTTTAAAAATTAAATGCCTAAACCCTGCCTATTAATTCAAAACTTGAACTAAAATAAATCCTTCGGACGGAATCAACTAAGATTAGTTAAAAACAATTATTATAAATATGCCTATATGATTGGAGGGTTAACTTTTCACCTAAATTTATAATTTCCAATCATTTAAAATTACATTATGTAGTAAGAAACTAGAAATGAATAAATAGTTTTTTAAAAATTAAATGCCTAAACCCTGCCTATTAATTCAAAACTTGAACTAAAATAAATCCTTCGGACGGAATCAACTAAGATTAGTTAAAAACAATTATTATAAATATGCCTATATGATTGGAGGGTTAACTTTTCACCTAAATTTATAATTTCCAATCATTTAAAATTACATTATGTAGTAAGAAACTAGAAATGAATAAATAGTTTTTTAAAAATTAAATGCCTAAACCCTGCCTATTAATTCAAAACTTGAACTAAAATAAATCCTTCGGACGGAATCAACTAAGATTAGTTAAAAACAATTATTATAAATATGCCTATATGATTGGAGGGTTAACTTTTCACCTAAATTTATAATTTCCAATCATTTAAAATTACATTATGTAGTAAGAAACTAGAAATGAATAAATAGTTTTTTAAAAATTAAATGCCTAAACCCTGCCTATTAATTCAAAACTTGAACTAAAATAAATCCTTCGGACGGAATCAACTAAGATTAGTTAAAAACAATTATTATAAATATGCCTATATGATTGGAGGGTTAACTTTTCACCTAAATTTATAATTTCAGATCATTTAAAATTACACTATGTAGTAAGAAACTAGAAATGAATAAATAGTTTTTTAAAAATTAAATGCCTAAACCCTGCCTATTAATTCAAAACTTGAACTAAAATAAATCCTTCGGACGGAATCAACTAAGATTAGTTAAAAACAATTATTATAAATATGCCTATATGATTGGAGGGTTAACTTTTCACCTAAATTTATAATTTCCAATCATTTAAAATTACATTATGTAGTAAGAAACTAGAAATGAATAAATAGTTTTTTAAAAATTAAATGCCTAAACCCTGCCTATTAATTCAAAACTTGAACTAAAATAAATCCTTCGGACGGAATCAACTAAGATTAGTTAAAAACAATTATTATAAATATGCCTATATGATTGGAGGGTTAACTTTTCACCTAAATTTATAATTTCCAATCATTTAAAATTACATTATGTAGTAAGAAACTAGAAATGAATAAATAGTTTTTTAAAAATTAAATGCCTAAACCCTGCCTATTAATTCAAAACTTGAACTAAAATAAATCCTTCGGACGGAATCAACTAAGATTAGTTAAAAACAATTATTATAAATATGCCTATATGATTGGAGGGTTAACTTTTCACCTAAATTTATAATTTCCAATCATTTAAAATTACATTATGTAGTAAGAAACTAGAAATGAATAAATAGTTTTTTAAAAATTAAATGCCTAAACCCTGCCTATTAATTCAAAACTTGAACTAAAATAAATCCTTCGGACGGAATCAACTAAGATTAGTTAAAAACAATTATTATAAATATGCCTATATGATTGGAGGGTTAACTTTTCACCTAAATTTATAATTTCCAATCATTTAAAATTACATTATGTAGTAAGAAACTAGAAATGAATAAATAGTTTTTTAAAAATTAAATGCCTAAACCCTGCCTATTAATTCAAAACTTGAACTAAAATAAATCCTTCGGACGGAATCAACTAAGATTAGTTAAAAACAATTATTATAAATATGCCTATATGATTGGAGGGTTAACTTTTCACCTAAATTTATAATTTCCAATCATTTAAAATTACATTATGTAGTAAGAAACTAGAAATGAATAAATAGTTTTTTAAAAATTAAATGCCTAAACCCTGCCTATTAATTCAAAACTTGAACTAAAATAAATCCTTCGGACGGAATCAACTAAGATTAGTTAAAAACAATTATTATAAATATGCCTATATGATTGGAGGGTTAACTTTTCACCTAAATTTATAATTTCCAATCATTTAAAATTACATTATGTAGTAAGAAACTAGAAATGAATAAATAGTTTTTTAAAAATTAAATGCCTAAACCCTGCCTATTAATTCAAAACTTGAACTAAAATAAATCCTTCGGACGGAATCAACTAAGATTAGTTAAAAACAATTATTATAAATATGCCTATATGATTGGAGGGTTAACTTTTCACCTAAATTTATAATTTCCAATCATTTAAAATTACATTATGTAGTAAGAAACTAGAAATGAATAAATAGTTTTTTAAAAATTAAATGCCTAAACCCTGCCTATTAATTCAAAACTTGAACTAAAATAAATCCTTCGGACGGAATCAACTAAGATTAGTTAAAAACAATTATTATAAATATGCCTATATGATTGGAGGGTTAACTTTTCACCTAAATTTATAATTTCCAATCATTTAAAATTACATTATGTAGTAAGAAACTAGAAATGAATAAATAGTTTTTTAAAAATTAAATGCCTAAACCCTGCCTATTAATTCAAAACTTGAACTAAAATAAATCCTTCGGACGGAATCAACTAAGATTAGTTAAAAACAATTATTATAAATATGCCTATATGATTGGAGGGTTAACTTTTCACCTAAATTTATAATTTCCAATCATTTAAAATTACATTATGTAGTAAGAAACTAGAAATGAATAAATAGTTTTTTAAAAATTAAATGCCTAAACCCTGCCTATTAATTCAAAACTTGAACTAAAATAAATCCTTCGGACGGAATCAACTAAGATTAGTTAAAAACAATTATTATAAATATGCCTATATGATTGGAGGGTTAACTTTTCACCTAAATTTATAATTTCCAATCATTTAAAATTACATTATGTAGTAAGAAACTAGAAATGAATAAATAGTTTTTTAAAAATTAAATGCCTAAACCCTGCCTATTAATTCAAAACTTGAACTAAAATAAATCCTTCGGACGGAATCAACTAAGATTAGTTAAAAACAATTATTATAAATATGCCTATATGATTGGAGGGTTAACTTTTCACCTAAATTTATAATTTCCAATCATTTAAAATTACATTATGTAGTAAGAAACTAGAAATGAATAAATAGTTTTTTAAAAATTAAATGCCTAAACCCTGCCTATTAATTCAAAACTTGAACTAAAATAAATCCTTCGGACGGAATCAACTAAGATTAGTTAAAAACAATTATTATAAATATGCCTATATGATTGGAGGGTTAACTTTTCACCTAAATTTATAATTTCCAATCATTTAAAATTACATTATGTAGTAAGAAACTAGAAATGAATAAATAGTTTTTTAAAAATTAAATGCCTAAACCCTGCCTATTAATTCAAAACTTGAACTAAAATAAATCCTTCGGACGGAATCAACTAAGATTAGTTAAAAACAATTATTATAAATATGCCTATATGATTGGAGGGTTAACTTTTCACCTAAATTTATAATTTCCAATCATTTAAAATTACATTATGTAGTAAGAAACTAGAAATGAATAAATAGTTTTTTAAAAATTAAATGCCTAAACCCTGCCTATTAATTCAAAACTTGAACTAAAATAAATCCTTCGGACGGAATCAACTAAGATTAGTTAAAAACAATTATTATAAATATGCCTATATGATTGGAGGGTTAACTTTTCACCTAAATTTATAATTTCCAATCATTTAAAATTACATTATGTAGTAAGAAACTAGAAATGAATAAATAGTTTTTTAAAAATTAAATGCCTAAACCCTGCCTATTAATTCAAAACTTGAACTAAAATAAATCCTTCGGACGGAATCAACTAAGATTAGTTAAAAACAATTATTATAAATATGCCTATATGATTGGAGGGTTAACTTTTCACCTAAATTTATAATTTCCAATCATTTAAAATTACATTATGTAGTAAGAAACTAGAAATGAATAAATAGTTTTTTAAAAATTAAATGCCTAAACCCTGCCTATTAATTCAAAACTTGAACTAAAATAAATCCTTCGGACGGAATCAACTAAGATTAGTTAAAAACAATTATTATAAATATGCCTATATGATTGGAGGGTTAACTTTTCACCTAAATTTATAATTTCCAATCATTTAAAATTACATTATGTAGTAAGAAACTAGAAATGAATAAATAGTTTTTTAAAAATTAAATGCCTAAACCCTGCCTATTAATTCAAAACTTGAACTAAAATAAATCCTTCGGACGGAATCAACTAAGATTAGTTAAAAACAATTATTATAAATATGCCTATATGATTGGAGGGTTAACTTTTCACCTAAATTTATAATTTCCAATCATTTAAAATTACATTATGTAGTAAGAAACTAGAAATGAATAAATAGTTTTTTAAAAATTAAATGCCTAAACCCTGCCTATTAATTCAAAACTTGAACTAAAATAAATCCTTCGGACGGAATCAACTAAGATTAGTTAAAAACAATTATTATAAATATGCCTATATGATTGGAGGGTTAACTTTTCACCTAAATTTATAATTTCCAATCATTTAAAATTACATTATGTAGTAAGAAACTAGAAATGAATAAATAGTTTTTTAAAAATTAAATGCCTAAACCCTGCCTATTAATTCAAAACTTGAACTAAAATAAATCCTTCGGACGGAATCAACTAAGATTAGTTAAAAACAATTATTATAAATATGCCTATATGATTGGAGGGTTAACTTTTCACCTAAATTTATAATTTCCAATCATTTAAAATTACATTATGTAGTAAGAAACTAGAAATGAATAAATAGTTTTTTAAAAATTAAATGCCTAAACCCTGCCTATTAATTCAAAACTTGAACTAAAATAAATCCTTCGGACGGAATCAACTAAGATTAGTTAAAAACAATTATTATAAATATGCCTATATGATTGGAGGGTTAACTTTTCACCTAAATTTATAATTTCCAATCATTTAAAATTACATTATGTAGTAAGAAACTAGAAATGAATAAATAGTTTTTTAAAAATTAAATGCCTAAACCCTGCCTATTAATTCAAAACTTGAACTAAAATAAATCCTTCGGACGGAATCAACTAAGATTAGTTAAAAACAATTATTATAAATATGCCTATATGATTGGAGGGTTAACTTTTCACCTAAATTTATAATTTCCAATCATTTAAAATTACATTATGTAGTAAGAAACTAGAAATGAATAAATAGTTTTTTAAAAATTAAATGCCTAAACCCTGCCTATTAATTCAAAACTTGAACTAAAATAAATCCTTCGGACGGAATCAACTAAGATTAGTTAAAAACAATTATTATAAATATGCCTATATGATTGGAGGGTTAACTTTTCACCTAAATTTATAATTTCCAATCATTTAAAATTACATTATGTAGTAAGAAACTAGAAATGAATAAATAGTTTTTTAAAAATTAAATGCCTAAACCCTGCCTATTAATTCAAAACTTGAACTAAAATAAATCCTTCGGACGGAATCAACTAAGATTAGTTAAAAACAATTATTATAAATATGCCTATATGATTGGAGGGTTAACTTTTCACCTAAATTTATAATTTCCAATCATTTAAAATTACATTATGTAGTAAGAAACTAGAAATGAATAAATAGTTTTTTAAAAATTAAATGCCTAAACCCTGCCTATTAATTCAAAACTTGAACTAAAATAAATCCTTCGGACGGAATCAACTAAGATTAGTTAAAAACAATTATTATAAATATGCCTATATGATTGGAGGGTTAACTTTTCACCTAAATTTATAATTTCCAATCATTTAAAATTACATTATGTAGTAAGAAACTAGAAATGAATAAATAGTTTTTTAAAAATTAAATGCCTAAACCCTGCCTATTAATTCAAAACTTGAACTAAAATAAATCCTTCGGACGGAATCAACTAAGATTAGTTAAAAACAATTATTATAAATATGCCTATATGATTGGAGGGTTAACTTTTCACCTAAATTTATAATTTCCAATCATTTAAAATTACATTATGTAGTAAGAAACTAGAAATGAATAAATAGTTTTTTAAAAATTAAATGCCTAAACCCTGCCTATTAATTCAAAACTTGAACTAAAATAAATCCTTCGGACGGAATCAACTAAGATTAGTTAAAAACAATTATTATAAATATGCCTATATGATTGGATGGTTAACTTTTCACCTAAATTTATAATTTCCAATCATTTAAAATTACATTATGTAGTAAGAAACTAGAAATGAATAAATAGTTTTTTAAAAATTAAATGCCTAAACCCTGCCTATTAATTCAAAACTTGAACTAAAATAAATCCTTCGGACGGAATCAACTAAGATTAGTTAAAAACAATTATTATAAATATGCCTATATGATTGGAGGGTTAACTTTTCACCTAAATTTATAATTTCCAATCATTTAAAATTACATTATGTAGTAAGAAACTAGAAATGAATAAATAGTTTTTTAAAAATTAAATGCCTAAACCCTGCCTATTAATTCAAAACTTGAACTAAAATAAATCCTTCGGACGGAATCAACTAAGATTAGTTAAAAACAATTATTATAAATATGCCTATATGATTGGAGGGTTAACTTTTCACCTAAATTTATAATTTCCAATCATTTAAAATTACATTATGTAGTAAGAAACTAGAAATGAATAAATAGTTTTTTAAAAATTAAATGCCTAAACCCTGCCTATTAATTCAAAACTTGAACTAAAATAAATCCTTCGGACGGAATCAACTAAGATTAGTTAAAAACAATTATTATAAATATGCCTATATGATTGGAGGGTTAACTTTTCACCTAAATTTATAATTTCCAATCATTTAAAATTACATTATGTAGTAAGAAACTAGAAATGAATAAATAGTTTTTTAAAAATTAAATGCCTAAACCCTGCCTATTAATTCAAAACTTGAACTAAAATAAATCCTTCGGACGGAATCAACTAAGATTAGTTAAAAACAATTATTATAAATATGCCTATATGATTGGAGGGTTAACTTTTCACCTAAATTTATAATTTCCAATCATTTAAAATTACATTATGTAGTAAGAAACTAGAAATGAATAAATAGTTTTTTAAAAATTAAATGCCTAAACCCTGCCTATTAATTCAAAACTTGAACTAAAATAAATCCTTCGGACGGAATCAACTAAGATTAGTTAAAAACAATTATTATAAATATGCCTATATGATTGGAGGGTTAACTTTTCACCTAAATTTATAATTTCCAATCATTTAAAATTACATTATGTAGTAAGAAACTAGAAATGAATAAATAGTTTTTTAAAAATTAAATGCCTAAACCCTGCCTATTAATTCAAAACTTGAACTAAAATAAATCCTTCGGACGGAATCAACTAAGATTAGTTAAAAACAATTATTATAAATATGCCTATATGATTGGAGGGTTAACTTTTCACCTAAATTTATAATTTCCAATCATTTAAAATTACATTATGTAGTAAGAAACTAGAAATGAATAAATAGTTTTTTAAAAATTAAATGCCTAAACCCTGCCTATTAATTCAAAACTTGAACTAAAATAAATCCTTCGGACGGAATCAACTAAGATTAGTTAAAAACAATTATTATAAATATGCCTATATGATTGGAGGGTTAACTTTTCACCTAAATTTATAATTTCCAATCATTTAAAA
The DNA here is from genome assembly GCA_932274525.1 of Podabrus alpinus. Classification (NCBI taxonomy): domain Eukaryota; kingdom Metazoa; phylum Arthropoda; class Insecta; order Coleoptera; family Cantharidae; genus Podabrus; species Podabrus alpinus. The sequence goes on from OW026455.1 coordinate 13,554,183, forward strand.
TTACATTATGTAGTAAGAAACTAGAAATGAATAAATAGTTTTTTAAAAATTAAATGCCTAAGCCCTGCCTATTAATTCAAAACTTGAACTAAAATAAATCCTTCGGACGGAATCAACTAAGATTAGTTAAAAACAATTATTATAAATATGCCTATATGATTGGAGGGTTAACTTTTCACCTAAATTTATAATTTCCAATCATTTAGAATTACATTATGTAGTAAGAAACTAGAAATGAATAAATAGTTTTTTAAAAATTAAATGCCTAAGCCCTGCCTATTAATTCAAAACTTGAACTAAAATAAATCCTTCGGACGGAATCAACTAAGATTAGTTAAAAACAATTATTATAAATATGCCTATATGATTGAAGGGTTAACTTTTCACCTAAATTTATAATTTCCAATCATTTAAAATTACATTATGTAGTAAGAAACTAGAAATGAATAAATAGTTTTTTAAAAATTAAATGCCTAAGCCCTGCCTATTAATTCAAAACTTGAACTAAAATAAATCCTTCGGACGGAATCAACTAAGATTAGTTAAAAACAATTATTATAAATATGCCCATATGATTGGAGGGTTAACTTTTCACCTAAATTTATAATTTCCAATCATTTAAAATTACATTATGTAGTAAGAAACTAGAAATGAATAAATAGTTTTTTAAAAATTAAATGCCTAAGCCCTGCCTATTAATTCAAAACTTGAACTAAAATAAATCCTTCGGACGGAATCAACTAAGATTAGTTAAAAACAATTATTATAAATATGCCTATATGATTGGAGGGTTAACTTTTCACCTAAATTTATAATTTCCAATCATTTAAAATTACATTATGTAGTAAGAAACTAGAAATGAATAAATAGTTTTTTAAAAATTAAATGCCTAAACCCTGCCTATTAATTCAAAACTTGAACTAAAATAAATCCTTCGGACGGAATCAGCTAAGATTAGTTAAAAACAATTATTATAAATATGCCTATATGATTGGAGGGTTAACTTTTCACCTAAATTTATAATTTCCAATCATTTAAAATTACATTATGTAGTAAGAAACTAGAAATGAATAAATAGTTTTTTAAAAATTAAATGCCTAAACCCTGCCTATTAATTCAAAACTTGAACTAAAATAAATCCTTCGGACGGAATCAACTAAGATTAGTTAAAAACAATTATTATAAATATGCCTATATGATTGGAGGGTTAACTTTTCACCTAAATTTATAATTTCCAATCATTTAAAATTACATTATGTAGTAAGAAACTAGAAATGAATAAATAGTTTTTTAAAAATTAAATGCCTAAACCCTGCCTATTAATTCAAAACTTGAACTAAAATAAATCCTTCGGACGGAATCAACTAAGATTAGTTAAAAACAATTATTATAAATATGCCTATATGATTGGAGGGTTAACTTTTCATCTAAATTTATAATTTCCAATCATTTAAAATTACATTATGTAGTAAGAAACTAGAAATGAATAAATAGTTTTTTAAAAATTAAATGCCTAAAACCTGCCTATTAATTCAAAACTTGAACTAAAATAAATCCTTCGGACGGAATCAACTAAGATTAGTTAAAAACAATTATTATAAATATGCCTATATGATTGGAGGGTTAACTTTTCACCTAAATTTATAATTTCCAATCATTTAAAATTACATTATGTAGTAAGAAACTAGAAATGAATAAATAGTTTTTTAAAAATTAAATGCCTAAACCCTGCCTATTAATTCAAAACTTGAACTAAAATAAATCCTTCGGACGGAATCAACTAAGATTAGTTAAAAACAATTATTATAAATATGCCTATATGATTGGAGGGTTAACTTTTCACCTAAATTTATAATTTCCAATCATTTAAAATTACATTATGTAGTAAGAAACTAGAAATGAATAAATAGTTTTTTAAAAATTAAATGCCTAAACCCTGCCTATTAATTCAAAACTTGAACTAAAATAAATCCTTCGGACGGAATCAACTAAGATTAGTTAAAAACAATTATTATAAATATGCCTATATGATTGGAGGGTTAACTTTTCACCTAAATTTATAATTTCCAATCATTTAAAATTACATTATGTAGTAAGAAACTAGAAATGAATAAATAGTTTTTTAAAAATTAAATGCCTAAACCCTGCCTATTAATTCAAAACTTGAACTAAAATAAATCCTTCGGACGGAATCAACTAAGATTAGTTAAAAACAATTATTATAAATATGCCTATATGATTGGAGGGTTAACTTTTCACCTAAATTTATAATTTCCAATCATTTAAAATTACATTATGTAGTAAGAAACTAGAAATGAATAAATAGTTTTTTAAAAATTAAATGCCTAAACCCTGCCTATTAATTCAAAACTTGAACTAAAATAAATCCTTCGGACGGAATCAACTAAGATTAGTTAAAAACAATTATTATAAATATGCCTATATGATTGGAGGGTTAACTTTTCACCTAAATTTATAATTTCCAATCATTTAAAATTACATTATGTAGTAAGAAACTAGAAATGAATAAATAGTTTTTTAAAAATTAAATGCCTAAACCCTGCCTATTAATTCAAAACTTGAACTAAAATAAATCCTTCGGACGGAATCAACTAAGATTAGTTAAAAACAATTATTATAAATATGCCTATATGATTGGAGGGTTAACTTTTCACCTAAATTTATAATTTCCAATCATTTAAAATTACATTATGTAGTAAGAAACTAGAAATGAATAAATAGTTTTTTAAAAATTAAATGCCTAAACCCTGCCTATTAATTCAAAACTTGAACTAAAATAAATCCTTCGGACGGAATCAACTAAGATTAGTTAAAAACAATTATTATAAATATGCCTATATGATTGGAGGGTTAACTTTTCACCTAAATTTATAATTTCCAATCATTTAAAATTACATTATGTAGTAAGAAACTAGAAATGAATAAATAGTTTTTTAAAAATTAAATGCCTAAACCCTGCCTATTAATTCAAAACTTGAACTAAAATAAATCCTTCGGACGGAATCAACTAAGATTAGTTAAAAACAATTATTATAAATATGCCTATATGATTGGAGGGTTAACTTTTCACCTAAATTTATAATTTCCAATCATTTAAAATTACATTATGTAGTAAGAAACTAGAAATGAATAAATAGTTTTTTAAAAATTAAATGCCTAAACCCTGCCTATTAATTCAAAACTTGAACTAAAATAAATCCTTCGGACGGAATCAACTAAGATTAGTTAAAAACAATTATTATAAATATGCCTATATGATTGGAGGGTTAACTTTTCACCTAAATTTATAATTTCCAATCATTTAAAATTACATTATGTAGTAAGAAACTAGAAATGAATAAATAGTTTTTTAAAAATTAAATGCCTAAACCCTGCCTATTAATTCAAAACTTGAACTAAAATAAATCCTTCGGACGGAATCAACTAAGATTAGTTAAAAACAATTATTATAAATATGCCTATATGATTGGAGGGTTAACTTTTCACCTAAATTTATAATTTCCAATCATTTAAAATTACATTATGTAGTAAGAAACTAGAAATGAATAAATAGTTTTTTAAAAATTAAATGCCTAAACCCTGCCTATTAATTCAAAACTTGAACTAAAATAAATCCTTCGGACGGAATCAACTAAGATTAGTTAAAAACAATTATTATAAATATGCCTATATGATTGGAGGGTTAACTTTTCACCTAAATTTATAATTTCCAATCATTTAAAATTACATTATGTAGTAAGAAACTAGAAATGAATAAATAGTTTTTTAAAAATTAAATGCCTAAACCCTGCCTATTAATTCAAAACTTGAACTAAAATAAATCCTTCGGACGGAATCAACTAAGATTAGTTAAAAACAATTATTATAAATATGCCTATATGATTGGAGGGTTAACTTTTCACCTAAATTTATAATTTCCAATCATTTAAAATTACATTATGTAGTAAGAAACTAGAAATGAATAAATAGTTTTTTAAAAATTAAATGCCTAAACCCTGCCTATTAATTCAAAACTTGAACTAAAATAAATCCTTCGGACGGAATCAACTAAGATTAGTTAAAAACAATTATTATAAATATGCCTATATGATTGGAGGGTTAACTTTTCACCTAAATTTATAATTTCCAATCATTTAAAATTACATTATGTAGTAAGGAACTAGAAATGAATAAATAGTTTTTTAAAAATTAAATGCCTAAACCCTGCCTATTAATTCAAAACTTGAACTACAATAAATCCTTCGGACGGAATCAACTAAGATTAGTTAAAAACAATTATTATAAATATGCCTATATGATTGGAGGGTTAACTTTTCACCTAAATTTATAATTTCCAATCATTTAAAATTACACTATGTAGTAAGAAACTAGAAATGAATAAATAGTTTTTTAAAAATTAAATGCCTAAACCCTGCCTATTAATTCAAAACTTGAACTAAAATAAATCCTTCGGACGGAATCAACTAAGATTAGTTAAAAACAATTATTATAAATATGCCTATATGATTGGAGGGTTAACTTTTCACCTAAATTGATAATTTCCAATCATTTAAAATTACATTATGTAGTAAGAAACTAGAAATGAATAAATAGTTTTTTAAAAATTAAATGCCTAAACCCTGCCTATTAATTCAAAACTTGAACTAAAATAAATCCTTCGGACGGAATCAACTAAGATTAGTTAAAAACAATTATTATAAATATGCCTATATGATTGGAGGGTTAACTTTTCACCTAAATTTATAATTTCCAATCATTTAAAATTACATTATGTAGTAAGAAACTAGAAATGAATAAATAGTTTTTTAAAAATTAAATGCCTAAACCCTGCCTATTAATTCAAAACTTGAACTAAAATAAATCCTTCGGACGGAATCAACTAAGATTAGTTAAAAACAATTATTATAAATATGCCTATATGATTGGAGGGTTAACTTTTCACCTAAATTTATAATTTCCAATCATTTAAAATTACATTATGTAGTAAGAAACTAGAAATGAATAAATAGTTTTTTAAAAATTAAATGCCTAAACCCTGCCTATTAATTCAAAACTTGAACTAAAATAAATCCTTCGGACGGAATCAACTTAGATTAGTTAAAAACAATTATTATAAATATGCCTATATGATTGGAGGGTTAACTTTTCACCTAAATTTATAATTTCCAATCATTTAAAATTACATTATGTAGTAAGAAACTAGAAATGAATAAATAGTTTTTTAAAAATTAAATGCCTAAACCCTGCCTATTAATTCAAAACTTGAACTAAAATAAATCCTTCGGACGGAATCAACTAAGATTAGTTAAAAACAATTATTATAAATATGCCTATATGATTGGAGGGTTAACTTTTCACCTAAATTTATAATTTCCAATCATTTAAAATTACATTATGTAGTAAGAAACTAGAAATGAATAAATAGTTTTTTAAAAATTAAATGCCTAAACCCTGCCTATTAATTCAAAACTTGAACTAAAATAAATCCTTCGGACGGAATCAACTAAGATTAGTTAAAAACAATTATTATAAATATGCCTATATGATTGGAGGGTTAACTTTTCACCTAAATTTATAATTTCCAATCATTTAAAATTACATTATGTAGTAAGAAACTAGAAATGAATAAATAGTTTTTTAAAAATTAAATGCCTAAACCCTGCCTATTAATTCAAAACTTGAACTAAAATAAATCCTTCGGACGGAATCAACTAAGATTAGTTAAAAACAATTATTATAAATATGCCTATATGATTGGAGGGTTAACTTTTCACCTAAATTTATAATTTCCAATCATTTAAAATTACATTATGTAGTAAGAAACTAGAAATGAATAAATAGTTTTTTAAAAATTAAATGCCTAAACCCTGCCTATTAATTCAAAACTTGAACTAAAATAAATCCTTCGGACGGAATCAACTAAGATTAGTTAAAAACAATTATTATAAATATGCCTATATGATTGGAGGGTTAACTTTTCACCTAAATTTATAATTTCCAATCATTTAAAATTACATTATGTAGTAAGGAACTAGAAATGAATAAATAGTTTTTTAAAAATTAAATGCCTAAACCCTGCCTATTAATTCAAAACTTGAACTACAATAAATCCTTCGGACGGAATCAACTAAGATTAGTTAAAAACAATTATTATAAATATGCCTATATGATTGGAGGGTTAACTTTTCACCTAAATTTATAATTTCCAATCATTTAAAATTACACTATGTAGTAAGAAACTAGAAATGAATAAATAGTTTTTTAAAAATTAAATGCCTAAACCCTGCCTATTAATTCAAAACTTGAACTAAAATAAATCCTTCGGACGGAATCAACTAAGATTAGTTAAAAACAATTATTATAAATATGCCTATATGATTGGAGGGTTAACTTTTCACCTAAATTTATAATTTCCAATCATTTAAAATTACATTATGTAGTAAGAAACTAGAAATGAATAAATAGTTTTTTAAAAATTAAATGCCTAAACCCTGCCTATTAATTCAAAACTTGAACTAAAATAAATCCTTCGGACGGAATCAACTAAGATTAGTTAAAAACAATTATTATAAATATGCCTATATGATTGGAGGGTTAACTTTTCACCTAAATTTATAATTTCCAATCATTTAAAATTACATTATGTAGTAAGAAACTAGAAATGAATAAATAGTTTTTTAAAAATTAAATGCCTAAACCCTGCCTATTAATTCAAAACTTGAACTAAAATAAATCCTTCGGACGGAATCAACTAAGATTAGTTAAAAACAATTATTATAAATATGCCTATATGATTGGAGGGTTAACTTTTCACCTAAATTTATAATTTCCAATCATTTAAAATTACATTATGTAGTAAGAAACTAGAAATGAATAAATAGTTTTTTAAAAATTAAATGCCTAAACCCTGCCTATTAATTCAAAACTTGAACTAAAATAAATCCTTCGGACGGAATCAACTAAGATTAGTTAAAAACAATTATTATAAATATGCCTATATGATTGGAGGGTTAACTTTTCACCTAAATTTATAATTTCCAATCATTTAAAATTACATTATGTAGTAAGAAACTAGAAATGAATAAATAGTTTTTTAAAAATTAAATGCCTAAACCCTGCCTATTAATTCAAAACTTGAACTAAAATAAATCCTTCGGACGGAATCAACTAAGATTAGTTAAAAACAATTATTATAAATATGCCTATATGATTGGAGGGTTAACTTTTCACCTAAATTTATAATTTCCAATCATTTAAAATTACATTATGTAGTAAGAAACTAGAAATGAATAAATAGTTTTTTAAAAATTAAATGCCTAAACCCTGCCTATTAATTCAAAACTTGAACTAAAATAAATCCTTCGGACGGAATCAACTAAGATTAGTTAAAAACAATTATTATAAATATGCCTATATGATTGGAGGGTTAACTTTTCACCTAAATTTATAATTTCCAATCATTTAAAATTACATTATGTAGTAAGAAACTAGAAATGAATAAATAGTTTTTTAAAAATTAAATGCCTAAGCCCTGCCTATTAATTCAAAACTTGAACTAAAATAAATCCTTCGGACGGAATCAACTAAGATTAGTTAAAAACAATTATTATAAATATGCCTATATGATTGGAGGGTTAACTTTTCACCTAAATTTATAATTTCCAATCATTTAGAATTACATTATGTAGTAAGAAACTAGAAATGAATAAATAGTTTTTTAAAAATTAAATGCCTAAGCCCTGCCTATTAATTCAAAACTTGAACTAAAATAAATCCTTCGGACGGAATCAACTAAGATTAGTTAAAAACAATTATTATAAATATGCCTATATGATTGAAGGGTTAACTTTTCACCTAAATTTATAATTTCCAATCATTTAAAATTACATTATGTAGTAAGAAACTAGAAATGAATAAATAGTTTTTTAAAAATTAAATGCCTAAGCCCTGCCTATTAATTCAAAACTTGAACTAAAATAAATCCTTCGGACGGAATCAACTAAGATTAGTTAAAAACAATTATTATAAATATGCCTATATGATTGGAGGGTTAACTTTTCACCTAAATTTATAATTTCCAATCATTTAAAATTACATTATGTAGTAAGAAACTAGAAATGAATAAATAGTTTTTTAAAAATTAAATGCCTAAGCCCTGCCTATTAATTCAAAACTTGAACTAAAATAAATCCTTCGGACGGAATCAACTAAGATTAGTTAAAAACAATTATTATAAATATGCCTATATGATTGGAGGGTTAACTTTTCACCTAAATTTATAATTTCCAATCATTTAAAATTACATTATGTAGTAAGAAACTAGAAATGAATAAATAGTTTTTTAAAAATTAAATGCCTAAACCCTGCCTATTAATTCAAAACTTGAACTAAAATAAATCCTTCGGACGGAATCAGCTAAGATTAGTTAAAAACAATTATTATAAATATGCCTATATGATTGGAGGGTTAACTTTTCACCTAAATTTATAATTTCCAATCATTTAAAATTACATTATGTAGTAAGAAACTAGAAATGAATAAATAGTTTTTTAAAAATTAAATGCCTAAACCCTGCCTATTAATTCAAAACTTGAACTAAAATAAATCCTTCGGACGGAATCAACTAAGATTAGTTAAAAACAATTATTATAAATATGCCTATATGATTGGAGGGTTAACTTTTCACCTAAATTTATAATTTCCAATCATTTAAAATTACATTATGTAGTAAGAAACTAGAAATGAATAAATAGTTTTTTAAAAATTAAATGCCTAAACCCTGCCTATTAATTCAAAACTTGAACTAAAATAAATCCTTCGGACGGAATCAACTAAGATTAGTTAAAAACAATTATTATAAATATGCCTATATGATTGGAGGGTTAACTTTTCATCTAAATTTATAATTTCCAATCATTTAAAATTACATTATGTAGTAAGAAACTAGAAATGAATAAATAGTTTTTTAAAAATTAAATGCCTAAAACCTGCCTATTAATTCAAAACTTGAACTAAAATAAATCCTTCGGACGGAATCAACTAAGATTAGTTAAAAACAATTATTATAAATATGCCTATATGATTGGAGGGTTAACTTTTCACCTAAATTTATAATTTCCAATCATTTAAAATTACATTATGTAGTAAGAAACTAGAAATGAATAAATAGTTTTTTAAAAATTAAATGCCTAAACCCTGCCTATTAATTCAAAACTTGAACTAAAATAAATCCTTCGGACGGAATCAACTAAGATTAGTTAAAAACAATTATTATAAATATGCCTATATGATTGGAGGGTTAACTTTTCACCTAAATTTATAATTTCCAATCATTTAAAATTACATTATGTAGTAAGAAACTAGAAATGAATAAATAGTTTTTTAAAAATTAAATGCCTAAACCCTGCCTATTAATTCAAAACTTGAACTAAAATAAATCCTTCGGACGGAATCAACTAAGATTAGTTAAAAACAATTATTATAAATATGCCTATATGATTGGAGGGTTAACTTTTCACCTAAATTTATAATTTCCAATCATTTAAAATTACATTATGTAGTAAGAAACTAGAAATGAATAAATAGTTTTTTAAAAATTAAATGCCTAAACCCTGCCTATTAATTCAAAACTTGAACTAAAATAAATCCTTCGGACGGAATCAACTAAGATTAGTTAAAAACAATTATTATAAATATGCCTATATGATTGGAGGGTTAACTTTTCACCTAAATTTATAATTTCCAATCATTTAAAATTACATTATGTAGTAAGAAACTAGAAATGAATAAATAGTTTTTTAAAAATTAAATGCCTAAACCCTGCCTATTAATTCAAAACTTGAACTAAAATAAATCCTTCGGACGGAATCAACTAAGATTAGTTAAAAACAATTATTATAAATATGCCTATATGATTGGAGGGTTAACTTTTCACCTAAATTTATAATTTCCAATCATTTAAAATTACATTATGTAGTAAGAAACTAGAAATGAATAAATAGTTTTTTAAAAATTAAATGCCTAAACCCTGCCTATTAATTCAAAACTTGAACTAAAATAAATCCTTCGGACGGAATCAACTAAGATTAGTTAAAAACAATTATTATAAATATGCCTATATGATTGGAGGGTTAACTTTTCACCTAAATTTATAATTTCCAATCATTTAAAATTACATTATGTAGTAAGAAACTAGAAATGAATAAATAGTTTTTTAAAAATTAAATGCCTAAACCCTGCCTATTAATTCAAAACTTGAACTAAAATAAATCCTTCGGACGGAATCAACTAAGATTAGTTAAAAACAATTATTATAAATATGCCTATATGATTGGAGGGTTAACTTTTCACCTAAATTTATAATTTCCAATCATTTAAAATTACATTATGTAGTAAGAAACTAGAAATGAATAAATAGTTTTTTAAAAATTAAATGCCTAAACCCTGCCTATTAATTCAAAACTTGAACTAAAATAAATCCTTCGGACGGAATCAACTAAGATTAGTTAAAAACAATTATTATAAATATGCCTATATGATTGGAGGGTTAACTTTTCACCTAAATTTATAATTTCCAATCATTTAAAATTACATTATGTAGTAAGAAACTAGAAATGAATAAATAGTTTTTTAAAAATTAAATGCCTAAACCCTGCCTATTAATTCAAAACTTGAACTAAAATAAATCCTTCGGACGGAATCAACTAAGATTAGTTAAAAACAATTATTATAAATATGCCTATATGATTGGAGGGTTAACTTTTCACCTAAATTTATAATTTCCAATCATTTAAAATTACATTATGTAGTAAGAAACTAGAAATGAATAAATAGTTTTTTAAAAATTAAATGCCTAAACCCTGCCTATTAATTCAAAACTTGAACTAAAATAAATCCTTCGGACGGAATCAACTAAGATTAGTTAAAAACAATTATTATAAATATGCCTATATGATTGGAGGGTTAACTTTTCACCTAAATTTATAATTTCCAATCATTTAAAATTACATTATGTAGTAAGAAACTAGAATTGAATAAATAGTTTTTTAAAAATTAAATGCCTAAACCCTGCCTATTAATTCAAAACTTGAACTAAAATAAATCCTTCGGACGGAATCAACTAAGATTAGTTAAAAACAATTATTATAAATATGCCTATATGATTGGAGGGTTAACTTTTCACCTAAATTTATAATTTCCAATCATTTAAAATTACATTATGTAGTAAGAAACTAGAAATGAATAAATAGTTTTTTAAAAATTAAATGCCTAAACCCTGCCTATTAATTCAAAACTTGAACTAAAATAAATCCTTCGGACGGAATCAACTAAGATTAGTTAAAAACAATTATTATAAATATGCCTATATGATTGGAGGGTTAACTTTTCACCTAAATTTATAATTTCCAATCATTTAAAATTACATTATGTAGTAAGAAACTAGAAATGAATAAATAGTTTTTTAAAAATTAAATGCCTAAACCCTGCCTATTAATTCAAAACTTGAACTAAAATAAATCCTTCGGACGGAATCAACTAAGATTAGTTAAAAACAATTATTATAAATATGCCTATATGATTGGAGGGTTAACTTTTCACCTAAATTTATAATTTCCAATCATTTAAAATTACATTATGTAGTAAGAAACTAGAAATGAATAAATAGTTTTTTAAAAATTAAATGCCTAAACCCTGCCTATTAATTCAAAACTTGAACTAAAATAAATCCGTCGGACGGAATCAACTAAGATTAGTTAAAAACAATTATTATAAATATGCCTATATGATTGGAGGGTTAACTTTTCACCTAAATTTATAATTTCCAATCATTTAAAATTACATTATGTAGTAAGAAACTAGAAATGAATAAATAGTTTTTTAAAAATTAAATGCCTAAACCCTGCCTATTAATTCAAAACTTGAACTAAAATAAATCCTTCGGACGGAATCAACTAAGATTAGTTAAAAACAATTATTATAAATATGCCTATATGATTGGAGGGTTAACTTTTCACCTAAATTTATAATTTCCAATCATTTAAAATTACATTATGTAGTAAGAAACTAGAAATGAATAAATAGTTTTTTAAAAATTAAATGCCTAAACCCTGCCTATTAATTCAAAACTTGAACTAAAATAAATCCGTCGGACGGAATCAACTAAGATTAGTTAAAAACAATTATTATAAATATGCCTATATGATTGGAGGGTTAACTTTTCACCTAAATTTATAATTTCCAATCATTTAAAATTACATTATGTAGTAAGAAACTAGAAATGAATAAATAGTTTTTTAAAAATTAAATGCCTAAACCCTGCCTATTAATTCAAAACTTGAACTAAAATAAATCCTTCGGACGGAATCAACTAAGATTAGTTAAAAACAATTATTATAAATATGCCTATATGATTGGAGGGTTAACTTTTCACCTAAATTTATAATTTCCAATCATTTAAAATTACATTATGTAGTAAGAAACTAGAAATGAATAAATAGTTTTTTAAAAATTAAATGCCTAAACCCTGCCTATTAATTCAAAACTTGAACTAAAATAAATCCTTCGGACGGAATCAACTAAGATTAGGTAAAAACAATTATTATAAATATGCCTATATGATTGGAGGGTTAACTTTTCACCTAAATTTATAATTTCCAATCATTTAAAATTACATTATGTAGTAAGAAACTAGAAATGAATAAATAGTTTTTTAAAAATTAAATGCCTAAACCCTGCCTATTAATTCAAAACTTGAACTAAAATAAATCCTTCGGACGGAATCAACTAAGATTAGTTAAAAACAATTATTATAAATATGCCTATATGATTGGAGGGTTAACTTTTCACCTAAATTTATAATTTCCAATCATTTAAAATTACATTATGTAGTAAGAAACTAGAAATGAATAAATAGTTTTTTAAAAATTAAATGCCTAAACCCTGCCTATTAATTCAAAACTTGAACTAAAATAAATCCTTCGGACGGAATCAACTAAGATTAGTTAAAAACAATTATTATAAATATGCCTATATGATTGGAGGGTTAACTTTTCACCTAAATTTATAATTTCCAATCATTTAAAATTACATTATGTAGTAAGAAACTAGAAATGAATAAATAGTTTTTTAAAAATTAAATGCCTAAACCCTGCCTATTAATTCAAAACTTGAACTAAAATAAATCCTTCGGACGGAATCAACTAAGATTAGTTAAAAACAATTATTATAAATATGCCTATATGATTGGAGGGTTAACTTTTCACCTAAATTTATAATTTCCAATCATTTAAAATTACATTATGTAGTAAGAAACTAGAAATGAATAAATAGTTTTTTAAAAATTAAATGCCTAAACCCTGCCTATTAATTCAAAACTTGAACTAAAATAAATCCTTCGGACGGAATCAACTAAGATTAGTTAAAAACAATTATTATAAATATGCCTATATGATTGGAGGGTTAACTTTTCACCTAAATTTATAATTTCCAATCATTTAAAATTACATTATGTAGTAAGAAACTAGAAATGAATAAATAGTTTTTTAAAAATTAAATGCCTAAACCCTGCCTATTAATTCAAAACTTGAACTAAAATAAATCCTTCGGACGGAATCAACTAAGATTAGTTAAAAACAATTATTATAAATATGCCTATATGATTGGAGGGTTAACTTTTCACCTAAATTTATAATTTCCAATCATTTAAAATTACATTATGTAGTAAGAAACTAGAATTGAATAAATAGTTTTTTAAAAATTAAATGCCTAAACCCTGCCTATTAATTCAAAACTTGAACTAAAATAAATCCTTCGGACGGAATCAACTAAGATTAGTTAAAAACAATTATTATAAATATGCCTATATGATTGGAGGGTTAACTTTTCACCTAAATTTATAATTTCCAATCATTTAAAATTACATTATGTAGTAAGAAACTAGAAATGAATAAATAGTTTTTTAAAAATTAAATGCCTAAACCCTGCCTATTAATTCAAAACTTGAACTAAAATAAATCCTTCGGACGGAATCAACTAAGATTAGTTAAAAACAATTATTATAAATATGCCTATATGATTGGAGGGTTAACTTTTCACCTAAATTTATAATTTCCAATCATTTAAAATTACATTATGTAGTAAGAAACTAGAAATGAATAAATAGTTTTTTAAAAATTAAATGCCTAAACCCTGCCTATTAATTCAAAACTTGAACTAAAATAAATCCTTCGGACGGAATCAACTAAGATTAGTTAAAAACAATTATTATAAATATGCCTATATGATTGGAGGGTTAACTTTTCACCTAAATTTATAATTTCCAATCATTTAAAATTACATTATGTAGTAAGAAACTAGAAATGAATAAATAGTTTTTTAAAAATTAAATGCCTAAACCCTGCCTATTAATTCAAAACTTGAACTAAAATAAATCCGTCGGACGGAATCAACTAAGATTAGTTAAAAACAATTATTATAAATATGCCTATATGATTGGAGGGTTAACTTTTCACCTAAATTTATAATTTCCAATCATTTAAAATTACATTATGTAGTAAGAAACTAGAAATGAATAAATAGTTTTTTAAAAATTAAATGCCTAAACCCTGCCTATTAATTCAAAACTTGAACTAAAATAAATCCTTCGGACGGAATCAACTAAGATTAGTTAAAAACAATTATTATAAATATGCCTATATGATTGGAGGGTTAACTTTTCACCTAAATTTATAATTTCCAATCATTTAAAATTACATTATGTAGTAAGAAACTAGAAATGAATAAATAGTTTTTTAAAAATTAAATGCCTAAACCCTGCCTATTAATTCAAAACTTGAACTAAAATAAATCCGTCGGACGGAATCAACTAAGATTAGTTAAAAACAATTATTATAAATATGCCTATATGATTGGAGGGTTAACTTTTCACCTAAATTTATAATTTCCAATCATTTAAAATTACATTATGTAGTAAGAAACTAGAAATGAATAAATAGTTTTTTAAAAATTAAATGCCTAAACCCTGCCTATTAATTCAAAACTTGAACTAAAATAAATCCTTCGGACGGAATCAACTAAGATTAGTTAAAAACAATTATTATAAATATGCCTATATGATTGGAGGGTTAACTTTTCACCTAAATTTATAATTTCCAATCATTTAAAATTACATTATGTAGTAAGAAACTAGAAATGAATAAATAGTTTTTTAAAAATTAAATGCCTAAACCCTGCCTATTAATTCAAAACTTGAACTAAAATAAATCCTTCGGACGGAATCAACTAAGATTAGGTAAAAACAATTATTATAAATATGCCTATATGATTGGAGGGTTAACTTTTCACCTAAATTTATAATTTCCAATCATTTAAAATTACATTATGTAGTAAGAAACTAGAAATGAATAAATAGTTTTTTAAAAATTAAATGCCTAAACCCTGCCTATTAATTCAAAACTTGAACTAAAATAAATCCTTCGGACGGAATCAACTAAGATTAGTTAAAAACAATTATTATAAATATGCCTATATGATTGGAGGGTTAACTTTTCACCTAAATTTATAATTTCCAATCATTTAAAATTACATTATGTAGTAAGAAACTAGAAATGAATAAATAGTTTTTTAAAAATTAAATGCCTAAACCCTGCCTATTAATTCAAAACTTGAACTAAAATAAATCCTTCGGACGGAATCAACTAAGATTAGTTAAAAACAATTATTATAAATATGCCTATATGATTGGAGGGTTAACTTTTCACCTAAATTTATAATTTCCAATCATTTAAAATTACATTATGTAGTAAGAAACTAGAAATGAATAAATAGTTTTTTAAAAATTAAATGCCTAAACCCTGCCTATTAATTCAAAACTTGAACTAAAATAAATCCTTCGGACGGAATCAACTAAGATTAGTTAAAAACAATTATTATAAATATGCCTATATGATTGGAGGGTTAACTTTTCACCTAAATTTATAATTTCCAATCATTTAAAATTACATTATGTAGTAAGAAACTAGAAATGAATAAATAGTTTTTTAAAAATTAAATGCCTAAACCCTGCCTATTAATTCAAAACTTGAACTAAAATAAATCCTTCGGACGGAATCAACTAAGATTAGTTAAAAACAATTATTATAAATATGCCTATATGATTGGAGGGTTAACTTTTCACCTAAATTTATAATTTCCAATCATTTAAAATTACATTATGTAGTAAGAAACTAGAAATGAATAAATAGTTTTTTAAAAATTAAATGCCTAAACCCTGCCTATTAATTCAAAACTTGAACTAAAATAAATCCTTCGGACGGAATCAACTAAGATTAGTTAAAAACAATTATTATAAATATGCCTATATGATTGGAGGGTTAACTTTTCACCTAAATTTATAATTTCCAATCATTTAAAATTACATTATGTAGTAAGAAACTAGAAATGAATAAATAGTTTTTTAAAAATTAAATGCCTAAACCCTGCCTATTAATTCAAAACTTGAACTAAAATAAATCCTTCGGACGGAATCAACTAAGATTAGTTAAAAACAATTATTATAAATATGCCTATATGATTGGAGGGTTAACTTTTCACCTAAATTTATAATTTCCAATCATTTAAAATTACATTATGTAGTAAGAAACTAGAAATGAATAAATAGTTTTTTAAAAATTAAATGCCTAAACCCTGCCTATTAATTCAAAACTTGAACTAAAATAAATCCTTCGGACGGAATCAACTAAGATTAGTTAAAAACAATTATTATAAATATGCCTATATGATTGGAGGGTTAACTTTTCACCTAAATTTATAATTTCCAATCATTTAAAATTACATTATGTAGTAAGAAACTAGAAATGAATAAATAGTTTTTTAAAAATTAAATGCCTAAACCCTGCCTATTAATTCAAAACTTGAACTAAAATAAATCCTTCGGACGGAATCAACTAAGATTAGTTAAAAACAATTATTATAAATATGCCTATATGATTGGAGGGTTAACTTTTCACCTAAATTTATAATTTCCAATCATTTAAAATTACATTATGTAGTAAGAAACTAGAAATGAATAAATAGTTTTTTAAAAATTAAATGCCTAAACCCTGCCTATTAATTCAAAACTTGAACTAAAATAAATCCTTCGGACGGAATCAACTAAGATTAGTTAAAAACAATTATTATAAATATGCCTATATGATTGGAGGGTTAACTTTTCACCTAAATTTATAATTTCCAATCATTTAAAATTACATTATGTAGTAAGAAACTAGAAATGAATAAATAGTTTTTTAAAAATTAAATGCCTAAACCCTGCCTATTAATTCAAAACTTGAACTAAAATAAATCCTTCGGACGGAATCAACTAAGATTAGTTAAAAACAATTATTATAAATATGCCTATATGATTGGAGGGTTAACTTTTCACCTAAATTTATAATTTCCAATCATTTAAAATTACATTATGTAGTAAGAAACTAGAAATGAATAAATAGTTTTTTAAAAATTAAATGCCTAAACCCTGCCTATTAATTCAAAACTTGAACTAAAATAAATCCTTCGGACGGAATCAACTAAGATTAGTTAAAAACAATTATTATAAATATGCCTATATGATTGGAGGGTTAACTTTTCACCTAAATTTATAATTTCCAATCATTTAAAATTACATTATGTAGTAAGAAACTAGAAATGAATAAATAGTTTTTTAAAAATTAAATGCCTAAACCCTGCCTATTAATTCAAAACTTGAACTAAAATAAATCCTTCGGACGGAATCAACTAAGATTAGTTAAAAACAATTATTATAAATATGCCTATATGATTGGAGGGTTAACTTTTCACCTAAATTTATAATTTCCAATCATTTAAAATTACATTATGTAGTAAGAAACTAGAAATGAATAAATAGTTTTTTAAAAATTAAATGCCTAAACCCTGCCTATTAATTCAAAACTTGAACTAAAATAAATCCTTCGGACGGAATCAACTAAGATTAGTTAAAAACAATTATTATAAATATGCCTATATGATTGGAGGGTTAACTTTTCACCTAAATTTATAATTTCCAATCATTTAAAATTACATTATGTAGTAAGAAACTAGAAATGAATAAATAGTTTTTTAAAAATTAAATGCCTAAACCCTGCCTATTAATTCAAAACTTGAACTAAAATAAATCCTTCGGACGGAATCAACTAAGATTAGTTAAAAACAATTATTATAAATATGCCTATATGATTGGAGGGTTAACTTTTCACCTAAATTTATAATTTCCAATCATTTAAAATTACATTATGTAGTAAGAAACTAGAAATGAATAAATAGTTTTTTAAAAATTAAATGCCTAAACCCTGCCTATTAATTCAAAACTTGAACTAAAATAAATCCTTCGGACGGAATCAACTAAGATTAGTTAAAAACAATTATTATAAATATGCCTATATGATTGGAGGGTTAACTTTTCACCTAAATTTATAATTTCCAATCATTTAAAATTACATTATGTAGTAAGAAACTAGAAATGAATAAATAGTTTTTTAAAAATTAAATGCCTAAACCCTGCCTATTAATTCAAAACTTGAACTAAAATAAATCCTTCGGACGGAATCAACTAAGATTAGTTAAAAACAATTATTATAAATATGCCTATATGATTGGAGGGTTAACTTTTCACCTAAATTTATAATTTCCAATCATTTAAAATTACATTATGTAGTAAGAAACTAGAAATGAATAAATAGTTTTTTAAAAATTAAATGCCTAAACCCTGCCTATTAATTCAAAACTTGAACTAAAATAAATCCTTCGGACGGAATCAACTAAGATTAGTTAAAAACAATTATTATAAATATGCCTATATGATTGGAGGGTTAACTTTTCACCTAAATTTATAATTTCCAATCATTTAAAATTACATTATGTAGTAAGAA
The DNA here is from genome assembly GCA_932274525.1 of Podabrus alpinus. NCBI lineage: Eukaryota > Metazoa > Arthropoda > Insecta > Coleoptera > Cantharidae > Podabrus > Podabrus alpinus. Next base: position 13,573,130 of record OW026455.1, read on the forward strand.
ACTAGAAATGAATAAATAGTTTTTTAAAAATTAAATGCCTAAACCCTGCCTATTAATTCAAAACTTGAACTAAAATAAATCCTTCGGACGGAATCAACTAAGATTAGTTAAAAACAATTATTATAAATATGCCTATATGATTGGAGGGTTAACTTTTCACCTAAATTTATAATTTCCAATCATTTAAAATTACATTATGTAGTAAGAAACTAGAAATGAATAAATAGTTTTTTAAAAATTAAATGCCTAAACCCTGCCTATTAATTCAAAACTTGAACTAAAATAAATCCTTCGGACGGAATCAACTAAGATTAGTTAAAAACAATTATTATAAATATGCCTATATGATTGGAGGGTTAACTTTTCACCTATATTTATAATTTCCAATCATTTAAAATTACATTATGTAGTAAGAAACTAGAATTGAATAAATAGCTTTTTAAAAATTAAATGCCTAAACCCTGCCTATTAATTCAAAACTTGAACTAAAATAAATCCTTCGGACGGAATCAACTAAGATTAGTTAAAAACAATTATTATAAATATGCCTATATGATTGGAGGGTTAACTTTTCACCTAAATTTATAATTTCCAATCATTTAAAATTACATTATGTAGTAAGAAACTAGAAATGAATAAATAGTTTTTTAAAAATTAAATGCCTAAACCCTGCCTATTAATTCAAAACTTGAACTAAAATAAATCCTTCGGACGGAATCAACTAAGATTAGTTAAAAACAATTATTATAAATATGCCTATATGATTGGAGGGTTAACTTTTCACCTAAATTTATAATTTCCAATCATTTAAAATTACATTATGTAGTAAGAAACTAGAAATGAATAAATAGTTTTTTAAAAATTAAATGCCTAAACCCTGCCTATTAATTCAAAACTTGAACTAAAATAAATCCTTCGGACGGAATCAACTAAGATTAGTTAAAAACAATTATTATAAATATGCCTATATGATTGGAGGGTTAACTTTTCACCTAAATTTATAATTTCCAATCATTTAAAATTACATTATGTAGTAAGAAACTAGAAATGAATAAATAGTTTTTTAAAAATTAAATGCCTAAACCCTGCCTATTAATTCAAAACTTGAACTAAAATAAATCCGTCGGACGGAATCAACTAAGATTAGTTAAAAACAATTATTATAAATATGCCTATATGATTGGAGGGTTAACTTTTCACCTAAATTTATAATTTCCAATCATTTAAAATTACATTATGTAGTAAGAAACTAGAAATGAATAAATAGTTTTTTAAAAATTAAATGCCTAAACCCTGCCTATTAATTCAAAACTTGAACTAAAATAAATCCTTCGGACGGAATCAACTAAGATTAGTTAAAAACAATTATTATAAATATGCCTATATGATTGGAGGGTTAACTTTTCACCTAAATTTATAATTTCCAATCATTTAAAATTACATTATGTAGTAAGAAACTAGAAATGAATAAATAGTTTTTTAAAAATTAAATGCCTAAACCCTGCCTATTAATTCAAAACTTGAACTAAAATAAATCCGTCGGACGGAATCAACTAAGATTAGTTAAAAACAATTATTATAAATATGCCTATATGATTGGAGGGTTAACTTTTCACCTAAATTTATAATTTCCAATCATTTAAAATTACATTATGTAGTAAGAAACTAGAAATGAATAAATAGTTTTTTAAAAATTAAATGCCTAAACCCTGCCTATTAATTCAAAACTTGAACTAAAATAAATCCTTCGGACGGAATCAACTAAGATTAGTTAAAAACAATTATTATAAATATGCCTATATGATTGGAGGGTTAACTTTTCACCTAAATTTATAATTTCCAATCATTTAAAATTACATTATGTAGTAAGAAACTAGAAATGAATAAATAGTTTTTTAAAAATTAAATGCCTAAACCCTGCCTATTAATTCAAAACTTGAACTAAAATAAATCCTTCGGACGGAATCAACTAAGATTAGTTAAAAACAATTATTATAAATATGCCTATATGATTGGAGGGTTAACTTTTCACCTAAATTTATAATTTCCAATCATTTAAAATTACATTATGTAGTAAGAAACTAGAAATGAATAAATAGTTTTTTAAAAATTAAATGCCTAAACCCTGCCTATTAATTCAAAACTTGAACTAAAATAAATCCTTCGGACGGAATCAACTAAGATTAGTTAAAAACAATTATTATAAATATGCCTATATGATTGGAGGGTTAACTTTTCACCTAAATTTATAATTTCCAATCATTTAAAATTACATTATGTAGTAAGAAACTAGAAATGAATAAATAGTTTTTTAAAAATTAAATGCCTAAACCCTGCCTATTAATTCAAAACTTGAACTAAAATAAATCCTTCGGACGGAATCAACTAAGATTAGTTAAAAACAATTATTATAAATATGCCTATATGATTGGAGGGTTAACTTTTCACCTAAATTTATAATTTCCAATCATTTAAAATTACATTATGTAGTAAGAAACTAGAAATGAATAAATAGTTTTTTAAAAATTAAATGCCTAAACCCTGCCTATTAATTCAAAACTTGAACTAAAATAAATCCTTCGGACGGAATCAACTAAGATTAGTTAAAAACAATTATTATAAATATGCCTATATGATTGGAGGGTTAACTTTTCACCTAAATTTATAATTTCCAATCATTTAAAATTACATTATGTAGTAAGAAACTAGAAATGAATAAATAGTTTTTTAAAAATTAAATGCCTAAACCCTGCCTATTAATTCAAAACTTGAACTAAAATAAATCCTTCGGACGGAATCAACTAAGATTAGTTAAAAACAATTATTATAAATATGCCTATATGATTGGAGGGTTAACTTTTCACCTAAATTTATAATTTCCAATCATTTAAAATTACATTATGTAGTAAGAAACTAGAAATGAATAAATAGTTTTTTAAAAATTAAATGCCTAAACCCTGCCTATTAATTCAAAACTTGAACTAAAATAAATCCTTCGGACGGAATCAACTAAGATTAGTTAAAAACAATTATTATAAATATGCCTATATGATTGGAGGGTTAACTTTTCACCTAAATTTATAATTTCCAATCATTTAAAATTACATTATGTAGTAAGAAACTAGAAATGAATAAATAGTTTTTTAAAAATTAAATGCCTAAACCCTGCCTATTAATTCAAAACTTGAACTAAAATAAATCCTTCGGACGGAATCAACTAAGATTAGTTAAAAACAATTATTATAAATATGCCTATATGATTGGAGGGTTAACTTTTCACCTAAATTTATAATTTCCAATCATTTAAAATTACATTATGTAGTAAGAAACTAGAAATGAATAAATAGTTTTTTAAAAATTAAATGCCTAAACCCTGCCTATTAATTCAAAACTTGAACTAAAATAAATCCTTCGGACGGAATCAACTAAGATTAGTTAAAAACAATTATTATAAATATGCCTATATGATTGGAGGGTTAACTTTTCACCTAAATTTATAATTTCCAATCATTTAAAATTACATTATGTAGTAAGAAACTAGAAATGAATAAATAGTTTTTTAAAAATTAAATGCCTAAACCCTGCCTATTAATTCAAAACTTGAACTAAAATAAATCCTTCGGACGGAATCAACTAAGATTAGTTAAAAACAATTATTATAAATATGCCTATATGATTGGAGGGTTAACTTTTCACCTAAATTTATAATTTCCAATCATTTAAAATTACATTATGTAGTAAGAAACTAGAAATGAATAAATAGTTTTTTAAAAATTAAATGCCTAAACCCTGCCTATTAATTCAAAACTTGAACTAAAATAAATCCTTCGGACGGAATCAACTAAGATTAGTTAAAAACAATTATTATAAATATGCCTATATGATTGGAGGGTTAACTTTTCACCTAAATTTATAATTTCCAATCATTTAAAATTACATTATGTAGTAAGAAACTAGAAATGAATAAATAGTTTTTTAAAAATTAAATGCCTAAACCCTGCCTATTAATTCAAAACTTGAACTAAAATAAATCCTTCGGACGGAATCAACTAAGATTAGTTAAAAACAATTATTATAAATATGCCTATATGATTGGAGGGTTAACTTTTCACCTAAATTTATAATTTCCAATCATTTAAAATTACATTATGTAGTAAGAAACTAGAAATGAATAAATAGTTTTTTAAAAATTAAATGCCTAAACCCTGCCTATTAATTCAAAACTTGAACTAAAATAAATCCTTCGGACGGAATCAACTAAGATTAGTTAAAAACAATTATTATAAATATGCCTATATGATTGGAGGGTTAACTTTTCACCTAAATTTATAATTTCCAATCATTTAAAATTACATTATGTAGTAAGAAACTAGAAATGAATAAATAGTTTTTTAAAAATTAAATGCCTAAACCCTGCCTATTAATTCAAAACTTGAACTAAAATAAATCCTTCGGACGGAATCAACTAAGATTAGTTAAAAACAATTATTATAAATATGCCTATATGATTGGAGGGTTAACTTTTCACCTAAATTTATAATTTCCAATCATTTAAAATTACATTATGTAGTAAGAAACTAGAAATGAATAAATAGTTTTTTAAAAATTAAATGCCTAAACCCTGCCTATTAATTCAAAACTTGAACTAAAATAAATCCTTCGGACGGAATCAACTAAGATTAGTTAAAAACAATTATTATAAATATGCCTATATGATTGGAGGGTTAACTTTTCACCTATATTTATAATTTCCAATCATTTAAAATTACATTATGTAGTAAGAAACTAGAATTGAATAAATAGCTTTTTAAAAATTAAATGCCTAAACCCTGCCTATTAATTCAAAACTTGAACTAAAATAAATCCTTCGGACGGAATCAACTAAGATTAGTTAAAAACAATTATTATAAATATGCCTATATGATTGGAGGGTTAACTTTTCACCTAAATTTATAATTTCCAATCATTTAAAATTACATTATGTAGTAAGAAACTAGAAATGAATAAATAGTTTTTTAAAAATTAAATGCCTAAACCCTGCCTATTAATTCAAAACTTGAACTAAAATAAATCCTTCGGACGGAATCAACTAAGATTAGTTAAAAACAATTATTATAAATATGCCTATATGATTGGAGGGTTAACTTTTCACCTAAATTTATAATTTCCAATCATTTAAAATTACATTATGTAGTAAGAAACTAGAAATGAATAAATAGTTTTTTAAAAATTAAATGCCTAAACCCTGCCTATTAATTCAAAACTTGAACTAAAATAAATCCTTCGGACGGAATCAACTAAGATTAGTTAAAAACAATTATTATAAATATGCCTATATGATTGGAGGGTTAACTTTTCACCTAAATTTATAATTTCCAATCATTTAAAATTACATTATGTAGTAAGAAACTAGAAATGAATAAATAGTTTTTTAAAAATTAAATGCCTAAACCCTGCCTATTAATTCAAAACTTGAACTAAAATAAATCCGTCGGACGGAATCAACTAAGATTAGTTAAAAACAATTATTATAAATATGCCTATATGATTGGAGGGTTAACTTTTCACCTAAATTTATAATTTCCAATCATTTAAAATTACATTATGTAGTAAGAAACTAGAAATGAATAAATAGTTTTTTAAAAATTAAATGCCTAAACCCTGCCTATTAATTCAAAACTTGAACTAAAATAAATCCTTCGGACGGAATCAACTAAGATTAGTTAAAAACAATTATTATAAATATGCCTATATGATTGGAGGGTTAACTTTTCACCTAAATTTATAATTTCCAATCATTTAAAATTACATTATGTAGTAAGAAACTAGAAATGAATAAATAGTTTTTTAAAAATTAAATGCCTAAACCCTGCCTATTAATTCAAAACTTGAACTAAAATAAATCCGTCGGACGGAATCAACTAAGATTAGTTAAAAACAATTATTATAAATATGCCTATATGATTGGAGGGTTAACTTTTCACCTAAATTTATAATTTCCAATCATTTAAAATTACATTATGTAGTAAGAAACTAGAAATGAATAAATAGTTTTTTAAAAATTAAATGCCTAAACCCTGCCTATTAATTCAAAACTTGAACTAAAATAAATCCTTCGGACGGAATCAACTAAGATTAGTTAAAAACAATTATTATAAATATGCCTATATGATTGGAGGGTTAACTTTTCACCTAAATTTATAATTTCCAATCATTTAAAATTACATTATGTAGTAAGAAACTAGAAATGAATAAATAGTTTTTTAAAAATTAAATGCCTAAACCCTGCCTATTAATTCAAAACTTGAACTAAAATAAATCCTTCGGACGGAATCAACTAAGATTAGTTAAAAACAATTATTATAAATATGCCTATATGATTGGAGGGTTAACTTTTCACCTAAATTTATAATTTCCAATCATTTAAAATTACATTATGTAGTAAGAAACTAGAAATGAATAAATAGTTTTTTAAAAATTAAATGCCTAAACCCTGCCTATTAATTCAAAACTTGAACTAAAATAAATCCTTCGGACGGAATCAACTAAGATTAGTTAAAAACAATTATTATAAATATGCCTATATGATTGGAGGGTTAACTTTTCACCTAAATTTATAATTTCCAATCATTTAAAATTACATTATGTAGTAAGAAACTAGAAATGAATAAATAGTTTTTTAAAAATTAAATGCCTAAACCCTGCCTATTAATTCAAAACTTGAACTAAAATAAATCCTTCGGACGGAATCAACTAAGATTAGTTAAAAACAATTATTATAAATATGCCTATATGATTGGAGGGTTAACTTTTCACCTAAATTTATAATTTCCAATCATTTAAAATTACATTATGTAGTAAGAAACTAGAAATGAATAAATAGTTTTTTAAAAATTAAATGCCTAAACCCTGCCTATTAATTCAAAACTTGAACTAAAATAAATCCTTCGGACGGAATCAACTAAGATTAGTTAAAAACAATTATTATAAATATGCCTATATGATTGGAGGGTTAACTTTTCACCTAAATTTATAATTTCCAATCATTTAAAATTACATTATGTAGTAAGAAACTAGAAATGAATAAATAGTTTTTTAAAAATTAAATGCCTAAACCCTGCCTATTAATTCAAAACTTGAACTAAAATAAATCCTTCGGACGGAATCAACTAAGATTAGTTAAAAACAATTATTATAAATATGCCTATATGATTGGAGGGTTAACTTTTCACCTAAATTTATAATTTCCAATCATTTAAAATTACATTATGTAGTAAGAAACTAGAAATGAATAAATAGTTTTTTAAAAATTAAATGCCTAAACCCTGCCTATTAATTCAAAACTTGAACTAAAATAAATCCTTCGGACGGAATCAACTAAGATTAGTTAAAAACAATTATTATAAATATGCCTATATGATTGGAGGGTTAACTTTTCACCTAAATTTATAATTTCCAATCATTTAAAATTACATTATGTAGTAAGGAACTAGAAATGAATAAATAGTTTTTTAAAAATTAAATGCCTAAACCCTGCCTATTAATTCAAAACTTGAACTACAATAAATCCTTCGGACGGAATCAACTAAGATTAGTTAAAAACAATTATTATAAATATGCCTATATGATTGGAGGGTTAACTTTTCACCTAAATTTATAATTTCCAATCATTTAAAATTACACTATGTAGTAAGAAACTAGAAATGAATAAATAGTTTTTTAAAAATTAAATGCCTAAACCCTGCCTATTAATTCAAAACTTGAACTAAAATAAATCCTTCGGACGGAATCAACTAAGATTAGTTAAAAACAATTATTATAAATATGCCTATATGATTGGAGGGTTAACTTTTCACCTAAATTTATAATTTCCAATCATTTAAAATTACATTATGTAGTAAGAAACTAGAAATGAATAAATAGTTTTTTAAAAATTAAATGCCTAAACCCTGCCTATTAATTCAAAACTTGAACTAAAATAAATCCTTCGGACGGAATCAACTAAGATTAGTTAAAAACAATTATTATAAATATGCCTATATGATTGGAGGGTTAACTTTTCACCTAAATTTATAATTTCCAATCATTTAAAATTACATTATGTAGTAAGAAACTAGAAATGAATAAATAGTTTTTTAAAAATTAAATGCCTAAACCCTGCCTATTAATTCAAAACTTGAACTAAAATAAATCCTTCGGACGGAATCAACTAAGATTAGTTAAAAACAATTATTATAAATATGCCTATATGATTGGAGGGTTAACTTTTCACCTAAATTTATAATTTCCAATCATTTAAAATTACATTATGTAGTAAGAAACTAGAAATGAATAAATAGTTTTTTAAAAATTAAATGCCTAAACCCTGCCTATTAATTCAAAACTTGAACTAAAATAAATCCTTCGGACGGAATCAACTAAGATTAGTTAAAAACAATTATTATAAATATGCCTATATGATTGGAGGGTTAACTTTTCACCTAAATTTATAATTTCCAATCATTTAAAATTACATTATGTAGTAAGAAACTAGAAATGAATAAATAGTTTTTTAAAAATTAAATGCCTAAACCCTGCCTATTAATTCAAAACTTGAACTAAAATAAATCCTTCGGACGGAATCAACTAAGATTAGTTAAAAACAATTATTATAAATATGCCTATATGATTGGAGGGTTAACTTTTCACCTAAATTTATAATTTCCAATCATTTAAAATTACATTATGTAGTAAGAAACTAGAAATGAATAAATAGTTTTTTAAAAATTAAATGCCTAAACCCTGCCTATTAATTCAAAACTTGAACTAAAATAAATCCTTCGGACGGAATCAACTAAGATTAGTTAAAAACAATTATTATAAATATGCCTATATGATTGGAGGGTTAACTTTTCACCTAAATTTATAATTTCCAATCATTTAAAATTACATTATGTAGTAAGAAACTAGAAATGAATAAATAGTTTTTTAAAAATTAAATGCCTAAACCCTGCCTATTAATTCAAAACTTGAACTAAAATAAATCCTTCGGACGGAATCAACTAAGATTAGTTAAAAACAATTATTATAAATATGCCTATATGATTGGAGGGTTAACTTTTCACCTAAATTTATAATTTCCAATCATTTAAAATTACATTATGTAGTAAGAAACTAGAAATGAATAAATAGTTTTTTAAAAATTAAATGCCTAAACCCTGCCTATTAATTCAAAACTTGAACTAAAATAAATCCTTCGGACGGAATCAACTAAGATTAGTTAAAAACAATTATTATAAATATGCCTATATGATTGGAGGGTTAACTTTTCACCTAAATTTATAATTTCCAATCATTTAAAATTACATTATGTAGTAAGGAACTAGAAATGAATAAATAGTTTTTTAAAAATTAAATGCCTAAACCCTGCCTATTAATTCAAAACTTGAACTACAATAAATCCTTCGGACGGAATCAACTAAGATTAGTTAAAAACAATTATTATAAATATGCCTATATGATTGGAGGGTTAACTTTTCACCTAAATTTATAATTTCCAATCATTTAAAATTACACTATGTAGTAAGAAACTAGAAATGAATAAATAGTTTTTTAAAAATTAAATGCCTAAACCCTGCCTATTAATTCAAAACTTGAACTAAAATAAATCCTTCGGACGGAATCAACTAAGATTAGTTAAAAACAATTATTATAAATATGCCTATATGATTGGAGGGTTAACTTTTCACCTAAATTTATAATTTCCAATCATTTAAAATTACATTATGTAGTAAGAAACTAGAAATGAATAAATAGTTTTTTAAAAATTAAATGCCTAAACCCTGCCTATTAATTCAAAACTTGAACTAAAATAAATCCTTCGGACGGAATCAACTAAGATTAGTTAAAAACAATTATTATAAATATGCCTATATGATTGGAGGGTTAACTTTTCACCTAAATTTATAATTTCCAATCATTTAAAATTACATTATGTAGTAAGAAACTAGAAATGAATAAATAGTTTTTTAAAAATTAAATGCCTAAACCCTGCCTATTAATTCAAAACTTGAACTAAAATAAATCCTTCGGACGGAATCAACTAAGATTAGTTAAAAACAATTATTATAAATATGCCTATATGATTGGAGGGTTAACTTTTCACCTAAATTTATAATTTCCAATCATTTAAAATTACATTATGTAGTAAGAAACTAGAAATGAATAAATAGTTTTTTAAAAATTAAATGCCTAAACCCTGCCTATTAATTCAAAACTTGAACTAAAATAAATCCTTCGGACGGAATCAACTAAGATTAGTTAAAAACAATTATTATAAATATGCCTATATGATTGGAGGGTTAACTTTTCACCTAAATTTATAATTTCCAATCATTTAAAATTACATTATGTAGTAAGAAACTAGAAATGAATAAATAGTTTTTTAAAAATTAAATGCCTAAGCCCTGCCTATTAATTCAAAACTTGAACTAAAATAAATCCTTCGGACGGAATCAACTAAGATTAGTTAAAAACAATTATTATAAATATGCCTATATGATTGGAGGGTTAACTTTTCACCTAAATTTATAATTTCCAATCATTTAAAATTACATTATGTAGTAAGAAACTAGAAATGAATAAATAGTTTTTTAAAAATTAAATGCCTAAGCCCTGCCTATTAATTCAAAACTTGAACTAAAATAAATCCTTCGGACGGAATCAACTAAGATTAGTTAAAAACAATTATTATAAATATGCCTATATGATTGGAGGGTTAACTTTTCACCTAAATTTATAATTTCCAATCATTTAAAATTACATTATGTAGTAAGAAACTAGAAATGAATAAATAGTTTTTTAAAAATTAAATGCCTAAACCCTGCCTATTAATTCAAAACTTGAACTAAAATAAATCCTTCGGACGGAATCAGCTAAGATTAGTTAAAAACAATTATTATAAATATGCCTATATGATTGGAGGGTTAACTTTTCACCTAAATTTATAATTTCCAATCATTTAAAATTACATTATGTAGTAAGAAACTAGAAATGAATAAATAGTTTTTTAAAAATTAAATGCCTAAACCCTGCCTATTAATTCAAAACTTGAACTAAAATAAATCCTTCGGACGGAATCAGCTAAGATTAGTTAAAAACAATTATTATAAATATGCCTATATGATTGGAGGGTTAACTTTTCACCTAAATTTATAATTTCCAATCATTTAAAATTACATTATGTAGTAAGAAACTAGAAATGAATAAATAGTTTTTTAAAAATTAAATGCCTAAACCCTGCCTATTAATTCAAAACTTGAACTAAAATAAATCCTTCGGACGGAATCAGCTAAGATTAGTTAAAAACAATTATTATAAATATGCCTATATGATTGGAGGGTTAACTTTTCACCTAAATTTATAATTTCCAATCATTTAAAATTACATTATGTAGTAAGAAACTAGAAATGAATAAATAGTTTTTTAAAAATTAAATGCCTAAACCCTGCCTATTAATTCAAAACTTGAACTAAAATACATCCTTCGGACGGAATCAGCTAAGATTAGTTAAAAACAATTATTATAAATATGCCTATATGATTGGAGGGTTAACTTTTCACCTAAATTTATAATTTCCAATCATTTAAAATTACATTATGTAGTAAGAAACTAGAAATGAATAAATAGTTTTTTAAAAATTAAATGCCTAAACCCTGCCTATTAATTCAAAACTTGAACTAAAATAAATCCTTCGGACGGAATCAACTAAGATTAGTTAAAAACAATTATTATAAATATGCCTATATGATTGGAGGGTTAACTTTTCACCTAAATTTATAATTTCCAATCATTTAAAATTACATTATGTAGTAAGAAACTAGAAATGAATAAATAGTTTTTTAAAAATTAAATGCCTAAACCCTGCCTATTAATTCAAAACTTGAACTAAAATAAATCCTTCGGACGGAATCAACTAAGATTAGTTAAAAACAATTATTATAAATATGCCTATATGATTGGAGGGTTAACTTTTCATCTAAATTTATAATTTCCAATCATTTAAAATTACATTATGTAGTAAGAAACTAGAAATGAATAAATAGTTTTTTAAAAATTAAATGCCTAAAACCTGCCTATTAATTCAAAACTTGAACTAAAATAAATCCTTCGGACGGAATCAACTAAGATTAGTTAAAAACAATTATTATAAATATGCCTATATGATTGGAGGGTTAACTTTTCACCTAAATTTATAATTTCCAATCATTTAAAATTACATTATGTAGTAAGAAACTAGAAATGAATAAATAGTTTTTTAAAAATTAAATGCCTAAACCCTGCCTATTAATTCAAAACTTGAACTAAAATAAATCCTTCGGACGGAATCAACTAAGATTAGTTAAAAACAATTATTATAAATATGCCTATATGATTGGAGGGTTAACTTTTCACCTAAATTTATAATTTCCAATCATTTAAAATTACATTATGTAGTAAGAAACTAGAAATGAATAAATAGTTTTTTAAAAATTAAATGCCTAAACCCTGCCTATTAATTCAAAACTTGAACTAAAATAAATCCTTCGGACGGAATCAACTAAGATTAGTTAAAAACAATTATTATAAATATGCCTATATGATTGGAGGGTTAACTTTTCACCTAAATTTATAATTTCCAATCATTTAAAATTACATTATGTAGTAAGAAACTAGAAATGAATAAATAGTTTTTTAAAAATTAAATGCCTAAACCCTGCCTATTAATTCAAAACTTGAACTAAAATAAATCCTTCGGACGGAATCAACTAAGATTAGTTAAAAACAATTATTATAAATATGCCTATATGATTGGAGGGTTAACTTTTCACCTAAATTTATAATTTCCAATCATTTAAAATTACATTATGTAGTAAGAAACTAGAAATGAATAAATAGTTTTTTAAAAATTAAATGCCTAAACCCTGCCTATTAATTCAAAACTTGAACTAAAATAAATCCTTCGGACGGAATCAACTAAGATTAGTTAAAAACAATTATTATAAATATGCCTATATGATTGGAGGGTTAACTTTTCACCTAAATTTATAATTTCCAATCATTTAAAATTACATTATGTAGTAAGAAACTAGAAATGAATAAATAGTTTTTTAAAAATTAAATGCCTAAACCCTGCCTATTAATTCAAAACTTGAACTAAAATAAATCCTTCGGACGGAATCAACTAAGATTAGTTAAAAACAATTATTATAAATATGCCTATATGATTGGAGGGTTAACTTTTCACCTAAATTTATAATTTCCAATCATTTAAAATTACATTATGTAGTAAGAAACTAGAAATGAATAAATAGTTTTTTAAAAATTAAATGCCTAAACCCTGCCTATTAATTCAAAACTTGAACTAAAATAAATCCTTCGGACGGAATCAACTAAGATTAGTTAAAAACAATTATTATAAATATGCCTATATGATTGGAGGGTTAACTTTTCACCTAAATTTATAATTTCCAATCATTTAAAATTACATTATGTAGTAAGAAACTAGAAATGAATAAATAGTTTTTTAAAAATTAAATGCCTAAACCCTGCCTATTAATTCAAAACTTGAACTAAAATAAATCCTTCGGACGGAATCAACTAAGATTAGTTAAAAACAATTATTATAAATATGCCTATATGATTGGAGGGTTAACTTTTCACCTAAATTTATAATTTCCAATCATTTAAAATTACATTATGTAGTAAGAAACTAGAAATGAATAAATAGTTTTTTAAAAATTAAATGCCTAAACCCTGCCTATTAATTCAAAACTTGAACTAAAATAAATCCTTCGGACGGAATCAACTAAGATTAGTTAAAAACAATTATTATAAATATGCCTATATGATTGGAGGGTTAACTTTTCACCTAAATTTATAATTTCCAATCATTTAAAATTACATTATGTAGTAAGAAACTAGAAATGAATAAATAGTTTTTTAAAAATTAAATGCCTAAACCCTGCCTATTAATTCAAAACTTGAACTAAAATAAATCCTTCGGACGGAATCAACTAAGATTAGTTAAAAACAATTATTATAAATATGCCTATATGATTGGAGGGTTAACTTTTCACCTAAATTTATAATTTCCAATCATTTAAAATTACATTATGTAGTAAGAAACTAGAATTGAATAAATAGTTTTTTAAAAATTAAATGCCTAAACCCTGCCTATTAATTCAAAACTTGAACTAAAATAAATCCTTCGGACGGAATCAACTAAGATTAGTTAAAAACAATTATTATAAATATGCCTATATGATTGGAGGGTTAACTTTTCACCTAAATTTATAATTTCCAATCATTTAAAATTACATTATGTAGTAAGAAACTAGAAATGAATAAATAGTTTTTTAAAAATTAAATGCCTAAACCCTGCCTATTAATTCAAAACTTGAACTAAAATAAATCCTTCGGACGGAATCAACTAAGATTAGTTAAAAACAATTATTATAAATATGCCTATATGATTGGAGGGTTAACTTTTCACCTAAATTTATAATTTCCAATCATTTAAAATTACATTATGTAGTAAGAAACTAGAAATGAATAAATAGTTTTTTAAAAATTAAATGCCTAAACCCTGCCTATTAATTCAAAACTTGAACTAAAATAAATCCTTCGGACGGAATCAACTAAGATTAGTTAAAAACAATTATTATAAATATGCCTATATGATTGGAGGGTTAACTTTTCACCTAAATTTATAATTTCCAATCATTTAAAATTACATTATGTAGTAAGAAACTAGAAATGAATAAATAGTTTTTTAAAAATTAAATGCCTAAACCCTGCCTATTAATTCAAAACTTGAACTAAAATAAATCCGTCGGACGGAATCAACTAAGATTAGTTAAAAACAATTATTATAAATATGCCTATATGATTGGAGGGTTAACTTTTCACCTAAATTTATAATTTCCAATCATTTAAAATTACATTATGTAGTAAGAAACTAGAAATGAATAAATAGTTTTTTAAAAATTAAATGCCTAAACCCTGCCTATTAATTCAAAACTTGAACTAAAATAAATCCTTCGGACGGAATCAACTAAGATTAGTTAAAAACAATTATTATAAATATGCCTATATGATTGGAGGGTTAACTTTTCACCTAAATTTATAATTTCCAATCATTTAAAATTACATTATGTAGTAAGAAACTAGAAATGAATAAATAGTTTTTTAAAAATTAAATGCCTAAACCCTGCCTATTAATTCAAAACTTGAACTAAAATAAATCCGTCGGACGGAATCAACTAAGATTAGTTAAAAACAATTATTATAAATATGCCTATATGATTGGAGGGTTAACTTTTCACCTAAATTTATAATTTCCAATCATTTAAAATTACATTATGTAGTAAGAAACTAGAAATGAATAAATAGTTTTTTAAAAATTAAATGCCTAAACCCTGCCTATTAATTCAAAACTTGAACTAAAATAAATCCTTCGGACGGAATCAACTAAGATTAGTTAAAAACAATTATTATAAATATGCCTATATGATTGGAGGGTTAACTTTTCACCTAAATTTATAATTTCCAATCATTTAAAATTACATTATGTAGTAAGAAACTAGAAATGAATAAATAGTTTTTTAAAAATTAAATGCCTAAACCCTGCCTATTAATTCAAAACTTGAACTAAAATAAATCCTTCGGACGGAATCAACTAAGATTAGGTAAAAACAATTATTATAAATATGCCTATATGATTGGAGGGTTAACTTTTCACCTAAATTTATAATTTCCAATCATTTAAAATTACATTATGTAGTAAGAAACTAGAAATGAATAAATAGTTTTTTAAAAATTAAATGCCTAAACCCTGCCTATTAATTCAAAACTTGAACTAAAATAAATCCTTCGGACGGAATCAACTAAGATTAGTTAAAAACAATTATTATAAATATGCCTATATGATTGGAGGGTTAACTTTTCACCTAAATTTATAATTTCCAATCATTTAAAATTACATTATGTAGTAAGAAACTAGAAATGAATAAATAGTTTTTTAAAAATTAAATGCCTAAACCCTGCCTATTAATTCAAAACTTGAACTAAAATAAATCCTTCGGACGGAATCAACTAAGATTAGTTAAAAACAATTATTATAAATATGCCTATATGATTGGAGGGTTAACTTTTCACCTAAATTTATAATTTCCAATCATTTAAAATTACATTATGTAGTAAGAAACTAGAAATGAATAAATAGTTTTTTAAAAATTAAATGCCTAAACCCTGCCTATTAATTCAAAACTTGAACTAAAATAAATCCTTCGGACGGAATCAACTAAGATTAGTTAAAAACAATTATTATAAATATGCCTATATGATTGGAGGGTTAACTTTTCACCTAAATTTATAATTTCCAATCATTTAAAATTACATTATGTAGTAAGAAACTAGAAATGAATAAATAGTTTTTTAAAAATTAAATGCCTAAACCCTGCCTATTAATTCAAAACTTGAACTAAAATAAATCCTTCGGACGGAATCAACTAAGATTAGTTAAAAACAATTATTATAAATATGCCTATATGATTGGAGGGTTAACTTTTCACCTAAATTTATAATTTCCAATCATTTAAAATTACATTATGTAGTAAGAAACTAGAAATGAATAAATAGTTTTTTAAAAATTAAATGCCTAAACCCTGCCTATTAATTCAAAACTTGAACTAAAATAAATCCTTCGGACGGAATCAACTAAGATTAGTTAAAAACAATTATTATAAATATGCCTATATGATTGGAGGGTTAACTTTTCACCTAAATTTATAATTTCCAATCATTTAAAATTACATTATGTAGTAAGAAACTAGAAATGAATAAATAGTTTTTTAAAAATTAAATGCCTAAACCCTGCCTATTAATTCAAAACTTGAACTAAAATAAATCCTTCGGACGGAATCAACTAAGATTAGTTAAAAACAATTATTATAAATATGCCTATATGATTGGAGGGTTAACTTTTCACCTAAATTTATAATTTCCAATCATTTAAAATTACATTATGTAGTAAGAAACTAGAAATGAATAAATAGTTTTTTAAAAATTAAATGCCTAAACCCTGCCTATTAATTCAAAACTTGAACTAAAATAAATCCTTCGGACGGAATCAACTAAGATTAGTTAAAAACAATTATTATAAATATGCCTATATGATTGGAGGGTTAACTTTTCACCTAAATTTATAATTTCCAATCATTTAAAATTACATTATGTAGTAAGAAACTAGAAATGAATAAATAGTTTTTTAAAAATTAAATGCCTAAGCCCTGCCTATTAATTCAAAACTTGAACTAAAATAAATCCTTCGGACGGAATCAACTAAGATTAGTTAAAAACAATTATTATAAATATGCCTATATGATTGGAGGGTTAACTTTTCACCTAAATTTATAATTTCCAATCATTTAAAATTACATTATGTAGTAAGAAACTAGAAATGAATAAATAGTTTTTTAAAAATTAAATGCCTAAACCCTGCCTATTAATTCAAAACTTGAACTAAAATAAATCCTTCGGACGGAATCAACTAAGATTAGTTAAAAACAATTATTATAAATATGCCTATATGATTGGAGGGTTAACTTTTCACCTAAATTTATAATTTCCAATCATTTAAAATTACATTATGTAGTAAGAAACTAGAAATGAATAAATAGTTTTTTAAAAATTAAATGCCTAAACCCTGCCTATTAATTCAAAACTTGAACTAAAATAAATCCTTCGGACGGAATCAACTAAGATTAGTTAAAAACAATTATTATAAATATGCCTATATGATTGGAGGGTTAACTTTTCACCTAAATTTATAATTTCCAATCATTTAAAATTACATTATGTAGTAAGAAACTAGAAATGAATAAATAGTTTTTTAAAAATTAAATGCCTAAACCCTGCCTATTAATTCAAAACTTGAACTAAAATAAATCCTTCGGACGGAATCAACTAAGATTAGTTAAAAACAATTATTATAAATATGCCTATATGATTGGAGGGTTAACTTTTCACCTAAATTTATAATTTCCAATCATTTAAAATTACATTATGTAGTAAGAAACTAGAAATGAATAAATAGTTTTTTAAAAATTAAATGCCTAAACCCTGCCTATTAATTCAAAACTTGAACTAAAATAAATCCTTCGGACGGAATCAACTAAGATTAGTTAAAAACAATTATTATAAATATGCCTATATGATTGGAGGGTTAACTTTTCACCTAAATTTATAATTTCCAATCATTTAAAATTACATTATGTAGTAAGAAACTAGAAATGAATAAATAGTTTTTTAAAAATTAAATGCCTAAACCCTGCCTATTAATTCAAAACTTGAACTAAAATAAATCCTTCGGACGGAATCAACTAAGATTAGTTAAAAACAATTATTATAAATATGCCTATATGATTGGAGGGTTAACTTTTCACCTAAATTTATAATTTCCAATCATTTAAAATTACATTATGTAGTAAGAAACTAGAAATGAATAAATAGTTTTTTAAAAATTAAATGCCTAAACCCTGCCTATTAATTCAAAACTTGAACTAAAATAAATCCTTCGGACGGAATCAACTAAGATTAGTTAAAAACAATTATTATAAATATGCCTATATGATTGGAGGGTTAACTTTTCACCTAAATTTATAATTTCCAATCATTTAAAATTACATTATGTAGTAAGAAACTAGAAATGAATAAATAGTTTTTTAAAAATTAAATGCCTAAACCCTGCCTATTAATTCAAAACTTGAACTAAAATAAATCCTTCGGACGGAATCAACTAAGATTAGTTAAAAACAATTATTATAAATATGCCTATATGATTGGAGGGTTAACTTTTCACCTAAATTTATAATTTCCAATCATTTAAAATTACATTATGTAGTAAGAAACTAGAAATGAATAAATAGTTTTTTAAAAATTAAATGCCTAAACCCTGCCTATTAATTCAAAACTTGAACTAAAATAAATCCTTCGGACGGAATCAACTAAGATTAGTTAAAAACAATTATTATAAATATGCCTATATGATTGGAGGGTTAACTTTTCACCTAAATTTATAATTTCCAATCATTTAAAATTACATTATGTAGTAAGAAACTAGAAATGAATAAATAGTTTTTTAAAAATTAAATGCCTAAACCCTGCCTATTAATTCAAAACTTGAACTAAAATAAATCCTTCGGACGGAATCAACTAAGATTAGTTAAAAACAATTATTATAAATATGCCTATATGATTGGAGGGTTAACTTTTCACCTAAATTTATAATTTCCAATCATTTAAAATTACATTATGTAGTAAGAAACTAGAAATGAATAAATAGTTTTTTAAAAATTAAATGCCTAAACCCTGCCTATTAATTCAAAACTTGAACTAAAATAAATCCTTCGGACGGAATCAACTAAGATTAGTTAAAAACAATTATTATAAATATGCCTATATGATTGGAGGGTTAACTTTTCACCTAAATTTATAATTTCCAATCATTTAAAATTACATTATGTAGTAAGAAACTAGAAATGAATAAATAGTTTTTTAAAAATTAAATGCCTAAACCCTGCCTATTAATTCAAAACTTGAACTAAAATAAATCCTTCGGACGGAATCAACTAAGATTAGTTAAAAACAATTATTATAAATATGCCTATATGATTGGAGGGTTAACTTTTCACCTATATTTATAATTTCCAATCATTTAAAATTACATTATGTAGTAAGAAACTAGAATTGAATAAATAGCTTTTTAAAAATTAAATGCCTAAACCCTGCCTATTAATTCAAAACTTGAACTAAAATAAATCCTTCGGACGGAATCAACTAAGATTAGTTAAAAACAATTATTATAAATATGCCTATATGATTGGAGGGTTAACTTTTCACCTAAATTTATAATTTCCAATCATTTAAAATTACATTATGTAGTAAGAAACTAGAAATGAATAAATAGTTTTTTAAAAATTAAATGCCTAAACCCTGCCTATTAATTCAAAACTTGAACTAAAATAAATCCTTCGGACGGAATCAACTAAGATTAGTTAAAAACAATTATTATAAATATGCCTATATGATTGGAGGGTTAACTTTTCACCTAAATTTATAATTTCCAATCATTTAAAATTACATTATGTAGTAAGAAACTAGAAATGAATAAATAGTTTTTTAAAAATTAAATGCCTAAACCCTGCCTATTAATTCAAAACTTGAACTAAAATAAATCCTTCGGACGGAATCAACTAAGATTAGTTAAAAACAATTATTATAAATATGCCTATATGATTGGAGGGTTAACTTTTCACCTAAATTTATAATTTCCAATCATTTAAAATTACATTATGTAGTAAGAAACTAGAA
The DNA here is from genome assembly GCA_932274525.1 of Podabrus alpinus. NCBI lineage: Eukaryota > Metazoa > Arthropoda > Insecta > Coleoptera > Cantharidae > Podabrus > Podabrus alpinus. The sequence continues at coordinate 13,593,521 of OW026455.1, forward strand.
ATGAATAAATAGTTTTTTAAAAATTAAATGCCTAAACCCTGCCTATTAATTCAAAACTTGAACTAAAATAAATCCGTCGGACGGAATCAACTAAGATTAGTTAAAAACAATTATTATAAATATGCCTATATGATTGGAGGGTTAACTTTTCACCTAAATTTATAATTTCCAATCATTTAAAATTACATTATGTAGTAAGAAACTAGAAATGAATAAATAGTTTTTTAAAAATTAAATGCCTAAACCCTGCCTATTAATTCAAAACTTGAACTAAAATAAATCCTTCGGACGGAATCAACTAAGATTAGTTAAAAACAATTATTATAAATATGCCTATATGATTGGAGGGTTAACTTTTCACCTAAATTTATAATTTCCAATCATTTAAAATTACATTATGTAGTAAGAAACTAGAAATGAATAAATAGTTTTTTAAAAATTAAATGCCTAAACCCTGCCTATTAATTCAAAACTTGAACTAAAATAAATCCGTCGGACGGAATCAACTAAGATTAGTTAAAAACAATTATTATAAATATGCCTATATGATTGGAGGGTTAACTTTTCACCTAAATTTATAATTTCCAATCATTTAAAATTACATTATGTAGTAAGAAACTAGAAATGAATAAATAGTTTTTTAAAAATTAAATGCCTAAACCCTGCCTATTAATTCAAAACTTGAACTAAAATAAATCCTTCGGACGGAATCAACTAAGATTAGTTAAAAACAATTATTATAAATATGCCTATATGATTGGAGGGTTAACTTTTCACCTAAATTTATAATTTCCAATCATTTAAAATTACATTATGTAGTAAGAAACTAGAAATGAATAAATAGTTTTTTAAAAATTAAATGCCTAAACCCTGCCTATTAATTCAAAACTTGAACTAAAATAAATCCTTCGGACGGAATCAACTAAGATTAGTTAAAAACAATTATTATAAATATGCCTATATGATTGGAGGGTTAACTTTTCACCTAAATTTATAATTTCCAATCATTTAAAATTACATTATGTAGTAAGAAACTAGAAATGAATAAATAGTTTTTTAAAAATTAAATGCCTAAACCCTGCCTATTAATTCAAAACTTGAACTAAAATAAATCCTTCGGACGGAATCAACTAAGATTAGTTAAAAACAATTATTATAAATATGCCTATATGATTGGAGGGTTAACTTTTCACCTAAATTTATAATTTCCAATCATTTAAAATTACATTATGTAGTAAGAAACTAGAAATGAATAAATAGTTTTTTAAAAATTAAATGCCTAAACCCTGCCTATTAATTCAAAACTTGAACTAAAATAAATCCTTCGGACGGAATCAACTAAGATTAGTTAAAAACAATTATTATAAATATGCCTATATGATTGGAGGGTTAACTTTTCACCTAAATTTATAATTTCCAATCATTTAAAATTACATTATGTAGTAAGAAACTAGAAATGAATAAATAGTTTTTTAAAAATTAAATGCCTAAACCCTGCCTATTAATTCAAAACTTGAACTAAAATAAATCCTTCGGACGGAATCAACTAAGATTAGTTAAAAACAATTATTATAAATATGCCTATATGATTGGAGGGTTAACTTTTCACCTAAATTTATAATTTCCAATCATTTAAAATTACATTATGTAGTAAGAAACTAGAAATGAATAAATAGTTTTTTAAAAATTAAATGCCTAAACCCTGCCTATTAATTCAAAACTTGAACTAAAATAAATCCTTCGGACGGAATCAACTAAGATTAGTTAAAAACAATTATTATAAATATGCCTATATGATTGGAGGGTTAACTTTTCACCTAAATTTATAATTTCCAATCATTTAAAATTACATTATGTAGTAAGAAACTAGAAATGAATAAATAGTTTTTTAAAAATTAAATGCCTAAACCCTGCCTATTAATTCAAAACTTGAACTAAAATAAATCCTTCGGACGGAATCAACTAAGATTAGTTAAAAACAATTATTATAAATATGCCTATATGATTGGAGGGTTAACTTTTCACCTAAATTTATAATTTCCAATCATTTAAAATTACATTATGTAGTAAGAAACTAGAAATGAATAAATAGTTTTTTAAAAATTAAATGCCTAAACCCTGCCTATTAATTCAAAACTTGAACTAAAATAAATCCTTCGGACGGAATCAACTAAGATTAGTTAAAAACAATTATTATAAATATGCCTATATGATTGGAGGGTTAACTTTTCACCTAAATTTATAATTTCCAATCATTTAAAATTACATTATGTAGTAAGAAACTAGAAATGAATAAATAGTTTTTTAAAAATTAAATGCCTAAACCCTGCCTATTAATTCAAAACTTGAACTAAAATAAATCCTTCGGACGGAATCAACTAAGATTAGTTAAAAACAATTATTATAAATATGCCTATATGATTGGAGGGTTAACTTTTCACCTAAATTTATAATTTCCAATCATTTAAAATTACATTATGTAGTAAGAAACTAGAAATGAATAAATAGTTTTTTAAAAATTAAATGCCTAAACCCTGCCTATTAATTCAAAACTTGAACTAAAATAAATCCTTCGGACGGAATCAACTAAGATTAGTTAAAAACAATTATTATAAATATGCCTATATGATTGGAGGGTTAACTTTTCACCTAAATTTATAATTTCCAATCATTTAAAATTACATTATGTAGTAAGAAACTAGAAATGAATAAATAGTTTTTTAAAAATTAAATGCCTAAACCCTGCCTATTAATTCAAAACTTGAACTAAAATAAATCCTTCGGACGGAATCAACAAAGATTAGTTAAAAACAATTATTATAAATATGCCTATATGATTGGAGGGTTAACTTTTCACCTAAATTTATAATTTCCAATCATTTAAAATTACATTATGTAGTAAGAAACTAGAAATGAATAAATAGTTTTTTAAAAATTAAATGCCTAAACCCTGCCTATTAATTCAAAACTTGAACTAAAATAAATCCTTCGGACGGAATCAACTAAGATTAGTTAAAAACAATTATTATAAATATGCCTATATGATTGGAGGGTTAACTTTTCACCTAAATTTATAATTTCCAATCATTTAAAATTACATTATGTAGTAAGAAACTAGAAATGAATAAATAGTTTTTTAAAAATTAAATGCCTAAACCCCGCCTATTAATTCAAAACTTGAACTAAAATAAATCCTTCGGACGGAATCAACTAAGATTAGTTAAAAACAATTATTATAAATATGCCTATATGATTGGAGGGTTAACTTTTCACCTAAATTTATAATTTCCAATCATTTAAAATTACATTATGTAGTAAGAAACTAGAAATGAATAAATAGTTTTTTAAAAATTAAATGCCTAAACCCTGCCTATTAATTCAAAACTTGAACTAAAATAAATCCTTCGGACGGAATCAACTAAGATTAGTTAAAAACAATTATTATAAATATGCCTATATGATTGGAGGGTTAACTTTTCACCTAAATTTATAATTTCCAATCATTTAAAATTACATTATGTAGTAAGAAACTAGAAATGAATAAATAGTTTTTTAAAAATTAAATGCCTAAACCCTGCCTATTAATTCAAAACTTGAACTAAAATAAATCCTTCGGACGGAATCAACTAAGATTAGTTAAAAACAATTATTATAAATATGCCTATATGATTGGAGGGTTAACTTTTCACCTAAATTTATAATTTCCAATCATTTAAAATTACATTATGTAGTAAGAAACTAGAAATGAATAAATAGTTTTTTAAAAATTAAATGCCTAAACCCTGCCTATTAATTCAAAACTTGAACTAAAATAAATCCTTCGGACGGAATCAACTAAGATTAGTTAAAAACAATTATTATAAATATGCCTATATGATTGGAGGGTTAACTTTTCACCTAAATTTATAATTTCCAATCATTTAAAATTACATTATGTAGTAAGAAACTAGAAATGAATAAATAGTTTTTTAAAAATTAAATGCCTAAACCCTGCCTATTAATTCAAAACTTGAACTAAAATAAATCCTTCGGACGGAATCAACTAAGATTAGTTAAAAACAATTATTATAAATATGCCTATATGATTGGAGGGTTAACTTTTCACCTAAATTTATAATTTCCAATCATTTAAAATTACATTATGTAGTAAGAAACTAGAAATGAATAAATAGTTTTTTAAAAATTAAATGCCTAAACCCTGCCTATTAATTCAAAACTTGAACTAAAATAAATCCTTCGGACGGAATCAACTAAGATTAGTTAAAAACAATTATTATAAATATGCCTATATGATTGGAGGGTTAACTTTTCACCTAAATTTATAATTTCCAATCATTTAAAATTACATTATGTAGTAAGAAACTAGAAATGAATAAATAGTTTTTTAAAAATTAAATGCCTAAACCCTGCCTATTAATTCAAAACTTGAACTAAAATAAATCCTTCGGACGGAATCAACTAAGATTAGTTAAAAACAATTATTATAAATATGCCTATATGATTGGAGGGTTAACTTTTCACCTAAATTTATAATTTCCAATCATTTAAAATTACATTATGTAGTAAGAAACTAGAAATGAATAAATAGTTTTTTAAAAATTAAATGCCTAAACCCTGCCTATTAATTCAAAACTTGAACTAAAATAAATCCTTCGGACGGAATCAACTAAGATTAGTTAAAAACAATTATTATAAATATGCCTATATGATTGGAGGGTTAACTTTTCACCTAAATTTATAATTTCCAATCATTTAAAATTACATTATGTAGTAAGAAACTAGAAATGAATAAATAGTTTTTTAAAAATTAAATGCCTAAACCCTGCCTATTAATTCAAAACTTGAACTAAAATAAATCCTTCGGACGGAATCAACTAAGATTAGTTAAAAACAATTATTATAAATATGCCTATATGATTGGAGGGTTAACTTTTCACCTAAATTTATAATTTCCAATCATTTAAAATTACATTATGTAGTAAGAAACTAGAAATGAATAAATAGTTTTTTAAAAATTAAATGCCTAAACCCTGCCTATTAATTCAAAACTTGAACTAAAATAAATCCTTCGGACGGAATCAACTAAGATTAGTTAAAAACAATTATTATAAATATGCCTATATGATTGGAGGGTTAACTTTTCACCTAAATTTATAATTTCCAATCATTTAAAATTACATTATGTAGTAAGAAACTAGAAATGAATAAATAGTTTTTTAAAAATTAAATGCCTAAACCCTGCCTATTAATTCAAAACTTGAACTAAAATAAATCCTTCGGACGGAATCAACTAAGATTAGTTAAAAACAATTATTATAAATATGCCTATATGATTGGAGGGTTAACTTTTCACCTAAATTTATAATTTCCAATCATTTAAAATTACATTATGTAGTAAGAAACTAGAAATGAATAAATAGTTTTTTAAAAATTAAATGCCTAAACCCTGCCTATTAATTCAAAACTTGAACTAAAATAAATCCTTCGGACGGAATCAACTAAGATTAGTTAAAAACAATTATTATAAATATGCCTATATGATTGGAGGGTTAACTTTTCACCTAAATTTATAATTTCCAATCATTTAAAATTACACTATGTAGTAAGAAACTAGAAATGAATAAATAGTTTTTTAAAAATTAAATGCCTAAACCCTGCCTATTAATTCAAAACTTGAACTAAAATAAATCCTTCGGACGGAATCAACTAAGATTAGTTAAAAACAATTATTATAAATATGCCTATATGATTGGAGGGTTAACTTTTCACCTAAATTTATAATTTCCAATCATTTAAAATTACATTATGTAGTAAGAAACTAGAAATGAATAAATAGTTTTTTAAAAATGAAATGCCTAAACCCTGCCTATTAATTCAAAACTTGAACTAAAATAAATCCTTCGGACGGAATCAACTAAGATTAGTTAAAAACAATTATTATAAATATGCCTATATGATTGGAGGGTTAACTTTTCACCTAAATTTATAATTTCCAATCATTTAAAATTACATTATGTAGTAAGAAACTAGAAATGAATAAATAGTTTTTTAAAAATTAAATGCCTAAACCCTGCCTATTAATTCAAAACTTGAACTAAAATAAATCCTTCGGACGGAATCAACTAAGATTAGTTAAAAACAATTATTATAAATATGCCTATATGATTGGAGGGTTAACTTTTCACCTAAATTTATAATTTCCAATCATTTAAAATTACATTATGTAGTAAGAAACTAGAAATGAATAAATAGTTTTTTAAAAATTAAATGCCTAAACCCTGCCTATTAATTCAAAACTTGAACTAAAATAAATCCTTCGGACGGAATCAACTAAGATTAGTTAAAAACAATTATTATAAATATGCCTATATGATTGGAGGGTTAACTTTTCACCTAAATTTATAATTTCCAATCATTTAAAATTACATTATGTAGTAAGAAACTAGAAATGAATAAATAGTTTTTTAAAAATTAAATGCCTAAACCCTGCCTATTAATTCAAAACTTGAACTAAAATAAATCCTTCGGACGGAATCAACTAAGATTAGTTAAAAACAATTATTATAAATATGCCTATATGATTGGAGGGTTAACTTTTCACCTAAATTTATAATTTCCAATCATTTAAAATTACATTATGTAGTAAGAAACTAGAAATGAATAAATAGTTTTTTAAAAATTAAATGCCTAAACCCTGCCTATTAATTCAAAACTTGAACTAAAATAAATCCTTCGGACGGAATCAACTAAGATTAGTTAAAAACAATTATTATAAATATGCCTATATGATTGGAGGGTTAACTTTTCACCTAAATTTATAATTTCCAATCATTTAAAATTACATTATGTAGTAAGAAACTAGAAATGAATAAATAGTTTTTTAAAAATTAAATGCCTAAACCCTGCCTATTAATTCAAAACTTGAACTAAAATAAATCCTTCGGACGGAATCAACTAAGATTAGTTAAAAACAATTATTATAAATATGCCTATATGATTGGAGGGTTAACTTTTCACCTAAATTTATAATTTCCAATCATTTAAAATTACATTATGTAGTAAGAAACTAGAAATGAATAAATAGTTTTTTAAAAATTAAATGCCTAAACCCTGCCTATTAATTCAAAACTTGAACTAAAATAAATCCTTCGGACGGAATCAACTAAGATTAGTTAAAAACAATTATTATAAATATGCCTATATGATTGGAGGGTTAACTTTTCACCTAAATTTATAATTTCCAATCATTTAAAATTACATTATGTAGTAAGAAACTAGAAATGAATAAATAGTTTTTTAAAAATTAAATGCCTAAACCCTGCCTATTAATTCAAAACTTGAACTAAAATAAATCCTTCGGACGGAATCAACTAAGATTAGTTAAAAACAATTATTATAAATATGCCTATATGATTGGAGGGTTAACTTTTCACCTAAATTTATAATTTCCAATCATTTAAAATTACATTATGTAGTAAGAAACTAGAAATGAATAAATAGTTTTTTAAAAATTAAATGCCTAAACCCTGCCTATTAATTCAAAACTTGAACTAAAATAAATCCTTCGGACGGAATCAACTAAGATTAGTTAAAAACAATTATTATAAATATGCCTATATGATTGGAGGGTTAACTTTTCACCTAAATTTATAATTTCCAATCATTTAAAATTACATTATGTAGTAAGAAACTAGAAATGAATAAATAGTTTTTTAAAAATTAAATGCCTAAACCCTGCCTATTAATTCAAAACTTGAACTAAAATAAATCCTTCGGACGGAATCAACTAAGATTAGTTAAAAACAATTATTATAAATATGCCTATATGATTGGAGGGTTAACTTTTCACCTAAATTTATAATTTCCAATCATTTAAAATTACATTATGTAGTAAGAAACTAGAAATGAATAAATAGTTTTTTAAAAATTAAATGCCTAAACCCTGCCTATTAATTCAAAACTTGAACTAAAATAAATCCTTCGGACGGAATCAACTAAGATTAGTTAAAAACAATTATTATAAATATGCCTATATGATTGGAGGGTTAACTTTTCACCTAAATTTATAATTTCCAATCATTTAAAATTACATTATGTAGTAAGAAACTAGAAATGAATAAATAGTTTTTTAAAAATTAAATGCCTAAACCCTGCTTATTAATTCAAAACTTGAACTAAAATAAATCCTTCGGACGGAATCAACTAAGATTAGTTAAAAACAATTATTATAAATATGCCTATATGATTGGAGGGTTAACTTTTCACCTAAATTTATAATTTCCAATCATTTAAAATTACATTATGTAGTAAGAAACTAGAAATGAATAAATAGTTTTTTAAAAATTAAATGCCTAAACCCTGCCTATTAATTCAAAACTTGAACTAAAATAAATCCTTCGGACGGAATCAACTAAGATTAGTTAAAAACAATTATTATAAATATGCCTATATGATTGGAGGGTTAACTTTTCACCTAAATTTATAATTTCCAATCATTTAAAATTACATTATGTAGTAAGAAACTAGAAATGAATAAATAGTTTTTTAAAAATTAAATGCCTAAACCCTGCCTATTAATTCAAAACTTGAACTAAAATAAATCCTTCGGACGGAATCAACTAAGATTAGTTAAAAACAATTATTATAAATATGCCTATATGATTGGAGGGTTAACTTTTCACCTAAATTTATAATTTCCAATCATTTAAAATTACATTATGTAGTAAGAAACTAGAAATGAATAAATAGTTTTTTAAAAATTAAATGCCTAAACCCTGCCTATTAATTCAAAACTTGAACTAAAATAAATCCTTCGGACGGAATCAACTAAGATTAGTTAAAAACAATTATTATAAATATGCCTATATGATTGGAGGGTTAACTTTTCACCTAAATTTATAATTTCCAATCATTTAAAATTACATTATGTAGTAAGAAACTAGAAATGAATAAATAGTTTTTTAAAAATTAAATGCCTAAACCCTGCCTATTAATTCAAAACTTGAACTAAAATAAATCCTTCGGACGGAATCAACTAAGATTAGTTAAAAACAATTATTATAAATATGCCTATATGATTGGAGGGTTAACTTTTCACCTAAATTTATAATTTCCAATCATTTAAAATTACATTATGTAGTAAGAAACTAGAAATGAATAAATAGTTTTTTAAAAATTAAATGCCTAAACCCTGCCTATTAATTCAAAACTTGAACTAAAATAAATCCTTCGGACGGAATCAACTAAGATTAGTTAAAAACAATTATTATAAATATGCCTATATGATTGGAGGGTTAACTTTTCACCTAAATTTATAATTTCCAATCATTTAAAATTACATTATGTAGTAAGAAACTAGAAATGAATAAATAGTTTTTTAAAAATTAAATGCCTAAACCCTGCCTATTAATTCAAAACTTGAACTAAAATAAATCCTTCGGACGGAATCAACTAAGATTAGTTAAAAACAATTATTATAAATATGCCTATATGATTGGAGGGTTAACTTTTCACCTAAATTTATAATTTCCAATCATTTAAAATTACATTATGTAGTAAGAAACTAGAAATGAATAAATAGTTTTTTAAAAATTAAATGCCTAAACCCTGCCTATTAATTCAAAACTTGAACTAAAATAAATCCTTCGGACGGAATCAACTAAGATTAGTTAAAAACAATTATTATAAATATGCCTATATGATTGGAGGGTTAACTTTTCACCTAAATTTATAATTTCCAATCATTTAAAATTACATTATGTAGTAAGAAACTAGAAATGAATAAATAGTTTTTTAAAAATTAAATGCCTAAACCCTGCCTATTAATTCAAAACTTGAACTAAAATAAATCCTTCGGACGGAATCAACTAAGATTAGTTAAAAACAATTATTATAAATATGCCTATATGATTGGAGGGTTAACTTTTCACCTAAATTTATAATTTCCAATCATTTAAAATTACATTATGTAGTAAGAAACTAGAAATGAATAAATAGTTTTTTAAAAATTAAATGCCTAAACCCTGCCTATTAATTCAAAACTTGAACTAAAATAAATCCTTCGGACGGAATCAACTAAGATTAGTTAAAAACAATTATTATAAATATGCCTATATGATTGGAGGGTTAACTTTTCACCTAAATTTATAATTTCCAATCATTTAAAATTACATTATGTAGTAAGAAACTAGAAATGAATAAATAGTTTTTTAAAAATTAAATGCCTAAACCCTGCCTATTAATTCAAAACTTGAACTAAAATAAATCCTTCGGACGGAATCAACTAAGATTAGTTAAAAACAATTATTATAAATATGCCTATATGATTGGAGGGTTAACTTTTCACCTAAATTTATAATTTCCAATCATTTAAAATTACATTATGTAGTAAGAAACTAGAAATGAATAAATAGTTTTTTAAAAATTAAATGCCTAAACCCTGCCTATTAATTCAAAACTTGAACTAAAATAAATCCTTCGGACGGAATCAACTAAGATTAGTTAAAAACAATTATTATAAATATGCCTATATGATTGGAGGGTTAACTTTTCACCTAAATTTATAATTTCCAATCATTTAAAATTACATTATGTAGTAAGAAACTAGAAATGAATAAATAGTTTTTTAAAAATTAAATGCCTAAACCCTGCCTATTAATTCAAAACTTGAACTAAAATAAATCCTTCGGACGGAATCAACTAAGATTAGTTAAAAACAATTATTATAAATATGCCTATATGATTGGAGGGTTAACTTTTCACCTAAATTTATAATTTCCAATCATTTAAAATTACATTATGTAGTAAGAAACTAGAAATGAATAAATAGTTTTTTAAAAATTAAATGCCTAAACCCTGCCTATTAATTCAAAACTTGAACTAAAATAAATCCTTCGGACGGAATCAACTAAGATTAGTTAAAAACAATTATTATAAATATGCCTATATGATTGGAGGGTTAACTTTTCACCTAAATTTATAATTTCCAATCATTTAAAATTACATTATGTAGTAAGAAACTAGAAATGAATAAATAGTTTTTTAAAAATTAAATGCCTAAACCCTGCCTATTAATTCAAAACTTGAACTAAAATAAATCCTTCGGACGGAATCAACTAAGATTAGTTAAAAACAATTATTATAAATATGCCTATATGATTGGAGGGTTAACTTTTCACCTAAATTTATAATTTCCAATCATTTAAAATTACATTATGTAGTAAGAAACTAGAAATGAATAAATAGTTTTTTAAAAATTAAATGCCTAAACCCTGCCTATTAATTCAAAACTTGAACTAAAATAAATCCTTCGGACGGAATCAACTAAGATTAGTTAAAAACAATTATTATAAATATGCCTATATGATTGGAGGGTTAACTTTTCACCTAAATTTATAATTTCCAATCATTTAAAATTACATTATGTAGTAAGAAACTAGAAATGAATAAATAGTTTTTTAAAAATTAAATGCCTAAACCCTGCCTATTAATTCAAAACTTGAACTAAAATAAATCCTTCGGACGGAATCAACTAAGATTAGTTAAAAACAATTATTATAAATATGCCTATATGATTGGAGGGTTAACTTTTCACCTAAATTTATAATTTCCAATCATTTAAAATTACATTATGTAGTAAGAAACTAGAAATGAATAAATAGTTTTTTAAAAATTAAATGCCTAAACCCTGCCTATTAATTCAAAACTTGAACTAAAATAAATCCTTCGGACGGAATCAACTAAGATTAGTTAAAAACAATTATTATAAATATGCCTATATGATTGGAGGGTTAACTTTTCACCTAAATTTATAATTTCCAATCATTTAAAATTACATTATGTAGTAAGGAACTAGAAATGAATAAATAGTTTTTTAAAAATTAAATGCCTAAACCCTGCCTATTAATTCAAAACTTGAACTACAATAAATCCTTCGGACGGAATCAACTAAGATTAGTTAAAAACAATTATTATAAATATGCCTATATGATTGGAGGGTTAACTTTTCACCTAAATTTATAATTTCCAATCATTTAAAATTACACTATGTAGTAAGAAACTAGAAATGAATAAATAGTTTTTTAAAAATTAAATGCCTAAACCCTGCCTATTAATTCAAAACTTGAACTAAAATAAATCCTTCGGACGGAATCAACTAAGATTAGTTAAAAACAATTATTATAAATATGCCTATATGATTGGAGGGTTAACTTTTCACCTAAATTTATAATTTCCAATCATTTAAAATTACATTATGTAGTAAGAAACTAGAAATGAATAAATAGTTTTTTAAAAATTAAATGCCTAAACCCTGCCTATTAATTCAAAACTTGAACTAAAATAAATCCTTCGGACGGAATCAACTAAGATTAGTTAAAAACAATTATTATAAATATGCCTATATGATTGGAGGGTTAACTTTTCACCTAAATTTATAATTTCCAATCATTTAAAATTACATTATGTAGTAAGAAACTAGAAATGAATAAATAGTTTTTTAAAAATTAAATGCCTAAACCCTGCCTATTAATTCAAAACTTGAACTAAAATAAATCCTTCGGACGGAATCAACTAAGATTAGTTAAAAACAATTATTATAAATATGCCTATATGATTGGAGGGTTAACTTTTCACCTAAATTTATAATTTCCAATCATTTAAAATTACATTATGTAGTAAGGAACTAGAAATGAATAAATAGTTTTTTAAAAATTAAATGCCTAAACCCTGCCTATTAATTCAAAACTTGAACTAAAATAAATCCTTCGGACGGAATCAACTAAGATTAGTTAAAAACAATTATTATAAATATGCCTATATGATTGGAGGGTTAACTTTTCACCTAAATTTATAATTTCCAATCATTTAAAATTACACTATGTAGTAAGAAACTAGAAATGAATAAATAGTTTTTTAAAAATTAAATGCCTAAACCCTGCCTATTAATTCAAAACTTGAACTAAAATAAATCCTTCGGACGGAATCAACTAAGATTAGTTAAAAACAATTATTATAAATATGCCTATATGATTGGAGGGTTAACTTTTCACCTAAATTTATAATTTCCAATCATTTAAAATTACATTATGTAGTAAGAAACTAGAAATGAATAAATAGTTTTTTAAAAATTAAATGCCTAAACCCTGCCTATTAATTCAAAACTTGAACTAAAATAAATCCTTCGGACGGAATCAACTAAGATTAGTTAAAAACAATTATTATAAATATGCCTATATGATTGGAGGGTTAACTTTTCACCTAAATTTATAATTTCCAATCATTTAAAATTACATTATGTAGTAAGAAACTAGAAATGAATAAATAGTTTTTTAAAAATTAAATGCCTAAACCCTGCCTATTAATTCAAAACTTGAACTAAAATAAATCCTTCGGACGGAATCAACTAAGATTAGTTAAAAACAATTATTATAAATATGCCTATATGATTGGAGGGTTAACTTTTCACCTAAATTTATAATTTCCAATCATTTAAAATTACATTATGTAGTAAGGAACTAGAAATGAATAAATAGTTTTTTAAAAATTAAATGCCTAAACCCTGCCTATTAATTCAAAACTTGAACTAAAATAAATCCTTCGGACGGAATCAACTAAGATTAGTTAAAAACAATTATTATAAATATGCCTATATGATTGGAGGGTTAACTTTTCACCTAAATTTATAATTTCCAATCATTTAAAATTACATTATGTAGTAAGAAACTAGAAATGAATAAATAGTTTTTTAAAAATTAAATGCCTAAACCCTGCCTATTAATTCAAAACTTGAACTAAAATAAATCCTTCGGACGGAATCAACTAAGATTAGTTAAAAACAATTATTATAAATATGCCTATATGATTGGAGGGTTAACTTTTCACCTAAATTTATAATTTCCAATCATTTAAAATTACATTATGTAGTAAGAAACTAGAAATGAATAAATAGTTTTTTAAAAATTAAATGCCTAAACCCTGCCTATTAATTCAAAACTTGAACTAAAATAAATCCTTCGGACGGAATCAACTAAGATTAGTTAAAAACAATTATTATAAATATGCCTATATGATTGGAGGGTTAACTTTTCACCTAAATTTATAATTTCCAATCATTTAAAATTACATTATGTAGTAAGGAACTAGAAATGAATAAATAGTTTTTTAAAAATTAAATGCCTAAACCCTGCCTATTAATTCAAAACTTGAACTAAAATAAATCCTTCGGACGGAATCAACTAAGATTAGTTAAAAACAATTATTATAAATATGCCTATATGATTGGAGGGTTAACTTTTCACCTAAATTTATAATTTCCAATCATTTAAAATTACATTATGTAGTAAGGAACTAGAAATGAATAAATAGTTTTTTAAAAATTAAATGCCTAAACCCTGCCTATTAATTCAAAACTTGAACTAAAATAAATCCTTCGGACGGAATCAACTAAGATTAGTTAAAAACAATTATTATAAATATGCCTATATGATTGGAGGGTTAACTTTTCACCTAAATTTATAATTTCCAATCATTTAAAATTACACTATGTAGTAAGAAACTAGAAATGAATAAATAGTTTTTTAAAAATTAAATGCCTAAACCCTGCCTATTAATTCAAAACTTGAACTAAAATAAATCCTTCGGACGGAATCAACTAAGATTAGTTAAAAACAATTATTATAAATATGCCTATATGATTGGAGGGTTAACTTTTCACCTAAATTTATAATTTCCAATCATTTAAAATTACATTATGTAGTAAGAAACTAGAAATGAATAAATAGTTTTTTAAAAATTAAATGCCTAAACCCTGCCTATTAATTCAAAACTTGAACTAAAATAAATCCTTCGGACGGAATCAACTAAGATTAGTTAAAAACAATTATTATAAATATGCCTATATGATTGGAGGGTTAACTTTTCACCTAAATTTATAATTTCCAATCATTTAAAATTACATTATGTAGTAAGAAACTAGAAATGAATAAATAGTTTTTTAAAAATTAAATGCCTAAACCCTGCCTATTAATTCAAAACTTGAACTAAAATAAATCCTTCGGACGGAATCAACTAAGATTAGTTAAAAACAATTATTATAAATATGCCTATATGATTGGAGGGTTAACTTTTCACCTAAATTTATAATTTCCAATCATTTAAAATTACATTATGTAGTAAGGAACTAGAAATGAATAAATAGTTTTTTAAAATTAAATGCCTAAACCCTGCCTATTAATTCAAAACTTGAACTACAATAAATCCTTCGGACGGAATCAACTAAGATTAGTTAAAAACAATTATTATAAATATGCCTATATGATTGGAGGGTTAACTTTTCACCTAAATTTATAATTTCCAATCATTTAAAATTACATTATGTAGTAAGAAACTAGAAATGAATAAATAGTTTTTTAAAAATTAAATGCCTAAACCCTGCCTATTAATTCAAAAACTTGAACTAAAATAAATCCTTCGGACGGAATCAACTAAGATTAGTTAAAAACAATTATTATAAATATGCCTATATGATTGGAGGGTTAACTTTTCACCTAAATTTATAATTTCCAATCATTTAAAATTACATTATGTAGTAAGAAACTAGAAATGAATAAATAGTTTTTTAAAAATTAAATGCCTAAACCCTGCCTATTAATTCAAAACTTGAACTAAAATAAATCCTTCGGACGGAATCAACTAAGATTAGTTAAAAACAATTATTATAAATATGCCTATATGATTGGAGGGTTAACTTTTCACCTAAATTTATAATTTCCAATCATTTAAAATTACATTATGTAGTAAGAAACTAGAAATGAATAAATAGTTTTTTAAAAATTAAATGCCTAAACCCTGCCTATTAATTCAAAACTTGAACTAAAATAAATCCTTCGGACGGAATCAACTAAGATTAGTTAAAAACAATTATTATAAATATGCCTATATGATTGGAGGGTTAACTTTTTCACCTAAATTTATAATTTCCAATCATTTAAAATTACATTATGTAGTAAGAAACTAGAAATGAATAAATAGTTTTTTAAAATTAAATGCCTAAACCCTGCCTATTAATTCAAAACTTGAACTAAAATAAATCCTTCGGACGGAATCAACTAAGATTAGTTAAAAAACAATTATTATAAATATGCCTATATGATTGGAGGGTTAACTTTTCACCTAAATTTATAATTTCCAATCATTTAAAATTACATTATGTAGTAAGAAACTAGAAATGAATAAATAGTTTTTTAAAAATTAAATGCCTAAACCCTGCCTATTAATTCAAAACTTGAACTAAAATAAATCCTTCGGACGGAATCAACTAAGATTAGTTAAAAACAATTATTATAAATATGCCTATATGATTGGAGGGTTAACTTTTCACCTAAATTTATAATTTCCAATCATTTAAAATTACATTATGTAGTAAGAAACTAGAAATGAATAAATAGTTTTTTAAAAATTAAATGCCTAAACCCTGCCTATTAATTCAAACTTGAACTAAAATAAATCCTTCGGACGGAATCAACTAAGATTAGTTAAAAACAATTATTATAAATATGCCTATATGATTGGAGGGTTAACTTTTCACCTAAATTTATAATTTCCAATCATTTAAAATTACATTATGTAGTAAGAAACTAGAAATGAATAAATAGTTTTTTAAAAATTAAATGCCTAAACCCTGCCTATTAATTCAAAACTTGAACTAAAATAAATCCTTCGGACGGAATCAACTAAGATTAGTTAAAAACAATTATTATAAATATGCCTATATGATTGGAGGGTTAACTTTTCACCTAAATTTATAATTTCCAATCATTTAAAATTACATTATGTAGTAAGAAACTAGAAATGAATAAATAGTTTTTTAAAAATTAAATGCCTAAACCCTGCCTATTAATTCAAAACTTGAACTAAAATAAATCCTTCGGACGGAATCAACTAAGATTAGTTAAAAACAATTATTATAAATATGCCTATATGATTGGAGGGTTAACTTTTCACCTAAATTTATTAATTTCCAATCATTTAAAATTACATTATGTAGTAAGAAACTAGAAATGAATAAATAGTTTTTTAAAAATTAAATGCCTAAACCCTGCCTATTAATTCAAAACTTGAACTAAAATAAATCCTTCGGACGGAATCAACTAAGATTAGTTAAAAACAATTATTATAAATATGCCTATATGATTGGAGGGTTAACTTTTCACCTAAATTTATAATTTCCAATCATTTAAAATTACATTATGTAGTAAGAAACTAGAAATGAATAAATAGTTTTTTAAAAATTAAATGCCTAAACCCTGCCTATTAATTCAAAACTTGAACTAAAATAAATCCTTCGGACGGAATCAACTAAGATTAGTTAAAAACAATTATTATAAATATGCCTATATGATTGGAGGGTTAACTTTTCACCTAAATTTATAATTTCCAATCATTTAAAATTACATTATGTAGTAAGAAACTAGAAATGAATAAATAGTTTTTTAAAATTAAATGCCTAAACCCTGCCTATTAATTCAAAACTTGAACTAAAATAAATCCTTCGGACGGAATCAACTAAGATTAGTTAAAAACAATTATTATAAATATGCCTATATGATTGGAGGGTTAACTTTTCACCTAAATTTATAATTTCCAATCATTTAAAATTACATTATGTAGTAAGGAACTAGAAATGAATAAATAGTTTTTTAAAAATTAAATGCCTAAACCCTGCCTATTAATTCAAAACTTGAACTAAAATAAATCCTTCGGACGGAATCAACTAAGATTAGTTAAAAACAATTATTATAAATATGCCTATATGATTGGCAGGGTTAACTTTTCACCTAAATTTATAATTTCCAATCATTTAAAATTACATTATGTAGTAAGAAACTAGAAATGAATAAATAGTTTTTTAAAAATTAAATGCCTAAACCCTGCCTATTAATTCAAAACTTGAACTAAAATAAATCCTTCGGACGGAATCAACTAAGATTAGTTAAAAACAATTATTATAAATATGCCTATATGATTGGAGGGTTAACTTTTCACCTAAATTTATAATTTCCAATCATTTAAAATTACACTATGTAGTAAGAAACTAGAAATGAATAAATAGTTTTTTAAAAATTAAATGCCTAAACCCTGCCTATTAATTCAAAACTTGAACTAAAATAAATCCTTCGGACGGAATCAACTAAGATTAGTTAAAAACAATTATTATAAATATGCCTATATGATTGGAGGGTTAACTTTTCACCTAAATTTATAATTTCCAATCATTTAAAATTACATTATGTAGTAAGAAACTAGAAATGAATAAATAGTTTTTTAAAAATTAAATGCCTAAACCCTGCCTATTAATTCAAAACTTGAACTAAAATAAATCCTTCGGACGGAATCAACTAAGATTAGTTAAAAACAATTATTATAAATATGCCTATATGATTGGAGGGTTAACTTTTCACCTAAATTTATAATTTCCAATCATTTAAAATTACATTATGTAGTAAGAAACTAGAAATGAATAAATAGTTTTTTAAAAATTAAATGCCTAAACCCTGCCTATTAATTCAAAACTTGAACTAAAATAAATCCTTCGGACGGAATCAACTAAGATTAGTTAAAAACAATTATTATAAATATGCCTATATGATTGGAGGGTTAACTTTTCACCTAAATTTATAATTTCCAATCATTTAAAATTACATTATGTAGTAAGGAACTAGAAATGAATAAATAGTTTTTTAAAAATTAAATGCCTAAACCCTGCCTATTAATTCAAAACTTGAACTACAATAAATCCTTCGGACGGAATCAACTAAGATTAGTTAAAAACAATTATTATAAATATGCCTATATGATTGGAGGGTTAACTTTTCACCTAAATTTATAATTTCCAATCATTTAAAATTACACTATGTAGTAAGAAACTAGAAATGAATAAATAGTTTTTTAAAAATTAAATGCCTAAACCCTGCCTATTAATTCAAAACTTGAACTAAAATAAATCCTTCGGACGGAATCAACTAAGATTAGTTAAAAACAATTATTATAAATATGCCTATATGATTGGAGGGTTAACTTTTCACCTAAATTTATAATTTCCAATCATTTAAAATTACATTATGTAGTAAGAAACTAGAAATGAATAAATAGTTTTTTAAAAATTAAATGCCTAAACCCTGCCTATTAATTCAAAACTTGAACTAAAATAAATCCTTCGGACGGAATCAACTAAGATTAGTTAAAAACAATTATTATAAATATGCCTATATGATTGGAGGGTTAACTTTTCACCTAAATTTATAATTTCCAATCATTTAAAATTACATTATGTAGTAAGAAACTAGAAATGAATAAATAGTTTTTTAAAAATTAAATGCCTAAACCCTGCCTATTAATTCAAAACTTGAACTAAAATAAATCCTTCGGACGGAATCAACTAAGATTAGTTAAAAACAATTATTATAAATATGCCTATATGATTGGAGGGTTAACTTTTCACCTAAATTTATAATTTCCAATCATTTAAAATTACATTATGTAGTAAGGAACTAGAAATGAATAAATAGTTTTTTAAAAATTAAATGCCTAAACCCTGCCTATTAATTCAAAACTTGAACTAAAATAAATCCTTCGGACGGAATCAACTAAGATTAGTTAAAAACAATTATTATAAATATGCCTATATGATTGGAGGGTTAACTTTTCACCTAAATTTATAATTTCCAATCATTTAAAATTACACTATGTAGTAAGAAACTAGAAATGAATAAATAGTTTTTTAAAAATTAAATGCCTAAACCCTGCCTATTAATTCAAAACTTGAACTAAAATAAATCCTTCGGACGGAATCAACTAAGATTAGTTAAAAACAATTATTATAAATATGCCTATATGATTGGAGGGTTAACTTTTCACCTAAATTTATAATTTCCAATCATTTAAAATTACATTATGTAGTAAGAAACTAGAAATGAATAAATAGTTTTTTAAAAATTAAATGCCTAAACCCTGCCTATTAATTCAAAACTTGAACTAAAATAAATCCTTCGGACGGAATCAACTAAGATTAGTTAAAAACAATTATTATAAATATGCCTATATGATTGGAGGGTTAACTTTTCACCTAAATTTATAATTTCCAATCATTTAAAATTACATTATGTAGTAAGAAACTAGAAATGAATAAATAGTTTTTTAAAAATTAAATGCCTAAACCCTGCCTATTAATTCAAAACTTGAACTAAAATAAATCCTTCGGACGGAATCAACTAAGATTAGTTAAAAACAATTATTATAAATATGCCTATATGATTGGAGGGTTAACTTTTCACCTAAATTTATAATTTCCAATCATTTAAAATTACATTATGTAGTAAGAAACTAGAAATGAATAAATAGTTTTTTAAAAATTAAATGCCTAAACCCTGCCTATTAATTCAAAACTTGAACTAAAATAAATCCTTCGGACGGAATCAACTAAGATTAGTTAAAAACAATTATTATAAATATGCCTATATGATTGGAGGGTTAACTTTTCACCTAAATTTATAATTTCCAATCATTTAAAATTACATTATGTAGTAAGAAACTAGAAATGAATAAATAGTTTTTTAAAAATTAAATGCCTAAACCCTGCCTATTAATTCAAAACTTGAACTAAAATAAATCCTTCGGACGGAATCAACTAAGATTAGTTAAAAACAATTATTATAAATATGCCTATATGATTGGAGGGTTAACTTTTCACCTAAATTTATAATTTCCAATCATTTAAAATTACATTATGTAGTAAGAAACTAGAAATGAATAAATAGTTTTTTAAAAATTAAATGCCTAAACCCTGCCTATTAATTCAAAACTTGAACTAAAATAAATCCTTCGGACGGAATCAACTAAGATTAGGTAAAAACAATTATTATAAATATGCCTATATGATTGGAGGGTTAACTTTTCACCTAAATTTATAATTTCCAATCATTTAAAATTACATTATGTAGTAAGAAACTAGAAATGAATAAATAGTTTTTTAAAAATTAAATGCCTAAACCCTGCCTATTAATTCAAAACTTGAACTAAAATAAATCCTTCGGACGGAATCAACTAAGATTAGTTAAAAACAATTATTATAAATATGCCTATATGATTGGAGGGTTAACTTTTCACCTAAATTTATAATTTCCAATCATTTAAAATTACATTATGTAGTAAGAAACTAGAAATGAATAAATAGTTTTTTAAAAATTAAATGCCTAAACCCTGCCTATTAATTCAAAACTTGAACTAAAATAAATCCTTCGGACGGAATCAACTAAGATTAGTTAAAAACAATTATTATAAATATGCCTATATGATTGGAGGGTTAACTTTTCACCTAAATTTATAATTTCCAATCATTTAAAATTACATTATGTAGTAAGAAACTAGAAATGAATAAATAGTTTTTTAAAAATTAAATGCCTAAACCCTGCCTATTAATTCAAAACTTGAACTAAAATAAATCCTTCGGACGGAATCAACTAAGATTAGTTAAAAACAATTATTATAAATATGCCTATATGATTGGAGGGTTAACTTTTCACCTAAATTTATAATTTCCAATCATTTAAAATTACATTATGTAGTAAGAAACTAGAAATGAATAAATAGTTTTTTAAAAATTAAATGCCTAAACCCTGCCTATTAATTCAAAACTTGAACTAAAATAAATCCTTCGGACGGAATCAACTAAGATTAGTTAAAAACAATTATTATAAATATGCCTATATGATTGGAGGGTTAACTTTTCACCTAAATTTATAATTTCCAATCATTTAAAATTACATTATGTAGTAAGAAACTAGAAATGAATAAATAGTTTTTTAAAAATTAAATGCCTAATCCCTGCCTATTAATTCAAAACTTGAACTAAAATAAATCCTTCGGACGGAATCAACTAAGATTAGTTAAAAACAATTATTATAAATATGCCTATATGATTGGAGGGTTAACTTTTCACCTAAATTTATAATTTCCAATCATTTAAAATTACATTATGTAGTAAGAAACTAGAAATGAATAAATAGTTTTTTAAAAATTAAATGCCTAAACCCTGCCTATTAATTCAAAACTTGAACTAAAATAAATCCTTCGGACGGAATCAACTAAGATTAGTTAAAAACAATTATTATAAATATGCCTATATGATTGGAGGGTTAACTTTTCACCTAAATTTATAATTTCCAATCATTTAAAATTACATTATGTAGTAAGGAACTAGAAATGAATAAATAGTTTTTTAAAAATTAAATGCCTAAACCCTGCCTATTAATTCAAAACTTGAACTAAAATAAATCCTTCGGACGGAATCAACTAAGATTAGTTAAAAACAATTATTATAAATATGCCTATATGATTGGAGGGTTAACTTTTCACCTAAATTTATAATTTCCAATCATTTAAAATTACATTATGTAGTAAGAAACTAGAAATGAATAAATAGTTTTTTAAAAATTAAATGCCTAAACCCTGCCTATTAATTCAAAACTTGAACTAAAATAAATCCTTCGGACGGAATCAACTAAGATTAGTTAAAAACAATTATTATAAATATGCCTATAT